>CM034623.1:7599028-9010536 GCA_020080225.1 Gynochthodes officinalis
AGCCACCAGATACTATTCATGGGTCACTTCGAGTTACTGTTCAAGGAGAAGTTATTGAACAGTCTTTTGGGGAAGAGCATTTATGTTTCCGCACTCTCCAACGTTTTACGGCAGCTACCCTGGAGCATGGAATGCATCCCCCAATCTCACCAAAGCCAGAATGGCGTGCATTCATGGATGAGATGGCTATTGTTGCTACAAAAGAGTATCGTTCTGTAGTTTTTCAGGAGCCTCGGTTTGTTGAGTACTTCCGCCTTGTAAGTATTTCCAATGTGTTTTTCTATTTATATTCATTTTTTTCTTTAAAGAAAATATGGTAAACTTGGTACTCCTGTTGAACTGGTTTGTTCCCGATTTTCTGTTGCAAGGTTTTTTATTCCCATTAGAATGCTATCTCGATATCACCAAAGGGGAAAGATCATTAGCATAGCTGATAATTTTTTTTTCTTGGAAGAAAACAAAGATTTCATTCAATCAATCCATTCTAAGCTATTCCAGAAGAAAAAATAGATGATAACCTTTAAATCCTCTTTTGGAAGTCACTTTTTCTACTTTAAGTTAACATGGCATTTATGCCACTTAAAATAACTGAGTAATCACTATAGCAGTACACTTGTTTGTGGGGGTGCATTGGTCACATTTCATTATGGTAGTTTGTCTGATTAACTTTTCTCTACTGCAGGCAACACCAGAGTTAGAGTATGGTCGTATGAACATTGGGAGTCGTCCGTCAAAAAGGAAGCCAAGTGGTGGAATTGAATCCCTTCGAGCCATTCCATGGATCTTTGCATGGACACAGACAAGATTTCATCTTCCTGTCTGGCTTGGCTTTGGGGCCGCATTTAAGCATGTAATTGACAAAGATATCAGAAATCTCCAAATTCTCAGGGATATGTACAGGGAATGGCCCTTTTTCAGAGTGACAATTGACTTGATTGAAATGGTTCTTGCAAAGGGAGACCCAGGCATTGCTGCTTTGTATGATAAGCTACTAGTCTCACAGGAACTGTTGTCATTTGGAGCGCTTAAGGGCTAATTATGAAGAAACTAAGAACCTCATCCTTCAGGTGAATAGATGAATTGTAAATTACAAGAAGAATTTTAAGTTATTTTCAGTCTATTTTTCCAGATCATTTAATCAATTGGTGTCTGAAATACTTCTGTGTCTGCTGCTTGTTTCAGGTTGCTGGTCACAAGGAACTTCTTGAAGGAGATCCCTACTTGAGGCAGAGACTCAGACTTCGTGATCCATACATCACCACATTGAACGTGAGCCAAGCCTACACGTTGAAGCGGATCCGTGATCCTAGCTACAATGTGAATGTTAGACCACATCTGTCAAAGGAGGTCATGGATTCTCTGCCACCAAGCAAATCAGCAGCTGAACTGGTTAAGCTCAATCCAAGCAGTGAGTACGCTCCAGGCTTGGAAGATACTCTCATATCGACCATGAAAGGAATTGCTGCTGGATTGCAGAACACCGGTTAAGACTAGTAACTATGTACTTGTTCTAGAATTGATGCTTGTTAAGTTAGTATGGTAACTTTGTGATAGAGCAACAACTGGCGGCTGGTATCTTGTGGTGTTTGTTTCATAAGTGATTCCTGTTAAGTTGTATGAAAGTAATGTACTTGGGAAAACATTAGATGGCTGTTTGAATGTGTTGATTTTGTCATAAAACTGCCTTGGCAGAATCTGCTTCACTGCAAATAGATCATCGCAATAAGATAGCAGGGCTTTTATATCTCCATTTGTTAACCTTGCATGCGTGAATCTTTTTTTCCTTTTATTTATTTCTTTGTAAGCTCACAAGACCATGACAAGATTGGTAATTAATTACGAGGAAGATACAAAACCGTCAAGCCTCTCATCTTTATTAACTCTAGGTTTATCGGTTCTTGTCTCTTTTTCTTTTCAAAACACTTCTGGTATGGTAAGATTTTATGCTCTAGTTCTGTAGTTATACGTTTGGTTCCTCCTTCCCCCACCTTAACAGACCATAAGTTTATTTTTCCATTTTCTCTTGCAGAAACTAATTCAGGTAGAGTAATTTTTTTAATTTATTTTTTATTTTTTATTTCGATGAATACATTACAAAAGAAAAATGAAGAAGTGTGAATGAGATGGTTATCCACAAGAATTTAAGGAAAAAACTTACATTACAGAAAAATAATAGTAAAAAGGGAGAGACCACATACCAAGGGCTGTTCCAACTTTACATGAAGTTATGTACAATGGAAGATACTTTTTCATTGCAACTTCAAAGATTCCATAAAGGATAAAGATTTTATATGAGAATAATAAAAGAAATTAATTCCAACTAATTGACCAACTGGTCTACATCATCATAAATGTTAAAGATTTTACACAAGATTAATAAAAGAAATTAATTACAAGAAGTTGACCAATTTGTTCTACATCATCTTGCACTAATTCAGCCAGCCACATGAGAATCTCCCTTCACATTCACCTCTTCACTACTCATTTCGTCTTAAGCCAGCGTCTTTCCGCCTGCCACACTTAATGCCTCCTCAATAGCTAGCAAAAAGGTTGCAATCTTATAAGTGAAGAATCCCACCAACATAGGTATCAACTCAAGGTGCATAAATCCATATTCTGGAACTAAAATCCTGTGATGATTCAGAAAACACAGATGAGAATGAAGAGGGTAAGGATGTATGACACAGTATGAGTATGCTCAAGTCAGTCATCAATATATATGGAATAATGCAGTCAACAAGTGACTTGACGGATTGCTATGCCAATTGCCAATGAGGGAGGGAAGGAGGGAGGGTGAGGAAGCTCAAACGCAAGATCCTTTTCATATGCTTTGGAGAATGAGCATGCACAAAACTGATATGAAACTGAACATAATGTTAACTAATGTTTTTTTCACCTTGGAGATGATAATCGTCATGAACTCTTTGGGATGAAGAGAAGGAATAGATAATAGGGCCTTTAGTTTCTAAGCTATTCATCCTGCTCTTTGTATTCGCAGTTAGATGCATATTCACCAATGCAGTCTAAATCCATTTCGGTATCATTTTACAAATCAAATGACATAGATTCAAACTATTATAGATGGATGTCAGAAAACAGATTATGCCATAAAAGTATGCCTGCATAAGGACTCACCCATTCCATCTATTATAGATCATGACCAAGACAACAGGAACCAATAGCCTTGGCTGCCCAACTGCGCCCCTGCAAGTGGAAACTGACAAACTGAGTGAAAGTTGAACACAAATCAGTCATCTAAGTTAAAAAAATGGAGAATTTGAGAACCTTCATGTTGTAGGATAAATGAAGCCAGAAGAGCAAATACAGAAATAATAATGAGAGAGTACAAAATGATGGACTTCATCATGAACTATAAAGGAAAAGTCTTCATGGTTATTCTCTCAATATGAACCCCAACACCAATTAACACTGTTACTAATTCTGTAGAACTTCCCCCTCAGTATCAACCCATGCCCATAATAACCAAGAGCAGAAAAATTTTAAAAGGGGGGAGGGGTTGGGAAGGATAGTGTTAGGGTTTAGGTTAGTTTAACGTGAACCCCAACACCAATTAACACTGTTACTAATTCTTTAGAACTTCCCCAACACCAAAAGAATGAAAAGAAAGATTTATTCAATTCAATTTGTGAATTAGTAAACAAACATCAACATGCTGTACCACCACAAATGCAATATATTTACAGAAAGAGTTAATGGCTGAAGAATAGAGTGAAAAACAAAATAAAGAATTGTTTACTTGACAAGCCGTTTGGCTCCCTTGGCTCCATCTCCCATTGAATCGACAGTGTTTCCAAGCATCCTCATATAAGCCAAAGAACCAAGCATTCCGGCACCATAACTGATAGAAATACAAATATGATGTCAACCATAGCACTCACAAAACGTTCACAAACTTTGGGTCTGTGTGATTATTATGTTGTAATAAAGTGCACAGTTTTTTTCCAATAGAGAAAGAAGATAACAAGTTGGCTGGAAAAGTGAAAACTATAAAAGTAGAAGTTAGTTTGAAGAATTCAAACACCACAAAAGCATCCGCAAGAAGTCCATGCATGAATAGAACTATTAACTCCAAAGGATGAAAGGAAAAAAATTATAAGATATAGTCAGGATCAAAGACACTTGATCGTATACTTGCCTAGCAGTAATTTCAGGTGTATAAGATATATAAGCTGAGATTAAACCAATACCACCAATGCCTAGAGTGAGAAGCTGCAACTTCTTTTTCAACTGCAAAAAGGAATGAAAGTAGTTTGAAGCCGATCCAAAAAAGATAATGTGACACATGAAGCCACTAAATGTCACCACATACCTTAAAATATTGCTCTCTTGACTGAGCCGCCAAAACTTCTGGATCCCCTTTGGGACGCTGTATTTCCCTGAACATCACATCCTGGAGAATGAGAGTACCTTCAAGTTTACAATGTGAAGAAACACGTTTGCTTTGGTTTTGCCTTTTGCAATGAAAACAATAGTGAAAAAGACATGATTCGGAATGTAGTGAGGAAAAATAATAGGCAGATGGGACTCTTAGGCAATAATTAGAGAAGAAATATCATCATTTTATTATGAGGATAACATACACTGCCTCCAGTTGCAGCCTTAGCAGCTCTATCCCATTTCTCTAGCTCGCGACGTGTGGGTGCTGGTCTCCATTTTTGAGATGCTATTCCACCAGCCTGCAAATCATTACATTTAGCAAGAAAAGAAGGGTAAATTCAACTGCAGAACTAGCTTTAGCGTACGAGTTCAGAAAAAAAGTATAGAACTTCATCATACTTTTCTCTCCTCAGCTTTTTCTTCTACTAGTACAGATTTCGAAGGGGCTGTTAATTCTTTGCTCAAGTCAACTTCCAAGCTACGTTGACAAAATTCAGTACACCGATGGAAAGTGAGGATATTTAATTAAACAGAGCAATTTTAGGGAAAAAAAATTATAGAAGTTCAAACCTGTCAAGGTTCATGACTCTATTTAAGCTAAGAAATCCAGAAGGCTCTTCCTGTTTTACATGAGTTGCAAATCAATGCAAAATCAAAGCAAAGAAACACCCATGACTTATTGATTAACAAAATCTGAGAATCTTAACTCATTGTTAAAATACAAAAATTAGATAACAGAAACGGATTGGTCTTTGATTTGACACTCAATAACTTAGATAAACAATATTCCGGTCACGAGGGAGCCAATCACAATGAATCAAAAAAAGAGAAAAAATCCCATTAAATTGTGAATCGACAACTAGAAATTAATTTCTTCTCAATTATAAAGGAAAACGCAGTTCAATTAGAAATAACTTTAGATTCTTGCAAGAAAGAAAATAACCAAAAATAATAATATAAATGTGCTCCAAAAATCAGCAGGAATTGAAAAACAAGCATGACAAAGAAATGAGCTCAAATTAGCACAAGCCCAGTTCATAAAAGTAGTAAATTAAGTAAATAAAGTTCACACCTTTGAAGGAGAAACAAAAGGGTCATCATCATCATTAGGATCCTCAATAAGCCTTTTCATGCGACCCATAAAATCTTTATTCCACATAAAGTCATCAGAAGCGAGAGGGTCCTCTTCTTGGCCACCCCAGTACTTCCTGAGCTTGGAGGTAGTTGGCGGGCCACCATATTCCCCTGGAGCCATCCCTGTAGACCATTTCAAAGGTTTCTTTTTGGGAAGTAAAATCTTTGTCGGCTTCCGGCTTGGTAATGCTGGTTGTTGTGATGATTGCGGAGGGCTCGTTGAGGAATCTTGTGAGATTGGTGTTGCTGTTGAGGTTATCGAAATGTAGCAGTTTATCACTGCCATGGTAGTGGGTGTTGTGTTTGTGTGGGTGTGCATTGGTTGGAGGGAAATGTGACGAATGATGGGGTTTGTGGAAAAATCCCAGAGCCCCTCGTGGTGATGACCGGTGGCATGATATTACCCGCTAAAATAAAAACAAAGCAATAAACTAATACTAAATGCTTTATAGAAATTTAGGGCTATGGACTATTTGTGGCTTTGAAAATCTCAAAATTAAAAAGAAAAAAATTTATAACTTTTTTTTTAGTTATAATAAAAATACATTTAATACACTAAGGAGTATACAATTTTTTAATTTTAATTTTATGAAGAACTACAACAAACTCATATAAATTTCGCTTAATTTAATATATATATATTGTAATTTTGATTTGGGATGTTTTATTTGGAGAAAGTTCAATTCAATAAGCCAAAGAATAACATTAATCAAGGCCACATTTAGAGTGGTAACTTTCCTGGTTTTTGGTTGGCATGAGTATGGAGAAAAATGCATCACAAAAAACGTTTTCTATTATCATGTTTCCTCACATAGACATCACAAGTTTTATAATTTAACTTCCACAAACATGTTTTTTTTTTTTTTCCTCACTAATATTGCCATTTTTAAAGGTATCGAAAAAATTTGATGATTTTATTCAAAGAAGCATAAATTCATTGAAAATGACATAAAAAATAAAGAAAATATTCCATGCATTCCCAACATTATATAAGATGTTGTATTTAGAGTTAATTAAAAGGGACATGTTAAAATTTAGAAGTGACAAGTAATCTATGAAGAAAATTTTGTATAAATTTTGATTAATTTACTACACTAATAGGAATATCCAATGCCAATGTTACAACTGGTTAGAATGTTTGATTATTAAAATATTTAGCCCCTCCTCTATACAAACAAAAATTTAGCTATACATCCATAGGGCTTATTAACCATGCATGGTAATTGAATAGGGAAAAAATAAAATCAAAGGCTTTTTCAGTTCATGTTCATCAATTCAAATTCGAAGCCTTCATCATCTTCAATCCTCTCATCATCAACCTGATCTCTGCAGGCAAACAAAAACAGCAAAAAATGAGGCTAAATAAGAGACACAAGGGAATACGCATCACTTGTGTTAAGGCTCAAAAAAGAGAAAAGAAAACATGAAATATGGCCTCACATCTTCCCTACAACTCAAAATTACCATATATGTAACTAGGAAATACATCTCCATTACTGTAAAGAAGAGTCGTAATAACTGCACTCAATCTCCAAGAAAATTAAATCCAATTAAACAACAAGCAAAGGCAACAGAAAAACCCACAATCAATTTTTTTTTTTCTTGATGGTAAAATGGTGAGAAAATGTTAAGAAAAATGAACATAATTGGAAACATTCCTAGAATATTGTACAATTAAAACCCTGAAGATTACAAGAAAATAAAATTCTATTTTTTCCATTTCTGGGAAAAATAGGGAACAAAAAGATAATCTTTAACCAAGATATACATTGTTCTTGCAGGAGGGAGTAACCCATCTCCCATTAACCCAATCCTGATGAACTCTCAACAGATCGATGGAATAAGCAATTTCTTCCCCAGTATTTTCAAAGTAGACATTATAAAATGACCCAATTCTTCCAATGATCTTCCCAACCCACCAGCCATCATTGTGAAACGCATCAACCACATCATGCAAGCGGAACGCAATCGCCACGATCTCCGGCGGGGCTGGCCGGAGGTCACTGGCCATCACGACTTCTCTCAGCGGCCCAGAAAGATCATCTTTCAAGAGGGTTTTGTATGTAATGATGTATTCTTCATCTTTGAGTTTCGTCACTATGATTGCTCCATAATATGATCCCTCAAATCCCTTCTCTTTGCTTATCACTTCAACTACGTTACCCCTTTTGTATTCCATTTTTTTCTTTTTAAGGATACATACAAAACTGAAGATTAGATTCAGATTTTTGAAGATCCACAAGAATATAGAAATGTTTTTAGTGTTTTTGGGGTCTGCTTTGGTGGAGCTGCGGGGAGAGTTGGAGGGTTTTTCACTGGTTGAATGCTTGTATAGATATCATCGGTAGATTCATATTTATAAGGTTTATTTTGTTGGGATTTTTTTTACCTTTTTTTTTTGCCCTTCTTAATTTGAATAATTTTTGGTAGGGTAATGATATTTTTAGTTATTTTTTACTGTGAAAAATTATAGTGATTTTTTTATGTGGTGTATTGAAAAAGATAAAATTATTTATTTTACTTTTTATAAAATATAAAATAAAAAGAGATGGTTTTGAAATCACCGAAGAAATAATCCAATCTCCGTAGAAATACAAATAATGACACCAATATATGGAGAACATTTATTTTCAAGATGTCAACCATCCCCTTAATATATCATGTATCACAAGGGAAAAATTAAGGGAAAAAAAAACACGCAAGTCATTTACCAAAAGAGTGATCCCTCTTGAACAAGGGGCATATATTGCATCTTGGATAAAATATATAGTTACTTATTTGGTTATTGAAATTAACATGTCACATACAAGAAATTTCAAGAAAAGAATAATGATATTTTAAATAAAAATTTATAGTGAAAATTTATATGACTTGTGTGATTTGTTAGAAAGTTAAAATTATTTACCACACTATTTAAAAAGTACAAAATAGTAAAAAATAATTTTATTTTTTCAAATATGTTACACCATCACTATAATTTTCTATTATAATTTTTCATTAAAAATATCATTATATATATATATATCTATGTATATATAAAAGCAAACATCAATTTGTAAAGACATTCAACAACTATAAATTTGTGTGAAACTTTTTCAACACTGTCAATTATCTAGCTAAAATTACAATTTTTTGTCAAAAAAAAAAAAAGCCTTCCATGCAAGACATCTAGACTACAATTACATGCAAATTCAATTACGATATCATGGTGTCCATACTCCAGATGCTTGAGAGAGATTTAAGTATTCTTCCTGAATCTTGGTCGGCCCATCAATCAGTTAAATGCTGTATTAGGACCCAAAGAGAGTTTTCATACCTTAATTTTCTTTTTCTGCCTCGTTCTTTTCTTTGAAAGAATTCACTCATCATTCACAATGATGAACCCTGAAACAATCCAAGTTAAAGCTGAGCTTTTCCCCAGTATTATCCAAAATAAACAGTGTACTTAAACTCATCTATACCAAAAACAATTCCACCCCACCATCCCTCAGCATAACATACATCCACCTTCTCATCCAAATGAAGGTGGGATTGGTCGAATTTCATCCAAATTCTGAACCTGTCTCAAAGGTCTAGAACCATCATCTTTTAAAAGAGTGGTGAATTGGACAATGTCATCCTTGTCAAGTTTTGACATCACTATTGCATTATAAAATGAGGCCATCAAATCCCTCTTCTTTGCTCATCATCATCTCAACTTCAACCCTTCCATGAAAAATCATCATGGTTTTTTTACTTTTAGTTTGCTAATGGAATTGTATTGCGAGATTTGAGAAACATATGAATCAGATCATGAACAAATGCTGAATTTAATCATAATGTTAGTCTAGTTTTTTTCTGTAGGCTTTCTGGATTCCGAGGAGAGTCCTAAATCAGTGTAAGTCTTAATTTACCTCATAAATGACTAGTTGTGTCCAATTGTCAAAAGCTGAAATTTTTATGGCTTCTAACTAGTACTTGAGACTACACTTAACTAGCCAACAACCACTACCGAACCCAGAAGAGTAAAGTCCAATTACTTACAATCCGTGAATGATTAATGAATTTTCCAATAATATATGTAAAGCTTGTACACCTTTGTAGTTTTGTCTGTCAAAATCGACGCAAAATAGGTAATCAAACTATTTAAAATTTTTGTTTTTCATTATCTCGTTTTATTAGTTGTATGAAAAATTAAAAAAATAACTGGTGCATTAAGTTGGCAAAAGAAAATGAGAATTTCTTTGCCAATTGTGTTCTTCATGATGATTTTGAATATATTTATATTATCCCTTTGTCCTTTTTGTTTCTCTTCTTTTTCTTTTATTCTTCTATTCTTTCGGACGTGGTGGTAAGTGAAAGTGTACAACATATGTAAAACCAAGCAAAGCATAATATAATTATAATTCTAACAATTCACCAAAAACTTAGTCTTGTAACATAAATTTTAATACGCATCCAAATACTAATGTCTTGTAACATGGATACATATCCAACCTAAGAAAAACGCAAACATTAAAGCAGGAAACAACCAACTAGACATGCAAATGTTGCTGCTCATCATGAACCATCCCCATTATTCTTCTTCCACTCCAGCCAATAGGGGACCTGTCCATCCTGCAAATAAAGACAGATGAGTAAGCATGAGTGTGAATTTTTTGGATTAACCCAAAGGGACAAAATCTGTTCAAACAGCATTAAATTAGATCAGACACTAACAATGCAGTTCTCAAGCAGCTTCAATCTTTTTTCTGGCTTTCTGGAGTTGGGTCGATTCCCTGAGATATACAATTGAAATAAATAGAAAAAATTAACCCAAAAAAAGAAAAAGAAAAAGAGAGAGGAACAGATTATGCAGTAAGAGAAATACAAACAAAGATAATGTAGGTTATTTTGATGAACCCAGTATTGAAAAACTCAAATAATTAATTCATCTAGGCAACAAGGAAATGACAAAAAAAAAAAAAAGAAAAGGAAATTCAAGAAGCCCAAATGGACGAAATAACCCAGTAAAATATGTTGGTCTTTATTTGGATGATCCCAGTGCCCAAAACTGACAAATACAGAAAATTAATCCACCTAGACAAGGAGGAAATGATAAAGAAATTACAGAATTTAACATGAAAAGGAAAAAAAAACACAAATGAATAAAAGGAAAAAAAAAAAAAAGATTTACCGCCTTATGGCAAATCCACTTGCCATCCTTCCAATCCTGATGAGCCCTTAATTTTTCCAGCGGATATGGCTTCTCCTCACCCGTTGCAGGGTGATAGAGAAAGTAATCTGACTGGAATTTGCCATAAATAATTCCAGCCCACCATCCATCATTTTCATAAACGTCCGCCAGCTCGTGCAGGCTAAACCAAGTCACCGGAACGTGCGGCGGCACAGGGCGGAGCTGATCAGCATTGGCATACTCCTCCAGGGGTCCAGACTCGTCATCTTTCAACAGGGTTTTGTATACCACTTTGTATCTCGATGTACCCTTCACCTTGAAGATCACCGTGGCTGCGTAGTAGGAATTCTCGAAACCTTCCGCCTTGATTGCCACCTCCACTTCATCACCAGGCTGGAACTCCATGGACGAATTTGCTGGTATTTTCTAAGCTTTTGTTTTCTTCTCTGAAGGAGGATTTGTGTATGACAGTGGGGAAGTGAAAGTGAGGATTATGTATAAATAGAATACTGAAATCTCTCAGCAATAAATTTTTGTTTGCATCATCCCCAAAAGTAGATTACAGGAATCTCTTAACAATAACTAGTACTTCTTCAGTTACAACATTTAAATTTAAAATTTAAGGTAAGTACAATTTATTGTACGTGATTATGTACTATATTATAGTCATTGGATATTTGATTTTTCACTTGTATTTATTATTTTTCCATTTGTGAGCCACACTAGATCATAACGGAAGGAAATTCTAGAAACCCCTATTGAAAATTTGAAAATTAAAACACTAATTTTACAACATTAAAAAAGTAAAAAAAATAAAAAAGGTAAACGTTACTCTTTGAATGCTGGATTCCTCTATTTAGAAGGTGAGGACAAAATAAGGTGAGGTAGGGGTTGGTCACTCATAACTTCTTTGGCTTCATTTCTAGCAATGCAGTACTCCTTTGACCCAAATTATGCAAAACAAAGTGAACTATTTTCTTCACTAAATAAATAAACTAATGATGTAAGAATGCCAAGAACCAACACTTCCCCCCCCCCCCCCCCCCCCCCCACACACACACACACAAATAAATTATGTTCGAAATTCGAATCTTGCTAATTGCAATATAAGTAGAAAATAATTCATTCTTTTTAATATTGCGTAATTCTAAAATCTGTATTTTGTTTTGATATCATACACAATCAAAAACTTTATGAAAATTGCTAATTGTGAAACAAATAGAAAATAACAATTTCTTTAGTACCTATGGTCTCAAAAATCTATTCCTCTTTAATACCATATATCTCAAAAAACCCTACTATAATATGCTAAGGTATACATAGTTTGAATGAGAAGAATACTCGAAAGTGAATATAATGGCAAATGATCATGTATGTCAAACTATCTTAAGTTAAATCTAGCTAAATCCCGTTAATTAATTATAGTCATCTAAATGGTTGATGTACATATGATTCGTTAACACAAGGGATGTGCTTATTAAGTTTGAAAGATACGTCAAAGAATAGTATAACGAGTAGTTTTGCAGTCAAATCATGCATTATTAGTATATTCATAGTCAAATTGACCTTGTGGCTTACCACCATTATTGTCCTTTGCAATTGATTTGCATTGCTTTTGAACGGATTCTTTGTTTCGCCATCACATATATGCTTTACAATGCACAATCCCTTCTGCAAACATGGCACATTTTGCTCTCTGTTACTTGTATTATTAGCTAATACTATCGTTTAATGGAATGATCACTTTATGAATAACACAAGTCACATTACTAGTTAGTAATATTAATCAATTTTTTGATTGCTATATATGTACTTCAATTAAAGTCAATGCCCATTTTCTGAAGTAGCTTAAGCAATGTCCGCTCTAAATATGGAGTATTTTCTCAGCACCGACCACCCTTTCCTTGCCTTAAGCAACCAGTTAGGAAAGCCTCACAAGTATATATAGATCAAGATCCTCTCAATTGGATTTATATAATTACTATAACATAATATTGCAATATTTGAAAGTTTTTAGAGGATATCCCATTTCTGGTCTCACAAAAAGCGAAAAAGGGTTTCATATTTGAAGGTTCAATTATTCAGAAAATGACGGTAATTTTCTCCCTATCTTACATAATATTTGACACATACTTTCCACTCCTGTTGATTTATTATATGTATGAACATTTTGTTTCTCCCTAACTATGGCTGATTTATAGTCTTTATTTGATTTTATATCAATAAATTAATTTTTCGATATCCCGGATGAAAAATTTGTCATGCATTTCCATTGTTCACAAAAGTCATTTAATATGAAAAGGAGGGAAAAAAATATAGCCATTTCATATATCTAGAAATGTTTTGCAATGTTCAAATTAAACTCCATCATGTAGTATTTGTTTCTGATTCATTCCTTAATGTGTGGATTAGACCGTTGAAATGTTGGTTCATATGGACTGTCCCGGATGTGTAAGAAAGATTAGGAAAGCTCTCCAAAATCTTGAAGGTATATACGTACGCTATTCCATTAATAGCATATAGCCGCTCTTTCAATTTATACTACTCCTTTGGTCTTAAAAAAAACAAAAAGCCTATTTTGATTTAAATATAATTTTTTATTAATTATTATATATAACACATTTAATGCACTAATTAAATTATACTAAATGTAAAATTTTATATTTTTATCGTTACTTTTTAATTATGAATATATGTAATTATTATTATTTAGATATTTTAAAATTTTAGTTTCAAAGTGAACTCTTTTTTAGAAATAAAGAACAATTTTAAAAGTGAACTATTTTTTTGGGATTGAGGGAGTATTTATTTTCTTAATGCAAAAGTACAAAACAAAAAGTTAAAAGAAACCATTAATTTGATTCTACTTTTGTAAATTGAACAGGAATTGACAATATAGATATTGATGTGGGCATGCAAAAGGTAACAGTCACAGGGTCAGCAGACCAAAAGAAAGTCCTAAAAACGGTAAGAAAAACTGGAAGAAGGGCTGAACTTTGGCAACTCCCATATGATCCTCTGCTAAGAAGCCACAATTATACTGCTCCTAATCCACACAACTACGGTCCGGCAGCTTATGCCGCCGCTGCTCGGCCGCCTGCCGTCTCCTCTTATAACTATTACAAACATGGTTATGAATATGGTCAAGATCATGCTTATTTTCATGGTTATGGAAGTCATCATTATGGGCAGTCCAGGATTTTTGGAGGCTGGGCATACAGCTGATGCATTCAGTGACGAATCTGTTCATGGGTGTTCCATTATGTAATGAATGATGAAGCCCTCAACAAAAATCCCATTAAATTGTATCCTGTTTTGGAAATTTTAATTCAGTGTATACTACACACTTCCCATAATTTATGTATAATTATATGTTTTTGGTTTAGTTTGTGAATTATTGAAAATTTCTTTGATAATTTACTAAACATTGTTCGCAATTTTCTTGAAGTTTTATTTCATTAAAATTCTACTTGCATGATAACATTCAACCACAAAAATGGAGAAAATGTAAAGTTATCTTCAAGAGGATGGAGAAAGGGTTTCAATTGATTTGTTAACTTGCAAATATGATGGTATCATTCTAGATTTGTTAGTACATTATATACCATTATATATAGTAGGGCAATTTTCAGTTTACTTTTTTTGAAAGCTATTTTGTTCTTTTATGGTTTTAAAAATCCAAAAAAATTTTCTATGCGTTGGACTAAAGTGAAAGTTAATGGAAAATGATAACACTAACGAAAATATTTATACAATATTATATTATCCTTTAATAAATATTATAATATCTACACTAATCTTTAAAATTAAGTAATAAATCTCTTTTTTTTTACTAATAAGTTTTTTGTTCCTTTCTTTAACCAAGTAACCAACTTTTTTTTTTTTTACTCTTTTTGTAATTTTACTTTTGTAACTTTAGTATCTATTTACTTTTTCGGTTAATATGGTACGTAACTAAACTATTATTAATTTAACTTATTACTAATTATGAAATTTAATTTAATTTAAGTAAAGAATTACATTTTTAGTTTTTCATGTTTCACCCACTATCATTTTTAATCCTAACATTTCAAATTAATACATATACTGCCTTTTGCACAATCTAAAACCCTTTCCCCACCTAGTGTAATGGGCTATAATCACCGTTGCGTACATGAGTTAAAGATAGCCAGAATATGAACTTAAAGTATAACAAGTGTTTGAGATTTTAATCTACATACAAAAAAAAAAAAAAAATTCATGTATCTGTTGTACTACTACATAAGATTATGCAATCAGAGAAAATTAGGGGGAGTATTTTATAATTCAAGAGGATAACTTATTTACATAACAGAAGGCGAAAAAATAAAATTATATGATTAGTTTGTTGTACTAAAAACAATAATACAACATATGCATGTCATATTTTTTTCGTAGATATGTGATAGATGCCAAAATTAAGCTCTTTGTTAATTTTATACTCTTATCTCGGATTTCAGCTAAAGTAATGATAAAGATAGTGACAAATTATTGTACAGACTGAAGTGACAATCATTAAAAGATAAAATTATCCATTAATCTTCATTACAAAATACAAAATAATGACAGATAATTTTGTTTCTTCATGATGGCTACGTCAGTTACTATAATTTATCATTATTTTAATCATTACTCTTCCAACTATTCAAGCATAAAAAATTGGGAAAAAAAATAACAACTGGACATAGTGTGGAATTAATACTAATACTTTACCCCAAAGTTAAAACCCTATGGGGTGGTTCTAGGCCAAGTTGCTTTGCTGATGGCTCAAAACCACCTAAATTTTCTCCGTGATTTAAGCTATAAATGAAGTCGAACAAACTACTGTCATTAAAGCCCTAAAGGGAAGGTCCCTAACCGGCAGTAGGGTTTTTTCCATGGTCTCCTATGCAGTATTTTATAAGTAAGAGGGCATGCTGACAATTTCTTCTGCTTCCTGTGCCTAATTAAAATGTCAAATTAAAGGTATGGTTAGACAAGTTATTTTTATTTATAAATAAAAAAAATATGTATTTTTCTCAAATAAAAACTTTACATTCCAAATACATTTTTATTTCAAAATTTAAAATTTAAAATTTTCCATTCAAATTCCTCTCACACAATTTTAAAAAATCTTTCCTCTCATTTTTCTCTCTAAAATATTTTTTCTATAAACAAATACTCACTAAAATTTTTATACATTCCAATATAAATTTCCTTAAATACATCACACTCCAAACATACCCTAATATTCCAATCTTACACCCACAAGGTTTTAAAGGATTGTGAATAGGCAATAAAACTTAATTTATTAACTTAGCCCAAATAAGTTCCACATTTTGCTAGATTAATTTCTTCTGAATGTCATAATTGAATATAATTTGAGGTAACAAGTTAGTTCTTTGCAAATTGGTAAATAATTTTTTTACTCATTCACATTTAAAAGGATAAAAAGATGTCTCTAATATTTTATTAATGTATTTTTTTAGTTATTTATCACAATTTCATTTAGTTTTCTGTCAAATTTTTGTCATAATAACAGTGTTTTATGATGAAAAATTGAAAAGAATTATAACGAAAAACTAAAAAAATACATTAATAAAATATTATAGAGACAATTTTTTATCGTTTTAACTGTAATTAATATATTTTATCAGTTATCTCATATAATTTATGTTCATAAATTTTCATTATGGATTTGGTTGCAACTTGCACAAGTATTCATTGCCAATTAGTAGTCCTGCAAAGTTGATATATGTCATGGAGCCCATGACGTGGAATCACAATATTTGATAATTGTGTATTTACTCTTTGTGTTTGATGTTTTCATTCTATCCATTGGCATCCAATTGATTTCTATAGTTTAGTTCATGAATTCAAACTTCTTTCACCACACCCCACAAAAAATAAAAAAAGCCCATGTTTGTTTGGTTGACAAGAAGGTAGAAAGAACAAAGTGAATAAAAATGCATGCTAAAATAATGAAATATGCTTAATTTCTTACAACCTAAGAAGAATCGAATTGTCATATCAATCGAACAAATCATTGGTTTTTACTCCATTCTTATCCTACCACATTGTATAATTTAACTTTAGTCATTTGTCTCTACGTCCAACTTGACACTAAGAATAACTTTGAACAAATCCATAGCTGGTAAACTCACTTTAGCACAAAGTGATTAACCAAACACATCATAAAATAGTATACTTTTAGTATTGTTAACCTTTGTTATGATGAAATTATATCTTAATCCACTTCTTGAATTAGGTTCACTAATTTTTGAATTTTAATAAATAAGAGTGATCTCGAATTAATAAATAAATTTTATAACAATAATCGGGTTCATCGATGTTTCTTGCACTATAGTTGATGAATATTCATCAAAGTAATAGTTAATTCTCATAATAAACCCATCATCTATCCATGTTTTGTAAATAAAACAAAAAGTCATAAAAGGGAAAGGACAGAGAATAATTTAAAATGTGTTGAAAAGGAGAGAATAAATAAATATTGGAATGGACAATAATGGTAATAATATAATAGTATGAGGATCTTATTGCAATTTACCCATAGTTTAAGGAAGTCCTTCTTAGGTATTTTCGCTTCTTCTTTCTCTCCGTTTCTCACTCTGCCGAAGAAAGAAAGAGAGAGAGAGAATTCTTACTTTTCTCTCACCTCATCATCTGCACTTCCCCAATCAAAAAAAAAAAAAAAAAAAAAACCCAAAAAATTAAAGAAAAAGGTTTGAAATTGATACAGATCGGCCATGGCAGCATCTAAAGAACGTGAAAACTTCGTGTACCTCGCCAAACTTGCTGAGCAAGCTGAACGTTATGAAGGTAAATTTTCTCTCTCACACACTCACACAGTGGACTAACACTGACTGGACTGACTCTGAAGTTTATCTGTAGATCTTATTTAGAATTCAGTTTTGTTAAAATTTTTTTAATGGAGTTTGGATCTTTTGAGTGTTTGGTTTACTGGGATGTTGTTAGAAATTATTAAGAATTATAATTTTTGGTGGGCTCAGTGTTGAAGGGATGCTGTTTGTAATTTTTTTTTTTTTTGATAAGAGTCTGATCTTTCTTTCTTTTAGTTCATCCTTATCGTTTTCATACTGAGCTGGTTTTTATTTTTATTTTTTTAATTTTGCGATTGATTTTTTTATTCATGAATGATAAGTTTTTACCACTTGGTTTCTTCAGTTTACTGTAAAAACTCTGTTATTGTGGAGAGTTTAGATGGAAAAAGTGAAAAACATGAGAAGGATGACGATCTCGACTTTTGTAAACTCTTTTAATTTTCTTTTCCTCACCTGTATACCCCAAAAAAAAAAAAAAGCTTATGTGGTTGAAGAACCAAGATGAAGAATAAACTGATCGCTCACTTGTTTCTGTGATTCTATTTGCCTTTTACTTTGTGAACAGCAAAAGAAGATTTAAAAAAAAAATTGATTGCTTCCAACAACAACAATAATAATAATAATTTTCTATTTCAAATTTTGGTCAATTGTTGACAGAGATGGTGGAGTCGATGAAGAATGTGGCTAAAATGGATGTAGAGTTGACCGTGGAGGAGAGGAATTTGCTCTCTGTGGGATACAAGAATGTGATTGGAGCTCGGAGAGCTTCATGGAGGATTTTATCATCCATTGAGCAAAAAGAGGATTCAAGAGGGAATGAGCAAAATGCAAAGCGGATAAAAGAGTATAGGCAGCAGGTGGAGAAAGAACTTACTGACATTTGTAGTGATATCATGACAGTCATTGATGAGCATCTTATACCATCGTGCACTGCTGGCGAGTCATCTGTGTTTTACTATAAGATGTGAGGGGCTAAATAGGCTTTGATATTTTCCTCATATTGCAGGGCTGTTTGAGTGTATATAGAAGGGTTATAATTATTTTTTTTGTTGGCAGGAAAGGGGATTATTACAGGTACCTTGCTGAGTTCAAGTCTGGTAATGAAAGGAAAGAGGTTGCTGATCTTTCTCAAAAAGCGTATGAGGTGATTATTTGCATTCTAACTTTTATCAGTTTTCTTCTTTTGCATTTTAGTCGTTGAAGAATGTCTTGAATCTTTTGATTGCAGTGCCTTAACTGCTTGGAATTGTTGCTCTGACCAAAAAATTTATTGATATGGGTTGAAATCCTTTTCTCTTGAGTTTCTTCTGTTAGTTTTCCACAGGACACTTAAGCTGTGGTTCTATTGCTCTGAGTCCTTTCTTTGTTTTGGTTCTTATGTCTCCAACAAAATTTTGGTTTTACTTTTCTTTCAGTACTTTTTTTTTTTGGGTGAAATTCTTCTTGTTTTCGTCACTTTGTAATTTGCCTTTCTTCTTATTTTTCTTTTTAAACATGATTTCAGGCTGCTACCAGTACTGCTGAAGCTGAATTACCTCCTACTCATCCCATTAGGTTGGGTTTGGCTTTGAATTTTTCAGTCTTCTACTACGAGATCTCGAATTCACCTGAGAGGTGTGTCTGTCTGTTATCATATTGGACATAATGAACTCTGAGAACCACTGGTGACAATTTCAGCTTATAACTGAAAATTCTCCTTCCAGGGCTTGTCACCTGGCAAAGCAAGCATTTGATGAAGCAATTTCAGAACTGGATACCCTTAATGAGGAGTCTTACAAAGATAGTACCTTGATCATGCAGCTTCTAAGGGACAACCTTACCTTGTGGACTTCTGACATCTCTGAGGATGCAGGTAATTAGAGAAACTCTTTCACATTTTCGACATTTGCAGTAATCCTTCCTTGACCTGATCTCTTCTAAACCTTTCCATTTTTTTGGTTCTAAGATGATGGGTATTTTTATGAGTACTTGGATGCCATATGCATGTCTGCATGTCTTTACCATTAGAAATGTTAATAAAATACTGGGTGATTATTTCCCCCCTTATGTTGAGTAAGGGGGGCGGAGCTTGAAGAGCGAAGTGAGCCGCACTAGCCTATCAAGTTTTTTAGCAGCAAGCTACGGCCTAACGACCCCCTAGCTAGATGATTACTTTGCTGCCTCCTTATGTTTTCCTTCTCTGAAAGGAACTAGGATGCATGTGAAACTTGTCTATTTGACACTATTGGATGAAGTTCATTTGAGTTCCTCTATGTGCATCTTCTTCTGTGAATGGATTCTTCTTGCATTATACAGAAATTGCCTGTTCTCTGATAAGAAAATGCGGTTTACATCTATTATTAGAAATTGGGCCTGCCTTGACTTTGAAGTTTTGTATAGTTGGACCTGTCGTTGCCTACTCTTTTCTTGACTGGCCATTTCTATTTTTTATTTTTATTCCCTTCACTAAGTCTATTCACTTTGGTAAGTTATTGAAATATGGTCTGTTTCTACTTGGAAATGATATTTTAGAATGCAAAATTCTTTTCTGTTGCAGTTTACACTTAATTAGTTTAATAAATGAGTTGGACTATGTTTTTCATGGTAACTAGCAATGCTTTGATTGCTTTGGTTGGAATTTTCTTCAGTTATTCCTGGAAAAATCTGTTGATTGTTATTAGGATAATTAGAGCTTCAAAAACTGTACACTGGTAAAAGCCATTGTAAAAATGAAAAGAATGATGCTAGTGACGTTAGAGTTGATTACAGACTGTATTGATCAAGGTTCAGATTGTCGCTGATGCTTATGCTCCTGAGCATCAATATTATCATGATATGAGCATATAAAGTCAGAAAGTTTAGCACTTTGCAGCAAGAATGTTCTCATGTTCTGTTTATTTTGTTGTGTTGCCAGTGAATCAAGTTTATTATCAGTTGTCCATCTCTATCAATCTTTGTTATGCTATTGTAATTTTTTTGATGCTTACAACATCTATCATAGTATTGGTATAAAAAAACTTCTTGATATCACCAACTGAAATCCATCTTGTCTCTCTCTCTCTCTCTCTCTCATTCTGTGGCACTCCTGCAGAAGATGCTCAGAAGGCTGATGGCACCAACAAAGTTGGAGGTGGTCAGGATGCAGAGGTGGGTTGTTTGCGAATTGTCTAGCACTTCCTTTCTAGTAGTTTTTCTAAAATACACAAATGCATCACATGCACCCCCCACGGCTTGGTCCTGATATAATATCCCTTCAGTTACCACTCCCCTCATCCAACGGCCCCAATTTCCTAGTACTTGTTCTCCTAAAGAATATACTTCTTTGTTGAGTTAGTAATCAAACATTTTTTGTTCTTTCATTTCAGTGAAGCAGCAGATCGTGTAAAACTACATTGTTGAGGGGATGGAAGCAGAGGATAGATGCATGGGGGAATCTTGGTTATACGTTATGATAGATGTGTGTTTTTTCGGGTGTCTCATTGTAGCTTGTTACATCAAGTTTGTCATGCCGCATATGGTTTGTTTTGATCCCCATGGTTTCTTTTCATCCCCATATATTGTGTACCCATTTTTAGAGCATTGTTTGGGCCATAGGTAGTTTGGTTTTTTTCAGACTACTGCCTCAATCTTAGATTGAGGATGTCTGCTCTATCTTTGTCCTCCCAAACTTCATTCATTTTGATGTCATAACCATTGTTCTAAATAACGCATGCATTTGACTTATGTATGGTTTTATTCTTGCTTTTGGGTTAAAAAAGTGATCTGCTTCCTCTTCGCTGCCATACAACATGGAAAACTGCTGGTAATGCATGCATCTGCGGGACAGATTCTGATCAACAGTTGCAATCTTTAGTACTAGCTTATGCATTTGGGCCCTTGAATATATAACTTGAACTCTTTTTGTTCCATTTAAGGTCACATCATGTTGGCAGTCAGAAGCCAAATGAGCGCCTGTTGCATCTGCCCATGGTGGTTGTGTTCTTGCCATTCTTGTTTTCTACTTTCCTTCATTTCATTGTTTGACAGAACTCTTCCTCAGTCCTCACCTGATTCTCTAATGGTACATGGGCCTAAAGTAGTGACCACACCTCAGATAAATGTACAAAGCTTCTGGGTGAGTACTGGGAAGAAAACAATGGGATGGGGTCACTAACTTAGTCCCCCACGGTCACACAAGTGTGCACAAAATCAGCTCTTTTTGGAGTTTTCAGTTGGTGATGTAGAGCCCCAAAACTTCCTTTATTCCCCTTGCTACTTGTTAAACTATTATTCATTGTTGCAGGAAAACTGACATCGTCTATTGGTTTCTTTATTCAAATTATTTAAATTCATTATTGAAGTTCTAGAAAAGGAATTTATTCTTTTGAATAAACTAGAAATAAAAATGAGATTTTGCAATGACGGTATTAAAAATAAATATTTGATAAAAAAATGTTCGAGCCCTTTTTGAATTACTCTATATTTGTGGTCTAGTAACTTTTATTTATTAAATCACCGACTTAAATGTTCAAGATGTATATTACTCAACTTTGTTTGGGTACCAAATAAGCTATTAAAATTTATAATTAAAGTCGATTTTTTTTTTCCTGTGTGATTTGATATAGAAATAAAGTAAGCATACAGTAGATTAGGGGTGATTTGATTAAAAAAAATGTGGGTAATTAAAGGTCCATGATTGTAAAAATTTAATGGTGACTCCTAAATCCTTTTATCCTTTTTGTTGATCATGCACGCCATGAACAAAGTGTGTTAAATTAGTCATTTGTAATTTGAGAATATTAAACAAAAAAATGTTAAAGAGGGTTTAGACAGAATTTAAGCAACACAAGTATATTTCTTTCATGCATAAATTTATTTTGTGTCAAATATATATTTTTTTCCTTTGAAAACTTTAGTGTAGGTCTTTAAAAAATCTCATATAACAAAAATCAAAACAATTAGTTTGAGGCTGGACAACAACAGTAATAAGAAACTCTTCCTCTTTTCATAATTCAAATAATAGTTTAAATCTTTTATATAAAATCTCTTATTAATAAGAAAAACAACTAAAATTTGATAACTAATTCTCACACACAAACTACTTCTTAAAGTAATTCGAGTCTGATTAAACTACTAATTATTAAATTCTAATCAAAATATAATTTTTCAGATAAGATTGATTTAATATTTGTACCAACATTTACTAAGTTATAAATAGTTTTCCCATTAGAGTTCCAAATCGAAGTTGTAGTAAGTTACTTGTTAATCTGCTGTCTGTGGGCTGTAAATAAAGAATGTTGAAGGAATAACGCAGATATGTTTAGGTATTTTATGAATTTATTAGTATTAGAGATAAATTTTAGGAGGTTTAGAACAATTTATTAACAATTTGTTAGAATTCACAGGAATGTATTTGTCATGGTTTGGAATAATTTACGAACCAAAGCATGATTTAGCATCTAGCATCTGTACTTGTGGAATGGAATATACCAGAACATTATCAAAATGCTATTCTTGAGTTTATTCCTTTGACCAGATAACTCTGTGCTTCATTGCAATAAGATCTTCAGGAACACTTCCCTAACATGCACAGCACGTGCTCTTTTTCATGGACTCCATTTGCTGCAACTATTCTTCATGCTAGCTGGCCACCAAGTCCAGTTGCACTATGGGAATTGATGCCTGTGTTGCTTTTTCTCTCATTAAATTCCATGTTTTTTTGTTTTACACTAGTTTCAGGATTCAGTTTATCATCAGCCCATCTCAGAAACCATAATCAAGAGGTTGTTTCAACTCTGATCCAAGCAAAATATTTGCAATTGTTTTGTTACAGCTATGGGTGATCTTCAGTGTTCGTGTCATGGCAGAAGGGGTCATGTTAAGGCTGTTATTTTTGATTTAGATGGAACCCTTTTGAATACAGGTCCAACTTCTTCGTCCCATTTTTTGCATTGAGTGGAAGTGGATTCTTGATCTTAACTATGTGACATGCGGGTGTAAAGAAGGTGTTTTGATTGATGATGTGATTTTTGGTGCTTTTACAGAGCAGGGCACTGAGGGAGTGCGAAAGGAATTTCTCGGAAGATATGGGAAGGTGATGGATGTGGAAAAGGAGAATGGGAAAGTTGGAATGATTTGGAAGGAGGCGGTTGCTGCCACTATTGAAGACTATGATCTTCCAGTCACACCTGAGCAATACTTTCAAGAAATCATGCCTCTCTATCAGGGAATGTAAGTCTCTTTGTTTTTGACAAGTTTCTTATGTTTCATTTTGGACTCAATTTGTCGTAAGTGGACAATATTGTTTATTGTCATTGATTATATAGAAACTGAACTCTGCCATACAAAAATCTTGCTTTTGGAATGGTATTGAATCTTATGCATACTTATTTTCAGGTGGCTGAAAGCAAAACCACTTCCCGGTGTTAATCGCCTCATGAAACATCTCCATAAGCATGGTGTGCCATTTGCACTTGCTTCAAATTCTTTAAAGAAAAACATAGATGTCAAGATTTCTCTCCAAGAAGGTTCAGTTTCTCAATTCTCTTAGGAGGGTGGCCAGAATATGCATTTGCCACTGGTTCCTTTTTGCACATTTTTCATCTTCCTGTTCTTTTCTTTTTTTAACTTTTCCTTTCTTTTGGAATCCTCACCTACACCAAGTGTTGTTACTGGAATTTTATTGTAAGTGATTACAAAATTTTTAGACTCGCCAGTAGTCTTTTTGAACTTAAAGACATTATCTTAAGATAAGGTTCATAATGAAATTCTGAACTCCCCAATTCAATTGTAAAATTTTGAGGGACAGTTTTTTTTTCCTCATCTTTTCTTTGCACCTTATGGCATTTCAGAACAACTTTGAATCATGGTTGAAATGTTCAGCCAGTTGACCCTTAGCGTGCATATCCTCTTGTTTTGGCAGGGTGGAAAGATCTTTTCTCTGTAATCCTTGGAAGTGACCAGGTCAAAGCAGGGAAACCCTCACCTGACATGTGAGACAATATTAGCTCTTAGACTGTTGTTGTTTTGTTTTTTTTTTTATAATTGTATTTCAGAGAAAACGTAATAATGGGACTTCATTTTTGGGCAAGCATTTGGATTGTTCTTTTCAGAAACCTATCTATGAGAACATGTTCTGGGATGAATATCTCCAAAAAGGGGAAGTAAAGGACTAGTTTTTTGTGGGATTTACATCTATATCCGCAAATGACGAAAACAATTGTCAAAATTCAAGATGGACTGGACATAAAACTACCCATATCACTGCAAAAATTGCATGTTCATCAACTTATCAGTTTTTCCTTTTAGAATGTTAACACGCGGTGCTATCTGTGAATTGTTTGATGGTGTTAATCCTTCAAAATGCCTTCAGGTTTCTTGAAGCTGCAAAACAAATGGGTGTTGAGGCAGCTGATTGCCTTGTCATAGAAGATTCTCTGTAAGTAAAGATTCACAAGCTTGATTAAGATTGAAAATAGACAATAAATTCATTATATGTCCTAATTCACAAATTTTGGCAGTGTTGGTGTTAAAGCAGGAAAGGCAGCTGGAATGAAAGTAGTAGCTGTTCCATCAGTCCAGACTGAAAAAGATAAATTTTCTATAGCTAATTCCGTGATTCATTCGCTTTTGGATTTTCAGACAGAGGTTTGGGGCCTTCCAGCATTTGAAGATTGTATGTATCATTCTCAAGATTCTTCAATGCGTCATCTCAATGTACTGGTATTAATTTTTAGCAGATCATCACAAATTTCATGGTTGCAGGGGTGTGCAATGCTTTGCCGATTGAACCCATATATGTGAGGGAAGTATATAGCAATGGGCTTCTGCATGAAATTTCAGGTATCAGAAGTAAAATTTGATTTAGTACAGTGTGAGAACCTTAATGATGTTCCTATTCCAGAGTATGCTAACATTCTTTCCAGACATACCATGTGCCATTTCAACAATGTTAATTGGACTAATTTAGAGGCATACTCTCTTGCTCAGATGACGGACCCTATCTTCCTAATCAACTACAAGGTGTATATTTTGGTTGGGCAAGAATTGATGAGCACAAGATTGTCAAGATCTTGATTAGCATTGAATGGGAACACAAATGCTGCTCTTTAAGGAAAAAAATTGTAAGTGGCTAATGACAGTCGGAATTTTGTAAACTGATATGCCTCAAAAAATATCTCTATCTTTCTCAGAACTAAACCAATATCTTTTTCCAACCAATTTGGAGCTCTCAAGAATTATCTGTACATTTTTTTTAAAGCTGAACATAAAATGATGTCTTCTGTGCTACTTTACAGCAAGCATCTCTGATTAAGGACAGCAGTGAGAATGGACATGACCAAGAAATGGAGCTATTGATTGTGGGCTACATCAGAGGTTCCACTGACATGGTAATTCCAGAATTTCCTTTGAATATTGACAACTTCAGATGTGTTGCATTGTGCTCAGTGGTTTTGAATGAGCATTCTCTAGCTAACATACTGCACGATGCTTTTCCAGGGCGAAGAAAACCATCTTCAAATACAAGACGAGGACAAGTTAGTCGCCAATGCTGCCCTGGATTTAGCTGAATTTTTCAACGACTCCTGCAAATCTTTCTTTCCAGAACTTGCATTTGAAAGCAACCCTTCTGCGTAAGAATAACAAATTGATTGATTCGAGCATTGCTGATTTGTAACCGTTTACACTGTTGAAGAGATAGCCAAGAAAAGAAACCAGCCATGGACAACATTCATATGGGGTGAAATGGGGTGGTAATTTGTTTTTTCTAATGCATATTTCTGCTAAAGAAGTCTACACTTCAGTTGGGAAATAAAATCATCATTATTCAGTAATTTATCATGACCCCTATTACTTTTTCTTTGTGGAGAATCAAACTTCCTTATCTCTGAGTTCTTGAAATTGATTCAAAATGATTCATGGATGATGTTTGAGAATACCCGGAAACACATATGCTACAAAATCATTCCATATGGAGTCGCTAATCACTAACGCTGAAAATCGAGTCCAACAGGGATAGTATCTACTGTTGCAAAATATGCAATCAAGTTTATGAAGCTTTAAATCAATAATCCTACATAATTGCAAAATATGCCAAGAATGAATAATTTCTTCACTCATCAATTGTGCTATAAAGTAAATCTCACTAGTGTCATACCATTGATTGCAAAATTTTGCAATTCATATGATCTTCCAATCTCACCCTTAGGGTCCATTTGGAAAGCAAATTCTCATTTGCAAATAAGAAAATTCTCAAACAAAATAAACTATCCAAACACATTTTTATTTCAAAATTTAAAATTCAAATTTTCCCACTCAAATTCCTCTCATATAATTTTAAAAAAAATTTCCTCTTATTTTTCCCTCCAAAAAACTTTTTCTATTTAAAAATATCCACCAAAATTTTCACAAATTCCAATACAACTTTTTTCATTTGCAAATAGAAATACCCTTGTCCAAATGGACCCAAGTGATACACATAAAACTATTTCTAGAAACTATAAATAGGATTAAATGTTAAATCACATCTAAAATTTTATTTCAAGAGAAACTAGACAAACAATGATGGGTTGAATATCCAATCTAAAGGTGAAGAATATAAAACTTCAATTTATATCGAAAAATTAAAAAAAAATGAAATAAGTACATGTAAGTCATTAGGTTCTATACTACTAATAACTTCACTTAAAAATTTTGGACTAATAATAATAGACTCTACAAATTATTGGATTAATTTATTGATTCTAGATGAATCTATTGACTTGGAGGAGTGCTATAATTTAATTAATCTTTAAGTTTGAGAATTTGATATAAAGAGGCCCTTATTGTTAATGATTAAATAAGATTTTTTTTTTAAAAAAATCTGTAATAATTATCTATTCTATGAGGGAAAAGAGAGTTTAATTGGGTTATATAATGGGACTGAAAAATTAACTAATAAACCAAAAAAGCGCATGACACATTTTTAAAAAATTTTATGCTGGTTTGAGACTAACAAGAGTTTTAAAAGCGTTGTCGGTAGATGACTCTTTACCACATTCTCGAAATATTAAGATAAAACAATATCTCTCACTTTTTTTTTTCAAATATATTTATATATATAGAAAATAAATCCTCAATTTTGAAAGTCTTTAAAATTTGACTCAAATTTTCACACTCTCATTCTCAAAATTCCCATAAATATTTTCCTTAAAAAATAGATCAGATCAGACTCAATTTTTATAAATTTTATTTTTAGCTTTTTCATTTTGACTTCTAGAATGGGTAAATTATTATTATTATTACTTTATTCCTTTAAAAAAAATAGTCTGTTTTAATTTAATATAATTTTTTTAAATCATAAGAAATAACACATTTAATACATAACTAAATTTATAATTTTACGTTCTTATTCTTACTTTTTAATTTGAGTTATATATTATCATTATTAATAAAAATAGTGTAAGAATTTCATACCAAAAATAGTCTGTTTTATTTTTAACAAATAAAATTTTAGAAACTAGACTTTTTTTTTATTGAGGTAAAGGGAGTAATTTTTTTTTATGATTTAAGAGGAAGTGGGTTGTTATTATTATTTTTTTTTTGAAAATGGCATGGTTTAGTCTTTAAAAAAAAAAAAACCCTTTATAAAATTGGGGTTATGATATTTCTTTTGATAATGGTCAAATTCAAGCCTTAAAAAATTCTCTATCAAATTTGAGTGTGGTAAAGTCCAAGCCTCTCACCTAGACCATGGAGAGAGTGGGGAGGAGGGAATCTCCCTCCTTTTATCAACTGACCATTTAACCAGTCAAACTTTCTATAGTCATTGACTTAAGTACTCACTAATCCATTCTTTCTCTGGTATCTTTCCACAAATTCTTTAACCCCCCAAAAGGGCAAAAAACCTTAAATCAAACTCAAAGTTTATTCATCACTACAAATTGACTCAATTTTCAACTCAAGTTGATAATCCTAAATGTTACTCTATTAGTAAGAGTGAAATAGCTTACAGTTTTAAATTAGTCAGTTAACGGAGAAATAGAATAAAAATTAAGGAAAATAAAGATGAACTAATCAATTGAAATCTCTATCCAGAGACCTTCTCTTCAAAGATGATTCTTCTGAAATGCCTTTTTAAGTGTTCAAGCATTAAAAGGAAGAAGAACAGCTAAGAGTAAGAGGAGGTTATTAACGTTTACATCATCAATTGCTATATTAGTTATCTCAAACACCGACAAGGCTTTCCTCTCAATCATCAACATTACACAGCTAACTAGCTTGCTCAGATTGCTGATCATTCCAGTTGGAAGCCTTACCCAAGATTTCTTTTCTATAATTATTAATCGATTCAATCAGAAACCTCATCAACACTTCCTCTCTGTCTCATTTTGGTATAGTTATATTCAAAATTTCTCATTTCAAAGATCATTCTCTTGAAACACCTTATTCAGCTTTTAGGCATTAAAGGAAGAAGAAGAGCTAAGAGTAAGAGCAAGTTATTAACATTTAGATCATTGATTGTTATGCTAATTATATCAAGCACCGACAAGGCTTTCCTCTTAATCATCAACGTTAAATTGGTAATTGGCTTGCTTGAATGGCTCATCATTCCAGTTGAAAGCCCTACCTAAGATTTCTTTACTACAATTATTTAGAAATTCAATTGGAAGCTTCCTCAACACTTTCTCTCGACCTCATTTTGGTAAGGTTATAACTCATACTCAACATTTTTAAATTAATAAATTATATCTAGATGGTAGATCAAAGCAAAGCTTGGCCTTTGCTAGAGTCTATATTTAGAGAAGAATTAGAGTTGATAATCCTAAATGTGTACTCTGACCATCAATCAAATAGGTATAAAGCAGTGTTCCCAAAAAACAAAAAGAAAAAAAGAAAATTATAGAGGAGAAAAGGAAATAAGAATGAATAGTAAGACAAAAAGCTAATTACCAGAAAAAGAATGGAGGAGGAGGAAAATAATTTGTAAATAAATATTCGTAGCAGTACTGCTGTAGTCTTGAACTATAAATATGAATAATTGCTTACAATTTAAGCCATGTAAGCTTTAAACCCTTCCCCTTTGTCCCGATTTCAACCGCCCGTCTCCTCCTTTCGCCGGCACGACCACTACCATTACAGATTCTTAATTTTTTACTTCTGAAGAAAATTAATGGCGACGAACAAGCAATTTGCCCAAAAGAATTATCAAGGTTTTTACTTCTCCAAAATTTTCTCCATTTTTTGCCGCCTTTTCACTTCTATGATCGTCTCTGTGTCTGTGTGTGTGGGTTTATGTATGTAGAGTTCGTATAATTTTCTCAGAATATTATTTACATTTTTTGTCTTGAATTTAGGTTGTGGTTAATTGTGTATTTTTAACTATGTCATCGTGCAGGAAACACAGCGCCTTCTCAGCGAGCCTGGTAAATTTTCTGCGGCACGTATAATTGATGTCCATTACTGTTGAAATTCGGTTGTTGTACTGGAATTCTAGCTTTAAGCTATGAATTTTCGACATTCAATTAGTAACCGTTTTAATATTTTTCGTTGTATAGGAAATAGGGCTATCTTTTCTGACTTTTGTTTGTCTTTTTTTTTTTTTTTTTCCAATTTCAATTAACCAATTTGAAATTGTAGCTCCTGGGATCAGTGCTTCACCATCAGAAGAAAATATGCGGTATTTTGATGTGATGATACTTGGTCCTGCACAATCTCCTTATGAAGGTAGTTCATTTTCTTTGCATCGAGTTAAATGCCTTTTGTGAAAATTCTTTTAGTAACAAAATTCTAGAATGAGTTGTTTCTGACTACTCTTCCATGAGTCTGGTGGTTGTTTTATAAGCAATTGTTGGCTTTCTGAGTTTTTGTGATAGTTATTGAAATTAGAGCAAATAAGACTGATGTTTTGTAAGGGTTAACAAACAATAACAAGGAATCAAAGTAAAAAAAATATCTAGAGGTGACAGAATAATCAATTTATAGGGAATGGTAATGTTGGATTCAGCCAATCTTTTGGTTTTTAATGGGGCTATAATGACTTAAGAGAGTAACTATTGAGCATAAAGAACCTGGTTCATTCTCCTGTGTTGTACAGATGCCTACTTTCCTTATTGCTCTTTCTGTTTGTGGTTTTTTTATTGCAACTGGGAAATGAAAATGGTTTGAGCTATTTCCTGTAAGAGCACGCAAGTTGACAGTTACTGAATGTAGTTGATTTTCCAATAGGGTTTGGATGATAAAGATGTTTCTGCACATGCTATGTTACCTTTCTGCTGGATTTTTGTGCTATGGTAGACCAATAAGGAAGCTTGTGTGGTGAATTTGATGTGTGAAATATGTCCATGTTTGTCTTCTTATTCTAGTTTGGCAACATTATACAATGCTAACATTCACTTGTAATTAGGAGGCATATTCAAGCTGGAATTATTTTTGCCTGAAGAATATCCGATGGCACCACCCAAGGTAATCGTATTTGGTGTCATTTTCTAATTACCTCATTTGTTGTGGTCAGGCAATGCCAGACCATTGATAAATTGTTGCTTCATAAACAAAAGTTGACAGTGTCAATATGGTTTTCTTCTCTTTTCTTCTATTATAAGGATTTGAGGATAACTCTCAAAGTCCACTATCATTGAGCTTGATGTTTAAAATTGAAATTTTTGTCTCTCTGATTTGTGGTTCCAGCCTCTGGTGTTTATTTATGGGAATCAGTATTGGCATTAGGTTTTCCTAGTTACTTATTGGTCTGAACTTTTGCTTAAATGTTGAGCTTCTTCATCTCATGTTTGAAAAGCTATATGAAATATAGATAGTGGACTTCTTGTTTTTCCAAAGTAGTGGAATATAAGTAGTGGACTTATGAGTTATTTTGCTCACAGGTTCGCTTTTTGACCAAAATATACCATCCAAACATTGATAAGGCAAGTGGCTTAAACTCTGAGTTTCAAGTATTGATCTAGTCTAATTTTATACTGACTTCAAATTGTTTCTTCACTTTAGCTGGGAAGGATATGCCTGGATATTCTGAAAGACAAATGGAGTCCAGCTCTTCAGATTCGGACCGTGCTGTTAAGGTGACATATCTTTTTCTCAAACAATCAATCAACATGTTGTTTATATTGAGATTCAGGCTTCCGAGAAATTGTCTTATTGGCATTATATTTCCTGTCTAAGAGTACTTCTTTCCGTTTCATAGCTTGAGCAAGTGAAACAGCATGTTGATGAATTGTGATTCTTTCTTACCTCTGTAGTTCTTAATAGATATTTAAATGGCCCTGATTGTAACCTTTTCTTCTGAATTAGCATACAAGCCCTTCTTAGTGCTCCCAATCCAGATGACCCACTTTCTGAGAACATTGCCAAGCACTGGAAATCAAATGAGGCTGAGGCTGTTGAAACAGGTGATGTATATAGAAAATGAAATAGGTTCTTAGAATTCTGTTTTAAGAGACATACTGCTGCTCAATCATCATCCCTTAGCCCCTCCCTTGAAGAATCTAAAATGGGCAAAACAGAAAGGAAAAGATATATATATATATATATATATTAATTTCTGTTGTCGTAGCTTTGAAATTTATTAGCTTAATTCTATAAACTAGTTTGTTGGTAATTTGCAGCCAAGGAATGGACACAGATGTATGCAACTGGGGCTTGTTAATACCTGGCCTCCATTTCATATTGAAATGGAAAATGTGTTCTGTAAAGAATTAGAAACTAGTCTTCCTAGCCCTACAGCATCAGTAGCCCTGTAGCTTGAAGGCTATTTTTGCACCGAAGGGCATGTTTTGAATTGTAACCCCAATGTAATTGGATTCGAGCAGATGTTCTATTACTTTTTAAAGGAGTCTAATTTAGAGTGCTGGATTTCTTTTATTTAAGCAGTATGGTCAAGCTTCAGAAATATATGTCCATTTAAATTTTCTTGTTAGCACTTTGTTAACATTTGGTTCACTTTCTGATTATTTGGTGGTGCAGTCATCAACTTAGGTAATTTTCGTGTCCAACTTGTAATCACACCTTCTGAAAGCGTGAATGCAATAAGATGAAAGTGTGAATCCATTAAGCTAGAAGTTGTGACACCCGTTCCATCTCCTCATCCCCACCTTGAACTCCCACATTTGTAGGAGTTGAATGATCAAATCCTTTTGCAAGAGCCACTCTCCCAACAATGAAAACGCCAAATCACCGTGGGCAACACCACTTGGAACACTGTTTCTTTAGCCAAGAATGTACATTTTATGTCTCTGCAATCTATTCTCTCTTCACCGTCAACAGCAACCCAATTGCCAAAACATTCAGCTAAGTCTTTATGTTAAAAAATTCTTCTTCTCTAAAAATCCATTATTAAAAGTAGCTCAAAAAGGCCAAAGATTATTCTTTCTATTATGCCCAATTCAAAATAAGCATTCCTCCCGATCTTTGTTTAATCACGTAAAACGAAATAAAATTTTTAAGTGCGTTTGCTTGTTTTAGCAACCCCTTCTGGTATCTAATCATGATTATGAATTGAGCTTTTTTTTTTTCTTTTCCTTTTATGTGTATTGTTTGGTTTGGTTAACGTAGTTAATTGAGACTTTGATAAGTGGGAAGGACTTTTTGAAAAGAAAATTTCAGCTTTCAATTCCGGAAACTTCAATGACTTGATTTCATTCGTTGAAAAGTTTTCATATTCTTGTGGCTATTCAATGAGGTTGAGGTTGGGGCTTTATAATAACTGTAGTAAGAAACTGGAAACTGAAAATTGAGGTATAATGAATAAAAAATGGGAGTTTTACTTTACATGACACTCGAATCCACTTTACACTCCGGAAAGAGGAATAATGATGAACTAAAGAAAGGGATGATCGAGCTCGTTTCCAACCCTCTCCGTCACCAGCGTCAAAACTTTTTTTTTTTTTGGTGGTAAATTGGTGTAATTTCAGTCAACTTTACGCTTCAATCCAAAACACAAGTGGAATAATTGGGTGGCCACAAAGACCAAAAATAGCATTTGCCCTTAATAACAACACCACAAGAAGACTACAGAATGTGCACTTTAATCTGCAACATTAGACGGGATAACTGTTCAAACCATGTAGGAGCATCTTATAGTTCCCAGTATTCTTCTTGTCTAGTACCACATCATTAGTAAACTTGACATATTGAGCATTGATTAGTTACAGGGCCTTGCAAGCTGCAGCAGTAGAACATGTATGGTTGCATTCATCTATCAAGTCTGGAAGCCCAGAAAACTACAAATACTACTAAGTTGGAGGTAAACAAATCAATCCAGCTAATCAGAGTGAACAATGCAATGATGCATTATACAAGAACTATTCAAATGTGGCTAACAACTTGTTTCGTAAACTTGAACAAGGCTATTGTAAATTCAAAATAAACATGAAACATCATCCATCCATACATCCTACACTGTCACTCTCGTGTTCTCATTCTGTAAAAACGTGCATTTCATGCTGTGGTAGTAAAAAGAATACTGAAGTCACAAAGAGGGAGAGTTAGCAAACTGGCGGACCATATGTATACTAGAATGTAATCACAACTTAACAGAGAAAAATACCCTTGTATTGCCTTGATGCCTTCCCCATTTATCCCGATCCACTATGCATCAAGCGGGACAAGCTCTCCGGCAGCCATTGGAGAAACAACGCCAACACCACTTCCCATCACATTAATATACTTCACAGTCCTCTTCTTGCGCGGGCTCCAATTCTCCAATACCGGCGTAGTCGGTGGCGTTTCAGAACTCCCAATGTTCAACCTAGGAGATACAACCTCTTTCTCGACACCACCAGCCCCAATTTGAGCGAGTTTCCTGAGCTTTCTTCCCGGCTTTCTGGGCTGCTTCTCCGACGAAGCTGACACAATTGCTCCAGCAGAGCAGCCGCTGCCGAGACTTTCATGTTGGTGGCACTGATGGTGATAGCTGGCGGCGTTTAGTGTTTGCAGAGAGGTGACGCAGCATTCCTGCCATTTCAGGTCGTTCAAATCCTTGATGACGTCATCCAGGGCTAAAAATGCGTCGGATGTTACTCCATCGTCCTGGATTGTCGAGCGGGTCGGGTCCATGAGCTCCATTTTGCCCACAATCTCAAGCAAGATGCTCTGTTCATGAAATCAAAGGGGAAAGGAGAAAAATGAAAATTAAAAAAAATTTAAATTGACACTAAAATGGAAAAAAAAAAAGGAGAAGAAAACAGTGCTGTGGTAAATTAAGCAGACCTTGTGAGTTTTGTGGAACTTTTTGAATCCGTGCATATGAATGATCTGGAGAACCAAACAAAAAAAAAAGATAAAAATTTATACTGCGTCTAACTCTCCGATTTAGCAAAAAATAACGGAAAAAATAGAGAGTAAATTTGCAGAAATCCATTAAAAAGTGATTAAATTTGTCCAGTTTTTCAAACATTTACAGTTGATTCAAGTAACAACGCAATCACGTAGCACAATGCAGAGAAAAAAAAGTTCAAACAAAAAAACGAAAAAGCAAAACGAAAGCTCAGAACACAAGAATAAGCTAGAGAAACGACTGAATCCTGTAATTATAGGGAATGGACCTGATTGAGGTGGTCGACGGTGAGATCAAGGCGCTTGCCAGTGTGAATGAAGTCGAGGTAGTCTTCGATGGTTAGCTTCGGTGGTTTTGTCCTCTTCGGAGCACCATAGCTTTCCGCCATTTTCACTCTCTCTCTGCGTCTCTCCAGTTCCTGCTTGATTTGTGTCCGTAGTGTGTGACTGTGTGTTCTTGGTGCAGTGGGAGATTCCAGCTTTATATAGGTACTGTGTGGGCTCCACAAACTGTCAGGAAATCCATGTTGCTCCGTTCAGTTTCAATCTGGACCTTAAGGCCCATATGTTTTTTTCTAGTTGCGAGGCCCATTAGTATAAATTCTCTTTATTTCATTATTTTGTGTGAGTTTTTATTTATCATTATTATTTCTTTTTTAACAGTTGACAAATAATTATAAATTACGTTTCAAAATATATTTTTAAAATTATATTTAAAATTTATTTTGAAATATTGTATAAAATGTTATTTGGATTGATAATGTATAATACAATTTGAGATGAAATGTTGTATGAATTGTATATTTGAAAATGTATTTTGTATTGAAATGTTGTATATATTGTAAAGTTAAAAATATATTTTGAGTTAAAATATTGTATAAATTGTAAAGGTAGAAAATGTTTTGCCTTTTCCACCGATCTAGACCCTACGTTCTGACAATGTTGACGGCGTGCACATGGAGAGGCGATGGAAGAAATAAAGAGAAAACAAAAAAAGAGAGAGGAAATGTTGTTCGAAAAAGTTATAGGTTTCCATTTTCGGGAATAAAAATGAATTTGTAAATTTAGTTGAGAAACGTTTTTAGAAAATGCTAACCACACAATGTTTTATTTATTGGAAAGTGTTTTTCAGTTAAGAATGCGGGAGTAAAAAGTAGTCCATATATAACCTTAATTCTCTTATCTAACTCTCAATGATCAAACCAACAAAAGAACTAAAGAAGTCTCACACTCACTTTGTGCTAAAACAAAGTTTATTTTGATTTCAATATAATTTTTTTTGATTTTTAAATATAATATATTTAATACATAATTAGATATACGCTTTTATATTTTTACTCTTACTTTTTAATTATAAAAATACATAATTATTATTAGTAAAACTATTAAAAAAGTTTCTTTTTTCGGAAAAGAAAAAGATTTGAAAATTACACTTTTTTTAAAAAAATTTTTGGAACAAAAAAGTATTAGATTTAAAATGGTTTCAATTTGACAATGAAACCAAACCTTCATGTCATTTTCTCTTTTTCATAATTTTCAAATTATTGGGATTTTCACCTTTCTTTTCATAATTTGTCTTTGTTAAGTGACCACTTAATGAAATTGGCTTTGAGAACACGAAAACAAAAAAAAAAACAAAAACAAAAACAAAAAACAAAAAAGGGAAAAAGTTGATGAGAGCAATCCAGAAATGGTGACTTCTGCGTGCTAGGTCAGTTTCCGATTTTGATGGAAGTCCCTCTAGATTATGGAAACTAGATAGACCCGTGGTGGAAGAGAGAAGGACAAATAATTTGCCTTAATTGGCATATAGCAAGACATTCCACAAATAATCATTGTCATAGAAGCTAATATACTTCAGTTTATCCTAAGTAACAAGGCATCAATTTGAGCTCGCCGAGGGGACGTGAATGATAAAAAGTTAGCAAGATTTTTGTGACAAATATTAGAATGTGTGAAAATTTTGATAAAATTTTGTTTATAGAAAAAAATATTTTGGAGGGAAAAATAAGAAGATTTTTTAAAAAAATTATGTGAGAAGAATTTGAGTGAAAAAACTTAAAATGAAAATATTTTTGAATATTTTATTTTTATTTAAAAAAAATTAACTTCTTGTAAATAAAAATCTTGTCCAAACAATGCCGTTATGATTTTCTTGCATAGATGTTGACTTTCTTGTCATACTTTAGCTGAACTGTGCTCTGTTCTTATATTGTAGATGCACATAGAGTTTTCCATTTACCATAAATAGGAACCATTTTGTTTTCCATTTACATAGTACTACATAATTCACCTCCTCCAAGAAACCATTTTGTTTTCTGAATATTTCTTCCAAAGGACATCACCCATGGGAGAGATGATCACATTTCTACTTTTTATTTCAATACAGTACTGCTTCTGGGCATGTGGGGCTCTGCCACTCATGAGCATCTCCACAGATGAATCAGCTCTTCTGGGCATCAAGGCTGAAATAACATATGATCCCTACGACATATTAGCAAGGAATTGGACCAAAGGCACCTCAGTTTGCAATTGGGTGGGGATAACTTGCAATTACAAGCACCAAAGAGTCATGGCCTTGAACCTATCAAGTGGAGGGTTGGAAGGCACCATAGCCAAAGAAGTTGGAAATCTCTCCTTCCTGGTTTCCCTGGATATCAGCAATAACAATTTCCATGGCTACATTCCAGATCAAATTGGCCGTTTGAAGAGGTTGCGAACTTTAAATATGCAGCTCAACGAGCTTAGTGGGCAGATTCCTCAGAATTTTGGATTGTTGACTAGGATTGAAAAATTATTCCTGTATAACAACAGTCTCAGTGGACCTATACCTCCTGCAATTTTCAACATTTCTTCATTACAGGTCATTGATTTAATGTACAACTTCCTTGAAGGGACTCTCCCTGGGGATATTTGTAATAATCTCCCCAGGTTGCAAAGCTTTAATGTCTCATATAATCCACTGGGAGGGCCAATTCCAGCTAGTCTGTCTCAATGCTCAGAAATCAAGTTCCTTGCTTTGGTAGTGAATGGATTCACAGGTTCCATACCAAGAAATATTGGCAACCTCTCCAAACTAGAGCGGTTGTATCTTGGTGGCAACAATTTGACCGGTAAGACTTTTCTTTTTGCTGTGATTTTTTGAACATGCTCATGCTTCCTATTATTATTATTATTCACAAGTTCCTTACTGTCTCACACAATGAATTCACAGGTTCCATACCAGAAAATATTGGCAACCTCTCAAAACTAGAGATATTGGGTCTTCAAAGAAACAATTTGACCGGTAAGACTTTTCTTTTTGCTGTGATTTTTTGAACATGCTCATGCTTCCTATTATTATTATTATTATTCAGAAGTTCCTTACTGTCTTACACAATGAATTCACAGGTTCCATACCAGAAAATATTGGCAACCTCTCAAACTAGAGATATTGCATTTTGCTATCAACAATTTGACAGGTAAGACTTCTCTTTTTCTTCATTTTTTAGAACATGCTTATGCTTCCCATTATTATTATTATTATTATTATTATTATTATTATTCACAGGTTCCATACCGGAAGCTATAGGCAATCTCTCAAGACTAGAGCAGTTGGATTTTTAGAACAACGAATTGACATGTTTAACAGTGATTTTTTTAACATGTTTTTTCTTCCTATGATTATTATTTTTTTGGGTTGTTTTTATAATGATATTCCTCTGATTCATGGGTACCCTTGATGCAAATTTTACCAAAACATATTTACTCCCTATTTTCAGGTATTCTACTTCCCACACTCTTCAATATATCTTCATTAAGGATACCAGCAGCTCAATATAATGGGATATCGGGCAGTCTTCCCAAGAATATTTGCAAGAATACAATGAATCTTGAAATTTTGTATCTTTTTGTGAACTCCTTGAGTGGACAAATCCCTGATAGTCTATCATACTGTCAATCACTGCAACAATTTTCTGTGACTTACAACAATTTCGAAGGAAGAATTCCAGCTGGGATTTGGAATATGTCATCGCTTCAGCATTTATATCTGAGCGGGAACAAATTAACAGGTTCATTCATTCTCATCATCCCTATTCCCCTTTAGCAGTCTTGAAAAGGTTGATTTTACCTGGTAAATGCTATGTTCATTGTTTTGGCAGGGGAATTAGATTTAACTTCGGGAAATTCCTCTTCCTTCAAGAGTATTAGTTTGGCAGAAAACGGATTCTATGGTAGCTTACCAAAAGATCTGTGTGCAAAACATCCAAACTTGGGGTTTTTAGAGCTTAGTGAAAATCAACTTGTTGGCGAAATCCCTTCTAGCCTTTCACGTTGTAGTTCACTCTACAGCATTCTCCTGAATTCTAATAACTTCACAGGTATTTTTATTTGCATTCAATCCCACTGTTGTGCATGAATTGAAATAACTTTCCCTGGATATCTACATTAATCAATCACAAGGCGCACCAGCTGAGTTTAGGAACATTTCCCGGCTTCAATATCTCTATCTCTATAACAATAGCCTTACATGCATTTGACACAGCTACTTTTTTTTTTTTTAAGAAATGTAAATGTATTAATAACTTCCAAGAGGAAAAAGAATTATAGACTGAGGTTCAGCCCTAAGGTTGACCCTGTTGAAACAAGTCATACAAAATGAGGTATGCCAAATGAAAGGCAACCATCTCAAAATGAAAGTCCTAATGTAGTCATAAACCTGTACAACAAGTTAGTAGAGCTTAACTAGATGAATAGCTCGCATCACTTGCATTTGACACAGCTACGTTTACTTTACCAAATGGGGCGTCAGTGAGAATGCACAATTACTTGGATAACCTTTTCTTATTGTAGGAGAACTTCCTCTCAGTTCAAACTTCTCTGCATTAAAGGATTTTCAAGTTCAATCCAACGGATTCTATGGTAGCTTACCCCATGATTTGTGCTTCAGACATCCAAATCTCGAAAACTTAGTCCTTGAGAATAACCAAATTCATGGGCAAATTCCTTCTAGCATATCACATTGCAGTGCAATGAACACGATTGATTTATCTTCTAACAAGTTCACAGGTATCCTTTCAATCTTTTATAATGATTTTCTTCCGGGAAAAAGTAAAAACTTCCTGATATCCAAGTGAATTTCAGGTGATGTGCCAAGCGATATTGGGAGGAACATGTCCATGCTTCGAAATTTGGTACTTGGTGGCAATAATTTCACGGGGATCATTACTCCATTCATTGGAAATATGTCGAACTTGTTGATCCTCATGTTGGCTAGAAACCAATTCTCTGGGAAGATTCTTCCAGAGTTGGGACAGCTTCCTCGATTGGAAGGAGTATTCCTTCAGAAAAACCAGCTTACTGGGGAAATCCCGCCGGAGTTAGGACAGTCTAAAAGTATCGGAAGATTATATCTTAGATCAAACAAGATTAATGGTGAAATTCCTCCATCCATATTTAACATCACAGCTTTAAGAGAGTTATCCCTTTCAAACAACCAACTGGTTGGCAATGTTCCATCAGTTAGTGGATATTGATTGAAATTATTGAAGATTTAGAAAAAGAGAAAAAGAGAAAGGGAGAATTTTTTTTTTTCAATTATTGATTGAATTTGATATTTGATATATCAATTTTAAATTCTATATTTCGATATTATTTTGAGAATTTTTTAAAAATATTAATAGTTATTTAATTTTTATTAAAAATTATAATATTTTTTGTAAAAAACCGATCAAGAAATATAGACTTCTGCATGCTCATTTTGATAGAAGTGCTTGGTTACATGGAATTCAACTCCATTGAGTTTACGGGAACTGGACTAATAATCATTTTTTCCAACGCATAGTCATTTCTGATAATTAAACTTCTACTAATGATGATGAACTTGCTGTCTAGTGGGATAATTATGTGAAATCAGAAAGAAAAAATTGATAACGATGTGAGTCATGTGACAAACTATTGATTTACTTGCATTGCAGTTGACTCTCTGGTAACTCAAATCCGATTTTGTGGTGTAAACGTGATATGACAGTTGATTTTCTTTTATTCTGTGGGATGCCTTTTTCAACTGAAAATGTAAAAGCAACCATCAATAATCAAACTAATAAAAGAAATCTGATATTAAAACATTCAATATTTGCAAATATTGAAGGAGAGCAATCAATAATTGCCCCAAAAAATCTTCCTCGATCTTGTTAAAGTTTTTGAAGGACCCGATCAAGAATTGAGAGGGCCAATTTGACAATGAAACCAAACCTTCATGTCTTTTTTTCTTTTTCATAGTTTTTGTAGTAATGGGATATTTGTTTTTCCCTTTTTTAATAATTTGTCTTTATTAATTGACTTCTTTATGAGAAAAATTTGGCTGATTATTCTTTTTAATTTTTAAAATTAATAATTTTAACTCATTAGTTTTGACAAGTTTAATCTAATCTAATATGTGAAATTACACATAATTATTAAATTTGTGACTCATGTGACTAAATCCAATGAATTAAAATAGCAAGTAGGTTAGATTTGTTTTTGTTAACTTTTGTCTTCAGTGTTCAATCTAAAATGGAGAATTTATCACTACTAGCTACAGAGAATTTATAGAAACTTTTTTTATAAGTGGGTTATTTGCTACTGGTTTTGAAAAAATTTAGACACCTTGATTAAGTTTTAAAATGTATGTGAAAATTGTAAAATAAAAGCTATATAAAAAAAGTAAAAAAAAATTGTTTTAGAAATCCTAATAATGTGTTTTAGGCACAATGGATACACAACTTTAAAATCTTAAGCATTGTTGGGTATTAGAATCAAAGTCATGTCCCAGAACTCTTATACTCTCTGTATGTATAGAGCTTTCCACTAAGTTTTTTTCGAAGATTTTTGTGTTTTTAAGAACCGTACGACTAGGGCTTTAATCGGGCTCGGCAGGGTTGATCGGGGATTGTACTTTTTATGTTTCTCCATTCTAGACTCATTTTATTTAGTTTTTTAGTTTCTCTAAAAATGCTACACGTATTCCAAAAGATTTTCCCATTGTAATTCAGTTTTTTACAATAATATTATTTATGAAATTTGGCATCGTTGTCTTGGTCATTTTTCTTTAAAAACTTATCCTTCCCATGGACAATCAATTTTATGTCCTCTATCTTTTTCATGTCCAATTTGTTCTTTGGCCAAACAAACTCAATGCTTTTCCTACACGGACCACTGCCACCACTTCCATTTTGCCTTAGTCCATATGGATGTGCAGGGGCCCCATTGGACCCCATTGAACCCCAACTCATGATAGTGCACGCTATTTTCTTCCTATTGTCGACGATTTTTCTCGTGCCACCTGGATATTTCTTTTACATTCAAAATCTCAAAGTTTTTTTAAAAAATTCAACATTTTATATCTATAGTGTTCTAACAATGGGACCGAATTTTTCTTGACTGAATGTCTCTATTTCTTGCTAGTTAAGGCATTCTTCACGAGAACTCTTACGTTTGTACTGCCAACGTGAGGTGGACGGCTGAAAATGTAGCATTAAAAACTAAGATAGAAAATAATGATGTTACTATACCTTATACATTTTTTCCTGTTCATATCCTATATATACATTGAATACAACCTAGTTCACCACTTTCTTTTCTGAACTTTTCCTTTTTTAGACAAAACGATGGGACTTTTTTTTATTACTGATGAAAACTATCAAAGTTCGTAGGGTTACCACGGAAGCATACAGAAGATATGCTACTCAGTCCTAACTAGGATCAAACATTTCCATTTTAATTCTGTAGGCAAGAACTACACAAGTTCCATTGCTCAATATTCAATTGGTTTATAGGTGAGGTAGGAAATCCCTCCACGTGACTCTGACCTCTTTGAGCATCTGTTTAATTGCTTCTACAATTGCATAAACTCTGATAGATTCCCTTGAAAGTATGACCCTGTTTCTTTCCATCCAGATATGATACAACACTGCCGCAAATAATGAACAGGACACGCCAATGGTAAGGATATAGCAAAATCCAGCTATAAATAAAAATACAGGTTCGTGCACGACATTGAATTGAAGACAGTTTGGGTGACCAAGATGGGATAATTAAGTGGGACTGATGGAACTACACTGCTTGATCTTATCGCCGTGTATATTTCTTCGAGGAATAAATACTTGCGAGATTTCCTGGACGTTATAAAACTACATAGTTGTTTTATTTCAAAACTACCAACAATAGGGATCACCAGTTCTCCATTGCAAAGCATATAACATTACACAACAATCCAACGTAGTCATAGTTCAGAAGACTGCATAAAGATGAAGCAGAAGTTCAAAACAGCCTAATCTGTAGAAGAAACACGGATACAAATCTAGTTCCTCAGGCCAAATGATTCTGTAATCTCCAGTACAAACTTTCAATATCGTGGATATTTCTGTTGCCAGATTGACGTAGTTCTGGTCACACCAAATTAGCATCTGGAGGCACTGAAATGTCAACAGTAGGTCTCAACTGGGCACACACTTCGATAACTCCATGCACTGGATCTGATAGGAAATTGTTGATGAGATCCGAGTTTATTGGAGTTTTATTATCCACAGCCACAAATGCCTGTTGAGTGAGGATGTAATCAAACCGGGGTGCCCACTTCCTTGATCCTAGTCGTGCCGTCGTCGCACAATTGTCTTCCACGAATGCAACCCCATGAGCATGCATGAAAGGATTCAAAGAATCCACAACCTCGATTGCACTTTCATTGATGATCTCTGAATATGAATGACCTTTCTCCCTCAGAATCTCAATCTGTTATATTTTACAGAAAACAGAGGAAAATAAATCAGTCAGAAGATCAGATTCCACTCCATCTAAACTGATATATAAGATGCACAACTTTTCAAAGAGAAGATATATTAACTAGAAAACTTTGGCGGTAATCTAAGTGACACAAATTAACCCATTGGCCTGGGGTATTAAATCTACACAAATAATACTATCAAGGTCGATTTTTAAAATTAGACCCCTGTGTTGAGCAATTTGGGTAGATCAAAAGTTATTGAATATCGAATACTATCAAAACCAAATGGAGCCTAAGGCTCCATTTGGACAAATTATTTTTATTCTCAAATAGGAAAAGTAGGTTTTTTTCTCAAATAAAAACATCTCACTCCAAACAAATTTTTATTTCAAAATTTCAAATTTAAATTTTCCTACTCAAATTCTTCTCACATAATTTTAAAAAAAATTTCCTCTCATTTTTCCCTCTAAAATACTTTTTCTATAAAAAAATACCCACCAAAATTTTTACACATTTCAATACAACTTTTCTCAAATACATCACACTCCAAATGGAGCCTAAAACTAGACTCTAATCTGCTGGGGACAAAGAACCAAATACACAAATATTAAATTGAATATCGAATCTCAAAGAATATTAATATTAAAACTAGACTTTTTTTTTCAATTAATTTGGACAATCTAAAAGTTATTGCTCTAGTCTATTGGGACAAAGAAAATGTTTAAAACTTTTTTTTTTATGACAAATGGATTATTATTATTACATTATTATTATTAATATTAATATTCCTTCCATCCAACAAGAGAGTCCAGTTTGAAAATTTTTTTTGGTTAAAAAAAAAAGTCTACTTTTGGTGTAAAATCGTTATACTACCCTTACTAATGATAATAATGTACAATCCAAATTAAAAAGTAAAGAAACAAATGTAAAATTATATGTTTAACTGTGTATTAATTGTGTTTTACCTTGTAACTTAAAAAAATTATATCAAATAAAAAATAGATGTTTTTTTTTTGTGACATAGGGAGTATTATTATTATAACAGTTGAAAAAAAAAATCTATATAGATAGTGTTTCAAAATGTATTTTGAAAAATGTGTTCTAAAATGTTGTTTGCATTAATAATTTAGAAAGCACTTTCGGAGAAAATACTATGTGAGTTGCGAAAACCTGTTTTGGATTAAAATGCTATATAAATTGTAAAGCTTCAAACTTGTTTCACATTGAAATGTGGAATGGATTATAAATCTAATAATGTCTTGCCTCTTCCACATCTCTAGACCCTATGTTGTGAAGGTGTGGATGAGTTGCAAATGGAGAGGGGGTAAAAGAAACAAAGAGAAGATAAGAAAAGGGAACTGCTGTTTGAAAAGTTTTAGGTTTCCATTTTGGGTGATAAAAATGAATTTGCAAATTTAGTTGAGAATACGTTTTATTCTATGGGAAGCGTTTTTTCAACTGAAAATGTAAAAGTAACCATCAATAATCAAACTAACAATAGAAGTTTGATCTTAGATTTTAAATTATTGGGCATTAAATTATAAACAGTTAATGTTTAAAACTGATAGTTTAATCATTAATGATTAACTTAGCCATGCCCAATTGAAATTGTATTATTGTATTATTGGCAGTCGATAATGCAATCAAGAATTTTTGAAGGTTCAATTTGACAATGAAACCAAGCCTTCATGTCACTTTTCCTTTTTCATATTTTTCAGATTACCGGGAATTTTTTTCCCTTATTTTTTTAAATTGACTTCTTTATGAGAACAAGAACACCAAAAAAAAAAAAAGGAAAAAGTTGGATGAGAGTAGTCAAGACATGTGGAATATTGGGTAGCCACAAAGACCAAAAATGGCATTTGCCCTTAATAACAACACTACAAGAAGACCACATAATGTGCACTTTAATCTGTAACATTGGACAGGACATCAGTTCAAACCATCTAAGAACATCTTATAGTTCTCAGTATTCTTCTTGTCTGGCACCACTATACTTAGTAAAATTAGACATATTAAGCATTGATTAATTGCAGGGCCTTGCCAAATGCAGCCTAAGAACATGTATGTTGTATTCTTCTATCAAGTCTGGAAGCCTAGAAAACTACAAATACCACTAAGTTGGAGGTAAACAAATTAGTCCAGCTAATCAGAGTGAACAATGCAATGATGCATTATACAAGAAGTATTCAAATGTGGCTAACAACTTGTTTTGTAAAATTGAACGAGGCTATTATAAATTCAAAATAAAAATGAAACATCATCCATCCAGACATCCTAAACTGTGTCTGGATGGATGACTGTGTGTGTTTGGTACAGTGGGGGAGAGTCAGTGAGAGGCGATAGGATTTAATTTGTTACCATTTAATATGAGCAAAAATATGATATTAATACTTTATTTGATATGAAATTGGCTAAATTGAGGTGTTTTTATCCCAGGAGTAAAGTTGATGGACTAAGGCAAAAAGATGGAATTTAATGGAGATTTAGATGATTTTTGGAGAAGCACTTTTGGAGCCAAAACAGAAGACTATTTTGGATTAAACTTGCCCACGCCTTAAAGGATGAAGTCTTGGAGGTGAAACTCAAAGAAATGCACGTGACCACGTCTTAAGCTGAGACAAAGGACTGATGGGCTGAAATTTCAAGATTTGAATTTGTCTTTTGATTTAAACTTTTGTAATTCAAGTTAGAATGGATTTGAAGACAATTGATAGGATTAGATAGGATAGGATGGTTGGTTAGGAATTTAAGGTTTAAGGACTTAGATTTGTTGGAGAGATTTTAGGAAGTCTTTAGGGAGGTTGTTAGAGAAGAAGGCTATAAATAGGAGGGTTAGTGAACTTGGAAGACATAAGTCTTTCCTTTAATTTTCTGCAGAATTTTCCCTTTCTTTTGTACTTCTCTTTCTTTTTTCGAATAAAGTTAGAATAGTTTTGCCACCATGAGTGGCTAAATTACTTTCATTTCGTTCCAAGGGGTGTTAATGCCAATATATTTAGTGAGGTTTTGTTCATAATTTCATAATCTTTTGTATTCAAGTAATCATTATTTCTTGCATTCTATTTTTATGGATTTTGAATGATAAATAAATTGATAACTTATTTTCATTTTTCTTCCTATAGCTATCTATTTGTTCTTGATCCGTAATTGTCTGGAACAATTAGTACTAGTAGCACTTAAATCTTTTTGCGTGTGTAAAGTGACAGTAATCATGCATTTATGATTTAAAGGGAATTAATGATACAAAGATTTTCAATTGCAGCTATTTCAATTGTTAGTTTTTGTTTTAACTGTTTTCAATGTTCTTAGTGCTACTATCAAATGATATGAAACGCTATCGCCTCCAGTCATTTGTTAGTAAGATTTGTTATGAATGCTAGGTTCAAACAAATAGAATAGGAAAACTCAAAATTTTGTCATGGCTATCCTGCGAAATTTTCGGTTAAATGCTTGAATAAAAAAGTGTCTTCAGAATCCCATGATTTAGATATATTTGGTATAACTACACTTCTTTGGATCGGAGCTTTGTAAGACTAAAGTATTTCTTTTACATATTTCTAGTCATTTCTTTTATAATTGTCCTTTATTTATTACTATTAGAGTTGGTATTAACCTTCTTCTTTTATTTTGCTTTTCATCTCAAGTGCTAAGAACCCCCCTCAACACATAGCTCCCTGTGGGATTCGAACTGATCCACTACTACTATAAATCAATTGTAGCTAGTTGAAGATCGGAATTAATTTTGGGGGCTTCGACAACCCATGATCAATTACAATTCCATTTAGACTGCGGGAGTAGACTTAGAAGGAGACGTAATTTTCCCGAATTCAACTTCAATTTATTCCTACCCCAACCAACAAGGCATCCATTTGATTTGACGGTCAACTTCTGATTTTCTTGCGTAGAAGTCCACTTTCTAGACACTTGAAAAGTCCACATTTGTGTTGCTAATGTGATGGGTACAAAACAAGTAGTAATTAATGGGTGACAAATAAAATGTAATTTTAGCAATTATAACCTAATCTAACTTATATAATTTTAGATTAAATTAAAGTTGTATTGAACTTATTAATTTTAATAGATTAAAATTATTAATTTTAAAAATTAAAACGATTGGACAATGGACATATTTTGCCCCTCTACTACCAATTGATTGGATTTTGACCAAGTTGTCACAATTTTGTTAAAATTTAGTCGACTCCTCTTTAATTTTTAAAATTAATAATTTTAATTTATTGATTTTGATAGATTTAATCTAATCTAACATATGAAATTACACATAATTATTAAACTTGTGACTCATGTGACTAAATCCAATGAATCAAAATAGTAAGTGGGTTAGATTTTCTTTTGTCAACTCTTTGTCTTGAGTGTTCACTTTAAAATCAAGAATTTATCTTTACTAGGTATAGAGAAATACTAATGTTGCTACCTTCAAGTCTGTTTTTTCTTTTTCATAGTCCTCGTATTAATTAATGGTTTTTTAATAATTGACTTCTTTATGTGAAAAAGAAGACCAATTGAAAAAGTTTGGATGAGAGCAGTAAAGACATATAGACTTTTGCAAGCTCAAGTCAGTTACAATTCTGTTTAGACTACGGGAGTAGACTTAGAAGGAGACGTAATTTTCCCGAATTCAAATTCAATTTATTCCTACCCCAACCAACAAGGCCTCCATTTAAGTGGAGGTGAACGTTCAAAAAATTAGCAAGATTTGTGCGGTCAACTTCTGATTTTCTAGCGTAGAAGTCCACTTTCTAGAAACTTGAAATTTCACATTTCTGTTGCTAATGTGATGAGTACAGAACAAGTAGTGGTGGTAAATGGGTGATAAATAAAATGTAATTTTAGCAATTATAACCTAATCTAACTTATATAATTTTAGATTAAATTAAAGTTTTATTGAACTTATTAATTTTAATAGATTAAAATTATTAATTTTAAAAATTCAAAAGATTGGACAAGACAATGGACAAATTTTGCCCCTCTACTACCAATTGATTGGATTTTGACCAAGTTGTCACAATTTTGTTAAAATTTAGTCGAGTGTCCTCTCTAAGTTTTAAAATTAACAATTTTAATTTATTGATTTTGATAGGTTTAATCTAATCTAACATATGAAATTACACATAATTATTAAACTTGTGACTCATGCGACTAAATCCAATGAATCAAAATAGTAAGTGGGTTAGATTTTCTTTTGTCAACTTTTTGTCTTGAGTGTTCACTTTAAAATCAAGAATTTATCTTTACTAGGTGTAGAGAAATACTAATGTTGCTAGCTATCTTTATGGAAACTTTTTTATAAGTGGGTTGTTTGCTACTGGTTTTGACAAAATTTAGACACCTTGATTATGTTTCAAAACGTATGTGAAAATTGTAAAAATTGTAAAATAAAAGTTATATAAAAAACTGTAAAAAAATTGTTTTAGAAATACTAAAAATGTGTTTTAGGCACAATGGATACGCAACTTTAAAATCTTGAGTATTGTTGAGTATGAGAATCAAGTCATGTCCTAGAGCTCTCATACTCTCTGTATTTATAGAGCTTTCCACTAACCATAAATCCCAAAGACAAATTACATTGGCCAGTACATAGTACTACGTAATTCACCTCCGCCAAGAAACCATTTTGTTTTGTGAATATTTTCTTCCATAGGACATCACCCATGGGACAGATTGCCACATTTCTACTTTTTATTTCAATGCAGCGCTGGTTCTGGGCTTGTGGGGCTCTCCCATTCATGAGCATCTCCACAGATGAGTCGGCTCTTCTGGCCATCAAGGCTGAAATAATATATGATCCCTCCAACATATTAGCAAGGAATTGGACCAAAGGCACCTCAGTTTGCAATTGGGTGGGGATAACTTGCAGTTACAAGCACCGAAGAGTCGTGGCCTTGGACCTATCAAATCGAGGGTTAAATGGCACCATAGCCAAAGAAGTTGGGAATCTCTCCTTCCTGGTTTCATTGGACATCAGCAATAACTATTTCCTTGGCCACATTCCTGAGAGCTTTGGATTGTTAACCAGAATTGAAAAATTATTCCTGTTTAACAACCTTCTCAGGGGACCTATACCTCCTGCAATTTTCAACATTTCTTTGTTTCAGGTTATTGAGTTAAATTACAACTCCCATGATGGGACTCTCCCTGGGGATATTTGTAGTAATCTCCCGAGACTAGAAAGCTTTGATGTCTCATCAAATCAACTAGGAGGGCCAATTCCAGCTAGTCTGTCTCAATGCTCAGAAATCAAGTTCCTTACTCTCTCACACAATGAATTCACAGGTTCCATATCAGAAAATATTGGCAACCTCTCAACACTGGATTAGTTGTATTTTAGTGGCAACCATTTGACTGCTAAGAATTCCTCTTTTTCCTACGATTTTTTCTTTTCACATTCTGATGCTACCCATTATTATCATTATTATTCATAGGCCCCATACCATCAAATATTGGCAAACTCTCAAAACTAGAGGAGTTGTCTTTTGGTGATAACGAATTGACTGGTAAGACTTTTTTTTCTGTCATTTTTTAAACATGCCCATGCTTCCTCCTCTTCCTATTCCTATGATCAATGGGGTAACCTTTATGCAAATTTTACTGGAATATATTTACTCTCTATTTTCATGTGTACTACCTTCCACACTCTTCAATACATCTACGTCTATGTTTGGATTATGGTTAAAAATTTTGTATTGTAATCTGTGAAAAATTTAGTAGAAATTTTTAATAGGAAAAAATTTTTTTGGAGAAAAAATAAAAAGTGAATTGAAGAGAAATTTTTTTTAAATTATGTAAAAAGAATTTGAGAGAAAAATTTGAATTTTAAATTTTGAAATAAAACTTTGTTTGGTTGATTTATTTGTTTTGTGAGAGAAATCTTTTTATGAAAAGACATCAATCCAAAGGGAGCTGTTTGCAACTCATATTAATAGGATATCGGGTTGTCTTCCCAAGGATATTTGCAAGCACATCATGAATCTTGAATTTTTGTATTTTTTTGAAAACTCCCTGAGTGGACAAATCCCTGATGGTCTGTCGTATTGTCGATCATTGCAAAAATTTAATGTGGATTATAACAATTTCGAAGGAGGAATTCCAGCCGGGATTTGGAATATGTCATCACTTCAGAGTTTAGATCTGAACGGAACAAATTAACAGGTTCATTCTCATCATCTCTATTTCCCCTTTAACATTCTTGAAAATGTTGATCTTAACGGGTAAATGCTATGTTCATTGTTTTGGCAGGGGAATTAGATTTACCTTTCAGAAATTCCTCTTTCTTCATGAGTATTAATTTGGCAGGAAACAGATTCTATGGTAGCTTACCAAAAGATCTGTGCTCCACACATCCAAACTTAGAGGATTTAAATCTCAGTAATAATCAACTTTTTGGTGAAATCCCTTCTAGCCTTTCACGTTGTAGTGCACTCCTCAGCATTAGCTTGGATTCTAATAACTTCACAGGTATCCTTATTTGAACTTCCTCAATTGAAGTCCACTATTGTGCATGAATTGAAATAACTTTCACTGGTTGTGGACGTTAAACAAGCAGGAGACGTTAAACAATCTAACTAGAAAGACTTTTCTTTTTCTTGCAATTTTTTGAACATGCTTATGCTTCCCATTATTATTATTATTATTATTACAACTACTACTACTACTCATTCCATCCTAAAAAGTAAAGTCCAATTTGAAAACTTTTTTTTTCCCAAAAAAAGAGTTCAGTTTCTAACCAAATTTCTAAAATATCCTTACTAATAATAATTATATATACTTAAAATTTAAAAGTAAGGATAAAAATATAAAATTATACATTTGATGATGCATTAAATGAGTTGTACCTAATAATTAATAAAAAATTATACATTAACCAAAGTGGACTCTTTTTTGGAGCAGAAGAGATTATTATTATTATTCAGTTCTAAATTGAGAGATAAATTTCAAATTTTAAATTTTGAAATAAATTTGTGTTTAAATGTTTTATTTTGTTTTGTAAGAACAAATTACTTTTTGTTTGTAAAACATTGTCCAAACATAGCCTTACTTCTTATGAAAAGACATCAATCCAAACGGAGCTAAGCTTGCAACTCATATTAGTAGGCTATCGAGCAGTCTTCCCAAGGATATTTGCAAGTATACCATGAATCTTGAATTTTTGTATTTTTTTGAAAACTTCCTGAGTGGACTGTCATATTGTTGATCGCTGCAAAAATTTGATGTGGATTACAATAATTTTGAAGGAGGAATTCCCGTTGAGATTTGGAATGTGTCATCGCTTCAGATTTTACTTTTGACCTCGAACAAATTGACAGGTTCATTCTCATCATCTTTTTTCCTCTTTTAACATTCTTGAAAAGGTTGATCTTAACTGGTAAATGCTATATTCATGGTTTTGGCAGGGGAATTAGATATAACTTCTGGAAATTCCTCTTGCCTCGAGATTGGTTTGGGATCAAACGAATTCTATGGTAGCTTACCAAAAGATCTGTGCTCCACACATCCAAACTTGAACGATTTAGAGCTCAGTAATAATCAACTTTTTGGTGAAATCCCTTCTAGCCTTTCACGTTGTAGTGCACTCCTCAGCCTTAACTTGGGTTTTAATAACTTCACAGGTATCATTATTTGAACTTCCACCACTGAATCCCATTATTATGCCTGAATTGAAATAACTTTCTCTGGGTATTGACATTAATCAAGCAGGAGGCGTACCCGCTGAGTTGAGGAATATTTCCAAGCTTCGAGGTCTCACTCTCACAAATAATAGACTTACAGGTATGTGACACAACTACGTTTACTTTGCCAAATGAGACATCAGTGAGGACGCACGGTTAATTGGATTACCTTTTTGTTATTGCAGGAGAACTTCCTCTTAGTTTCTTAAATTTCTCTGCAATGTGGGTTTTTAATGTTCAACTCAACAGATTCTTTGGTAGCTTGTCCCAAGATTTGTGCTCCAGACATCCAAGTCTCGTATACTTAATCATTGGGCATAATCAAATTCATGGGCAAATTCCTTCTAGCATGTCACATTGTAGTGCAATGAACTGGGTTGATTTATCTTATAACAAGTTCACAGGTATCTTTTCAATCTTCTATAATGATTTTCTTTTAGCAAAAAGTACAAATTTCCTGATATCCAAGTGGATTTTAGGTAATGTGCGAACCGATATTTGGAGGAACATGTCCATGCTGCAACATTTGGCACTTGGCCACAATAATTTCACCGGATCCATTTGATACCTCCATCTCTTGTGGAAAAGTTATAATAAATAAATATGGTTTGAAATAAATGTATAAAATTTATACAAAATTAGGAGTTACGATTCTCGAAATACATATAAATTATGTTTCAAAATATGTTTTTATACTTTTCATATTAGTAATTATGAAATAAAAAATAGAGTAATGATACAAACAACGACTAAATAGAGTGACTAAATATAATGACTGATGTGTAACACTAACATGTCTATCCATGTCATTACTATTTTTAAAAAAGTAAAACAGAAAATAATAGAGAAAAAAAACAGAAGTCCTCTACAGAAAATAAAAGAAAAAAAATAGAAACAGAAGTCCGCTACAGAAAATAAAAGAAAAAAAATAGAAACAGAAGTCTTATTCTCTCTTCTTCTTTGTTGATTTCCTTCATCGAGTAGAAGTCCACCATCCCACCTCCTTCTTCTCTTCTTCTCTCGATTTCCTTCATCCACCATTGGGGAAATTCATAAGATTAAGCAGAAAAGAAAAAATTGGTGTATTCTCTGCCCGATTGCTCCTTCTTCTCTCTTCTCTCTACCCGATTTACATCATCCACCATGAGGAAATTCAGTTCAAAACTTCTTTGGATTCAGTCCAATACAAATGGATTCCACATTCTAGCCACGAGGGGAATTCTAGATTCCAAACTTCACAGAGGACAATTAAAGAATGGTCTCTGTTACCTAATTTTACCCAACAAAGTTCCTCCAAACAGGTTGGTAATTGTCTGCCACTGGTTTATACTCACTTAATTTCATCACTAAAGTTAATATGCATTTTGGTGAGCCTAAATTTGATTAATGATTATCAATAAAGAGAGGGTGCTGAAAAAAGTGCCAAGAATCAACCTTTGATAAGTATGGAGAACTTATCTCATATTCTCTAATATGAACAAATGAAAACACTTAAACACTTATACCTCAAAGTTAGGTGGAAATTTTAGTATATGCTATTTTATTATATTAAATGAGTCAATGATGCGACTTTTTCTCGTCTTTACTACCTTCAAATTAAAAGATCGTAGCTTGTAGTATAGAGCTAGTCCAGAATTGTCCCACAGGGAGGATGTCAAGTACCAAATGGAAAAGAAACTCTCGAACTATTTGGATCTCTCTCAAATTTGTTTAGTGATGAAATCAAAACAGAATATTTAGCAAAATATGGAAAATTCAAATGATTAAAGACCTCTAGGAACTTGGATTTCACCAAATGAAGACTCAATGAATTCAATCTGGTTTACTAATGGTAAAAAGGTAGGCTGTTTAAGTCAAATGGTTACTCCTAAATGCCTTCATCATCTCAAGACTCGATAGAATAAATGCAGTCTCGAAACGCATTTTATGCAAATTCGAAAGTTACTCACTAAGCATGAATGCACACAGATTAACAAAAAATTAGAGCATATGTATCATGATTTGCTCTATTCGGCTCAAAAGCTCACCAAAAAATTTAGGGTAAGTATCAAATCTTGCATATTTCTCAATCGAATCGATTATTTTAGAAAAATGAGTTTAAAGAAAGAAATTTAGCTAGCAACACAAGCACCTCCTCATGAGTCGATTTCAGTTTATACTACCCAATCACAACTTCAAAACAAAATCACCAACTGAATACTAAATCCCTCCCCCACACTTAAAACAAACATTGTCCTCAATGTTGTAAGCAATAGCTCACACATAACAAATATAAGTGATGAGAAGAAAATACTCCCTGAGTAAGAAAAGCTAGGCAGAGATTGTGAGAGGTGGCGATGGAAGAACGACTCGTTCTCATGAGGCAATTTCCTGAAAACTAATAAAATCCAATTCCCTGAGAATGTTGCTTGGCTTCTTTCCTTAATCTCCAAGCAGTCCTCTCGATTTCTGAATCGTAAACGAGCTCGCCTGTACGGTTAGATCGTGGCATAAACCAAACAATAGAGGGAAGAAAAGAAAGGAAAGAAAAATAATAAAATAAAATATAAAAAAAATAAAAATAAAGGAAACAAATTTAAGAACCAATCCCCGGCAACGGCGTCAAAATTTGGTGGGTGTCGAATCCAACAAAAAATAAACCTCCTCTAAACCGGAACTTGTAGTAGCGATGAGCAGGGTCGAATCCACAGAGATTGGTTAAAACCCGTTTCTTAGTAACAAATTGGGGTTTGGAGATTTTTAACTAATTAAACAAATAATTCTAGGGCAATAAACAAGAAAATAAATAAAAGATAAATTCAATTCAAGAAAAGCTTTCAACCAAGGATTTATTTCGGTGTTGATTCTCTTAATTGATCATCGATTTAAAAGATAATTCTTTGTATTTCAAATAGATTAGTTATAGTCGTTAAGGATCCGTCCTATAACAACCAATCTCTAAAATTATCGATAACTTTCGGAATACGACCTATAGGTTATTTCCCTAATTAACAGACATAATCTTCGATAACGATCTATGAATTATATCCGTTAATTGCATTAACAACTATAGAGACCCAATCTCTAGCCAATAAACTCGGAAGTCGACCTAGTTTATTTAAGCTAGAATATATATTCCTATAGCATAAATCTTAGGCGTTGATTACCTTTCGAATTTGCTATTTGTCACTACTTTAGAACAATTACATGAATTTATTTTAATTGCCTGATTATTGTATTTAACTATTAAACAACAGGCCTGAATTGTTTAACATTCAAAATAATAATAAATTTATTTGCAAAGAATATATAATATTCAAAATCAAAGAATCCGATGAAAAACATGAAATCTCACAATTAATTGAAATCAAACCTTATAATCCTTGGTTGAAAAGTAAAATTTAGCTAGACATAAGAAAAGAAAATACAAGAAAAACGAAGGATGCAGCTGCTGTTTCGTTCATCCCGTGCGGCCTTCACTGCGGCAGTTGATCACTCCAGGAAGGAACTCTCCCTTTTTCTGTTCAGGAAGAATCCATATATAGGCCGCCGCCCTCTCTCCTTATCCTTGTTCTGGTCCCTTAAGACTAGGAGTTTAGTAGCGTGTGAAACTCTTTTGGCTGATCTTGAAGGATATGATTTGATTGCGTACTTGGATAATCTTCTCCTTTTCCGTAAGTCTGCCAACTTACTCAATGCTGTGGCATGAAAAGTTACATGCTATGGCATTAGCATCCGACTTACTCGATGCTGTGGCATGAAAAGTTACATGCCATGGCATTAAGTCTTTCTTTTCTCCAACAAAATCGTGGCAAATCTTTTGACGGAAACAATCTTTTCTCCAATCCTTATCTTTCTCCAACAGAATCGTGGCTTTTCTTCAGTCCTTATCTTTCTCCAACAGTTTCCTTCCTACAAAATTGCAAAATACTTAAATTTAATAGAAATCAATTTAAAGCTTTCTAAAACTTGAAATAATCAAAACTTTCCCAATTCTTTCCAATTAAACTCAAATAAAATCAAAATATAAGGGAATTAGTAACTAAAAATATAACGAATTAACAACTTATCAAATCTGCACTAGTTTGATTCCTTTTGAATTTCACTCTTCTCACAACCATTCACTCAATTAAGAGTACCCTCTCTTGAGGCGTATCCCTCTTATTCATGCAATTTTGTGATCACTCTCATGTCTACAAAATTTAACACAAATACATTAAGCACTCAATAATTTAAGGTTGCTATTTTGTGTTCTACTCTCGTAGCTCCACATTCATAGCCAAAGTTTCTACCAACTAATGTTGAATTTCAACTCTCGTTCCATCATCCAACACCTAAAATCATGCAAGAATTGATCAAGTTCTTACAAGCCATGTAAAACAAGAACAATGGATTTTGAAAAGTGAAAAAGAACCAAATAGATTTGATTAAATTAAAGAAACCTTCAAAGGTTACATCCTAGTTCCTAGAGTTGAAGAACTCTAGCTAGACATAATGCTTAAACAAAGAACTTCATGAAAATTAAACATTCTACAGAATGAACTAAGAAAAAGATGACCGAAAGAAACAAATGCTAAAATCTACTATAATGCTGTAAAACTACTCTGACTGAAAGACTACTCCTTTGCTTCCGAAGCTCTCAAGAATTTATAGATTTTTTTCCCTTGCTTTGCTCCAAGACTTTCTCCAAGCGTTATCCAAGATTTGCTTCAAGATTTGCTCATTTTACACAAGTACGTGTGATCGATTAACAAGTAATATGTGCAAGTTAATAGATTAAGTTGTGAAAGATCTAGGGTTTTAATTTTCACATAACTAATACATAACTCCTCTTCCAATTCGTTATGATTCGAAGGTGTTATTGCTGCCATGTGTGGTTTTCTTTTTCAGCATCCATATCATCTTGAATCATCTCATTTGGACGTCTGAATCAAAGAAAATCTTCTTTGTCTTGTTGTTGAAGTAATTTGGTCAAGCTTTGATAAAAATAATTGGTTAGTCCTTTGTTCTCAAGATTAAACTCAAAAGTTCTAGAAATATTGCTCCCTTTATCTTCTAGTTGGAAGATAAAATCCAGCTATAAGATTTAGTTCAAATTTTATCTCTTTCTTTGATGGTTTCAACGATTTCAGTTTTTGACCAAGTCTTCTTAAATATTTAGTTTAGCCATGCTATGTCTTGAAATTTCAAACTGTGGCATAATCTTGTAAGAATTTGAATGGCAGCAAAACTCAAACGGTAGCAACCTGCAACAACCAAATATTATCTTATTAGTAAATCTTGCAAAATCTTCCTAATCGGTTATCTTTACTAACAAATTATTTTACCACTAACAATCTTATAAAACACAAAAACTACCACAACTTAATAATAAAATTTACTAATTAAACTTAAAATCTCTAAGTTTTAAAGATAAAAATAAATAAAAAATCTCAAACTATCAGTCAATGCCTACACCTAGAATTTAAGCCACGATTGTTTGTGTGAAAACCTGAACTTACCAATATTATGTTTTCAAGATATTCTGATCCCTATGCTGCATAAGGGTATGCATATATTGATTTTTCTGGTAATTATCATTTGCTTTGGGTTTTAACTTTAGTTATTTGTGTTAGTTTTCTTTGTAGCCCACTTTTTTTTTTTTTTTCTCATACTGTTGAAATTCTTAATGTATAGGTAGGTTTGAGGCTCACACGGAGGTGTATGCTGGTTCAATTGATGAGGAAGATGATGAACAAGGAATTGCTCCTATGATTGAACATGTTGCATTCCTTGGAAGTAAGAAGAGAGAGAAACTTCTTGGAACCGGGGCAAGATCAAATGCTTATACTGATTTCCATCATACCTTGTTTCATATTCATTCACCAACTAGTATGAAGGCAGGTTAGTCAAATAGTATCCTGTCATTTTTGCATGTGGTAGTTGAAAAACTTTTTTTACATAAGTTGACATGTTATATTTTACAGGACTCTGATGAAGAGTTACTACCTGTTGTTCTTGATGCCCTCAATGAGGTGCAAGTATCACATTCGAATTCCCGCTGGCTACTTTTTACTGCTTAATTGGTTCACCCTGTCCTAATTATGATTTACATTATACATGAGTTTGATTATATCATTTTGCAAGTTGACTTTGGTTAAAAAAGGACTGAATCAGATGAAATTTTATGCAATATAGATTGCTTTCCAGCCTAAGTTTCTAGCTTCCCAAGTTGAAAAAGAAAGACGACAATATTATCAGAATTACAAATGATGAACACTATTGAGTATCGTGTTGATTGTCAGGTAAAATGGTATATAGTATTGTGCTATTCTCCTTTTCTTTATACCTTTATTGGTCTATTGACATCACTTTTTTCCTTCTTTTTGTTTTCATAGTTGTTAGTTGTTACAGCATTTGCATTCCGAGAACAAGCTCAGCAAAAGATTCCCGATTGGATTGGAAGAGCAGATTAAGAAATAGGATGCGGATAAGATTAGGAAGTTCCATGAACGTTGGTACTTTCCTGCAAATGCCACATTATATGTTGTTAGGGATGTTGATAACATTCCAAAGATAGTGTACCATATTGAAGTATATTCAACAACTCATTTTTTACTTTATTTTGACACAAGGGTAGATAGCAAGATTGTTATGAATCATTTCTTCATCTTGTTCTTCTTCTTTTGTGCTGTAAGATTTGGCATTTTTTAAAACTTTTTGAGTGATGTCTGTTCAGAATGCATTCGGTTAGACTGGTGTGGAAAGTGAGATAGCTGCCTCTCCTGCACCAAAACCAAATGCTTTTGGTGCAATGGCAAGTTTCCTTGTTCCCAAACTGGCAGTAGGTTTGACTGGTAATTTAACTCCTGACAAGCCATCTGGTTCTGTGGAGCAACCAAAAATCTTCAAAGAGGAGAGGCACGCTGTTCGTCCTCCTGTCCAACATAACTGGTTGCTTCCTGGAAGTAATGATGCTTTGAAGCCACCTCAGATATTTCAACATGAGTTGCTTCAGAATTTCTCTATCAGATATTAGGAAAAGTTGCACTCAGCTACTACTTGTTGAATCTGTCCTTTTTTTCAATAGTAGTATCTATGTACAAAGATGTATCTCTCCGAGATAATTAGTTACTTTCTACTAGTGATTATGATATGCTCCATCTTACTTCTTCTTCACAAAATATTGCTGGTTTAAGTGAATGTTTGACTATGATTTTTCTTAGGAGTGGTATTATTGTCTACCTCATGCTACTCTATGCATAGTTTCCAGAAAAGATTGCATCAGGGCTAGCTGAATTCAACTCAAATCTTGCATTGCCAGCCATTCCAAAAAGTCAGTCACAATGACTCATACCTATTGAGAGCTTTTCCCCTCATTAGTTAGCTCTAAATCTGTACCTATCATAGTGAGCATAAACGCGATCAAAAAACCACAATAACAAAACTAGATAATGAAACCAAAAGGATCTCTTTTCCAAGCTCGTAGTACATTATCAGTTACCAAATAAAGTAGAAACAAGACCTTTATCAGAAGTGCTAAAGGAAAGGGAATAAAAAAATCAGAATTTGAACATACATGAGAGTCTGAAGATAACAGAAATCTACATTTACTCAGTCAAAGAAAAACACCAAGTAATAACTTTTATTTCAAAAATAGCCTGAACATCAACCCGTTCCAAACTCAAAGTTAACAAAATTTCTTGACAAATTGCAATTTAGATTAAAGTCGATTTCTTTATGAGCATGTTGAAGAACAATCCATAAAATCACCAGCCCAAAGTCCAAACCAAACCACAAGCAATAACAATCAATAAGAAAAACAAACGCAAAACAAAAACACACATTGCGCCCCCCCCCCCCCCCCCAACTTGACAAAATCCTGAGTGAAGTCCACATGAAATTCAAATAAAGTCAATCAGTTGGAGGCAAAATATCCCAGGAAGACCAGCCTCATGTAAAAAGATGGGATTTTTCCCCCTTCCGTGGCTCGTCTGTGTCCGTCTATGTGTGTTTTCCCCGTTTGTGTCCGTCTGTGTGTGTTTTCTCCGTCTTCGAATAGAGAAGAAGAAGCTTGATGGCGGTTCTCTGCCCGATTTTTTCCAATCTTTGTTTCTATGGCAATATGTGAATGATGTTTGTTTTCTTAAAGCAATTTTTTTTTCCTTCGCCGGAAGCAATTTTTTGCCCAAGCCGCCAGATGCAATTTTTTGCCCAAGCCGACAGATGAAGAAATGAAAAATTGAAATAGAAGTGAGGGCTTGAAGGCAAAAAATTGCAAAACGTTGAGGCTGGCGGAAAGTGGGCAGAGAAGAAGAATCTGTGTGTGTTTTGCTAAAGGACACAGTTGAAGAATTGAAAAACTAAAATGGAAGTGAGGGCTTGAAGGAACGGAATTGCAGAATAGTGTGGCTGGTGGAGAGAAGAAGACGTTGCCTTTGTTTTCAGAAGGGCGGAGAACTGAAATAGGAAAAAAATTGAAGATCTAGAGAAAAAAATTGCATACGGAGAAGTTTAAGGAGTAATGACATGGAATTTTAATTGACATAGACAACCAAGTTGTTATTACACGTCAATCATTATAAAAAGTTTTTATTTAGTCATTATTTATATTATTATTTTAAAAAATATATTAAAAAAAAAAACTATTTTAAAAGATGCAAAAATACATTTTAAAATTACATTCCATATGCACCTCATTGTTTACCATACTAGCAATTGCCAAAAAAAATTGCAGTTTGCATTATACTCAAGTTTTATTTTATTGATGTTTGGTACAAATCATTTCAGCTATGATAGTGAGAATCCCTGGTTATTAATAATCAACAGTAGCACAAGGCTATTTCATGTGTTTTTTCAAATGACTCTTTTTTTTAAAATAAAAATAGCTGGGAAATTTTGTTCTTTCAAAACAAATTTTTACTCGTACATAATCTAAAATGACAGAAAGGCAAAAGAACTGCAAAAAAAATATTTCTTCTCAGAATTGAAGGGGTCAATTTGACAATGAAATCAAACATGTCATATCATTTCTTTTTCTTGTTTTCCAAATTACTGGGATTGTTTTTCCTTATTTATTTGTCTTTACTAGTTGACTGATTTAGTCCAAACAGACTAGAGTTCTGAACTGAAATTGGTATAGAGAGAAAAAAAACACAAAAAAAAAGAAGAAGAAGAAGAGAAAATTGTGAATGGAAGTGATGAAGAAGACTTTTGCATGCTCGTGTCACTTTCTTGATTATGATAGAAGTGCAGTGTTGGTTATGTGAAATTCAACTCCCTTCAGTTTCTTTTACGGGAACCAGACTAACAAGAGAGGAGAACACAAATCATTTTTTCCAACGCATAGTCACTTCAACTAATGACGATGAATTTGCCGTCCGCTGGGATAATTATTGTGAATTGAGAAAGACAAAGTGGATAATGAAGTGACAAACTTTTGATTTACTTGCATTATAGCCGACTTTCTGGTAACTAAAACCCGATGCACAACTTTACAGAGAAAAATATTTTATAGAAAACAGAGAAAAATAAATCAGTCAGAGAAAAATATGAGATGCACAACTTTTCAAAGAGAAGATATATTAACCAGAAAACTTTGGCGGTAATCTAAGTGACACAAATTAACCCATTGGCCTTGCACAAATATTACTATCAAAGTGGAGTTTTGAAATTAGACTCTTTTGAAACAATTTGGATAGTACAAAAATTATTGGACTAGTCTGTTGGGAACCAAAAAAAAAATTTTTAATTTAATTTTTTTTTTTGGATAGATGGGGTATTATTATTGTTGTTGTTATTATAAGATTTGGAAAATTTATATTAATAGCATTTAAAAATGTGTTGTAAAATGTGTTTTGAAATGGTGTGTAAGATGTTATTTGGATTGATAATTTAGAATGTATTTTTGGCAAAAAATACTTTGTGAGTTGCGAAAATGTGTTTTAGGCTAAAATCTCTCTATTATATAAAAGGAAAAAAATTTATTAGTTAGTTTCAATGTAATTATCATAATTTTAAGGATATAATCGTCTTTTTTGCCATTTAATTAATTAAAAATATTACTAATACACTAGTGGTATAAAAATTAATTGTTAGGAGAATTATTAATATAAGAGTTTTATTAAATATTGGATAGTAATATAAGAATTTTATTAACCTTGTATCCAATTTTAAGTTATATACAAATATATCTATAGTTATTATCTTTATTATATAAAAGGAAAAAAATTTGTCATTTAGTTTCAATGGAATTAAAATAATTAATGTCATTCAAATTGTCTTTTCAATTATTTTATATTTTTATTTTCAGCAATTCAATAAGTTTATAACTCTTAGGAGGCAAACCTCTGAACTAATTAGATGCATAAGCATTTGAATACCTGGAAAAATATTGATCTGAAAATCCATCCTAGACATTCCTGGTTGATGCTGGTGGCTGAAAAATTAAACCGACCCATGAATTTTGATGATGCGTGAAATGCTAGCCTGTTTTTTTTTTTTTCTTTTCTTTTCTTTTGTCATAGCCGGATCAATGCTCCATTCAATGACTAGTTGTCAATTATTCTAGGAGATAGGAATCTTTTACCAAATGGCCACACCAATGTACACATCTTCCATTATCTTAACATGGGATTAATTGATAGCTGAGGGATCCTATCTCCATCACCATTGTCAATGAGTTTGATTCAGAATGGTGCTACATTTTATGATCAAAAGTGAAAAGAACTTTCGCCAAAGGGCCTGTGGAAGTGACAAGACGTCAAGGTCAAATTAATAGAATGGAGGAAAGAACTCCACCTCCACCATCAATACTTTCTAGTCGTTGTGCGTAGCCGTCCCTACTGGTTAATATAATTGATTGTCAAAATGATGCAGAGGACAAAGACAGAGAAAACAAACCTATGGGGTCCGATGTTGTACAAAGGAATCAACTGTCCAGTTGCAGCGATTTTTCGTGGAAAAGAATATTTGGATGGCAGACAGGAAAGCGGTAGAAAGAAGATCAATTATGGAGGAGACACGGCCGTGGACGTCAAAAGGTAAAGCAAAGAAAAAGAAAGACCATATGGAAAAGCTGAAATTATTTCATAAAAAAAAAATGAACATTGAACTTATCATCAATCTCTCCCACTATACAAAAAAGTCTTTGTGTCAAGAAATCACGATTTAGACCTCATTGCCTCTATAGCATACCATCTCAATTAAATAGTTAATAGCCTAATTGGCAGCGCTTGTTGTACATGTTGGTTTTGTACTAAAGCCAATTAAATCTAAGATTATAATTTGTTATTTATTGCCAAGTGATTAAGAACCTAAAGGTTCACACACATAAAGAATTTGTTATTGGATTAAAATGATTAAATAATTATGTGATAATTATGGGGGTTAATTTGTAAAATAATTAACCTAAAAGATCTCCTATAAGATAAGTTGTGATAAGATAAAATTGTTTTATCTTAATAGAATTAAAATTAGTTTTAATTTTATTAAAAGAATTCTATTACAATAGAATGTCTAATCAGTCTGTTAGACTGTCTAACATATAGATAGAATTTACCTTTTAATAGGAGACAGACACTAAGTTCCAAATAGAGCGTACGTACAGAATTTTGACGTGCAAGACAGAGGGAAAAAGTTCTTCTAACTTTTGTTTTGTTACCTTTTAATAGGAGACAGACACTAAGTTCCAAATAGAGCGTACGTACAGAATTTTGACGTGCAAGACAGAGGGAAAAAGTTCTTCTAACTTTTGTTTTGTTAGAGTTCTCTTGAACTCTAAAATTTTGCGACGCTCATTGAAGGAATTAGCATATTGGTTTGGTGTCAATCAATCCTAGGAGGATCCTAAGAATAAGTTTGTGTGGATACCTTAGAGGCTGGACGTCTGTGCGACTGTGGTTGACAAAACTTCCTTCGACGACACAATCTTCAGTCATCAAAACAGGTTTTTTATTTATACGTATATTGAAATTGATCCTGGTGAAAAATCATGTTTTAATTCCGCTGCCTATAAATTTGTTTATGGCATACATGATTTCCTAACAGTACCTTCCCTCATGGAAAGGATAAGTAATTTATTGATTGAGGTGGGTGTTGTGATAATATTCAGAATTCAAAAAAAAATTGTAATATAGAAATTATGGTTCAATTCACTAAATTAAGCCTATATCTACTATAAGAACGACCATACTATCATTAATAACTTTAGAAATTATAAGAATTTTTTAAATATGTATCAATCCCTAATCTTTAGAAAAAAATTCACCTCTCACCATTTTTGTACTATATCTTTTTACTCTAAAAATCTCTTTTTAAAACCCCAAAAACTCTCATTCAAATCTCTATCATTTGAGAAAAAACCTTTAAGAGTTGAAAGGTAAGATTTTCTAAAAGTTAGCATCCAATTCTTAATACAATTTGGTAACTATATATAAAATTAGGAAATTAAAGAAATTTCTCTAATCCCATTCTAACTTGGAAACAAAATATAATCCCCAATAAATCTTGAACTTGGTTTCTTTCCCAACATTTGCACACTCCTCAAAAGGTTTTTACCTTAAACTGCATGCCTTGAATTTAATCAATGAAATTAATTTAGTCATCATATTTGTCGGATTAACTTCACTAGCTACAGAGAAATACTAATGTTGCTATTTTTATACATACTAATTTTTTATGGGTAGGTTGTTTGCTATTGATTTTGAAAATAATTAGGCGTACTGATTGCGTTTTAAAAGGTATGTAAAAAATTGTAAATTTTAGGCACAATTGATACGCAACTTTAAAATTATGAGTATGTTTGGTATGAGAATCAAGTTAGGTCCCAGATCTCTTATACTCTCGGTATATATAGAACTTTCCACAAACCATAAATCCCAAAAACAAAATATGGTGGCCAATACATAGTACTACGTTATTAATCCTCCTCCAAGAAACTATTTTGTTTTGTGAATATTTTCTTCCATAGGACATCACCCATGGGAGAGATTACCACATTTCTAATTTGTATTTCAATGCAGTACAAGTTCTGGGCTTGTGGGGCTCTGCCATTCATGAGCATCTCCACAGATGAGTCGGCTCTTCTGGCCATGAAGGCTGAAATAACATATGATCCCTCCGACATATTAGCAAGCAATTGGACCAAAGGCACCCCAGTTTGCAATTGGGTGGGGATAACTTGTAGTTACAAGCACCAAAGAGTCGTGGCCTTGGACCTATCAAATAGAGGGCTAAATGGCACCATAGCAAAAGAAGTTGGGAATCTCTCCTTCCTGCTTTCATTGGACATCAGCAATAACTATTTCCATGGCCACCTTCCTGAGAGCTTTGGATTGTTAACCAGAATTGAAAAATTATTCCTGTCTAACAACAGTCTCAGTGGACCTATACCTCCTGCAATTTTCAACATTTCTTCGTTTCAGGTTATTGATTTAATGGAAAACTCTCTTAATGGGACTCTCCCTGGGGATATTTGTAGTAATCTCCCGAGACTGGAAAGATTTAATGTCTCGCTTAATGAACTAGGAGGGCCAATTCCAGCTAGTCTGTCTCAATGCTCAGAAATCAAGTTCCTTGCTGTATCGAAAAATGAATTCTTAGGTTCCATACCAGAAAATATTAGCAACCTCACAAAACTAGAGCAGTTACATCTTGGTGTGAACCAATTGACTGGTAAGACTTTTCTTTTTCCTGTAGTTTTGGATTAGGGGTGTAAACGAACTAAATGCGTTCGGTGAACGTTAAGTGAACAAGATCGATTCGTTCGTTTATGTTCGTTTGTTAAGCTAAGCGAGCAATAAGCGATCACATTTTAGTGTTCGTTTAATAAACGAACACGAACACGAACAAGTATACGTTCGTTTATTTATGTTCGTGAACAAGCTCGTTTAGTGTTCATGAACAAGTTCGGTTAACGTTCGTTTAAAGCTCGTTTATTGTTCGTTTATATTAAAATAATAATATAAATATAATATATATAATAAAATAGTTTGTTGATAATGTGTAAGGAAATTTGTTGTGGAATGGTGGTTAGTGCTTTGTGTTGTTAAGTGGGTGGATGTGGGTTCGATTCTTGCTATGTGCTATTTTTTCTATTTTTACTCTCCAACTGAAATCCCACATCGGAAGTGGATGGTTTGGCTTGCTTCTAATGCCTCTATAAATTGAGGAAACCTTGGTTTGGCTTGCTTCCAATGCCTCTATAAATTGAGGAAACCTCCCCCCTAACTCTAGAAATGCAATGCAATGCATAAGAGGCTAAATCGTTTGGATTGGCTTCAATTGCTCAAAATTTTTCTCTAAAAATAATAATAATATTATTATATTTATAAAAATATATATACGTGTTTGCGAACGTGTTCGTTTAAGTGTTCGCGAACGTGTTCGTTTAAGTGTTCGCGAATGTGTTCGTTTAAGTGTTCGCGAACGTGTTCGTTTAAGTGTTCGTTAACGTGTTCGTTAATGTGTTCGATAAGTGTTCGTGAGTGAAGCGTTCGTGAACATTAATAAACGAACATAAACGAACACGAACACATATTTTACAAATATAAACGAACATAAACGAACACGAACAGTTTAAAAAATTAACGAACAAGGCCTGTTCGTTTATGTTCGGTTCGTTTACAGCCCTATTTTGGATATGCTTGTGCTTCCCATTATTGTTATTATTATTTTATTATTCATAGGTCCCATACCATCAAATATTGGCAACCTATTAGAACTAAAGGAGTTGTTTCTTGATGACAACAAATTGACTGGTATCTAATTTTTTTTTCTGCCATTTTTCAAACATGTTCATGCTTCCTATTATTATTATTATTATTATTATTATTTGCAGGTTCTATACCAGAAAATATCGGCAACCTCTCAAAACTAAAGCATATGTATCTTGAAAACAACCAATTGACTGGTAAGGCTTGTCTTTGTGCTGCAATGTTTTGAACATGCTCTTGCTTCCCATTATTATTATTATTATTATTATTATTCATAGGTCCCATACCATTAAATATTGTCAAACTCTCAAAACTAGATGAGTTGTATCTTTTTGGCAACGAATTGACTGGTAAGACCTTTTTTTTGCCATTTTTTACACATGCTCATGCTTCCTCCTCCTCTTATTATTATTCACAGGTTCCATATCAGAAAATATTAGCAACGTCTCAAAACTAGAGAACTTGGATCTTGCTCACAACGAATTGACTGGTAAGACTTTTTTTTTCTGTCATTTTTTAAACATGCTCATCCTTCGTTTCCTCCTATTATTATTATTATTATTCTTTACAGCTTCCAGACCATAAAAATATTGGCAACCACTCAAAACTAAAGAATATGTATCTTGAAAACAACACATTGACTTGTAAGGCCAGTCTTTGTGCTACTATGTTTTGTACATGCTCCTGCTTATTATTATTATTATTATTATTATTATTATTATTATTCATAGGTTCCATACCATCAAATATTGACAAACTCTCAAAACTAGAGGTGTTGTATCTTGATCGCAACGAATTGACTGGTAAGACTTTTTTTTTTGTCATTTTTTAAACATGCTGATGCTTCCTCCTCCTATTATTATTATTATTATTATTCACAGGTTCCATACCAGAAAATATTGGCAACCTCTCAAAACTATACGAGTTGTATCTTTCTTCCAACACTTTGACTGGTAAGACTTTTCATTTTCCTATCATTTTTTGGACATGCTCATGCTTCCAATTATTATTATTATTATTAGACATAATATACAAAAATAGTCTGAACTTTGGCTCTTGTAACAATTTTAGCCCGACCTTTCAATTTTAACAATACAGTTCCTGAACTTTTCAATTAGTAACAATTATGGCCACGGTCAAAATTGATGACGTGGGTTAACCCAGTCAACTATTAAAGTTGGAAAAAAGACAAAAAAAACCCTCCAATATAAAGCATATAGTTTAAAATTCTAAAATAAATTTTTAAAAAGAAAAAAAATACAAAATTTAAAGACAAAAATTTAATAAAATTATTTACACTATATAATAAATTTTTTTAAACAAAAAAATAAAATTTAAAGATGAAAATTTAATAAAATTTAGAGACAAAAATGACAAAAAAATTTGAGGTTAAAAAATAAAGTATCTATAAAAAAAATTGAAGTTAAAAATCAAAGTATCATATAATAATTTTTTGTCTGTTTGCATTAAAATTTTTAACAAAATTTTACATAATTTTATTAAATTTTTTCTTTTAAAAAGTTAATAAAAAATTTAAACTATATCAATTTTGTGTCATTTTTGTCTTTAAATTTTACTAAATTTTCATCTTTAATTTTTTTTTAGTTTAAAATTTTTTATTATATAGTGTAAATAATTTTATTAAATTTTTGTCTTTAAATTTTGTCTTTTTTGTCTTTTTAAAAATTTATTTTAAAATTTTAAACTATATGCTTTATATCGGAGGGCTTTTTTTGTCTTTTTTTTAACTTTAATGGTTGACTAGGTTGACCCATGTCATCAATTTTGACCGAGACCATAATTGTTACAAATTGAAAAATTCAGGTACTGTATTGTTAAAATTAAAAGATCGGGCTAAAATTATTCAAGAGCCAAAAGTTCGCGCCATTTTTGTATATTATCCCTTATTATTATTATTCATAGGTCCCATACCATCCAATATTGGCAAACTTTCACAACTAGAGGTGTTGTATCTTAGGCACAATGAATTGACTGGTAAGACTTTTTTTTTCTGCCATTTTTTAAACATGCTCATGTGCTTCCTCGTCCTCGTCCTCCTATTATTATTATTATTATTTTATAAAATGATTCCTATGATCAATGGAGTAACCTTGATGCAAATTTTACCGGAATATATTTACTCTCTATTTTCATGCAGACTACCTTCCACACTCTTCAATATATCTTTAGCTATGTTCGAATTGTGATTTATTTGAAAAATTTTGTATTGTAATGGGCGAAAATTTTAGTAAAAATTTTTTATAAGAAAAAAATATTTTGGAGGGAAAATAAAAGTGTATTGAAGAGAAAAAATTTTAAAATTATGTAAGGAGAATTTGAGAGGAAATTTTGAAATTTAAATTTTGAAATAAAATTTTTTTTGGATGATTTATTTGTTTTCTGAGAGAACTTGTTTGGATTCTGGTTTATTTGGAAAATTTTGTATAAGAATATGTAAAAATTTTGGTGAATTTTTTTTTTTAAAAAAATGTATTTTGGAGGGAGAATAAAACTTATATTGCAAAGAATTTTTTTTTTAAAATTATGTGAGGAAAATTTAAGAGAGAAATTTCAAATTTTAAATTTTGAAAGAACTTTTATTGTTGTGCATGAATTGAAATAACTTTCCTTGGGTATTGACATCAATTAAGCAGGAGGCATACCTGTCGAGTTTAGGAATATTTCCGGGCTTCAATCTCTCTCTCTCTTAAAGAATAGCTTTACAGGTATGTGATAGAGCCACGTTTACTTTGCCAAATGAGACATCAGTGAGACGCACAATTAATTGGATTACTTTTTTGTTATTACGGGAGAACTTCCTCTCAGTTTTTCAAACTTCTCTGCTTTAACGTATTTTGATGTTCGATTCAACAGATTCTGTGGTAGCTTACCCCAAGATTTATGCTCCAGACATCCAAATCTCGAAAGCATGGACCTTGGGAATAATCAAATTCATGGGCAAATTCCTTCTAGCATATCTCATTGTAGTGCAATGTGGTGGATTGATTTATCTTATAACAAGTTCACAGGTATCTTTTTAGTATTCTATAATGATTTTCTTTCACCCAAAAGTACAAATTTCCTGATATCCAAGTGGATTTCAGGTAATGTGCGAACCAATAGTTGGAGGAACATGTCCATGCTGGAACATTTAGCACTTGGCCACAATAATTTCACCGCAGTCATTTGATACCTCAATCTCTTGGGGAAAAATTATAATAAATAAATATGATTTGAAAATAAATGTATAAAATTTATACAAAATTAGAAGTTATGATTCTCAAAATACATATAATTATGTTTCCAAATGTATTTTTACACTTTTCAAATTAGTAATTATGAAATAAAGAAATATATTAAAAATCACAAAACTATGTTAAAAGATGCAAAAATAAATTGTAAAATTACATTCCATATGTACCCCATTTTTTACCATATTAGCAATTGCCAAAAAAGTTTGCAGTCTGCATTATAATCAAGTTCTATTTTGTTGATGTTTGGTACAAATCGTTTTTGCTGTGATAACGAGGATTTTTGGTTATTAATAATCAACAGTAACAGAAGGCTATTCATGTGTTTCTTCAAATGGCTCTTTCTTTTAAAATAAAAATAACTAGAAAATTTTGTTCTTTCACAACATATTTTTACTCGTACACAATCCGAAATGATAGAAAGGCAAAAGAACTGCAAACAAAATTTCTCCTCGTAATTGAAGGGGTCAATTTGACAATGAAACCAAACATGTCATGTCATTTCATTTTCGTGTTTTCCAGACTACTGGGATTGTTTTTCTTTGTTTATTTGTCTTTTCTAGCTGACTGATTTAGTCAGAACAGACCGGAGTTCCAAACTGAAATTGGTCTAAAGAGAAAAAAGAAAAACAAAAAAAAGTGAGAAAATTGTGAATGGAAGTGATCGAGAAGACTTTTGCATGCTCATGTCAGTTTCTTGATTATGATAGATTACGTGAAATTCAACTCCCTTCAGTTTCTTTTACGGGAACGAGACTAACAAGAGAGGAGAACACAAATCATTTTTTCCAACACATAGTCATTGCAAATAATTCAACTTCAATAACTGACGATGAATTTGCAGTCCACTGGGATAATTATTGTGAATTGAGAAAGACAAAGTTGATAATGAAGTCACCAACTTTTGATTTACTTGCGTTACAGCTGACTTTCTGGTAACTAAAATCCGATTTTGTGTTGCAAACGTGAGGTGGACGGCTGAAAATGTAGCATTACATTGAATACATTCCTTATACATTTTTTTTTTCTGTTCATGTCCAATACATTGAATACAACCTAGTTCACCACTTTCTTTTCTGAACTTTTCCTTTTTTAAACAAAACGATGAGACGTTTTGTTTTTTATTACTGATGAAAACTATCAAAGTTCATAAGGTTACCACGACAGCATATAAAACATATGCTACTCAGTGCTAACTAGGATCAAACCTTTCCATTTTAATTTTAATTCTGTAGGCAAGAACTACACAAGTTCCATTGCTCAATATTCAATTGGTTTATAGGTGAGGTAGGAAATCCCTCCATGTGCCTGTGACCTCTTTGAGCATCTGTTTAATCGCTTCTACAACTGAATAAACTCTCATAGATTCTCTTGAAAGTATGACCCTGTTTCTTGCCATCCAGATATGATACACCAGTGCCGCAAATAATGAACAGGACACGCCGATGGTAAGGATATAGCAAAATTCAGCTATAAATAAAAATACAAGTTCGTGCATGACATTGAATTGAAGACATTTTGGGTGACCAAGATGGGATAATTAAGAGGAACTGATGGAACTAATCATATCGCCGTGTATATTTCTTCGAGGAATAAATACTTGCGAGATTCCCTGGACTTTATAAAACCACATAATTGTTTTATTTCAAAACTACTAACAATAGGGATCAGCAGGTCTCCATTCCAAAGCATATAACATTACACAGCAATCCTACGTAATCAAAGTTTAGAAGACTGCATAAAGATGAAGCATAAGTTCAAAACAGCCTAATCTGTAGAAGAAACAAGGATACAAATCTAGTTCCTCAGGCCAAATGATGCTGTAATCTCCAGTACAAGCTTTCAATATCGTGGATACTTCTGTTGCCAGATTGACGTAGTTCTGGTCGCACAAAATTAGCATCTGGAGGCACTGAAATGCCAACAGTAGGTCTCATCTGGGCACACACTTCGATAGCTCCATGCACCGGATCTGATAGGAAATTGCTGATGAGATCCTGGTTTACTGGAGTTTTATTATCCACAGCCACAAATGCCTGTTGAGTGAGGACATAATGAAACCGGGGTGCCCACTTCCTTGATCCTAGTCGTGCCGGTGTCGAACAATTGTCTACCATGAATGCAACCCCACGAGCAAGCATGAAAGGATTCAAAGAATCCACAGCCTCGATTACACTTTCATTGATGATCTCTGAATATAAATAGCCTTTCTCCCTCATAATCTCAATCTGTTATATTTTACAGAAAACAGACAAAAATAAATCAGTCAGAGAAAAATATAAGATGCACAACTTTTCCAAGAGAAGATGTATTAACCAGAAAACTTTCGCGGTAATCTAAGGAACACAAATCAACCGTTGACTGCAGAATCTATATAAGGTCCAGAAGATATAAGCTTGAACAGAGTATAGAAAGCTCACCTTAGCCATCATTAATGCCACAAAGACACCAGCAGTGACAGGGTGCAGAGGACCTAAATCACCAGCTGGCCGTGCTGCTTGAACACCCTCTCTCACTTTCCACCTCCTTGTCTGGTCAATTTTACCCATTGGAAATGCAGGTACACCACCATTTTCCTGCTCATAAACCAAGAAAATATTGAAATATGAAAAATGAAATTGTTTAGCAATCAGGCTCATGCATATGTTGCCTGGAAAAAAGCATCTCAACAAAACGCACAAGTAATGTAGGACAAAATCATAAGAAAACACTAAGAAATTTGTAATCAGAATGAACAATGCAATGATGCATTATACAAGAAGTATTCAAATGGGGCTAACAACTTGTTTCGTAAAATTGAACAAGGCAATTGTAAATTCAAAATAAACATGAAACATCATCCATCCATACATCCTACACGTCACTTTTGTGTTCTCGTTCTATAAAAACATGTATTTCTTGCTGTGGTAGTAAAAGGAATACTGAAGTCACAAAGAGGGAGTGTTAGCAAACTGGCGGCCCATATGTATACTAGAATGTAACCACAACTTAACAGAGAAAAATACCCTTGTATTGCCTTGATGCCTTCACCATTTATCCTGATCCACTATGCATCAAGTGGGACAACCTCCCCGGCAGCCATTGGAGAAGCAACGCCAACACCACTTCCGATCACATTAATATACTTCACAGTCCTCTTCTTGCGCCGGCTCTAATTCTCCACTACCGGCGTAGTCGGTGGCGTTTCAGAACTCCCAGTGGTCAACCTAGGAGATACAACCTCTTTTTCAACACCGCCAGCGCCAATTTGAGCGAGTTTCCTGAGCTTTCTTCACGGCTTTCTAGGTTGCTTCTCCGACGAAGCTGACACAATTGTTCCAGCAGAGCAGCCGCTGCCGAGACTTTCATGTTGGTGGCATTGATGGTGGTAGCTGGCGGAGTTCAGTGTTTGCGGAGAGGTGACGCAGCATTCCTGCCATTTCAGGTCGTTCAAATCATGGATGACGTCATCCAGGGCTAAAAATGCGTTGGATGTTACGCCATCGTCCTGGATTGTCGAGCGGGTCGGGTCCATGAGCTCCATTTTGCCCACAATCTCAAGCAAGATGCTCTGTTCATGAAATCAAAGGGGAAAGGAAAAAAAATTTAAATTGACACTAAAATGGGAAAAAAAGAGAAGAAAACAGTGCTGTGGTAAATTAAGCAGACCTTGTGAGTTTTGTGGAACTTTTTGAATCCGTGCATATGAATGATCTGGAGAACCAAACAAAAAACAAAAGATAAAAATTTATACGGCGTCTAACTCTCTGATATAGCAAAAAATAACGGAAAAAATAGAGAGTAAATTTACAGAAATCCATTAAAAAGTGATTAAATTGTCCAGTTTTTCCAAACATTTACAGTTGATTCAAGTAACAACGCAATCACGTAGTACAATGCAGAGAAAAAAAAGTTAAAAAAAAAAAAACGAAAACGCAAAAAAAAAAGCTCAGAACACAAGAATAAGCTAGAGAAACGACTGAATCCTGTAATTATGGGGAACGGACCTGATTGAGGTGGTCGACGGTGAGATCAAGGCGCTTCGGTGGTTTTGTCCTCCTCGGAGCACCATAGCTTTCCGCCATTTTCACTCTCTGTCTTTCCAGTTCCTGCTTGATTTGTGTCCGTAGTGTGTGACTGTGTGTTCTTGGTGCAGTGGGAGGAGATTCCAGCTTTATATAGGTACTGTGTGGGCTCCACAAACTGTCAGGAAATCCATGTTGCTCCGTTCAGTTTCAATCTGGACCTTAAGGCCCATAAGCTTTTTTCTACTTTCGAGGCCCATTAGTATGAATTCTCTTTATTTCATTATTTTGTGTGTGTTTTTATTTATCATTATTATTTATTTTTTAACAGTTGAACAATAATTATAGATTACGTTTCAAAATATTTTTTTAAAATTATATTTAAAATTTATTTTGAAATGTTGTATAAAATGTTATTTGAATTGATAATGTGGAATATATTTTAGGATAAAATGTTGTATGAATTATAAATTTGAAAATGCATTTTGTATTGAAATATTGTATAGATTGTAAAGTTTAAAATATATTTTGAGTTGAAATATTGTATAAATTGTAAAGATAGAAAATGTCTGGCCTTTTCCACCGATCTAGACCCTACATTCTCACGATGTTGATGGCATGCACATGGAGAGGGGATGGAAGAAATAAAGAGAAAAAAAAAAAAAAAAGAGAGAGGAAATGTTGTTCGAAAAGTTTTGGGTTTCCACTTTCGGGAATAAAAATGAATTTGTAAATTTAGTTGAGAAACGATTTTAGAAAATGCTAACCACAAAATGTTTTATTTATTGGAAAGTGTTTTTCAGTTAAGAATGCGAAAGTAAAAAAATTGTCCATATATAACCTTAATTCTCCTATCTAACTCTCAATGATCAAACCAACAAAAGAACTAAAGAAGTCTCACACTCCCTTTGTGCTAAAACAAATTTTACTTTGATTTCAATATAATTTTTTTTAGTTTTCAGATATAATATATTTAATGCATAATTAGATATATGATTTTATATTTTTATTCTTACTTTTAATTATAAAAATACATAATTATTATTAGTAAAACTATTTAAAAACTTTATTAAAAAAGTTTTTTTTTTGGAAAAGAAAAAGATTTGAAAATTACACTTTTTTTAAAAAAAAAAATTGGAACAAAGAAGTATTAGATTTAAAATGGTTTCAATTTGACAATGAAACCAAACCTTCATGTCATTTTCTCTTTTTCATAATTTTCAAATTATTGGGATTTTCCCCTTTCTTTTCATAATTTGTCTTTGTTAAGTGACCACTTTATGAAATTGGCTTTGAGAACACAAAAAAAAAAAAAAAAAACCAAAAAAAAAAAAAAGAAAAAGGAAAAAGTTGATGAGAGCAATCCAGAAATGTTGACTCCTGTGTGCTCAGGTCAGTTTCTGATTTTGATGGAAGTCCCTCTTCGGAAACTAGATAGACACGCGGTGAAAGAGAGAAGGACACATAATTGGCATATAGCGAGACATTCCACAAACAATCATGGTCATAGAATAGAAGCTAATCAACTTCAGTTTATCCTAAGCAACAAGGCATCCATTTGAGCTCGCTGCGTGGACGTGAATGATAAAAAATTAGCAAGATTTTTGTGACAACTTTTGATTTTCTTGCATAGAAGTCGACTTTCTGGTCACTTGAAATTCGACATTTTTGTTGCTAATGTGATAGGTGGAGACGGTAAAAGTCCTAGCTGTTCTTCACTTCAAGATCAAGAGTCAAGACCTTAACTTCACTAACTACAGCAAAATACTGACGTTGCATGCTTTTTCATAGGTAGTTTTGTTTGCTGCTGGTTTTGAAAAGGTTTTAGAATCAAGTCATGTCCCAGAGCCGAGCTGAACTGAACTCTGTTCTTATACTGTAGGTGCATGTAGAGTTTTCCACTTACCATAAATAGGAAAACAAAATACATTGACCAGTACATAGTACTACATAATTCACCTCCTCCAAGTAACCATTTTGTTTTGGGAATATTTTCTTCCATATGACATCAGCAATGGGAGAGGTTAAGACATTTTTAGTTTTTATTTCAATTCAGTACTGGTTCTGGGCTTGTGGGGCTCTGCCATTCATAAGCAGCTCCACAGATGAGTCAGCTCTTCTGGCCATCAAGGCTGAAATAACACATGATCCCTACAACATATTAGCAAGGAATTGGACCAAAGGCACCCCAGTTTGCAACTGGGTGGGGATAACTTGCAAGTACAAGCACCAAAGAGTCATGGCCTTGGACCTATCAGGTGGAGGGTTGGAAGGCACCATAGCCTAAGAAGTTGGGAATCTCTCCTTCCTGGTTTCCCTGGACATCAGCAAAAACAATTTCCATGGCTACATTCCAGATCAAGTTGGCTGTTTGAAGATGTTGCGAACTTTAAATATGCAGCTCAACGAGCTTAGTGGGAAGATTCCTGAGAGCTTTGGATTGTTAACCAGAATTGAAAAATTATTCCTGTATAACAACAGTCTCAGTGGACCTATACCTTCTGCAATTTTCAACATTTCTTCATTACAGGTTATTGATTTAATGTACAACTTCCTTGATGGGACTCTTGCTGGGGATATTTGTAATAATCTCCCGAGATTGGAAAGCTTTAATGTCTCACATAATCAACTAGGAGGGCCAATTCCAGCTAGTCTGTCTCAATGCTCAGAAATCAAGTTCCTTGCTTTGTCGGGGAATGGATTCACAAGTACCATACCGGGAAATATTGGAAACCTCTCAAAACTAGAGCAGCTGTATCTGGGTCGCAACAATTTTACTGGTAAGACTTCTATTTTTCGTGCGATTTTTTGAACATGTTCTTGCTTCCTATGATTATTATTTTTTTGGTGTTGTTTTCATAAGATATTCCTCTGATTCTTGGGTACCCTTGATGAAAATTTTACCAAAACATATTTACTCTCTATTTTCAGGTGTACTACCTCCTACACTCTTCAATATATGGTCATTAAGGATACTAGGAGCTCCATATAATGGGATATCGGGCAGTCTTCCCAAGAATATTTGCCAGAATACAATGAATCTTGAACTTTTGATTCTTTTTGTGAACTCCTTGAGTGGACAAATCCCTGATAGTCTGTCATATTGTCAATCGCTGCAACAATTTTCTGTTGCTTACAACAATTTCAAGGGAGGAATTCCAGCTGGTATTTGGAATATGTCATCGCTTCAGCATTTATTTCTGGGAGTGAACAAATTAACAGGTTGATTCTCATCATCTCTGTTCCCCTTTAACATTCTTGAAAAGGTTGATTTGAACTGGTAAATGCTATGTTCACTGTTTTGGCAGGGAAATTAGATTTAACTTTAGGAAATTCCTCTTCCTTCAAGAGTATTAGTTTGGCAGGAAACGGATTCTATGGTAGCTTACCAAAAGATCTATGCTCCAGACATCCAAACTTGGAGTTTTTACAGCTCAATAATAATCAACTTTTTGGCGAAATCCCTTCTAGCCTTTCACGTTGTAGTGCACTCCACTACATTGGCTTGGATTCTAATAACTTCACAGGTATTTTTATTTGCATTCAATCCCACTGTTGTGCATGAATTGAAATAACATTCGCTGGGTATCGACGTTAATCAATCAGGAGGCATACCCGTTGAGTTTAGGAACATTTCCGGGCTTCAATATCTCTATCTCTACAACAATAGCCTTGTAGGTATGTGACACGGCTACTTTTACTTTGCCAAATGAGGCATCAGTGAGGACGCACAATTAATTGGATAACTTTTTCTTATTTCAGGAGAGCTTCCTCTCAGTTCGTCAAACTTGTCTGCATTAAAGGATTTTGAAGTTCAATCCAACGAATTCTCTGGTAGCTTACCCCAAGATTTGTGCTTCAGACATCCAAATCTCGTGAACTTAGTCCTTGAGAATAACCAAATTCATGGGCAAATCCCTTCCAGCATATCACACTGTAGTGCAATGGACACGAGTGATTTATCTTCTAACAAGTTCACGGGTATTCTTTCAATCTTCTATAATGATTTTCTTTCATCAAAAAGTAAAAACTTCCTGATATGCAAGTGGATTTCAGGTGATGTGCCAAGCGATATGGGGAGGAACATGTCCATGCTTCGAAATTTGGTACTTGGTCACAATAATTTTAAGGGGATAATTCCTCCATCTATTGGAAATATGTCAAACTTGTTGATCCTCATGTTGGGTGGAAACCAATTCTCTGGGAAGATTCCTCCAGTGCTGGGACAGCTTCCTCGTCTGGAAGGAGTATTTCTTTGGGGAAACCAGCTTACTGGAGAAATCCCGCCGGAGTTAGGACAGTCTACAAGTATCGGAAGATTATATCTTACATCAAACAAGATTACTGGCGAAATTCCTCCATCCATATTTAACATCACAACTTTAAGAGAGTTAGCCCTTTCAAACAACCAACTGGTTGGCAATGTTCCATCAGTTACTGGATTTTGATTGAAATTATTGAAGACTTAGAAGTGGTCACGTATTCATATCAATTATTGAAGACTTGAGATTTATGTATTGTGCCAATATTTGGTCCAGAAACACGCAATGTATAGAGGTTCGAATGCTTCGCCAATTGATATTTTGATTTTATTATTTTGAGAATTTTTTAAAATATTAATAGTTATTTAATTTTTATTAAAAATTATAATGTTTTTGTAAAAAACAGATAAAGAAATATAGACTTCTGCATGCTCATTTTGATAGAAGTGTTTGGTTACATGGAATTCAACTCCGTGGAGTTTACGGGAACTGGACTAATAATCATTTTTTCCAACGCATAGTCATCGCAGATAATTCAACGTCTACTAATGATGGTGAATTTGCAGTCTAGTGGGATAATTATGTGAACTGAGAAAGAAAAAATTGATAATTTGCAGTCTAATCATGCTGAATTTGCAGTCTAATGATGTGATGAACTTTTGATTTACTTGCATTACAATTGACTTCTTGGTAACTAAAATCCAATTTGTGCTGCAAACGTGATATGACCGTAGAGCTCCGAGGAGTTCACCCAAAGGTGATGGTTAATAATGCACGTAACTATGATGATATTCGGCTATGCGTCTCTTTTATGTGGATCATTATTGTCAACAACACTTCTAGTTATTACATTGAGAAGTAGTGGTGTTCAAAATCAATTATCCGATTCGATCTGATCGGCATTTGATCGAATTAGATTCAGATCGAATCATTTTTTATGCAATTTGATTTTTTTTTTACTATTGCTTTTCTTTTCATATATAGTGTTAGGTGATTTAATTTAAATTTAAATTTAATAATTTCATGTTAAAAAATTATCTATTTTTATATAAAGATAATAAATAAATTTCATCTAAATATTTTAATTTGTGTAGTTTTCATGTAAATTAGTTTGTGTATTTTCATATAAATATTTTTAATTTATTTTATCGCAAATTGACTAATTTTAATTAAAAAAGTATTTGAATTATTAAAAAAATACTAATTTATATTTTATAATTAATGTTAGCTATTTTTTTTAAAAAAATTATAATTTCTTTTCATTTTGATCAAAACATATCGGATTAGATTGTTCTGTCGATTCGAGTTGATCTGATATGAAAATACATTGATCCAATTCGATTCGTTTTTTTATCCGATTTGATCTTAAGTTTCGAATCGCATCAACGGATCGATTCGATTCGCAAATCAAAATAAGCACCCTAAAAATGTAGCAATAAAAACCATAGAAACATGGAATTCACCACTTTCGTTTGTGAACTTTTTCTTTATTAAGCAAAATGTTGAGACACTTTTTTTTTTATTACTGATGAAAACTATCAAAGTGTACAAGGTTACCACGACAACATACATAACTTAGGCAACTCAGTCATAAGTAGGATCTAACATTTCCATTTTAAGTTTGTAGGCAAGAACTACACAAGTTCAATTGCTCAATAATCAATTGGTTTATATAGGCGAGGTAGGAGCTCTTTGAGCGTTTGTATAGTTGCTTCTACAACTGAATAAACTCGGATAGATTCGTTTGAAAATATGACCCTATTCCTGACCAAGAAAATGGAAATGCTGTTTGAAAAGTATTAAGTTTCCATTTTGAGTAATAAAAATATATTTGCAAATTTAGTTGAGAATACGTTTTTAGAAAATTCTAACCATACAGCCTTTTATTTTGTGGGATGTCTTTTTCAACTGAAAATGTAAAAGCAACCATCAATAATTAAACTAATACTGAAAGAAATCTAATATTAGAGTTTGAACTGTTTGACATTAGATTTTAAATAGTTCACATTTAAAACTAATAGTTTAATCATTAATGTATCAATTTCACTAGTAGTTTAATCACTTTCATATTAATTTGATGTATCAATTTAGGTACGCCAAGTTGAAATTGTATTATTGTATCATTGATAGTCGATAGATAAAGCATCCATCCAATATTAGCAAATATTGGTTGAAAGCAATCAAGAATTGTCCCAAAAAATTTTCCTCTTGTTAAAGTTTTTGAGGGGAACCGATCAAGAATTGAGAGGGTCAATTTGACAATGAACCAAACTTTCATGTCTTTTTTTCTTTTTCATAGTTCTCGTATTGATGGGATATTTTTTTTCCCCCTTTTTTAAATGATTTGTGTTTATTAATTGACTTCTTTATGTGAAAAAGAAGACCAAAAAGAAAAATTGAAAACGTTTGGATGAGAGCAGTCAAGTCATGTAGACTTTTGCATGCTCAAGTCAGTTTCTGATTTTGATAGAAGTGCTGTGATGGGTGCATGAGTTAGAGGGAGACGTAATTTTCCCGAGATCAACAACAAGGCATCCATTTGATTTGAGCTCGCTGAGTGGAGGTGAACGATCAAAACATTAGCAAGATTTGTGGGTCAACTTTGATTTTCTTGCGTAGAAGTCGACTTTCTACACACTTGAAATTCCACATTTCTGTTGCTAATGTGATGGGTACAGAACAAATAGTGGTGGTAAATGGGTGATAAATAAAATGTAATTTTAGCAATTACAACCTAATCTAACTTATATAATTTTAGATTAAATTAAAGTTGTATTGAACTTATTTATTTTAATAGATTAAAATTAGTAATTTTAAAAATTAAAAAGATTGGACAATGGACAAATTTTGCCCGTCTACTACCAATTGATTGAATTTTGACCAAGTTGTCACAAGTTGTCCAACACATAGTCATTGCAAATAATTCAACTTCAACTAATGATGATGAATTTGCAGTCCACTGGGATAATGATTGTGAATTGAGAAAGACAAAGTTTGATAACGAAGTGATAAACTTTTGATTTACTTGCATTACAGCTGACTTCCTTGTAACTAAAATCTGATTTTGTGCTGCAAACGTGAGGTGTACGGCTGAAAATGTAGCATTAAAAACTAAGATAGAAAATAATGATGTTACTATTCCTTATACATTTTTTTTCTTGTTCATATCCAATACATTGAATACAACCTAGTTCACCGCTTTCTTTTCTGAACTTTTCCTTTTTCAGGCAAAACGATGAGACTTTTTTTTTTATTACTGATGAAAACGATCAAAGTTCGTAAGGTTACCACGGCAGCATACAGATCATATGCTACTGAGTCCTAACTAGGATCAAACATTTCCATTTTAATTCTGTAGGCAAAACTACACAAGTTCCATTGCTCAATATTCAATTGGTTTACAGGTGAGGTAGGAAATCCCTCCATGTGACTCTGACCTCTTTGAGCATCTATTTAATTGCTTTTACAACTGAATCAACTCTGATAGATTCTCTTGAAAGTGTGACCCTATTTCTTGCTATATCCAGATATGATACATCCAGATATGCTACACCACTGCCGAAAAAAATGAACAGAACACGCCAATGGTAAGGATATAGCAAAATCCAGCTATAAATAAAAATACAGGTTCGTACATGACATTGAATTGAAGACATTTTGGGTGACCAAGATGGGATAATTAAGTGGAACTGATGGAACTACACTGCTTGATCTTATTGCCGTGTATAGATTTTCAAGGAATAAATACTTGCGAGATTCCCTGGACTTTATAAAACCACATAATTGTGTTATTTATTCAAAACTACCAACAGTAGAGATCACCAGGTCTCCATTCCAAAGCGTATAACGTTACACCAACAATCCTACATAATGATAGTTCAGAAGAATGCATAAAGATGAAGCATAAGTTCAAAGCAGCCTACTCTGTAGAAGAAACCCGGATAGAAATCTAGATCCTCAGGCCAAATGATGTTGTAATCTCCAGAGAAAACGTTCAAGATCGTGGATACTTCAGTTGCTAGATTGACGTAGATCTGGTCTCACGAAATTAGAAGCCGAGGGCACTGAAACGTCAACAGTAGGTCTCAACTGCCATCTTAAGAATGTCTTGAATCATATTGAGGTATTCAAGGAGAAAAGTAGGCAATGAGAGGGCTATCATGTCCCAAGGGAGTCTAACAGTATAGCCGACAGGCTGGCGAAAGGTGGTGTGTTTAGATCTCACAATCTGCTGGCCGTCCTTGAGTATAGAATGTTTGCCTTTGATTAGGAGTGTCTTTTCCTGTCATATAGGAAAGGCGGATTTAGCTGCTTTTCTTTTTCTTTCCTTCTATTTTATTATTCTTAGCCACTTTATGTACTCCCTACTCTCATTTTCGAATAAAATGCATTGACTTTTTTGCTTGTCAAAAAAAAAAAAAAAACTGGGCACACACTTCAATAGCTCTATGCACGTATCTGATAGGAATGAGACCCCGGTTTATTGGAGTTTTATTATCCATAGCCACAAATGCCTGTTGAGTGAGGACGTAATCAAACCGGGGTGCCCACTTCCTTTATCCTAGTCGTACCGTTGTCGAACAGTTGCCTACTATGAATGCAACCCCACGAGCATGCAGGAAAGGATTCAAAGAATCCACAGCCTCCATTACACTTTAATTGATGATCTCTGAATATGAATGGCTTTTCTAGCTCAGAATCTTAATCCAATATATTTTATAGAAAACAAAGAAAAATAAATCAGTCAAAAGATCAGATTCCACTCCATTCAAACTGTCATATAAGATGCGCAACTTTTCAATGGGAAAATATAATAACTAGAAAACTTTGACGGTAATCTAAGTGACACAAATTAACCCATTGTCCTGGGGTAGTACAGCTACACAAATAATACTATCAAGGCCGACTTTTAAAATTAGACACTTTTTTGAGCAATTCGGGTGGATCAAAAGTTATTGAATATCGAATACTATGAAAGCCAAACATTTAAAACTAGACTCTAATCTACTAGGGACAAAGAACCAAATACACAAATATTAAATTGAATGTCGAATCTCAAAGAATAGTACTATCAAGGCTGACTTATAAAACTGGACTTTTTTTTCAAATAATTTGGACAGTCCAAAAGTCATTGCTCTAGTTCACTGCAATTCAAGTGTACAATATCAACAAGTACTTGTTCGGTGAATTACAAGTGTACAATATCAACAAGTAATAAAGAGGTAAGTAAAGTATCGTTCCCACGAGGATTGAAACAATTTTAACCAATTACTTACTAATGTGATCAATTCAAAAACAAAGCTAACCAATCAAAATATTCTCTTTGTGAATGAAAAATTTATAGCAAATAATAATAATGAAAATTAATAAAAATTTATCAAATTAATTAAAATGTTAGATATTTCGATTTCACTTAATCAATCCTAATTAATTCTCTTGACTTGTCATGCAATTAAATTAAATTCCAATTTATGATGGTGAAATTTCCCCAATGTAAATTAATAGCCGACATCGGTCTAATAACCTATTTAGATTAAAATCAACTCACACTTGGTTTAGGTGAATTTAGATTTTTAAATGCATTAGAAATTATGAAAATTCCCGAATTCAATCTAAGTAGCCACGACTTAGTTCTACTACCGAAACCACATGAACAACCTAGATTATTACCATCTAAATTGAATTCACGGTTTAATATCACATGAGTACATGCATGTTATCTCCACACAGTATCAAACAAGCATCAAAAAACAATTGGGTGGTGATCAATCACCTAAAAGCATTAAAATCATGATATTAAACTCATAATTGAAATATAGGTTGCATGAACAAGTCTTAAGAATTAATTATTCATGATTAAGATACATCTAATCTCTAACAAAAGAAAATTAGAACATAACGAAATTTATACTAACTACAAAAATAAAAGTAGACATAATTAAAAATAAATTCTAAAAATTTAAGTAAACAATATTTAATAAATATAAAACACCATAAATAAAATACAACTAGAAGTTCATAATAAAACAAAAGAAATTAAATTGTTAAAATTGCTAAACTAAACTTAAAGAAAAATAAGGAAAGAAAAACCCGTGAAGAACTTGAAGATCATGAAGAACTTGGTGCTGTTTTGTTTTCTTCTCCTTATGCTTTCGGTCAAGTAACAACAATCCAAGATGAACCAAATTAATTTGGCAAACTTCCAAGTCAATCACGTGCACACACACAAAATTCAATGGGAGTTGGCCAACAAATTTTTGTGGCCAACAAGCAAATGAAATTTCGTGGCTGGATTTGGTGTTTTGCTGAATTCAGCTTTTCTTTGTCTCTAAGTGGCTGATTTCTTTTCTATCTTGTGCAGCTAATTTTCTTGATTTGTGCAGCTGTATTTTCTTGAAATAATGGCAGCTGGTTTTCTCTTTTTGTTTCCTTCCAGGTGGTTGGAATTGCCTTCCAAGAAAATTCAAGATTAAACTCAAAATTTCAAGAAAAGACTAGGTAACTTGTTGATCATAAAATCAAAAGAAAATTTGGCCAAAATACTTAAAAACATATCAATACACAAGCCAAATTCTAACCAAGATTAATAAGAATACACTATATAAAATAGAGTTATCAAATTATCCCCAACTTAGATCAAAGCTTGTCCTCAAGCTTGCATTGGATCAACATCTTTCTTTTTATTCCATACTCTTTTTCAACTCATCCACAAATAATCCAAAGTCATCACACATTAACAATCCAAATTGGAATAGTAATCCAAAGAACATCCTTTGTATGTGTCATGCCTTCCTCTCTTCCCTTCTGACCTTCCCCTAACAATTCTTCTCCCCTTCTACCCTTTTGCTCTTCCCCAACCTCTACATAGACTGCTTCAAATTGTGGTTCAGATAGGTCTCTTTGTTCCTTCTCCTCTAAACTCCCTCTTACAGGCATCAAAGCTTTAAGCTTTTCTTTCAGCTGCCTAATAGAATCAAGCTTCCTACCTTTCTCCTTCATAGTACTTCTGCTGCCAGAAGCTCTAAGCCAATCCCCGTATTGTCCCTTCTTCACCTCATTTTTTTTTTAGATCATTCCTTCTAGTTTGGCATGTTTTCTCTAAATGGCCAACCAATCCACAGTAATGACAAAAGGCCGCTAAGTTTTCCTATCTGAAAGAAATCCAAGAAGCCTGCTCATTGAGTTTCAACATAGTCCCTCGCAGCAGTGGTTTACTTAGGTCAATTTTTGCTAGGATTTTCATATGTCTCCCAGCTTTACTGCCGCTCTCAGGTATTAACACATCATAGACCTTGGGGAACATCTTTCTTACTCTGAGCCCAGTTTCCCTAGACATCCATTGAACCGGTATATTCCATATTTGGACCCAGACCTCCACTGTTTGAAAGGTTTTGTCTTGCATCTGCAACTCCTCATTCCATTCCTTCAGTATGAGATAGTGTTGGTCGAATGTCCATCCTTTTCCTTGCATCACTTTTAACTTGCCTTCATTAATACTGAAGACGAATTGGAACCAATTTTTCCCCAGCTCCCGCATTGTAAAAGCCTCCTTTGTAGGCCAGATCTGCTCTATAGTGTTTTTAAGTCTTGTAAAGTTCACCCTTTTCTCCCCAAACACCCTTCTATCAAGCTTCTGTTGCACTCCTCTTTACTTGATCTGATATCTCCTTCCTCTAGCTCCTCCCCGGTTTCCTCTTCTTTGGAGAGTTTGATTTTTTGGAAAACCCCGCAACATCCAGTTCGGGATTGGATGTAGAACCACTGTCCCTCCCCTTGTTTATAGAAGTCAAAGATCAACTAGACTAAAAGTGAGAAGAAAAATAGGAGGTAAAAGAAGAAAACTACAGCATTTGACTTTCACTACTAAAATTAAAGATGAGGACTGTAGGTTGCTGAAGGAATCTGGAGTCTATTCTGCCGGGTAGATTGCTGCAAGAAATCCTAATTGTTCCTAATTAATTGTGTCAGAAACATGGAAACAAGTCAGCCAACTTGGTTAAGTTTGTTGGAAACCTCAGTTTAGACCAGTTAATGATTAGCTATTAAATATGTAAGTAGGCCTAAATCGGTACTCTCCTAATAATTTGGAAAATAATTATAGTTTCTGGTTGATGGACCACTCTGCCTCCTTAAAGGCACTTTACCCCTCTTCTTAAGAGACCTAGCACTCCAAAGGAGACTCGGGGCTCAACTGTTAAGGACGCTAGTTCTTACTACTTCCCGTCCCTAGTCACTCTACAGTTTCTACCTAAATTTCTTTTGCTCCAAATGGGACTTATATTCAATCACGTGAATTACACATGTTTAGGATGGTGGAACAAATCAAAATCAAAATAATAAATCATAAATAACCACTACAAATTTTTACCTTTTTACAAAAAACTTCCTAAAAGTTTAATTTAGAATTTTATCACATTCAACTTTGTATTTTTTACAATGTATATTTATTGTTATTAATTTTCAAAAATATATTATGAATAGACAAAATTATCCTTTAAATATCTAAATTATATAAGACCAAAATTGGATGTGATTTAAGTAATTAGAAATGTAATTTAAATAAAATATTTATAACTTGTGCAAGTTAGTAATTGAATTATTAAGTCTCATTTGACTTAATTTTATTAGAAAGACTAATTAAAATTTGCAAATTAATGAACCAAATTAAAACCTTTTACAAATGAGGTGTCAAATCGAACTAACATTTAAAATTGAGAGACTAATTACGTTATTTACCCAAAATAGAAATAAAAGTTTAGTCACCGCTACTAGAAAGAGTACAATGTCAATAACAAGCTTTCGAAACTAATATCCCATACATTTTTTCAACTTATTCTTTGCCTTTACTCATCCCCTCGTACGAAATATGAGGTCTCACTTGTGTGATGTGTCCCCATTCCACAAACGCCAAATGTAAGAACAATTAGCATAATTATTTTGGTCTCTTCCATGTTGAAATGGTAACTTAATAAAGATTTAACGGCAGCCGAGGAGTAAGGACAAGTTCCAGTGGACCAACAAGGTGATTTATTAACCCAGCGCTTTCTTTCAGATCAATTTTCCGACCACCAGGAGTTTCGAGGTCAAAAGCATGAAACAGATTTCCAAGGATAAGGTGCAGCATCTGCAAAGCAAAATACATTCCAGGGCAATTTCTTCTACCAGCACTAAATGGGATCAGCTCAAAGTTACGACCCTTGACATCAAAATCCTTGTGGGTAGTGAGGAATCTCTCAGGCTTGAAGTCTGTTGGATCATCCTTCCAGACATTGGGATCCCTATGCAGTTTCCACAAGTTGACAATGACTCGTGTTCCTTTCGGAATGTCATAGCCGCCTATGGTGGCATCTTCGGCCAATTTTCTTGGCCCTCCAAGCGGCCCTGCTGGGTAGAGTCGTAATGTCTCTTTAACGATTGCTTGAAGGTAGACCAACTTTGGAATATCTGCATCGGTTACTCGCCTATCCTTGCCAACATGGAGGTCGAGCTCTTCTTTGACCTTTCTCAACGCTTGTGGGTTGCTCATTACACGCGCGAGTGCCCATGTTAGGGTGACTGATGTAGTGTCGCTGGCACCGGCAATCAAATTCTGTCGCATAAGAAATAGCATGATATGAGATCAATTACGTCCGTTTTACTCATGCAATGGCTGGAAGTGGCAATACAGCAAAAGCATTCCATATTAGATAGAATAAATAAAAATAAATATGTTTTTTAATATAACAGCCCCAGTGACAGCGAGTATGATTATCTTTTTATTCATAACTAAATAAAAATAAATTAGGGAGAGACTGAGTCAACCAAAAAATTATAGAGGGTAGACAGAAGGATAAAATAAAATTAATCACAAATGATATTAATTATTCCCAAAGTGTATTTCTTATGTGTATCAAAATTTTGATCTTAACTTTTAGAAAACCAACTGTTATTGGACTTTTAACCTAGGAAGAAAAATATAATCAACTAAATTAAGCGATAAATGAAGGGGAGAAATTCGGGATAGAAATTTACCATGCACGTGGCCTTGATTATGGTATCAGGATCATAATTTGCAACTATATCTGCTTCTTCCAACATTGAGATCATCACGTCCATGAAGTCATGGTCAGCAGAGACCTTGCCAGATTTTCTGTTTTGACGATGCTCCCTTACCCATTTCCCAACTAGCTTGTCCATTTCTGCACTAATTCCCTTCATTTTCTTTTGGCATCCACCGATGTCGAAGTGTCTCAAGATAGGAAAAGAGTCAGCTGGCAGAAAAAGCCCAGCAAAATGAAAGAACTCCGTCATCACCCTGTGAACCCTGCTTGCTTCTTTACCGTCAGCACCATCGACCGCACCGCCAAAGTACCTTTTTCCAGTGATCATCCTAAGGACGATGTTTAAGGTAAGGTTCCCGAACCAGTCCTTCATGTCAACCACAGCTTGCTCGGATGATGATGAGTTTTTACTCCAATACATGTGGAGCTCTTTTGAGGACATCTCGACTTCAGAAACTCGGGAGGTCTTGAGCAGCTCCAGCCGGCGAGTGGATAGCAATTCAATCGAAATCAGTTTGCGAATCTCACGCCAATATGGACCGTATGGTGAGAAACCAAACATGGCGAAATCATAGGTCATGAGATCAGCCACTAGTGAATCTGGTCTGTTCAATAACAGCAAGTCATGGGTGGTGAAACACTCCTTGGCCAAATCCCATTTGCTTAAGATGATTGCTCGGTACTGTCCGAGTTTAATGGCGAATATTGGCCCGTATTTATCAGCCAAGTTTCCCAATGTCACATGCGGTGGCTGTGAACCTCCCAAGAGGTGAAGATGACCAATGATGGGCCACGCGCCGCCAGCTTGTGGTGGTGAATGCTTTTTAGAAGGTTTAGACCTCAACAATAGGAAGTAGAAAGCAAGGAAAAACGTTAACACTCCAAGTACGGAAGTGTTTAGGCTTGGGAGAATCAGTTCCATGACTAACACGCTATTCAGAATCGAGCTGCCTTATGGACAGGCAAATTTTAATAATTGATTCTGAGTACAAACTTGTAGGCCTCGCCACTCTATTTATATTGTGTTAGTTTGGATTTTGCTTGCTCTAAAAATTGCTTAAAGATGAATTTTCTATGCAGCCATAATTACTCAATTGTACGTGGCCATCATCTGGTCTGGTCATGATCCGGTCTTTATCTCTCACACATCCATTATAAAAAAATTACTCACGCTTATCACCTAACTTTCACTATTCACATAATCATTATCAAAAATTTTATATTAATAATACAACTTATAATTTTAATTATCACACATTAAATAATTAAAAACAATTAATGAAAAATAATTTTATATTACATTAAAATTAAAATTTAATAATACATTTAAAACATAAAAATAAATACTCTAAATTAAATATAAAATAATTAAAACAATTAATAAAAAAATTTACTATTTATTTAAATTAATAATTATTAAAATATTTTTTATTTTTTATTTATCAAGTATTTTTTAAAGAATTTATTTTTTAGAGAAAATTTTGAAAAAGTTTAAAAAATAAAAATATCAAATTTAGCATCAAAAATAAGTAAATTACATGTCAATTTATAAAGAAAAATATTTCAATTTATCTATATAAACGTGTTAGTTGTATGTCACAGCCCAAAATGATACCATTTTGAATCGTTTTGACGTTTACATGGCCAAAAAAAAATAATGGCCAGAACTGGGTGCCCTTAATTTTAGTGCACTATTATTTGCTAGGCCCATTTCTTTTTTTTTTTGGAACAATAAAAATATTTTATTAATATAAATTACATAAAAGTGGTATAATAATTAATTGGTCACACTTATTAACATTAATTTAAAGTTGACAAATAAATTAACTCTTCAATTTTTTTTATCCAAAAAGCGTAATAAAAATAAACCATACCTCCCAAAAACACATGAATAATATTTGTGTAATCCACGAAAGAATTCACGTGAATAGTAGATTTTAGTATTCATCATCATCATCATCTCATCTTCATCAACTTTCACCACCAACTGCATCACCATCCTACTGGCTTCATCTTCATCACATCTCCTCATCAGCTTCATCATCTTCATCACCATCATCTCCTCATCTTCTTCATCATCTCCGCGTCATCTTCTTCATCAACTTTCTTTTCTCAACTTGATTAATTTCTCTCCTCAGACTTTGAAAGACCAGCATCACAAGATGACGACTGCAAGAGCAATCCTTCTTCTCCATCCTCAAAGCCAAATGAATTTTTTTTCCTTGAAAAACAACTAGATCTAAAACTAGATCTAACATCAAAAAATTAAAACAAAACTAGAAACTAACCTCATAAAAGAATTTCAAAAAAAAGAAATCGAACTAAAATAAAAAACTAAACCCTAATAAATAGAAATATAATATTATTATAAATAAGAAGGAAAAAGCAACCAACCCAATTCCCCTATTCCCCTCAAAGGAGAATGAGGGGGAAGAGAATACTGCTTGACATTGCTTGAAGTAAGAAAGACGAAAGAAAAAAGAAAGAACTGAGAGATTTCCGTGGAGGAGAGAGAAACTCCTCCCAAAGGATTGGTTGGCCGGCCCACATAAAGCGTAAAACTATTTGTCTAAGTCCATATTATTGAAATATTTTACACCGATTAGTGTGACCTCTCACTAACCGCTAATTATCTTGAGCAAAATAAAGCTTGCAATTATCAAGAATTAAAGTGAGAACGACCTTTTTTTTTTTTTTTTTTTTGAACTTCATTAAAATTGAATTCTCCATCCCTATAGAGTATAATAGCGTAGGGATTTTAAAAAAAAATTATGCAAATTACCGAAACTCGTACTAAACTAGAATTAATTTTATCAATCTCTCTCGAATTTTAGTAAAATTAAAAAATAAAGTTAGAATATATCCAGAATATTTCATTATAAATATATCATATTAGAATATATTTAAAATATTTTTTATAAATATGTTAGGTAATATTTAATTATAATTAAGAAATATTTAATTTATATATATATATTATTTATTATTATATTTATATGATGATTATAGTGAATTATATTATATATAAAAATATATAATTATTTATTATTTTCTCTCAAGTCAAGCTTTTCTTAAATATTGCACGCCTATTTTGTTAAACTTTGTGCTTTCGGTTTCCACTGCAGCCTGGAGCTTAAAAATTGTTTGTTGATAGCCGATGAAGCTCATCCAATTTGTTGTGGTTTGTTGCCTTGTCCCCACATTAATTGATTTTGTCCTCTTGTGTTTCCAAGGCCAAAGCTGCGGGTTTTCTCAAAGAAAAAAAAAATTATTCTTATTTTGGCCATACTTGTTTTTTTCGGCCGCACTTGGAAGTTTGCGACCTGCTTTTTTAAAAGTTGGCCGCACTTAGAAGTTTGCGGCGTGCTTTTTGAAGGTTGGCCGTACTCACGTTGTTTTTCTTTTGCTTTAGTTGTGTATGGACCAGCCGATTTAGGCTTTCTCAACTTTGTTCCGTTTTTCTTGTTCCGGCTATGATCTTTCAGATTTTAGTATTTCTCGTTAAGTGTGCTCTAATGTATTATTCTCCGATCTGTTATCTGCTAATTTTGATTTTATTCGTCACTCTTGGTTAGTTCGTTTTGTTCATATTTTAATTCGTATTTGATATTTCAATTATCGTGATTAGTTTTTTTAAATTATAAAAACTATTGAATCGATTTCTAAATTCATTATAATAATTTTTTATGGATTCAATTATGATATGTGGTCCTAAGAGATGTGTAATTTTTTTACAGGTAATTTCTATGGCGAATTGTAACGGATAAAATTCCAAAACATGTTCGACAATATGATGAAAATGAGGTTGAATTTATTGATAGGCTTGAAAAATGGGATGCTAAAAACCATCAAATTTTAACATAGTTCCGTAATACATGTACCATTAGTATCAAATCAGATTTACATGTATGGGATTTTTTGAATACCCGATATTCTCTTGCGAATAATGTTCACCAGTTTTAGTTATATCGCCAACTTCATCGCCTGCAACAATAGCTTGGCCAATTTATTCATTCTTATGTTTCTGAGTTAAAAATTCTTTGGGATCATTTATCAGTGTGTGATCCAACATGACCTACTTCTGAAACTGCCACTATTTATGCTGATCTTTGTGACCGTCAGCGTGTTTGGCATCTCCTTATGACTCTTTGAGATGAGTTTGAGCCTATTTGTAGTTCTCTTTTACATCGAAATCTTCTACCTACCCTCGATACATTTATTAAGGAATTATTTGCAGAAGAAACTCAACTGAAAACCTTTCAAGAAGAACGTTTTCCAGAGTTAGTTCTTGCTACACCAACTATTCCTGCTCCTACCCTAATCATTTCTGCTACTCTATCGACAACCCTTCCTTCTCCAACATCTTCAAAGGGATATTCTGGTAGTAGTAATTCTTGTTCTTGCTCTTTGTCAAAATCTTTACCAACTTGCTATTATTGTAAAAAGGTAGGTCATGTCATTTCAAAATGTCGTACTCTTCAGTTTCGACAATCCCAAGGTCTTAAATATACCGCACCACTTGCCCATTCTTCTGCAACTGCCACAACCAATGAATCATTTGAGTCTGATTCGCCAAAATTTTCTCTGAAAGATATTCAAAGCATTCTGAATCAATTACAATCCCAGTCACAGATATCGTCTCTCTCTGCTTTTAGTATCTCTCCTGTTTTCTTAGTGAACTCAAGTGTAACATCTAAATGGTATTTGGATTCTGCTTGTTGCAGTCACATGACATCAAATTCTTCTATTTTTACTACCAAAACACGTGCCATCAATTCCCCTATTGTTTATACACCTGATAATTCTACAATGCATGTTCACCACATTGGTTCCATTCATACTTCACATTTATTTGTCTCTAATGTTTTTCATGTGCCACAAGTTTCTTTAAATCTTTTATCCATTGGCTAATTGTGTGAGCTTGGTATCTTGTTTTCGAGTTGTGATTGTTTTCTGTAAGATTCACAAATCGACAAGATTTTTGGAAAAGGGCGTAAAGTTGGTTGTTTGTTTGAACTTACTTCATTCCATTTTCATCATTGAAAATCTCTGCAGCTGTTACATCTTCACTTCGGCATGTTTGTTTAGGACATTTGTCTAATTCTACCTTAGATTCTTTAATTTCAAATTGGACTTTGGGTCTTGTAAAATCAGAACAAATTGATTGTGTTTCTTGTCACATTTCCAAACATTATGCTTTACATTTTTTTTTCCAGTGAATCTATGTCTGCTGTTTCGTTTGATTTGATTCATTTTTATATATGGGGTCCTGCTCCTACTGCTACTATAGGTGGTCGTTACTATTTTGTTATTTTTGCTGATGACTATTCTCGTTATACTTGGCTTTATTAACTCAAAAATAGATTTGAATGGTCATCTACTTACATTCAATTTGCTACAATGATTGCTACCCAATTTTCTTCCAAAATTAAAATTTTTTGCACCAACAATGCCATGGAATATAAAGACTCTACTCTCACACAATTTTTGTCTAAAAATGGCACTCTTGTTCAAAAATCATGTCCAGATACATTACCCCAAAATGAGAGAGTTGAACGAAAACATCGGCACATTTTAAGTGTTGTTAGAGCTTTTCTAATTTCTTCATCCTGTCCTGAAAATTTTCATGGGGAGGCCGCTCTAACTACTGTTTATACCATTAACGGTATTTCTTCATCAGTTATTGATAATCTTTCTCCTTATGAACATTTATACAAAAGTTCACCAGACTATCATATGCTCAAGGTTTTTGAAAGTTCTTGTTTTGTTCTTTTACAAGCCCATGAGCACACTAGACTAGAGCTCTATTAGAACCTATCCTGAAAATTTTCATGGGGAGACCGCTCTAACTACTGTTTATACCATTAACGGTATTTCTTCCTCAGTTATTGATAATCTTTCTCCTTATGAACATTTATACAAAAGTTCATCAGATTATCATATGCTCAAGGTTTTTGAAAGTTCTTGTTTTGTTCTTTTGCAACCCCATGAGCACACCAAATTAGAAAATAGAGCTCTATTATGCTTCTTTCTAGGGTATGGGATTGAACATAAGGCTTATCATTGTTAAGGTCCTATATCTTAGTGACTTCATATTTCTTATTATGTTACTTTTTGGGAGAATAAGAGTTTTCTTCTCTTTGTTCGTTTCGCATTGCTAATACTTCTCCTACCTTTTTTGCTAACCCTAATCTTCCCCTCTTTCCTAGTCAAGATGTTGCAGGTGTTGATTCTTTCCTTGACGACCAACCATTTGTCCTTCCCAATGAATCTTCCCCGTCTGTGGATCCAACTGCCTCTTCATCCATTACCACTTCACCTCCTCATGTTCGTCGGTCTAGTTATGTAAGTCAGCCTTCCACCCGTTTTTGTGACTATATTTGTAATTCTACTATTGTTTCTTATGAACCTCGCATCTACCGTGAGACTTGTTGTCATCCTTTACGGCAGCAAGTTATGGCAAAAGAATTTCAGACTCTTACACAAACTCACACTTGGGATCTAGTTGACTTGCGTATGGGAAATCTTTAGTTAGTTGCAAATGGGTGTATAAAATCAAAACTCGTGTTGATGGCTCCATTGAACAATGCAAGGCTAGACTTGTTGCCAAAGGTTTTACCCAAGAATATGGTATTGATTACAAGGAAACTTTTATTCCGGTAGCTCGTCTCACCTTTATTTGTAGCCTTATTGCTATTGTTGTTGTGCACCATTGGTTACTTTTTCAAATGGATGTTAAGAATGCCTTTCTCAAATGAGACCTATTAGAAGAAGTGTACGTGCATCCTGCTCCTGGGTACGATCATCCACCTCATAAAGTTTTTTGGTTGCGCAAAGCCCTTTATGGCTTGAAACAAGCGCCTAAAGCATGGTTTTTCAAATTTAGCTCTACTATAGCTCAACTTGGTTTTCTTTCTAGCCCTCATGATCATGCCTTATTTATAAGGACATCATCTCGGAGCTATACCTTTCTCCTTCTTTATGTGGATAACATGATCATTATTGGTGATGATTCGCAAGGCATTACTGATCTTCAGTCCTTTCTTAGTCGTCAGTTTGAAATGAAAGATTTTGGCATTCTCAGTTTCTTTTTGGGCCTTGAGGTCTTCTCTTATTCATCTGGTTATTATTTATCTCAAGCCAAATATGCCTCTGTACTTCTTACTCGAGCTCAGTTTACAGATTCCAAAACTGCTACTACTCATATTTATTCTAATGTTCATCTTTCACTTACTGATGGAACTCTTATTTCTGATGTTACTCTTTATCATCAGTTGGTTAGAAGCCTTATCTATTTGACTGTCACTCGTCCTAATATTGCATATACTGTTCATGTTGTTAGTCAATTTAATTATGACTGCACCTCGTACTATGCATTTTTTAGCTGTTCTTCGTATTCTTCATTATGTTAAAGGCACCTTGTTCCAGGGGTTTCATTTTTCAAATGCTTCTACTCTTGCCTTACGTGTCTACTCAGATGCCGATAGGGCCAGTGACCTACATATCGACGCTCCACCACAAGTTATTGCCTTTTCTTGAGTGACTCTCTTGTTTCCTTTCGTAGTAAGAAGTAAACAGTAATTTTTCATTCTAGTACGGAAGCTTAGTATTGTGCTCTCGTCAACAATGCATATGAACTTTTGTGGTTGTGATGGCTACTTCAAGATTTTGGTGATAGTTGTAGTACCATGCAAATTGCACATAATGATATTTTCCATGAACGCACCAAACATATTGAGATCGACTGTCATTTTGTACATCATCATGTATCTCAAGGCACAGTTCAACTTCTTTCAGTTTTATCTTTTGATCAAATTACTGATATTTTCACTAAACCTCTTGCTCCTAATCACTTTCTTGATCTTGTTTTCAAATTCAAGCTTGCTTTGCCACATTGAGTTTGAGGGGGGATGTTAGAATATATTTAAAATATTCCATTATAAATATTTCATGTTAGAATATGTTTAGAATAGTTCTTGTAAATATGTTAGGCAATATTTAGTCATAATTAGGTAATATTTAGTTTCCTTATATATATTATTCATTGTTTTATTTATATGATAATTGTACTTAATTGTATTAGACACAAAAAATATAATTATTCATTATTTTCTCTCAATTCTTGACTAACCCTATTATTTGAGAAAGCTACCAATATCCCTCTTAATTGAAACTTAATCATTAAGAAATGAGAAAAGAATAAAATACATAGCAATTTGCAAAACTAAAAATGTAAACACAAAATAAAATAACATTAAAAATGAAAAAAAATGATATTAGACCATAAATATTATATGATATTACAATTTCAAAATTTAATTGAAATTGTAACCTTTCTTCTTATCAATTTTTTTTAACTCCCAAACTCAAATTTAAATACACAAAAAATACATCTATTTACTTAATCATATATGTGGAATGTTTTTGCATATATATTTTTATAATAAAAGTTACAAGTGTAATTTTATATAAAATAATTATTAAAAAATGATTAAGGGGTAAATTTGTCTACACATAAAACTTTTGTTGAAAAATAAAATCCTTTTTTAATTTTATCAAATCTCGAGGGGTTAGATATTATAAGTATGACCAATTAATGGGCCATTTGTAGTTTTCTCAAATATCAAAATTCATTTTGTAATTTTACCATATTTCAAGGGAGGTGGATGTAATTTACTCCACTAACTAAATTAATAGTAGTCAACTTGTTTTTTTCATGAGAAGATTAATTTTTCAAAGTTGGAAGTGTGAGAATATATTCAGAATATTTCTTTATAAATATGTCATATTAGAATATATTCAGAATATTTCTTATAAATAGGTTACGCAATATTTAGTCATAATTAGACAATATTTAGTTTGCTTATATACACAATTTATTATTATATTTATAGGACACTTGTACTGAATTATATCATATACATACAAAAAATATAACTATTCATTTCATTTTTTCTTAATTTTCAACATGGTACTAGAGCTTTCGTCCAAAAAAAAATCAGCCTTCATCCGTTTGAAGAGCCGCACAACATAACCAATGTTTTTTTTTTTTTTTTTTCGTTTGCCCGTTTGTTTGCTTCAAAACTTTGATCAAATTTATATTGTCGTTTTTTTTTTCTTCTTTTGTTTTTTTTTTTCGGCTACACAAATTCGTTCCAATTGGTTGCTGTGTCGGCGTTCTTCTCCCTTGGCCTTCCATTAACTAAAATCGGCGTACGGCTTCCAGGCTTTTCATTGCTTAAATTTTCGCATATGCTTTCTGGCTTTTCCTTAATTACATTGGGTCGAAATTAATTTCCTTCTGGGCAGCGCATCTTCGGCCAAATCAATTTTTCTCTTCATTATTTGCAGCCAAGCTTCATCAATATTTTTTTTTGGGGCAGAGCCATTCATTATTTGTTTGTGCGGGGCCAGCCGATTTTGGCTCTCTTTTCTTGTTTTGGCCAAATTTGGAAGTTTTAAATGTCTCTTTATTTTTTAGTGGTAGGGGCGATCAAAGGTGAGAAACCGGCGCGACTGTATATTTTTTAATTTTTTTAATTTGTTTTTGGTAATTATATGTTTCTATTAAGTAGGGATTAGTTTCCTATTTCTTAAAATTTTATCCTCCTAGATGGAGGTGTTAGTGTTCTAACTTGGGAAGTGAGGCATTCGATAGACTCAGTCGAGTAAAAATTGGTAAGCTATTTTTATCCAGTAGCTCTAAATGCCATGTGCGAAACTCATGTAGAGGCTCACAAGCTAAGTTTTGTGTTACACTAATTAAGGACATGGGACAATCCATGTTGTAATCCTTAGACTCCATGTGAGTTCTAAGTTTTGGTGTGCCCGTGGACACTGTTTTATACTTTTTTTTATGAAATATATTACTATCGTTTGGAAAAAAAAAAAAAAGGTCTCTTTATTTTCCTATTGATCCAAATTTCCTCTCCATTGTTTTGCAATGTGCGTCCAACTTCCTTATTTGTTTGTGTGCGGGCTAGCCAATTTGGCTCTCTTTTTCGGCCACACTTGGACGTTTCACATTTATTTTTATTTTTTTCGTATTCAATTGACTTTCAAATTGGTGACCCATATATTTTATTTAATATTATTTTAGTGCCAAACCTGTCCAAATCTTGATATTTATTGCCGAATATGCTCCGATCTATTATTTGTCCAAATTTTGATGTTTGTAGCCGATTGTGCTCAGATATGTTGTTGGCCGATTTACTGTTTGTTAATCTGGTGCTGGCTTGGTCCTATTAATCACTTTGGACTCCATCGTCTGCAACATCTAAGTTGGAAATTCTCTGATCTGTGTGTGATCCAGCATGACCCACTTTTGAAACTGTCACTATTTTCTTATAACTCTTCCAGATAAGTTTGAGCCTACATCGGAGCTCTCTGCCTCTCTTGGTCACTTTCTTGATTTTGTTTCCAAACTCAAGTTTGTTTCGCCACCTTCACTATATAGTCTAAGTTTGCAGTCAAACACACTCATTAAAAAATTTAAGTGAATTGAGGTGCAAGACGTGCACCCCAGGTTCCAAAAAACGCACCTTCACTATGTGTAGTGCCTGTGCGCAAATGAAGCTGTTTTGTCCATATTTTCTTAGTTGCCGTAATTAGGGTATGGTTGGTTTATTGTTAAAATTTGAATTGATTTGAAATATATTTCAAAATCAGGATCTTCCCATTTTTTTCCAAATATTTGATGGTGAAATAAGCTTCTTCTTCTTTTCTTTTTTTTTTTGGTATCAAAATCTCTACTAATTTATTTATAAGAAACTTCAGCGTAATTGCTCTATAGTCTAAGTTTGCAGTCAAACACATTAAAAAATTTAAGTGAATTTCAGTGCAATTATTGTATTGCGTATTGCATTTGCTTATCCAATGAAAAACATCCATTGGGAATGCAACCTCCAGTTTATGTCCAATCAAAGTATATTTTCATTCTCTCCATGTCAGTTTTTAATGCTAAAAAGCCTTACTCTTGAATCTTGATAGTAATTTTAAGTGATCGAGAGATTTGTATATCGATTGACTACTATATATACTGTTGTTTCATTTGCACATATGCACGACACATAGTGAAGGTGCGATTTTTGGAACCTGGGGTGCACGTCTTGCATGAAATTCACTTAAATATTTTAATGTGTGTGTTTGACTGCAAACTTAGACTGTAGAGCAATTACGCTGAAGTTTTACTCAAATACTTATAAAAGCTCTCACTAAAGTCCACCGCGAGAATCGGTAGGATTCACATGATCTCTTTGGTTGATAAACTAATGCAACTTTGCTCATTCCCAGAAACAACTTGTATTTTAATTAATTTCTAAACTTAATTTATGAGATGCAGCTGTCACTACACATCTACGCGTAACGTGTGGATCTAAGAAAAAGGTCTACGTTTCTAACGAAAACATGATTCACTATATTAATAACATTATTAGAGTTAAGTTGGGTTGGAGTTACGTTTAGTTGCACCATTCGATTTTGATCCAGAATCGAAAATTTAAAGGTAGAATATCACTCTGACAGTCTAGAATGCCACTATAGCTAAAAACCCTCCTCATGTAACTTATCTTTTTTTCTTTCTCTCAAGTGCAAAAACAGACAAATTAGAATCTCTTTTTGGTTTTCTTTCCTTGTTTTTGGTGTTTTAATGTCCTTCATTATCATAATTATAACTCTACCTACTAATTACTACTTATCAAGTTATCATTGCACAAGTCACCCGACAACCCACCAATTCTAGTAGCAAAACTTTGGCTGCCATCAACAATCTACCTAGTACAAAGTACCAGCCATACCCTTCTCTTTGTCACTTCAGACTAAAATAAAAAAAACTTTCATAAATCTAATTTTTTTCCCTACAAAATTAAAAAGCTTTTATAGATGTGAAGTTATCGAGAAGCTTCCATGGATCTTAAGAGTTATTCTGTTCCATCTCTCTCCCCTATTACTCATTCTCCTCTAAGTGATTAAGGATGAACAACAATCTTCCACATAATCTGATTCTTTTTATTTTTTTTAAATGAAGAAGCTTTTTATGGATTTGTTCTTCCTTTCTTTTCCGTCTGGTATGGGGTGGTGCTAAAGAGAAATCGAAAGCGTTGGATAATGGGTGGTGGTGGTATAGTGCGGGGTGATGCTAGAGAGAAACCGAAGGCGTTGGATGATGGCCGCGGCGGTGGTGAAACCGAAAGTGTTGGATGGTGGGCGGTGGTGGTATAGTGCTGCAGTGGAACGTGCGGAGATTTAAAGTGGAGTTACTATTGGAGTCAAGGATAGAGAGAAATAATTGACAGGTGAAGATGATAGTGCATAATATAAAAGGATAAGGAGAAATGGAAAAAAGGATGGAAAGAAGTAATAGACAGAAGTTGGATGAGGATGAAGATGATTAAGAGGAGAAATGGAAAAAAGGATAAGGAAGAGGAGGAGGAGAAATGAAGAAATCTAAATGAGGATGAGGATGTCGTAGACAAGGAAGAGCATGGGGATAAGGATGACTAATATGGCATTATGAAATGACTTTTTCCGTCCAATGCAAATTAATGTACAATTGGATTCTATCGTACTTAACGGCCATTTCTGATATAGTGACCAAGTTTGTGACACTTTCGTGAGTTGAGTGACATTTTGGTTAAAAAAAGTATATTGATCAAAGTTGAGATTTTAAAAAAATATAGTGGACTAAAAAATTTATTTACTTTATTAATAATGATAGTGCATAATATAAATTTAAGAGTAAATATAAAATTATACATTTAATCATTAATTAAATATATTATACTTTATAAATTAAATATATATATATATATTAAATCAAAATCAATGCACATTGCACCCTATAATTTCTCATCCGAACTAAATGGTATTGCATATTCGGGGTCTCAAAATTACTAGCTCGGAGCTCGACCGTATCTACCAATTGAATCTTAACTTTGACATCAATATTTGTGCTTAGTACCACATAAGAATTAGAATTGTTTTAAAATTAATAAATTTGATTTCAATTTTTAATTTTTTTTATAATTCTATTTATTTCTAATGTTTGATTGATGATAGGTTAAAATTGTTGCAAATTTTTATAAAATTTAAGTTCAGAATCAATCTAAAAAGAAGGGAACAAAGGTGCCATCAGAGGCATAAAATCTCGATGGATCTTCAATTACATCAACGCTCGGAAAATGGGAAAAAAAAATCGTTAGTCAATTGTTAGTTGATGGAGGACTGCTATCTCTATAATGATGCCATCGGCCTGGTTTTTTTTTTTTTTTTTTAAGCCATAGAAAAATTTTATTAATGTAAACCACATAAAAGAGGAGGACCGCTATATCTATAATGATGCCACCGGTCTGGGGTTTTTTTTTGTTTTTAAATGATAGAAAAATTTTATTAATGTAAACCACATAAAAGAGGTACAATAGCCAACTGACTAATTACACCTATTAGCATTGATTTAAATTTAACAAATAAACCAAAGTTCTAATTTTTTTTACTCAGAAACCTTAGCAAAAGGATTGTATTCAGCAACGGGTATGGGCTCGTTAGAGTGATCGATGAAAAAAATTTCGAAGACAGCAACGGCAATGGCAGCACCGACCCACCGGAGTTGGGATTGTCTAAAAGTATCGGAAGATTATATCTTTTAGATCAAACAAGATTACTGGCGAAATTCCTCCATCCATATTTAACATCACAACTTTAAGGGAGTTAGCCCTTTCAAACAACCAATTGGTTGAAAATGTTCCATTAGTTACTAGGTATTGATTGAAATTATTGAATACTTAGAAGTGGAGACGTATTCATGTCAATTATTGAAGATGTATATATGTATTGTGCCAACCCCCATCTGAATAATCGGTCCAAAAAAGTTCGAACGTTTGGCCCATCGATCATATATAAATAAACATGATTTGAAAATAAAATTTGCCAACAGAAATTTGCACTCTACACTATATACTCAATGTAGATGTTGAGTGATACATTTGTCAATGAGAAAAGCTGAAAATTGCCAGCAAAAGAGGGCAATGCAATGAGACGGTGCAGGATTCGCTGCTAAGAAATCATTTCTGCTGATAGTGAGGATCTCTAATTATTAATAATCAACAACAACACATGGCTACTTCATGCGTTTTTTCAAATGGCTCTTTCTTTTAAAATAAAAACAACTCGGAGATTTTGTTCTTTGAAAACATATTTTTACTAGTACATAATCTGAAATGACCGAAAGGCAAAAGAATTGCACACAAAATTCATCCTCAGAATTGAACGGGTCAAGTTTTATTTTGTTGACGTTTGGTGATACATTTGTCAATGTGAAAAGCTAAGAACGTTCAACATAGGCAACGATAATTCCTTGCAAAAGAGGGCAATGCAGTGAGACTTTGCAGGATTCATTGCTAACAAATCATTTGTGCTGATAGTGAGGATCTCTTATTATTGATAATCAACTGCAGCACATGGCTATTTCATGCATTTCTTCAAATAACTCTTTCGTTTAAAACAAAAATAACTGTGAGATTTTGTTCTTTACAAACATAGTTTTACTTGTACATAATCTGAAATGACCGAAAGGCAAAAGAACTGTGGACAATAAAGCTCAGAGGAGTTCACCCAAAGGTGAGGTAGACGGCTGAAAATGTAGCAGTAAACACAAAGATATAAAATAATAATGTTACTATTCTTTATACATTTCCTTTTCCTGTTCATATCCAATACATGGAATACAACCTAGTTCAACACTTTCTTTTCTGAACTTGTTTTTTTCCCTAATGCAAACGATGATTTTTTTTAAAAAATTATTATTACTGATGAAAGCTATCAAAGTTTACAAGGTTACCACGGTAGCATAATTAACATGTGCTACTTAGTCCAAACCAGGATCAAACATTTCCTTTTTAAGTCTGTGTGCAAGAGCTACCCAACTTCCATTGCTCAATAATCAATTGGTTTATAGGTGAGGAATGAAATCCCTCCATGTGACTATGACCTCTTTGAACGTCTGTTTAATTGCTTCTACAACTAAATAAACTCTGATAGATTCTTTTGAAAATATGACCCTGTTCCTGGCCAAGAAAAGGAAAATGCTATTTGAAAAGTTTTAATTTTCCATTTTGAGTAATAAAAATGTACTTGCAAATTTAGTTGAGAATACGTTTTCAGAAAATTCTAACCATACAGCCTTTTATTATGTGGAAAGCCTTTTTCAACTGAAAATGTAAAAGCAACCATCAATAATCAAACTAATACTAAAAGAAACCTAATTTTAGATTTTGAACTGTTTGACATTAGATTTTAAACAGTTCACATTTAAAACTAATAGTTTAATCATTAATATATCAATTTAACTATGCCGAGTTGAAATTGTATTATCGTATCATTGGTAGTCGACAGGATAAATCATCCAATATTAGCAAATATTGGATGAAAGCAATCAAGAATTGCCCCAAAAATTCTTCCTCTTTTTAAAGTTTTTGAAGTGACCCAATCAAGAATTGAGAAGGTCAATTAGACAATGAAACCAAACATTCATGTCATTTTTTCTTTTTCATATTTCTCGTATTAATGGGATTTTTTTTTCCTTTTTTTAAAAATTTGTCTTTATTAATTGACTTCTTTCTGAGAAAAAAAGACCAAAAAGAAAAATTGAAAAAGTTTGGATTGGAGCAGTCAAGAAATGTAGACTTCTGCATGCTCAAGTCAGTTTCTGATTTTGATAGAAGTGCGGTGATGGGTACATGAAGTACAATTCCGATTAGACTACGGCAACTAGACATAGAGGGACACATAAATGTTCCCTGATTCAACTTCAATTTATTCGACCCTAAGCAGCAAGGCATCCATTTGAGCTCGTTGAATGGAGGTGAGCGATCAAAAATTAGCAAGATTTGTGGGTCAACTTCTGATTTTTCTTGCGTAAAAATCAACTTTTCAGACACTTAAATTCCACATCCACATTTGTGGTGCTGATGTGATGGGTACAGAACAAGTAGTGATATAACAAAAGTTCTGGATTGGGGTGGTAAATGGGAGATAAATAAAATGTAATTTTAAGAATCATAACTCAATATAGTTTATATAATTTTGGATCAAATTAAAGTTGAATTGAACTTATCTAACTCAATAGATTGAAATTATTAAATTTAAAAATTAAAGAGGGCGGACTGTTGGCAAAACTTGCTACTGGATTCTAATCAAGTTGCCAGAATTTAATTAGAATTTAGTTTATTTTCCTTTTCAATTTTTAAAATTAATAATTTTAACTCATTGGTTTTAATAGGTTTAATCTAATCTAAGTGTAGAATTGCACATAATTATTAAATTTGTGACTCATGTGACTAAATCCAATGGATCGAAATAGTAGGCGGATTAGATTTGCTTTCGCCAACTTTTATCCTAAGTGTTCACTTTAAAATGAAGAGTTTAACTTCACCAGCTACAGATAAATACTAATGTTGCTATCTTTATACATACTTTTTTATGGGTAGGTTGTTTGCTACTGATTTTTTAAAAATTTAGGCATGGTCACTACGTTTTAAAACCTATATAAAAATTATAGAATAAAAGTTATGTGAAAAAACAGTAAAAAAATTGTTTTAAAAATCCTAAAATGTGTTTTAGGCACAAACGATACCCAACCTTAAATCCCAAAAACAAAATACACTGGCCAGTAATGTCTCAGAGCTCTCATACTCTTGGTATATATATAGAGCTTTCCACTAACCATAAATCCCAAAAGCAAAATACATTGGCCAGTACATAGTACTACGTAATTCACCTCCTCCAAGAAACCATTTTGTTTTCTGAATATTTTCTTCCATAGGACATCACCCATGGGAGAGATTACCACATTTCTACTTTTTATTACAATACAGTACTGCTTCTGGGCATGTGGGGCTCTGCCACTCATGAGCATCTCCACAGATGAATCAGCTCTTCTGACCATCAAGGCTGAAATAACTTATGATCCCTACAACATATTAGCAAGGAATTGGACAAAAGGCACCTCAGTTTGCAATTGGGGGGGGATAACTTGCAATTACAAGCACCAAAGAGTCATGGCCTTGAACCTATCAAGGGGAGGGTTGGAAGGCACCATAGCCAAAGAAGTTGGAAATCTCTCCTTCCTCGTTTCCCTGGATATCAGCAATAACAATTTCCATGGCTACATTCCAGATCAAATTGGCCGTTTGAAGAGGTTGAGAACTTTAAATCTGCAGCTCAACGAGCTTAGTGGGCAGATTCCTCAGAATTTTGGGCTGTTAACTAGAATTGAAAAATTATTCCTGTATAACAACAGTCTCAGTGGACCTATACCTCCTGCAATTTTCAACATTTCTTCATTACAGGTCATTGATTTAATGTACAACTTCCTTGAAGGGACTCTCCCTAGGGATATTTGTAATAATCTCCCGAGGTTGCAAAGCTTTAATGTCTCATATAATCCACTGGGAGGGCCAATTCCAGCTAGTCTATCTCAATGCTCAGAAATCAAGTTCCTTGCTTTGTTAGTGAATGGATTCACAGGTTCCATACCAAGAAATATTGGCAACCTCTCCAAACTAGAGCAGTTGTATCTTGGTGGCAACAATTTGACCGGTAAGACTTCTATTTTTCCTGCGGTTTTTTGAACATGCTCATGCTTCCTATTATTATTATTATTAATTATTATTATTATTTTTTTTTTCCAAAAGATAATCCATATATTAACTTTGTTGTGAAACCAAGTTAACTGTTACATAAAATAGTTCAGCTTATATGAACTTTCCTTGACACCATCTTTGGCCAAGGCTCATCTACTACCTTCCTATCTCTACTGTCCCACTTCCATTTCTATCTAAACTAGGAGTTGGTACAATAACCCTTCACAAAATAATTAAAAGGTTATTCTATCCACTCTTTGTCTTCACTATGATCCTTCCTCTTTTCCATAGTAACCACTGACTTAGTATATTCTCAGTCCTAGTTACTCATTTCTATCCCTCTTTTGCACCTCCGTATACTCTAACCATTCTTCCATAGCTAATTGAATCACCATTATCTCTTTCATCCATTCTCCTTCAAAAATCCAAATATTTCTTGACTTCCATAGCTGCCACAAAATATATACCGTTAGCTGACTTCTTTCCTGCCCTAAGAAATGTTTGTTGGTGCTGCAGATTTGTTGCCACCAAGTTTCAAAACTTAACACTTCTTTTGCTGGATCATGCCACTGTACCGGGGCAAGTCGCCAAACTGTTTTTGCTCTAGAACAATTAAAGAAAATGTGTTCCAAACTCTCTTCTTCTTCACCACACATTTGGCATATTGTATCTAATGTCATCCTTCTCCGTTTGAGTGCTTTCTTTGTCGGTAAGATGTCATGGCAGCTCTTCCAAATGAAGTATTTCAGCTTGGGTTTTATATCCAATTTCCAGCTGCACTTCCACATAGCATTCCTTGACCTTGCTGTGTTGCTTGATTCGGCTCTATCTCTCGAGTGTTGTTGCTCCTTTTGTGTGAGTTGGTAGGCTGACCTTACTGTAAATTGTCCCGATGTATTATAGTGCCAAACTAACTGATCCTTGCTGCCCTCTGGTCCCTTCTGTATTCTCATTATAGCTGCTGCCTCTTGCTGCCCGAACATTTGAGATATGAGTTCCTGATTCCAGCCTTGCCCTTCATTTAGCATTAGTTCCTTAACCCATGTTACTTCATCTTTGTGCGGATTATTTTGCTGCAGTTTGAAACCTTCATAATCTGGAATCCACGGAGAGTCCCAAACTTGAATTGATCTCCCATCTCCTACCTTGTATCTTAGTCCTTTCTCTAGCAATTGTCTCGCTCCAAGCCATCCTTTCCATAACCATGAGCTATTTCCCTTTGCTTTTACTTGCATTATGTCTCCTTGAGGAAAATATTTAGCTTTCAACACTTTACTCATAAGCAAGTTCGGATAAGTCATCACCCTCCACAGCTGTTTTGCCAATAGCGAATCGTTGAAGCTTTGAATATCTTGAAATCCCAGTCCTCCTTTGCTTTTCGGTTCTGTTAGGTTTTTCCAAGCTTTCCAGTGTACCTTCCTCGTGTTCTCCTCATTGTTTCCCCACCAAAATTTAGCTGTAATGCTGCAAATAGCTTTGCATATTGCCATAGGGAGCTTGAAGCATCCCATTACATAAACAGGAAGTGCATTAAGTACAGATTTAATTAAAATTTCTTTACCTGCTATGCTAAGGAACTTTGTCTTCCATCCTTGAATTCTTTGTGTTACTTTTTCCACCACGAAGTTGAAGACTTCTCTTTTGGACCTCCCTATAAGCATTGGTAGTCCTAAATATTTGGCTTTGTATAGCTCCTTCACTCCTGCTAACGCATTGCAAATCTGATTCCTTAGCATCACTGGGACATTACTACTAAAGAAGATAGCCGACTTCTCCATGTTAATCCTTTGCCCTGAATGTTGACTATATTTCTCTAGCAAACCTTTCATATTGTGTACCTGTTCCATGTTAGCCTCACAGAATAATAAGGAATCATCTGCAAAAAATAAATGTGTGATCCTTGGACCGTTTTTGCTCACTCTCATACCATTATAATCGCCTCTTAGAGTTGCTTGTTTAATTAGATTGGAAAGTGCCTCAGATACAATTAAAAACAAATATGATGACAAAGGATCTCCTTGCCAAAGTCCTCTAGAGGTCTCAAAGTTGCCGCATTTTTCTCCATTTATGTTGACAGACATAGTCACAGTACTTACACATTGCATTATCCATTCTATAAAAGTTCTTGCAAAACCCATTCTTCTCATAACTTTTTTTAAAAAGTCCCATTCCACACAATCGTATGCTTTAGCCATATCTATTTTGAATGCCATGTATCCTTTCTTCCCTTTTCTCATTGAATGTAGAGTATGGACACATTCGTGTGCTACAACTACATTATCATAAATTTGTCTTCCTGGGAGAAAAGCTGATTGATTAGGACTAATGCAGTTATGCAAGCAATTCTTAAGTCTTTCGGCCAATATTTTAGATATAATTTTATACACTACGTTGCATAGGCTAATTGGCCGAAAATGAGAAATAGAACTAGGATTTTTTACCTTCGGAATTAATGTTAGTAAAGTGTGATTTAACTGTCTTAACATTCTTCCTCTTACAAAAAAATCTTTTACGGCAGCACATACATCATCTCCAATTACATTCCAGAATTTTTGAAAAAAGAAAGGAGTCATACCGTCTGGTCCCGGAGCTTTATTCGGATTCATTTGGAACAATGCTTCTTTGATTTCCTCGTTCTCCACCGGTTTGATCAAATCCTTGTTCATAGTATGTGTAACCGCACAAGGAATGCCTTCCAATACTTCCTGACTTCTGTTAGTGTTGCTGGCTGCATACATTTTAATAAAATATTCTATGATCTCTTCTTGTATCTCTTCTTTTTGTTCCTTTACTGCACCTTGCTCGGACACCAATTTGTATATGCCATTGGTTTGCCTTCTCTGTAATGTACTTGCATGAAAAAATTTGGTATTCTTGTCGCCTTCTTTGAGCCATTGTATCCTTGATTTTTGCTGCCAGAAAATTTCTTCTTGTCTATATGCAGCGTTGAGGTCTTTCTTGATTTTGTCCCAAAGCAACCAGTCACGTGTTCCCCCTCCTTTCCTCAGCATTTCCATTCGCTCTTTGAGTTGTTTGATCTGTTTAGCTGCATTGGATCCATGATATTTGCTCCACTGAATCAAATCCTCTCGGCATTGGCTGATTCTAGCGCATAGTTGAAATAGCTCAGATCCCTCTTGCCATTGTTGCCAACTGCTTTCTATTCTCTCCAATATTCCTTCTTCTTGAATCCATTTTTTATCAAATATAAATCTTTTTTTGACCCTCTGAGCTTGTGGTTCGGTGTCCATTATTAATAAAACATGATCTGATGTGGTTTTTTCCTTGTGGTGTACTTGTGTATTTTGAAACTTCAATCTCCAAAGAGGTGATGAAAAAAATCTGTCAAGTCTCTCTTCCACAAATCCCTCTCCCTCTCTATTGTTTGCCCACGTAAAGCTGTGTCCAACGCATCCCAAATCGGCCATTTCCATTTTCCTAATGAACTCCCGAAAATGCATACAACTTGCCAATGATCTTCTTCTTTCTCCTTTTTTCTCCTCCGGAATGACAATATCGTTGAAGTCTCCTCCCATAAACCACCAATCTCCCCATTTTCTTTTTTCTAATTCCAGAAATTCCCACTGCTGTTGTCTGAATTTCAGTTCTGTGCTTGCATATATGAACACTGCCCACCACTTTAAAGAATCTCCATCTGTTTGACATTCTAGTTGGATTGAAAAGGAATTTTTTATACACCTCAATACATTGACTGTTGTAGCCCAGCATACTAGTAGTCCTCCACTGCGTCCCACTGGATCAAAAGCTTCCCATCTATGTTGATACTTCAACCTTCTACAAACAGTAGTTACAAATTTTTTTTTTTGTTTTGTTTCAGCTAGAAAAAATAAATCTGGGCGGTGGAAGGACACAGCCTCCCTCAGCTGGGAAATTGTAGAGGGTCCTCCCAAACCTCTACAATTCCACACACAAACTCTCATAGTTCTTTTGGAGACCACTTGTGGCTGGTCTCTCCCGCCTTTGTCCCTTTCTCGGCATGTTGTTTCTCTTGTTTCTGTTTTTTGTTTCCACTCAGCTTTACATCCTCATCTTCAGGCTCCTTTCCTTGTCCTCCTCTACCTCTTTTGTCTCCTATCCTTAGTGGCCCTAGGCTGTTGAGGTCCACCATTTTTTTTGTGATAACCGAAAGTCTTTCGGTTCGCTTCCATGTTGCCTTCCTAGTTTCTTCTTTTTTTCCCATTGTTTCTGAATTCTTCCCTTTGCCTTGGCTGCCTTGCTTTATCTTCCACTGCCCCTCTTCTACTCTTCCAATTGGTACATTCACCAAAGAGACTTCCTCTGTCGTTTTTGGTTCATTGAGTTTGATTTCTTGAAGTAAGTCCTCCTCCATGAATTCTTGCTGCACATTTATCTTTGAAGATTCTGCCTTATCCTTTCTTGCTGCTCCACTTTCCTCCTCCCTAATATGCTCGTCCCCTTTGTTTTCTTTTTCACCTGCTCCTTCCCCCATTGTATATTTTTCTCTGTTCTCTCTGGTATCACTAATGGTAGTCTGAGCACCCTCTTTCATTTTGATGAGTTGTTGCTGTTCATTTGCTACTTCTTCTTCTGTAGTGATCTGTATTGTGTTCTTCCCCTGGTCTCTCTTTCTGGTTTGCCATTTCTCAGTTTGCTCTTTTTTAAACCCTTCCGCCCTTATCCACTCTCCATATTGATCCTCTTGAAGCGTCCCTTTTCTTTGATCTTCAGATCTCAAGCTGCAATTTTTTTCTGGATGTCCGACCTTTCCACAATATGTACAGAATCCAGCCAATTGTTCGTATTGAAAATACGCCCAATGTGTTTTCCCTTCTAGCCTTACCTTTGTTCCTCGCAGCAACGGTTTCTCCAGGTCCATCGTTACCATCATCTTGAAATGTCTTCCTTTCGTGCTTCCATTCTCTGGTATAATAATGTCATGAACTCGCTGGAAAAGAGCTCCAATTCTTGTCGCCGTCTGTTTTGTTATCCAGTGGATTGGGAGATTCCACACTTGCATCCATATGACCACTTGATTAAACCCCTTATCGTGTATATCAATTTCTTCTGTCCATTCCCTTAGAATTAAATACTGATGATCGAACGTCCAACATTTTCCTTTCAGCACCCGCATCTTGTCGTCTTGACTTGTAAACACGAATTGAAAAAAGTTAACTCCAATTTCTCGAACCTTGACCGGAGCTTTTAGTGGCCAGATTGCTTGCATTGTATTTTTCAAACCAAGAAAGTTAGCTTTTCTTTCTCCGTAGATTTTCCCTAACAAGCTTCTCTGACCTTCCTCCTTACCACCTTTGATGTCCTCCACCTGCAATGCAACTCCTTCCTCTTCCTCTTTGTTGAGTTTCAGCTTTCTTACCAGATCGACAACCTCATTTGTGACTGATACTCCGTCCCTTCTGTCCATCTTGTCTTCAAAGCTTGATCTCGAGCACTTCTTGGTGATTCTGCCCGAATTTTGGGAGATGAAAGTGTTTCTGCTATATCTAATTGGATTGTGGTCTTGTGTTAATCTCTAGCTAATTCTTATGTTTAATCTCGAAGGTCCCAGTTTTTCCCGTTGGCAACGGTCTTTTTTCTTTCTGCAGACCCAGCTCTCTCTTTCTCTTTCTGTACTTTGCACTTCTAACTCTGTCCTTTTTTTTTTTTCACTTTAAACTCTACTCTAATCCTTACTTAGTGTCTAAGCTATCTTTTGTAATCACTCTCTTCTCTCTCCTCCTGAAAGAGAAACTAAATCTCCTCTCCACCTATGGAGAGAAACCGGACTTCACACCTACTAAAAGGTGTGAAAAAACTTTTCCTGTCTAATTATTATTATTATTCACAAGTTCCTTACTGTCTCACACAATGAATTCACAGGTTCCATACCAGAAAATATTGGCAACCTCTCAAAACTAGAGATATTGGATCTTGCTAGCAACAATTTGACAGGTAAGACTTCTCTTTTTCTTCATTTTTTTGAACATGCTTATGCTTCCCATTATTATTATTATTATTATTATTCACAGGTTCCATACCGGAAGCTATAGGAAACCTCTCAAGACTAGAGCAGTTGGATTTTTATAACAACGAATTGACATGTTTAACAGTGATTTTTTTAACATGTTTTTTCTTCCTATGATTATTATTTTTTTGGGTTGTTTTTATAATGATATTCCTCTGATTCATGGGTACCCTTGATGCAAATTTTACCAAAACATATTTACTCCCTATTTTCAGGTATTCTACCTCCCACACTCTTCAATATATCTTCATTAAGGATACTAGCAGCTCAATATAATGGGATATCGGGCAGTCTTCCCAAGAATATTTGCAAGAATACAATGAATCTTGAAATTTTGCTTCTTTTTGTGAACTCCCTGAGTGGACAAATCCCTGATAGTCTGTCATCTTGTCAATCGCTGCAACAATTTTCTGTGGCTTACAACAATTTCAAGGGAGGAATTCCAGCTGGGATTTGGAATATGTCATCGCTTCAATATTTATATCTAGGCGGGAACAAATTAACAGGTTCATTCATTCTCATCATCTCTATTCCCCTATAGCAGTCTTGAAAAGGTTGATTTTACCTGGTAAATGCTATGTTCATTGTTTTGGCAGGGGAATTAGATTTAACTTCCGGAAATTCCTCTTCCTTGAAGAGTATTGGTTTGGGTACAAACGGATTCTATGGTAGCTTACCAAAAGATCTGTGCACAAAACATCCAAACTTGGGGTATTTAGAGCTTAGTGAAAATCAACTTGTTGGCGAAATCCCTTCTAGCCTTTCACGTTGTAGTTCACTCTACAGCATTCTCCTGAATTCTAATAACTTCACAGGTATTTTTATTTACATTCAATCCCACCGTTGTGCATGAATTAAAATAACTTTCCCTGGATATCTACATTAATCAATCAGGAGGAACATTTCCCGGCTTCAATATCTCTATTTCTATAACAATAGCCTTACATGCATTTGACACAGCTACGTTTACTTTACCAAATGGGGCGTCAGTGAGAATGCACAATTACTTGGATAACCTTTTCTTATTGTAGGAGAACTTCCACTCAGTTCAAACTTCTCTGCATTAAAGAATTTTCAAGTTCAATCCAACGGACTCTATGGTAGCTTACCGCATGATTTGTGCTTCAGACATCCAAATCTCGAAAACTTAGTCCTTGAGAATAACCAAATTCATGGGCAAATTCCTTCTAGCATATCACATTGCAGTGCAATGGACACGATTGATTTATCTTCTAACAAGTTCACAGGTATCCTTTCAATCTTTTATAATGATTTTCTTTCGGGAAAAAGTAGAAACTTCCTGATATCCTAGTGGATGTCAGGTAATGTGCCAAGCGATATTGGGAGGAACATGTCCATGCTTCGAAATTTGGTACTTGGTGGCAATAATTTCACGGGGATCATTCCTCCATCCATTGGAAATATGTCGAACTTGTTGATCCTCATGTTGGCTAGAAACCAATTCTCTGGGAAGATTCCTCCAGAGTTGGGACAGCTTCCTCGATTGGAAGGAGTATTCCTTCAGAAAAACCAGCTTACTGGGGAAATTCCGCCGGAGTTAGGACAGTCTACAAGTATCGGAAGATTATATCTTAGATCAAACAAGATTACTGGTGAAATTCCTCCATCCATATTTAACATCACAACTTTAAGGGAGTTAGCCCTTACAAACAACCAACTGGTTGGCAATGTTCCATCAGTTACTGGATTTTGATTGAAATTATTGAAGACTTAGAAGTGGTCACGTATTCATTTCAATTATTGAAGACTTGAGATTTATGTATTGTGCCAACCCCATCTAAATAATTGGTTCAGATACACGCAATGTATAGAGGTTCGAACGCTTTGCCAATTGATCGTATATAAATAAATATGATTTAGAAATAAAATGTATAAAGATTGCACGAAATCAAAAGTTACGATTCTCATTGTTTACATTGTATTAGCAAGAGAATTTGCACTCTACACGATGCTCAACGTTGATGTTTAGCGATACATTTGTCAATGTGAAAAGCTGAAGAACGTACAACATAGGCAACAACAATTCCCTGCAAAAGAGGGCAATGCAATGAGACGGTGCAGGATTCACTGCTAAGAAATCATTTTTGCTGATAGTGAGGATATCTGATTATTAATAATCAATAGCAGCAGAAGGCTATTTCTTGCGTTTCTTCAAATGGCTCTTTTTTTTAAAATAAAAATAAATAAATAAAATCTATGAGATTTTGTTCTTTGAAAACATATTTTTACTCGTACATAATCCGAAGTGACAGAAAGGCAAAAGAACTGCAAACAAAATCATCCTCAGAATTTAAGGGGTCAATTTCACAATGAAATCAAACCTGTCATCTCATTTTTCATCGTATTTTCCAGATTAGCTGGGATTTTTTTCCTTTTTTATTTGTCTTTACTAGTTGACTAATTCAACCAGAACAGACTGCAGTTCCGAACTAAAATTGGTCTGGAGAGAAAAATGAACACAAGAAAATGAAAAAAATTTAGATGGGAGTGATCAAGAAAGAGTTATTTATTAGAATATTGTAAATTTTCCTAAAATTAAAAAATATTGATATTTTAATTTGACTTTCCAAAATATTGAAAGCAGACCGATTTCCACACTACCTCAATCTTAAAGAAATACGTAATTGATGAAAATTCCAGCGCAGAGTTTGTTCTTCATAATTGTCAAAACTTTGGAAATGATGCATGTTCAGTATGGCAGCAATTTTATTCCCTCTATAAAAATTCAGTTCCAGCAACCCATCGGATTTAGATTTTGTGAGGTTCAATTTTTAATGAAATATGGTGGGGGTTTTTGCTGGGAGAGGGATGCTGCTTTACTCGCGGCGGGTGGCCGAGTGGGGGTGGGCGGGGCTGCAAGGGGGTTTGCTTTGACGGGAGGAGAAAGGCGGCTGAGAGAAAAAAAGAAGGGAGAAAAAGAGAAAAGGAGAAAGGGAGAATTTTATTTTTTTTTTCAATTATTGATTGAATTTGATTTTTTTTTTTCTGAAATGATTGTAGATTAATAAAGTGGCACAATGGCCAATGTACAGAGCCACAAGGGTTTAGAGTTTCGTGGTGTCGCAACTGAAAACAGCGCTATAACCCACGAAAACAAAAATCCGCAAAGGAGCAAAAAGCCCACGAGGGGCAAGAAAAAGAAAAACAATGTAAACCCGCACGAGACGGAAAGCAAAACCCGCACTAGATGGGAATGGTTGACAATTTAGACGACCTAAATTCAACTGAATTTAAACCCGTACAAGACGGAAAGGGTTGAGGACTTGGACAACCTAAAAACGACCTACAAGTACAAAAATACAAAAGCCCAATTATATCGGGGCATTGGATTTGATATTTGATATTTGATATATCAATTTTAAATTTTATATTTTGATATTATTTTGAGAATTTTTTAAAATATTAATAGTTATTTAATTTTTATTAAATATTATAATTTTTTTTTTGTAAAAAACCAATCAAGAAATACGGACTTGTGCATGCTCATTTTGATAGAAGTACTTGGTTACATGGAATTCAACTCCGTTGAATTTAAAATGAAAATCAATGTGAGATTTTGTCCTTTGAAAATCATGTAACGTCTATATCTCACTCTTCCATTTCACAAATAACAGTGAGGAGGGAAAGAGCCAGTGGCACAGCAGTTAAACTTTAATGTGCTTATGCAAGAGGATACAAATTTAAATCCTACGGTGACATTTGTCACAAAAAATTCTTGTAATAATATAAAGCCCCCACTTTGTAATAATATAAGTATGTTCTTTTCCCCCTGCCCCCCTTATAGGGCCTTAAGGCCTTAATGACCTAAGTATTCATTCATGTTCCTTTCCTCCTTCCTCCCTTATAGGGTCTTTGGGCCTTAATAACACAAGTATTTATTCATTCAAAAACAAAAAAGTATTCATTACAAGTATTCATTCATGTTCCCTTCCTCCTTCCCCCCCTTATAGAGTTTTAAGGTTTTAATGACACCAGTATTCATTTATTCATTCAAAAAAACAAGTATTCATTTATAAAAATAAAAAATAAAAAATAAAAAATAAAAGATAATAATAAAAAAAAAAACAGTGAGCATGTGTATAGCACGAGCCAGGTAGAATCATTCATTAGTCATCATGGACTAAAATCCAACAGAATCCATCTGGATGTGACCGAGTCCCAACGATATTGTGGGTTGCCCAACCTTATACCAGGAAATAAAACGGCCCATCGGACCAACTAGTTTGTTCCTACGAACAGAGTCAACCATTTCGTAATTTGCGTGTCCATCCCTGTACTCAATCCAACTCTAGTACAGGAATAGATTTCGGGGCAAATCCAATTAATCCTGACAATATGTGTAAATGTCAAATGGTATCCACTTATAGCGGGACAGGAGTATAACCATTTATTTTGAGTAACGATAGTTATAATGAAAATTTTTAATAATTCTAGTAAAATTAATATTTATTTAGTATAAAAAAAATATTAAATAAATGTTCAGAACGACTATTGCTTTGTTGTTATGTCAGGGGTTGCAAGGGGGTTTGCTTTGACCGTTTGACGGCAGGGGAAAGGCGGCTGAAAGGAGAAAACAGGAGGGAGAAAAAGAAAAAGAAAAAGACAAAATATTTTTTTTTAATTATTGATTGAATTTGCTATTTGATATATCGAATTCAAATGTCATATTTTGATACTAGTTTGAGAATTTTTTAAAAATATTAATATTTATTAAAAATTATAATATTTTTGTAAAAAACTGATCAAGAAATATAGACTTATGCATGTTCAAGTCAGTTTCTTCATTTTGATAAAAGTGATTGGTTACATGGAACCCATGTCTACTCTTTCCTCTAATCATCCAACCCTTTTTTATCTTCTCAAATGCACTCCGTTCAAGGCGCAACTTATCTATGCATAATGAGTCCCTTTACGATTTTCAAAATAATTTTTTATATATATACTTTTTGTTTCAAATCATTTTTATTTTATAATTTTATTTTGTAAAATGTAAAAATATATTTTAAAATATAATTTTATATGCATGCGAATACACCCTGAATAATTTCATAAATAGAATCTATTTAACATTTTTATATATGATTATGGGAGGATGAAATTTTAGATTTTGCAATTTTTCTGAATGAATAATGTGTGGGAGGGAGCCAAATGCTCACCTAAGTTATATAAGTACGCTCACGAAGCAATGAAAGATTTAAGATGAATGTGCTCTTTCCATGAACTTAATTATAACACCAAGAAGCCTACGTAAAATTTACGCTACATTACTTGCTTCTTAATTACCATTAATTTTACATTGTGAAAGAAAACATCCATCTTCTTTAGAGGTAATTCAACTTCTACTAATGATGATGAATTTGCTGTCTAGTGGGATAATCATGTGAACTGAGAAAGAAAAAATTGATAACAATGTAACAAACTTTTGATTTACTTGCATTACAGCTGATTTCCAAGTAACTAAGACTTTGTTTGGGTCTCATTTTCGTTTATAAAAAGTTAATTATTTTTTTTAAAAAATAAAATATTTAAATACATTTTTATTTTAAAATTTAAAATTTAAAAATTAAATTTTTTCTCATTCAAATTCTTTTCACATAATTTTTTAAAAAAATTTCTCTTATTTTTTTATTCAAAATACTTATTTTATCAAAAAAATATTTACCAAAATTTTCACACATTTAAATATAATTTTTCACAAGTAAATCACAATTTGAATCAAAGTTTAAAATTCGATTTTGTGCTGCAAACGCGATACGACAGTAGACCCACAAGGACGCGTAATTTGCAAATGCGGTATGACAGTAGACCTAGAAGGACGCGTAATTTTCCCTAATTCAACTTCAATTTATTCTACCCAACCACCAAGGCATCCATTTGATTTGAGCTCGCTAAGTGGAGGTAAACGATCAAAAATTCGTGGGGTCAATTTATGATTTTCTTGCGTAGAAGTCCACTTTCTAGACAATTGAAATTCCACATTTGTGTTGCTAATGTGATGGGTATCTAACAAGTAGTGGTGGTAAATGGGTAATAAATAAAATGTAATTTTAGCAGTTATAATTCAATCTAATTTATATAATTTTAGATTAAATTAAAGTTGTAATGAATTTATTTATTTTAATAGATTAAAATTATTAATTTTAAAAATTAAAAAGGGTAGATAATGGGGCACACCTTGCCCTCTCTATTGCGAGTTGACTGAATTTTGACCAAATTTGGCCGACTATTCTTTTTAAATTTTAAAATTAATAATTTTAATTTGTTAATTTTAATAGGTCTAATTTAATTTAACATGTAAAATTGCACATAATTATTAAATTTGTGACTCATGTGACTAAATCCAATGAATCAAAGTAGTAGGTGGGTTAGATTTGCTTTTGTCAACTTTTGTCCTAAGTGTTCAATTTAAAATCAAGAATTTATCTCCACTAGCTACAGAGAAATACTAATGTTACTATTTTTATAGAAACTTTTTTATAAGTGTGTTTGCTACTGGTTTTGAAAAAATTTAGACACCTTGATTACGTTTCAAAACATATGTAAAAATTGTAAAATAAAAGTTATATAAAAAAGGTACAACAATTGTTTTAGAAATCCTAAAATCTTGAGTATTGTTGGGTATTAGAGCTCTTATACTCTCGGTATATATGGAGCTTTCCACTAACTATAAATCCCAAAAACAAAATACATTGGCCAGTATATACTACTACGTAATTCACCTCCTCCAAGAAACCATTTTGTTTTGTGAATATTTTCTTCCATAGGACATCACCCATGGGAGAGATTGCCACATTTCTACTTTTTATTTCAATGCAGCACTGGTTCTGGGCGACTTCTGGGGCTCAGCCATTCATGAGCATCTCCACAGATGAGTCGGCTCTTCTGGCCATCAAGGCTGAAATAACATATGATCCCTCCCACATATTAGCAAGGAATTGGACCAAAGGCACCCCAGTTTGCAATTGGGTGGGGATAACTTGCAGTTACAAGCACCAAAGAGTTGTGGCCTTGAACCTATCAAATAGAGGGCTAAATGGCACCATAGCAAAAGAAGTTGGGAATCTCTCCTTCCTGGTTTCATTGGACATCAGCAATAACAACTTCGATGGCCACATTCCTGAGAGCTTTGGATTGTTAACTAAAATTGAAAAATTATTCCTGTCTTACAACGGTCTCAGTGGACCTATACCTCCTGCAATTTTCAATATTTCTTCATTTCAGGTTATTGATTTAATGAGAAACTCCCTTAATGGGACTCTCCCTGGGGATGTTTGTAGTAATCTCCCGAGACTGGAAAGCTTTAATGTCTCGCTTAATGAACTAGGAGGGCCAATTCCAGCTAGTCTATCTCAATGCTCAGAAATCAAGTTCCTTGATCTGTCGGAAAATGAATTCTTAGGTTCCATACATACCAGAAAATATTGACAACCTCACAAAACTAGAGCAGTTAGATCTTGGTGTGAACCAATTGACTGGTAAGACTTTTCTTTTTCCTGTATTTTTTGGATATGCTTGTGCTTCCCATTATTATTATTATTATTTTATTATTCATAGGTCCCATACCATTAAATATTGGCAACTTCTCAGAACTAGAGGAGTTGTATCTTGATGACAACAAATTGACTGGTATATAAATTTTTTTTCTGCCATTTTTTAAACATGTTCATTCTTCCTCCTATTATTATTATTATTATTATTATTATTATTATTATTATTATTATTATTATTATTCGCAGGTTCCATACCAGAAAATATCGGCAACCTCTCAAAACTAAAGCATATGTATCTTGACAACAACACATTGACTGGTAAGGCTTGTCTTTGTGCTGCAATGTTTTGAACATGCTCCTGCTTCCCATTATTATTATTATTATTATTATTATTCATAGGTCCCATACCATCAAATATTGGCAAACTATCAAAATTAGAGGAGTTGTATCTTGATCACAACAAGTTGACTGGTAAGACTTTTTTTTTCTACCATTTTTTAAACATGCTCATGCTTCCTCCTCCTATTATTATTATTATTATTATTCACAGGTTCCATACCAGAAAATATTAGCAACCTCTCAAAACTAGAGAATTTGGATCTTGCTCACAATGAATTAACTGGCAAGACTTTTCTTTTCTGCCATTTTTTAAACATGCTCATGCTTCCTTTCCTCCTCCTATTATTATTATTATTCTTTACAGGTTCCATACCAAAAAATATTGGCAACCTCTCAAACCTAAAGCAGTTGTATCTTTATTTCAACACTTTGACTGGCAAGACTTTTCATTTTCCTGCTATTTTTTGGGCATGCCCATGCTTCCCATTATCATTATTATTATTATTATTATTATTATTATTATTATTATTATTCATAGGTTCCATACCATCAAATATTGACAAACTCTCAAAATTAGAATACCTATATTTTGATCGCAACGAATTGACTGGTAAGACCTCTTTTTTTTTTTCCGCCATTTTTTAATCATGCTCATGCTTCCTTCTCCTATTATTATTATTATTATTATTCACAGGTTCCATACCAGAAAATATTGGCAACCTCTCAAAACTATATGAGTTGTATCTTTATTCCAACACTTTGACTGGTAAGACTTTTCATTTTCCTACCATTTTTTGGACATGCTCATGCTTCCAATTGTTATTATTATTATTATTATTCATAGGTCCCATACCATCAAATATTGGCAAACTATCACAACTAGAGGTGTTGTATCTTAGGGACAATGAATTGACTGGTAAGACTTTTTTTTTCTGCCATTTTTTAAACATGCTCATGTGCTTCCTCATCCTCATCCTCCTATAAGTATTATTATTATTATTATTTTATAAAATGATTCCTATGATCAATGGAGTAACCTTGATGCAAATTTTACCAGAATATATTTACTCTCTATTTTCATGCGTACTACTTTCCACACTCTTCAATATATCTTTAGCTATGTTTGAATTGTGATTTATTTGAAAAATTTTGTATTGTGATAGGCGAAAATTTTAGTAAAATTTTTTTATAAGAAAAAAATATTTTGGAGGGAAAATATAAAGTGTATTGAAGAGAAAAAATTTTAAAATTACATAAGGAGAATTTGAGAGGAAATTTTGAATTTTAAATTTTGAAATAAAAATTTTTTTGGATGATTTATTTGTTTTCTGAGAGAACTTGTTTGGATTCTGGTTTATTTGGAAAATTTTGTATAAAAATATGTAAAACTTTTGGTGAATTTTTTTTTTTAAAAATGTATTTTGGAGGGAGAATAAAACTTATATTGTAGAGAAATTGTTTTTTAAATTATGTGAGGAAAATTTAAGAGAGAAATTTCAAATTTTAAATTTTGAAATAACTTGTATTGTTGTGCATGAATTGAAATAACTTTCCTTGGGTATTGACATCAATTAAGCAGGAGGCATACCCGTCGAGTTTAGGAATATTTCCGGGCTTCTAAATCTCATTCTCTCAAAGAATAGCCTTATAGGTTTGTGACAGAGCCACGTTTACTTTGCCAAATGAGACATAAGTGAGACGCACAATTAATTGGATTACTTTTTTTTTTTTATTACAGGAGAACTTCCTCTCAGTTTTTCAAACTTCTCTGCTTTAACGTATTTTGATGTTCAATTCAACGGATTCTCTGGTAGCTTACCCGAAGATTTATGCTTCAGACATCCAAATCTCGAAAGCATGTACCTTGGGAATAATCAAATTCATGGGCAAATTCCTTCTAGCATATCCCATTGTAGTGCAATGCGGTGGATTGATTTATCTTATAACAAGTTCACAGGTATCTTTTTAGTATTCTAGAATGATTTTCTTTCACCCAAAAGTACAAATTTCCTGATATCCAAGTGGATTTCAGGTAATGTGCTAACCAATAGTTGGAGGAACATGTCCATGCTGGAACATTTGGCACTTGGTCACAATAATTTCACCGGAGTCATTTGATACCTCAATCTCTTGGGGAAAAATTATAATAAATAAATATGATTTGAAAATAAATGTATAAAATTTATACAAAATTAGAAGTTATGATTCTCAAAATACATATAATTATGTTTCCAAATGTATTTTTACGCTTTTCAAATTAGTAATTATGAAATAAATAAATATATTAAAAATCACAAAACTATGTTAAAAGATGCAAAAATAAATTTTAAACTTACATTCCATATGTATCCCATTTTTACCATATTAGCAATTGCCAAAAAAATTTGCAGTCTGCATTATAATCAAGTTCTATTTTGCTGATGTTTGGTACAAATCGTTTTTGCTGTGATAACGAGGATTTTTGGATATTAATAATCAACAGTAACACAAGGCTATTCATGTGTTTCTTCCAATGGCTCTTTCTTTTAAAATAAAAATAACTGGAAATTTTTGTTCTTTCAAAACATATTTTTACTCGTACATAATCCGAAATGATAGAAAGGCAAAAGAACTACAAACAAAATTTCTCCTCGTAATTGAAGGGGTCAATTTGACAATGAAACCAAACATATCATGTCATTTCATTTTCGTGTTTTCCAGACTACTGGGATTGTTTTTCCTTGTTTATTTGTCTTTACTAGCTGACTGATTTAGCCAGAACAGACCGGAGTTCCAAACTGAAATTGGTCTAAAGAGAAAAAAGAAAAACATAAAAAAGTGAGAAAATTGTGAATGGAAGTGATCGCGAAGACTTTTGCATGCTCATGTTAGTTTCTTGATTATGATAGATTACGTGAAATTCAACTCCCTTCAGTTTCTTTTACGGGAACCAGACTAACAAGAGAGGAGAACACAAATCATTTTTTCCAACACATAGTCATTGCAAATAATTCAACTTCAACTACTAACGATGAATTTGCAGTCCACTGGGATAATTATTGTGAATTGAGAAAGACAAAGTTGATAATGAAGTCACCAACTTTTGATTTACTTGCATGATAGTTGACTTTCTGGTAACTAAAATCCGATATTGTGTTGCAAACGTGATATGATAGTTGATTTTCTTTTATTCTGTGGGATGCCTTTTTCAACTGGAAATGTAAAAGCAACCATCAATAATCAAACTAATAAAAGAAATCTGATATTAAAACATCCAATATTAGCAAATATTGATGGAAAGCAATCAATAATTGTCCCAAAAAATCTTCCTCTTGTAAAAGTTTTTGAAGGATCCGATCAAGAGTTGAGAGGGCCAATTTGACCATGAAACCAAACCCTCATGTCTTTTTTTCTTTTTCATAGTTTTTGTATTAATGGTATTTTTTTTTTTTTTGGCTTCTTTATGAGAAAAAGAAGACCAAAAAGAAAAATTGAAAAAGTTTGGATGAGAGCAGTCAAGTCATGCAGACTAAAGTCTGTTACTAATTTTGATAGAAGTGCTGTGATGAGTGCATCCATTTGATTTTCCCGAATTCAACTTCAATTTATTCTACCCCAATCAACAAGGCATCCATTTGATTGGAGCTCGCTGAGTGGAGGTGTGAACGATCAAAACATTAGCAAGATTTGTGGGGTCAATTTCTGATTTTCTCGCGTAGAAGTCCACTTTCTAGACACAGAACAGGTTGCTAATGTGATGGATACAGAAGTAGTAGAGATATAATAAAAGTTTTGGATAAGGGTGGTAAATGGGTGATAAATAAAATGTAATTTTAGCCATTATAATCCAATCTAATTTAAATAATTTTAGATTAAATTAAAGTTGTATTTAACTTATTTATTTTAATAAATTAAAATTATTAATTTTACTAGTTGACTGGATTTTGATCAAGTTGTCATAATTTGATTAAAATTTGACCGACTATCCTTTTTAATTTTTAAAATTAGTAATTTTAACTCATTAGTTTTGATGGAATTAATATAAGCTAACATGTGAAATTGCACATAATTATTAAATTTGTGACTCATGTGACTAAATGCAATGAATCAATTTTATTCCCTAGGTAAAAATTCTGTTCCAACAACCCATCGGATTTAGATTTTGTGAGTTTCAATTTTTAATGAACTATGGTGGAGGGTTTTTGCTGGGAGAGGGATGTTGCTTTACTCCTGGCGGGGCGGGAGGCGTTGGTTGTGTGGTGGGGCTGCAAGGGGGTTTGCTTTGAAGGGAGGAGAAAGGCGGCTGAGAGGAAAAAAGGATGGAAAAAAAGAGAAAGGGAGAATTTTTTTATATTTTTTTAATTATTGATTGAATTTGATATTTGATATATCAACTCTAAATTTCATATTTTTATATTATTTTGAGAACTTTTTTCAAATATTAATACGGCACCGTTTTGGAGACCACCCCTTTAGTGGAACGTCGTCGTTTCACTACAGGGAATTTGGGACTATAGTTGTAAGAACTCACATTCCGATCCCATCGGTCTTAGTTTTTAATTATAAATAAATAAATTAGACATAAATATTATTTGACTGCGCAGTAACTAAAATATTGAAAAAAAAACATATAAAATGTTATAAGTAATTAAAATTGAAATAAAATCATTTAATTATAAATTATATATGAATTTTCTACACATCTATTCATATACTAATTAATAATTCTTTTAAAAATAATTTATAAATTATATTTTCTCATTTTTTCTAAAATTTTACGATTTTAAGATCCGATCCGACAGATTCGATTCTGCTATCCTAAATCGATTATATAAACTATAATTTGGGAACCTCATTAGGGTAGAGCTTTTGGGAAATTGACAATAAATCAGGGCCTATACGCCGTTGTTTAGCTTAAGCTTTAATTAAGAAATTAATATTCTGTTACTCCTCTCCCACTCTCCCTCTGTCCTTTCATACTCTCTCTCCCTTCTTGGTGTAATGGTGGTGAATTTTTTTGTTGTTTTCTGGTTTGACAGTAATCCAAGTTGCTCCGTTCAGTTTCAATCTGGCCCTTAACGCCCACACGTGTTTTTTGGTTGCGAAGCCCATTAGCATAAATTCTCTTTATTTCATTTTTTTTGTGTGTATTTTTATTTATCATTATTATTTATTGTTTTTAACAATTGACAAATACGTATGGCCAATTTCAAAATGTCTTTTTAAAAATGTGTTTTAAAATATGTTTGGAAATGCCGTGTAAAATGTTATTTGCATTGATAATGTGGAATACATTTTTGGATGAATTGCTGTAAGAATTATAAATTTTAAAATGCCTTTTATATTGAAATGCTGTATAAATTATAAAGTTAAAAATATATTTTGAATTAAAATATTATATGAATTGTAAAAATAGAAAAAATCTTGCCTTTTCCACTGATCTAGACCCTACATTTTGACAATGTTGATGGCATGCACACGGAGAGTGGATGGAAGAAAAAAACAGAAAACAAGAAAAGAGAAAGATAATGTTGTTTGAAAAGTTTAGGTTTCCATTTTAGGGAATAAAAATGAATTTGTAAATTGAGTTGACAAACGGTTTTCGAAAAGAGTAATGATTGAGATAGTGACAAATTATAGTGACTTTGTATAGTGACTGATGTGTGGTCGGGTTGTCGAAGCCCCAAAATTAATTCAGATCTTCAGATTAGCTACAATTGATTTGTAGTAGTAGTGGACCAGTTCGAATCCCACAGAGAGCTATGTGTTGAGGGGGTTTTTTAGCAATTGAGATAAAAAGAGAAATAAAAGAAGAAGTTTAGTACCAAAAATAAAAGAAAATTATAAAAGAAATTACTAGAAATATGTAAAAGAATTACTTCAGTCTTACCAAACTCCGATCCAAGGAAGTGTTCTTGTACAGAATATATCTAGATTATAGGATTCTAAAGACACTTTTTCATTCAAGCATTTAACCATGACAAAATTTTGAGTTTTCCTATTCTATTTGTTTGAACCTAGTATTCACAACAAACCTTACTAACAAATGACTGGAAGCGATAACGTTCCATATCATTTGATAGTAGCACTAAGAACCTTGAAAACAGTTAGAACAAAAACCAACAATTGAGATAGTTACAATTGAAAATCTTTGTATCATTAATTCCCTTTAAATCATAAATGCATGATTACTGTCATTTTACACATGCAAAAAGATTTAAGTGCTACTTGTACTAATTGTTCCGAACAATTACGGATCAAGAACAAATAGATAGCTATAGGAAGAAAAATGAAAATAAGTCGTCAATTTATTTATCATTCAAAATCCATAAAAATAGAATGCAAGAACTAATGATTACTTGAATACAAAAGATTATGAAATTATGAACAAAACCTCACTAAATATATTGGCATTAACACCCCTTGGAACGGAATAAAAGTAATTTAGCCACTCATGGTGGCAAAACTATTTTAACTTTATTCTAAAAAGAAAGAGAAGTACAAAAGAAAAGGAAAATTCTGCAGAAAATTAAAGGAAAGACTTATGTCTTTCAAGTTCACTAACCCTCCTATTTATAGCCTTCTTCTCTAACAACCTCCCTAAAGACTTCCTAAAATCTCTCCAACAAATCTAAGTTTTTAAACCTTAAATTCCTAACTAATTATCCAGCCAACCATCCTATCCTATCTAATCCTATCAAATGTCATCCAATCCATTCTAACTTGAATTACAAAAATTTAAATTAAAAGACAAATTCAAGTCTTGAAATTTTAGCCCATCGGTTCTTTGTCTCAGCTTAAGACGTGGTCACGTGCATTTCTTTGAGTTTCACCTCCAAGACTTCATCTTTTAAGGCGTGGGCAAGTTTAATCCAAAATAGTCTTTTGTTTTGGCTCCAAAAGTGCTTCTCCAAAAATCATCTAAATCTCCATTAAATTTCATCTTTTCGCCTTAGTCCATCAACTTTACTCCCTGGGACAAAAACACCTCAATTTAGCCAATTTCATACCAAATAAAGTATTAACATCATATTTTTGCTCCTATTAAATGGTAACAAATTAAATCCTATCAAATACCCCCACACCTAAACTATGCTTGTCCTCAGGCATACGATAGATCAATGCCTTCCTCTCTATTCCCTTCCCTTTTTCATACCATTCACAAATAACCCAAAATCACCACACATTAGAAATCAAGAATGAAATGACAATTCAAATGATAAGTATTCATAGCCCAATTTTCTAAACAAAACACATGCATCTCATTAATCCCAACAATTTTGTCGAAATCAAATATACAACATTTGATTACCTCTCACAGGTTGCACTCTATTCACTCAAAGTGTTTAGGGATTCATTTAGCACTCAAATCAAACATAGCATGTCATTACCATATGCTTGCTTATATATCACATCTCCACCACTAAAGAATATGAATTTATGCAAAAATCAAAGGGACTTAAAAGGGTTATAACAGGGCTTAGGTTAAGGTAGGTAAACAAAAGGGAAATTTAGGCTAAACAAATCAAGATATGTAGGAACTTTCTTACAAGATTTAAAAGCACACAAGTAATATTTTTAGAACCACTTTTTTATTCTTTTTTTCTTTCTTTCTTTCTTTTAATTCTTTTTCTCTCTTTTTTTTTAAATCTTTTTTTTATGAACATATCGTTGGACATCTTGTAAACAATGGAGCACATTTACTTTGTCCAAACCTTTCAGGAAATATTTTTTTCATTTTTCTTATCAAATTTTTTTTTCTCTCTTTTTTTTTGTTTTTTTCAAGTGGTTCTTTTATTTGGAAAAAAAATTTAATCATGCAACTCATTCCTACATACACTTGACAAAGGGTTCAACGATGGTAAATAACAAAAACGGGTTAAGGCTAATGATGTGATGTTGTCACAAAGAAAAGCTTAGGCTCAAAATTGATTGACTAGGGTATATACACTACAAGAAAATTGGATTTTTCTGACGGACAATTTCCGACGGCAAATCCACGTTTCCGTCGGAAACCTAAAGATTTCCGACGGTTTTCCGTCGGAAAAAATCCGTCGGAATAACGATCGTCGCAAAAAATTTTCCGGCGGTCAACCGTCGGAAATCGAACGGATTTCAATCGGAAATTATGAGAAGAAATTCAAAAAAAATAAATAATTTCCGACGGATTACCGTCGAAAATTAAATAAAATTTTAAAAAGAAATAAATAATTTCCGACGGATATCCGTCGGAAATTATTTAAAATTTTTTTTGAAAAATAAGTCATTACCGACGAATTGCCGTTGGAAATTATTTAAAATTTTTTAAAAAAATAAATATTTTCCGACAGATATCCGTCGGAAAGTAAATAAATTTTTAAAAAGAAATTAATAATTTCCGATGGATTTCCGTCGGAAATTTAATAAAATTTTTTTAAAAAAATAAATTCCATTTTAACAAAAAACTAAAAATTATTTTATACACATAAATTTGACAAAAAGTAATACTATCCTAATCGTTGTCCGTATCCGTGCTCGAGTCAGTATCTTCATTGTTGCTCGTTTTTCTTTTCTTCTTTCCGCGCTTTTCCATTTTCTCTATCTTTGCCTGTAGACTCTGAATCAGCTCCGTCATTTGTTGTCGCCCAGTACTGACCTCCTCAGTCAGTTCGGCCACTCTATGACGCATCAGATCATACTCAGCTTGCGACACGAACGTCGAAGATGATGCTGAATATACAGAGCGACTGGTAGAAGGCTGATTCCCCATCCCATAAACTCTACCCTTGTAGACTCCACCGGCAGCCTGAGTAAATAATTCTTCATCACTGCGTGGGGGATTCTGCGTCCGCGCAGTACTATCATCTGTCGTTTCTGTCTGATTGAGTCTTTCTTCAGCCGCAAGAGATTGAAAAGCGTTCTATCAAGGAAAAAAATATATTACACATTTTTATTTATTATTAATAAACTAAATAGATTTTGTTAAAAAAAAAGTATTTTTACTAAAAAACTCACATATGTAGCCTCGGCACGGGAATCAACCCACTGATCCCGCTCTCCAGTCTCGGGATTTTTTTTCTTGTGGCCAATTAAGAAAAGGTCAATTTTTGATGGCCTTTTGCCCATAGTATGTTCCTACATATTATATAAATATTAGATTAACAAATCATATTAAATTATACATAAATGACATTGAAACAAAAAAAAATATAAATATTCTTACAATTCTCGCTGCATGTGTAGCAAGTGATATTGAGCCGCAAGTATTGAGAGACCCGCCTTTCTGTGAAACACGAGCCTCTTTTGCCTAAATTTGAGTTCGGCCAAGAGACCAATTACAAATATGAGTTAATGATCATTCCGCTTACTCGGGATGCGGATACCACAAGTGATGGCTTGACCAAGAAAACTCTGCACACTTTCAACTCAAAAATAACTTTGATATATACAAACACAACAAATAATTATCAGTCTCTAATAATGAGGAAAAAAACATATTCAATAATGGATGCCAAGAGACCAATTACAAATATGAGCTTACTTATCATTCCACTTTGGATGCGGACACCACAAGTGATGGCTCGACCAAGAAAACATTGCACAATTGGTAACATTCAATTCAAAGAATATGCAAAACTCATCAACTTCTTCACCTAAGCATGACAAACATGGAAATGTCATTTCATCGAGTATAAAAAAGCAGTTTGAGCCAAAGTAGATGTATTACGAAAAAATTATCAAACATATGAGGTTGAGAATCAAATTCAACGTAATCTTAAATTCAGAGAAGTTATTTTTGGGTCAAACAGAGTGTAAACATTACAAATGCTGTTCTCATGAATTAAATTGCAAAAAGCAATAATTTTGGGTCAAAACAACATTATAAAGGAGAAGTTATGCTATCAAGACCAGCAAGCACAACAAAAACATCCATTTTAAATTTTAACACGCTAAAACCTTCCTTGATCAAATCCATGTTCCTCATAAAAACATGGCATACATGCGAAGAAACATTCATAGCTCAAAACTGAGCAAAATCCAAACTTTAAACACAATGCCAAATAAATATGCAGCTTTTTCATTTAACATGAAAAACACTAAAGAAACACTCTTATGTGAGAAATTCTAGCAAGTCATACAAGTGAATAGTCCATGATCAAATTCGTTTAGTTCCCTCCAAGGGCTCTAGATACACAGATTAATGAAAATACATAATACATTACAATCCACCTAAATATGAAAAATGATATTCCATTAAAATATGCAACAACCATGAAATTCAGCAAAGCTAGAAGAAAAAATAGATCGGGATTTAAGTATTTCTGATCACACTAAAGCCAAATCCCATCCAAAAGAAAACAAAAGGACTTCATTTTAAAGCTACATTTTTCAACTTTGTTTCGGTCGGAACAGTGGTTACAAGTCGGCCGGAAATGCCCGACTTATCAATTTATCCGGTAAATTACTAGGAGCTCATGTAGCCCATGCTGGTTTAATCGTATTCTGGGCCGGAGCAATGAACCTATTCGACCCATTGGGGGGTTTATCTTATATTATGCCAATAAAATATTATTCCATTTAATTTATTCCCCAATAACTAGCAGAATCGTGGATAGGAAACAATACTAGCGACTTACCCCATTTATTGTAGAAAATTTGGAATCAAGATTGGACCATGGAAACTAGAAAGACTTAAGGCAGGAGGAAAACCAAACAGAAACTTGCTTCTTCTATAACAATTAATTCTAAGCACATGGCAAATCAGAACTCCTATACTAAAGTACGTATTTAATACAAAGAACAAAACAAAACAATGATGATACAATGATGATACAATCGATTGTAGTGAATGAATGATAATAAGAAGAAGACAAATAAAAAAGAGAAACGCATGTATTTACAGTAAGTAATTGCTGCTGAAATTGCAAGAAGCGTATACCTGCAAAAGCCTAAGAAAAGAACAGAACAAATAAGAAACACATGATACCCAAAGCAAATCAGTATGAACAGAAAATTAGTAAACTGATAAAAACGTAAAATAATTCCAAGAACCAGGTTGAACCAAAAACCAACGAACAATTTACAAGATTGACATAGTTGCAGAAAAAGTACAATTGGCAAACCAAAAAACTAACAAAAGTTTGGCCGAGTAGCATAACATCAGTCCCCCAAATTAAGCATACTTTTTACCCTTCCGACAATCCCAAAATCCACCAGTTCAAACAAACAAAGCATGACGCCAATTACAATTATACCCTCTTCATTTATGAACACAATCCTAAACCCTCAACGCATGTATCTAAGGCAATAATTAATTTTTGCTGATTAGATTTACGATGATGGGAGAAAACTTCTCAAATGGTGGTCTGAAACAATGAAAACCAAAAAAAAACAAGCGCATACGAAAAAAAAAAAATCCCCATGAGCTAACGTGTATGACCAACCCAAATTTAAAACCATTAGATGAACACTACCTGTTTGTTCACTTAAATTTAAAACCGCGATGGACGGTGGTGGATCTGGCGGCGATGGAAGGACTGAACAATCGCCAAAATTGCTGAAAATTTGGGGGAAAAGGGGGAGGCGGGACGGGCGGGAAAGAGGAAAGAGGGGGGGAAAGAGGTAAAAAAAATTTTGGGGAGGGGGGGGGGGGGGCAGGTGGGGGGCGGGAGAGCAAAGCTGATCTATGAAAAACTTCTAAGAGGAGGCCTTTCAAATGTTGTTAGATTTACAGGTTGGACTCCTTAGGTGGAAGAGATAAGCTGATCAATGGCGGTAGCAAAATAACTTGTGGCGTATTTTTTTTTTAGCTCACAAAGAAGAGCTACAAAGAAGAGTGGCAGAAAGAAGAGCTACAAAGAAGAGTGGCAGAAAGAAGAGCTACAAAGAAGAGAATGTTGTCGAAGCTTGGGTTGATATTGCCGAAATTTCCGATGAAAATCCACCGGAAAATGTCGGCCCGTCGGAATTCAAACTTTTCCGACAAACATCCGTCAGAATTTAAAAAAAAATATTTTAAAAAATGTAATTCCTACGGATTTCCGCCAGAAATATTTTTTCCGACGGATGTCCGTCGGAGATTTGGCTGCCGGCCTGCAATTCGCTTTTTCCGACGGATGTCCGTCGGAAATTTCTGACGGATTAATGGCCGTCGGAATGTTCCGTCGGAAATTCAGCCTTTTTTTTGTAGTGATATAATGGAATGGCTTTTTAGAAAGTTAAAATTAGATACTCCTAAACACCCTTATTATTTCAAAGCATAAACCCACAATGTGATCTCGACATGCACAACAAAGCAAGTTCTAGAATAAACATACCATATTTCTCAATACTCAACAAAGAAATATGCGAGCAAGAAAAAGACAATGCTCATAGGCTCAAATACTCACAATGGTTCAATGTTCAAACATTGTATATCCTTATTCAACTCCATCATCAAAACCAATGAGATGCTTAAACAAAATTTTCAAAACAAGGCTAATCATACTCTCCCTTTTCATGCTTTCCAACTCAATCACTAATGCATGTTAGCCAAGAGTTATTCTAAACAAGTATCAAAGAGTTGGGAATTTCAAGGAAGTCAAAAATTTTTAAACATGTTTTGAGGGATTTTGCAAAAAGATTTGACCAAAATAATTCAAAGTCACAACAGCTAATCACAAAGTATCAAAGAGCACCCCCCCACACCTAAATTATACATTGTCCCCAATGTATGAAGAATAGGCACACAATTCAGAAAAAGTAGTGAAAATAGAAAGACAAGGGGGCAAAATAACTTCCCTAAATTGCAAACATATGAGACAAGACATCCAAGGGAAAGGAGGGTACGCTATCTTTGCATGTGGTTGAGAGTATCAACATAAATTGAAAATCAAAAATACTTCTTCTCAAGGATGGGTACCTACAAATCATAGAAGAAGGTAATCAATAATAAGGCAAATGACACTCCTAAGCTTAATCTTTGAAACTCAATTAGAAATTATAGTAGTAAAATAGGATAAGAAAGGACTTAGGATATAGACATAATAAGTTCACAAAGATAAAGCAATGTAATCCAAATAAAAGTCACTCTATAGCCCTAATCACTTTCTTTATTTAGACGATCATCAACCACTATAATTTGCATATCCAAAGAAGGATTGAAAAGGGTGTGAAAGATACTGAGTTAATAGAAGTTCAACACACCCAAGCACCAAGAAAAAGTGTGAAAGTGTGGTTGAAATAAAATAAAATGAAACTAAGCAAAAGGAAAAATTGAATAGAAACAAAATCTCTATCACATGATAACAAGGTGCACTACATGCTACTATGTGAAAGTTGAAAAACACTACAATGAAAATGCACAAAACCATGCCATAGGTGGCCACACTACAACATGCTTTCTTTTAAAACACATTCTCAATGAAGTTCATACAATGCAAACCACTATTTTTTTCAATTTTTCTTACCTATGTCACTATTGTTTAGCACATATATTTCAACCCATTCTTTCCAAACTAGAACTAAAATTAATAGAACTCATCAACCCATTCAAAAACTCTACAATGAGTCCCTTATTCAATCTCAAAAAGGAAACTTAAATCTTAATGGGGAATGACTGCTTGGGGAAGAGAGACTACTTGGAGGTGTAATTATCAAACAAATAAAATTACCACAGCAAGAGTTCAACAAATAAAATCAGTGTAGCAACAAACAGTGAAGAACCACAGCAAGGGAATGAAAAATAAATTCTCATAAAAAGGAAAAAAAATCAAGAATTAACAATTAATAGTGTTCAATTATGAAAAGAAAAGAAAAGAAATAAAATAAAATAAAGAAAAACAGAAAAGAAGTGATTCGAGGAGAAAGGAAATCCTGTGAAGAAAAAGGATTTGCGGCGTATATTCTTGGAGTTAATTAAGATTTCATGGGTGAAGCTGCATATATTCTTGGAGTTAAGATTTCAAGAGATCATTCAAAAATATTATTATCTCTTTCACAAGAGACATATATAAATAAAATCCTTGCACGATTCCATATGCAAGATTGCAAACCCATAGATACTCCTATTGCAAAAGGCGAAGGATTGAGTCGTAGAATGTGTCCAAAGACTTCACAAGAACAGGAACATATGAAACGTGTTCTATATGCTAGTGCTGTTGGAAGCTTGATGTACGCTATGATGTGTACAAGACTTGATATTTGTTATGCAGTTGGAATGGTAAGTAGGTACCAATCCAATCCAGGTCAAGCACACTGGATCGCCGTCAAAAGAATCTTGAGGTATCTAAAAGGAACTGCCAACTATTCATTATGTTATCAAGGAAGTGATCTACACCTTGAAGACTATACTGATGCTGATTGGGGAGGAGATTTAGATGAGAGAAAATCAACCTCCGGATTTGTTTTCTTACTAAATAATGGCGCCATATCTTGGAGTAGTAAGAAACAAACTTGTATAACTTTATCAACAATGGAAGCTGAATTTGTGGCACTTTCAGCAGCAGTACAAGAGGGTGTTTGGCTTAAAAGATTTTATGATCACTTAGGTGTTGCTAAACGTGCTGCAAATCCAATATTGGTTAACTGTGATAGCCAAGTAGCAATAGCATACACTAAAGATCCTAAATTTCATTGTAAGACCAAACACATAGATATCAAGTATAATTTTGTAAAAGACATGGTTGCACAAAAAGAAGTGAACGTACAATACATATCTACACATAGAATGATAGCAGATCCTATGACAAAACCAATCCCTAGAGATGTGTTTCTTAAACATGTGAAATCTCTAGGATTGTGTAGAAGTTAATGTACTGAATATTTTGTATTTCCCAAAAGTTCACAATTTCTTGATATTTTTGTCTAAGAGTTTATTTAACGTTTATGCATATTAATGCTTTGTGCATTATATTTGTTGTTTGAAAGTATGTCGAACAGATGGAAGATTAGCCCACTCACACGGGTAATCACCTTTATTACTGTGTAGTAATAGAGATGAGACAATTTTAAACTTATTATCTATGTGATAATTGAGAGCTCAAGTTTAAAATATGTATGTCGCCTTAACAAAATGTTAAGATGAGATCATAATATTGATTATGATCGAAAGTGAAATGACCCACACATTTCACTTTATCTGTTTTTAATGCCAGATGTGAGTTCTGATGAATTGATATTTAAAAGGAGTAGATATGTGATGTTAGATATGGCAAATGTCTGAACTATCATCTGTACGGTATTAGATGTAAAGACATACGCTCCATGGGAAAGGAGAAAAATACCGTAATATGTGTTTCATACTACGAATGCATGAAACGACCATTGTGAGATGGTGAAAGCTATGATCTCAACTTTCAAACCGTGTGAGACTCACGAGGATGAGTCCTCGATTGCGTGCCCTTATAACTCTTATCTTATTCTTAAAATTTTTATTCAATGTTTGCTATCTTAGAATGTTGCCCACGATCATGAATGATGCGATCTAACGGGACATTTCTAGAAAAGCAAATTGAATTGAAATTAAGAGATTGAAGAAAGAGGAAGATCAATTTGTTATTTGTCACATTTTATTTTGTATTCACTGGTCGACCAATTATGATTATTTTGAGTTTTAATCATAATTGTGAATAAATATATAACATTTAATGAGATCAAAGAGAAATATAATGTGACTGATTGATCTAGGGTAATGCATACAAAATCTACTCTAAATAATTATGCCCAAATATGAGCTGCTATATATTCCTAACAGATATATAGCATCGAGCTCTCATTGTATGCTGGTCGCACAGATTATTTGCTTGTATGAACTTTGCATAGAAGAGAGAGTTATAGTTTGACTATCATAGGCAAGTGGGAGATGAAGGAAATAACTTCCATGAAATCAAAAAGACATCCAAGATGCCCACTAACAAGTAAATGCAGATCCATGATGCCCACTAACGTGGCAGTTAGAAATGCCAAAAGTCTTTGGAGTTTTACTATATAAATAAAGTGAGTGTGTGGTGTAACATGGTTGTGGAGTGTACTACAGAAAACAACATAAGAAAAGTTTTTTCTAAATTCTCTCTACTGCAAAGGAAGTATTTTAATCTGTGGATAGTGGATATACTTCCTCGTGTAATTATATTCCGACCGGTGATACAAGTAAGTCGTTCTTGGGCATTTTCCGCATGTATTTTGTATACGATAATTTGGAATATGTTTCCAACAAGTCTTGTAAAGTTCACCCTTTTCTCCCCAAACACCCTTCTATCAAGCTTCTGTTGCACTCCTCTTTACTTGATCTGATATCTCCTTCCTCTAGCTCCTCCCCGGTTTCCTCTTCTTTGGAGAGTTTGATTTTTTGGAAAACCCCGCAACATCCAGTTCGGGATTGGATGTAGAACCACTGTCCATCCCCTTGTTTATAGAAGTCAAAGATCAACTAGACTAAAAGTGAGAAGAAAAATAGGAGGTAAAAGAAGAAAACTACAGCATTTGACTTTCACTACTAAAATTAAAGATGAGGACTGTGGGTTGCTGAAGTAATCTGGAGTCTATTCTGCCGGGTAGATTGCTGCAAGAAATCCTAATTGTTCCTAATTAATTGTGTTAGAAACATGGAAACAAGTCAGCCAACTTGGTTAAGTTTGTTGGAAACCTCAGTTTAGACCACTTAATGATTATCTATTAAATATGTAAGTAGGCTTAAATCGGTACTCTCCTAAAAATTTGGAAAATAATTATAGTTTCTGGTTGATGGACCACTCTGCCTCCTTAAAGGCACTTTACACCTCTTCTAGAGAGACTTAGCATTCCAAAGGAGACTCGGGGCTCAACTGTTAAGGATGCTAGTTCTTACTACTTCCCGTCCCTAGTCACTCTACAGTTTCTACCTTAATTTCTTTTGCTCCAAGTGGGACTTATATTCAATCATGTGAATTACACATGTTTAGGATAGTGGAACAAATCAAAATCAAAATCAAAATAATAAATCATAAATAACCACTACAAATTTTTACCTTTTTACAAAAAGCTTCCTAAAAGTTTAATTTAGAATTTTATCACATTCAACTTTGTAGTTTTTACAATGTATATCTATTGTTATTAATTGTCAAAAATATATTATGAATAGACAAAATTATCCTTTAAACATCTAAATTATATTAGACCAAAATTGGATGTGATTTAAGTAATTAGAAATGTAATTTAAATAAAATATTTACAACTTGTGCAAGTTAGTAATTAAATTATTAAGACTCATTTGACTTAATTTTATTAGAAAGACAAATTAAAATTTGCAAATTAGTGAACCAAATTAAAACCTTTTAAAAATGAGGTGTCAAATCGAACTAATATTTAAAATTGAGGGACTAATTACGTTATTTACCCAAAACAGAAATAAAAGTTTAGTCAACGCTACTAGAAAGAGTACAATGTTAATAACAAGCTTTCGAAACTAATATCCCATACATTTTTTCAACTTATTCTTTGCCTTTACTCATCCCCTCGTACGAAATATGAGGTCTCACTTGTGTGATGTGTCCCCATTCCACAAACGCCAAATGTAAGAACAATTAACATAATTATTTTGGTCTCTTCCATGTTGAAATGGTAACTTAATAAAGATTTGCCGGCAGCCGAGGAGTAAGGACAAGTTCCAGTAGACCAACAAGGTGATTTATTAACCCAGCGCTTTCTTTCAGATCAATTTTCCGACCACCAGGAGTTTCGAGGTCAAAAGCATGAAACAGATTCCCAAGGATAATGTGCAGCATCTGCAAAGCAAAATACATTCCAGGGCAATTTCTTCTACCAGCACTAAATGGGATCAGCTCAAAGTTACGACCCTTGACATCAAAATCCTTGTGGGTAGTGAGGAATCTCTCAGGCTTGAAATCTGTTGGATCATCCTTCCAGACATTTGGATCCCTATGCAGTTTCCACAAGTTGACAATGACTCGTGTTCCTTTCGGAATGTCATAGCCGCCTATGGTGGCATCTTCGGCCAATTTTCTTGGCCCTCCAAGCGGCCCTGCTGGGTAGAGTCGTAATGTCTCTTTAACGATTGCTTGAAGGTAGACCAACTTTGGAATATCTGCATCGGTTACTCGCCTATCCTTGCCAACATGGAGGTCGAGTTCTTCTTTGACCTTTCTCAACGCTTGTGGGTTGCTCATTACACGCGCGAGTGCCCATGTTAGGGTGACTGATGTAGTGTCGCTGGCACCGGCAATCAAATTCTGTCGCATAAGAAATAGCATGATATGAGATCAATTACGCCCGTTTTACTCATGCAATGGCTGGAAGTGGCAATACAGCAAAAGCATTCCATATTAGATAGAATAAATAAAAATAAATATGTTTTTTAATATAACAGCCCCAGTGACAGCGAGTATGATTATCTTTTTATTCATAACTAAATAAAAATAAATTACAGAGAGACTGAGTCAACCAAAAAATTATAGAGGATAGACAGACGGATAAAATAAAATTAATCACAAATGATATTAATTATTCCCAAAGTGTATGTCTTATGTGTATCAAAATTTTGATCTTAACTTTTAGAAAACCAACTGTTGTTGGACTTTTGACCTAGAAGAAAAATATAATCAACTAAATTAAGCGATTAATGAAGGGGAGAAATTCGGGATAGAAATTTACCATGCACGTGGCTTTGATTATGGTATCAGGATCATAATTTGCAACTATATCTGCTTCTTCCAACATTGAGATCATCACGTCAATGAAGTCATGGTCAGCAGAGACCTTGCCAGATTTTCTGTTTTGACGATGCTCCTTTACCCATTTCCCAACTAGCTTGTCCATTTCTGCACTAATTCCCTTCATTTTCTTTTGGCATCCACCGATGTCGAAGTGTCTCAAGATAGGAAAAGAGTCAGCTGGCAGAAAAAGCCCAGCAAAATGAAAGAACTCCGTCATCACCCTGTGAACCCTGCTTGCTTCTTTACCGTCAGCACCATCGACCGCACCGCCAAAGTACCTTTTTCCAGTGATCATCCTAAGGACGATGTTTAAGGTAAGGTTCCCGAACCATTCCTTCATGTCAACCACAGCTTGCTCGGATGATGATGATTTTCTACTCCAATACATGTGGAGCTCTTTTGAGGACATCTCGACTTCAGAAACTCGGGAGGTCTTGAGCAGCTCCAGCCGGCGAGTGGATAGCAATTCAATCGAAATCAGTTTGCGAATCTCACGCCAATATGGACCGTATGGAGAGAAACCAAACATGGCGAAATCATAGGTCATGAGATCAGCCACCAGTGACTCTGGTCTGTTCAATAACAGCACGTCATGGGTGGTGAAACACTCCTTGGCCAAATCCCATTTGCTTAAGATGATTGCTCGGTACTGTCCGAGTTTAATGGCGAATATTGGCCTGTATTTATCAGCCAAGTTTCCCAATGTCACATGGGGTGGCTGTGAACCTCCCAAGAGGTGAAGATGACCAATGATGGGCCACGCGCCGCCAGCTTGTGGTGGTGAATGCTTTTTAGAAGGTTTAGACCTCAAAAATAGGAAGTAGAAAGCAAGGAAAAACGTTAACACTCCAAGTACGGAAGTGTTTAGGCTTGGGAGAATCAGTTCCATAACTAACACGCTATTCAGAATCGAGCTGCCTTATGGAGAGGCAAATTTTAATAATTGATTCTGAGTACAAACTTGTAGGCCTCGCCACTCTATTTATATTGTGTTAGTTTGGATTTTGCTTGTTCTAAAAATTGCTTAAGGATGAATTTTCTATGCAACATAATTAGTCAATTGTACGTGGCCATTGGGGCATGAACAATAATTAGTCAATTGTACGTGGCCATTGCGGCATGAACAGCAGCCCTGGCCCTGATCATGCCACGTCAACTCATGATCTGATCTTTATTATTCACATAACCATTATAAAAAAATTATTCACGCTTATAGCCTAACTTTCACTACTCACATAATCATTATTAAAGTTTTTTATATTAATAATATAACTTGTAATTTTAATTATCATGCATTAAATAATTAAAAACAATTAATGAAAAATAATTTTACATTACATTAAAATTAAAATTTAATAATACACTTAAAACATGAAAATAAATACTCTAAATTAAATATAAAATACTTAAAATAATTAATAAAAAATTAATAAAAAAATTTCACAATTTATTTAAATTAATAATTATTAAAATATTATTTATTTTTTTATTTATTAAGCATTTTTTAAAGAATTTATTCTTTAAAAAAAATTTAAGAGAATTTGAAAAATAAAAATATCAAATTTTGCACTAAAAATAGGTAAAATACATGTTAATTTATGAAAAAAAATATTTTTTACTTAATAATAAATTTTTTTTAAAAAAATAAATTTTGATCATTACAAACCAATAATTAATTTATACGGTCTATTAATGTCAACTATGTGTCATAGACCAAAATGATACTGTTTTGAATCGTATTGTTGTTTACATGGCGAAAAAAAAATAATGGCTAGACTGGCAGATGGCCACAGCACATGGCTGATGTGGCGTGGCCGTCGCACCCACGGCCAGCCCCTTTTGCGGGTGCCCTTAATTTTAGTTCACTATTAGTTGCAAGGCCCACTTCTCGTTTTTTTTTTTTGGAACAATAAAAATATTTTATTAGTATAAAGTACATAAAAGTGGTATAATAATTAATTGATCACTTACACTTATTAATATTAATTTAAGGCCAACAAATAAATTAACTCTTCAATTTTTTTATGCAAAAACTTGAATAAAAATAAACCATACCTCCTAAAAGCACATGAACAGTAGGAGTGTGATCCATGAAAGAATTCACATGAATAGTAGGTTTTACTATTCATCATCATCTCATCTTCATCAAATTTCACCAACTGCATCGCCTTCTGCATCCTACTGGCTTCATCTTCATCATCATCTCCTCAGCCGCTTCATCCTCGTCATCATCATCTTCATCAGCATCATCTCCTCATCTTCTTCATCATCTTAATCATCATCTTCATCGTCTTCTTCATCATCTCCACATCATCTTCTTCATCAACTTTCTCTCCTCAACTTGATTAATTTCTCTCCTCAGACTTTGAAAGACCATCATCACAAGATGACGACTGCAAGAGCAATCCGTCTTCTCCATCCTCAAAGCAAAATGATTTTTGTTTCCTTGAAAAACAACTAGATCTAAAACTAGATCTAACATCAAAAAATTAAAACAAAACTAGAAACTAACCTGATAAAAGAATTTCAAAAAAAAAGAAATCAAACTAAAATAAAAAACTAAACCCTAATAAATAGAAACATAACATTATTATAAATAAGAAGAAAAAAGCAACCACCCCAATTCCCCTATTCCCCTCAAAGGAGAATGAGGGGGAAGACAATACTGCTTGAAGTTGCTTGAAGTAAGAAAGATGAAAGAAAAAAGAAAGAACGGATAAACTTCCGTGGAGGAGAGAGAAACTCCTCCCAAATGATTAGTTGGCCGGCCCACATAAAGCGTAAAATTATTTGTCTAAGTCCAAATTATTGAAATATTTTACATCGGTTACTGTGACCTCTCACTAGCCGCTAATCATCTTGAGCAAAATAAAGCTTGCAATTATCAAGAATTAAAGTGAGAACGACCTTTTTCTTTTTTTTTTTTTTTTTTGAACTTCATTAAAATTGAATTTCTCCGTCCCTATATATTATAATAGTGTAGGGATTTAAAAAAAAATTGTGCAAATTACAGAAACTAGTACTAAACTAGAATTAATTTTATCAATCTCTCTTGAATTTTAGTAAAATTAAAAAATAAAGTTAGAATATATTCAGAATATTTCATTATAAATATATCATATTAGAATATATTTAAAATATTTTTTATAAATATGTTAGGTAATATTTAATTATAATTAAATAATATTTAATTTTTTTATATATATTATTTATTATTATATTTATAAGATGATTATAGTAAATTATATTATATATAAAAATATATAATTATTTTTTATTTTCTTTCAATTCTTGACTTGGTATCCAAGCTTTTCTTAAAATATTGCACGCCTATTTTGTTAAACTTTGTGCTTTCGGTTTCCACCGCAGCCTGGAGCTTAAAAATTGTTTGTTGATAGCCGATGAAGCTCATCCAATTTGTTGTGCTTTGTTGCCTTGTCCCCAAATTAATTGATTTTGTCCTCTTGTGTTTCCAAGGCCATAGCTACGGGTTTTCTCAAAGGAAAAAAAAAATTATTCTTATTTTGGCCATACTTGTTTTTTTCGGCCGCACTTGGAAGTTTGTGACCTGCTTTTTTTAAAGTTGGCCGCACTTAGAAGTTTGTGGCGTGCTTTTTGAAGGTTGGCCGTAGTCACGTTGTTTTTCTTTTGCTTTAGTTGTGTATGGGCCAGTCGATTTTTTTTTTTTTCAAAAGCATTTTTTATATTAACTTTGTTAAAACAAAGTGAAAATACAACAATAGTTCTTAATATTTTAAACCCTCTTTAGCACTAAAGGTTGGCCAAAGTTCATATTTCCTCATCCTCCCACAATGCTAGTGTCCAATTTGTTCCAGAAAGTCTATTGGATATGTTAGTGAATTTAATAACCTCCCTAGTTGAGAAAAGTTACCCTATCCATTCTATTTTCTAACTACATGCTCATCTTTTTCTTATGTAACCACTGACCGAAAATCCTACACAATCCTAGTTACATATTTCCTTCAAATGTCCTTACTTTATTGAATTCTAGCCATTCTTCCCTAGCAACTTCTACCACAATCCTTTCTGTCATCCATTATCCTGTGAATATCCATAAGTTTATTGATTTCCATAGCATCTACAACAAGTACATAGTGAGTTGGCTTCTTTCCTATCCAAGAGAAGTCTCGATTTCGGCTTTCTCAACTTTGTTCCATTTTTCTTGTTCCGACTCTGATCTTTCAGATTTTAGTATTTGTCGTCAATTGTGCTCTAATTTATTATTCTCCGATATGTTATTTGCTAATTTTGATTCTATTTATCACTTTTGGTCAGTTCATTTTGTTCATATTTTAATTCGTATTAATGTTTCAATTATCGTAATCAGTTTTTTTAAATTATAAAAACTGTTGAATCGATTTTTAAACTCATTACAATAATTTTTTATGGGTTCAATTATGATATGTGGTCCCAAGAGATGTATAATTTTTTTAAAGGTAAACTTCTCTGGCGAATTGTAACGGGTGAAATTCCAAAACAAGTTCGACAATATGATGAAGATGAGTTTGAATTTATTGATAGGCATGAAAAATGGGATCCTGAAACCCATCAAATGGTTCTGTAATACATGCACAATTAGTATCAAGTCAGATTTACATGTATGGGATTTTTTGAATACCCAATATTCTCTTGCAAATAATGTTCACCAATTTTAGTTATATTGCCGACTTCATCGCCTGCAACAACAGCTTGGCCAATTTATTCATTCTTATGTTTCTGAGTTAAAAATTCTTTGGAGATCAGTTATAAGTGTGTGATCCAACATGACCCACTTCTGAAGCTGCCACTATTTATGTTGATCTTCGTGACCGTCAGCATGTTTGGCATCTCCTTATGACTCTTCGAAATGAGTTTGAGCCAATTTGTATTTCTCTTTTATACCGAAATCCTTTACTTACCCTCGATACATTTATTAAGGAATTATTTGCAAAAGATACTCAATTGAAAACCTTTCAAGAAGAACAGTTTCCAGAGTTAGTCCTTACTACACCAACTATTCTTGCTTCTACCACCATCACTTCTGCTACTCTATCGACAACCTTTCCTTCTCCAACTTCTTCAAAGAGATTTTCTTGTAGTAGTAATTCTTGTTCTCGCTCCCTGTCAAAATCTCTACCAACTTGCTATTATTGTAAAAAGGTGGGTCGTGTCATTTTAAAATGTCGTACTCTTCAGTTTCGACAATCCCATGGTCTTAAATATACCACACCACCTGCCCATTCTTCTACAGCTACCACAACTAATGAATCATTTGAGTCTAATTCGCCAAAATTTTCTCTGAAGGATATTCAAACTATTCTGAATCAATTGCAATCCCAGTCACAGATACCGTCTCCCTCTATTTTCTGGTATCTCTCCTGTTTTCTCAATTAACTCAAGTATAACATCTAAATGGTATTTGGATTCTGCTTGTTGCAATCACATGACATCAAATTTTTCCATTTTTACTACCAAAACATGTGCCATCAATTCCCCTATTGTTTATACACCTAATAATTCTACAATGCATTTTCATCACTTTGGTTCCATTCATACTCCACATTTGTTTGTCCCTAATGTTTTTCATGTGCCACAAGTTTCTTTAAATCTTTCATCCATTGGCTAATTCTGTGAACTTGGTATTGATGTCTTGCTTTCGAGTTGTGATTGTTTTCTACAAGATTCACAAATCGGCAAGATTTTTGGGCAAGGGTGTACAGTTGGTCATCTGTTTGAATCACTTCATTCCATTTTTCGTCATTGAAAATCTCTGCAGCTGTTACATTTTCACTTTGGCATGTTTGTTTAGGACATTTGTCTAACTCTACCTTAGATTCTTTAATTTCAAATTGGACTTTGGGTCTTGTAAAATCAGAACAAATTGATTGTGTTTCTTGTCACCTTTCCAAACATTATGCTTTACATTTTTCTTCCAGTGAATCTATGTCTGCTGTTTCGTTTGATTTGATTCATTTTTATATATAGGGTCCTACTCCTACTGCTACTATGGGTGGTCATTACTATTTTGTTATTTTTACTGATGACTATTCTCATCATACTTGGCTTTATTTACTCAAAAATAGATTTGAATTGTCATCTACTTACATTCAATTTGCTACAATGATTACTATCCAATTTTCTTCCAAAATTAAAATTTTTCGCACCAACAATGCCATGGAATATAAAGACTCTACTTTTACATAATTTTTGTCTAAAATGGCACTCTTGTTCAAAGATCATTTCCTGATACATATATTACCCCAAAATGAGAAAGTTGAAAGAAAACATCGACACATTTTAGATGTTGTTAGAGCTTTTCTAATTTCTTCATCCTGTCTTGAAAATTTCCAGAAGGAGGCCGCTCTAACTACTGTTTATACCATTAATTGTATTTATTCCTCAATTATGGATAATCTTTCTCCTTATGAACATTTATACAAAAGTTCACCAGACTATCATATGCTCAAGGTTTTTGAAAGTTCTTGTTTTGTTCTTTTGCAACCCCATGAGCACACCAAATTAGAACCCAGAGCTCGATTATGCTGCTTTCCTAGGATATGGGATTGAACATAAAGGTTATCATTGTTAGGATCCTATATCTTAGTGACTTCACATTTCTCATTATGTTACTTTTTGGGAGAATAAGAGTTTTCTTCTCTTTGTTCGTTTCGCATTGCTAATACTTCTCCTACCTTTTTTGCTAACCTTGATCTTCCCCTCTGATAGAACTTAAATTGTGCATATTTTTTGTTAATATTTTCTCCGTATTAATTTGATTACAATGTGAAATTGTTTGAAATTGATATACTTTTTTGTTTTAGGTATGAAAAATAGAGAATTGGAGAAAAAGAGGAATAAAGGGCGAAAATTGAAGCAAGAAGAATTGATGGAGAGTTCCAGCAAGAAAAGGAAATTGGAAGCTGTCAAATTGGAGAAAGAAAGGAATTATTGCAGCATGCTTTTAGGAAACAAGCACTCTATTTTAGTTAGGAGTATATTTTCTATTCTTCTTATGTTTCCTTTTTAGAGTAGAATTAGATTTTAGTAACAATTATCATTACTATATTTTAGGACTTACTTTTGCTATAAATAGGCCAACCTATGAAGCCCAAAAAGGGCAGAATTTCTTCTCTCTTAGAAACCAACGTTGCTTTTCTTCTTTGTCTTTTCTTTAGTTTAGTTTTTCTTAAATTCTTCTTTTCTAATTCAAGGGAAAGATTGATTTCAATTGCAATCACTGTGAGGTTTTGTTATTAATTTTATTTTCTTGCTTTTATTCAAATACTTGTTAATTCTTGATTTAATTTTATGAATAATTGATGATTAATTAATCTGACAATTTAATTGTTCATTATTTATTCTATTGCTATCCATGAGTTCAGTGATCCGTAATTGTCATGAATAAATGGACCAAGTAGCAACTAAGTTAAAATTGTTTATGTTTGTAAATATGCATGCTTAGCTTAGGGGAATTAATGGGACAAGATTAATTTACTGCAGCTACCTCATTGTTTTAGTCTTGGTTTAACTGTTTTCATAGATCTTAATGCTATCATTAAATTGATATGGAATGCTATCGTACCCAGTCAATTGATGGTAAGTTTTGATTTAGGGTGCTGAACTCGGTCAATTATTTTAGGAAAACGGGAATTTATTACGGCTATCCTAATAAATTTCAAGTTAAATATTTGAGTTGCAAGATTATTTTTCGTGACCTGTGATCAGTGATGTAATTGAATGATATCGACCCTTGGATTGGAAACTCTGTAAATTAGGTAATTTTTATTATTTTCTATTTTTACTGCTTTAATATTTATTTTTATCAATTTTTATAATTTTAGTAATTTAGTTAATATTCAAAAAATCCCTGTGTTTATTAATTTATAATTTATTGTTCAAGGCTTAGAACGATACTTAGGTTCCCTTGGGACTCGACCTGGTCTACTACTATTGCAAATTTAATTTGTAATTACTTAAGGACCAGTAATTAATTTGGTGGGCTTCGACAAACCTGCCACCCTCTTTCCTAGTCAAGATGTTGCAAGTGCTGATTCTTTCCTTGACGACCGACCATTTGTCCTTCCCAATGAATCTTCCCCGTCTGTGAATCCAACTGCCTCTTCATCCATTATCACTTCACCTCCTCATGTTCGTTGGTCTAGTCATGTAAGTCAGCCTTTCACCAGTTTTTGTGACTATATTTGTAATTCTACCATTGTTTCTTATGAACCTCGCACCTACTGTGAGACTTGTTCTCATCCTTTACGACAGCAAGTTATGGCAGAAGAATTTCAGACTCTTACACAAACTCACACTTGGGATCTAGTTGACTTCCCTTTGGGAAATCTTTAGTTAGTTGCAAATGGGTGTATAAAATCAAAACTCGTGCTGATGGCTCCGTTGAACGATACAAGGCTAGATTTGTTGCCAAAGGTTTTACCCAAGAATATGGTATTGATTACGAGGAAACTTTTATTCCGATAGCTCATCTCACCTTTATTCGTAGCCTTATTGCTTTGCTATTGTGCGCCATTGGTCACTTTTTCAAATGGATGTTAATAATGCCTTTATCAAATGAGACCTATTAGAAGAAGTGTACATGCATCCTGCTCCTGGATATAATCATCCACCTCATAAAGTTTTTTGGTTGCGCAAAGCTAAAAATGTAAACACAAAAGAAAATAACATTAAAAATGAAAAAAAATGATATTAGACCATAAATATTATATGATATTACAGTTTCAAAATCTAAAATTGTAAACTTTCTTCTTATCAATTTTTTAACTCCCAAACTCAAATTTAAATACACAAAAAAATACATCTATTTACTTAATCATATATACGGAATATTTTTACATATATATTTTTATAATAAAAGTTACAAGTGTAATTTTATATAAAATAATTATTAAAAAATGATTAAGGGGTAAATTTGTCTACACATATAACTTTTGTTGAAAAATAAAATCCTGTTTTAATTTTATCAAATCTCAAGGGGTTAGATATTATAAGGATGACCAATTAAGGGGCCATTTGTAGTTTTTTCAAATATCAAAATTCATTTTGTAATTTTACCATATTTCAAGGGAGGTGGATGTAATTTACTCCACTAACTAAATTAATAGTAGTCAACTTGTTTTTTTCATGAGAAGATTAATTTTTCAAAGTTGGAAGTGTGAGAATATATTCATAATATTTCTTTATAAATATGCCATATTAGAATATATTCAGAATATTTCTTATTAATATGGTACGCAATATTTAGTCATAATTAGATAATATTTAGTTTGCTTATATATAAAATTCATTATTATATTTATAAGACACTTATGCTGAATTATATCACACACCTACAAAAAATATAACTATTCATTTCGTTTTCTCTTAATTTTCAACATGGTACTAGAGCTTTTGTCCAAATAAATAAATAAATAAATAAATCAACCTTCATCCTGTTGAAGAGCCGCACCCCATAACCATTGTTTGTTTGTTTGTTGGTTTTTTTTTTTTTTTAGTTTGGCCGTTTGTTTGCTTCAAAACTTTGATCAAATTTATATTGTCGTTTTTTTTTCTTTTGCATTTTTTTTGGGCTACACAAATTCATTCCAATTGGTTGCTGTGTCGGCGTACTTCTTCCTTGGCCTTCCATTAATTAAATTCGGCGTACGGCTTCCAGGCTTTTCATTGCTTAAATTTTCGCATATGCTTTCTGGCTTTTCCTTAATTACATTGGGCCGAAATTAATTTTCTTCTGGGCAGCGCATCTTCGGCCAAATCAATTTTTCTCTTCATTATTTGCAGCCAAGCTTCATCAATATATTTTTTTTTTTGGGGCAGAGCCATTCATTATTTGTTTGTGCGGGGCCAGCCGATTTTGGCTCTCTTTTCTTGTTTTGGCCAAATTTGGAAGTTTTAAATGTCTCTTTATTTTTTAATCACAGGGGCGATCAAAAGTGCGAAAACGGTACGATTATACATATTTTAATTTTTTTTATTGGGTAGTTTTATGTTCCTATTAAATTGGGATTAGTTTTCTATTTCTTAGAATTTTGTCCTCCTTGATGGAGGTGTTTTTATTCGATAGCTTTATATGACATGTGCGAAGTTCACAAGCTAAGCTTTGTGTTACACTAATTAGGGACATGGGACAATCCATGTTGTAATCCTTAGACTCCATATGAGTTCTAAGTATTGGTGTACCTATAGGCACTGTTTTATATTTTTTTTTCTATAAAATATACTATTATCGTTTGGACAAAAAAAAAAAGTCTCTTTATTTTTCTATTGATCCAAATTTCCTCTCCATTGTTTTGTAATGTGCGTCCAACTTCCTTATTTGTTTGTGTGCGGGCCAGCCAATTTTGGCTCTCTTTTTCGGCCACAGTTGGACGTTTCACATTTCTTGTTTTTTTTCGTATTCAATTGACTTTCAAATTGGTGGCCCATATATTTTATTTAATATTATTTTAGTCCCAAACCTGTCCAAATCTTGGTATTTATCGCCGATCATGCTCTGATATATTATTTGCCCAAATTTTGATGTTTGTACCCAATTGTGCTCAAATCTGTTGTTGGCCGATCTACTGTTTGTTGATCTTGTGCTGACTGGGTTCTATTCATCACTTTGGACTCCATCGTTTGCAACATCAACCAATCTATTATTTTTTATATTTCTAAGTTAGAAATTCTCTGATCTGTGTGTGATCTAACATGATCCACTTTTGAAACTGTCACTTTTTTCTTATGACTCTTCCAGATGAGTTTGAGCCTATATCGGAGCCTTCTACCTCTTCTAATCACTTTCTTGATTTTGTTTCCAAACTCAAATATGCTTCGCCACTTTCACTATATAGTCTAAGTTTGCAATCAAACACAATGATTAAAAATTTTAAGTGAATTGAGGTGCAAGACGTGCACCCCAGGTTCCAAAAATTGCACCTTCACTATGTGTAGTGAATGTGTGCAAATGAAACTGTTTTGTCCATATTTTCTTAGTTGCCATAATTAGGGTATGTTTGGTTTATTGTTAAAATTTGAATTGATTTGCAATATATTTCAAAATCAGAATCTCCCCATTTTTTTCCAAATGTTTGATGGTGAAATTAGCTTCTGTCTTTTTTTTTTTTTTTTTTCTGTATCAAAAGCTCTACTACTTTATTTATATGAAACTTCAGCGTAATTGCTCTATAGTCTAAGTTTGCAGACAAACACATTAAAAAATTTAAGTGAATTTCAGTGCAATTATTGTATTGCATTTGCTTATCCAATGAAAAACATCCATTGGGAATGCAGCCTCCAGTTTATGTCCAATCAAAGCATATTTTCATTCTCTCCATGTCGGTTTTTAATGCTAAAAAGCCTTACTCTTGATAGTAATTTTAAGTGATGAAGAGATTTGTATATCCATTGACTACTCTATCTACTGTTGTTTCATTTGCACACATGCACGACACATAGTGAAGGTGCGATTTTTGGAACTTGGGGTGCACGTCTTGCACTGAAATTCTCTTAAATATTTTAATGTGTGTGTTTGACTGCAAACTTAGACTATAGAGCAATTACGCCGAATGTTTACTCAAATACTTATAGAAGCTCTCATTAAAGTCCACCGCGAGAATCGGTAGGATTCACACGATCTCTTTGGTTGCATAAACTAATGCAACTTTGCTCATTCCCAGAAACAACTTGTATTTTAATTAATTTCTAAACTTAATTTATGAGATGCAGCTGTCACTACACAAATTACTTTTATTAAATCTTCAACCACTGCAATTATACTAATTTAACATGTACCTCTACCTTCAAAACTAGGGATAAAATAAATCAAATAATTTAAAATGTCGCTGTGAAAAAAAAAAGTAATATAAATTGTTTTAAATATAAGTCATGTCACCTCATCGAATCTGTAAATCATTTAAATATAAGAAATTTGAGGATTATCCATCAGATTCGCATCGCATTCTTTAACTACCAGACAGCCATACGTGATTCTTAGCATGTTATCGTGTGTTCTACTATTATAGAAATAAACATAAGGAACTTTATCTCTCTCTTTTAGTTTGGGTGCTTTTTTTCCCTGGATTACACTATTTAGTACTTTTTTTGTTTTTAAAAAAAAAGTTAATTTTTGATTTAATATAATATTTTTTAAAAAAATTACAAAAATATAAAGTTAATACATCATTAAAGAGGAAACACCCAAAATAATCCTTCACATTTCAGCAAATAATCTTTTTAGTCCTTTACTTTTAAAACGGGAACAAATAGTCCTTCAGATTTCAGAAATATATTTGTTTAGTCCTTCGTTACAACTCCGTTTCTTTTTCTGTTAAATGAGCCCACCTGCGTTGCACGTGACCTGTTAAGCATGGGCAAAAGTGGAATTCAACAAGAAAAAAAAAACCCTCCCATTTAACCCCCGAACGTGGTCTCTACCTCCCCCTCCAACCAAAAAAAATCTAGGCTTTAACGGGCCGTCAATAACTCGTTGGAGTCAGACGCAGAGGGCTTTGCAGGCGACTTGTTACCTATGTCGTCAGGGTCGAGAGCAGGATCAGACTTGTCCATGGCTGCTCGCGTCTTCTTAAGCCAGGGTTTGAAAGCAAGCTCTATGGCAAGCCACCCAAAAGCTAGGGCTCCAGCGACCACCGTCCGGCCTTAGCTGAGTTCGCTTTCCCCATTAATAACTTTGACTGCCAGCAGAAAAAGCTTCATCTTCTGGACTCTCTAGATGGATAGCTTGTGCTTAAGTCTAGCTTTGAGGGAGAGCTTTAGCTGGGTCTAGTAATGGCCGCCTGCTGTTTTATATATTGCTAGAATTGATTTACTTAGCTCCGGATGTGGGTTTTCTCAATTACCGAAGATTAACATTCAATTTGGGTCCAATCCCATCAACTTAGATAGGTCGTTCCAATCCCGATCTAATTTATTAGCCACGAACCTCGGGCAAGACTTTCGGCCACAACTTTGCTTATTTTCCATTTCCACTTCGGCAAAAATAGCTCTCTAATTTTCGTTCTATAAATTTCCCCGTGTTATAAGGGATGATGATCTTCCATTGTTGCATTCCACTCTATCCTTCAAAAGCCGCACGGCTTAGTTTTGATTCGGAAATTAATGGCAATCCATTAATTTTGTTAGCAGAAGATCCTTCTGTTTATTTTGAGCCTTGTGTTTATTTTGTCCGTGTGTGCACGTGTTTTCTTAGACGTTCAGCCAAATTCTTCGTCCATTGGCTGCCCAGCTTCTTAGTTGGTTGACAATTTTGCTTTGTCTTATTGGTGTGGGCCAGGGCCAAGTTTTGGCTAAATCAGTTTAAAAGAATTACTTTTGAAGTGGAATACCATAAATGAGCGGAGGGCGGGGGTGGGGGGCAAAGGGTGGTCTTGGCCATCAACTAGGATGAAAAGGGGTAAGGGGAATAGGGGAAAGGGGTAGGGCGGAGGGAGGAGGGCGGGGATATTTTGACGAGATCTTGGCCGTTAGCAAGATGAAAAAAAGTTAGGCTTCAACGGGCCGTTAATAACTAGGGGGAGGACGACGAGGGCGTTGGTGAAATTAGGGTTCGAAGGATTTGGGGGAGGGGGTGGAGGCGATGGCAATGGGTCAAGGGGCTTGGGACGATGACGATGACGGTTGCAAGGGGGGACCATGAGTCAAGTGTTGAAGGGGAGGTTTATTTTATTTTTTTTGGTTTAATTTCACTTTTGCCCATGCTTAACAGGTCATGTGCAACGCACGTGGGCTTATTTAACAGAAAAAGAAACAGAGTTGTAACGAAGGATTAAACGAATATATTTATGAAATCTGAAGGACTATTTGTTCCCGTTTTAAAAGTGAAGGACTAAAAAGATTATTCGTTGAAATGTGAAGGACTATTTTAGGTGTTTCCTCCATCATTAAATATAGAATTTATGCTAATTAACACAAAGCTTAAAAAATAATAAAATAATAAAATAATAATATATGTTATATGTTATATAAGAGTAGATATTGACATTTCTCTTTTACTTTTTTGAAAAGTAAAAATATAATTAGAGATAAATTTTGTATCTTTCACGAAAAATAAAAATTATTACTAACAAAAAGTGAAATGCAGTATTTTTACCCTATTGACGATAACAATAATAAAGGGAAGTGACTCAAATTTTTTTTTTATCTTATAATTGTTCCAAGTCGTTGTATCTTTTAAGTGGGTGTGCTGATAAGTTTTTTCCATTTTTCCTTGATTGTACGCAGGTCGGAATTTAAAGGTTAGTTTGTTCATTTCCTCAGAAAACACATTAGTCATTTCTTCACAAAACTCAAAATATAGTCAGCGATAAACTTTCTTCATGGCAGAAAAATACTCATTGTAGCTATTTATAATACAATACAATTTACGTACGTACCTAGATATCCACACAAATACATACATACATACATACATATATATATATATATATATATATATATATATATATATATATTATCATATATATCATTTCATTCCTCCTTATTGACAATTTCAAAAAACTAATCATAGTATGATGGCAGTTGGATAAGTAAGCTCCCATCATCTGGTGGTTCAGGACATCTCTTTTTTAAGGAGGTAGGGGGATTCGATTTCCCCTAGAGGTACTATGTAAGAAAGTTAATCATGAATTACCAATAAATCTAAACGTGATTCGCCCTACGTCGATACCTGAGTGGTTAATAGGGACAAACTATAAATTTGTTGGCAATATGCCTATGTTGGTTCAAATCCAGCTCAACCCAACAAGTCGTCAATCTATCATTAGAGGTTATCACTCCCTTGTTCTTCATATAAATACTTGATATGGGGATGAAAAAGAATAAAAATCTTTGTTGGATCCTTATTTTATTGGATATTTCATTGGAATTGTACTTCAATTGATTAGAGCACCACAGTCAAGGCGAAAGTTGCAGGTTCAAACCCTATCAGTCTTGGCGATTCCAATAAAAATACCTTAATCAATTCATCTCTACCCTTACATGACTATGAGTGGAGACAAAATTTCATTCCCAAACAAAAAATAAAAAAGGGAGTTGATTAGTATAATTATTAGTTGCATTATAATAAGTATTTCAAGTTTGCTTTTTGATTATTCTCGATCCCTGGAATAAAGTACTATATATTTATATATATTATTCTATATCTATATATTTATTCTATTCTATTTTTTATTTTTAACATATATATACACACACATACACTCAATCATATAAAATGAATATTTTGTATTTTGCTTTTATGAAAAAAAATTACAACTATAGTTTTATATAAAATAATTAATGAAAAAGACTATGCATAAATTTTCTACGCATCATAACCTTTTTTTGTTGACATTATCATGTTTCAACCATCAGAGGTTAGATGTTCAAGCCAGTTTGGCAGTCAAAGAGGTATTAATAATATGTTCAAAACTCAAAATTCATTTAATAGTTTTGCTAAATTTCGAGGAAAATAGATGGAACTCACCTAAAAGAAAAAGGTAAAAAAAATTTAAAAAGAAAAAATAAATATATAAAATGATAATTTGGAACTTAGGGAGGTCATTTGGTAATTCGAACATTTTTTAAAATACTTCACATAATTTAAAATTTGTGATAGAAAAACGTTTGATATCAATAAACTTTATGACATTGTCAATAAGTAATCTTGAGATTTTATTTGATTAAAACTTATTTGGCAAGATATTCTTTAATGATGACTAATTAGAATATTCTCCATTGATTTGATCTATGTAATTAATGTACGTATTAATTGTATATTTGATTTGATTTAATATTAATGTAATTAATATTGTAAGAAAATAAAAGGGAGTTTGGAATGATTGCTGTATATTGATATTAAACTGTACAACGTTTGCTCCTATATTTATAGGTACTAGCTATGCTAATTAAAGTATACTAATAATTACAAAGTATAATTACAAAAGATAAAAATATTCTATCTGATATACTTTCCTAAAGATAAAGATAATTGATCCTTAAAGATAATTTGATCCTTGAAGATAATTTATCCTTAACACTCCCCCTCAAGTTAGAGATTTGTATAAGTCAAATACTCCAAGCTTGGAAAGAAGATGCCAATGCTGTCCACTACTCAAAGCTTTAGTCAAAAGATCGGCTGGCTGCTCTTTGGTAGATATGTGGCGTGTCGCGATGATTCCTTGCTGAATTTTCTCTCTGACATAATGACATTCTACCTCAATATGCTTAGTGCGCTCGTGAAAAATTGGATTTGCTGCAATTTTCTCTGTGGCTTCATTGTCACAATAGAGTAATGCAGGTTTGTTTATATGAACACCAAAATCTCGAAGAAGTCCCAAGACCCATACTACTTCGCTGGTTGTAACCTGCATTGCGCGATACTCTGCCTCGGCTGATGATAGTGATACAGTGGGCTGTTTTTTTGTACGCCAAGAGATTAGAGAGTTTCCAAGCATAATGCAGAAATCGGTGGTGGATCTTCTTGTCATTGGACATGTGCTGTAATCTGCATCACAAAAGGCTCGTAACTTAAGATTTGAAGATGTCGGGAATAGAAGACCAAGACCTGGGCAACTTTTCAGATATTTGATGACTTTCAGTGCAGCTTCCATGTGGGATTGCTTCGGCTTGTGCATGAATTGACTAAGAAGTTGGACTGAAAAAGTAATGTCAGGCCTAGTGAGATTCAAATAAATGAGTCTCCCCACTAATCTCTGATATACTGAAGGGTCTTCAAGAAGCGGATCATTTGCTTGTTCATTGGAGCCAGCATCATATTCAATGCTTGTGAATTTTTTGTTTTGTTCCATAGGAATGGTTGAAGGTTTAGAACCTGCCAATCCAAATTTCAGATATTAGCTCCAATATGTACTTGCGCTGACTTATTGAAATACCTTTTGGAGACCGAGCAATCTCAAGACCAAGGAAGAATTTTGATGGACCAAGATCCTTCATAAAGAATGTGGCGTTGAGATATTTTTTGAGATCAGTGATGCCAGCTTGATTGTTGCCTGTAATGAGGATATCATCAACATATATGAGTAAAGCAACAAATTCAGTACCCTGAGTTTTGGTAAATAAGGAGTAATCATGGTGGGACTGATGAAATCCATGCTGTAGAAGAGCATTGGTGAACTTGGCATTCCATTGACGAGATGCCTGCTTTAATCCATATAAGGATTTCCGCAATCGACATACCAAAGATTCCCCCTGAGTGCGAAATCCTGGGGGTAAGTCCATATATACCTCCTCAGAAAGATCACCATGGAGAAACGCATTTTGAACATCCATCTGAAAAAGAGGCCAATTACGGATAGCGGCAATGGTGAGGAAGAGACGAACAGTGACATGTTTAGCAGTGGGAGAGAAAGTGTCTTGATAGTCAATCCCCTCACGCTGATTAAAACCTTTGGCCACTAGGCGGGCTTTGTATCGCTCAAGAGAACCATCAGCATGATACTTGACCTTGTAAACCCATTTACACCCAATTGGACGACGACCAAGAGGCAAAGGAACCACATCCCAAGTATTATTGGCTTGAAGGGCATTGAGTTCAGTTTCCATGGCGGTGACCCAATTGGGGTTAAGGACAGCTTCCTGAAATGTGGTAGGTTCTTGAATGGCAGAAATAGAAGCAATGAAGTGCTGATGTGAAGGGGAACAATTATTCAAGGAAAGGTAATTGAAGATGGGATAAATAGAGGTAGAAGATGCTGAAGGCAAGGTGGGACAAAGATAATCAGAACTCCAAATTGGAGGTCTAGAAGGACGTCCGGAGCGACGGAGAGAGATGGATAGGTTGGGATCAGGCGTCGCGGAGGTGGGTGAGGGAAAGTCATCGGAAGTAGAAGAGGTCTCCATAGGTGGATTAGACGAAGATACAGTCTCATGGGTAGTCTCGTCGGACCAGACAGCTGGAGATATGGGATCGGGCTGACTTGCCGGGGATAAAACAGATGCAGAATGTGAAAATGGAAAAACATCTTCTTGAAAAATGACATCCCTACTAACAAAGAATTTTCCCGAAGCGGGATCATACAGGCGATATCCCTTCTGGGTAGGAGGGTAACCCATGAAAATGCAAGGAATAGCACGGGGACTAAATTTGTCACGGGCACCTAATGTGGTGGCATAACATCTACAGCCAAAGACACGAAGATGATCAAGTACGGGAGGTTTGTGAAATAAGAGTTCAAAAGGGCTGAAGCCATGAATGGAGGATGAAGGTAACCGGTTAATGATGTAAGTGGCAGTGAGGATGTAGTCACCCCAAAAGTGAAGAGGAATGTGTGCCTGAAACATTAAGGCTCGTGCAACATCTAATAAATGACGATGTTTGCGTTCAACTACTCCATTTTGCTGAGGAGTGTAAACACATGAGCTCTCATGAATAATTCCTTGACTAGCAAGGAAAGAACGACATTCAGTGGAAAAAAATTCAGTTCCATTGTCAGAGCGAATTCGTCGGACAAGGGAGCCAAATTGGGTGAAAACCATAGAGATAAAATGTTGAATCTTTGAGAAGACTTGATATTTTGAATGTAGAAGAAATGTCCATGTGGCACGAGAAAAATCATCGACAATGGTAAGAAAGTATCGGGAACCATCGTGAGTGGGGGTTTGATGAGGACCCCAAACATCCATATGCACTAATTCAAAAGTGGAAATGGTAACGGTAGTGCGTGTGGGAAAAGTAGTACGAGTTTGTTTGGCCAAGGGACAAATGGGACAAGAAAAAGATGGAGGGTAGGACACAGATTGACCATAGGTTTTTAGAGAAGAATGACCAAGACGACGATGCCAAGTGTCATAACTAATGTTATTGCCATTAATAAAATTACAAAGGAAAATATTTTTTGGAATGCATGTAGCATGCTTTATTGAAAGTAAATAATCTTGGAAGACTAATTTAAAAGACTCAGGAATGGAGGAACATAAAAAATATAAACCCCGACTAGCCTTGCCGAGTTCGATCAGATCCCCAGTCGTACGGTCCTGATAAACACAAAAATCGTCGAAGAAAATTGCTACACAATTATTATCTCTAGTGAGTTTACGGATAGATAATAAATTATGTTTGAAATTTGGAGCATACAGGACATGTGAGAGGTGTAACTGAGGAGAGGGTTTATAGTGTCCAATATGGGTCACAGGATTGGTGGTTTGATCAGGCAAGGTGATGGAAATGGGTTTTGTACACGGAAAATATGAATCTAATAAGGATATGTTACAAGTGATGTGGTCACTTGCACCTGAATCGATAATCCAAACAGAATAAAGGGCATTAAAAGGTAATGTGATACCTGAAAAATTAGCAGTGGGATCAGAATTCCCCATTTGATTCAAAAGATTGACCAGTTTTTTGCTGTTGATCTGTAGTAATATGAAGGCCGGAGGAGCCGCCATATATATTGCCAGGGGCAGGGGTTGCAGAGCCCATGATACCTACACTTGAATAGGGAGATGAATTAGTACCAAAAGAGTCCATGAATTGTTTATATCCATAAGGATTTGGTAGAAGCCCAAAACCAGGAGGTGGGCTATTTGTTGCAACATTGTGGGCTAAGTGTCCAGAGTTGAAATTCTTTTTCTTGGACCCATTACGCTGCTTGGGCCGCCAATTCAGTGGGTAGCCCACAAGGAGGAAGCAGGCCTCCCTAATATGGCCCAACTTTTGACAATGAGTGCAGTAGGGGCGCTGTTGCCCACTGGGCCCGAGGGACGAAGGATTGGACTGGGCCGCTTCTGGCCCAACTTGTTTGATTGGTGACTGTGGTCCATTACCCGACCAATAAGACCCGAATCCAGCAGCCAATTGGGTCGCCGAGTTCTGAACTGCAGCCGAACTGGGTTTTGTCATTTCTTTCTGAATTGCAGAAAAGGCATGAGTCTCCATGGTGACAGAAGGCCGGCCATCCACGGCTGTGCGCTGGTGCAGATCTTCTTTGGCCAAGGCGTGGAGCCTTTCAAGAGATAGAAAATCATCCCGGGCAAGTATGTTGGTGCGAAGTGTGCGAAACTCGTCGGGGAGCGCCGAAAGAAACTTCATCGCCCGATCTGAACTCTCATGCAATCGGAGCTGATCATTCACATAACATTCACAACGGTTACAAATGCAGCAGATAGGCGGTTGATGGACATCCAAATCCGTCCAGAGATCTTGAAGCCGAAGGTAAAATGTAGTCAGCTGCGTACTGGAGGCGCCGGCTGGAAGTTTGGCTTCGCTGATATCTTGTTTAAGGGAGAAGATCTGTGAGCTAGAGACGCGTCCGAAGCTCTCTTGAAGGGTATTCCAGATAGCAGCGACCTTGGGAAGGCAAGAAACCATGGCCTCCAAGGAAGGATCGACCGAATGGGTAAGCCAAGTCTTGGCAGCGGCTTGGCATTGGTCCCATTTTTCAGCAGCGGCTTCGTCTTCAGAGGGCCGAGCAAGAGCTCCGGTGAGAAATCCGAGTTTGTTTCGTGCCAAAAAAACAGTTCGAACTTGATTGCTCCATATTTGCCAATTTCCTTCACCTGTAAGTTTGCTTGAAACAATGCTTCCGGTTTGGAGATCAGTGGCAGACAAATGATAAGGGTCTCGTGGTGGTGCTGGAATGATGTTGGTGGTGCTGGTTGCGGCGGTTGTTGAAACTGCCATGTCATTGACAGAGAAGACGGTGTGGTGGCACTTTGGTAATTTTCTGAGATGATAAGGTTATTTTGGGAAAGATATAGTTGAGGGAGGTTTTAGGGTTTGTATAGGCTAGGGTTAAAATGGTAATTTTACCCAAAAAAAAATTTATATGGAGAAAAATAATAAAAACAGCACCAAACTCAAAATGATGGTTAAAAATTCTTGAGCAGAAACAGTGTTGAGTCGCTTGGCTCTGATACCATGTAAGAAAATAAAAGGGAGTTTGGAATGATTGTTGTATATTGATATTAAACTGTACAACGTTTGCTCCTATATTTATAGGTACTAGCTATGCTAATTAAAGTATACTGATAATTACAAAGGATAATTACAAAAGATAAAAATATTCTATCTGATATACTTTCCTAAAGATAAAGATAATTGATCCTTAAAGATAATTTATCCTTAACAAATATCAATTAATTAGTGATTGATTATAATTAAATCAATCAATTATTAATTAATTAATTTTTACCTTGTATAACTCATGTATTCAGATTAAAAGTGTGAATTAAAAACATCAATTATCTCCCATTCTCTTTTGTAAAGACGTAAAGCGCCATTTGTTAAACATTTGCGCTTTTAATTGAGTTGATAGCAGAATTACAAAACAGTAGAGACGGATAAGTAATTGAATGAAACCACGAAGAAGGGAATGTGATTCACCCCAAAAAAAATGCAGTCACTGCCACCAAAGCATGTGTCCATTAATTGATTCAATTACATTGCCCTCAACATTGACCTTAACAATATTAAAAACTAAAGCTTAACAACAATTTAAGGCAGGAGGTAATTGATGTAAATATTGTAACAATGATAATTTATTCATGAATAAGTAGAAAAGAACTTTATTTCTGTCGCTCTCATATTTTATAAGTTGCCGTTTGATTTATTGTTAAATTTTGAATGGATACGAAATATATAAAATGTCTTAAATGTAAGTCAGTCATGTCATGTCTCCTCATCAAGATAGTTAGGGTAAAATTTTGTCATTAAAAATTTACTTCAAGATTTTAGCAGCATAAGGCAGAGATAAAACGGACCAACGAGGAAAATATACATCTAAAGCGTGTAATCTTCGTTAAATCCAGACCAATCTCTATGGGTACATCTGTCTCCACATTGTAAAATAAATTTTAAAATTTTCCCAAAGTATTAATGTTGTTTGATTGAGTACAATTTTTTTAAAAATGTAATAGTACTCATTTTGTCTTAAAAATAAAAATTTACTTTTAGTTAAATATAATTTTTTATTACAAAATACAACATAACTATTGAAAATATAATTATTTTTTTTTATTTTTTTAATATCAGTACATGCATTGTTATTCTTAAATAAGAATAATATAGAGATTTTATCTAATTTTATTAAAATTTTAACTTTTTTGAAAAGTAATTTTTTCCCTGACCGAAAAGAATAATAAATAGTTTTGCTAACGGTTTTTTTTTGTTTAAAAATTATAAAACTAGTTGAATTGATTGTTTGGAGACTTTTGCGAAGGAGGGAGGCCTGGGAACTTTTGGTAGCGCCAGCTATGACTCATCAAAACCTAGCTGGCGATTGACTTGAATGTTTTAATGAAAATTAGAATGGGTTTGAATAAAGTCACGATCCCAATGAAAATTTTATTACAACTTCATAATGAATATTCATATCTATAACGATACTATCAATAATGAGAATACATCTGCGTGTAACGTGTGGATCTAAGAAATAGCTCTACGTTTCTAACGAAAACATGATTCACTATATTATTATCATTATTAGAGTTAAGTTGGGTGGGAGTTACGTTTAGTTGCACCATTCGATTTTGATCTGAAAATTTAAAGGTAGAATGTCACTCTGATGGTCTAGAATGCCACTATAGCTAAAAAACTTGCTCATCCAACTCTTTTTTTTTTTTTTTTTTTTCTTTCTCTGAAGTGCAAAAACAGGCAAATTAGAATCTCTCTTTGGTTTTCTTTCCTTGTTTTTGGAATGTTTTAATGCCCTTTATTATCATAATTATAACTCTACCTACTAATTACCACTTATTATGCACAAGTCACCTGACAACCCACCAATTCTAGCAACAAAACTTTGGCTGCCATCAACAATCTACCTAGTGGGGAGTACCTACCATATCATTCTATTTGTCACTCCAAACTAAAATAAAAAAAACTTTCATAAATTTAAATTTTTTTCCCTTCAAAATATTAAAAAGATTTTATAGATGTGAAGTTATCGAGAAGCTTCCATGAATCTTAAGAGTTATTCTCTTCCATCTCTTTCCCCTATTACTTATTCTCCTCTAAGTGATTAAGCACGAACAATAATATTTCACAGATCTAATTCTTATTATTTTTTAAATTAAGAAGCTTTTTATGGATTTTTTTTTTTTTTTTTTGGTCTTGTATGGGGTGGTGCTAAAGAGAAATCGAAAGCATTGGCTAATGGGTGGTGGTGGTATAGTGCGGGGTGATGCTAGAGAGAAACCAAAGGCGTTGGATGATAGCGGCGGCGATGGTGGTGAAACCAAAAGTGTAGGATGGTGGGCGGTGGTGGTATAGTGAGGCAGTGGAACTCAAAGATACTGGGGTGCGCAGATTTAGAGTGGAGTTACTATTGAAGTCAAGGATGGAAAGAAGTAATAGACAGAAGTTGGATGAGGATGAAGATGATTAAGAGGAGAAATGGAAAAAAGAATAAGGAAGAGGCGGAGGAGAAATGAAGAAATCTAAATGAGAATGAGGATGAGGATAAGGATGTCATAGACAAAGAAAAGGATGAGGATGGCAATATGAAATGACCTTTTTGTCAAATGCAAATTAACGTACAATTGGATTCCATTGTACTTAACGGCCATTTTTTATAAAGTGACCAAATTTGTAACATTTCTACTGACATTTTTTATTAAAAAAAGCATATTAATCAAAGTTGAAATTTTAAAAAGTATAGTGATTAAAAAAAATTTATTTACTTTATTAATAATGACAGTGCATAATATAAATTTAAAAATAAATATAAAATTATATATTTAATCAAAAATTAAATATATTATACTTTATAAATTAAAAATATATATTAAGGTGCCGCTTGATATAAATGGTGGGTTTAGGAATGGAATGGATTTGTGGAATAGAAAGGTTTGGAATAGAATGGAATCATAATAATTATGTTGTTTGGTATTATTTTGTAATGGAATGGAATAGATTTTATATTAAAATTAAAATTTAATATTAATATTAATAAATTTTATATTAAAATTATAATAAAAATATTAGTATTTTACATTATATGATATTTAACAAATTATATTTTGTTCAAAAAATAGTCAAAGTCGTACGTTTTGTAGAAAAATATTTTCTATAATTTAGTAAATTTGTTTTTAAAAAATAAAAATAAATAAGAAAATAGTACAGAAACTAGGGGTTTCTGCAACCTCCTTGTTCATATAGCGCGCCATTGCACACATCATTGGTAGCCCGTCAGCGCTGCCAGCGTATTTTTTTTTCCTTTCCTTTAAATCGCTGCTGCTGAGCTTTTTCTTTCAAAACGACGTGCTTTACCCAACTCAAAACCTTTATTCATGGATTTTACAAAAGGAGGCTAATAGGTGGGTTTTTGCAAAAGTATTCCTCATGGGTTTTCTAAAACCAATTCAAACCAAAACAAACACCCTCTTTCCTTTCAAACCTTTCCCATACCCTCAAACCAAACAGCACCTAAATCAAAATCAATGCACCCTATAATTTCTCCTCCGAACTAAATGGTATTGCATATTCGGGGTCTCAAAATTACTGGCTCGGAGCTCGACTGTATTTACCAATTGAATCTTAACTTTGACATCAATATTTGTACTTAGTACCACATAAGAATATATTAGAATTGTTTTAAAATTAATAAATTTGATTTGATTTCAATTTTTATAATTTTTTTATAATTCCATTTATATGTAATGTTTGACTGATGATAGGTTAAAATTGCTGCAAATTTTTATAAAATTTAAGTTCCGAATCAATCTAAAAAGAAGGGAACAAACGTGCCATCAGAGGCAAAAGTCTTGATGGATCTTCACTTACATCATCGCTCGGAAAAAGGGTAAAAAAATCATTAGTCAATTGTTGGTTGATGGAGGACCGCTATCACTATAATGATGCCACCGATCCTTTTTTTTTTTTTTTTGTAAGCGATGGAAAATTTTTATTAATATAAACCACATAAAAGTGGTACAATAGTCAACTGACTAATTACATTTATTAACGTTAATTTAAATCTAACAAGTAAATTAAAGTTCTAATTTTTTTTTTACGCAAAAACCTTAGCAAAAACAATTGTATTTAGCAACGGGTATGGGCTCGTTAGGGTGATCCATGAAAAAAATTTCGAAGACAGCATCGGCAATGGCAGCAACGACAATTTGGCCAAGTCTAAAAGTATCGGAAGATTATATCTTAGATCAAACAAGATTACTGGCGAAATTCCTCCACCCATATATAACATCACAACTTTAAGGGAGTTAGCCCTTTCAAACAACCAATTGGTTGGCAATGTTCCATCAGTTACTAGTTATTGATTGAAATTATTGAAGACTTAGAAGTGGTCAAGTATTCATGTCAATTATTGAAGATGTATGTATTGTGCCAACCCCCATCTGAATAATTGGTCCAGAAAGGTTCGAATGTTTGGCCAATCGATCATATATAAACAAACATGATTTGAAAATAAAATGTACAAAGAGTACATTGTGTTAGGGATTGCCAACAGAAATTTGCACTCTACACTATACTCAATATAGATGTTTAGTGATACATTTGTCAATGAGAAAGCTGAAAATTGCCAGCAAAAGAGGGCAATGCAATGAGACGGTGCAGGATTCGTTGCTAAGAAATCATTTCTGCTGATAGTGAGGATCTCTAACTATTAATAATCAACAGCAGGCTATTTCATGCGTTTCTTCAAATGGCTCTTTCTTTTAAAATAAAAATGACTATGAGATTTTGTTCTTTGAAAACATAGTTTTACTAGTACATAATCCAAAATGACCGAAAGGCAAAAGAATTGCACGCAAAATTCATCCTCATAATTGAACGGGTCAAGTTTTATTTTGTTGACGTTTGGTGATACATTTTTCAATGTGGAAAAGCTAAGAACGTACAACATAGGCAACGATAATTCCTTCCAAAAGAGGGCAATGCAATGAGACTTTGCAGGATTCACTGCTAACAAATCATTTGTGCTGATAGTGAGGATCTCTTATTATTTATAATCAACTGCAGCACATGGCTATTTCATGCATTTCTTCAAATAATTCTTTCTTTTAAAACAAAATTAACTGTGAGATTTTGTTCTTTAAAAACATATTTTTACTTGTACATAATCCGAAATGACAAAGGCAAAAGAACTGCGTACAAAATTCATCCTAATTCTTAAATTTTTTGAAGGGACATGACCAAGAATTGAGGGGATCAATTTGACAATGAAACCAAACCCGTCATGTCAATTCTTTTTCGTGTTTGCTAGATTATTGGGATTTCTTCCCTTTTCTATTTGTCTTTATTAGTTGACTCATTTAGCCAGAGCAGATCAAAGTTCCAAACTGAAATTTGTCTAGAAAGAAAAAGAGCAGAAAAAATGAAAAAAATTTGGATGTGAGTGATCAAGAAATGTAGACTTCTGCATGCTTGGTCAGTTTCTTGATTATGATAGAAGTGCCGTGTTGGTTACGTGAAATTCAACTCCCTTCAATTTAGGAGAACACAAATCATTTTTTCCGACACAGTCATTGCAGATAATTCAACTTCAACTAATGACGATGAATTTGCAGTCTACTGGGATAATTATGTGAACTGAGAAAGAAAAAATTATAGCCGACTTCCTGGTAAGTAAAATCTGATTTTTTGCGGCAAATATATATGATATGACAGTAAAGCTCTGAGGAGTTCACCCAAAGGTGAGGTGGACGGATGAAAATGTAGCGGTAAAAATAAAGATAGAAAATAATGATGCTACTATTCTTTATACATTTCCTTTTTCCTGTTCATATCCCATACATGGAATACTACCTAGTTCACCACTTTCTTTTTTTTTTCCCTAATGCAAACGATTAATTTTTTTTTTAAAATTATTATTACTGATGAAAGCTATCAAAGTTTACAAGGTTACCACGGCTGCATAATTAACATGTGCTACTTAGTCCTAACCAGGATCAAACATTTCCTTTTTAAGTCTGTGTGCAAGAGCTACACAAGTTCCATTGCTCAATAATCAATTGGTTTATAGGTGAGGAATGAAATCCCTCCATGTGACTATGACCTCTTTGAGCGTCTGTTTAATTACTTCTACAACTGAATAAACTTTGATAGATTCTTTTGAAAATATGACCCTGTTTCTGGCCAAGAAAAGGAAAATGCACTTTAAAAAGTTTTAAGTTTCCAATTTGAGTAATAAAAATGTATTTGCAAATTTAGTTGAGAATATGTTTTCAGAAAATTCTAACCATACAGCCTTTTATTCTGTGGGAAGCTTTTTTAAACTAAAAATGTAAAAGCAACCATCAATAATTAAACTAATACTAAAAGAAATCTAATATTAGATTTTGAACTATTTGACATTAGATTTTAAACAATTCACGTTTAAAACTAATAGTTTAATCTTTGATGGATCAATTCAGCTATGCCGAGTTGAAATTGTATTATCGTATCATTGGTAGTCGACAAATAAATCACCCAATATTAGCAAACATTGGATGAAAGCAATCAAGAATTGCCCAAAAATTCTTTCTCCTTTTAAAGTTTTTGAAGGGACCCAATCAAGAATTGAGAAGGTCAATGAGACAGTGAAACCAAACATTCATGTAGCTTTTTCTATTTCATATTTCCCGTATTAATGGGATTTTTTCCTTTTTTTAATAATTTGTCTTTATTAGTTGACTTCTTTCTGACAAAAAGAAGACCAAAAAGAAAAATTGAAAAAGTTTGGATGAGAGCAGTCAAGAAATGTAGACTTCTGCATAAGTCAGTTTCTGATTTTGATAGAAGTGCGGTGATGAGTACATGAAATACAATTCCGTTTAGACTACGGCAACTAGACATAGAATTTTGAAAGAAGTGCGGTGATGGGTACATGAAATACAATTCCGTTTAGACTACGGCAACTAGACATAAAAGGAGACATAAATTTTCCCTGATTCAACTTCAATTTTCCCTGGTCTCTAGTTGCACCACCAAAAGGATTCTCTAGCCTTTATAGTTATGTAAATTGACAATTCATGCCTTGTTAATACATTATCATTTCGAGTCAAAAAAAAAAAAAAAAAACTTCAATTTATTCGACCCTAAGCAGCAAGGCATCCATTTGAGCTCGCTGAATGGAGGTGAGCGATAAAAAATTAGCAAGATTTGTGGGTCAACTTCTGATTTTTCTTGCGTAAAAATCGACTTTTCAGACGCTTAAATTCCACATCCACATTTGTGCTGTTAATGTGATGATGGGTACAGAATAAGTAGTGATATAACAAAAGTCCTTGATTGGGTTGGTAAATGGGAGATAAATAAAATGTAATTTTAACAATCATAACTCAATCTAGTTTATATAATTTTGGATCAAATTAAAGTTAAATTGAACTTATCTAACTCAATTGATTAAAATTATTAATTTTAAAAACTAAAAAGGGTGGACTATCTGGGAACCTTGCTCATCTTTTACCAGTTGACTGGATTCTAACCAAGTTGCCAGAATTTTATTAGAATTTGGTCTATTGTCCTGTTTAATTTTTAAAATTAATAATTTTAACTCATTGGCTTTAATAGGTTTAATCTAATCCAAGTGTGGAATTGCACATAATTATTAAATTTATGACTCATGTGACTAAATCCAAGGATCAAAATAGTAGGTGGATTAGATTTGCTTTTGCCAACTTTTATCCTAAGTGTTCACCTTCCAACCAAAAGTTTAACTTCACCAACTAGAAAGAAATACTAATGTTGCTATCTTTATACATACTTTTTTACAGGTGGGTTGTTTGCTACTTGGTTTGAAAAATTTAGACATCTTGATTACATTTTCAATCGTATGTAAAAATTGTAAAGCAAAAGTTATATAAAAAGGTAAAAAATCGTTTTAGAAATCCTAAAAATGTATTTTGGGCACAATCGTTACGCAACATTAAAATCTAAAGTATTGTTGGGTATTAGAATCAAGTCATGTCCTGGAGCTCTTATACTCTTGGTGTGTATATAGAGCTTTCCACTAACCATAATTCCCAAAAACAAAAATACATTGGCTAGTACATAATACTACATAACTCACCATCTCCAAGAAACCATTTTGTTTTGTGAATATTTTCTTCCATAGGCCATCGACCATGGGAGAGATTACTACATTTCTACTTTTTATTTCAATACAGTACTGCTTCTGGGCTTGTGGAGCCCTGCCAATCATGAACATCTCCACAGATGAATCAGCTCTTCTGGCCATCAAGGCTGAAATAACATATGATCCCTACAACATATTAGTAAGGAATTGGACTAAAGGCACCTCAGTTTGCAATTGGGTGGGGATAACTTGCAATTACAAGCACCAAAGAGTCATGGCCTTGAACCTATCAAGTGGAGGGTTGGAAGGCACCATAGCCAAAGAAGTTGGAAACCTCTCCTTCCTGGTTTCCCTGGATATCAGCAATAACAATTTCCATGGCTACATTCCAGATCAAATTGGCCGTTTGAAGCGGTTGCGAACTTTAAATATGCAGCTCAACGAGCTTAGTGGGCAGATTCCTGAGAGCTTTGGATTGTTAACCAGAATTGAAATATTATTCCTGTATAACAACACTCTCAGTGGACCTATACCTCCTGCAATTTTCAACATTTCTTCATTTCAGGTTGTTGATTTAATGTACAACTTGCTTGATGGGACTCTCCCTAGGGATATTTGTAGTAATCTGCCAAGATTGGAATACTTTAATGTCTCGCGTAATCAACTAGGAGGGCCAATTCCAGCTAGTCTGTCTCAATGCTCAGGAATCAAGTTCCTTGCTTTGTCGCACAATGAATTCACAGGTTCCATACCAGGAAATATTGGCAACCTCTCAAAACTAGAGCAGTTGTATCTTAGTGGCAACAATTTGACTGGTAAGACTTCTATTTTTCGTGCGATTTTCTGAACATGCTCATGCTTCCTATTGCTTTGTCATTCAATGAATTCACAGGTTCCATACCGGGAAATATTGGCAACCTCTCAAAACTAGAGCTGTTAGCTCTTACTAGGAACAATTTGACTGGTAAGACTTCTTTTTTTCCAGCGATTTTCTGAACCTGCTCATGCTTCCTATGATTATAATTATTATTGTTGTTGTTGTTGTTGTTTATAAGATGATTCAGCTGATTCATGGGTAGCCTTGATGCAAATTTTACCAAAACATATTTACTCTCTATTTTCAGGTGTATTACCTCCCACACTCTTCAATATATCTTCATTAAGGGAACTAGCAGCTCAATATAATGGGATATCGGGCAGTCTTCCCAAGAATATTTGCAAGAATGCAATGACTCTTGAAAGTTTGTATCTTTATGGGAACTCCCTGAGTGGACAAATCCCTGATAGTCTGTCATATTGTCAATCGCTGCAAGTATTTTCTGCGGCTGACAACAATTTCAAGGGAGCAATTCCAGCTGGTATTTGGAATATGTCATCGCTTCAGCATTTATTTCTGGGAGCGAATAAATTAACAGGTTCATTTTCAACATTTCTATTCCCCTTTAACATTCTTGAAAAGGTTGATTTTAACTGGTAAATGCTATGTTCATTGTTTGGCAGGGAAATTAGATTTAACTTTAGGAAATTCCTCTTCCTTCAAGAGTATTAGTTTGCCAGAAAACGGATTCTATGGTAGCTTACCAAAAGATCTGTGCACCAGACATCCAAACTTGGGGCGTTTAGACCTCGGTAATAATCAACTTTTTGGCGAAATCCCTTCTAGCCTTTCGCTTTGTAGTGCACTCCAAAGCATTAGTTTGGATTTTAATAACTTCACAGGTTCCATACCGGGAAATATTGGCAACCTCTCAAAACTAGAGCTGTTAGTTCTTACTAGGAACAATTTGAATGGTAAGACTTACATTTTCCAAATTTTCCAACCCGCTCATGCTTCCTATGATTATAATTATTATTATTGTTGTTGTTGTTGTTTATAAGATGATTCCGCTGATTCATGGGTGCCCTTGATGCAAATTTTACCAAAACATATTTACTCTCTATTTTCAGGTGTACTACCTCCCACACTCTTCAATATATCTTCATTAAGGGAACTAGCAGCTCAATATAATGGGATATCGGGCAGTCTTCCCAAGAATATTTGCAAGAATGCAATGAATCTTGAAAGTTTGTATCTTCATAGGAACTCCCTGAGTGGACAAATCCCTGATAGTCTGTCATATTGTCAATCGCTGCAAGTATTTTCTGCGGCTGACAACAATTTCAAGGGAGCAATTCCAGCTGTTATTTGGAATATGTCATCGCTTTGGCATTTATTTCTGGGAGTGAATAAATTAACAGGTTCATTTTCAACATTTCTATTCCCCTTTAACATTCTTGAAAAGGTTGATTTTGACTGGTAAATGCTATGTTCATTGTTTTGGCAGGGAAATTAGATTTAACTTTAGGAAATTCCTCTTCCTTCAAGAGTATTAGTTTGCCAGAAAACGGATTCTATGGTAGCTTACCAAAAGATCTGTGCACCAGACATCCAAACTTGGGGCGTTTAGACCTCGGTAATAATCAACTTTTTGGCGAAATCCCTTCTAGCCTTTCGCTTTGTAGTGGACTCCAAATCATTGTCTTGGATTCTAATAACTTCACAGGCTCCATACCTCCAGAGTTAGGACAGTCTACAAGTATCGAAAGATTATATCTTAAATCAAACAAGATTACTGGTGAAATTCCTCCATCCATATTTAACATCACAACTTTAAGGGAGTTAGCCCTTTCAAACAACCAATTGGTTGGCAATGTTCCATCAGTTACTAGATATTGATTGAAATTATTGAAGACTTAGAAGTGGTCACGTATTCATGTCAATTATTGAAGATGTATGTATTGTGCCAACCCCCCTCTGAATAATTGGTCCAGAAAGATTCGAACGTTTGGCCAATCGATCATATGTAAATAAACATGATTTGAAAATAAAATGTACAAAGATTACACTGTGTTAGGGATTGCCAACAGAAATTTGCACTCTACACCATACTCAATGTAGATGTTTAGTGATACATTTGTCAATGAGAAAAGATGAAAATTGCCAGCGAAAGAGGGCAATGCAATGAGACGGTGCGGGATTCACTGCTAAGAAATCATTTCTGCTGATAGTGAGGATCTCTAATTATTAATAATCAATAGCAGCACATGGCTATTTCATGCGTTTCTTCAAATGACTCTTTCTTTTAAAATAAATGTCTATGAGATTTTGTTCTTTGAAAACATATTTTTACTAGTACATAATCCGAAATGACCGAAAGGCAAAAGAGTTGCACACAAAATTCATCCTCAGAATTGAACGGGTCAAGTTTTATTTTGTTGACGTTTGGTGATACATTTGTCAATGTGAAAAGCTGAGGACGTACAACACAGGCAACGATAATTCCTTGCAAAAGAGGGCAATGCAGTGAGACTTTTCAGGATTCACTGCTAACAAATCATTTGTGCTGATAGTGAGGATCTCTTATTATTGATAATCAACTGCAGCACATGGCTATTTCATGCATTTCTTCAAATAACTCTTTCGTTTAAAACAAAAATAACTGTGAGATTTTGTTCTTTAAAAACATATTTTTACTTGTCAATAATCCAAAATGACAGAAAGACAAAAGAACTGCGTGCAAAATTCATCCTAATTCTTAAATATTTTGAAGGGACATGACCAAGAATTGTGAGGGTCAATTTGACAATGAAACCAACGTCATGTCAATTCTTTTTCGCGTTTTCTAGATTATTGGGATTTCTTCCCTTTTCTATTTGTCTTTATTAGTTGACTCATTTAGCCAGAGCAGATCAAAGTTCCAAACTGAAATTTGTCTAGAAAGAAAAAGAACAGGAAAATTTGGATGTGAGTGATCAAGAAATGTAGACTTATGCATGCTTGGTCAGTTTCTTGATAATGATAGAAGTGCAGTGTTGGTTACGTGAAATTCAACTCCCTTCAATTTACGAGAACACAAATCATTTTTTCCAACACATAGTCATTGCAGATAATTCAACTTCAACTAATGACGATGAATTTGCAGTCTACTGGGTTAATTATGTGAACTGAGAAAGAAAAAATTACAGCCGACTTCCTGGTAAGTAAAATCTGATTTTGTGCTGCAAATATATATGATATGACAGTAAAGCTCTGAGGAGTTCCCCAAAGGTGAGGTGGACGGATGAAAATGTAGCGGTAAAAATAAAGATAGAAAATAATGATGTTACTATTCTTTATACATTTCCTTTTTCCTGTTCATATCCCATACATGGAATACTACCTAGTTCACCACTTTCTTTTCTGAACTTTTTTTTTCCCTAATGCAAACGATGAATTTTTTTTAAAAATTATTATTACTGATGAAAGCTATCAAAGTTTACAAGGTTATCACGGCAGAATAATTAACATGTGCTACTTCGTCCTAACCAGGATCAAACATTTCCTTTTTAAGTCTGTGTGCAAGAGCTACACAAGTTCCATTGCTCAATAATCAATTGGTTTATAAGTGAGGAATGAAATCCCTCCATGTCACTATGACCTCTTTGAGCGTCTGTTTAATTGCTTCTACAACTGAAGAAACTGTGTAATTGCTTCTACAACTGAATAAACTCTGATAGATTCTTTTGAAAATATGACCCTGTTCCTAGCCAAGAAAAGGAAAATGCTGTTTGAAAAGTTTTGAGTTTCCATTTTGAGTAATAAAAATGTATTTGCAAATTTAGTTGAGAATATGTTCAGAAAATTCTAACCATACAGCCTTTTATTCTGTGGGAAGCCTTTTTAAATTGAAAATGTGAGAGCAACCATCAATAATCAAACTAATACTAAAAGAAATCTAATATTAGATTTTGAACTGTTTGACATTAGATTTTAAACAGTTCATGTTTAAAACTAATAGTTTAATCTTTGATAGATAAATTTAGCTATGCCAAGTTGAAATTGTATTATCGTATCATTGGTAGTCGACAAATAAATCATCCAATATTAGCAAATATTGGATGAAAGCAATCAAAAATTGCCCAAAAATTCTTCCTCTTTTTAAAGTTTTTGAAGGGACCCGATCAAGAATTGAGAAGGTCTAATTTGACAAAGAAACCAAACCTTCCTGTCATTTTTTCTTTTTCATATTTCTAGTATTAATGGGACTTTTTCCTTTTTTTAATAATTTGTCTTTATTAATTGACTTCCTTATGAGAAAAAGAATACCAAAAAGAAAAATTGAAAAAGTTTGGATGAGAGCAGTCAAGAAATGTAGACTTCTGCATGCTCAAGTCAGTTTCTGATTTTGATGGAAGTGCGGTGATGGGTACATGAAATACAATTCTGTTTAGACTACGGCAACTAGACATAGAAGGACACATAAACTTTCCCTGATTCAACTTCAATTTATTCAACCCGAAGAAGCAAGGCATCCATTTGAGCTCGCTGAATGGGCGGAGTTCTGAACTGAAATTGGTATAGAGAGAAATAAGAAAACAAAAACAAAACAAAAAAAAAAAAGGAGAGAAAATTGTGAATGGAAGTTATCAAGAAGACTTTCATGTCAGTTTCTTGATTTTGATAGAAGTGCAGTATTGGTTACATGGAATTCAACTCCGTTCAGTTTACTGGAATTGGACTAATAATAAGAGAGGAGAACACAAATCATTTTTTCCAACACATATTCATTGCAAATAATTTGACTTCAACTAATGATGACGAATTCGGAGTCTACTGGGATGATTATCTGAACTGAGAAAGAAAAAATTGATGACGATGTGCCAAACTTTTGATTTACTTGCATTACAGCCGACTTCCTGGTAACCAAAATCCTTTTGTGCTGCGAACGCAAGGTAGATGGCTTAAAATGTAGCATTAAAAACTAAGATAGAAAATAATGATGTTACTATTCCTAATACATTGTTTTCCTGTTCATATCCAATACATTGAATACTTCCTAGTTCACCACTTTCTTTTCTGAATTTTTCCTTTTTTAGGCAAAACGATGAGACTTTTTTTTTATTACTGATGAAAACTACCAAAGTTCGTAAGGTTACCACGGCAGCATACAGAACATATTCTGTAGGCAAACATTTCCATTTTAACTCTGTAGGCAAGAACTACACAAGCTCCATTGCTCAATATTCAATTGGTTTATAGGTGAGGTATGAAATCCCTCCATGTGACTGCGACCTCTTTGAGCATCTGTTTAATTGCTTCTACAACTGAATAAACTCTGATAGGTTCTCTTGAAGGTATGACTAGGGCTGGTTATTCGGTTCGGTTTCGGTTTATTCGGTTCGGTTTATTCGGTTTGACATTTTGAAACCCCCTACCCAAAAACCGAATCTAAAACCGAATAAACCAAACCGAATTTTTATTCGGTTCGGTTTGAACCGAATAAAACCGAATAAGAAATTCGGTTTCTTATTCGGTTTATTCAGTTTCTTATTTGGTTTGGTTAACCAAATAAACCGAATTTCTTTTTTTTTCTTTTTTTCTCAAAACTTCACAAAATTTTTTTTTTTCAAAACTTCACAAATAATTCGGTTTGAAACCTTCACAAATAATTCGGAGGAGGATCAAAATTGCAAAAATGACAAAAATAAACAAGCCCCAGCCCTAATTGGATAATTGGATTTGTATTCTTTTATTTTACAAATTATACCCATAAAAAATGAACAAAATTATATAAAAATCATAATTTAATTTAATTTATTTTATTTTAACCAACAACAAATATAAATCATTTCAATTACATCCTTAATGTATATTTTTTTCTTTCAATTAAAACTCGTTACTTTATTGCTTATTTAGTTTAACTGTTTAAATTTGTAATTATAATATAAAAATCATTTGCATATTGTAATTATTAATTTATTAGTGTTATAACTTATAAGTTATAATATATAAGTATTATGCTATTACTTATTAGCCTATTAGGCATTAGTTAAGTTAGTACTTATTAGTTATTACTCAAAACTAAGATAGTATTATCTAAGTTAATGCTTAGTTAGTAATTTAGTACTTATCAGTGTTAACTAAGTTAGTATTAACTAAGTTAGTACTTATCAGTGTTAACTAAGTTAGTATTAACTTGTGTATATTAAGTATTACTCAACATTAAGTATTAAATAAGTACTAACTAATTTAGTGCTTAGTTCGTTAGTAAACTTAGTACTTATTATTCATTAATCATTATTAGTTATTAACTTATTACTATAGCTAAGTTAGTATTAAATAAGTACTAACTAATTTAGTGCTTAGTTCGTTAGTAAACTTAATACTCATTATTCATTAATCATTATTAGTTATTAACTTATTACTATAACTAAGTTAGTACTTCTTAGTATTATAAGTTTAACTAGGTTAGTATTTAGTTGTAATAATAATTACTTGATTAATAATAACTAATTATAAGCATTAATTATCATGATATTTGACTCGATTTAAATACGTATAATTAATTTGCAAATCATAAATAATTTTAAATTTTGAATAAATAACCGTTAGTAAATATTATATAGTTATAATTGATTACTCAAAGACTCAACACTTAGGCATTTAATAGTTAATACTTAGTAATCACTTAGTTAACAACAATAAGTTATTAATTATTGACTATTATACTGAATAATTGATGATATTATAAATCTATGATATTTGATTCCAGTTAAATATATAAAACATAATAATCGCATGCTTAACATTTTAACAACTTTGTCAACTTATGCATTATTTTATTTTTCTTTATTTGTAATTTGATATTTCATATTTATTTAAATTTTAAATAAATTGATAAATTAAAATTACAGTATAAACTATACTAGTATATAGTTTAGTATATAGTATATAGTATATAGTAAAATTGTTTAGTATATAGTATATAGTTATATACTATATTAATATTACTATATCTTCATTAATCATTATATTGTCCATATCATTATTAATTAATATTTATACATGATAAATTTTATAATAACAATAAATTAATTATACAAAAATATATATACATAACTACAAAATCTACAATAGTTTTATAAACTATAAACCATAACTATTCTATAAAATAACATATATTTATATTTATACTTATATATATAAAATATATTTATAAATTTTAAAATTCGATTTTATTTGGTTTTATTCGGTTCATTTAGTTTATTCGATTCGATTTCCTTATTCGATTCGGTTTTCTTATTCGATTCGATTTCCTTATTCGGTTCGGTTCCTTACTCGGTTCGGTTTTCAGCACCCCAAACCATAAACCGAACCGAAAACCATGTAATCAATTCGGTTCGGTTTTAACTGAACCGAAAAAATCGAATTCATTTTCGGTTTGGTTTTTCGACTCGGTTTATTCAGTTTAACCAAACCATGACCACCCCTAGGTATGACCCTGTTTCTTGCCATCCAGATAGGATACACCACTACCGCAAATAATGAACAGGACACACCAATGGTAAGGATATAGTAAAATCCAGCTATAAATAAAAATACGGGTTCGTGCATGACATTGAATTGAAGACATTTTGGGTGACCAAGATGGGATAATTAAGTCAAACTGATGGAACTACACTGCTTGATCTTATTGCCGTGTATATTTCTTCGAGGAATAAATACTTGCAAGATTCCCTGGACCCTATAAAACCACATAATTGTTTTATTTCAAAACTACCAACAATAGGGATCACCAGGTCTCCATTCCAAAGCATATAACATTACACAACAACCCTACGTAATCATAGTTCAGAAAACTGCATAAAGATGAAGCATAAGTTCAAAACAGGCTAATCTGTAGAAGAAACACGAATAGAAATCTAGTTCCTCAGGCCAAATGATGTTGTAATCTCCAGTACAAACATTCAATATCGTGGATACTTCAGTTGCCAGATTGAGAGAGTTCTGGTCGCACGAAATTAGCATCTAATTTTTTTGACACTAAAATGGAATTTTTTTTTGAAAACAGTGCAATGGTAAATAAATAGACCTTGTGAGTTTTGTGGAACTTTCTGAATCCGTGCATATGAATGATCTTGAGAAACAAAAAAAAAAGAACAAAAATAAAAATTTATACTACGTCTAACTCTCTGATTTAGCCAAAAATAACGGAAAAAGAAGAGAGTTAATTTGCAGAAATCCATTAAAAAGTGATTAAAGTTTTCCAGTTTTTTTCCAGACATTTACAGTTGGTTCACGAAACAAAGCAATCACGTAGCAAATGCAGAGGAAAAAAGGTTCAAAAAAACGAAAAAACAAAGAAAAAACAAAAAAAAAAGCTCTGAACAAAAGAATAAGCAAGAGAAACGATTGCATCCACTAATTCTGGGGAATGGACCTGATTGAGGTGGTCGACGGTGAGATCAAGGCGCTTGTCAAGTGAATGAAGTCGAGGTAGTCTTCGATGGTGATAGAACTTAATTTATATATATCTTTTATTAATACTTTCTATGCTATTTGGTTAATTTTATTATGAATTTAATGGATTTGGTTACTTTATGTGTTTTCAGACTGCACTTCCACTGCTTCTTGTTTTGACTTTTTCTGTGTCACAGGTTCAGGTAACTCTTTGCCACTTCTTAGTGTAATTGCCTTCACTTGTTCCTTAGGGTTGATTTCCGTATTACTAGGCAAAGACCCTTGTGGTCTAGAATTTAATGCACTGGCCAGTTGTCCCACTTGAACTTCCAAATTTTGGATGGATGCTGACTGATTTTGCATTGTGGCTTCAGTCTTAGTCATGAACTGTGAGGTGGCCATGCTCAATTGAGCAAGAGCATCTTCTAAAGACACTTTTTGTGCTGGCGGTTGAAGTGGCATGGAAATTTGAAATCCATAGGGTTTATCGGAGGTGATTGTTTCTCCAAGAAAAGTTGGGATGATCTCTCCATCCTCGATTGTAAGTGTTGGAGTATGGATTATCTGTCTGTTTGAATTCCTACAACCGAGCTAGTTCCTCTGCGATGGGGCAAAAGGATTTCCCGACAATCACCACTAGAATGAGGTCCACCACAAAATCACAAGCTTCGGAGGAATATGGATGGCATTTGCGGTGATTGAACTAAGTTGCTTTGACAATGTAGCAACACGGTGATAGTGCGGTGAGGCATCAACCTTATAGTTGCCATGATTTTTCGGTAGAGTGGATCTCCCTGAAGACCATTGGTAGTCTGTAGATGCCATCTCATCCAACAATGTATAAGCAGCCTCATATGTCTTCCCCATTAATGAACCTCCACGCAAAGATCTACAAGTATCTTGGTTGATCGAGTCAACCCGTTATAAAAAGTCTGCAACTGTAACCAATCTGGGATACCGTGATGAGGGCATGCTCGCAATAAATCTTTGTACCTCTCCCATGCTTCAGAAAGTGATTCCATCTCATTTTGAGTGAATGTGGTGATCTCATTCCTCATCTTTGCGCTTTTGGTGGGTGGAAAATATTTCGTCAAAAATTTCTGCCTACACATGTCCCACGTGGTGATTGCTCCTGCTGGCAAAGAAAGCAACCAACTCTTGGCCCTATCCCTCAGTGAGAATGGGAAAAGCCTCAGTCTAATGGCATCATCAGAGACACCATTCATTTTCAATGTAGCAGATCTCAAGAAAATTGATTAAGTGAGCATTTGATTCTCATGTGCTAACCTTGATGAACGATTAGCTTGAACCATCCGGATTATGCCCGACTTCAATTCAAAATTATTTGCCGCAATGATTGGAGGTATGACCTTCGTGGAGATCATATGTGGCAGTAGGCAAAGCATAGTCACGTAATGCTCTAGTGTTGGCATTAGCAACCGGGATAGCGTTCTCTTCATGTTCCGCCATAGTATTATGAGATTGTGCAGAAGTTCCTCTCTTTCCCTTTCTATTCAAACGACAAGTCTTTTCTATCTCTGGATCCAATGGGAGAGATTATCACTTCCAATCCTTCTCATGCACCACAGAATAATATCTAAAAAGGTAAAAAAGTAAATAAATTAAAATAATAAAAGTTCAAATTAAAGGTAGAACTACTTGGTATCGATATTAATAAAATCAAATTAGTCCCCGGCAGCGGCGCCAAAAACTTGTTGCGAATTTTAACACGCAAGTGCGTGATCGTTAACAAGTAATATAGAGTGAATATAATTTATCGTTCCCACAGACTAATGAATTATTAAATACCGAAATTAAAATAGTTCTAACTTTATTTGAAGAAAACAAATATTTTATGGATAAGCTAAATTAAAAGTAATTTTAAAACTTAATTAAAACTAAAATTAAAAACTAAACAAAGCAAGTTAATAGATTAAGTTGACGAAAGATCTAAGGTTTTCGATTTCACCATAACTAATCCATCCTAATATTAATCTATTTCTATAATCTAATTTAATTTCCTGGTTGATAGTCGAGATTCCCAAATTTATTTACTAGTCCCTCCCGAGATCTAATAAAAATCCTCCTAATTGCTAATTCACTATATTCCTATGTGAATTACAACAATTATGAAGTCATTAATTTCTATGGATTCTCATATAGCGACTACACAAACCATGTAGGTATATTCCTATCCTACATGCAATTTATGGCATTTATCTCAATGAACTTGACACATAACTCCTCTTCCAATTCGTTATGATTAACAAATCATCTAATTAGTGATCAAGTAATTAGAAGCATTAAGCACAAAGATAAATACTCAACCATAGAAAATTAAATCAAATTATATTAATAGAAAAATATTAAGACTTCATAGTTAGGCTACATCGAAACCCTAAAAAAAGAATTTAGTTCATTTTAATATAAAAGAACAACACCAATTTCTTAAACATAATTGCAAAAAGAAAAAAAATATAAAAAAATAAATAAATTCCAACAAAACCCGTAGGTGGTAGCAACTCCACTCTTTGTTCTTTGACTTTTGTCTACCCGTAAGCTTCCAAAGAGAAAGACTCAGCTGCTTCCTTTGTATCCAAGTCAAGCTTGGCTGCTGCTTCTCTTAGATTTACTACAAACAAGAACAAAGACTGGAAATTGACGGGAGAAGCCTGAAGAAGACACAAGAGGACCGACTGAAATTCTGCTGCAGAAAAACCAAGAAGAAGATCAAGAAGAAAACAAGAAGAAAAACAGGAAGGACAGGAAGAAGAACAAAAACAACGACTGTAGTTTCTGCTAGGAAAACCAAGAGAAAGTGCAACTGAAAAACAAGAAGAAAAACCGAGAACAAGGAGAAAAACAGAAAGCAGAAAAATCAAGAAAAGGAAAATTCTGCTAGAAGCTAAAGAAAAGGAAGCAAAGAATTCTTTGAAAAAAATAAAGGACTGCTGCCCGAAATTCTGCTAAGAACAAAACTAAACTAAAGAAAAGAAAAGAACAAACTGATCCTAAACTAAAGGAAGAAAGGAAAAAAAAAACAAAGGAAGAAAAAATGCTGCTCTCGGCTGAAAATGGGATGCTCTCCTCCGTTCCAAGCTGCGCTATTTATAGGCAAGCCTTTGTCCAGATTTTTTCTTTTCTTGTTTCTTTCTTTGTTCTGCCGAAGGTGTTGTGTTGTTGTCATCCATGTGCTCAGTTTATTTTACAGCAAAGAAAGCAGCCCAAGCTTTGCTTTCCAAATGTCATTCTTGCTTCCCGAAGCTTTCCTCTCCTTTTTCTTTTTCTTTCTTAGTGTGCTTCACGGCTGTTTCTTTCTTTTTGCAGCCACAAACATGTGTTGTTGTCTTCCATGTGCTCAGTTTATTTTACAGCAAAGAAAAGGATCCTTTGTAGCTCATCTCCATAAAAGAATTGTTGAATGCATGTTCTCTCTTCATGCAGAAAGAATTGTTCGGATGGCCCAAGAAATGCAGCTGCTGGAATTTTCTTTCTTCTCTCTTTCGGCTGTCCAGCTTTCTTTCTTTCTGTATTTTTATTTTTCCTTTATTTTGCCCATGTAATACTGCATTTTGAAGATACTTTCTTGCTGTCCATGTGCATTTTTTCTTCAGAAAAAGAAAAGAATGGCAGCTGGTTTGTTTCCTTTGCATGTGCGGCTGTTTTTCCTTTGCAGCTGGGTTGTTTCCTTTCTTTCTTTCTTTCCCGTAGTGCAGCAGACTTTTGTTGCTAATCTTTCCTTTCTGCTTTGGCTGAGTAATAAGGCTTCTTATTACTGAAACTTACTATCAATTTGTGCTGCAAAACGTGAAGTAAACTGCTGCAATAATATGAACCCGTAGCTGAAGGAAATTTCAGAACATAGCTTCAAGTTTCTGTCCAGTTTTGGTCATTTTTCTTCCAGAATTTGAGAAAACTTTCTTCATGAAAGTTTTTGCTCTCTTTCTTAGCTTTCCATATCATCTTGAATCATCTCATTTGGACGTATGTATCAAGAGTTATGAACTCCGGAAGATGAGTGAGTTTTCAAAGGATAATTTGGCCAAAATATGTAAAAACAAATTAAAACACAAGCCAATTTCTAACCAAAATGAATAAGAAAACTCTATATAAAATAGAGTTATCAAATTACCCCCAACTTAGATTAAAGCTTGTCCTCAAGCTTGCACTAGGAGAACATATTTCTTTTCTTTCCATATCCTTTCTAACCCATCCATAAATAATTCAAAGTCATTATACATTAGAGATCCAGATTGGAATAATAATCCAAAGAACAAGTATTCATAGCCCTTTTTAATCTAAACAAAATACACATCTCATTAATTCCAACAATTTCGTCGAAATCAAATGCACAAAATTTGATAACCTCTCATAGGTTGCACTCTAATCACTCAAAGTGTTTAGGGGTTTCATTCAGCACTCAAATCAAACATAGCATGTCATTACCATAGGCTTGCTTATTATCACATCTCCACCACTAATAAATATGAATCCATGCAATAATCAAAGGGTCTTTATAAGGGTTGTAACGGGGCTTAGGTAAAGGTAGGTAAAAAAAAAGGAAAATTTAGGTTAAGCATATCAACGTATATAGGAACTTTCTTGCATAACTCAAAAGCACAAAAATAGCACATTAGAACCACTTCTTATTCCAAATAACATGCATTCCCTTTTTGCACTTTATCATGTAGTTGGACCATCTTGTACACAATGAAGAACATCCACTTTGTAGAACATCTACTTTGTCCAATCTTTGTCGGGAATATTTTTATTTTTCACTTCTTTTCTTTCTTTCCCTTTTTTTTTTTTTTCAGTGGTTCTTTTCTTTGAATCAATAGACATTTTATCATGCAATTAGTTCCCACATACTCTTGACATAGGTTTCAACATGATAAACAAAAACAATGGTTTGAGGCTAATGACGTGGTGTTTATAACAAAGAAAGGTTAAGGCGCAAAATTGGTTGACTAGGGGTATATGTAATGTGATGGCTTTTTATAAAGTTTAAACGGCTCATCCTAAATGCCCTTATCATCTCAAAGCATGAATTCATATTGTGATCTCAACATGCATAACAAAGCAAGTTCTAGAATGAACATACCATATTTGACAACACTCAATCAAAGAAATATGTGAGCAATAAAATTGCTCTTAGGCTCAAATATTCACAATGGTTCAATGTATATCAAATCTTGCACATTCTCATTCAATTCAATTATTAAAATCAACAAGATGCTTTAAAATTTTCACAACAAAGACTAATCATACTTGCCTCATTCATACATTCCAACCCACATAACTAATGCATATAACTCAAAATTATTCTAAATGAGTATCAAAAGAATTAGAAATTTCAAAGAAGATATCAATAAAATTGAAAACTTGGAAGGACTTTTCTTTTTAACCCAAAAAAATTGAAATCTTGCAAAAATTTTGACAGAAATCCAGCACATTTCATGTATCCCACCCCCAACTTAAAATTTAGCATTGTCCTCAATGCAACAAGGAGCAAGATCAAGTATAGCAACTAAAGAGAACATAAGAAAAACGAAAAATGAGGAAACTGCCCTGTTGTGAACAACTGTTGAAGATGAATTTCGTTCAGGTATCAAAACAGCTCCAAAAATTCTGAAATTTTGTGGATATGAACCCAGTTGAATCTTCTACCTTTCTGTAAAATTTCAGCACAAAATTCCAATGGGAAGGCCTCGAACCGAATTCTTCTTCAGACTGGTGCAGCAAAAAGCAGAATTTCAAATAATAATTTTTTTTTTATAAGACAAAAATAAGAATAATAATAATAAGAAGAATAAAAAAAATAAAAGCAATAAAGGTAAAAGAACTTGGGTTGCCTCCCAAGTAGCGCAATTGGTTAACGTCGTTATGCTCGACGTCCTCTATCGCTCAAATAATTAAATTTTTACCAATTGCTTGGACCATATCTGCATGTTCTTCATTGATTTTGCAGAAACCACCATTGCATTCTCATACGCCCCTTGGAGGGAATTCATCCATCTTATCCAATTGGAGTAGTCTTTTCTCACCTGAGGCTTTCAAGTCAAAGTTAAGATGCTTGGGCAATGGATTGAGGTCTAATTGTGGAGGCTTCTCAACTGAAGGTAGTGGTTTGGAAACACCTATTCCAAGATCTTCAAATGGCCTTTTAATGAACTTAGATGCTAAGGCCTCAAGTTGTTTGGAGCATGTATATACCTCTTGATTTTTAGAATGTTTTATCCCCACAAGACATGCTTGATTGGATCTTTTGGATGGCTCGCTTCGAATTTTTCTTTAGTGCACCCATCAATTGTATCTACCTTCATACAATTGTCTATCTCACTTGGAAATTTCAGTGCTTTAAAGACATTGAAAGTGACTTGCTCATCTTGAACCCTCATGGTTAATTGCCCTTTTTGCACATCTATTAGGGTCCTTCCCGTAGCTAAGAAAGGTCTACCAAGAATAATAGGAATTTCTTGGTCTTCCTCCATGTCAAGTACAATGAAATCAGCCGGGAAGATAAATTTATCCACCTTGACAAGCACATCCTCTATAATACCTCTTGGGTATTTTAATGATCTATCTGCCAATTGCAATGTAACTGTAGTGGGTTTGGCTTCTCCTAAGCCAAGTTTCCTAAAAACAGAAAGAGGCATAAGATTAATACTTGCACCAAGATCACACAAGGCTTTATTAAAATAAGAATTTCCTATAGTGCAAGGAATAGCAAAACTCCCTGGATCTTTAAGTTTAGGAGGAAGCTTTTACGCAAAATGGCACGCACTCTTGATAAGTGCAATGATCTCATACTCTTCTAGCTTTCTTTTGTTGGAGAGGATCTCTTCATGAACTTCACATAGCTAGGCATCTGTTCCAAAGCATCAGCAAAAGGAATATTAATATGTAATTTCTTAAAAACATCAAGAAATTTAGAAAATTGCTTATCTAGCTTTTGCTTTTGAAATCGCTGAGGATATGGCATCGGTGGCACATAAGGAGGTGGATTATCTGGAAACAACTTTGACTTGGGTTTCGCAACTTCTTCAGTTTGCTCTCGATTTTTGATCGCACTTCCCGCTTCTTGTTTTGACTTTTTCTGTGTCACAGGTTCAGGTAACTCTTTGCCACTTCTTAGTGTAATTGCCTTCACTTGTTCCTTAGGGTTGATTTCCGTATTACTAGGCAAAGACCCTTGTGGTCTAGAATTTAATGCACTGGCCAGTTGTCCCACTTGAACTTCCAAATTTCGGATGGATGCTGACTGATTTTGCATTGTGGCTTCAGTCTTAGTCATGAACTGTGAGGTGGCCATGCTCAATTGAGCAAGAGCATCTTCTAAAGACACTTTTTGTGCTGGCGGTTGAAGTGGCTGTGGAGGCTGAAATCCATAGGGTTTATCAGTAGGCTGATTGTTTCTCCAAGAAAAGTTGGGATGATCTCTCCATCCCCGATCGTAAGTGTTGGAGTATGGATTATACTGTCTGTTTGAATTCCCTACAAACTGAGCTAGTTCCCTCTGCGATGGGGCAAAAGGATTTCCCACCTGACAATCACCACTAGAATGAGGTCCACCACAAAAATCACAAGCTTCTGGAGGAATATGGATGGCATTTGCAGTGATTGAACTAAGTTGCTTTGACAATGTAGCAACTCGGGTGATAGTGCGTTGAGGGCATCAACCTTATAGTTGCCATGATTTTTTTGGTAGAGTGGATCTCCTCAAGACCATTGGTAGTCTGTAGATGCCATCTCATCCAACAATGTATAAGCGACCTCATATGTCTTCCCCATTAATGAACCTCCACGCAAAGATCTACAAGTATCTTGGTTGATCGAGTCAACCCGTTATAAAAAGTCTGCAATCAGAACCAACTGGGATACCGTGATGAGGGCATGCTCGCAATAAATCTTTGTACCTCTCCCATGCTTCGTAAAGTGATTCCATCTCATTTTGAGTGAATGTGGTGATCTCATTCCTCATCTTTGCGCTTTTGTGGGTGGAAAATATTTCGTCAAAAATTTACGCCTACACATGTCCCACGTGGTGATTGCTCCCGCCGCAAAGAAAGCAACCAACTCTTGGCCCTATCCTCGGTGAGAATGGGAAAAGCCTCGATCTAATGGCATCATCAGAGACACCATTCATTTTCAATGTAGCAGATCTCAAGAAAATTGATTAAGTGAGCATTAGGATTCTCATGTGCTAACCTGATGGTGATTAGCTTGAACCATCTGGATTATGCCTGACTTCAATTCAAAATTATTTGCCGCAACAGTTGGAGGTATGACACTGTGGAGATCATATGTGGCAGTAGGCAAAGCATAGTCACGTAATGCTCTAGTGTTGGCATTAGCAACCGGGATAGCGTTCTCTTCATGTTCCGCCATAGTATTATGAGATTGTGCAGAAGTTCCTCTCTTTCCCTTTCTATTCAAACGACAAGTCTTTTCTATCTCTGGATCCAATGGGAGGAGATTATCACTTCCAAACCTTCTCATGCACCACAGAATAATATCTAAAAAGGTAAAAAAGTAAATAAATTAAAATAATAAAAGTTCAAATTAAAGGTAGAACTACTTGGTATCGATATTAATAAAATCAAATTAGTCCCCGGCAGCGGCGCCAAAAACTTGTTGCGAATTTTAACACGCAAGTGCACGTGATCGTTAACAAGTAATATAGAGTGAATATAATTTATCGTTCCCACAGAGACTAATGAATTATTAAATACCGAAATTAAAATAGTTCTAACTTTATTTGAAGAAAACAAATATTTTATGGATAAGCTAAATTAAAAGTAATTTTAAAACTTAATTAAAAATAAAATTAAAAACTAAACAAAGCAAGTTAATAGATTAAGTTGACGAAAGATCTAAGGTTTTCGATTTCACCATAACTAATCCATCCTAATATTAATCTATTTCTATAATCTAATTTAATTTCCTGGTTGATAGTCGAGATTCCCAAATTTATTTACTAGTCCCTCCCGAGATCTAATAAAAATCCTCCTAATTGCTAATTCACTATATTCCTATGTGAATTACAACAATTATGAAGTCATTAATTTCTATGGATTCTCATATAGCGACTACACAAACCATGTAGGTATATTCCTATCCTACATGCAATTTATGGCATTTATCTCAATGAACTTGACACATAACTCCTCTTCCAATTCGTTATGATTAACAAATCATCTAATTAGTGATCAAGTAATTAGAAGCATTAAGCACAAAGATAAATACTCAACCATAGAAAATTAAATCAAACTATATTAATAGAAAAAATATTAAGACTTCATAGTTAGGCTACATCGAAACTCTAAAAAAAGAATTTAGTTCATTTTAATATAAAAGAACAACACCAATTTCTTAAACATATGATGGGTGTCGAAACCACCAAAAATAATCCTTCTCTGGCTAAGCTCTGTAGATAGCAGTGAGAGGGTCGAATCCACAGAGATTGGTTAAATTTATTCCTTAAACAAAATAAAATAATAAAAGGGGGGTTTTGTATTATGAAACTAAACAAGAATTGATTAAAAACACCAACCAAATTAAATAACTAATTAAAAATATGAGGAAAAATTAATAAGGAGAAGTTTCCAATCAAGAATTAATTTCGGTATTGATTCCTCAAATTGATCATTGATTCAAAAGATAGGTTCTTTTATCTTGAATAAATTGGTTATAGTTGTTGAAGATCCGTCCTCTAACAACCAATCTTTTCTTACTTTTTCGATAACCTTCGGATCCGTCCTATGAGTTATTTCTCTAATTAACAAACACAACCTTCGGATCTGTCCTATGAGTTATGTCTATTAATTGCATTAAGGTTCAAAAAGACCCAATTACTAACCAGTAAACCCGGAAACGCCTTGTTTATTTAAGCTAGATTATATATTTTCATAACATACAATCTAAGGCGTTGATTACCTTTCGATGTTGTTATTTGTCACTTGAATTAGAACAATCAACAAAAGATTAATTATTCTAAATGACTATATATTGAATTCAACTATTAAACAATAGGCCTCTTGTCTAACAATTCAATTCAATAATATAATGAAGCATAGAAAATATATAAATACTCAAGAATAAAAGAAACAATAAAATTACCGGAACCTCACAATTGTTGGAATCAAACCTTAATTAAACTTGATTGGAAAATAAAAATTTAGCTAAAAATAATTAAAAGAAAATACAAGAAAATCAAATGACTGCCCTTTTTGTCGATCCGTGCGGCTTTCGTCTTCTTCGGCCGTAGCTCACTCCATGAAAGGATGAATTGTGGTTGAAAATTCATTCCCTCCTCTTCCTTCTCATCTTCAAACCTTATTTTCCTCTCTATTGAACTAGGAAAGCCTACAAATGGGATGCCTTGATTGTCTCCAAGCCTTGCCTATTTATAGGCAAGGATTCAAGACATTTGGTTGTGCTTTTCCTTAATTCAAGGCTTTGCTTTCCTTAATTCATGGCTTTTCTTTTCCTTAATTCATGGCTTTGCTTTCCTTAATTCATGGCTTTTCTTTTCCTTAATTCAAGGCTTTGCTTTTCCTTAATTCAAGGCTTTGCTTTTCCTTAATTCAAGGCTTTGCTTTTCCTTAATGGCCAACATTTTGTTGTGGAATTTGGTGGCCTCAATTGTGTCTTTCTTGTGCCACTTGTCTTGTGAGGCTACATTCTTTAGGAAAAATGCTTCATCTAACCATTAATCACAAAAAGAATTAATATCCTTATAAACAAGCCTTTTAATCAATTAAAATACAAGAGAATTGATCCAATAAATATGCAATTATACACTCTATCAAATTCCCCCACACTTAAATCAAAGCTTGTCCTCAAGCTTGCATTAGATCAACATCTTCCTCTCTATCCCATACTCCTTTTCAACCCATCCACAAATAACTCAAAGTCATTACACATTAAAGATCTAAATTGGAATAACAAATCAAAGAATAAGTATTCATAGCCTGATTTTTCAAAACAAAACATATGCATCTCATCAACCTAACAATTTCATCGAAATCAAATGCAACAAAATTTGATAACCTCTCATAGGTTGCACTCTAATCACTCAAAGTGTTTAGGGTTCATTCAACACTCAAATCAAATATAGCATGTCATTACCATAAGCTTGCTTATATATCACATCTCCACCACTAATAATATAAATCCATGCAGAAATCAAAGGGTCTTGAAAATGGTTGTAATGGGGCTTAGGTAAAGGTAGGTAAAAAGAAAGAAAAATATAGGCTACAGATATCAAGATATATAGGAATTTCCTTGCATGACTCAAAAGTAACAAATAGCATAGTAGAACCACTTTCTTTATTCCACATAACATGCATTCCTTTTTTTTTTACAACTTCACCATACAATTGGACCAATTTGTACACAATAAATTTACTTTGTCCAATACTTGTAGGGAATACTTTTCACTTCTTCTCTTTTTTTCTCTTTTTTTTTTCTCAGTGGTTCTTTCCTTCGGAATCAACAGAAATTTTATCATGCAATTCATTCCCACATACTCTTGATCAATGGTTCAACGATGGTAAACAAAGATAAGGATTTAAGGCTAAACAATGTGGTGTTATAACAAAGAAAGGCTAAGGCTCAAAATTGGGTGACTAGGGGTATATGTAATATAAGGTTAAGTTTTTTTTTTTTTTTTTTTTTTTTTAGAAAGTTTAAAATTGGTAATCCTAAATGCCCTTATCATTTTTCAACATGAATTCACAATGTGATCTCAACATGCATAACAAAGCAAGTTCTAGAATGATTATACCATATTTGTCAATCTGAACAAAGAAATATGTGAGCATGAAAAAGAAAATGCTCTTAGGCTCAAATACTCACAATGGTTTCAATGTATCAAATATTGTGCATTCTCATTCAATTCAATTATTAAAATTAACAAGATGCTTTAAAAATTTCCAAACAAAGGCTAATCATACTCATCTCATTCATACATTCCAATCCAAATCACTATAATGCATATAACTCAAAATTATTCTAAATGAGCATCAAAAGAGTGAGAAATTTCAAAGAAGATATCAGAATGTCAAACCTACTTGGAAGGACTTTCTTCACCCCTTTTTTTTTTTTACATGAAAAATTTAGAAATAATCAATGAAGCACAAGACACCCCCCCACACCTAAATCATACATTGTCCTCAATGTATGGAAAATATGCACACGCGGACAAGAAAGAAAATAAAATAAAAACAAGGGAACAAGACACTTCCCTGAACTGATGAACAACTGGAGCCGTGGTGAAGGTGAGGGACATCCTATATGAGTGAAGAGAGAATGAAGGATCAGACGATGTTATGGCCATGGCTGAGCATTGGTTGGTAGAAGAAAATGTAAATTGAAAATGAAAATAAAAAGGAAAAACCAAAATAGAATTTCAAATCCTTTTTTTTTTTTTACACAAAGCAGAAAACATAATAAGATAACTAATTAAATTAAACTTAAATGACAAGAAAATAAAAAAAAAATAATAATAAATAAATAAAAATTTTGGGTTGCCTCCCAAAAGCGCCTTCATTTAACGTCTTTGGCTAGACATCTCCACTTCTCTTTAAGTTATTAAATTTTCACTAATTGTTTGGACCACACTTGCATTTTCTCACAAGCTACCATTACCTTCTCATTCATTTCTAATTGTGCATTCAATTCAACTTGACTAGAAGGTAAAAATGTTGTATCAGAAACAGGCAATACGAAAACAGGAACATCATACTTCGTCGATTTAAGTCTCTCTAGTTCAAAAACAAATTCCTGCAATTCATTATCAATCTCAAGTTCTGGATGGGCAACTTGAACTTCTCTATCGGTCAAGCTATGAGCAATTGCAACTTTAAGCTTATCCTCATGAGAAAAATCAAAAGTATTCTGAGCTAGAGTGTCAATAACATCAAATGCATAAACAGCACATACATCATTAGGAAATTTCATGGCATCATAAATATTGAATTTAATTATTTCACCATCAAATTCCATTGTTAATGTACCATCATGCATATCAATCTTTGTTCTAGATGTTTTCAGGAAAGGTCTCCCTAACAAAATTATACTTGAATTAGGTGAATAATCATCCTCCATGTCAAGTATATAAAAATCTGCAGGAAAAACTAATCCATTTACCTGCACCAAAACATCTTCCAATACTCCCTCAGGATATGCATTAGATCGATCAGCTAATTGAATGATTATGCCAGTATCTTTTAATGGTCCAGCATTCAAAGATTTATAAATAGATAAAGGCATAACATTAATTGATGCACCCAAATCACACATAGCTTTTCCAACATTTTTATTACCTATCTTACAAGGAATGAGGAACATACCTGGATCCTTGCATTTTGAAGGTAACTTCTTTTGTAGTATCGCTGAAACATTCTCCCCCACACTTATTTTCTCATTACCATTCAACTTCTTTTTGTTTGTGCATAAATCTTTAAGAAATTTTGCATAACGAGGAATTTGATTTATAGCATCAAGCAAGGGAATATTTACCTTAACTACGAAATGTCTCAAGAATTCCTTTTCTTCTTCAAGTTTCTTAGATTGAGACAATCGTGGGAAATGGGAGGCGTTACCTTTGGACTTCTTCGATGGTAGAGGCGTGCAACTTCTTTTCCTTTTCCTTTTAGATCTATCTCATGAGAGCAGGTTCTTCCAATACCTTTCCACTTCTCAAGGTAATTGCACTCACATTTTCCATTGGATTTACCATCGTTGAGGAAATTTTCCTTGGTTCTCAAACTTGCTAAGTGAAGATGCAAGTCGACTAACTTGGTTCTCAGTTTGAATGCTCGACTGGTTTCTGTTGAAATTGAATAGAACTATTAGCTAGAGATTCAACTAATTGCTCAAGAGATTTACCTTGTTTATGAGGTTCTTTGAAATTGTTGACTTATCGACAGGTTGGTCTTGTGGTTGTGAATTATTCGGTCTAGGCCCATAGCTGAAATTTGGATGATCCCTCCACCCTTGATTGTATGTATTAGAATAGGGATCATATTTCCCTTGTGGTGCCCCTACGAATCCACCAACTGCATTGGCTTGCTCAGTTGAATCCTCTTGAAGTGTCGGGTACATATTAGTAGTATGATTCGTTTGGGTACATATCCCACAAGCCTTCACCTGTTGAATGCCCCCTGCAACCAATTTTTCGACAAGAGTAGTGAGATTATTTAATCGTTGGTCAATAGAAAACACATTTACCTCATTCACTCTTCTTGGTGGATCATCTCGTCGCACACCAAACTGTTGTGTATTGGCAGCCATAGTTGAAATCAAGGTCCTAGCCTCGCTTGGGGTTTTATGTACTAAAGCACCTCCACTAGCAAAGATCAACCATGTTCCTATCCATGTTGGATAGCCCTTCATAGAAATATTGAATTAGTAGTGGTCGAGAATCGATGTTCGGGCAATCGAACACAACTGCTTGAACCTCTCCTAGTACTCATGGAGAGTTTCTCCATTATATTGTCGGATTCCACAAATGTCCTTCCGAATGTTAGCAGCTCGGGATGCAGGAAAAAATTTCTCGAGGAATTGTCTTTGCATCTCATTCCACGTGGTCACTGAGCCAGAAGGTAGGTAGTACAGCCAATCCTTCGCTTTATCAGCTAATGAAAACGGAAAGGCTCGCAACTTTACTTGCTCCTCAGCCACATTTTGTGGCTTCATTGTCGAACACACCACGTGAAACTCTTTTAAATGCTTGTGTGGATCCTCACCTGCAAGACCGTGAAATTTCGGGAGTAAGTGAATTAAACCGGATTTTAATTCAAAAGCCACTTCAAGAGCTGGGTATTCAATACATAATGGTTGTTGGTTCAAATTTGGCATGGCCAATTCCTTTAAAGTTCTTTCATTATTTATAGCCATGTTTTCTTCTTCACTATTAAATAATTCAGACAAATTATATTCAAAAGATGAAGAAGATGATACTCCCTGAGAATGTTGCTTGGTTTCTTTCCTTAATCTCCGAGCAGTCCTCTCAATTTTTGAATCGGAACGAGCTTGCTCGCATGCGGTTAGATCGTGGCATAAACCAAACAATAGAGGGAAGAAAAGTTAGGAAAGAAAAATAATAAAATAAAATATAAAAATAAATAAATAAATAAAATAAAATAAAAATAAAAGAAACAAATTTAAGAACCAATCCCCGGCAACGGCGCCAAAATTTGATGGGTGTCGAAACCACCAAAAATAATCCTTCTCTGGCTAAGCTCTGTAGATAGCAGTGAGAGGGTCGAATCCACAGAGATTGGTTAAATTTATTCCTTAAACAAAATAAAATAATAAAAGGGGGGTTTTGTATTATGAAACTAAACAAGAATTGATTAAAAACACCAACCAAATTAAATAACTAATTAAAAATATGAGGAAAAATTAATAAGGAGAAGTTTCCAATCAAGAATTAATTTCGGTATTGATTCCTCAAATTGATCATTGATTCAAAAGATAGGTTCTTTTATCTTGAATAAATTGGTTATAGTTGTTGAAGATCCGTCCTCTAACAACCAATCTTTTCTTACTTTTTCGATAACCTTCGGATCCGTCCTATGAGTTATTTCTCTAATTAACAAACACAACCTTGAGATCTGTCCTATGAGTTATGTCTATTAATTGCATTAAGGTTCAAAAAGACCCAATTACTAACCAGTAAACCCGGAAACGCCTTGTTTATTTAAGCTAGATTATATATTTTCATAACATACAATCTAAGGCGTTGATTACCTTTCGATGTTGTTATTTGTCACTTGAATTAGAACAATCAACAAAAGATTAATTATTCTAAATGACTATATATTGAATTCAACTATTAAACAATAGGCCTCTTGTCTAACAATTCAATTCAATAATATAATGAAGCATAGAAAATATATAAATACTCAAGAATAAAAGAAACAATAAAATTACCGGAACCTCACAATTGTTGGAATCAAACCTTAATTAAACTTGATTGGAAAATAAAAATTTAGCTAAAAATAATTAAAAGAAAATACAAGAAAATCAAATGACTGCCCTGTTTGTAGATCCGTGCGGCTTTCCTCTTCTTCGGCAGTAGCTCACTCCATGAAAGGATGAATTGTGGTTGAAAATTCATTCCTCCTCTTCCTTCTCATCTTCAAACCTTATTTTCCTCTCTATTGAAGTAGGCAAGCCTCCAATTGGGATGCCTTGATTGTTCTCAAGCCTTCCCTATTTATAGGCAAGGAGTCAAGACATTTGGTTGTGCTTTTCCTTAATTCAAGGCTTTGCTTTCCTTAATTCATGGCTTTTCTTTTCCTTAATTCATGGCTTTGCTTTCCTTAATTCATGGCTTTTCTTTTCCTTAATTCAAGGCTTTGCTTTTCCTTAATTCAAGGCTTTGCTTTTCCTTAATTCAAGGCTTTGCTTTTCCTTAATGGCCAACATTTTGTTGTGGAATTTGGTGGCCTCAATTGTGTCTTTCTTGTGCCACTTGTCTTGTGAGGCTACATTCTTTAGGAAAAATGCTTCATCTAACCATTAATCACAAAAAGAATTAATATCCTTATAAACAAGCCTTTTAATCAATTAAAATACAAGAGAATTGATCCAATAAATATGCAATTATACACTCTATCAACATAATTGCAAAAAGAAAAAAAATATAAAAAAATAAATAAATTCCAACAAAACCCGTAGGTGGTAGCAACTCCACTCTTTGTTCTTTGACTTTTGTCTACCCGTAAGCTTCCAAAGAGAAAGACTCAGCTGCTTCCTTTGTATCCAAGTCAAGCTTGGCTGCTGCTTCTCTTAGATTTACTACAAACAAGAACAAAGACTGGAAATTGACGGGAGAAGCCTGAAGAAGACACAAGAGGACCGACTGAAATTCTGCTGCAGAAAAACCAAGAAGAAGATCAAGAAGAAAACAAGAAGAAAAACAGGAAGGACAGGAAGAAGAATAAAAACAACGACTGTAGTTTCTGCTAGGAAAACCAAGAGAAAGTGCAACTGAAAAACAAGAAGAAAAACCGAGAACAAGGAGAAAAACAGAAAGCAGAAAAATCAAGAAAAGGAAAATTCTGCTAGAAGCTAAAGAAAAGGAAGCAAAGAATTCTTTGAAGAAAATAAAGGACTGCTGCCCGAAATTCTGCTAAGAACAAAACTAAACTAAAGAAAAGAAAAGAACAAACTGATCCTAAACTAAAGGAAGAAAGGAAAAAAAACAAAGGAAGAAAAAATGCTGCTCTCGGCTGAATAATGGGATTCCCCTTCCTCCGTTCCAAGCTGCGCTATTTATAGGCAAGGCTTTGTCCAGATTTTTTCTTTTCTTGTTTATTTCTTTGTTCTGCCGAAGGTGTTGTGTTGTTGTCATCCATGTGCTCAGTTTATTTTACAGCAAAGAAAGCAGCCCAAGCTTTGCTTTCCAAATGTCATTCTTGCTTCGAAGCTTTCCTCTCCTTTCTTTTTCTTTCTTAGTGTGCTTCACGGCTGTTTCTTTCTTTTTGCAGCCACAAACATGTGTTGTTGTCTTCCATGTGCTCAGTTTATTTTACAGCAAATAAAAGGATCCTTTGTAGCTCATCTCCATAAAAGAATTGTTGAATGCATGTTCTCTCTTCATGCAGAAAGAATTGTTCGGATGGCCCAAGAAATGCAGCTGCTGGAATTTTTTTTTTTTTTCTTCTCTCTTTCGGCTGTCCAGCTTTCTTTCTTTCTGTATTTTTATTTTTCCTTTCTTTTGCCCATGTAATACTGCATTTTGAAGATACTTTCTTGCTGTCCATGTGCATTTTTTCTTCAGAAAAAGAAAAGAATGGCAGCTGGTTTGTTTCCTTTGCATGTGCGGCTGTTTTTCCTTTGCAGCTGGGTTGTTTCCTTTCTTTCTTTCTTTCCCGTAGTGCAGCAGACTTTTGTTGCTAATCTTTCCTTTCTGCTTTGGCTGAGTAATAAGGCTTCTTATTACTGAAACTTACTATCAATTTGTGCTGCAAAACGTGAAGTAAACTGCTGCAATAATATGAACCCGTAGCTGAAGGAAATTTCAGAAAAAATCTTCAAGTTTCTGTCCAGTTTTGGTCATTTTTCTTCCAGAATTTGAGAAAACTTTCTTCATGCTACGTTTTACTCTCTTTCTTAGCTTTCCATATCATCTTGAATCATCTCATTTGGACGTATGTATCAAGAGTTATGAACTCCGGAAGATGAGTGAGTTTTCAAAGGATAATTTGGCCAAAATATGTAAAAACAAATTAAAACACAAGCCAATTTCTAACCAAAATGAATAAGAAAACTCTATATAAAATAGAGTTATCAAATTACCCCCAACTTAGATTAAAGCTTGTCCTCAAGCTTGCACTAGGAGAACATATTTCTTTTCTTTCCATATCCTTTCTAACCCATCCATAAATAATTCAAAGTCATTATACATTAGAGATCCAGATTGGAATAATAATCCAAAGAACAAGTATTCATAGCCCTTTTTAATCTAAACAAAATACACATCTCATTAATTCCAACAATTTCGTCGAAATCAAATGCACAAAATTTGATAACCTCTCATAGGTTGCACTCTAATCACTCAAAGTGTTTAGGGGTTTCATTCAGCACTCAAATCAAACATAGCATGTCATTACCATAGGCTTGCTTATTATCACATCTCCACCACTAATAAATATGAATCCATGCAATAATCAAAGGGTCTTTATAAGGGTTGTAACGGGGCTTAGGTAAAGGTAGGTAAAAAAAAAAAAGAAGGAAAATTTAGGTTAAGCATATCAACGTATATAGGAACTTTCTTGCATAACTCAAAAGCACAAAAATAGCACATTAGAACCACTTCTTATTCCAAATAACATGCATTCCCTTTTTGCACTTTATCATGTAGTTGGACCATCTTGTACACAATGAAGAACATCCACTTTGTAGAACATCTACTTTGTCCAATCTTTGTCGGGAATATTTTTATTTTTCACTTCTTTTCTTTCTTTCCCTTTTTTTTTTTTTCAGTGGTTCTTTTCTTTGAATCAATAGACATTTTATCATGCAATTAGTTCCCACATACTCTTGACATAGGTTTCAACATGATAAACAAAAACAATGGTTTGAGGCTAATGACGTGGTGTTTATAACAAAGAAAGGTTAAGGCAAAATTGGTTGACTAGGGTATATGTAATGTGATGGCTTTTTATAAAGTTTAAACGGCTCATCCTAAATGCCCTTATCATCTCAAAGCATGAATTCATATTGTGATCTCAACATGCATAACAAAGCAAGTTCTAGAATGAACATACCATATTTGACAACACTCAATCAAAGAAATATGTGAGCAATAAAATTGCTCTTAGGCTCAAATATTCACAATGGTTCAATGTATATCAAATCTTGCACATTCTCATTCAATTCAATTATTAAAATCAACAAGATGCTTTAAAAATTTTCAAAACAAAGACTAATCATACTTGCCTCATTCATACATTCCAACCCACATAACTAATGCATATAACTCAAAATTATTCTAAATGAGTATCAAAAGAATTAGAAATTTCAAAGAAGATATCAATAAAATTGAAAACTTGGAAGGACTTTTCTTTTTAACCCAAAAAAATTGAAATCTTGCAAAAATTTTGACAGAAATCCAGCACATTTCATGTATCCCACCCCCAACTTAAAATTTAGCATTGTCCTCAATGCAACAAGGAGCAAGATCAAGTATAGCAACTAAAGAGAACATAAGAAAAACGAAAAATGAGGAAACTGCCCTGTTGTGAACAACTGTTGAAGATGAATTTCGTTCAGGTATCAAAACAGCTCCAAAAATTCTGAAATTTTGTGGATATGAACCCAGTTGAATCTTCTACCTTTCTGTAAAATTTCAGCACAAAATTCCAATGGGAAGGCCTCGAACCGAATTCTTCTTCAGACTGGTGCAGCAAAAAGCAGAATTTCAAATAATAATTTTTTTTTTATAAGACAAAAATAAGAATAATAATAATAAGAAGAATAAAAAAAATAAAAGCAATAAAGGTAAAAGAACTTGGGTTGCCTCCCAAGTAGCGCAATTGGTTAACGTCGTTATGCTCGACGTCCTCTATCGCTCAAATAATTAAATTTTTACCAATTGCTTGGACCATATCTGCATGTTCTTCATTGATTTTGCAGAAACCACCATTGCATTCTCATACGCCCCTTGACGGAATTCATCCATCTTATCCAATTGGAGTAGTCTTTTCTCACCTGAGGCTTTCAAGTCAAAGTTAAGATGCTTGGGCAATGGATTGAGGTCTAATTGTGGAGGCTTCTCAACTGAAGGTAGTGGTTTGGAAACACCTATTCCAAGATCTTCAAATGGCCTTTTAATGAACTTAGATGCTAAGGCCTCAAGTTGTTTGGAGCATGTATATACCTCTTGATTTTTAGAATGTTTTATCCCCACAAGACATGCTTCGATTGGATCTTTTGGATGGCTCGCTTCGAATTTTTCTTTAGTGCACCCATCAATTGTATCTACCTTCATACAATTGTCTATCTCACTTGGAAATTTCAGTGCTTTAAAGACATTGAAAGTGACTTGCTCATCTTGAACCCTCATGGTTAATTGCCCTTTTTGCACATCTATTAGGGTCCTTCCCGTAGCTAAGAAAGGTCTACCAAGAATAATAGGAATTTCTTGGTCTTCCTCCATGTCAAGTACAATGAAATCAGCCGGGAAGATAAATTTATCCACCTTGACAAGCACATCCTCTATAATACCTCTTGGGTATTTTAATGATCTATCTGCCAATTGCAATGTAACTGTAGTGGGTTTGGCTTCTCCTAAGCCAAGTTTCCTAAAAAGCAGAAAGAGGCATAAGATTAATACTTGCACCAAGATCACACAAGGCTTTATTAAAATAAGAATTTCCTATAGTGCAAGGAATAGCAAAACTCCTGGATCTTTAAGTTTAGGAGGAAGCTTTTACGCAAAATGGCCTGCACTCTTGATAAGTGCAAAGTCTCATACTCTTCTAGCTTTCTTTTGTTGGAGAGGATCTCCTTCATGAACTTCACATAGCTAGGCATCTGTTCCAAAGCATCAGCAAAAGGAATATTAATATGTAATTTCTTAAAAACATCAAGAAATTTAGAAAATTGCTTATCTAGCTTTTGCTTTTGAAATCGCTGAGGATATGGCATCGGTGGCACATAAGGAGGTGGATTATCTGGAAACAACTTTGACTTGGGTTTATGACTTCTTGATTTGCTCCTCAGTTTTGATCGCACTTCACCGCTTCTTGTTTTGACTTTTACGTGTCACGAGTTCAGTAACTCTTTGCCACTTCTTAGTGTAATTGCCTTCACTTGTTCCTTAGGGTTGATTTCCGTATTACTAGGCAAAGACCCTTGTGGTCTAGAATTTAATGCACTGGCCAGTTGTCCCACTTGAACTTCCAAATTTGGATGGATCTTGTGATTTTGCATTGTGGCTTGATCTTAGTCATGAATCGTGAGGTGGCCATGCTCAATTGAGCAAGAGCATCTTCTAAAGACACTTTTTGTCTTTGGCGGTTGAAGTGGTGTGGAAATTTGAAATCCATAGGGTTTATCGGTGGTGATTGTTTCTCCAAGAAAAGTTGGGATGATCTCTCCATCACATCGTAAGTGTTGGAGTATGGATTATCTTGTCTGTTTGAATTCACCTAAAGCGAGCTAGTTCCTCTGCGATGGGGCAAAAGGATTTCCCACGACAATCACCACTAGAATGAGGTCCACCACAAAAATCACAAGCATCTGGAGGAATATGGATGGCATTTGCAGTGATTGAACTAAGTTGCTTTGACAGTGTAGCAACCTGGGCTGATAGTGCAGTGAGGGCATCAACCTTATAGTTGCCATGATTTTTCGGTAGAGTGGATCTCCCTGAAGACCATTGGTAGTCTGTAGATGCCATCTCATCCAACAATGTATAAGCAGCCTCATATGTCTTCCCCATTAATGAACCTCCCGCTGCAGCATCTACAAGTATCTTGGTTGATCGAGTCAACCCGTTATAAAAAGTCTGCAACTGTAACCAATCTGGGATACCGTGATGAGGGCATGCTCGCAATAAATCTTTGTACCTCTCCCATGCTTCAGAAAGTGATTCCATCTCATTTTGAGTGAATGTGGTGATCTCATTCCTCATCTTTGCAGTTTTGGTGGGTGGAAAATATTTCGTCAAAAATTTCTGCCTACACATGTCCCACGTGGTGATTGCTCCTGCTGGCAAAGAAAGCAACCAACTCTTGGCCCTATCCCTCAGTGAGAATGGGAAAAGCCTCGATCTAATGGCATCATCGAGACACCATTCATTTTCAATGTAGCAGATCTCAAGAAAATTGATTAAGTGAGCATTAGGATTCTCATGTGCTAACCTGAACTGATTAGCTTGAACCATCCGGATTATGCGACTTCAATTCAAAATTATTTGCCGCAGATTGGAGGTATGACACTGGAGATCATATGTGGCGATGGCAAAGCATAGTCACGTAATGCTCTAGTGTTGGCATTAGCAACCGGGATAGCGTTCTCTTCATGTTCGCCATAGTATTATGAGATTGTGCGAAGTTCCTCTCTTTCCTTTCTATTCAAACGACAAGTCTTTTCTATCTCTGGATCCAATGGGAGGAGATTATCACTTCCAAACCTTCTCATGCACCACAGAATAATATCTAAAAAGGTAAAAAAGTAAATAAATTAAAATAATAAAAGTTCAAATTAAAGGTAGAACTACTTGGTATCGATATTAATAAAATCAAATTAGTCCCCGGCGTACATAAAAACTTGTTGCGAATTTTAACACGCAAGTGCGTGATCGTTAACAAGTAATATAGAGTGAATATAATTTATCGTTCCCACAGAGACTAATGAATTATTAAATACCGAAATTAAAATAGTTCTAACTTTATTTGAAGAAAACAAATATTTTATGGATAAGCTAAATTAAAAGTAATTTTAAACCTTAATTAAAAATGTAATTAAAAACTAATCAAAGCAAGTTAATAGATTAAGTTGTGAAAGATCTAAGGTTTTCGATTTCACCATAACTAATCCATCCTAATATTAATCTATTTCTATAATCTAATTTAATTTCCTGGTTGATAGTCGAGATTCCCAAATTTATTTACTAGTCCCTCCCGAGATCTAATAAAAATCCTCCTAATTGCTAATTCACTATATTCCTATGTGAATTACAACAATTATGAAGTCATTAATTTCTATGGATTCTCATATAGCGACTACACAAACCATGTAGGTATATTCCTATCCTACATGCAATTTATGGCATTTATCTCAATGAACTTGACACATAACTCCTCTTCCAATTCGTTATGATTAACAAATCATCTAATTAGTGATCAAGTAATTAGAAGCATTAAGCACAAAGATAAATACTCAACCATAGAAAATTAAATCAAACTATATTAATAGAAAAAATATTAAGACTTCATAGTTAGGCTACATCGAAACCCTAAAAAAAGAATTTAGTTCATTTTAATATAAAAGAACAACACCAATTTCTTAAACATAATTGCAAAAAGAAAAAAAATATAAAAAAATAAATAAATTCCAACAAAACCCGTAGGTGGTAGCAACTCCACTCTTTGTTCTTTGACTTTTGTCTACCCGTAAGCTTCCAAAGAGAAAGACTCAGCTGCTTCCTTTGTATCCAAGTCAAGCTTGGCTGCTGCTTCTCTTAGATTTACTACTAACAAGAACAAAGACTGGAAATTGACGGGAGAAGCCTGAAGAAGACACAAGAGGACCGACTGAAATTCTGCTGCAGAAAAACCAAGAAGAAGATCAAGAAGAAAACAAGAAGAAAAACAGGAAGGACAGGAAGAAGAACAAAAACAACGACTGTAGTTTCTGCTAGGAAAACCAAGAGAAAGTGCAACTGAAAAACAAGAAGAAAAACCGAGAACAAGGAGAAAAACAGAAAGCAGAAAAATCAAGAAAAGGAAAATTCTGCTAGAAGCTAAAGAAAAGGAAGCAAAGAATTCTTTGAAAAAAATAAAGGACTGCTGCCCGAAATTCTGCTAAGAACAAAACTAAACTAAAGAAAAGAAAAGAACAAACTGATCCTAAACTAAAGGAAGAAAGGAAAAAAAAAAAAAAAAGGAAGAAAAAATGCTGCTCTCGGCTGAAAATGGGATGCTCTCCTCCGTTCCAAGCTGCGCTATTTATAGGCAAGCCTTTGTCCAGATTTTTTCTTTTCTTGTTTCTTTCTTTGTTCTGCCGAAGGTGTTGTGTTGTTGTCATCCATGTGCTCAGTTTATTTTACAGCAAAGAAAGCAGCCCAAGCTTTGCTTTCCAAATGTCATTCTTGCTTCCCGAAGCTTTCCTCTCCTTTTTCTTTTTCTTTCTTAGTGTGCTTCACGGCTGTTTCTTTCTTTTTGCAGCCACAAACATGTGTTGTTGTCTTCCATGTGCTCAGTTTATTTTACAGCAAAGAAAAGGATCCTTTGTAGCTCATCTCCATAAAAGAATTGTTGAATGCATGTTCTCTCTTCATGCAGAAAGAATTGTTCGGATGGCCCAAGAAATGCAGCTGCTGGAATTTTTTTTCTTCTCTCTTTCGGCTGTCCAGCTTTCTTTCTTTCTGTATTTTTATTTTTCCTTTCTTTTGCCCATGTAATACTGCATTTTGAAGATACTTTCTTGCTGTCCATGTGCATTTTTTCTTCAGAAAAAGAAAAGAATGGCAGCTGGTTTGTTTCCTTTGCATGTGCGGCTGTTTTTCCTTTGCAGCTGGGTTGTTTCCTTTCTTTCTTTCTTTCCCGTAGTGCAGCAGACTTTTGTTGCTAATCTTTCCTTTCTGCTTTGGCTGAGTAATAAGGCTTCTTATTACTGAAACTTACTATCAATTTGTGCTGCAAAACGTGAAGTAAACTGCTGCAATAATATGAACCCGTAGCTGAAGGAAATTTCAGAAAAAATCTTCAAGTTTCTGTCCAGTTTTGGTCATTTTTCTTCCAGAATTTGAGAAAACTTTCTTCATGAAAGTTTTTGCTCTCTTTCTTAGCTTTCCATATCATCTTGAATCATCTCATTTGGACGTATGTATCAAGAGTTATGAACTCCGGAAGATGAGTGAGTTTTCAAAGGATAATTTGGCCAAAATATGTAAAAACAAATTAAAACACAAGCCAATTTCTAACCAAAATGAATAAGAAAACTCTATATAAAATAGAGTTATCAGGCATGATTATTACTTGGTAAGTGATTCAATTATGTCAAGGGATAAACAATCTAATTAAAACAGCCATGGTATGAGTTTGTTTGTTAGAATTGGGTTTCTCTAAATCTTAAGGCTGTGGGTAAATTGAATTCTATGGTGGTTCCTAGATTATTTATCAACAAGAGAAGTAATTAACGAGGGTCTCTTAATTGCCAACTAAATAAGGAGAAATTGGTTGCTTGGTGGTACTAAGTGGCTATAACCAATTTATTCGTGGATTTATGAGATTAATTTTGTGTCAATGACCAATTGAATGAACCAATCCTGAAATTATTCCTTTAACTAGATCTTGTTAATCATTGAATTTTACTATTTTAAATTCTGCATTAATTAATATATTTAGTCTTAATTTGTTAATTTGCATTTTTACATTTTTGCATATTTAGTATTGTTCTTAAACAACCCCCCCAAATCATTTTGTTGAGAGATAAATCCACCATTCCCTGAGGAGACGACCCGACTCACGCTATACTTTGGAAGGTTTGAGAGTTGGACTTTATTTTTGGTGGTTTAACGACACACCAAATGGTTAGCTTCGCCGTGTATATTTTCACTCTATAAATGTATAATTGCATATTTATTGGGTCAATTCCCTTATATTTTAGTTGATTAAAAAGCTTGTTTATGAGGATATTAATTATTTTATGATTAATGGTTAGGATGAAGCATTTTTAGGAAAAAGTGAACAAATAAAGAGAGTATTTACATAGTTAGAATTTTTATGCTACAAGTGTCTTAAATCTTCTAAGATTTTATATTATTTTCTTATACTTAAGATAGGAGCCTACTTTTATTATTTATTTTTCCTAAAAAATGCGGCCTCACAAGTCACAAGGGCACAAGAAAAAAAACAAGTAGCAGACAAAGAAAGAAAAAAAAACAAAAAGACAAAGGCTGCAAAACAAGACAAAGCAAATTAGGAAACAAACAAGAAAGAGCCGTCCTTGCAACAAGTAGAATTGCAAAAGGAAAAAAAAAAGAAAACAAGCGGCCCACGTTTTATTTTCCTACGGATTGCTGGGTGCCCTTTAAATTCATTCTTTCCTGAAGCAACAAAGGAGGGCCGCACTTTTATTCGTTCTTGGAGACAAACAGAGAGACGGCCGCACACAACAGAAACACAAAAAGACGAAGAGCCGCACCGGCATGGACAGGAGCAGCGAGCCTTTGATTTTCTCATGCTTTTCTTCTATTATGTCTAGCTAAATTTTTATCTTTCCAATCAAGATTAATTGAGGTTGATTCCAACAATTGTAAGATTCCAGTAATTTTATTATTTCTTTTATTTTTGAATATTTATATATTTTCTATGCTTCATCATATTATTGGATTGAATTGTTGTTGCGAATTTTACACGCAAGTGCACGTGATCGTTAACAAGTAATATAGAGTAAATATAATTTATCGTTCCCACAGAGACTAATGAATTATTAAATACCGAAATTAAAATAGTTCTAACTTTATTTGAAGAAAATTTTTTTTATGAATAAGCTAAATTAAAAGTAATTTTAAAACTTAATTAAAACTAAAATTAAAAACTAAACAAAGCAAGTTAATGGATTAAATTGACGAAAGATCTAGGGTTTTCGATTTCACCTTCACTAATCCATCCTAATATTAATCTATTTCTATAATCTAATTTAATTTCCTGGTTGATAGTCGAGACTCCCTAATTTATTTATTAGTCCCTCCCGAGATCTAATAAAAATCCCCCTAATTGCTAATTCACTATATTCCTATGTGAATTACAACAATTATGAAGTCATTAATTTCTATGAATTCTCATATAGCGACTACACAAACCATGCAGATATATTCCTATCCTACATGCAATTTATGGCATTTATCTCAATGAACTTGACACATAACTCCCCTTCCAGTTCGTTATGATTAACAAATCATCTAATTAGTGATCAAGTAATTAGAAGCATTAAGCACAAAGATAAACACTCAACCATGGAAAATTAAATCAAACTATATTAATAGAAAAAATATTAAAGACTTCATAGTTAGGCTACATCGTACCCCTAGAAAAATGAATTAGTTCATATTAAAATAAAAGAATAACACCAATTTCTTAAACATAATTGCAAAAAGAAGAAAGAAAATAAAATAAAAATAAACTCCAAACAAAACCCGTAGGTGGTAGCCACTCCACTCTTTGTTCTTTAACTTTTGTCTTCTCTGCACGGGCGGCTAAATTCTAAGCTTACAGAACCAATTCAAAACAACGAAAAGAAAGGACTGGACGTGAAGTCCAGGAAGGAGAATAAGAGAACCGGCTGATATTGCTCTAAGAACACCAAGGACAGAAAATCAAGAAGAAAAACAAGAAGAAAAGCTGGACGGCCAGGCAGAAAAAGAACAATTTGCTGCTAAACTAAAGGACGAGAAGGAGAACAAAGAATGGATTTCTCCAAGCCAGAATGACTTCTGAAGGCCATAGACACCCTCTTTATATAGGTGCAGCTTTTTCCTATTTTCCCTTTGCTTTCCAATTGCCTCTCGGCTTTCTTTGTTTCCTTTTTAGCTTTGTTTCTTTTTTTTTCCTGCCGTTCTTCTTCTCATTCCCGAACCAACTTTGCTTCCTCTTTTCTTTGTGCAAATTTTGTTACCAAATTTCAGCCGTATGTTGCTTCCAAATTCCTTTTGCAGCTTGGTTTCTTTCTTTCTTGCCCGAAGTGTAGCAGACTTTTGTTTCTTATTTGCGCTAAGCTTTCCTTTCTGCGGTTGTCTTCTATTTCCAATTTGCTGCAGCTTAATGCTAAAGAAGTCTCCTTATGTTTTCCGTTGTGCAGCTTGCATCTTTTTTCCCAAATTCAGTTGCCGACTTTTCTTTTGTTTCCTTTTTGCTTCCATACGGCTTTTAGAAGTTTTCAGCTCCAGATTGCAGCACAGCTTTCCTTCTTTGTTTTGTTCAGTACAGCTCTTGTTTGCTTACGGAGTCTCCTTCTTCTTTTGTTGTTGCTTGATAGGATTTAAATTGTTACCATTTAATATGAGCAAAATTATGATGTTAATACTTTATTTGGTATGCAATTGACTAATTTAAAGTGTTTTTGTACAGTGAGTGAAGTTGATAGTCTAAAGTGAAAAGATGGTATTTAATGAAGATTTAGATGATTTTTGGAGAAGCACTTTAGAAGCAAAACAGAAGACTATTTTGGATTGGTCGTGCCCACGCCTTAAAGGATGAAGTTTTGGAGAAGAAATTCAAAGAAATGCACGTGACCACGTCTTAAGCTGAGACAAAGACCAATGGGCTGAATTTTCAAGATTGAATTTGTCTTTTGATTTAAACGTTTGTAATTCAAGTTAGTATTGATTGGATGACATTTGTTAGGGATAGATAGGATTAGATAGGATAGGATGGTTGGTTAGGACTTTAAAGTTTAAAGAATTAGGATTTGTTGGAGAAGTTTTAGGAAGTCTTTAGGGAGGTTGTTAGAGAATAAGCCTATAAATAGGAGGGTTAGTGAGCTTGGAAGACATAAGTCTTTCCTTTAATTCTTTGCAGAATTTTTCCTTTCTCTTGTACTTCTCTTCTCTTTAGAATAAATATTAGAATAGTTTTGCCATCATGAGTGGTTAATTTACTTTCATTCCGTTCCAAGGGGTGTTGATGCCAATATATTTAGTGAGGTTTTGTTCATAGTTTCATAATCTTTTGCATTCAAGTAATCATTATTTCTTGCATTATATTTTTATGGATTTTGAATGATAAATAAATTGACAACTTATTTGCATTCTTCTTTCTATAGCTATCTATTTGTTCTTGATCCGTAATTGTCCGGAACATTTAGTACAAGTAGCACTTAAATCTTTTTGCGTGTGTAAAGTGACAGTAATCATGCATTTATGATTTAAAGGGAAGTAATGATACAAAGATTTTCAATTGTAGCTATCTCAATTGTTGATTTTTGGTTTAACTGTTTTCAATGTTCTTAGTGCTACTATCAAATGATATGGAACGCTATCGCCCCCAGTCATTTGTTAGTAAGGTTTGTTATGAATGCTAGGTTCAAACAAATAGAATAGGAAAATTCAAAATTTTGTCATGGCTATCCTGCGAAATTTTTGGTTAAATGCTTGAATAAAAAAGGGTGTTTTTAGAATCCTATGATCTAGATATATTTGGTGCAATTACACTTCCTTGGAGCGGCGTTTGGTAAGATTGAAATATTTCTTTGATAATTTTCCTTTATTTATTAATATTAGACTTGGTATTAATCTTCTTCTTTTATTTTTTCTTCTTTTCATCTCAAGTGCTAGAAAACCCCCCTCAACACATAGCTCCTCGTGGGATTCGAACTGGTCCACTACTACTACAAATCAATTGTAGCTAGTTAAAGATCTGAATTAATTTTGGGGGCTTCGACAACCCGACCAAAATTTTGGCGCCGTTGCCGAGGAGCTATTTTAATTTTTTTTTAGCATTTTGATTTTTATTGTATGACCCGTGCTTCTCACAAAGGTGATCTTGTGTTCATTTCAGAAATTGAGAAGGAAGCTCGACGACTAAGGAAGGAAACAAGAAGGAGACTACAATTTAATTCAACACCACTTGAGGAAGAAAGAATGGCTGCAAGAGATCGTACATTGAGAGAGCTTATTGCTCCAGTTTTAAATCAACAACCTCTTTGCATACAATTTCCAAATTTAGAAGTAGCATTTGAATTAAAATCTGGACTTATTCATTTGTTGCCTATTTTTCGTGGAAATGCAGGTGAAGAACCACACAAACATCTCAAGGAATTCCATGTGGTTTGCTCTAGTTTGAAACCACAAGGAGTAACGGAGGAACAAGTAAATTTGAGAGCTTTTCCTTTCTCCTTGGGAGATAAGGCGAAAGATTGGCTTTATTATCTTCCTGCAGGTTCCATTACAACTTGGGAGGAAATGAAAAGGTTGTTCTTGGAGAAATTTTTTCCGGCCTCAAGAGCTGCAAATATTAGGAAGGAGATATGTGGTATTAGACAACTTGGTGGAGAATCATTATATGAATATTGGGAAAGATTCAACCAATTGTGTGCAAGTTGTCCTCACCACCAAATTTCAGACCAGCTTTTGATCCAATACTTTTATGAAGGATTGTTACCAATGGATCGTAGCATGGTTGATGCAGCCAGTGAAGGAGCCTTGGTGAACAAAACACCAACTGCAGCAAGACAATTAATTTCAAACATGGCAGAAAATTCGCAACAATTTGGTTCAAGATCGGAAGGGACAACTAAAAGGATTAATGAGGTAAGTACTTCTAGCATTCAAGACCAAATTTCTGATCTAACTACTCTAGTTCGTCAAATGGCTGTAGGACAATTGCAAAATGCAAAGGTGTGTGGAGTTTGCTCAATTCCTGGACATCCTACAGATTTGTGCCCAACCTTGCAAGAAGACATGATGCAACAAGCAAATGCAATTGGAGGATATCCCAATCAACCCCAAAGAAAATATGATCCTTATGCAAACCATTATAATCCTGGTTGGAGGGATCATCCAAATCTTAGTTATGGGAACCTAGGTGGGCAGCCAAGATATTCATTTGCAAGCCAAAACAGGCCAGCACAACAACCACCACCAATGCCATCATCAAATTCAGGTATGCCTTTAGAAGATATTGTAAGATCCTTGGTTACTAATACACAACAATTTCAAAATAATGTGCAGAAATTCCAACAAGAGACGGGAGCTAGTATCCGCAATGTGGAGAATCAAGTATCTCAATTAGCAGCCGAAGTGAGTGAATTGAAACAAGCATTCTCAAAAGGATTACCTTCTCAAACAGTGGTAAATCCAAAAGAATGTGTTAATGCAATGATGTTGAGAAGTGGTAAGGAACTTCAACCCATACCCACTCCCCAAAAGAAAATTGTTGAGGAGACCAAGGATAAGGAAGAAGAGAACCCAAAAGTAGTAAGTTTTGATCCTTTATTACCTAATGATTCAATTACTAATGTTGCACCTTTTCCAAGTAGGTTAGCAAGGTCAAAAAGAGAGGATTATGAGCAAGGAATTTTGGAGACATTCAAAAAGGTAGAAATAAACATTCCTTTGATAGATGCAATCAAGCAAATCCCCAGGTATGCAAAGTTTTTGAAGGAATTATGCACAAATAAAAGAAGGCTAAAAGGTGATGAAACCATCAATGTTGGGCAAAACGCATCTGCAATAATTCTAAAAAAATTACCTGATAAGTGTATGGATCCTGGGATGATTTCAATTCCTTGTGTAATTGGGAATAAAATGATTAAACATGCCATGCTAGATTTAGGAGCATCTATAAATGTTATGCCATACTCTGTATATTGTGCTCTAAATTTGGGACCAATGAAGCCAACAAGGGTAATTATTAAGCTTGCTAATAGGTCTACTGCATATCCTGAAGGAGTCGTAGAAGATGTTTTAGTTCAAGTCAATAAATTGATTTTTCCGGCTGATTTTTATATTTTGAAAACTGAGGATGATGACATGGGAGAATCAGCCACTCTTTTGTTGGGGAGACCTTTTATGATGACGGCTAAGACCAATATAGATTTGGATGAGTGCACGATTTCTATAAAATTTGATGAACAAATTGTCAAGTTTAACATTTTTGAAGCAATGAAGCATCCAGTTGATACTCATTCCTTGTGTTCTATTGATATTGTGGATGCTATTGTGCAAGATGTTTTTGATGAAGAGAATGATGTTTTTTTTGCAGGCTTGAGTGCAAAGTTAGAAGGGGATGAGGATATAAGTGAAGAATATGCCTTGAAAATTCTTGCAAATCCTTTAAATTTGAAGGATTCATTTCATATTTCTCATTAGCAATTATTGTCTTCCGTTTTGCAGGCTTCTAAGTTAAAAGCAATAAAGAAAATGCAAGTGTGGTCCAAACAACTTGTAAAAATTTAATAACTTGAGAGAAAGAATGGTCGAGCATAATGACTTTAAACAATTGCGCTTTTGGGAGGCAACCCAAAGAATTTTTTTTTCTTTCTTTCTTTCTTTCTTCTCCATAATTTTATTGTGTTTTTTTTTCTTTTCTTTTCTTTATATAACTAATGATTTTAATTGTTTTTGCAATGCAGGTTTTATTTTCATTCATGAAGTTTTGCAAAAAAAAAAAAAAAAAAAAATAGAAAAAAAAAAACAGAAGAGAAGAGCTTTTTAGGCGTGCCCACGCCATAGGAATGATAGTTTGATGAAGGAAAAACAGAAGAGTAGAGCTTCTTAGGCGTGCCCATGCCTTAATAACTACTGTCTTCTGGATTTTTATTCAATGTTCATTTGAAAATCCCTTTTCCTTAGGCATGCCCATGCTTTATTTTAATTGGTCTTCTATTTTTCTTACATTCAAAAAAAAAAAAAAGTTTTTACAAAAAAAAAAAAAAACGAATTTAAAAAAAAAAAAAAGCAAATTTTTTTTTTTTTTCACAATAGGGTTTTTAACAACCCATTTCTTAACGAAAATTTTTTTTTTAAAAAAAAAGGAAAAAATTTTATTTTTCACAATAAAGGTTTTAACAACCCAATTCTTCTCTTCTTTTTCCAATTGCACCCGTCTCTCTTTCACAACCCATTTCTTTTCTTTTCTTTTCTTTCTTTCCAAAATTGCAACTACCCAATTCTTCTTCTTCTCCAAATTGCAGCCAACTTTTTTGTTTTTCCTCTTGTTTTAATAACCCCATTTTTTTTTTCCTTTCTTCTTAAATTGCAGCCGTGTCTTTCCGCTTCTCTATTGCCGTTGCAGTATCACACCACACCACAAAGAACGCCAGCCGCTGCCCCGAATATCCAATTCACTGCATTCCACCATCTCCCACTGCCGCTTTTTGCGCTTTTTTCCTTCTCTCCATCGGTTTCATTTTTTTTCGTTATCTTTATATTTTAGTTTTTTTATAGTATTTTTCTAGTCCATTACGTATGGTTTTCCAGTTTTTCTTTTTTGCGGCTTGTTGTTCATTTTCTCTCCAGAAAGATCGCATGCGGTGACTCCTTCTTCAGAAGAATATTTGGAGGCCTTCCAACATCCCCTTTGCTCCATCAAGCGCGAGTCAAGACAAGCGCCAGAAACATTGTTATTCATTTCGACGCAACCCCTCACCCAAGAGCGACCTTGCACCGTCCACAAATGCGGGTTTGGACATTCCAAAGTGATTGAATAAATTGGACGAAGCTTGGCTGCAAACAATTCAAAGCCACTTGATTTGGCATACGTGATTAATGGAAACCAGAAGCAATAGGAACCAATTTGAATAAATTGGTTCACCAAATAACTGCAAGTGGCTATCTTACACGATCCTTATCGTTATTATTATTATTTTTATTTTCTTTTTGTGCAATTTTTTCTTTTGCTCTGTTCTTAATTTCTTGGTGCTGCATCGATTTTATTTGTTGAACTCTTGTAGTGGTAATTTCATTTGTTTGATCATGTACACCACCAAGTAGTCATTCTTACCCAAGTGATCATTCCCCATCGAGATTTTAATTTCCTTTTTGTGATTAAATAAGGGACTACTTGCAGAGTTTTTGAATGGGTTGATGAGTTCTTAGTTTCCAGTTTTTGCAAGACTTGAGAATTGGTTGAAATATATGTGCTAAACAATAGTAACATAGGTAAGAAAAATTGAAAGAAAAAATAGTGGTTTGCATTGTATGAACTTCATTGAGAATGTGTTTTAAAAGGAAGCATGTTGTAGTGTGGCCACCTATGGCATGGTTTTGTGCATTTTCATTGTAGTGTTTTTCAACTTTCACATAGTAGCATGTAGTGCACCATGTTATCATGTTTCTATTCAATTTATTCTTTTGCCTAATCTCATTTTATTTAATTTCAACCATACTTTTATATTTTTCTTGGTGCTTTAGTGTGTTGAACTTCTATTAACTCAGTATCTTTCACACCCTTTTCAATCTCTCTTTGGCTATGCAAATTATAGTGGTTTATGATCATCTAAATAAAGAAAGTGATTTGGGCTATAGAGTGACTTTTATTTGGATTACATCGCTTAATCTTTGAGTTTCAACGATTAAGCTTGGGAGTGTCATTTGCCTTATTATTGATTACCTTCTACTATGATTTGTAGGTACCCATCCTTGAGAAGAAGTATTTTTGATTTTCAATTTATGTTGACACTCTCAACCACAAGAAAAGATAGCGTACCCTCCTTTCCCTTGGATGTCTTGTCTCCTATGTTTGCAATTCAGGGAAGTTATTTTGCCCCCCTATCTTTCTATTTTCACTACTTTTTGTGAATGTGTGCCTATTCTTTATACATTGGGGACAATGTATAGTTTAGGTGTGGGGGTGCTTTTGTGCTTTTGTGATTAGCTCATTGGTTTTCAATTATTTTGGTCAAATTTTTTTCAAATTCCTGTGTTTTTGTGGTCACATTTGTTTGCAAATTCCTCAAGCAGATTTAAAAATTTGAATGATTTCCTTGAAATTCCCAACTCTTTGATACTTGTTTAGAATAACTCTTGGTTAACATGCATTGGTGATTGAGTTGGAAAGCATAAAAAGGGAGAGTATGATTAGCCTTGTTTGGAAAATTTTTAAGCATCTCATTAGTTTTGATGATGGAATTGAATAAGGATATACAATGTTTGAACATTAAACCATTGTGAGTATTTGAGCCTATGAGCATTGTCTTTTTCTTGCTCACATATTTCTTTGTTGAGTTGACAAATATGGTATGTTTATTCTAGAACTTGCTTTGTTGTGCATGTCAAGATCATATTGTGGGTTTATGCTTTGAAATGATAAGGGCATTTAGGACTAGCCAATTTAACTTTCTAAAAAGCCATCCCATTATATTTACCCTAGTCAAACATTTTGAGCCTAAACTTTTCTTTGTGATAACACCACATCATTAGCCTTAACCCGTTGTTATTTACCATTGTTAAACCATTTGTCAAGTGTATGTAGAAATGAGTTGCATGACTAAATTTTTATGGATTCCAAAGAAAAGAACCACTTGAAAAAAAAAAAGAGAAGAAAAAAAAAAGAAAGAAAAACATTGATGAGAAAAAGTGAAAAAGAATTCCTTGAAAGTTTTGGACAAAGTAAATGTGCTCCATTGCTTACAAAATGTCCAACTATATTCCGAAAAAAGAAGAAAAAAAAGAAGAAGAAAAGGAGTGGTTCTAAAAATATTACTTGAGTGCTTTTATATCTTGTAAAAAAGTTCCTACATATCTTGATTTGTTTAGCCTAAATTTCCCTTTTGTTTACCTACCTTAACCTAAGCCCCGTTACAACCCTGTTAAGTCCCTTTGATTTTTGCATAAATTCATATTCTTTAGTGGTGGAGACATGATATATAAGCAAGCATATGGTAATGACATGCTATGTTTGATTTGAGTGCTAAATGAATCCTTAAACACTTTGAGTGGATAGAGTGAAACTTATGAGAAGTAATCAAATGTTGTATATTTGATTTCGACAAAATTGTTGGGATTAATGAGATGCATGTGTTTTGTTTAGAAAATTGGGCTATGAATACTTATCCTTTGAATTGTCATTTCATTCTTGATTTCTAATGTGTGGTGATTTTGGGTTGTTTGTGAATGGTATGAAAAAGGGAAAGGAATAGAAAGGAAGATAATTGATCTATCATATGCTTGAGGACAAGCATAGTTTAGGTGTGGGGGTATTTGATAGGATTTAAATTGTTTCCATTTAATATGAGCAAAATTATGATGTTAATACTTTATTTGGTATGCAATTGACTAATTTAAAGTGTTTTTGTACAGTGAGTGAAGTTGATAGTCTAAAGTGAAAAGATGGTATTTAATGAAGATTTAGATGATTTTTGGAGAAGCACTTTAGAAGAAAAACAGAAGACTATTTTGGATTGGTCGTGCCCACGCCTTAAAGGATGAAGTTTTGGAGAAGAAATTCAAAGAAATGCATGTGACCACGTCTTAAGCTGAGACAAAGACCAATGGGCTGAATTTTCAAGATTGAATTTGTCTTTTGATTTAAACGTTTGTAATTCAAGTTAGTATTGATTGGATGACATTTGTTAGGGATAGATAGGATTAGATAGGATAGGATGGTTGGTTAGGACTTTAAAGTTTAAAGAATTAGGATTTGTTGGAGAAGTTTTAGGAAGTCTTTAGGGAGGTTGTTAGAGAATAAGCCTATAAATAGGAGGGTTAGTGAGCTTGGAAGACATAAGTCTTTCCTTTAATTCTCTGCAGAATTCTTCCCTTCTCTTGTACTCTCTTCTCTTTAGAATAAATATTAGAATAGTTTTGCCATCATGAGTGGTTAATTTACTTTCATTCCGTTCCAAGGGGTGTTGATGCCAATATATTTAGTGAGGTTTTGTTCATAGTTTCATAATCTTTTGCATTCAAGTAATCATTATTTCTTGCATTATATTTTTATGGATTTTGAATGATAAATAAATTGACAACTTATTTGCATTCTTCTTTCTATAGCTATCTATTTGTTCTTGATCCGTAATTGTCCGGAACATTTAGTACAAGTAGCACTTAAATCTTTTTGCGTGTGTAAAGTGACAGTAATCATGCATTTATGATTTAAAGGGAAGTAATGATACAAAGATTTTCAATTGTAGCTATCTCAATTGTTGATTTTTGGTTTAACTGTTTTCAATGTTCTTAGTGCTACTATCAAATGATATGGAACCCTATCGCCCCCAGTCATTTGTTAGTAAGGTTTGTTATGAATGCTAGGTTCAAACAAATAGAATAGGAAAACTCAAAATTTTGTCATGGCTATCCTGCGAAATTTTTGGTTAAATGCTTGAATAAAAAAGGGTGTTTTTAGAATCCTATGATCTAGATATATTTGGTGCAATTACACTTCCTTGGAGCGGCGTTTGGTAAGATTGAAATATTTCTTTGATAATTTTCCTTTATTTATTAATATTAGACTTGGTATTAATCTTCTTCTTTTATTTTTTCTTCTTTTCATCTCAAGTGCTAGAAAACCCCCCTCAACACATAGCTCCTCGTGGGATTCGAACTGGTCCACTACTACTACAAATCAATTGTAGCTAGTTAAAGATCTGAATTAATTTTGGGGGCTTCGACAACCCGACCATTGCTGCCTTTAGAAATCAAGAGGTGGGGTGCGGCTGCCTGAAGCTTCAAATTGCAGCTATATTTTGTCCTTGTGTTTGTTGTGCTGCAGAATTCTTTTGTCTTTGGCTGAAGAAATTTGAGTGGAATTCTGTTTTGTCTTTTCCTTGAGTGGCTGACTTGTGTTGTGTTCTTGTGGATTGAATTGCACTTAGATGAAGAAGTTGTCCCAGCCGCCAGCTTTGACTTGAGTTGTCAAAATGCAGAAAGTCCAAATTCTTTCAAGTGCTTGCTTTGGCTAATTAATCCACGGGTTTGCTTCACATCCGTGAGTACTGATGGCAGCTCCAGAATGCTACTTTACAAATTACAATCCAGAATTGCATCCGTATCATTTGGATTTTGGAACTTCCATGACCAAACAAAAGGAAGAAATGAATTATCCTCTAGTTTCCATTTTCGGTCCACCAAGATGGCCGTAGTGCACTAGGATGAATTGTTGGGTGATAAATCTAGAAATTATTTCCCTTGTTTTCCAGGTCTCAAGCCTAAGAAAAAAAAATAAAATTAAAAAGAAACCTTGAAGATTTTGCCAAGAAAAATAATATTTCTTTTTATTTGTTAAATTTTTCCTAAAAATCTCCAATCTAGCCATCAATAATAAAAACACTTAATATTCATATAAATAAGCATTTTAATCACTTAAACACAAGGAAATTGACCTAATAAATATGCAATTATACATCTTATCAATTGTTAGACAAGAGACCTATTGTTTGATAGTTGAATTCAATAGATAGTCCTTTAGAATAACTAATCTTTGATTGATTGTTCTAATTCAATTGACAAATAACAACGTCGAAAGGTAATCAATGCCTTAGATCGTATATTATGAAAATATAAATTCTAGCTTAAATAAACAGGGCGTTTTCGGGTTTACTGATTAGTAATTGGGTCTTTTTGAATCTTAATGCAATTAATAGACATAACTCATGGGACAGATCCAAAAGTTGTGTTTATTAATCAGAGAAATAACTCATAGGACATATCCAAAGGTTATCGAAAAAGTAAGAAAAGATTGGTTGTTAGAGGATAGATCTTCAACAACTATAACCAATTTATTCAAGATAAAAGAACCTATCTTTTTAATCAATGATCAATTCAAGGAATCAATACCGAAATTAATTCTTGATTGGAAACTTCTCCTTATTAATTTTTCCTCATATTTTTAGTTAGTTATTTAATTTTGTTTAGTTGTCTTAATTAATTGTTGCTTAGTTTCATAATAAAAAAACCCCTCTTTTATTTTATTTTATTTAAGGAGTAAATCTAACCAATCTCTGTGGATTCGACCCTCTTACTGCTATCTACAGAATTAAGCTCAAAGAAGAATTATTTTTTGTGGTTTCGACACCCATCAAATTTTGGCGCCATTGCCGGGGATTGGTTTTTCAGAATTTATTCCTTTTATTTATTTATTTTCATTTTTATTTTTATTTTTATTTTTATTTTTATTTTTATTTTTATTTATTTATTATATTATTATATTATTATTATTATTTTAATTTTTTAATTTTTGCTTTTATAATTGTTTGGTTGTTTTATGCCACGTTCTTCTCGCACAGGTCAACTCACATACGATCCAGAGATAGAGAAGACAACACATAGACTTAGAAAAGAAACCAAACAACGATCTCAGGGAGTATCATCTTCTTCATCTTTTGAAAATAATTTAACTGAATTATTTTATATTGAAGAAGAAAACATGGCTAGAAATAATGAATGAACTTTAAAGGATTTAGCTATGCCCGATTTAAACCAACAACTGTTGTGCATTGATTATCCTACTATTGATGTGCCTTTTGAATTAAAATCGGGATTGATTCACTTACTCCCCACTTTTCATGGCCTTATAGGTGAAGATCCTTACAAGCACTTAAAGGGATTCCATATGGTGTGTTCCATGATGAAACCGCAAAGAGTGACTGAAGATCAAATTAAGTTGCGAGCTTTTCCTTTTTCTTTAGATGGTAATGCTAAAGATTGGCTATATTACTTGCCCTCTGGTTCAATAAACACATGGACCGAAATGAAGAGGCAATTTTTGAAAAAATTCTTTCCTGCCTCACGAGCTGCCACAATTAGAAAAGATATATGTGGTATACGGCAGCAACATGGAGAGACTATGCATGAATATTGGGAAAGGTTTAAGCAATTATGTGCTAGTTGTCCTCAACATCAAATTTTTAGATCAACTTCTTATCCAATATTTTTATGAGGGACTAACAGTGATGGATAGGAATATGATTGATGCTGCTAGTGGAGGTGCATTAGTGCACAAAACTCCAATCGAGGCAAGGACTTGAATCTCCAACATGGCTGCCAATACACAACAATTTGGCATTAGACATGAGGATACATCTAGGAAGGTAAGTGAGGTAAGTACTTCCTCCATTGATCAACGTTTAGACACTTTGACTACTTTAGTGGAAAAGTTGGTTGCAGGAAATATTCAACAGGTGAAGGCTTGTGGTATTTGCTCAAATTCAAATCATCCGACTGACATGTGCCCGACCTTGCAAGATGGTCAAATTGAACAGGCTAATGCCGTTGGTGGATTCCTAGGGCCACCACAAAGGAAGTATGACCCGTACTCAAATACCTACAATCCGGGATGGAGAGATCATCCAAACTTCAGTTATGGGCCACGACCTAGTGAATTTCAAACTTGGCAGCAAAACCCACTTTATCCACCACCTTCCAAACCAGGTAAGTCCCTTGAAGAGTTAGTTGAATCACTTGCTAATAGTTCCCAATGTTTTCAACAGGAAACTCAAAACAGCATTCAAAACTTGGAGAATCAAGTGAGCCAATTAGCATCTTCCGTGAGCAAATTGGAATCTCAAGGTAAGTTACCTTCTCAAACGGTTGCTAATCCAAGGCAAAATGTAAGTGCAATGACCTTGAGAAGCGGAAAGGTGTTGGAAGAAGCCATAACACGTGATCATAAAGAGGTGGAAAAAGAAGTGGAAACCCCACAACAGCCTAAGGTAATTGAGACAACCCCTCCTTTCCCTATAAGATTGGCCAATTCGAAGAAAGATGAGGAAGAAAAGGAGATTCTTGAGACTTTTCGCAAGGTAGAGGTAAATATTCCTTTAATTGATGCAATTAAACAAATACCTCGATATGCTAAATTTCTCAAAGAATTATGCACCAACAAAAGAAAATTCAAAAGGCAATGAAATTTTAAGTGTGGGGGAGAATGTCTCAGCTGTGCTACAAAAGAAGTGGTGTGTCGTTAAACCACCAAAAATAAATTCCAACTCTAAAACCTTCTGAAGTATAGCGTGAGTCGGGTCGTCTCCTCAGGGAATGGTAGATTTATCTCTCAACAAAAATGATTTGGGGGTTGTTTAAGGACAATACTAAATATGCAAATATGCAAAAATGCAAAAATGCAAATTAACAAATTAAGACTAAATATATTAATTAATGCAGAATTTAAAATAGTAAAATTCAATTATTAACAAGATCTAGTTAAAGGAATAATTTCAGGATTGGTTCATTCAATTGGTCATTGACACAAGATTAATCTCATAGATCCACAAATAAATTGGTTATAGTCACTTAGTACCACCAAGCAACCAATTTCTCCTTATTTTGTTGGCAATTAAGAGACCCTCATTAATTACTTCTCTTGTTGGTAAATAATCTAGGTACCACCATAGAATTCAGTATACCCACAGCATTAAGATTTAGAGAAACCCAATTCCAACAAACAAACTCATACCATGGTTGTTTTAATTAGATTGTTTATCCCTTGACACAATTGAATCACTTACCAAATAATAATCATGTCAATTGCTACTTCACTAAAACAATCAAACCTTGATGTTCTAGTTAGCAATAGATTATATTGTCAATCAAATAACGGTACCAATTATCTAATTCAACAACACAATCATAAATAACCAATCGCAAGAAATAAACAAATACCTATGAATTCATAAGAACATTAAAAACAATAAGTCTCACAATTGTTGTAGAACCATCCTTTAATTATCCTTCAACTAGAAGATGAATTTAGTTGTTTGACATGATTGATGAAAAACAAAGTAAAAGGGAAGAAAAGAATGAATGAATGAAGAATGGGAGAAGAATGAGAGCTTGTGGCGGCTGCTCTTGTGTTGCTTTTATGTTTTTCTTGTTGGGCTTCTAGGGTTTGCTTTTGAAGCCCAAGTGGTTGCCTAAAATTTGCCCATACTTCAATGCCTTAGTCATGCCTATGCCTAAGCACTGATGGTCTTCTGGTCTTTGCTCCACCAAATTCAGCTTTTAAGCACATTTTTCTTCAAACACCTACTTTCAACATCTACAACACATAAAGTAACCAAATCCATTAAATTCATTATAAAATTAACCACATATCATAGAAAGTATAATAAAAGATATATATATAAATTAAGCTCTATCAAGAAGTTGCCTTCAAAATGCAAGGATCCAAGTATGTTTATCATCCCTTGTAAAATAAGCAATATGAAAGTTGAAAAAGCCATGTGTGATTTGGGTGCTTCCATAAATGTCATGTCGTTATCTATTTATAATTCTTTGAATTTGGGACCTTTGAAAGAAATGGGCGTGATAATTCAACTTGCTGATAGATCTAATGTTTATACTGAGGGAGTATTAGAAGATGTTTTGGTGCAAGTAAATGGTTTAGTGTTTTCTACAGATTTTTATGTACTTGATATGGAGGAAGATCACTCTCCTAACTCGAAGTTAATTTTATTCGGGAGACCTTTCTTGAAAACATCTAGAGCAAAAGTAGATGTGCATGATGGTACATTAACTATGGAATTTGATGGTGAGATTATTAAGTTTAACATTTATGCTACCATGAAATATCCTAATGATGTATGTGTTGTTTATGCTTTTGATGCTATTGATACTCTAACTCGGAAAACACTTGTTTATTGTGATGAAGATAAAGTAAAAATTGCACTTGATAATAATTTGACTTCTGAAGAAATGCAGATTTTTGAACAAGAATTTGTGATGAATAATGATCTTCAAGATATGGTTTATGACTTCAACAAACCCGTTGCACATAATTCTATTAACATTACTGATTTTAATGTGCAGGATGTTTTTGAAGAAAAAATAAATATAAGTCAAGTTGAATTGAATGCACAATTGGAAGTGAATAAGAAGGCAATGGTAGCTTGTGAGAAAATGCAAGTGTGGTTCAAACAATTAGTGAAAATTTAATAACTTAAATTGGAAGTGAATAAGAAGGCAATGGTAGCTTATGAGAAAATGCAAGTGTGGCTCAAACAATTAGTGAAAATTTAATAACTTAAAGAGAAGTGGAGACGTCTAGCCAAAGATGTTAAATGAATGCGCTTTTGAGAGGCAACCCAAAATATTTAATTATTTTTTTCTTGTCATTTAAGTTTAATTTGTTTAGTTATCTTACTTTATTTTGTTTACTACTTTGTTTTATTACAGAGTAGCGCAAAAAAAAAACAAAAAGATTTGAAATTCTATTTTGGTTTTTCCCTTTCATTTTCTTTTTTTCTTTTTTGCAGTTTCTCCTACCAACCAATGCTCAGCCATGGCCATAACATCGTCTGATCCTTCATGCTTTCTTCACTCATATAGGATTTACCCTACCTTCACCACAGCTCCGGTTGTCTGCCGCGGTTTAAGGAAGTGTTTTGTTCCCTTATCTTTATTTTATTTCCTTTCTTGTCCGCGTGCACATATTTTCCATACATTGAGGACAATGTATGATTTAGGTGTGGGGGGGTTTTGTGCTTCAATTGCTACTTCTAAATTTTTTCAAAAAAAAAATAAATAAATAAATAAAGTGAATAAAGTCCTTCCAAGTAAGTTTGACATTTTGATATCTTCTTTGAAATTCCTCACTCTTTTGATACTCATTTAGAATAATTTTAAGTTATATGCATTAGTGATTTGGATTGGAATGTATGAATGAGATGAGTATGATTAGCCTTTGTTTGGAAATTTTTAAAGCATCTCGTTAATTTTAATGATTGAATTGAATGAGAATGTACAATATTTGATACATTGAAACCATTGTGAATATTTGAGCCTAAGAGCATTTTCTTTTTCTTGCTCACATATTTCTTTGTTGAGATTAACAAACATGGTATGTTCATTCTAAAACTTGCTTTGTTATGCATGTTGAGATCATATTGTGGATTCATGTTGAAAAATGATAAGGGCATTTAGGATTACCCATTTTAAACTTTCTAAAAAGCTTAACCTTATATTACATATACCCCTAGTTAACCAAATTTTGAGCCTTAGCCTTTCTTTGTTATAACACCACATTATTTAGCCTTAAATCCTTGTCTTTGTTTACCACCATTGAACCCTTGATCAAGAGTATGTGGGAATGAATTGCATGATAAAAATTTTTGTTGATTCCAAAGGAAAGAACCACTGAAAAAAATGAATGAATGAAAAGTGTGAAAAAAAAAAGAAACAAGAAAGAAGAGAAAAGGAAAGAAAAAAAAATAAAAAAGAGAAGAAGTGAAAAGTATTTCCTACAAAGATTGGACAAAGTAAATTCATTATGTACAAAATGGTCCAATTATATGGTGAAGTTGCAAAAAAGGGGAATGCATGTTATGTGGAATAAAGAAAGTGGTTCTACTATGCTCGTGTTGCTGCTTTTGAGTCATGCAAGGAAATTCTTACATATCTTGATATGTGTAACCTAAATTTTCCTTTCTTTTTACCTACCTTTACCTAAGCCCCATTACAACCATTTTTAAGACCCTTTGATTTTTGCATGGAGTCATATTATAAGTGGTGGAGATGTGATATATAAGCAAGCCTATGGTAATGACATGCTCTGTTTGATGTGAGTGCTGAATGAACCCTAAACACTTTGAGTGATTATAGTGCAACCTGTGAGAGGTTATCAAATTTTGTTGCATTTGATTTCGATGAAATTATTGGGATTGATGCGATGCATATGTTTGTTTAGAAAAATCGGGCTATGAATACTGGTTATTTGGTTTGTTATTCCAATATGGATCTTTAATGTGTAATGACTTTGAGTTATTTGTGGATGGGTTGAAAAAGGGTATGAAATGGACAGGAAGATGTTGATCTAATGCAAGCTTGAGGACAAGCTTTGATCTAAGTGTGGGGGAATTTGATAGAGTGTATAATTGCATATTTATTGGGTCAATTCCCTTGTATTTGAGTTGATTAAAAAGCTTGTTTATAAGGATATTAATTATTTTTATGATTAATGGTTAGGGTGAAGCATTTTTAGGAAAAAGTGAACAAATAAAGAAAGTATTTAGACAGTTAGAATTTTTATGTTACGAGTGTCTTAAATCTTCTAAAATTTTATATTATTTTCTTATACTTAAGATAGGAGCCCACTTTTATTATTTATTTTTCCTAAAGAATGCAGCCTCACAAGTCACCAGGGCACAAGAAAAAAACACAAGTAGCAGACAAAGAAAGAAAAAAAAACAAAAAGACAAAGGCTGCAAAACAAGACAAAGCAAATTAGGAAACAAAGAAGAAAGAGCCGTCCTTGCAACAAGTAGAATTGCAAAAGGAAACAAAAAGAAAACAAGCGGCCCACGTTTTATTTTCCTACGGATTGCTGGGTGCCCTTTAAATTCATTCTTTCCTGAAGCAACAAAGGAGGGCCGCACTTTTATTCGTTCCTGGAGACAAACAGAGGGACGGCCGCACACAACAGAAACACAAAAAGACGAAGAGCCGCACCGGCATGGACAGGAGCAGCGAGCCTTTGATTTTCTCGTGCTTTTCTTCTATTATGTCTAGCTAAATTTTTATCTTTCCAATCAAGATTAATTGAGGTTGATTCCAACAATTGTAAGATTCCAGTAATTTTATTATTTCTTTTATTCTTGAGTATTTATATATTTTCTATACTTCATCATATTATTGGATTGAATTGTTAGACAAGAGGCCTATTGTTTGATAGTTGAATTCAATAGATAGTCCTTTAGAATAACTGATCTTTGGTTGATTGTTCTAATTCAAGTGACAAATAACAACGTCGAAAGGTAATCAACGCCTTAGATCGTATGTTATGAAAATATACATTCTAACTTAAATAAACAAGGCGTTTCCAGGTTTACTGGTTAGTAATTGGGTCTTTTTTAATCTTAATGCAATTAATAGACATAACTCATAGGACAGATCTGAAAGTTGTGTTTATTAATTAGAGAAATAACTCATAGGATAGATCCGAAGGTTATCGAAAAAGTAAAAAAAGATTAGTTGTTAGAGAATAGATATTCAACAACTATAACCAATTTATTCAAAGATTAGTTGTTAGAGAATGGATCTTCAACAACTATAACCAATTTATTCAAGAGAAAAGAACCTATCTTTTTAATCAATGATCAATTCAAGAAATCAATACCGAAATTAATTCTTGATTGGAAACTTCTCCTTATTAATTTTTCCTCATATTTTTAGTTAGTTATTTAATTTTGTTTAGTTGTCTTAATTAATTCTTGCTTAGTTTCATAATAATTAAAAAAACCCCTCTTTTATTTTATTTTATTTAAGGAGTAAATCTAACCAATCTCTGGATTCGACCCTCTTACTGCTATAACTAAACTCAAAGAAGAATTATTTTTGGTAGTTTCGACACCCATCACTCTGCCTCTCTCTCTATCTCTCCAGTTCCTGCTTGATTTGTGTCCGTAGTGTGTGACTGTGTGTTTTTGGGACAGTGGGAGAGTCGGTTAGAGATAACAAAAAGGCGGTTATGGGAGAGCTTCCAGCTTTATATATGGACTTATGGAGTGATGTGGGTTCAACAAACTCGAAATTTCGTCAAGTCTCAATTTGGACCTTGAGGCCCATACGTGCTGGTCACAAGGCCCGTATAAATTCTTTTTATTTCATTATTTTGTGTGTGTTTTTATTTATTATTATTTTTTTTAACAGTTGAAAAATATGTATAGATAACATTTCAAAATGTCTTTCTAAAAATATATTAAAAATGTATTTTAAATGTGTTTTAAAATATTGTGTAAAATATTATTTGAATTGATAATTTAGAATACATTTTGGGATAAAATGATGTATGAATTGTAAATTTAAAAATACATTTTGAATTAAAATGTCAAATGAATTGTAAAGTTAAAAATATATTTTAATTTGAAATATTATATGAATTATAAAGCTGAAACGTTTCGCTCTTTCCACTAATCTAGACCCTACGTTCTGATGATGTGGATGGCATGCTTATGGAGAGGCAATGGAAGAAATGAAGAGAAAAATAAGAAAAGAGAAAGGAAATGCTGTTGACTATTTTTTTAAGGAAAAAAATGATTTTACAACTAAACTCTTTTTTCTTTCATTTTTGGGAATGGAAAGAGTATTGGATTTTAAATGGTTTCAATTTGACAATGAAATCAAACTTTCGTGTCATTTTCCCATTTTCATATTTTTCAAATTATTGGGATTTTCCCCCTTTTTTCATAATTCGTATTTATTAATTGACTACTTTATGAACTTGCCCTTGAGAAACAAAAACAAAACAAAACCAAAAAAAAAAAAAAAGGTAAAAGTTGGATGAGAGCAATCAAGAAATGTTGACTTCTGCTTGCTCAGGTCAATTTTGATTTTGATGGAAGCTCTGTGATGGCTACATGAAATACAAGTCCCTCTAGATTACAGGAACTACACAAATGGTAAAGATAGAAGGACACGTAATTTGCCTTAGTTGGCATATAGCAAGACATTCCACAAACAATCATTGTCATAGAAGCTAATCAACTCCAGTTTATCCTAAGCAACAAGGCATCCATTTGACCTCGTAGAGTGTCCACGTGAATGATAAAAAATTAGCAAGATTTTTGTGACAACTGATTTTCTTGCATAGAAGTCGACTTTCTAGTCACTTGAAATTCGACATTTGTGTTGCTAATGTGATAGGTAGAGAACAAGGAGTGATCTGACAGTAAAAGTCCTAAGTGTTCTTCACTTCAAGATCAAGACTCAAGACCTTAACTTCACTAACTACAGCAAAATATTGATGTTACATACTTTTTCATTGGTAGTTTTGTTTGCTGCTGGTTTTGGAAAGGTTTTAGAATCTTGGTTCTTGTTTGGTATCAAAATCAAGTCATGTCCTAGAGCCGAGCTGAGCATGGCTGAGCTAAACTGAGCTCTATTTTTATACTGTAGGTGCATGTAGAGTTTTCCACTTACCAAAAATAGGAAAACAAAACACATCGGCCAGTACATAGTACTACATAATTTACCTCCTCTGAGAAACCATTTTGTTTTGGGAATATTTTCTTCCATAGGACATCAACAGTGGGAGAGGTTAAGACATTTTTAGTTTTTATTTCAATATAGAACTAGTTCTGGGCTGTAAGATTTTTCTATGTGAGCTTGTATTAATTAATGTTGTTTTAGGTTTAGTTTAATTAAGTCAGATATAAAATCTTTTAATTAGTCTAATGTGAGACTGACTTGTGTGGACTATAGTTGGCCTAACCTGTGATGAGGGGACTAGGGTTCAGCTATAAATACCAGTTAGGTTCCTTCCTCTAACCCTAATCTTTTTACTCGTAAAGTTTGAGAGAAAGAAACACTCATCAAAGCCAGTTCATAAAAGGGGTCATAGAGAGGAAGAGTCATAGCCAGGATCAATCATATTTTCGCATACAATTATAGATCAGAAGATTGGTACACAATTCTTTACTTTTATCTCTATATTCTAGTTATATATATGTTTGATCTATTGGGATTGTGCTATTTTGGCTAGCATGTGGTATCAGAGTCTAAACATAGATCATGATTAGAATATTTTATTGTTTGACCCCATATTCAGAACGATCTCGTTGAGACGAGTTCGACGGTGGCCGACGCAACCCCATATGGCGTCGCACGCACCACACTTGTGATTAAAAAAAAAAAAAGTGCGTCCGAGAGATTGAGAAAAAAAAAAGAAAAAAAGGCGGCGTAGAACAAGGCGCCTGGTCGACCCGCACATCAGGGGCTGTGGGCCGCGTGGTTTAGTAAATAATTTTTTTTTCAAAATCCTTTTTGGGGTGCGTGCAGGTGATTTTGGGCGATTTTGGTCTCATTAGCTTCAGTTTTTCATGATCTACATTTTGACATATAATTTGTATATTTTTGACACCATTATACTTGTGAAAATTTGGACATAATATGATTTTATACTTTTAGTATAAAATTTAAATATTTTTCACTTGTATTTTTATGGATTTTTAAGTATGTCAAGCGCATCAATATGCAAATATTCAGTTTATATTTATGTAGAACATGATTACATACAATTAAATGATGTATTGCCCTTATCATTTATATGGTTTAAAATTTCATATATAGTTTTTATGTAAAAAATAAAATTTAATATCTTTGGTATAAGAGAATTTCATAAATTTAATTTGACAGTGACCATAGTTCGTAGGATCGGAATTCTACGTAGGATCAATTTGAGATAGCAGGATCAGATCGGTAGAATCGTAAGATCCTAAAAAAAATGACTAAAAGAATTATAATTATTCATCTTTTATCACATATACTAATTTTTTCACAAAAATAAGTTGTGTACTTGTACTAAATTGTAAAAAAATCAACATTATAAAATATATGACGTATATGCATTCAGAACTTTGTCCAAATCCTATTTGACAACAAACATCCATCATTCAATGACACTCTATAATCTACACAAAATAATAATAGCACCAAATAAAATATATAATGTATCTTAAATTACTAAAATATATATGAACAATTTCACATTAGACACCCTACTAATTACATTTCCTCCCTTTTTTTCAGAAAGGTCTTGAATTCTACTTGGGTTTGAATGCACAAAGAGTTATTTGATTATAATTGACAATGTGGAACTCAGTTATAGAGGACCTTGATTCTTTGGCGAGGTTTAAATTTGGATTTGGATAACAAATTAATTATTTTTTTAATATTTTTTGATTTGAAAGTTGTGAAATAAAAATTATTTTAAAATAAATAAAATTAAAAAATATACAAAAAATACATCCCTCATACGTAACCTTAATTTGGACACAACACCACATTATTCCTCGCATAACATAAAGGGTTACATTTACCTCTTTTAAACTCTAATTTTATTACTAATTATATTTTAAGTTTTGAACATGTTATACCTTTTCCTATTTATTCAAAATGATTACATATTAAATGTAATTATAAATAATATTATAATAAAAATTTATGTTTATTTAATTATTTAGTTATTTTGTAAATTTAATTTTAGATAGTTAAAAAAAATCATAATATTTTTAAACTATAGAGTCAAATCTGAAGAAAAATTATATGTAATTTACCTCTAAAATAAAACATTCAGTCAGTGCATATTAGCATTTCCCAAGTTCCCAACTACTCACCCTCTTCCTTCCTTTACCGTAGAACCGGATGCAGCAAATGGTGTGCGAGTGACTAATAAAATTACATCCAGGCTGGATGTTTGTCTAACAATAATTTTAAATTTTTGCTTTGTCTAAATAAAAGTTTGTCTTGTCTTTACTAACAATAATTTGAATTTCCACAATTGAATTCCACTGTTGTGCGTGAATTGAAATAACTTTCCCTAGGTATCTACATTAATCAATCAGGAGGTGTACCAGCTGAGTTTAGGAACATTTCTAGGCTTCAATATCTCAATCTCTATAAGCTCTATAACAATAGCCTTACAGGTATGTGACACAGCTACGTTTACTTTGCCAAATGAGGCATCAACGAGGAAGCACAATTAATTGGATAACTTTTTTCTTGTTGTAGGAGAACTTCCTCTTCGTTCTTCAAACTTCTCTGCATTAACGTATTTTGATGTTCAATTCAATGGATTCTCTGTTAGCTTACCCCCAATATTTGTGCTTTAGACATCCAAATCTCGAAAACTTAGTCCTTGAGAATAACCAAATTCATGGGCAAATCCCTTCTAGCTATATAATAAATGAGAAGAATTTATACTCCAACCAATAATGATATTTGGGGGTTAAAAAAGAACAGAAATTAAAGTTTTTTAACATTTGATAATTGAATGAGATAATTTATCCATTGTTTGCAATTAAAGAAAATAAAATGGTAACATCAGCTCCTAGATATTATAACAACTAATTTGTTTAATTATGTAACCATCAATATCCCAAGAATAAACAACAAAAAACGAAAAGCCCAACAGTACTTAAATGTGGAAATAACTAACGATATACCAAAAACAAATTAACGATATTAGTTTTTTTACCACTTAATGTGTGATATCTCAAAAGATATGAAAGATTTTCTCATAAATTATACATATGAATTTTTTTGTTGATTGAATGAAGAGAAAAGAAATTTCAATGCGCTCGTTTAACTCAAGAATTTTAAGGGCAAACAGAAAATTTTCTATGATAAAGATTGATAGCAAAATTAGCAATTAACCGCTCTTCTATTAACATTTCTCGTTGAACAAAAGTACAAACTCATGTGATGCAATAAATTTTTTCTCAAATTCTTACAAATATAAGTCGAATAATGATTTAGTAATTGTGTTTTAGACGCCACCTTAAAAATTGGGTGTTTGAATTTCGCCAATTGTAAATTGTAACCATTCCTCCCCCAAACTCTAATAGTGTCACTGAATGTTGTCCTAGATTACATAGATTTGTGTGTACTCCTAGTTAATATATATATATATATATATATATATATATATATATATATATATAATTGTAGTATTACCACAGTATTATTCATCCTTAGAAACTAGTACACTCACTTGCACACTACCATCTCACCGTCAAGATCATCATTGACCTTCTCCATACCCCAACCCACTATCCCACAACGAAATAATCCTTGCTAAGATGGGATTTGATTCGAATTTTTCAACGAAAATAATATTGAATTTTATTAAAGTAGACAATCATAATGGGAATTCTTATTAATTTGTTATTATTTGGTTTGAATCCTATAATGAATATTAATATGAATTATAATACTTGAGTTAATTCAATTATGAGAGTATGAATCAGTTAAAATTTTTCTCACCAATAAATATATTAAAAATTAACATTAATGGGAAAGAGAGAAAAGGAAGAGTGAGAAGGAATAGAGAAAAAGAACTAATGAAGAAGAAAGAGAGAGGCAGAGGATAGAGAAAATAACAATGGAAAAAAATGATGAGAGAAAAAGCAACGATGAATAGGAATAAGAGAGAAAATAACAATAAAGAAAATGAGAGAAAAAAATGGAGTGAGAAAATGATAAGAAAGTAAGTAATATGGGAGAAGAATGAGAGAAAGTGGAGTGAGAAAAATAATACGAAAGAAAGTAAAAATAGAAAGGGAGGAAAGAGAGAAAAACAAAATAATGTAAAGAGAATATCCATGTATATAATGGTAGTTTAGTATTGAGAGGAAAATTAAAATAAAGAATATAATTGGTGAATTTTAAGTAATTAATGATTGTAGGAGGAGGTAGGTAATCAATCATTATTTAGTTTTCTATAATCATTATAAATTTTTTATTTCTATTACTCTATATCAAATATCAAACAACTGAATGAATTTCATTAAATTATTTAATTATCTCCAACTAAACACCCCATAAGTCCTTAGTCCCTTGTTTCCCGCCATTTGATGAAGTTTTAATTATTCAACCAAGGCTTGGGGCTTGTTGTGAGTTGTGGTAAATTATTATACTTTAAGGTAACACAACATATATTAAAAGAATTGAAGTTGTGGTCTAATTTTACTCCCACTTACATGAAAACAATAATTATGTTTCCAAGTAGGGTTGATGGATCCAGAAATTGAAATAGATCGAGAGATTGAAAGTAGTAAATAAACTCTTTGGTTATAGGTATTCTGTTCCATTAAAACTGTACATGACTAATGGCTTTGGACAAAGGGTTCTAGTTTTTTTTAACTCGAGCACATAATTATCATATCTTATCCTCATCTTCCACTAGCCTAGGCATAAAAAATATTGGGGAATTAAATAGTTGATCATTGGTATCGGTCTCAACTATCATTGATGTAGACATCAGAAATCATGGATTTGGAATATTGATAAGTGGCCTTCTTCTTAACTATCATTGACTTTTTTTTTATTTTTTTTTCATCAAAAGATCGATAATTTTATTAACTTTGACAGTTAAACTGTACACACAAACGTCCTAAAAAGGACTTTTCTTAACTCGAAACGTGACTAAGACTTAATTGACGCCTAGCGTCAAAACAAACCCGTCCATCTACCGTGGACATGACAACCTTTCCTAGTTAAAAAGCTTGAGAAAACAAAACCCTAACTTGGCGGCCATTGCTTACACAACATCCCTCAGCCGGAACAAAAGAAAACTATCATTGACTTAGGTATCCAAAATCCTGAATTTTGAATCATTGATGGAAAAAACCTTCACCAAGGATGATGAAGGGAAATGAAGTGCAAGTGAGGGAACTCTTTTAATGAAAAAACAGTATATCTCTATTATATAAAAGTAAAAATTTTGTCAATCGAATTTAATATAATTATTATAAATATTAAAGATTAAATTGTCTTATATTATTCTGTCACATTAATATTAATATTTAATAATTAAAAGACGGTTAAAGTTTTAATTCTTACCAACTCTTAAAAAAAATTATCTACTTATTATCTAATATTTTTTATAATTTGAAAATGGTTAAAATTCTTATTCTTTTTAATAAAGTGAAATTACAATCCTTTCTCTTTTTTTGGTGATTTGTGTTTATATGGCAAAGTTTCTTTCCCTTTAAATATTTTTTAGAACCAAACAATATAGCCACTGAAAATAAATCTATAAATATAATAGTGGGTTTTGTCCACAAATTCATTATTATCCAGTGTTAATTTATGCATTTTGCTATATTTATAAGTAAATCCATTTATTGATTAATGTTTAGCAAGGTTACAAAATTTTTCCGCAATGTTCTTAATATTTTCTCACCTATCTCTATCTTTTTTTCCTTTTCCCTACCAAAATTCTATGTTTCTTTGATTATATCTTTTGTCTAAGTTTTCATTTTCTTTACTTTAATTGGTAGATAAAAAAATTTTAATTCTTAAAACCAATTTCAACAAAAAGGAGGGATTAGGAAATTATTTAATATTTTATTCTTCATACTTTTACTTCTAGGCATTTTTGTGTAGTTGGAATTTTAAAAGATTGTAATGAGATATATGATACAGAATTATAATAAAAAGTTAAACTTTCATTTAACGCTTGTTTGACAACATCAATTATTGATTAAAATTAATAGATTAAGAAATTTTAGATTTTGGGTTGTTTGATAAAAAAAAATTTCACTCCATTTAATTGTTTAAACACTGTTTAATCTCTATAGAAAAAGTTAAACAGTAAAAAATAGATTAAAGATTATAACCTAACGAATGCACTACCCGTGCAATTGCACGGATCTTTTTATTGCTAAAAAATGTAATTATAATTTAAATTTTTAGAATTGTAATTGATTACTTTTTATATATCGTGTCAGATTTAAAGAATATAAATAATAATAATATTTTCATAGGATTTATATTAGTAATATATTTTTTATTTAAATAATATGATTAAAAATTTAAATAGAAAAGAATGTTAAACTTGGATAAAACTATTGAATTCAATTTTGATCAAAAGTCTAATGCAATATGAATGATTTTAAAAATCTACGTGTTAGCATTTTGTTAAGATTTGAAATAAAAAATATATACTCAATTCCATGAAAAGAGACAAATAGCAAGATTATAGACAAATATCAATATTATAAATTACTTAATTATAGATTTCATATAAATATACCTACTGTGCATTAATATTGTTTTCTTATATATATATGTACATATGTATATAGACATACACATACACACACTATATATGTGTTAACATTATTTTCTAATATATGTACTAAACTTCTTGCCCCATCATAATAATGTTAAAAAATAAATTGTTAACATAATTAAAAATATTGTAAAGTAAATCCTTTTTATTTATCATTGCAAGAGAAAAGTAAAATAATCTTTATAAACAGATAATAATTTTTGAGAGCAAAACAATAATAATTATATTATATAGAGAAATTAAAAACTGAAATACAATACCTTTAAAAAATTAAAATATAATAATAAATTGTTCATCTCTACTATGGCCAATTAAAAAATAAAAAAATATTTATTGCACCTACAACACAATAATTTTTTTTAAAGAAAAGACAACCTACAATAAATATTTTTTCTGGGTCAATAATGCATAATAGATGTAGGATTTTGATTTCTTGGAATGAGGAAAATCAATGTGTGGTTTATCTGTTTGAGCATTTTCTTGTAAGTGAAGAAATTATTGATAGCATTGCAAAAGTCTACCTTGATAATATTCCAAAAGGACTGAAAAAATAAATGAGTCATGCCATCGGGTCCAGGTGCTTTACTAGGATGCATTTGAAAAAGGCATTCTTGATTTCACTTTCTTCCACTGACCGAGTCAATCTCTGGTTCATTTCTTTGGTGATAAACAGTGGTATACCTTCCAATCCTTCTTGGACTAGTTGCGCCTTTGCTGAAGTGAACAGTTATTCATAGAACTCCAGTATCTTCTCCTGCGCCTCTTGTTTAGTCTCACATATCTTGCCATCCGCTCTCATTAATCTTTCAATTGTGTTTTGTCTCCTTCTCTCAATTGCGGATGTATGGAAATACTTAGTGTTCTTGTCCCCTTCTTGTAACCATTGTATCCTTGATTTCTATCTCTAGTATGTTTCCTCGTCTCTATAAGCCAATATTAAGCTCTGCCTTCAGCTTGCTCCATTCTTTCCAATCACGATTCCCTCCTTGGCTTCTCAACACCTCCAATTGTCCCTTTAACCTTGATATTTTCTTGGCAGAATTCATCTCTTGCTTCTAGCTCCATTTTAGCAACTCTACCCTACACTGCTTAATCTTGGAACATAACTTGTACATTGGAGTTCCTGACTGCTCCTTTCCCCATGCTTCTTCTACTATCATGTGGACTTGTTCTTTTCTTATCCATCTTCTATCAAAAATGAATATTCTTTTGCTTTTCTGTACTTCAGGTTCAGTGTCTAGAAGAAGTAAAGAATGGTTTGAGGACTGTCTTTCCATATGATATACTCTAGCTTTGTGAAATTTGAGCAGCCAGTTAAGGGCTCCAAATATCCTGTCTAGCCTCTCCTTCACAAACTCTTCCCCTTCTCTAATATTGGCCCAAGTGTACTTCCTCTCCACAAAACCTATTTCGCCCATTTTGATATTCTTTATAAAGTTCCTCAAAGGACTACAACTTGACTCAGCCCTATATTTTCCCCCTTTTTTCTCATCTGGATGCATAAGGTCATTGAAATCTCCTCCTAGGAAGCACTAATCCCCTATCTCAGCTATTGCTGCTTCAACTACCTTCATTGTTCCTCTCTTACTTTAGCTTTTGTGCTAGCAAATAAAAAAACTGCCCAAAACTTGGTGGAGCGACCTTTCATTGTACATTCCAGTTGGATACAAAAACTTGTGGAAATAACATTGTTAACAGTGATATTTTTGTCCAGTACACCAACAGCCCCCCTTTAGTTCCTTCCGGTTGCACAGTTCGCCATCTATCTTGGAATCTCAATCTCCTATACATGGTTGCCACAAATCCTCTCTTTTGTTTTGTTTTTTTTTTTTGTTTCCGACAAAAAAACGATTTCCGGGTGGTGTGATCTTAAAATCTCCCTCAACCGGGAAATTATAGAGGGTCCTCCCAAACCTCTACAATTCTACATGCATACTTTCATGGTTCCCCTTGAGACCAATTGAGGCTGGTGCCCTCCACCTTTGATTCTTCTGAAATTCCTTGGTTCTGAGTTTTCAGTTTTTTGTACCTTTTTCTCCTTTCTTCATCGGAATCTAAGCTCTCATGTTATAATCTCCATCCCCTCTTATAGCCAACAGTACCTATGCTCACTATTTCCCCCTCTTGACTTCCTGAATCCGCTCCTGATCTGGTCCCTCCCCGTTTCCATGTTCTAGTGTGGCCGAGCTCCCTTGCTTTTCTAGAGTAAGATTCTGTATCCTTCCCTTTAGCTTCGGTTCTCGGCAGCTGTCTTGCCAATATCTCACAACTAGTTGGGACGTTTATCAACTCATTTTGCTGAAAATCCTGATTTTCTTTGTCATGTTCCAGCCTATTATCAATTTCCATTCCTTCCCCTTGTGCTCGAAGCTCAATTGAGTTGTCCAGATTATCCCCAATCAGTTGGATTCTTCTCCCCTTCTACCCTTTTGCCCTTCCCAACCTCTACACAATCCACTTCAAATTGTGGTTCAGATAGGTCTTTTTGTTCCTTCTCCTCTAAACTCTCTCCTACGGCCATCAAAGCTTTAAGTTTTGCTTTCAGCTGCCTAACAGAATCAGGCTCCCTACCTTTATCCTTCATAGTACTTCTGCTGCCAGAAGCTCTGAGCCAATCCCCGTATTGTCCCTTCTTCACCTCATTTTTCTTTAGATCATCCCTTCCAGTTTGGTATGTTTTCTCTAAATGGCCAACCAATCCACAGTAATGACAAAAGGCCTTTAAATTCTCATATCTGAAGGAAATCCAAGAAACCTGCTCATTGAGTTTCAACATAGTCCCTCGCAGCAGTGGTTTACTTGGTTCAATTTTTGCTAGGATTTTTTTATGTCTCCCAGCTTTACTGCCGCTCTCAGGTATTAACACATCATAGACCTTGGGGAACATCTTTCATACTCTGAGCCCAGTTTCCCTAGACATCTATTGAACCGGTATATTCCATATCTGGACCCAGACCTCCACTGTTTGAAAGGTTTTGTCCTGCATCTGCAACTCCTCAGTTCATTCCTTCAGTATGAGATAGTGTTGATCGAAGGTCCATCCTTTTCCTTGCATCACTTTTAACTTGTCTTCATTATTACTGTAGACGAACTGGAACTAATTTTTCCCCAGCTCCCGCACTGTAAAAGCCTCCTTTGTAGGCCAGATCTATTCCATAGTGTTTTTCAGTCCTGTAAAGTTCACCCTTTTCTCCCCAAACACCCTTCTTATCAAGCTTCTGTTGCACTCCTCTTTACTTGATCTGATATCTCATTCCTCTAGCTCCACCCCGGTTTCCTCTTCTTTGGAGAGCTTGATTTTTTGGAAAAGCCCCGCCACATCCAGTTCGAGATTGGATGTAGAACCACTGTCCATCCCCTTGTTTATAGAAGTCAAAGATCAACTAGCCTGAAAGTGAGAAGAAAAATAGAAGTTAAAAGAAGAAAACTACAGCATTTGACTTCACTACTAAAATTAAAGATGAGGACTGTCGGTTGCTGAAGGAATCTAGAGTCTATTCTACTGGGTAGATTGCTGCAAGAAACCCAGGTTGCTGACAATTATAGGTGGAGAAAAAAAGAGATGAAAATTTATGGGGGATTTTTTGTGGTGTTCCAAAAAAGGGTTGGGCGCATTTGGTAAATGAGCCCAAGCCCTTTGGGTGCACTCAATAAATGCGTTCAAGCTTGAGCACATTTAACCCTTTTTGGAATACCACCAAAATTCATCCCCCCCAAAAAAAATTCATCGGCTTTTTTTCTAACTTACAAGTGAGAAAGATTCCTCCAAAGGAGACTCGGGACTCAACTGTTAAGCATGCTAGTTCTTACTACTTCCCGTCCCTAGTCACTCTACAGTTTCTACCTTAATTTCTTTTGGTCCAAATGGGACTTATATTCAATCATGTGAATTACACATGTTTAGGATAGTGGAACAAATCAAAATCAAAATCAAAATCAAAATCAAAATCAAAATAATAAATCATAAATAACCACTACAAATTTTTACCTTTTTACAAAAAGCTTCCTAAAAGTTTAATTTAGAATTTTATCACATTCAACTTTGTAGTTTTTACAATGTATAACAATTGTTATTAATTGTCAAAGATATATTATGAATGGACAAACTTATCCTTTGAATATCTAAATTATATAAGACCAAAATTGGATGTGATTTGAGTAATTGGAAATGTAATTTAAATAAATATTTATAACTTGTGCAAGTTAGTAATTGAATTATTAAGTCTCATTTGACTTAATTTTATTAGAAAGACTAATTAAAATTTGCAAATTAATGAACCAAATTAAAACCTTTTAAAAATGAGGTGTCAAATCGAACTAATATTTAAAATTGAGGGACTAATTACGTTATTTACCCAAAATAGAAATAAAAGTTTAGTCACCGCTACTCTTTCACCGCTACTAGAAAGAGTACAATATTAATAACAAGCTTTCGAAACTAATATCCCATATGTTGCAAAGGAACAAAAAGAAGAAATCCACAAGGAGATTACGGAATATTTTGCTAAGCTCTTTACAACCAATAACTTCCAGAGAGGCCATGAAGGACTGGAAGGTATCCCAATATCAGTTACACAATCTATGAACCAGAATCTTCTCAAACCTATGGAGGATGAAGAAATTAAAGCAGCATTGTTCCACATGAATCCTAACAAAGCTCTAGGTCCAGATAGTATGACTTCTTTATTTTTTCAGAAATTCTGGAATGTGGTTAGAAAGGATGTTTGTACAGCAGTTAAAGACTTCTTTTAAAGAGGCAGAATGCTTAGACAATTAAATCACACATTAATTACTTTAGTCCCGAAAGTGAAAAATCCTACTTCTATATCCCAATATAGGCCAATTAGTCTTTGCAATGTGGTGTATAAAATCATATAAAAAATCTTGGCTAAAAGACTTAAGATTTGCCTACATAAGTGCATTAGTCATAACCAATCTGCTTTTGTCTCAGGCTGACAAATTTATGATAATGTTGTTGTTGCACATGAATGTTTTCATGCCCTTCATTCAATGAGAAAAGGGAAGAAAGGATATATGGCATTAAAAATTGACATGGCTAAAGCATATGATCGTGTAGAATGGGATTTTCTAAAAAAGGTAATGAGGAAAATGGGATTTGCAAGAACTTTCATAGAATGGATAATGCAATGTGTGAGTACATTTTCTATGTTTGTTAACATAAATGGAGAAAAGTACGGATATTTTACAACCTCAAGAGGACTTAGACAAGGTGATCCTCTATCATCATACCTTTTGTTGATAGTGTCCGAGGCCCTCTCCAACCTGATCAAACAAACAAATCTAAGGGGGGAATATAATGGAATGTGAGTGAGCAAAAATGGACCAATGATCACATACTTGTTTTTTGCAGATGATTCTTTACTTTTTTTGTGAAGCTAACATGGAACAGGTACACAAATTGAAAGAATTGCTGGACAGATATAGTCAAGACTCGGGACAAATGGTTAATATGGACAAGTCGGTTGTCTTTTTCAGTAGCAATGTGTCTGTGAATATTAAGTCTAGGATCTGCAATGCTCTTGAGGGAGTGAAGGAACAACACAAAGCTAAATACCTAGGATTACCGATGCATATTGGGAGATCAAAAAGAGAAGTCTTCAACTATGTTGTGGAAAGAGTGACACAAAGAATCCAAAGTTGGAAGACACACTTTCTTAGCCAAGCAAGTAAGGAAGTTCTAATAAAATCTGTTCTTCATGCATTGCCAATTTATATTATGGGATGTTTTAAGCTTCCTATGGCAGTATGCAAAGCAATTAGTAGCATCACAGCTAAATTCTGGTAGGGTAACAATGAGGAAGGGAAGAAAAAAGTCCATTGGAAAGCTTGGAGATATCTTACTAAACCAAAATGCAAAAGAGGGCTTGGTTTCCATGATCTTCAACGATTCAATGACTCATTAATGGCAAAGCAACTGTGGAGGGTAGCCACTAAACCTCACCTTCTCATGAGTAAGGTACTTAAAGCAAAATACTTTCCTAAAAGAGGCTTGATGAGGGTGGAACTGAAGGGAAACAGCTCTTGGCTTTGGAAAGGCTGGATGGGAGTGAGATATGTGCTAGAACAAGGAACAAGGTACAAAGTAGGAGATGGAAAATCGATCCGAGTGTGGGACTCTCCATGGATCCCTGACAACAAAGGCTTCAAGCCAAAACAAAATAACATCAACATGGATAAGGTAATGTAGGTCAATGAACTGTTGTTGAAAGAGAGTCAAAGCTGGAACAAGGAGTTGATTTCACGGTTGTTTGAGAAGTAAGAGGCAGCTGCAATTATGTGCTTACCGACTGGTCCAACAAGAAGCCAAGATAAGCTACTATGGCAATACAGTCCTACGGGAAGCTTCACAGTAAAATCAGCATATCAACATCTATTGCAGGGACAACAACAACAGCGGGACATGGCTAAAAGCAACAGCGAAAGCTCACGAACGTCAATGTGGAAGTTCAGCTGGAAACTAGACATCAAAGCCAAACTAAAACACTTCATTTGGAGATGTTGTCATGACATATTGCCGACAAAGAAATCGCTTCAAAGGAGAAAGATGACAATTGACCCAATCTGTGAAATGTGTGGGGAAGTCGAAGAGAGTTTAGAACATGTCCTCTTTAATTGCTCTAGAGCAAAAATAGTTTAGCGCCTTGCCCCGATACAATGGCATGATACTGAAGTAGACGTACAGAGATTCGAAGGATGGTGGCAACAAATTGGCATCAGCACCAAAACTTCATTTGGACAGGAACGAAGCCAACTAACTATGTACTTATTGTGGATGCTATGGAAATCAAAGAATTTGTGGATCTTCACAGGAGAATGGATAATGGAACGGACTGTAGTTGAAATCACTATGGAAGAATGGTTGGAATTCAATAAAGTAAGGACACTTGAGGAAAATGTGTAACTAGGACTGTGCATGATATTTCGGTCAGTGGTTACATTAGAAATGAGAGTGGAAAGTATGTAGGGGATAGAGTGGATAAGGTAACCTTTCTCAAGCTAGTAGTCCTGGCCACGGTTCCGGTTCAATAAAATTGAGGAACCGAAACCGAACCCTTAAGAGACGGTTCCGGGATGGTTCCAAAACTGACGGTTCCGGTGCCGGTTCCGGGTTTAATACAATTCCGGTTCCGATTTTAATACGGTTCAAAACGGTTTCGGTTCTGGGTTTAATACGGTTGAAAACGGTTTATACGATTCCAATTAGAAATCATGAAAATTCAAATAGTGCAACGGCTCCAAAATTGAAATTGGCCAACGGATTTTTGTTTTTGAAATCCAAAATTATACATATAGTATATATATATTTTTGGAGTGATTTTACCAAATAAAAATTTAGCCTAGATGGTTAAGAGTCTTAATTCACATAAGTGACTTTGAAGGTTCAAACCTTACTAGAGGCAAAATAAAATTTTTATTTTCACCAGTTCGATTTCAATTCGGAACTGGCGGTTCCGGTTTTAAATTCCCAATTATTGAACCAAAATCGTTAAATAGTTGGACGGGCCGGTTCCGGTTCGAAATCGAAAAATCAGTCAACGGTTCGGTTTCGGGTTTGACCGGTTCAGTTCCAGTTCGAAACCAGCCCGGTTTGAAATTCCCAATTATTGAACCAAAACCATTAAATAGTTGGATGGGCCGGTTCCGGTTTGGAATCGAAAAATCAGTCAACGGTTCGGTTTCGGATTTGACCGGTTCAGTTCCAGTTCGAAACCAGCCCGTGGCCGGGACTACAAGTTAGGGAGGTTATTAGATCCACTAGCGTGCATACTAATTTATAAAAATATCATATTGAAAAATAGACAAAGTGCATACTAATTTATAAAAAAAAAAAAAATTTACTACTTAGTGGTAATTTTTGTTTTTTTTTTTTGTAAAAAAAATAAAATTTTAACCGTTACAAACCAATGATTGATTTGCAATAGTTTATTGATGTCAGCGTGTCAACTGTATATTAGCGCTGACCATTGACCGCTGACACATGGACAAAAATGACGCCATTTTAAATCGTTTTGACACTTATATAGTGAAAAAAAAATAATGGCCAAGTTGTGGGCACGGCCAATCCGCACAACCACACTACATGGCTGATGTGGCATGGCCGTCGCACCCACGGCCAGCCCCTTTTGTGGGTGCCCTTAATTTTATTTTAGTTCACTATTAGTTGTCAGGCCCAGTCTTTTTGTTTCGGATCGGAACAATAAAAATATTTTATTAATATAAATTACATAAAAGTGGTATAATAATTAATTGGTCACTCACACTTATTAACATTAATTTAAAGTTGACAAATAAATTACCTCTTCAATTTTTTTATGCAAAAACCGTAATAAAAATAAGAGGAAACACCCAAAATCGTCCTCCACATTTCATCAAATAATCTTTTTCATCCTCCACTTTTAAAATGGGAACAAATAGTCCTTCAAATTTTAAGAACCAAAATTTGAAGGAAAATTTCAAGACTAAACGTTCCCGTTTATGAAATTTGAAGGACTAAAAGTTCCCATTTATTTCACAAATAGTATCAAAAATTTTGATTTATGAAATTTGAAGGACTATTTATTCCCGTTTTAAAAGTGAAGGATGAAAAAGATTATTTGCTGAAATGTAGAGGACGATTTTGGGTGTTTCCTCTAAAAATAAACCATACCTCCTAAAAACACATGAATAATAAGAGTGTAATCCACGAAAAAAGTCACGTGAATAGTAGATTTTACTATTCATATCATCTCATCTTCATCAACTTTCACCACCAACTGCATCACCATCCTACTGGCTTCATCTTCATCACATCTCCTCATCAGCTTCATCATCGTCATCATCATCTTCATCACCATCATCTCCTCATCTTCTTCATCATCTCCGCATCATCTTCTTCATCAACTTTCTCTTCTCAACTTGATTAATTTCTCTCCTCAGACTTTGAAAGACCATCATCACAAGATGAAGACTGCAAGAGCAATCCGTCTTCTCCATCCTCAAAGCCAAATGATTTTTTTTTTCCTTGAAAAACAACTAGATCTAAAACTAGATCTAACATCAAAAAATTAAAACAAAACTAGAAACTAACCTCATAAAAGAATTTCAAAAAAAAGAAATCAAACTAAAATAAAAAACTAAACTCTAATAAATAGAAATATAATATTATTATAAATAAGAAGAAAAAAGCAACCACCCCAATTCCCCTATTCCCCTCAAAGGAGAATGAGGGGGAGGAGAATACTGCTTGCAGTTGCTTGAAAGTAAGAAAGATGAAAGAAAAAAGAAAGAACTGAGAGAGAAACTCCTCCCAAAGGATTAGATGGCCGGCCCACATAAAGCGTAAAATTATTTGTCTAAGTTTAAATTATTGAAATATTTTACATCGGTTACTGTGACCTCTCACTCTCACTAACCGCCAATCATCTTGAGCAAAATAAAGCTTGCAATTATCAAGAATGAAAGTGAGAACGACCTTTTTCTTCTTCTTTTTTTTTTTTAAACTTCATTAAAATTGAATTTCTCCATCCCTATATATTATAATAGTGCAGGGATTTAAAAAAAAATTGTACAAATTACCGAAACTAGCACTAAAATAGAATTAATTTCATCAATCTCTCTCGAATTTTAGTAAAATTAAAAAATAAAATTAAAATATATTCAGAATATTTCATTATAAATATGTCATATTAAAATATATTTAAAATATTTTTTATAAATATGTTAGGTAATATTTAATTATAATTAGATAATATTTAATTTTTTATATATATATTTATTATTATATTTTTAAGATGATTATAGTGAATTATATTATACATAAAAAAAATATATAATTACTTATTATTTTCTCTCAATTCTTGACTTGGTATCCAAGCTTTTCTTAAAATATTGCACGCCTATTTTGTTAAACTTTGTGCTTTCGGTTTCCACTGCAGCCTGGAGCTTAAAAATTGTTTGTTGATAGCCGATGAAGCTCATCCAATTTGTTGTGGTTTGTTGCCTTGTCCCCAAATTAATTGATTTTGTCCTCTTGTGTTTCCAAGGCCATAGCTACGGGTTTTCTCAAAGAAAAAAAAATTATTCTTATTTTGGCCATACTTGTTTTTTTCGGCCGCACTTGGAAGTTTGTGACCTGCTTTTTTAAAGTTGGCCGCACTTAGAAGTTTGTGGCGTGCTTTTTGAAGGTTGGCCGTACTCATGTTGTTTTTCTTTTGCTTTAGTTGTGTATGCGCCAGCCGATTTCGGCTTTCTCAACTTTGTTCCGTTTTTCTTGTTCCGGCTCTGATCTTTCAGATTTTAGTATTTGTCGTTAATTGGGCTTGATTTATTATTCTCCGATATGTTATTTGCTAATTGATTCTATTTATCACTTTTGGTCAGTTCGTTTTGTTCATACTTTAATTCGTACTAATGTTTCAATTATTGTGATCAGTTTTTTTAAATTATAAAAATTATTGAATCGATTCTAAACTCATTACAATAATTTTTTATGAATTTGATATGTGGTCCCGAGAGATGTATAATTTTTTTAAAGGTAAACTTCTATGGTGGGTGAAATTCCAAAACATTTTCGACAATATGATGAAGATGAGATTGAATTTATTGATGGGCTTGAAAAATGAGATGCTAAAACCCATCAAATTTTAACATGGTTCCGCAATAAATGTATCATTAGTATCAAGTCAGATTTACATGTATGGGATTTTTTGAACACCCAATATTCTCTTGCAAATAATGTTTACTAGTTTTAGTTATATCGCTAATTTCATCGCCTGCAACAACAGCCTGGCCAATTTATTCATTCTTATGTTTTTGAGTTAAAAATTCTTTGGGAATCAGTTATCAATGTCTGATCCAACATGACCCATTTTTGAAACTGCCACTATTTATGCTGATCTTCATGACCGTCAACGTGTTTGGCATCTCCTTATGACTCTTCGAGATTAGTTTGAGCCTATTCGTAGTTCTCTTTTACACCAAAATCCTCTACCTACCCTCGATACGTTTATTAAGGAATTATTTGCAAAAGAAACTCGACTGAAAACCTTTCAAGAAGAAATTTTCCAGAGTTAGTCCTTGGTCCTTGCTACACCAACTATTCCTGCTCCTACCCCAATCACTTCTGCTACTTTATCAACAACCTTTCTTTCTCCAACATCTTCAAAAGGATCTTCTGGTAGTAGTAATTCTTGTTCTCACTCCCTGTCAAAATCTCTACCAACTTGCTATTATTGTAAAAAGGTGGGTCATGTCATTTCAAAATGCCGTACTCTTCAGTTTCAACAATCCCAGGGTCTTAAATATACCGCACCACCTGCCCATTCTTCTATAGCTGCCACAACCAATGAATCATTTGAGTCTAATTCGCCAAAATTTTCTCGGAAGGATATTCAAACCATTCTGAATCAATTGCAATCCCAGTCATAAATACCGTCTCCCTCTACTTCTGGTATCTCTCTTGTTTTCTCAGGTAACTCAAGTATAACATCTAAATGGTATTTGGATTCTACTTGTTGCAATCACATGGCATCAAATTCTTCCATTTTTACTACCAAAACACGTGCCATCAACTCCCCTATTGTTTATACACCTGATAATTCTACAATGCTTGTTCACCACATTGGTTCCATTCATACTCCACATTTGTTTGTCCCTAATGTTTTTCATGTGCCACAAGTTTCTTTAAATCTTTTATCCATTGGCTAATTGTGTGAACTTGGTATTGATGTCTTGCTTTCGAGTTGTGATTATTTTCTGCAGGATTCACAAACCGGCAAGATTTTGGGGAAAGGGCGTAAAGTTGGTCGTCTGTTTGAACTCACTTCATTCTATTTTTCATCATTGAAAATCTCTACAGCTGCTACATCTTCACTTTGGCATGTTTGTTTAGGACATTTGTCCAACTCTACCTTAGATTCTTTAATTTCAAATTGGACTTTGGGTCTTGTAAAATCAGAACAGATTGATTGTGTTTCTTGTCACCTTTCCAAACATTATGCTTTACATTTTTCTTCCAGTGAATCTATGTCTACTGTTTCATTTGATTTGATTTATTTTTATATATAGGGTCTTACTCCTGCTGCTACTATGGGTGGTCGTTACTATTTTCTTATTTTTACTGATGACTATTCGCGTTATACTTGGCTTTATTTACTCAAAAATTGATTTGAATTGTCATCTACTTACATTCAATTTGCTACAATGATTGTTACCAAATTTTCTTCCAAAATTAAAATTTTTCGCACCAACAATGCCATGGAATATAAAGACTCTAATCTTACATAATTTTTGTCTAAAAATGGCACTCTTGTTCAAAGATCATGTCCAGATACATTACCCCAAAATGAGAAAGTTGAAAGAAAACATCGACACATTTTAGATGTTGTTAGAGCTTTTCTGATTTCTTCATCCTGTCCTGAAAATTTCCAAGGAGAGGCCGCTCTAACTACTATTTATACCATTAATCGTATTTCTTCTTCAGTTATTGATAATCTTTCTCTTTATGAACATTTATACAAAAGTTCATCAGACTATCATATGCTCAAGGTTTTTGAAAGTTCTTGTTTTGTTCTTTTGCAACCCCATGAGCACACCAAATTAGAACCCATAGCTCGATTATGCTGCTTCCTAGGGTATGGGATTGAACATAAAGGTTTTCATTGTTAGGATATCTTAGTGACTTCGCATTTCTCATTATGTTACTTTTTGGAAGAATAAGAGTTTTCTTCTCTTTGTTCGTTTCGCATTGCTAATACTTCTCCTACCTTTTTTGCTAACCTTGATCTTCCCCTCTTTCCTTGTCAAGATGTTGTAGGTACTGATTCTTTCCTTGACGACCAACCATTTGTCCTTCCCCATGAATCTTCACAGTCTGTGAATCCAACTGCCTCTTTATCCATTATCACTTCACCTCCTCATGTTTGTCGGTCTAATCGTGTAAGTCAACCTTCCCCCTGTTTTTGTGACTATATTTGTAATTCTACCATTGTTTCTTATGAACCACGCACCTACCATGAGACTTGTTCTTATCCTTTACAGCAGCAAGTTATAGCAGAAGAATTTCAGACTCTTACACAAACTCACACTTGGGATCTAGTTGACTTGCCTTCGGGAAATCTTTAGTTAGTTGCAAATGGGTGTATAAAATCAAAACTCGTGCTGATGGCTTCGTTGAACAATACAAGGCTAGACTTGTTGCCAAAGGTTTTACCCAAGAATATGGTATTGATTATGAGGAAACTTTTATTCCGGTAGCTCATCTCACCTTTATTTGTAGCCTTATTGCTATTGCTGTTGTGCGCCATTGGTCACTTTTTCAAATGGATGTTAAGAATGCCTTTATCAAATGAGACCTATTAGAAGAAGTGTACATGCATCCTACTCCTGGATACGATCATCCACCTCATAATGTTTTTTGGTTGCACAAAGCCCTTTATGGCTTGAAACAAGCGCATAAAACATGGTTTTTCAAATTTAGCTCTAGTATAGCTCAACTTGGTTTTCTTTCTAGCCCTCATGATCATGCCTTATTTATAAGGAAATCTTCTCGAGGCTATACCTTTATCCTTCCCTATGTGGATGACATGATTATTATTGGTGATGATTCGCAAGGCATTACTGATCTTTAGTCCTTTCTTAGTCATCAATTTGAAATGAAAGATTTTGGCATTCTCAATTTCTTTTTAGGCCTTGAGGTCTTCTCTGATTCATCTGGTTATTATTTATCTCAAGCCAAATATGCCTTTGTACTTCTTTCTCGAGCTCAACTTACAAATTCCAAAACTGGTACTACTCCTATGGATTCTAATGTTCATCTTTCACTCACTGATGGAACTCTTCTTTCTGGTGCTACTCTTTATCATTAGTTGGTTGGAAGTCTTATCTATCTGACTGTCACTCGTCCTAATATTGCGTATACTATTTGTGTTGTTAGTCAATTTATGACTGCACCTCGTACTACGCATTTTTCAGTTGTTCTCCGTATTCTTTGTTATGTTAAAGGCACCTTGTTCCATGGGTTTCATTTTTCAAATACTTCTACTCTTGCCTTACGTGTCTACTAGGATGCCGATTGAGCTAATGACCCTACATATCGATGCTCTACCACAAGTTATTGCCTTTTCTTGGGCGACTCTCTTGTTTCCTTTCGTAGTAAGAAGCAAACAGTAATCTTTCATTCTAGTATGGAAGCTTAGTATCGTGCTCTCATCAACACTGTATCTGAACTTTTGTGGTTGCGATGGCTACTTCAAGATTTTGGTGTCTCTCATTCTTCAGCTATTCCACTTCACTGTGATAGTTGTAGTACCATGCAAATTGCACATAATAATATTTTCCATGAGCGCACCAAACATATTGAGATTGACTGTCATTTTGTACATCATCATGTATCTCAAGACACAATTCAACTTCTTTCAGTTTTGTCTTCTGATCAAATTGCAGATATTTTCACTAAACCTCTTACTCCTGATTGCTTTCTTGATCTTGTTTCCAAATTCAAGCTTGCTTCGCCACATTGAGTTTGAGGGGGGATGTTAGAATATATTTAAAATATTCCATTATAAATATGTCATGTTAGAATATGTTTAGAATAGTTCTTGTAAATATGTTAGGCAAATATTTAGTCATAATTAGGTAATATTTAGTTTCCTTATATATATTATTCATTGTTGTATTTATATGATAATTGTCCTGAATTGTATTACACACAAAAAATATAATTATTCATTATTTTCTCTCAATTCTTGACTAACCCTATTATTTGAGAAAGCTACCAATATACCTTTTAATTGAAACTTAATCATTAAGAAATGAGAAAAGAATAAAATACATAGAAATTTGCAAAACTAAAAATGTAAACACAAAAGAAAATAACATTAAAAATGAAAAAAAAATGATATTAGACCATAAATAGGGAAATTTACAAATATAACACATTTGACCGTTGACTTTACAAAAATAACACCCTCCTTTTTTTGTTCTCTGTTATAGCACTTCTATCCAAAAAAAGACTACAACACCCCTCTGGCAGAAACATAGCATTTCACTCCATCTTCTTCTTCTTTTTTCTCAAAACCCATTTGATCAATTCAACAAAATTTGTTCTCACTGTTCGTACACCCTATTGGACTATCATCTCCAAGCAAGAAGGTCGCAATCGTAGAAAATAAATCACATAAATTTGATGTTAGTTGAAATTTGCAGTAGTTGAACTGGGTTTGTGAATTTAAAAGAGCGAATGGTCGAGCTCTAGGTCAAGTTTTAGGTCGAGCACAAGGTTAGGTCAATGTTGCTAGGTCAACTATTAGGTCGAGCACTAAATTTGATCGAGTTTTAGGTCGAATAGGTCAAATTTAGATCGAGCTCGACCTAATGCTCGATCAAATTTAGGTTGAGTGAAATTTTTTTTATAATTTTTTTTAATAAAAAAATTTCACTCGACCTAATACTTGGTCAAGCATTAGGTCGAGCTCGACCTAGTATTAGGTCGAGTGAATTTTTTTTATAAAAAAAATTAAAAAAAAATAAATATATAAAATGATAATTTGGAACTTAGGGAGGTCATTTGGTAATTTAAACATTTTTTTAAAAGATTCCACAAAATTTAAAATTTGTGATAGAAAAACGTTTGACATCAATAAATTTATGACATTGTCAATAGGTAATGTTGAGATTTTATTTGATTAAAAATTATTTAGTAAGATATTCTTTAATTATGACTAATTAGAATATTCTCTATTGATTTGATCTACGTAATTAATGTATGTATGAATTGTATATTTGATTTGATTTTATATTAATGTAATTAATATCAATCAATTAGTGATTGATCATAATTAAAATCAATCAATTACTTATCAATTGATTTTTACCTTGTATGACTCATGTATTCATATTAAAAGTGTGAATTAAAAACATCAATTATCTCCCATTCTCTTTTGTAAAGACGTAAAGCGCCATTTGTTAAACATTTGCGCTTTTAATTGAGTTGATAGCAGTATTACAAAACAGTAGAGACGGATAAGTAATTGAATGAAACCACGAAGAAGGGAATGTGATTCACCCCAATAAAAATGCAGTCACTGCCACCAATGCTTGTGTCCATTAATTAATTCAATTACATTGCCCTCAACATTGACCTTAACAATATTGAAAACTAAAGCTTAACAACAATTTAAGGCAGGAGGTAATTGATGTAAATATTGTAGCAATGATAATTTATTCATGAATAAGTAGAAAAGAACTTTATTTCTGTCGCTCTCATATTTTATAAGTTGCCGTTTGATTTATTGTTAAATTTTGAATGGATACGAAATTTAGAAAATGTCTTAAATGTAAGTCAGTCATGTCATGTCTCCTCATCAAGATAGTTTGGGTAAAATTTTGTCATTAAAAATTTACTTCAAGATTTTAGCAGCATAAGGCAGAGATAAAACGGACCAACGAGGAAAATAGACATCTAAAGCGTGTAATCTTCGTTAAATCCAGACCAATCTCTATGGGTACATCTGTCTCCACATTGTAAAATAAATTTTAAAATTTTCCCAAAATATTAATGTTGTTTGATTGAGTACAATTTTTTTAAAAATGAAATAGTTCTCATTTTGTCTTAAAAATAAAAATTTACTTTTAGTTAAATATAATTTTTTATTACAAAATACAACATAACTATTGAAAATATAATATAATATTTTTTATTAAAGTTATTATTAAATAAGAATAATAGAGAGATTTTATCTAATTTTATTAAAAATTTAAATTTGTTGAAAAAAAATTTTAAATTTTTTTTTTTTTTGTGACCGAAAAGAATAATAAATAGTTTTGTTAACGGTTTTTTTATAATTTTTGCGAAGGAGGGAGGCCTGGGAACTTTTGGTCGCGCCAGCTATGACTCATCAAAACCTAGGTGGCGATTGCCTTGAATTTTTTAATGAAAATTAGAATGGGTTTGAATAAAGTCACGATCCCAATGAAAATTTTATTATATGACGGATACTATCAAGAATGAGAATACATCTACGCGTAACGTGTGGATCTAAGAAAAAGGTCTACGTTTCTAACGAAAACATGATTCACTATATTAATAACATTATTAGAGTTAAGTTGGGTTGGAGTTACGTTTAGTTGCACCATTCGATTTTGATCCAGAATCGAAAATTTAAAGGTCGAATATCACTCTGACAGTCTAGAATGCCACTATAGCTAAAAACCCTCCTCGTGTAACTTATCTTTTTTTCTTTCTCTGAAGTGCAAAAACAGACAAATTAGAATCTCTTTTTGGTTTTCTTTCCTTGTTTTTGGTGTTTTAATGTCCTTCATTATCATAATTATAACTCTACCTACTAATTACTACTTATCATTGCACAAGTCACCCGACAACCCACCAATTCTAGTAGCAAAACTTTGGCTGCCATCAACAATCTACCTACTACAAAGTACCAGCCATACCCTTCTCTTTGTCACTCCAAACTAAAATAAAAAAGCTTTCATAAATCTAATTTTTTTCCCTACAAAATTAAAAAGCTTTTATAGATGTGAAGTTATCGAGAAGCTTCCATGGATCTTAAGAGTTATTCTGTTCCATCTCTCTCCCCTATTACTCATTCTCCTCTAAGTGATTAAGCATGAACAACAATCTTCCACATAATCTGATTCTTTTTATTTTTTTAAATGAAGAAGCTTTTTATGGATTTGTTCTTCCTTTCTTTTCCTTCTGGTATGGGGTGGTGCTAAAGAGAAATCGAAAGCGTTGGATAATGGGTGGTGGTGGTATAGTGCGTGGTGATGCTAGAGAGAAACCGAAGGCGTTGGATGATGGCCGCGGCGGTGGTGAAACCGAAAGTGTTGGATGGTGGGCGGTGGTGGTATAGTGCTGCAGTGGAACGTGCGGAGATTTAAAGTGGAGTTACTATTGGAGTCAAGGATAGAGAGAAATAATTGACAGGTGAAGATGATAGTGCATAATATAAAAGGATAACAAAAAATGGAAAAAAGGATGGAAAGAAGTAATAGACAGAAGTTGGATGAGGATGAAGATGATTAAGAGGAGAAATGGAAAAAAGGACAAGGAAGAGGAGGAGGAGAAATGAAGAAATCTAAATGAGGATGAGGATGTCGTAGACAAGGAAGAGCATGAGGATAAGGATGACTAATATGGCATTATGAAATGACTTTTTCCGTCCAATGCAAATTAATGTACGATTGGATTCTATCGTACTTAACGGCCATTTCTGATATAGTGACCAAGTTTGTAACACTTTCTTGAGTTCAGTGACATTTTGGTTAAAAAAGGTATATTGATCAAAGTTGAGATTTTAAAAAAATATAGTAGACTAAAAAATTATTTACTTTATTAATAATGATAGTACATAATATAAATTTAAAAATAAATATAAAATTATACATTTAATCATTAATTAAATATATTATACTTTATAAATTAAATATATATATATATATATATATATATATATATATATATATATATATATATATTAAATCAAAATCAATGCACATTGCACCCTATAATTTCTCATCCGAACTAAATGGTATTGCATATTCGGGGTCTCAAAATTACTAGCTCGGAGCTCGACTGTATCTACCAATTGAATCTTAACTTTGACATCAATATTTGTACTTAGTACCACATAAGAATTAGAATTGTTTTAAAATTAATAAATTTATTTAATAAATTTGATTTTAATTTTAAATTTTTTTTTATAATTCTATTTATTTCTAATGTTTGATTGATGATAGGTTAAAATTGTTGCAAATTTTTATAAAATTTAAGTTCAGAATCAATCTAAAAAGAAGGGAACAAACGTGCCATCAGAGGCATAAAATCTCGATGGATCTTCAATTACATCAACGCTCGGAAAATGGGAAAAAAAATTGTTAGTCAATTGTTAGTTGATGGAGGACTGCTATCTCTATAATGATGCCATCGGCTTGGTTTTTTTTTTTTTTTTTTTTTTTTTAAACCATAGAAAAATTTTATTAATGTAAACCACATAAAAGAGGAGGACGGCTATCTCTATAATGATGCCACCGGTCTGGGGTTTTTTTTGTTTTTAAATGATAGAAAAATTTTATTAATGTAAACCACATAAAAGAGGTACAATAGCCAACTGACTAATTACGCTTATTAGCATTGATTTAAATTTAACAAATAAACTAAAGTTCTAATTTTTTTTACTCAGAAACCTTAGCAAAAAGATTGTATTCAGCAACGGGTATGGGCTCGTTAGAGTGATCGATGAAAAAAATTTCGAAGACAGCAACGGCAATGGCAACACCGACCCACCGGAGTTGGGATTGTCTAAAAGTATCGGAAGATTATATCTTTTAGATCAAACAAGATTACTGGCGAAATTCCTCCATCCATATTTAACCTCACAACTTTAAGGGAGTTAGCCCTTTCAAACAACCAATTGGTTGAAAATGTTCCATTAGTTACTAGGTATTGATTGAAATTATTGAATACTTAGAAGTGGAGACGTATTCATGTCAATTATTGAAGATGTATGTATTGTGCCAACCCCCATCTGAATAATCGGTCCAAAAAGGTTCGAACGTTTGGCCCATCGATCATATATAAATAAACATGATTTGAAAATAAAATGTGCAAAGATTACATTGTGTTAGGGATTGCCAACAGAAATTTGCACTCTACACTATACTCAATGTAGATGTTTAGTGATACATTTGTCAATGAGAAAAGCTGAAAATTGCCAGCAAAAGAGGGCAATGCAATGAGACGGTGCAGGATTCGCTGCTAAGAAATCATTTCTGCTGATAGTGAGGATCTCTAATTATTAATAATCAACAACAGCACATGGCTACTTCATGCGTTTCTTCAAATGGCTCTTTCTTTTAAAATAAAAACAACTCGGAGATTTTGTTCTTTGAAAACATATTTTTACTAGTACATAATCTGAAATGACCGAAAGGCAAAAGAATTGCACACAAAATTCATCCTCAGAATTGAACGGGTCAAGTTTTATTTTGTTGACGTTTGGTGATACATTTGTCAATGTGAAAAGCTAAGAACGTTCAACATAGGCAACGATAATTCCTTGCAAAAGAGGGCAATGCAGTGAGACTTTGCAGGATTCATTGCTAACAAATCATTTGTGCTGATAGTGAGGATCTCTTATTATTGATAATCAACTGCAGCACATGGCTATTTCATGCATTTCTTCAAATAACTCTTTCGTTTAAAACAAAAATAACTATGAGATTTTGTTCTTTACAAACATAGTTTTACTTGTACATAATCTGAAATGACAGAAAGGCAAAAGAACTGTGGACAATAAAGCTCAGAGGAGTTCACCCAAAGGTGAGGTGGACGGCTGAAAATGTAGCAGTAAACACAAAGATATAAAATAATAATGTTACTATTCTTTATACATTTCCTTTTCCTGTTCATATCCAATACATGGAATACAACCTAGTTCACCACTTTCTTTTCTGAACTTGTTTTTTTCCCTAATGCAAACGATGAATTTTTTTTTAAAATTATTATTACTGATGAAAGCTATCAAAGTTTACAAGGTTACCACGGTAGCATAATTAACATGTGCTACTTAGTCCAAACCAGGATCAAACATTTCCTTTTTAAGTCTGTGTGCAAGAGCTACCCAAGTTCCATTGCTCAATAATCAATTGGTTTATAGGTGAGGAATGAAATCCCTCCATGTGACTATGACCTCTTTGAACGTCTGTTTAATTGCTTCTACAACTAAATAAACTCTAATAGATTCTTTTGAAAATATGACCCTGTTCCTGGCCAAGAAAAGGAAAATGCTGTTTGAAAAGTTTTAATTTTCCATTTTGAGTAATAAAAATGTACTTGCAAATTTAGTTGAGAATACGTTTTCAGAAAATTCTAACCATACAGCCTTTTATTATGTGGAAAGCCTTTTTCAACTGAAAATGTAAAAGCAACCATCAATAATCAAACTAATACTAAAAGAAATCTAATTTGAGATTTTGAACTGTTTGACATTAGATTTTAAACAGTTCACATTTAAAACTAATAGTTTAATCATTAATATATCAATTTAACTATGCCGAGTTGAAATTGTATTATCGTATCATTGGTAGTCGACAGATAAATCATCCAATATTAGCAAATATTGGATGAAAGCAATCAAGAATTGCCCCAAAAATTCTTCCTCTTTTTAAAGTTTTTGAAGTGACCCAATCAAGAATTGAGAAGGTCAATTAGACAATGAAACCAAACATTCATGTCATTTTTTCTTTTTCATATTTCTCCTATTAATGGGATTTTTTTTCCTTTTTTTAAAAATTTGTCTTTATTAATTGACTTCTTTCTGAGAAAAAGAAGACCAAAAAGAAAAATTGAAAAAGTTTGGATTGGAGCAGTCAAGAAATGTAGACTTCTGCCTAGGGGTGTGCAATTTTCGAATTAATTCGAATATCCGACCTAATTCGAAAATTCGAATTCGAAAAAAATCGAATCGAATTCTGATTTTCGGTTTTCGAATCGAGTTGAACTCGAACTCGAATTCGAATTCGATTTTCGAGTTGGTTTTCGAGTTTAGGGTCCTAAAACCGAAAACCGAACCGAACCGACTCGAAAACCGAATTTGGATTCGAAAACCGAATATGGATTCGAAAACCGAAAACCGAATATGGATTCGAAATTCGAAGAAACCGAATATGGATTCGAAAATCGGAAATCGAATATGGATTCGAAATTCGAGGAAACCGAATATGGATTCGAAAACCGAAAATCAAATATGGATTCGAAATTCGAGGAAACCGAATATGAATTCGAAATTCGAGGAAACCAAATTTATATATATATGTATATGAAAAATATGTTTGATTGTATTTGATTTATTATATATGTGTGTGAAACTTTAAAAATTAAAAGAATTTGTAAAATTGTTAAGATATGAAAAAAAAATTATAAGTAAATGAAAAAAGTGAGGAAAAATTATGTATATACTATATACTTATATAGTATATAAATATGATAGAGAAAATCTCATTTCTCATCTAACCTAACTTATCCATGTCTTATTTGAACATATAACTTTGTAATTTAATAATAATAACCACAAAAGTGCAAATTGATTAGTGAGTAATAATTAGGCATTGGTTATTACTAACTTAATAATCACGAAGTTTTATTTATTTAGTAATTTTTACTTCTAACTTTTGCTAATTGACTCGTTGTATTTTAACCACTAATTACAAGTTCAGGAATTGTAGTATAATTATGAGTATCGTCCCACAGGGAGGTGAACAATTACCGGTTAATTTCTCCAATAATTGGATAAAATAACAAGAATATCTTAACTTAGGAATTAGCATTTAATTCACTTATCACTAATTACTAATAATTCAAAACTCTAAAGTTTGAAATATTAAAAATTGCCAAATAATTGAATGTGTGGTTTTATTTACTTTTGAATTTATAATTGTTGTATAGAACACGTATTTATTTGTAAATCAAATACAAATAAAGTGTATGTAACGTAGATGGTGTAAAATGTAAATATTTACTTCACTATATTACTACTTGATTTACATTACAATATATACATATGCTAATTGCTATATAGTAAAAAGATATATATAATTCTTGTGATTTTAGTTGTATTGAATTGTTAACTAAGTAAATAATTCATAACTAACAAGTCTGATTTGATAATTGTAATATAATGGCATTAGTGTCCTAATTGAGTCATTATCTCATTGAGATATTAAAATCGTAATAATTATATTAGACTATTAGTAAATTTAGTACATTACATCATACAAGGAAAAAAAGAAGCTTATTAAAAAATGTAAAAATTATTTAAAAATAAGATAAATATGTGGAAAAAATAGAGAAAATAACATGTGTAGTTGTGTACATATAACTTATGACTTATGAGAATACAAACTGTGCAATTATCTTATTTAATAACTCATCCCTATTTCATTTGAGTGTGTAACTTTATAATTAATCACCACAAAGTAATTAATGAATATTAATTAGATATTTATTATTATTAACTTCGGCAAATATGAGAGCTCAATTCTCTTATTTAATAACTTATTCATGTCTTATTTGAGTGTATAATTTTGTAATTTGAAAATAATAAGTTAATAACCACAAAGGCACAAGTTGATTAGTGAGTAATAATTAGATATTAGTTATTATTAATTTAATAATTTCAAAAGTTTTACTTATTTATTTGTAATTTCTGTTAATTATTAATAATTCAAAGTCAAAATTTTGAAATATAAAAAATTGCCAAATTGTCAATATGTAGTTTTATTTACCTTTTAATCTGTAATTTATTGTATAGAACATTAGAACACATGTTTATTTATAGATCATCTGATCATGTACCAAATTACCAATAAGGTGCATCTTTGCATGTATATAATGTAACTAGTTACTTACTTATAAAACTAATTGATTTATATTCAATATATATATATTAATTCATCATAAATGAAATATTATTAATTCATCATATTAATATGAAATATTATATTAATATGAAAATATCACTACTATTTTATTAATTCATCATATTAATATGAAATATTATATTAATTCAATAAATTTTGTATTGAAATATTGAGGGTGCAATTGAAAGGAATAAATATATTTTGAGGATGTGATTGAATAAAATTAGATGTTTTTAGTTTAAAATAAAAATAAAAATAAATTATGAATATTATTATAATAATAACTATTTTAAAAATAATAATAAATTATGGAATTGGAATTCAAATTGGAATTGAAAATTGAATTCGAATTCGAATTGGATTGAAAATCGAATTCGAATTGGAATTCGAATTTAAACTGAATTCGAATTGGAATTGTCAATTTAAACCGAATTAATTAATTCGACCAATTCGAATTAAACGACCAATCGAAATTCGGTTTTCGGTTCAATTAATTGAACCGAAACAATTTAATTCGGTCGGTTTGAATCAATTCCGACTCGGTCGAGTTTCGAGTTGGCTTTTGAAAATGGCCAACTCGAACAACCCGACTCGAACAACCCGAACAACCCGAAAACCGACTCGAATTGCACCCCTACTTCTGCCTACTCAAGTCAGTTTCTGATTTTGATAGAAGTGCGGTGATGGGTACATGAAGTACAATTCCGTTTAGACTACGGCAACTAGACATAGAACAACACATAAATGTTCCTTGATTCAACTTCAATTTATTCGACCCTAAGCAGCAAGGCATCCATTTGAGCTCGCTGAATGGAGGTGAGCGATCAAAAATTAGCAAGATTTGTGGGTTAACTTCTGATTTTTCTTGCGTAAAAATCAACTTTTCAGACACTTAAATTCCACATCCACATTTGTGGTGCTGATGTGATGGGTACAGAACAAGTAGTGATATAACAAAAGTTCTGGATTCGGGTGGTAAATGGGAGATAAATAAAATGTAATTTTAAGAATCATAACTCAATATAGTTTATATAATTTTGGATCAAATTAAAGTTGAATTGAACTTATCTAACTCAATAGATTGAAATTATTAAATTTAAAAATTAAAGAGGGCGGACTGTTGGCAAAACTTGCTACTGGATTCTAATCAAGTTGCCAGAATTTAATTAGAATTTAGTTTATTTTCCTTTTCAATTTTTAAAATTAATAATTTTAACTCATTGGTTTTAATAGGTTTAATCTAATCTAAGTGTAGAATTGCACATAATTATTAAATTTGTGACTCATGTGACTAAATCCAATGGATCGAAATAGTAGGCCGATTAGATTTGCTTTCGCCAACTTTTATCCTAAGTGTTCACTTTAAAATGAAGAGTTTAACTTCACTAGCTACGGAGAAATACTAATGTTGCTATCTTTATACATACTTTTTTATGGGTAGGTTGTTTGCTACTGATTTTTAAAAATTTTAGGCATGGTCACTACGTTTTAAAACCTATATAAAAATTATAGAATAAAAGTTATGTGAAAAAAAGTAAAAAAATTGTTTTAAAAATCCTAAAATGTGTTTTAGGCACAAACGATACCCAACCTTAAATCCCAAAAACAAAATACACTGGCCAATAATGTCTCAGAGCTCTCATACTGTTGGTATATATATAGAGCTTTCCACTAATCATAAATCCCAAAAGCAAAATACATTGGCCAGTACATAGTACTACGTAATTCACCTCCTCCAAGAAACCATTTTGTATTGTGAATATTTTCTTCCATAGGACATCACCCATGGGAGAGATTACCACATTTCTACTTTTTATTTCAATACAGTACTGCTTCTGGGCATGTGGGGCTTTGCCACTCATGAGCATCTCCACAGATGAATCAGCTCTTCTGGCCATCAAGGCTGAAATAACATATGATCCCTACGACATATTAGCAAGGAATTGGACCAAAGGCACCTCAGTTTGCAATTGGGTGAGGATAACTTGCAATTACAAGCACCAAAGAGTCATGGCCTTGAACCTATCAAGTGGAGGGTTGGAAGGCACCATAGCCAAAGAAGTTGGAAATCTCTCCTTCCTGGTTTCCCTCGATATCAGCAATAACAATTTCCATGGCTACATTCCAGATCAAATTGGCCGTTTGAAGAGGTTGCGAACTTTAAATATGCAGCTCAATGAGCTTAGTGGGCAGATTCCTCAGAATTTTGGATTGTTGACTAGAATTGAAAAATTATTCCTGTATAACAACAGTCTCAGTGGACCTATACCTCCTGCAATTTTCAACATTTCTTCATTACAGGTCATTGATTTAATGTACAACTTCCTTGAAGGGACTCTCCCTGGGGATATTTGTAATAATCTCCCGAGGTTGCAAAGCTTTAATGTCTCATATAATCCACTGGGAGGGCCAATTCCAGTTAGTCTGTCTCAATGCTCAGAAATCAAGTTCCTTGCTTTGGCAGTGAATGGATTCATAGGTTCCATACCAAGAAATATTGGCAACCTCTCCAACCTAGAGCAGTTGTATCTTGGTCGCAACAATTTGATTGGTAAGACTTTTCTTTTTGCTGTGATTTTTTGAACATGCTCATGCTTCCTATTATTATTATTATTATTATTCACAAGTTCCTTACTGTCTCACACAATGAATTCACAGGTTCCATACCAGAAAATATTGGCAACCTCTCAAAACTAGAAATATTGGGTCTTGAAGACAACAATTTGACCGGTAAGACTTTTCTTTTTGCTGTGATTTTTTGAACATGCTCATGCTTCCTATTATTATTATTATTATTATTATTATTATTATTATTATTCACAAGTTCCTTACTGTCTCACACAATGAATTCACAGGTTTCATACCAGAAAATATTGGCAACCTCTCAAAACTAGAGATATTGTATCTTGCTCGCAACAATTTGACCGGTAAGACTTTTCTTTTTCCTGTGATTTTTTGAACATGCTCATGCTTCCTATTATTATTATTATTATTATTATTATTATTATTATTATTATTCACAAATTCCTTACCGTCTCACACAATGAATTCACAGGTTCCATACCAGAAAATATTGGCAACCTCTCAAAACTAGAGATATTGGGTCTTGAAAGCAACAATTTGACCGGTAAGACTTTTCTTTTTTGTTGTGATTTTTTGAACATGCTCATGCTTCCTATTATTATTATTATTATTATTCACAAGTTCCTTACTATCTTATACAATGAATTCACAGGTTCCATACCAGAAAATATTGGCAACCTGTCAAAACTACAGATATTGTATCTTTTTATCAACAATTTGACAGGTAAGACTTCTCTTTTTCTTCATTTTTTTGAACATGCTTATGCTTCCCATTATTATTATTATTATTATTCACAGGTTCCATACCGGAAGCTATAGGAAACCTCTCAAGACTAGAGCAGTTGGATTTTTATAACAACGAATTGACATGTTTAACAGCGATTTTTTTAACATGTTTTTCTTCCTATGATTATTATTTTTTTGGGTTGTTTTTATAATGATATTCCTCTGATTCATGGGTACCCTTGATGCAAATTTTACGAAAACATATTTACTCCCTATTTTCAGGTATTCTACCTCCCACACTCTTCAATATATCTTCATTAAGGATACTAGCAGCTCAATATAATGGGATATCGGGCAGTCTTCCCAAGAATATTTGCAAGAATACAATGAATCTTGAAATTTTGTATCTTTTTGTGAACTCCTGAGTGGACAAATCCTGATAGTCTGTCATCACTGTCAATCACTGCAACAATTTTTTTTGACTTCCAACAATTTCGAAGGAGGAATTCCAGCTGGGATTTGGAATATGTCATCGCTTCAGTATTTATACCTGGCAAAGAACAAATTAACAGGTTCATTCATTCTCATCATCTCTATTCCCCTTTAGCAGTCTTTAAAAGGTTGATTTTACCTGGTAAATGCTATGTTCATTGTTTTGGCAGGGGAATTAGATTTAACTTCGGGAAATTCCTCTTCCTTAAAGAGTATTAGTTTGGCACAAAACGGATTCTATGGTCGCTTACCAAAAGATCTGTGCGCTAGACATCCAAACTTGGAGTTTTTAGAGCTTAGTGATAATCAACTTGTTGGCGAAATCCCTTCCAGCCTTTCACGTTGCAGTTCACTCCATAGTATTCTCCTGAATTCTAATAACCTCACAGGGGAAATTCCGCCGGAGTTAGGACAGTCTAAAAGTATCGGAAAATTATATCTTAGATCAAACAAGATTACTGGCGAAATTCCTCCATCCATATTTAACATCACAACTTTAAGAGAGTTATCCCTTTCAAACAACCAACTGGTTGGCAATGTTCCATCAGTTACTGGATTTTGATTGAAATTATTGAAGACTTAGAAGTGGTCACGTATTCATGTCAATTATTGAAGACTTGAGATTTATGTATTGTGCCAACCCCATCTAAATAATTGGCTCAGAAACACGCAATGTATAGAGGTTCGAACGCTTTGCCAATTGATCGTATATAAATAAATATGATTTAGAAGTAAAATGTATAAAGATTACACGAAATCGAAAGTTACGATTCTCATTGTTTACATTGTATTAGCAAGAGAAATTTGCACTCTACACGATGCTCAACGTTGATGTTTAGTGATACATTTGTCAATGTGAAAAGCTGAAGAACGCACAACATAGGCAACAACAATTCCCTACAAAAGAGGGCAATGTAATGAGACGGTGCAGGATTCACCGCTAACAAAACATTTCTGCTGATAGTGAGGATCTGCAGCAGAAGGCTATTTCATGTGTTTTTTCAATTGACTCTTTCTTTTAAATAAAAATAAATAAATAAAATCTGTGAGATTTTGTTCTTTGAAAACATATTTTCACCTGTACATAATCTGAAATGACGGAAAGGCCAAAGAACTCCAAACAAAATTCATCCTCAGAATTGAAGGGGTTAATTTGACAATGAAACCAAACTTGTCATGTCATTTCTTATTCTATTTTCCAGATTACTGGGATTTTTTTCCTTTTTTATTTGTATTTACTAGTTGACTGGAGAGAAAAAATTGGTCGGGAGAGAAAAAAAAAACACAAGAAAATGAAAAAATTTATCAAGAAAGAGTTATTTATTAGAATATTGTAAATTTTCCTAAAATTAAACAATATTGATATTTTAATTTGACTTTCCAAAATATTGAAAGGAGATCGATTTCCACACTACCTCAATCTTAAAGAAATACGTAATTGATGAAATTTCCAGCGCAGAGTTTGTTCTTCATAATTGTCAAAACTTTGGAAATGATGAATGTTCAGTATGGCAGCAATTTTATTCCCTCGGTCAAAATTCTGTTCCAACAGCCCATCGGATTTAGATTTTGTGAGTTTCAATTTTTAATGAACTGTGGTGGGGGTTTTTGCTGGGGGAGGGATGCTGCTTTACTCTTGGCGGGTTGGATCTGTGGGCTGCTTGCCCTGGGGTGGCGGGGCTGCAAGGGGGCTTTGCTTTGACGGGAGGGGAAAGGCGGCTGCGAGGAAAAAATAAGGGAGAAGAAGAAAAAGGGAGAATTTTTTTTTTAATTATTGATTGAATTCGATATTTTATATATCGAATTCAAAATTGATATTTTGATTTTATTATTTTGAGATTTTTTTTAAAATATTAATAGTTATTTAATTTTTATTAAAAATTATAATATTTTTGTAAAAAATCAATCAAGAAATATAGACTTCTGCATGCTCATTTTGATCGAAGTGCTTGGTTACATGGAATTCAACTCCGTTCAGTTTACGGGAACTGGACTAATAATCATTTTTTCCAACGCATAGTCATTGCAGATAATTCAACTTCTACTAATGATGATGAATTTGCAGTCTAGTGGGATAATTATGTGAACTGAGGAAGAAAAAATTGATAATTTGCAGTCTAATCAATGATGAATTTGCAGTCCAGTGGGATAATTTGCAGTCTAATGATGTGACGAACTTTTGATTTATTTGCATTACAATTGACTTCTTGGTAACTAAAATCCGATTTTGTGCTGCAAACGTGATATGACAGTAGGTAGAGCTCTGAGGAGTTCACCCAAAGGTGGTGCACTGCTGAAAATGTAGCAGTAAAAACCATAGAAACATGGAATTCACCACTTTCTTTTGTGAACTTTTTCTTTATCAAGCAAAACGATGAAACTTTTTTTTTTTTTATTAGTGATGAAAACTATCAAAATTTACAGGGTTACCACGGCAGCATACATAACATATGCTACTCAGTCGTAAGTAGGATCAAACATTTCCATTTTAAGTTTGTAGCCAAGAACTACACAAGTTCCATTCCTCAATAATCAATTGGTTTATACAGGCGAGGTAGGAGCTCTTTGAGCATATGTATAATTGCTTCTACAACTGAATAAACTCTGAAAGATTCTTTTGAAAATATGACCCCGTTCCTTCCTTACCAAGAAAAGGGAAATGCTGTTTGAAAAGTTTTAAGTTTCCATTTTGAGTAATAAAAATGTATTTGCAAATTTAATTGAGAATGCGTTTTAAGAAAATTCTAACCATACAACCTTTTATTCTGTGGGATGCCTTTTTTAACTGAAAATGTAAAAGCAACCATCAATAATTAAACTAATACTAAAAGAAATCTAATATTAAATTTTTAAGTATTTGACATTAGATTTTAAATAGTTAACGTTTAAAAGTTTAATAATTTGTCTTTATTAATTGACTTCCTCATGAGAAAAAGAAGACCAAAAAGAAAAAGTGAAAAAGTCTGGATGTGAGCAGTTAAGACATGTAGACTTTTGCAAGCTCAAAGTCAGTTTCTGATTTTGATAGAATTGCTGTGATGGGTGCATGAGTTAGAAGGAGACGTAATTTTCCCGAATTCAACTTCAATTTATTCTACCCCAATCAACAAGGTATCCATTTGATTTGAGCTCCCTGAGTGGAGGTGTGAACGATCAAAAAATTGGCAAGATTTGTGGGGTCAACTTCTGATTTTCTTGCGTAGAAGTCTGACTTTCTAGACACAGAACAAGTTGCTAATGTGATGGATAGAGAATAAATTGATGGATACAGAAGAAGTAGAAGTAGAGATATAATAAAAGTTTTGGATAAGGGTGGTAGATGGGTGATAAATAAAATGTAATTTTAGCCGTTATAACCCAATCTAATTTATATAATTTTAAATTAAATTAAAGTTGTATTTAACTTATTTATTTTAATAAATTAAAATAATTAATTTTATTAGTTGACTGGATTTTGATCAAGTTGTCATAATTTGATTAAAATTTGGCCAACTATTCTTTTTAATTTTTAAAATTAGTAATTTTAACTCATTACTTTTGATAGATTTAATCTAAGCTAACATGTGAAATTGCACATAATTGGCTAAATTCAATGAATAAAAATAGTAGGTGGGTTAGATTTGCTTTTGTCAACTTTTGTCCTAAGTTTGTATATGTATTGTTTGTTAATATCAATTTAACTATTGTTTTTGGTTAAAAAAAAAAAAAAAAACCTTTTGTCCTAAGTGTTCAATCTAAAATCAAGAATTTATCTCTACTAGCTATAGAGAAATACTAATGTGTTATCTTTATAGAAACTTTTTTATAAGTGGGTTGTTTGTCACTGGTTTTGAAAAAAATTTAGCCACCTTGATTACCTCTCAAAACGTATGTAAAAATTGTAAAATAAAAGTTATATAAAAAAAATTTAAAAAGTAAAAAAATTGTTTTAGAAATCCTAAAAATGTGTTTTAGGCACAATCAATACGCAACTTTAAAATCTTGATGAGTATTGTTGGGTATTAGAATCTAAGTCATGTCCCAAAGCTCTTATACTCTCCGTATATATGGAGCTTTCCACTAACCATAAATCCCATAAACAAATTCATTGGCCAGTACATAGTACTACGTAATTCACCTCCTCCAAGAAACCATTTGTTTTGTGAATATTTTCTTCCATAGGACATCACCCATGGGAGAGATTTCCACATTTCTACTTTTTATTTCAATGCAATACTGGCTCTGGGCTTGTGGGGCTCTGCCATTCATGAGCATCTCCACAGATGAGTCGGCTCTTCTGGCCACCAAGGCTGAAATAAAATATGATCCCTACAACATATTAGTAAGGAATTGGACCAAAGGCACCCCAATTTGCAATTGGGTGGGGATAACTTGCAGTTACAAGCACCAAAGAGTAGTGGCCTTGGACCTATCAAGTGGAGGATTGGAAGGCACCATAGCCAAAGAAGTTGGGAATCTCTCCTTCCTGGTTTCATTGGACATCAGCAATAACTACTTCCATGGCCACATTCCTGAGAGCTTTGGATTGTTAACCAGAATTGAAAATTTATTCCTGTCTAACAACAGTCTCAGTGGACCTATACCTCCTGCAATTTTCAACATTTCTTCGTTTCAGGTTATTGATTTAATGGACAACTTGCTTGATGGGACTCTCCCTGGGGATATTTGTAGTAATCTCCCAAGACTGGAAAGCTTTAATGTCTCATGGAATCAATTAGGAGGGCCAATTCCAGCTAGTCTGTCTCAATGCTCAGAAATCAAGTTCCTTGCTTTGTCGTACAATGAATTCACAGGTTCCATACCAGAAAATATTGGCATCCTCTCAAAATTAGAGCAACTGGGTCTTGCTGAGAACAATTTGACTGGTAAGATTTTTTCTTTTTCTTGTGATTTTTTTGACATGCTTATGCTTCACATTATTATTATTATTATTTTTATTCATAGGTTCGATACCAGAAAATATTGACAACCTCTCAAAACTAGAGCTATTGTATCTTACTGGCAACAAATTGATCGGTAAAACTTTTCTTTTTGCTACGATTTTTTGAACATGCTCATGCTTCCTACTACTACTACTACTATTATTATTATTATTATTATTATTATTATTATTATTCATAGGTCCCATACCATCAAATATTGGAAACCTCACAAAACTAGAGTCGTTGTATTTTGATTACAACAAATTGACTGGTGAGACTTTTTTTTTTCTGTCATTTTTTAAACATATATGTTCATGCTTCCTCCTCCTCCTCCTCCTATTATTATTATTATTATTATTATTCATAGGTCCCATACCAGAAAATATTGGCAACCTCTCAAAACTAGAGCAACTGGGTATTGCTGACAACAATTTGACCGGTAAGACTTTTCGTTTTCCTGTGATTTTTTGGACATGCTTATGCTTCCCATTATTATTATTATTATTATTCACAGGTTGCATACCAGAAAGTTTTGGCAACCTCTCAAAACTAAAGCACTGGTATCTTTCTGCCAATAATTTGATTGGTAAGACTCTTCATTTTCCTATGATTTTTTGAACATTCTCATGCTTCCCATTATTATTATTATTCATAGGTCCCATATCATCAAATATTGGCAAACTATCAAAACTTATTATTATTATTCATAGGTCCCATATCATCAAATATTGGCAAACTATCAAAACTAGAGGAGTTGGCTCTTGCTGACAACAAATTGACCGGTAAAAGACTCTTTCTTTTTTTTTTTTTCTTGCCATTTTTTAAGCATGCTCATGCTTCCTCCTCCTCCTCCTCCTCCTCCTCCTCCTACGATTATTATTATTATTTTATAAAATGATTACTATGATCAATGGGGTAACCTTGATGCAAATTTTACCGGAATATATTTACTCTCTATTTTCATGTGTACTACCTTCCACACTCTTCAATATATCTTCAGCTATGTTTGGATTGTGGTTTATTTAAAAATTTTGTATTGTAATGGATGAAAATTTTAGTGAAAATTTTTTATAAGAAAAAAATATTTTGGAGGGAAAATAAAAAGTGAATCGAAGAGAAATTTTTTTTAAATTATGTAAGGAAAATTTGAATTTTAAATTTTGAAATAAAAAATTGTTTGGATGATTTATTTGTTTTCTTAGAGAACTATGTTTGGATTGTGGTTTATTTGGGAATTTTGGTATAGGAATGTGTAAAAATTTTGGTGAATTTTTTTTTAAAAAAAAATATTTTGGAGGCAGAATAAAATTTATATTGCAGGGAAAAAAATTAGAATTATGTGAAAAGAATTTGAGAGAGAAATTTCGAATTTTAAATTTTGAAATAACTTTTTTTGTTGTGCAAGAATTGAAATAACTTTCCTTGGGTATCGGCATTAATCAAGCAGGAGGCATACCCGTCGAGTTTAGGAATATTTCCGGGCTTCAATATCTCAATCTCACAAAGAATAGCCTTACAGGTATGTGACCGAGCCACGTTTACTTTGCCAAATGAGGCATCAGTGAGGACACACAATTAATTGGATTACTTTTTTGTTATTGCAGGAGAACTTCCTCTCAGTTCTTCAAACTTCTCTGCATTATGGTATTTTAATATTGAATTCAACGGATTCTCTGGTAGCTTACCCCAAGATTTGTGCTTCAGACATCCAAATCTCGAACTCATGTACCTTGGGAATAATCAAATTCATGGGCAAATTCCTTCTAGCATATCATATTGTGGTGCAATGCAGTGGATTAATTTATCTTATAACAAGTTCACAAGTATCTTTTCAGTCTTTTATAATGATTTTCTTTCAGCTAAAAGTACAAATTTCCTAATATCCAAGTGGATTTCAGGTAATGTGCAAACCGATACATGGAGGAACATGTCCATGCTCTATCATTTGGTACTTAGCCACAATAATTTCACGGGGTTCATTTGATACCTCAATTTCTTGTGGAAAAGTTATAATAAATAAATATGATTTGAAAATAAATGTATAAAAGTTATACAAAATTAGAAGTTACGATTCTCAAAATACATATAATTATGTTTCAAAAATGTTTTTACACTTTTTAAATTAGTAATTATGAAATAAAAAAATATATTAAAAAGTACAAAATTATTTTAAAATATGCAAAAATACATTTTAAAATTACATTCCATATGCACCCCATTTTTAACCATATTAGCAATTGCCAAAAAAATTTGCAGTCTGCATTTTACTCAAGTTTTATTTTGTTGATGTTTGGTACAAATCATTTTTACTGTGATAGCAAGGATCTCTAGTTATTAATAATCAATAGCAGCACAAGACTATTTCATGTGTTTCTTCAATGGCTTTTTCTTTTAAATAACTCGAAAATTTTGTTTTTTCAAAACAAATTTTTACTCGTACTTAATCCGAAATGACAAAAAGGCAAAAGAACTGCAAACAAAATTTCTCCTCAAAATTGAAGGGGATAATTTGACAATGAAATCAAACCTATCATGTCATTTCATTTTCGTGTTTTCCAGATTACTGGGATTATTTTTTCTCGTTTATTTGTCTTTACTGGCTGACTGATTTAGCCAGAACAGACTGAAATTCCGAACTGAAATTGGTCTAGAAAGAAAAAAGAACACAAAAAAGAGAGAGAGAGAGAGAAAATTGTGAATGCAAGTGATCAAGAAGACTTTTGCTGCTCATGTCAGTTTCTTGATTATGATCCCATCAGTTTCTTTCACGGGAACCAGACAACAGAGGAGAACACAAATCATTTTTTCCAGCACATAGTCATTGCAAATAATTCAACTTCAACTCATGGTGATGAATTTGCAGTCCACTGCGATAATTATTGCGAATTGAGAAAGACAAAGTTGCTAATGAAGTGACAAGCTTTTGAATTACTTGCATTACAGCTGACTTTCTGGTAACTAAAATCCGATTTTGTGCTTGCAAACGTGAGGCGGACGGCTGAAAATGTAGCGTTAAAAACTAAGATAGAAAATAATGATGTTGCCGTTCCTTATACATTTTTTTTCCTGTTCATATCCAATATTTGAATACAACCTAGTTCACCACTTTCTTTTCTGAACTTTTCCTTTTTTAGGCAAACCGATGAGACTTTTTTTTAATTACTGATGAAAACTATCAAAGTTCGTAAGGTTGCCACGGCAACATACAGAACATATGCTACTCAGTCCTAACTAGGATCAAACATTTCCATTTTAATCCTGTAGGCAAGAACTACACAAGTTCCATTGCTCAATATTCAATTGGTTTATAGGTGAGGTAGGAAATCCCTCCATGTGATTGTGACCTCTTTGAGCATCTTTTTAATTGCTTCCTCAACTGAATAAACTCTAATATATTCTCTTGAAAGTATGACCCTGTTTCTTGCCATCCAGATATGATACACCACTGCCGCAAATAATGAACAGGACACGCCAATGGTAAGGATACAGCAAAATCCAGCTATAAACAAAAATACAGGTTCGTGCATGACATTGAATTGAAGACATTTGGGGTGACCAAGATGGGATAATTAAGTGGAAACTACACTGCTTGATCTTATCGCCGTGCATATTTCTTTGAAGAATAAATACTTGCGAGATTCCCTGGACTTTAGAAAACCACATAATTATTTTATTCCAAAACCACCAACAATAGGGATCACCAGGTCTCCATTCCAAAGCATATAACATTACACAACAATCTTACGTAATCATAGTTCAGAAGACTGCATAAAGATGATGCATAAGTTCAAAACAGCCTACTCTGTAGAAGAAACACGGATACAAATCTAGTTCCTCAGGCCAAAGGACGCTGCAATCTCCAGCACAAACATTCAATGTCGATACTTCAGTTGCCAGATTGACGTAGTTCTGGTCGCACGAAATTAGCATCTGGAGGCACTGAAATGTCAACAGTAGGTCTCAGCTGGGCACACACTTCGATAGCTCCATGCACCGGATCTGATAGGAAATTGCTGATGAGATCCTGGTTTATTGGAGTTTTGTTATCCACAGCCACAAATGCCTGTTGAGTGAGGACATAATCAAACCGGGGTGCCCACTTCCTTGATCCTAGTCGTGCCGTTGTCGAACAATTGTCTACCATGAATGCAACCCCACGAGCATGCATGAAAGGATTCAAAGAATCCACAGCCTCGATCACACTTTCATTGATGATCTCTGAATATGAATGGCCTTTCTTCCTCAGAATCTCAATCTATTATATTTTACAGAAAAAAATAAATCAGGCAGAAGATCAGATTCCACTCCATCTAAACTGTAATATAAGATGCACAACTTCTCTAAGTGAAGATGTACTAACAAGAAAACTTTGGCAGTAATCTAAACGACACAAATCAACCGTTGACTTCAAAATCTATGTAAGGTCCAGAAGATTTAAGCTTGAACAGAGTATAGAAAGCTCACCTGAGCCATCATTAATGCCACAAAGACACCAGCAGTGAAAGGGTACAGAGGACCTAAATCACCAGCTGGCCGTACTGCTCGAACACGCTCACCCACTTTCCACATCCTTGTCTGGTCAATTTTACCCATTGGAAATGCAGGTAAACCATCCTTTTCCTGCTCATAAACCAAGAAAATATTGAAATGTGAAAAATGAAATTGTTTAGCAATCACGCTCATGCATATGTTGCCTGGAAAAAAGCATCTCAACAAAATGCACAAGTAATGTAGGACAAAATCATAAGAAAACACTAAGAAATTTGCTTGTGCGCATGCAATCAAAGAAAAAAAGAGGGCAGAAAAGGGCATACATAAAACCGACGTCCAGCCAAAACAACACTACGGATTTCACTCCCAGTGGCCACATCTTCATAACACTCATATAAGATATCCATGCAGGGATAATATGAAGCACTGTAGGCGGCCTCAAAATCCTTCTTTCCTTCTGCAGTCAATGAATTGTAAACTGCCAGCATGCCCTGCCAATAGATCAGTATCACCAATATTGGTTATTTTATTATCGAAATGCTAGAAGGGGGGAGAACAAGAAGGATGGAAAAACTTGAGTGTCCACAAACCTTTGTCGATATGGTTTTAGAAACAATTCCAGTTACACACTCCACAGTATTCTTATAGGCAAGATCTTCATTCATTCCACTCTCGGTATACCTTCTGAACAATGCCTCCACAAGTCCATGCACAGCACCAAGTAAAATGCCTGCAGTTAAACAAATTAATACCAGGTTCTAAAATGCAATTGAGAAATTGTCACAGATGATCCATTCTCACCTCGCTCCCCAAAAATGTCACTCCTGTATTCCTGTTCCAGCGTAGTGGCAAAAGTAAAAGGAGAACCAAGGGCAACTGACCATCCCAGGGCAATATCTGTAGCTCTGCCATCAATATCCTGCAAACATATTTTCAGAAACAATTAACTGCCAAAAACTTCAAGGCAGCACAAAGAGCATAACTGATGTGGCCAGTAGAGAGAGAGAGAGAGAGACCTGATGGACTGCAAAGCTGGCATTGATTCCAGCACCGTTGATTTCTTTCCCTTGCACATATAACCTCCTTACAGAAGGACCCATCCCCTTGGGGCATACGGCTATTACACTAATATTCTTCGGGAAGTCAAGACCCATTGATTGCAAATGACCAAGAAGGAAACCATGTGAAAGCCCAAGAATGCTATTTGGCTTCATGTGTGAAAATACTTTTTCATAATTATCTGCCTGCAATTCAAGAATAAAATTAAGGTAAAGAAATCTTTTTTGCTTTTTTTCTTGGGGGGGGAGGGGTTGTTCTGTAATGATAGTACATGTACTGAAGCACATATTAAAACACGCATTCTGAAATGCAGATAATTAAAATTGTGACTGTACAATGAACACTAAAAATATTGAGTAAAATAATTTTCAATGAGTCTAACATCGTCAAATTTTTTGTAACCATTAAGAACCCAAACGAAGTGAGGGCCTCTTGCTTTTACCAATCATTCTTTCTGAGGATCGGAAAATTTTATGGCATAAAAGATGTTGTGGGGGAAAAAGAAAAGGGATCAGATTACAGTGGCTCATCTTAAACCAACAATTTTCAGGCACCTGCACGGGAAAATTAACCAGACATGGAGAATAAGAGTGTTGAAGTACATTTAAGACATTTCTGTTATCGGCTAATTCATAATTAAAGCAAGTTTACAGAAAACTGTTTGAGTATACAGTTTCAGATGAAGCAGCTGCTTATGTTCTTTAACCAGTGAGTGAATTAAAAACAAAAAAAGGTGCACCATTACTTTGGTGCACAAATCTAACAGATCTTGTTATAATCAGAATAATTCCAGTAGAAAATGGAAGAAACAATGGCATACAAAATCATTGTATCTAGCTGAGAATAATCAATGAAAATTCATGAAAGTGGACGCCAGCAATCAAAGGCTGCATCTGCAAGAAAAATAGATACACTAACCTGAGCTGCATCAGAAATTAAGAGCAGCACTAGATCGCTACCAGAAATAGTCTCCCATATGTCTCCAAGGGTACCATTTTCTTCACTGAACCCGGCCGCACGGGCCTCAGCAAATGAACGTGAACCTTTTCTTAACCCAATCTGCAAGCAGTTAAAATGGAAAACTACATATGCTTCATTAAAAGAACAGGGAACACATAGATAATAGCCAAATTCCAATAGAGGCTAAAAGGGAGATAATGAAAGAAGATAATAATTGACCTTGACAACAATATCGGACTTTGCTTCAGCAAGTGAATCCCTTAAATTCTGAGCTTGGGCAGGTCCCTGTAGAGATGTTGGTTAAGCAAATGTCTGTTAGCGTAATGCTAAAAATGTCCAAACTTGAACAAAAACAAGTTCGTTCCGGCACAATATCACTTCATAGAGCATATTGGTTCACATAGTGGAAAAATTTTGAATTTGACCCAAAACAAGGAAAATCAAGTCTCCAACGTTCAGAATATATACATTATAAACTAATTAGTATCAAGAAACTAACACTGCCAACAGACATAAGAAAAATTGATTGTAACAAACTAATTTTGGACTTATAAAACAAACGACAATTCTCAGCTCACAAAAAATAGCATAAAGCAACAAACTTTAAAAATCAAAGATATATAAATAACCTGCGAACCCCATCCGATGACCCCAATCTGCTTTATTCCCTTAAATGCATCAGGCAAGAGTTTGAACAAGTCCCTCCCTCCTCTGACAATATACTGCATTTCATTCAATCACGCCAATCATCAATTATTAGCAAAACCCAAATGTTAATTATCAAATAGACAATGCGCATTCATCTCAAACCAAAGAAAAAGTCAAAACACTTGTATTCATTTACCTCGTCATGACCAACTAGGTTAATCTTCTCTTTCTTGAACACCGACGTATCAAAATCAAGGGAAGTCTGAGGCTTGACAGCAGCGGGGGTAGACACCATCGTAGCCGAAACAGCTGAGCCGCAATTGGAGGCGGCGGCCGAAGTAGCGGCGCGAGCTGTGAGGGACTTAAGAGAAGGTACTGAGGAAGACAGGAAACTGAGGTTGTGGGGAAGGGTTTTGGTATACGGTAACAGGGTTTTTGAGGTGGGGGTGGAGGAGGCAGAGGAAGAGGAAATAGTGAACGAAGTAGTAGTAGTAGCAGCCAGCGCCGCCGCCATGAATGACAGAGAGCAGAAGTGTGTGTGTATGTCAAAAGTGAAATGCGGAGAACGCAAAAGAAGGGTTTTTGGGGATACGGTTTGGAATGCTTTTATATTCCGAGTAAGGAGCTGTTTGGGCAAAACGAAATTGATTGTGAAATTGCAATATCTTTAATTTTGTTTTATTTAATTCTTACTATATTTGTTTTTTAACCTTTCTAATTTGTAATTAGAATTACAACTAAAGCTTGGTACCACTCTTACCATCCTATTTATTTCATTATTATCATAATGTTAGTATCACACTTACATTTTTGGTGCAACCAATTAATTGTAAAATTGAGTATTTCACCTCAAATTTTATTTAATTCAAACTATACAAGTTGATGTCATACAATGAGTGCATTAAATATTTTTTTTCAATGAGAGAAGAATCATCAAGGGTTATTAAAGAACAAAAAGTAAAGTTTTGATTGGCAAAAATATAAATGCATTTGATATTTTTTCGGCAAGAAAAGAATCTTAATAGATTATTAATGAACAAAAAGTAAAGTTTTAAATAACAAAGCAAAGTTTAATTCTAAAAATTTGTCATTCAAGTAAGAACTAATTACTTTATGGATAACCAACTAAATTATGTGGACTTGATTATAAAATTGCAATATCCTTATGAACTAATACCACTACTCTTCATTTTGAGTTGCTCTAAATATATCAAGATATTAAGAATAATAATAATACTTGATAAGTGGAGTAAAAGATAACTTCTAGGATAAGATATCTCTATTATCTTATCCAATTATGGGAGAATTTAGCCTTATCTAACTTGAATTGCTATTTTGTAGGAGAAAGATTGCTTGGAGAAAGATAAGACCGAAGATTGCCTACTTGACCGATTTTATTGAAGAAAAGAAGCACTGAGATACTGATGCCATGGCATGTAACTTTTCATGCCATAGCATTGAAGAAGTTAATGGAGTTACGGAAAACAGAGGAACACGCAATTCAGAATCGTTCGGATCAGAGAATGACTTCTACACAACTTGGACTTCTACTCTTAATGGAGCAGAACAAGTATAAATGAAGGAGAGCACAATACAATAAAGACAACAATAAACACAACGATAGAATAGAGTAGATAGACGTAATTTTATGTTCATGCAAGCCATGTTTAGTGGCTGAAATTCTTTTCTTTAGAAGGGATGGATGTAGTCATTACTTAATTTTCATTTATATAATTGTGGTATTTTCCAATATCTGATTTATTCGGTATTATTTCTTGTAAATGCTTGATCACCATTTGCATGTTTAAGGTATTGGTGAAGAGGCGACAGCTGACATCAATATTAGTTCGTGAATTCTTCAGACTTTAATTGTGAATCACGATAGTAGATTTTCAATTTCTGCAGCATAATATTCTGTTGTTCATCATGCATTCATAGTAATTTTGGAGTCACGAAAGTAGTCCCATAATTATTATTTGAATAGTAATATTATACTCTGAGAGGAGATAATATTTAATTAGGTGAATAGTTGTGAGGATTTATCACAAAATAATTATATGAATGGAATTTATAGTTAATGGTTGGTGAAATCCCGAGTCCTAAAGTTTGTTAATCTGAATTCTTTTAGTTGAACGTTTTTAATATTGCTTGATTTTCATTACTACATCCACTTTTCTTTTATATGTTGATCTAGATAATAGGTATTAATATTGCTTAACCGGTAGTTGTTCACCTCCCTGTGGGACGATACTCGTAATTATACTATAATTACATGACTTGCAATTAGAGGTTAGAAAACTCCGAGTCAATACTCTTGTCATAGGTTTTGTGGTGTCTCTATATACTAAATATCTTACCTACCTTCTTTTTTTTTAATTTAAAAAAAAAATAATTTTGAATTTTCCCTAGTAGTGTATCCTCATTTTCTTTAATCACACAATTCTAGATTATATTTGTAGTCACACTTTGCTTAACAATTTAAAAAGAAAAATGAGAAAGGGGGTGTCAAGGGATTGTTTGTTCATCTCCAATAATAATTGAGATAGATTTTGAGAACATTGATTAATAATTGAGAGAGATTTTGAGAAAATTTGGTTGGAATTAGTTTTAAGTAACATCTCTATAATGCAAAAGGCAAATGTATAAAAAGAAAAGGCACTTGTTTAGATATTAGAGTATGAAATTGAAATTGCACACTTTTTGGTTAAGATGTCATTGCAAAATGTCCATTTCTAGTCAATAGTAATGAAAAATTTTATGTCCTTTTAATTAGAAATTCGTGCTTATATTAACTACCACAATCCATTGTGTATACTATGAGTCTTTAAATTTTACTTAGGGTCAGTTTGATTCTATATTAGGATTGAAATTACGTTAAAATTAGAGAATTTTTTTATTCTATTTGATTGAGTCTGTATAATTTTTTTCTTATTTTAACTCATTTATAACATTTACTCTACAAAATTTTCAAATTATGTAAATAAATTATAAAATTTAAACTTAAATCTATAAAAAATATATATATTTAATTTTAAAGCAATTCTAATTCTTACAATAACGACAAGTGCATGAGAATAACCTAACCCACGAAAACGAAATTGCCAAGAGCAACACAAACATTGCAATGCGTTCACCAAATAAATTCAAAACTATATTCCGTGTGAACTTCTTAAGATTCAATTGCAAATTAATGCTTGTGAATTTCGTTTAGGGCTGTGCTTCGAGTTGGAGTGAAACATTGTTTACTTAAGGTTTGTCAAGCTTGGACTTGTCCAAAAATGAACAAAATATCTTAACTTTGCCAAAACACAAGAGAAAATATTATGTGCATTTCCTTCAATATGAAAGATTGTTGTGTAATTAGACACAATTAGACAAGATAACCCATTTACGTAATAGGAGAGCGGAAAAAGAAAATTATATAATTGATTTGTTACACTAAAAATAAAATATATAATAGATGTATATAGTATTTTTTTCAAAAGAGTATTCGACAGTTTTAGTCCCTAATATTTAAGGGTCTGATAGTACTAGCACCCAAAGTTTTTAGGTTGATAAATTTAGTCTTTATAATTTTAATTTATAACAATTTAAAAACAACTAATGGAAAAAGTTAATTATTTAACAATTGAAGCATATAGAACCCACATTTATTTAATTTTTTTAACAATTTTAGTCCCCAATGTTTAAAAGTTTGATAATTTTAATGTTTAATATTTAAAGGTGTGACAATTTTGGTCCCCACATAATTTAGATGGACAAATCTATTTAGAGTAAATACCCAAAATCGTCCTCCACATTTCAGCAAATAATCTTTTTCACCCTCCACTTTTAAAACGGGAACAAATAGTCCTTCAAATTTCATAAATTGAAACTTTTGGTGCTATTTGTGAAATAAACGGAAACTTTTAGTCTTTCAAATTTCATAAACGGGAACGTTTAGTCCTGAAATTTTCCTTCAAATTTTGGTCCTTGAAATTTGAAGGACTATTTGTTTCCGTTTTGAAAGTGGAGGATGAAAAAGATTATTCGGTGAAATGTAGAGGACGATTTTGGGTGTTTTCTCATCTATTTATATAATTTAAATTTGTAAAAATAAAAAATTAGTCTCATTATTAAAAGAAAAAAAAGAGTAATTGATGTTATTTTATTTTATTTTCCACATCAGCATGAGTTAAAAAACAAGGACCATTTTTTGTTTCATATTTTTTATTTTTTTTCTATTGATATTGATTTAAAAAAATTTTAAAAAAATATATTTGTTAATTTACTCTTCCCATTCTTTTAGGGTAATAAGGTCAATATTTTTTAATTGTTATAAATTGAAGATGAAAAAATTAGATTTGCTTATCTGAATTATTTAGAAACTAAAATTGTCAAAATTTTAAATATTAGTAACTAAAACTATCAAAAATATTATATAAATGTAAGTCTCATATGTTTCAACCGTAAAGTCGTTGACTTTTTTCATTAGTTGTTTTTAAAATATTATAAATTAAAATTATAAAGATTAAATTTGTCTACTTAAAAACTTTGGAGACTAAAATTGTCTAACTCCAAATATTGACAATTAAAACTATCAAAAATTCTTTTCAAAAAACACCATCATTCAACTTAATAAGCCCATTCTCTATTACTCTATTCCTTTCTTTAAAAAAAAAAATCACTTAAAATTAACTATAAATTTTTAGTTTTAAAGTGAAAAACACTTAATGTATCATTAAATATTATTAATATTTAATTTTATTCTTAGTTTTTAATTTTAAACATATATTGTCACTATTTAGTTTAATGATGTGGGAAAAATTGAGGGGGTACTATGCTGTTCTTTTAATATGGGCCTTTGCGAAGCAGATCATAGTATCATACTACTAAGCCCAGGTTAACCTGGGAATTTTCAGATCCAGGAGAAAGCAGGCCTTTAGCTTTGAATTGACCTATGAAGGAAGCCCTTAAGCAATAAATAAAAAGGCAGATTGATCCATTCTTAATGGACTGATTGACAATTGTTTTTCAAAACTTTATTAATACTCCCTTCATCTTAAAAAAAAAAAAATCTGCTTTTAATTTTTTTGTTAAAAAAAAATATAATTTTATAATAAAATTCATCTAACACACTCATTAATAATTATTTAAGATAATAATTAAAAGTAAAAATATAAATATAAAATTATATAGTGAATAATGTATTAAAAGTATTGTATCTAACTAAAAAAACGTCTCACTCAACCTGAAACAGCTCTTTTTTGGGGATAGATGAAGTATCTCAAATCTAAGCATATTTAATTGATAATTCTAATGAAAATATTGGAAAAAAATTTAGTCCATATTTTGCAGATGCTTAATTTATTCTTAAATTGCAAATTTATTTTTTTCTATTTTTTTCCTCTTTTTTAGTTTACTCTTAGATTACAAATCAACAAACTTATAAATGCTTTAATTAACCTTTAATAAATTCTGAACTCCTAATCTTAAAATTTAATATCAAGACCAACATCCAATCAAGGCCACGATGAATAATATTACCTCCGTCTCCAAAAAAGAATTCAATTTTCAAAATTTTCTTTGTTTAACAAACAAAATCCACTTTTGGTGTGTGAAATTCTTAGATTGTGTTTACTAAAAATAATAATATATAATTCAATTTAAAAAGTAAGAATAAAGATGGATTCTTTTTTTGAGATGCAGGAAGTAATACTTTTTCTTAATTGTGGTTGGCTGAAAAAGAAAACATACTAAATTTTATAGTGAATTTCTTTTCCTTCACTAATGTGAAGTATAAATGCCAGTATCTTTTCACATCAATTACTAATTAATAAGAGGTTTATAATGGTAAACAATGACCAGTTGTAAACTAGCCAAAGAATCCAAATCCTATATGATAAATCAAAAACAAACCACACGAATGAACTTGTGGCTTTCATTTTTACAAACTATTCTTCTCCATCATCACATCAATTCTGAATCCACAGTTCCATACTAGAATACTATAGTACCAGTTACCAACGTACGTGTTGAGGATCATGCAAAATTTTTAATTTTTTTTTAAAAAAAAACTACCCATGTTTTGGCCTATGAGGCAGCTGTAGCACCACTTTATTTATTTATTTTGTTTTTTTTAATTTTCAAATATAACACATTTAATACAGATTTTACATTTTTATTCTTACTTTTTAATCATAAAAATACACAATTATTATTAGTAAGATTATTAGAAAATTTTAATAAAAAAGTTTCTTTTTTTTTTGGAAAAGAAAAATATTTTAAAACTAAACTTTTTTTAATAAAAAAAAGTACTAGATTTAAATGGCTTCAATTTGACAATGAAACCAAATCTTCATGTCATTTTCTCTTTTTCATAGTTTTCAAATTATTGGGATTCCCCCCTCCCCTCCCCCTTTTTTTCATAATTTGTCTTTATTAATTGACTTCGAGCGCGGGCTTGAGAGAAAAAGAACACACACCACAAAAAAAAAAAAAAAAGGCCTTTAGCAAGACATTCCACAAATAATTATTGTCATAAAAGCTAATCAACTTTAGTTTATCCTAAGCAACAAGGCATCCTTTTGAGCTCGCTGCATGGACGTGAATGATAAAAAATTAGCAAGATTTTTGTGACAACTTATTTTCTTGTATAGAAGTCGACTTTCTGATCACTTGAAATTCGACATTCGTGTTGCTAATATGATACGTAGGGAACAAGTAGTGATCCTCGACGGTAAAAGTTCTAGGTGTTCTTCACTTGAAAATCAAGAGCTTAACCTCACTAACTACAGCAAAATACTGATGTTACATACTTTTTCATAGGTAGTTTTTTTTGCTGCTGGTTTTGAAAAAGTTTTAAAATCTTGGTTATTGTTTGGTATCAGAATCAAGTTTTCATGTCCCAGAGCTGAGCTGAGCATGGCCGAGCTGAACTGAGCTCTAGAGTATAAACTCTGTTCTTGTACTCTAGGTGCGCATAGAGTTTTCCATTCACCATAAATAGGAAAACAAAATACTTTGGCCAGTACATAGTACTACAGAATTCACCTCCTCCAAGAAACCATTTTGTTTCCTGAATATTTCTTCCATAGGACATCACCCATGGGAGAGATGAAGACATTTTTAGTTTTTATTTCAATGCAGTATTGGTTCTGGGCTTGTGGGGCTCTGCCATTCATGAGCATGTCCACAGACAAGTCAGCTCTTCTGGCCATCAAGGCTGAAATAACATATGATCCCTTCAACATATTAGCAAGGAATTGAACCAAAGGTGCCTCAGTTCGCAATTGGGTGGGGATAACTTGCAATTACAAGCACCAAAGAGTCATGGCCTTGAACATATCAAGTGGATGGTTGAAAGGCACCATAGCCAAAGAAGTTGGGAATCTCTCCTTCCTGGTTTCGCTGGACATCAACAATAACAATTTCCATGGCTACATTCCAGATCAAATTGGCCGTTTAAAGCAGTTGCGGACTTTAAATATGCAGCTCAACGAGCTTAGTGGGCAGATTCCTGAGAGCTTTGGATTGTTAACCAGAATTGAAAATTTTTTCCTGTATAACAACAGTCTCAGTGGACCTATACCTTCTGCAATTTTCAACATTTCTTCATTACAGGTTATTGATTTAATGTACAACTTCCTTGATGGGACTCTCCCTGGAGATATTTGTAATAATCTCTCGAGATTGGAAAGCTTTAATGTCTCGCATAATCAACTAGGAGGGCCAATTCCAGCTAGTCTGTCTCAATGCTTAGAAATCAAGTTCCTTGCTTTGTCAGTGAATGGATTCACAGGTGCCATACCGGGAAATATTGGCAACCTCTCAAAACTAGAGCAGTTGTATCTTGGTGGCAACAATTTGACTGGTAGGACTTCTATTTTTCCTGCGATTTTTTTAACATGTTCTTGCTTTCTATGATTATTATTTTTTTGGGTTGTTTTTATAAGATATTCCTCTGATTCATGGGTACCCTTGATGCAAATTTTACCAAAAACATATTTACTCTCTATTTTCAGGTGTACTACCTCCCACACTCTTCAATATATCTTCATTAACGATACAAGGAGCTCCATCTAATGGGATATCGGGCAGTCTTCCCAAGAATATTTGCAGAATATAATGAATCTTGAACTTTTGTTTCTTTTGTGAGCTACCTGAATGGACCAATCCCTGATAGTCTGTCATATTGTCAATCGCTGCAACAATTTTCTGTGGCTTACAACAATTTCAAGGGAGGAATGCCAGCTGGTATTTGGAATATGTCATCGTTTCAGTACTTATTTCTGGGCTGGAACAAATTAACAGGTTCATTCTCATTATCTCTATTCCCCTTTAGCAGTGACTTTACCTGGTAAATATTATGTTCATTGTTTTGGCAGGGGAATTAGATTTAACTTCGGGAAATTCCTCTTCCTTCAAGAGTATTAGTTTGGCAGAAAACGGATTCTACGGTAACTTACCAAAAGATCTGTGCTCCAGACATCCAAACTTGGAGCTTTTAGAGCTTGGTGATAATCAACTTTTTGGCGAAATCCCTTTTAGCCTTTCACGTTGTAGTGCACTCCTCAGCATTAGCTTGGATTCTAATAACTTCACAGGTATCCTTATTTGAACTTTCACTGTTGTGCGTGAATTGAAATAACTTTCCCTGGGTATCTACATTAATCAATCAAGAGGCGTGCCAGCTGAGTTTAGGAACATTTCTGGGCTTCAATATCTCAATCTCTATAACAATAGTCTTACATGTATGTAACACTGCTACGTTTACTTTGCCAAATGAGGCATCAGCGAGGACGCACAATTAATTGGATAACTTTTTTCTTGTTACGGAGAACTTCCTCTCAGTTCTTCAAACTTCTCTGCCTTAACGTATTTTGATGTTCGATTCAATGGATTCTCTGGTAGCTTAACCCAATATTTGTGCTTCAGACATCCAAATCTCGAAAACTTAGTCCTTGAGAATAAACAAATTCATGGGCAAATCCCTTCTAGCATATCACATTGTAGTGCAATGGACACGATTGATTTATCTTCTAACAAGTTCACATGTATCCTTTCAATCTTCTAGAATGATTTTCTTTCAGGAAAAAGTAAAAACTTCCTGATATCCAAGTGGATTTCAGGTGATGTGCCAAGCGATAGTGGGAGGAACATGTCCATACTTCGAAATTTGGTACTTGATCGCAATAATTTCAGGGGGATCATTCCTCCATCCATTGGAAATATGTCGAACTTGTTGATCCTCATCATGTTGGGTGGAAACCATTTCTCTGGGAAGATTCCTCCAGAGTTGGGACAGCTTCCTCGCCTGAAGGAGTATTTCTTTGGGGAAATTAGCTTACTGGGGAAATCCCGCCGGAGTTAGGACAGTCTACAAGAAAGGAAGATTATATCTTAGATCAAACAAGATTACTGGCGAAATTCCTCCGTCCATATTTAACATCACAACTTTAAGGGAGTTAGCCCTTTCAAACAACCAACTGATCGGCAATGTTCCATCAGTTACGGGATTTTGATTGAAATTATTGAAGACTTAGAAGTGGTCACATATTCATGTCAATTATTGAAGACTTGAGATTTATGTATTGTGCCAACCCCTTCTAAATAATTGGTCCAGAAACACGCAATGTATAGAGTTTCGAACGCTTCGCCAATCGATCATATATAAATAAATATGATTTAGAAATAAAATGTATAAAGATTACGTGAAATCGAAAGTTACGATTCTCGTTGTTTACATTGTATTAGCAATTGCCAAGAGAAATTTGCACTCTACACTATGCTCAACGTAGATGTTTAGTGATACATTTGTCAATGTGAAAAGCTGAAGAACGCACAACATAGGCAAAAGAGGGCAATGCAATGAGACGGTGCAGGATTCACTGCTAACAAATCATTTCTGATGATAGTGAGGGTCTCTGATTATTAATAATCAACAGCAGCAGAAGGCTATTTTTCGCGTTTCTTCAAATGACTCTTTATTTTAAAATAAAAATAAATAAATAAAACCTGTGAGATTTTGTTCTTTGAAAACATATTTTTTATTCGTACATAATCCGAAGCGCAAAAAACTGCAAAAATCATCGCGGCAGAAAGGCAAAAGAACTGCAAACAAAATCATCCTTAGAATTGAAGGGGTCAATTTGACAATGAAATCAAACCAGTAATGTCATTTTTATCGTATTTTCCAGATTACTTGGATTTTTTTCCTTTTTTATTTTTCTTTACTAGTTGACTAATTCAGCCAGAACAGGCCGGAGTTCTGAACTGAAATTGGTCTGGAAAGAATAAAAAAAACACAAGAAAATGAAAAAATTTGAGATGAAAGTGATCAAGAAAGAGTTATTTATTAGAATATTGTAAATTTTCTTAAAATTAAAAAATATTAATATTTTAATTTGACTTTCCAAAATATTGAAAGGAGACCGATTTCCGCACTACCTTAATCTTAAAGAAATACGTAATTGATGAAAATTGTAGCGCAGAGTTTGTTGTTCATAATTGTCAAAACTTTGGAAATGATGCATGTTCAGTATGGCAGCAAATTTTTTTCCCTGGGTAAAAAATATGTTCCAGCAACCCATCGGAGTTAGATTTTGTGAGTTTCAATTTTTAATGAACTGTGGTCATGTGGTGGGGGTTTTTGCTGGGGGAGGGATGCTGCTTTACTCGTGACAGAATTTTTTTTTTTAATTATTGATTGAATTTTATATTTGATATTTGATATATTGATTTCAAATTGCATATTTCATATTTCATATTTCGATATTATTTTAAGAATTTTTTTTAAAATTATTAATATTTATTTAATTTTTATTAAAAATTATACTAAACCGATCAAGAAATATAAACTTCGGCACGCTCAAGTCAGTTTCTTAATTTTGATAGAAGTGCTTGGTTACATGGAATTCAACTCCGTTCAGCTTACGGGAACTGGACTAATAATCATTCAACTTCTACTAATGATGATGAATTTGCAGTCTAGTGGGATAATTATGTGAACTGGGAAAGAAAAAATTGATAACAATGTATCACAAATTTTTGATTTACTTGCGTTACAGTTGACTTCCTGGAAACTAAAATCCGATTTTGGGCTGCAAACGTGATATGACAGTAGAGCTCTGAGGAGTTCACCCAGAGATGGTGGACTGCTGAAAATGTAGCAGGAAAAACCATAGTAACTTGGAATTCACCACTTTCTTTTGTGAACTTTTTCTTTATTAAGCAATAAGATGAGACTTTTTTTTTTTTTTTTTTAATTGCTGATGAAAACTATCAAAGTTTACAAGGTTCCCAAGGCAGCATACATAACATATGCTACTCAGTCGTAAGTAGGATCAAACATTTCCATTTTAAGTTTGTAGGCAAGAACTACACAAGTTTGATAGGATTTAATTTGTTACCATTTAATAGGAGCAAGACTATGATGACAATGCTTTATTTGGTATTAAATTGGCTAATTTTAAGTGTTTTTTGTACCAGGAGTAAAGTTGATGGACTAAGGCGAAAAGATGGAATTTAATGGAGATTTAGATGATTTTTGGAGAAGCATTTTTGGAGCCAAAACAGAAGACTATTTTGGATTAAACTTGCCACGCCTTAAAGGATGAAGTCTTGAAGGTGAAACTCAAAGAATTTCACGTGACCACATCTTGTGCTGAGATAAAGAACCGATGAGCTGAAATTTCAAGATTTGAATTTGTCTTTTGATTTAAACTTTTGTAATTCAAGTTAGAATGGATTTGAAGACAACTGATAGGATTAGATAGGATAGGATGGTTGGTTAGGAATTTAAGGTTTAAAGACTTAGGATTTGTTGGAGAGATTTTAAGAAGTCTTTAGGAAGGCTGTTAGAGAAGAAGGCTATAAATAGGAGGGTTAGTGAACTTGGAAGAAATAAGTCTTTCTTTTAATTTTCTGCAGAATTTTCCCTTTCTTTTGTACTTCTTTTTCTTTTTAGAATAAATTTAGAATAGTTTTGCTACCATGAGTGGCTAAAGTACTTCCTTTCCGTTCCAAGGGGTGTTAATACCAATATATTTAGTGAGGTCTTGTTCATATTTTCATAATCTTTTGCATTCAAGTAATCATTAGTTCTTGCATTATGTTTTTTATGGATTTTGAATGATAAATAAATTGACAACTTATTTTCATTTTTCTTCCTATAGCTATCTATTTGTTCTTGATCCGTTATTGTCCGGAACAATTAGTCCAAGTAGCACTTAAATCTTTTTGCATGTGTAAAGTGACAGTAATCATGCATTTATGATTTAAATGGAATTAATAATACAAAGATTTTCAATTGCAGCTATCTCAATTGTTGGTTTTTGTTTTGACTGTTTTCAATGTTCTTAGTGCTACTATCAAATGATATGGAACGCTATCGCCCCCAGTCATTTGTTAGTAAGGTTTGTTATGAATGCTAGGTTCAAACAAATAGAATAGGAAAACTCAAAATTTTGTCATGGCTATCCTGCGAAATTTTCGGTTAAATGCTTGAATAAAAAAGTGTTTTTAGAATCCTATGATCTAGATATATTCGGTGCAACTACACTTCCTTGGATCGGAGTTTGGTAAGATTGAAATATTTCTTTTACATATTGCTAGTAATTTCTTTAATAATTTTCCTTTATTTATTACTATTAGAATTGGCAGTAACCGTCTTCTTTTATTTCTTTTCATCTCAAGTGCTAAAAACCCCCCCCACACATATAGCTCCTCGTGGGATTCGAACTGGTCCACTACTACTACAATCCAATTGTAGTTAGTTGAAGATCTGAATTAATTTTGGGGGTTTCGACAACCCGACCAAAATTTTGGCGCCGTTGCCGGGGAGCTATTTTATTTTTTCTCTTTTAGCATTGTGATTTTTATTGTATGACCCGTGCTTCTCACAAAGGTGATCTTGTGTTCATTTCAGAAATTGAGAAGGAAGCACGACGACTAAGGAAGGAAACAAGGAGGAGACTACAATTTCATTCAACACCACTTGAGGAAGAAAGAATGGCTGCAAGAGATCGTACATTGAGAGAGCTTATTGCTCCAGTTTTGAATCAACAACCTCTTTGCATACAATTTCCAAATTTAGAAGTCGCATTTGAATTAAAATCTGGACTTATTCATTTGTTGCCTATTTTTCATGGAAATGCAGGTGAAGATCCACACAAACATCTCAAGGAATTTCATGTGGTTTGCTCTAGTTTGAAACCACAAGGAGTGACGGAGGAACGAGTCAATTTGAGAGCTTTCCCTTTCTCCTTGGGAGATAAGGCGAAAGATTGGCTTTATTATCTTCCTGCAGGTTCCATTACAACTTGGGAGGAAATGAAAAGGTTGTTTTTGGAGAAGTTTTTTCCGGCCTCACGAGCTACAAATATTAGGAAGGAGATATGTGGTATTAGACAACTTGGTGGAGAATCATTATACGAGTATTGGGAAAGATTTAACCAATTGTGTGCAAGTTGCCCTCACCACCAAATTTCAGACCAGCTTTTAATCCAATACTTTTATGAGGGATTGTTACCGATGGATCGCAGCATGGTTGATGCAGCTAGCGGAGGAGCCTTGGTGAACAAAACACCAACTGCAGCAAGGCAATTAATTTCAAACATGGCAGAAAATTCGCAACAATTTGGTTCAAGATCCGAAGGGACTACTAAACGGATTCATGAGGTAAGTACTTCTAGTATTCAAGACCAAATTTCTGATCTAACTACTCTAGTTCGTCAAATGGCTGTAGGACAATTGCAAAGTGCAAAGGTGTGTGGAGTTTGCTCGATTCCTGGACATCCTACAGATTTGTGCCCAACCTTACAAGAAGACATCATGCAACAAGCAAATGCAATTGGAGGATATCCCAATCAACCCCAATGGAAATATGACCCTTATTCAAACCATTATAATCCTGGTTGGAGGGATCATCCAAATCTTAGTTATGGGAACCCAGGTGGGCAGCCAAGATATCCGTTTGCAAGTCAAAACAGGCCACACAACCACCACCACCAATGCCAGCATCAAATTTAGGTATGCCTTTAGAAGATATTGTAAGGTCTTTGGTTACTAACACACAACAATTCAAAATAATGTGCAGAAATTTCAACAAGAGACTGGAGCAAGTATCCGCAATGTGGAGAATCAAGTATCTCAATTAGCGGCAGAAGTGAGTGAATTGAGGCAAGCAGTCTCAAAAGGATTACCTTCTCAGACAGTGGTAAATCCAAAGGAAAGTGTTAATGCAATGATGTTGAGAAGTGGTAAGGAACTTCAACCCACACCCACTTCCCAAAAGAAAATTGTTGAGGAGACCAAAGATAAGGAAGAAGAGAACCCAAAAGTAGTAAGATTTGATCCTTTATTACCTAATGATTCAATTAATAATGTTGCACCTTTTCCAAGCAGGTTAGCAAGATCAAAAAGAGAGGAGTATGAGCAAGGAATTTTGGAGACATTCAAAAAGGTAGAAATAAACATTCCATTGATAGATGCAATCAAGCAAATTCCCAGGTATGCAAAGTTTTTGAAAGAATTATGCACCAATAAAAGAAGGCTAAAAGGTGATGAAACCATCAATGTTGGGCAAAATGCATCCGCAGTAATTTTAAAAAAAATTACCTGATAAGTGTATGGACCCGGGGATGATTTCAATTCCTTGTGTAATTGGGAATAAAATGATTGAACATGCCATGCTAGATTTAGGAGCATCTATAAATGTTATGCCATACTCTGTATATTGTGCTCTAAATTTAGGACCAATGAAACCAACAAGGGTAATTATTAAGCTTGCTAATAGGTCTACTGCATATCCTGAAGGAGTTGTGGAAGATGTTTTAGTTCAAGTCAATAAATTGATTTTTCCGGCTGATTTTTATATTTTGAAAACTGAGGATGATGATGTGGGAGAATCAGCCACTCTTTTGTTGGGGAGACCTTTTATGATGACAGCTAAGACTAACATAGATTTGGATGAGTGCACAATTTCTATAAAATTTGATGAACAAATCGTGAAGTTTAAAATTTTTGAAGCAATGAAGCATCCAGTTGACACTCATTCCTTGTGTTCTATTGACATTATGGATTCTATTGTGCAAGATGTTTTTGATGGAGAAAATGATGTTTTTTTCTACAGGATCAAGTGCAAAGTTAGAAGGGGATGAGGATATAAGTGATGAAATTGCCTTGAAAATTCCTGAAATTTCGAAAGAATTGTTTCAAATTTTCCATGAGAAATTAATGCCTTCTGTTTTGCAAGCCCCTAAGTTAGAGTTGAAATCTTTGCCAAATCATCTCAAATATGTTTATTTGGGGGAGGATGAGACTTTACCAGTAATAATTGCAAGAGGATTAAATGAAGAACAAGAAACTAAATTGGTAAAGGTCTTAAGGGAGCACAAGGCAGCAATAGGGTGGACATTGGCAGATATTAAAGGTATAAGTCCTTCAATATGCATGCACCGGACTCTTTTGGAAGAAAATGCCAAAGCAGTGAGAGAGCCTCAAAGAAAACTCAACCCAGCCATGAAGGAAGTTGTAATGAAGGAGATTCTCAAACTCCTTGAGGAGGGAATAATCTACCCAATTTCCGACAGTGAATGGGTGAGCCCGATCCATGTGGTGCCTAAAAAAACTGGTATAACTGTGGTAAAAAACCAAAATAATGAATTGGTGCCAACAAGAATCCAAAATGGATGGCGAATGGTCATAGATTTTAGAAAGCTTAACTTAGCTACTAGAAAAGATCATTTTCCATTACCTTTTCTTGATCAAATGTTGGAAAGATTAGCTAGAAAAATTTTCTTTCGTTTTCTTGATGGTTTTTCAGGATATTATCAAATTGTGATTGCTCAAGAGGATCAAGAGAAGACAACCTTTACATGTCCATTTGGCACCTTTGCGTATAGGAGAATGCCATTTGGTCTATGTAATGCTCCAGGTACATTTCAGAGATGTATGATGAGTATTTTCTCTGATTACATTGAAAAGTGTATAGAGGTATTCATGGATGATTTCACTGTATATGGGAATTCTTTTGATGACTGTTTAGAAAATTTGGTTAAAATTTTGAAGAGGTGCATAGAAACTAATTTGGTTTTGAATTATGAGAAATGTCATTTTATGGTGACTGAAGGCATTGTGTTAGGTCATGTGGTTTCTTCTAGAGGAATAGAAGTAGACAAAGCAAAGGTTGATTTAATTGCTAGTTTACCTTACCCTACAAATGTTAGGGAAATACGTGCTTTTCTTGGTCATGCAGGCTTCTACCGCAGGTTTATCAAGGATTTTTCTAAAATAGCCTTGCCATTAACTAATCTATTGCAAAAGGATGCAGAATTCAAGTTTGGAGATCATTGTAGGGAAGCATTTGACAAACTCAAGGAAATGCTAACAACTGCACCAATTATTCAATCACCTGATTGGAGCAAACCATTTGAGATCATGTGTGATGCAAGTAATTATGCAGTGGGAGCAGTTTTGGGCCAACGGGTGGACAAGAAGAGTCATGTCATATATTATGCCTCAAAGACATTGAATTCAGCACAGCGCAATTATACCACAACAGAGAAGGAGCTTTTAGCTATTGTGTTTGCTTTAGATAAATTTATGGGGCGCTTGGTATAAATGGTGGGTTTAGGAATGGAATGGGTTTATGGAATGGAAAGGTTTGGAATAGAATGGAATGATAATAATTATGTTGTTTGGTATTATTTTGTAATGGAATGGAATAGATTTTATATTAAAATTATAATAAAAATAGTATTTTACATTATATGATATTTAACAAATTATATCTTGTTCAAAAAATAGTCAAAGTGCATGTCAATTTGTAGAGAAAAATATTTTCTACAAATTAGTGAAATTTGTTTTTAAAAAAAAAAATTAAAAAAAAGTAAAATGGGGGTTGCAAACCATGGGGGGTTTGCAACCCCCAGGACAAGTGGCGCGCGTCACTTCAGAGTTGAGGGCCATTGAGGACAAGCTTTTTTAAAACCCACGTTGTTGGGTTTTCAAAAAAGGAGGGGGTTGAGTTTTGACTAAAGACATTCTAAAGGGTTTTGATAAACCTATCTTCACAAAACAAACACCCTTTTTAATAGTAAACCTATCCAATCCCTTGCCAAACCCAGTAATCAAACGCCTCCTTAGATCTTATTTGACAGGGTCTAAGGTTATTGTTTTTTCTGACTATGCAGCTTTGAGACATTTGCTGAAGAAAAAGGAGTCAAAGCCACGATTGATAAGATGGATACTACTGCTTCAAGAGTTTGATTTAGAAATAAAAGACCACAAGGGAGCAGAAAATTCAGTTGCAGATCATTTGAGCCGGTTAGTGAAGGAACAAGATCCTTTACCAATCTCTGAATTATTTCCAGATGAACAATTGTTCCTATTGAGAGGTATGGTTCCTTGGTATGCAGACATAGTAAACTATTTGGTCACGGGAAATTTGCCTAACTTCATGAGTAAAGCAAAAAGGGCACAGATTAAAAGTGAGGCAAAGTATTATGTTTGGGATGAACCGTATTTATGGAGACTTTGTTCTGATCAGATAATTAGGAGATGTATACCAGAAAGTGAGCATCAATCTATTCTAGCATTTTGTCATGATTATGCATGTGGAGGGCATTTTGGACCCAAAAGAACTGCTAGAAAAATTTTAGATAGTGGTTTATATTGGGAAACAATTTTTAAGGATGCATATTTCTTTTGTAAAAATTGTGAAAAGTGCCAAAGAATTGGTGCAATGACCCGAAGAAATGAAATGCCTCAAGTTCCTATTCTTATTTACAAAATATTTGACATTTGAGGTATCGATTTCATGAGGCCTTTTCCCTCATCTTGTGGTTACTTATATATTCTTCTAGCAGTTGATTATGTATCGAAGTGGGTAGAAGCAAAACCCACTAAAACTGATAATTCTAAGGTTGTTGCAGGTTTTATCAAATCTAACATTTTTTGCAAGTTTGGAATCCCTAGAGCTATTATAAGTGATCAAGGAAGCCACTTTTGTAACAGGACCATTGAAGCAATATTAAGGAAATATGGGGTACACCATAGAGTGGCTACAGCATATCACCCACAAACAAATGGTCAAGCTGAAGCCTCCAACCGTGAAATCAAGATGATCTTGGAGAAAACCGTGAATCCTGGAAGAAAAGATTGGAGCCTTCGGTTAGAAGATGCACTTTGGGCATACCGAACAGCCTATAAAACACCAATAGGGATGTCTCCCTATAGGTTAGTTTTTGGGAAGCCTTGCCATTTACCAGTGGAAGTTGAACATAAGTCTTATTGGGCTGTACGTCGTTGCAATATGGATATGGAAAAAGCTGGTGTAGCAAGGAAGTTGCAACTGCAAGAGCTTGAGAAAATTCGGTTAGAGGCTTATGAAAATTCGAGAATTTACAAGGAAAAGACCAAGTTGTTCCATGATTCTAAGATTTTGAGGAAACAATTTGAGGTGGGACACAAGGTATTGTTGTATAACTCTAGGTTAAAATTTATGCCAGGTAAACTTCGATCCCGTTGGCTTGGTCCTTTCATTGTTACTAATGTTTTCTCACATGGTATAGTGGAAATAGAGAATGTGGAGACAGGTAAGATTTTTAAAGTTAATGGTCACCGGTTAAAAATATTTCATGAGGGTGTTGAAATGAATTCATTAACTGGTGTAGATTTGGCTTTGCCAAGCTACTTCTGAAGTTAATTTTATTAAACGGTCGAGCATAACGACTTTTAAACAATTGCGCTTTTGGGAGGCAACCCAAGGAATTTCTTGATTTTGTTTCTTTATTTATTTATTTATTATTATTTTTTTATTTTCTTGTCTTTTATTTTTTTTCCTTTTTCTTTATATAGCTAATGATTTTTAATTATTTATGCAATGCAGGTTTTATTCATGAAGTTAAAAAAAAAAAATTTGAAGAGGAAAAAAACAGAAGACTAGAGCTTTTTAGGCGTGCCCACGCCACAAGATGATAGTTTCATGAAGGAAATCCAGAAGACTTTAATACCTTAGGCGTGCCCACGCTTTAATATCTATAGTCTTCTGGATTTTGTTTACAATGTTCATCCGAAGATCCTTCTGTCTTAGGCGTGCCAATACGTTATTTCATTTGGTCTTTTGTTTAAAAAAAAAAAAAAGAGAGAAAAAAAAGCCGAAAAATCGTATTTTCCAAATAAGGGTTTTAACCAACCCACTTCTTCCTTCTTCAAAATTGCAGACAATTTGTTTCGCAAACCCCAATTTTTTTCTATCTTTTTCTTAAATTGAAGCCGTGTTTCTCCTCTTTGTTGTCAACCCAGCCGTTTTTTCCACAGCCCACCGGAAAATTTCACCCTCCATCGCTGTCGCAGCCGCCGAAGATTCTGGGCACGCCGGAAATTACATTGCGGCCACGCACACCTGTGCCGAAACCGGACACCATTCTACCTTTCCACAAGATAGCGATTCGGTATGAGCCACGGCCGCAACTTTCCGGTCTTCTACCCCTTGCCGCCGTTCCTTTTACCTCATCGCCACTCCACTGCCGCCGCCTCGCTTCTCCGGTCGGGACTCATCACCTTTCCACAGCCGCCGTGCGCCTTCATCTCGCCTGCCGCGGTTGTTTTCCCTCGCCGGCCATCGCGCGTTTCTTGCTCATTCACCAATTCACTCTTTTATTTTGGTTTTGTTTTGATTTTATTCCTTTTATGGTTCATTGTTTCTGTTTTTCGGTTTTTGTTTCTTTTTCTTGTGATTAGTTGATTCTTGTCTTTGAAGTTGCAGATAATTTGTAGTATTCCATCATGCCGAGAATCAAGGTAAAAGCCAAGAAACGTCGTCCTGCTCTGTGACCCATCACCTCAGCGCGACTTCTCCGCATTACGCCTCTTCACCTCGACATAAGCACTTTCACCCACGTCCCTTATCCCCTCTTCCATCCCCTCCAGTTGCCGATGGGTCCTCCACAGAACCGATGCGCTCGTCACGTCATCGCCTAAAGGGAGGAAGAGCTGTACTTCCGCCGCCGGACGCGCAACTCCACGGCCATTTAAAATTCTCCACTAAGGCCAGGCGGCAAAGGTATGATAAGGTTTGCAAATTGCAGATTTTACCCGGTAAATATGTGCATATTCCTACTTTGGAAACTTTGGGTTTAAGAGCTGTGTTTGAGGAGGTGATAGATAATAGTGACTTGCATCCTTTTGTTTATCTTCGTTGCCCTGCGTTTACTGAATTAACTCGTGAATTTTATACTACTTTTGTGTTTAAAACACCGAACCCTTTTACTCTAGATAGTCCCAAGGTCATTCAATTTCGGTTGATGGGGCGAGAATTCCAAATGTCAATTACTGATTTTAATCTTGCCTTGGGATTTATTACGCCTGAGTATGCCCTTACCTCTGAATATAAGGCTTCTAGGGTTGACTTTGATGATGACTTTAAGCCTTGTTCCTTATGGCGGGAAATGTCAATTGATAGTACTCCATATGACCCAAGCCAATCGAAGGATATTTACCTTCGTGATCCGGTTTGGAAATATATTCATTGTTTTTTTGCATTTTCCTTTTCAGGCCGAAAGGATAGTTCGGTAACTTTGACTAAAACCGAGTTTTTTTTCATTTGGGCAATGAGAAATCATATTACAGTCAATTTTGGGTGTTGGGTAGCTTCACAACTCCAGTCTATTATCAATAAGCAACGTGCTTTAACTTTTGGTTCATTAATTACTCATTTGGCTGTCAACCTCGGTTTAATTGATTTGAGTACAACTAACCTTCATGTGGCTTGTGAGTTAGAACCTTTAGATCTCCATTGTCTTCTTCGAATGGGATTGGTGGATGCACGTGATGGCGGTTATAGCTTCCTCCCTCCAGGCTGCCTGCGGAAAAACTACAAACATTCCCAAGTTCCGCATGATTCCACTCCAGTGCAGGATACTCCTGGTTTCTCTAGCAATCTGCAAGAAGCGTCATCTTCCAACTCAGATACAGCATGACGGATTAAGAGATTGGAGTCAAATTTAGATGCTTTGTCCCGCCATCTTGGGTTTTTGCCACCTTTTCCTCTCACACCATAGTGCCGTTGCTTATCCACAATTCAGGGGAGTTTTGTTTCATTGTTTCTTTTTCTGTTTCTTTTCTGAATTGTGTGCTTTTCTTCATACATTGGGGACAATGTATGATTTAGGTGTGCGGGTGCTCTTGTGCTTTTGTGTTTTTGTGATTAGTTCATTGGTTTTCAATTATTTTGGTCAATTTTTTGCAAATTCCTGTGCTTTTGTGGTCAAATTTTTTGCAAAATTCCTCAAAGCAGATTTAAAAATTTGAATGATTTCCTTGAAATTCCCAACTCTTTGATACTTGTTTAGAATAACTCTTGGTTAACATGCATTAGTGATTGAGTTGGAAAGCATGAAAAGGGAGAGTATGATTAGCCTTGTTTTGAAAATTTTGTTCAAGCATCTCATTGGTTTTGATGATGGAGTTGAATAAGGATATACAATGTTTGAACATTGAACCATTGTGAGTTTTTGAGCCTATGAGCGTTGTCTTTTTCTTGCTCACATGTTTCTTTGTTGAGTATTGACAAATATGGTATGTTTATTCTAGAACTTGCTTTGTTATGCATGTCGAGATCACATTGTGGGTTTTTGCTTTGAAATGATAAGGGCGTTTAGGAGTAGCCAATTTTAACTTTTAAAAAAAAAAATAAAAAGCCATTCCATTATATATACCCTAGTCAACCAATTTTGAGCCTAAGCTTTTCTTTGTGATCACACCACATCATTAGCCTTAACTGTTGTTATTTACCATTGTTAAACCTTTTGTCAAGTGTATGTAGGAATGAGTTGCATGATTACATTTTTATGGATTCTAAAGAAAAGAACCACTTGAAAAAAAAAATGAAAAAGTATTCCCTGAAAGGTTTGGACAAAGTAAATGTGCTCCACTGTTTACAAAATGTCCAACTGTATTCCGAAAAAAAAAGAGAAAAAAAAAGGGGAAAACTGATAGAGCATATAATTACATATTTATTGGGTCAATTCCTTTATGTTTTAGTTGATTTAAAATGCTTGTTTATATAAATATTAATTATTTTTATGACTGATGGTTATTGTGAAACATTTTTAGGAAAAAGTGAATAAATAAAGAGAGTCATTTGAATAATTGGAATTTTTATATTACACATGTTTTAAATCTTCTAGTATTTTATATTATTTTCTTATACTTGAGATATTCGGCCCACTTTTATTTATTTTTCCTAAAGAATGCAGCCTTACAAGTCACAACGGCACAAGAGAAAACAAAGAAGAAAAGCAAAAAGAAGATAGAAGGCTGCACAAGAAGACAAAGCAAATTAGGAAACAAAATAAAAGAAAGCCGGACAGCCCTTGGAACAAAAATATACATTCGGGAAAAACACAATTGAAAGAAAAGCGGCCCACGTTTTATTTTCCTAGGGATTGCTGGGAGCTCTATAAATTCATTCTTTCCTGAAGCAAAAAAGAGGAGAGAGCCGCACGGGAGAGCCGCAGGGGACAGAGCCGCAATTCATTCTTGGCTAAAGAAGAAACGGCCGCAACGTGGGCAGAGGACAAAAAGCAGCACGGGATGGACAGGAGTAGAGAGCCTTTGATTTTCTTAGGTTTTTCTTTTACTATGTCTAGCTAAACTTTTATTTTCCAATCAAGATTAATTGAGGTTTGATTCCAATAATTGTGAGATTTCAGTAATTATATTATTTCTTTTATTCTTGAGTATTTATATATTTTCTATGCTTCATTATATTATTGGATTGAATTGTTAGACAAGAGGCCTATTGTTTAGTAGTTGAATTCAATAGATAGTCATTTAGAATAATTAATCTTTGGTTGATTGTTCTAATTCAAGTGACAAATAACAACATCGAAAGGTAATCAACGCCTTAGATTGTATGTTATGAAAATATATAATCTAGCTTAAATAAACACGGCGTTTCCGGGTTTACTGGTTAGTAATTGGGTCTTTTTGAATCTTAATGCAATTAATAGACATAACTCATAGGACAGATCCGAATGTTGTGTTTGTTAATTAGAGAAATAACTCATAGGACAGATCCAAAGGTTATCGAAAAAGTAAGAAAAGATTGGTTGTTAGAGGACGGATCTTCAACAACTATAACCAATTTATTCAAGATAAAAGAATTTATCTTTTAAATCAATGATCAATTCAAGGAATCAATACCAAAATTAATTCTTGGTTGGAAGATTCTCCTTATTAATTTTTCCTCATATTTTTAGTTAGTTATTTAATTTATTTAGTTGTCTTAATTAATTCTTGCTTAGTTTTATAATACAAAAACCCCCATTTATTATTTTATTTTGTTTAAGGAATAAATCTAACCAATCTCTGTGGATTCGACCCTCTCACTGCTATCTACAGAACTTAATCAGAGAAGGATTATTTTTGGTGGTTTCGACACCCATCAAATTTTGGCGCCGTTGCCGGGGATTGGTTTTTTAGAATTTATTCCTTTTATTTATTTATTTACATTTTTATTTTTATTTCTATTTCTATTTTTATTTTTATTTTTATTTTTGCCTTTATAATTGTTTGGTTCATTTATGCCACGTTCTTCTCGCACAGGTCAACTCACATACGATCCAGAGATAGAGAAGACAGCACGTAGGCTTAGAAAAGAAACCAAACAACGATCTCAGGGAGTATCATCTTCTTCATCTTTTGAATATAATTTGTCTAAATTATTTTATATTGAAGAAGAAAACATGGCTAGAAATAATGAACGAACTTTAAAGGATTTAGCTATGCCTGATTTAAACCAACAACCATTATGCATTGATTATCCTACTTTAGAAGTGCCTTTTGAATTAAAATCAGGATTGATTCAATTACTCCCCACTTTTCATGGCCTTGCAGGTGAAGATCCTCATAAGCACTTAAAGGGATTCCATATGGTGTGTTCCACGATGAAACCGCAAGGAGTGACTGAGGAACAAATTAAGTTGCGAGCTTTTCCTTTTTCTTTAGATGGAATTGCTAAAGATTGGCTATATTACTTGCCCTCTGGTTCAATAAACACATGGACCGAGATGAAGAGGCAATTTTTGGAAAAATTCTTTCTCTTCACAGTATACAATTAGAAAAGATATATGTGGTATACGGCAGCAACATGGAGAAACTATGCATGAATATTGGGAAAGGTTTAAGCAATTATGTGCTAGTTGTCCTCAACATCAAATTCCTGATCAACTTCTTATCCAATATTTTTATGAGGGACTAACAGTGATGGATAGGAATATGATTGATGCTGCTAGTGGAGGTGCATTAGTGCACAAAACTCCAACCGAGGCAAGGACTTTAATCTCCAACATGGCTGCCAATACACAACAATTTGGCATCAGACGTGAGGATACATCTAGGAAGGTAAGTGAGGTAAGTACTTCCTCTATTGATCAACGTTTAGACAATTTGACTACTTTAGTGGAAAAGTTGGTGGTAGGCAATATTCAACAAGTAAAGGCTTGTGGTATTTGCTCCAATTCAAATCATCCCACTGACATGTGCCCGACGTTACAAGATGGTCAATTTGAGCATGCTAATGCCGTTGGTGGATTCCCAGGCACACCACAAAGTAAGTATGATCCTTACTCAAATACCTACAATCCGGGATGGAGGGATCATCCCAACTTCAGTTATGGGCCATGACCTAGTGGATTTCAAGCTTGGCAGCAAAACCCACCATATCCACCGCCTTCCAAACCAGGTAAGTCCCTTGAAGAGTTAGTTGAATCACTTGCTAATAGTTCCCAACGTTTTCAACAGGAAACTCGAACCAGCATTCAAAACTTGGAAAATCAAGTGAGCCAATTAGCATCTTCTGTGAGCAAATTGGAATCTCAAGGTAAGTTACCTTCTCAAACGGTTGTTAACCCAAGGCAGAATGTTAGTGCAATGACCTTGAGAAGCGGAAAGGTGTTGGAAGAGGCCAAAACACGTGATCATGAAAAGGTGGAAAAAGAAGTGACAACCCCACAGCCGCCTAAGGTAATCGAGACAACCCCTCCTTTCCCTACAAGATTGGCCAATTCGAAAAAAGACGAGGAAGAAAAGGAGATTCTGGAGACTTTTCGCAAAGTAGAGGTAAATATTCCTTTAATTAATGCAATTAAACAAATACCTCGATATGCTAAATTTCTGAAAGAATTATGCACCAACAAAAGAAAATTGAAAGGCAATGAAATTTTAAGTGTGGGGGAGAATGTCTCGGCTGTGCTACAAAAGAAGTTGCCTTCAAAATGCAAAGATCCAAGTATGTTTATCATCCCTTGTAAAATAGGCAATATGAAAGTTGAAAAAGCCATGTGTGATTTGGGTGCTTCCATAAATGTCATGCCGTTATCTATTTATAATTCTTAGAATTTAGGACCTTTGAAAGAAACGGGCGTGATAATTCAACTTGCTGATAGATCTAATGTTTATCCTGAGGGAGTATTAGAAGATGTTTTGGTGCAAGTAAATGGATTAGTGTTTCCTGCAGATTTTTATGTACTTGATATGAAGGAAGATCACTCTCCTAACTCAAAGTTAATTTTTTTGGGAGACCTTTCTTGAAAACATCTAGAGCAAAAATTGATGTGCATGATGGTACATTAACTATGGAATTTGATGGTGAGATTATTAAGTTTAACATTTATGCTGCCATGAAATATCCTAATGATGTATGTGCTGTTTATGCTTTTGATGCTATTGATACTCTAGCTCAGAAAACATTTGATTTTTGTGATAAGGATAAAGTAAAAATTGCACTTGATAATAATTTGACTTCTGAAGAAGTGCAGATTTTTGAACAAGAATTTGTGATGGATAATGATCTTCAAGATATGGTTTATGACTTCAACAAACCCGTTGCACATAATTCTATTAACATTACTGATTTTAGTGTGCAGGATGTTTTTGAAGAAAAAACAAATGTAAGTCAAGTTGAATTGAATGCACAATTAGAAGTGAATGAGAAGGCAATGGTAGCTTGTGAGAAAATGCAAGTGTGGTTCAAACAATTAGTGAAAATTTAATAACTTAAAGAGAAGTGGAGACGTCTAGCCAAAGACGTTAAATGAAGGCGCTTTTGGGAGGCAACCCAAAATTTTTAATTTACTTTTTTCTTGTTATTTAAGTTTAATTTGATTAGTTATCTTACTATGTTTACTGCTTTGTTTTATTACAAAGTAGCGCAAAAAAAAAAAAAAGAAAAGAGATTTGAAATTCTATTTTTGTTTTTCCCTTTCATTTTTTTTTTCTTTTTGCAGTTTCTCCTACCAACCAATGCTCAGCCATGGCCATAACATCGTCTGATCCTTCATGCTTTCTTCACTCATATAGGATTTACCTCACCTTCACCACAGCTCCAGTTGTCTACCGCGGTTCAGGGAAGTGTCTTGTTCCCTTATCTTTATTTTATTTTCTTTCTTGTCCGCGTGCGCATATTTTTCATACATTGAGGACAACGTATGATTTAGGTGTGGGGGGGTGTCTTGTGCTTCATTGATTATTTCTAAATTTTTCATGTAAATAGAAAAAAAAAAGTGAAGAAAGTCCTTCTAAGTAAGCTCGACATTTTGATATCTTCTTTGAAATTTCTTACTCTTTTGATGCTCATTTAGAATAATTTTGAGTTATATGCATTAGTTATTTGGATTGAAATATATGAATGAGATGAGTATGATTAGCCTTTGTTTGGAAATTTTTAAAGCATCTCGTTAATTTTAATAATTGAATTGAATAAGAATGTGCAATATTTGATACATTGAAACCATTGTGAGTATTTGAGCCTAAGAGCATTTTCTTTTTCCTGCTCACATATTTCTTTGTTGAGGTTAACAAATATGGTATGTTCATTCTAGAACTTGCTTTGTTATGCATGTTGAGATCACATTGTGGATTCATGCTGAAAAATGATAAGGGCATTTAGGATTAACCAATTTTAAACTTTCTAAAAAGCTTAACCTTATATTACATATACCCCTAGTCGGCCAATTTTGAGCCTTAGCCTTTCTTTGTTATAACGCCACATTGTTTAGCCTTAAATCCTTGTCTTTGTGTACCATCGTTGAACCCTTGATCAAGAGTATGTGGGAATGAATTGCATGATAAAATTTCTGTTGATTCCAAAGGAAAGAACCACTGAAAAAAAAAAGAAAAGAAAAAAAAAAGAAAAAAGAAGAAAAAAAGAGAGAAGTGAAAAGTATTCCCTACAAAGATTGGACAAAGTAAATTCATTGTGTACAAAATGGTCCAATTATATGGTGAAGTTGCAAAAAAAAAAAAAAGGGGAAATGCATGTTATGTGGAATAAAGAAAGTGGTTCTACTATGCTATTTGTTACTTTTGAGTCATGCAAGGAAATTCCTATATATCTTGATATCTGTAGCCTATATTTTCCTTTCTTTTTACCTACCTTTACCTAAGCCCCGTTACAACCCTTTTAAAGACCCTTTGATTTTTGTATGAGTTCATATTATAAGTGGTGGAGATGTGATATATAAGCAAGCCTATGGTAATGACATGCTATGTTTGATTTGAGTGCTGAATGAACCCTAAACACTTGAGTGATTAGAGTGTAACCTGCGAGAGGTTATCAAATTTTGTTGCATTTGATTTCGATGAAATTATTGGGATTGATGAGATGCACATGTTTGTTTAGAAAAATCAGGCTATGAATACTTGTTCTTTGGTTTGTTATTCCAATCTGGATCTTTAATGTGTAATGACTTTGAATTATTTGTGGATGGGTTGAAAAAAGGAAAGAAAAGGAGAGGAAGATGTTATCTAATACAAGCTTGAGGACAAGCTTTGATCTAAGTGTGGGGGAATTTGATAGAGCATATAATTACATATTTATTGGGTCAATTCCTTTATGTTTTAGTTGATTTAAAATGCTTGTTTATATAAATATTAATTATTTTTATGACTGATGGTTATGGTGAAACATTTTTAGGAAAAAGTGAATAAATAAAGAGAGTCATTTGAATAATTGGAATTTTTATATTACACATGTTTTAAATCTTCTAGGATTTTATATTATTTTCTTATACTTGAGATATTCGGCCCACTTTTATTTATTTTTCCTAAAGAATGCAGCCTTACAAGTCACAACGGCACAAGAGAAAACAAAGAAGAAAAGCAAAAAAAAGATAGAAGGCTGCACAAGAAGACAAAGCAAATTAGGAAACAAAATAAAAGAAAGCCGGACAGCCCTTGGAACAAAAATATACATTCGGGAAAAACACAATTGAAAGAAAAGCGGCCCACATTTTATTTTCCTAGGGATTGCTGGGAGCTCTATAAATTCATTCTTTCCTGAAGCAAAAAAGAGGAGAGAGCCGCACGGGAGAGCCGCAGGGGACAGAGCCGCAATTCATTCTTGGCTAAAGAAGAAACGGCCGCAACGTTGGCAGAGGACAAAAAGCAGCACGGGATGGACAGGAGTAGAGAGCCTTTGATTTTCTTAGGTTTTTCTTTTACTATGTCTAGTTAAACTTTTATTTTCCAATCAAGATTAATTGAGGTTTGATTCCAACAATTGTGAGATTTCAGTAATTATATTATTTCTTTTATTCTTGAGTATTTATATATTTTCTATGCTTCATTATATTATTGGATTGAATTGTTAGACAAGAGACCTATTGTTTAGTAGTTGAATTCAATAGATAGTCATTTAGAATAATTAATCTTTGGTTGATTGTTCTAATTCAAGTGACAAATAACAACATCGAAAGGTAATCAACGCCTTAGATTGTATGTTATGAAAATATATAATCTAGCTTAAATAAACACGGCGTTTCCGGGTTTACTGGTTAGTAATTGGGTCTTTTTGAATCTTAATGCAATTAATAGACATAACTCATAGGACAGATTCGAATGTTGTGTTTGTTAATTAGATAAATAACTCATAGGACAGATCCGAAGGTTATCGAAAAAGTAAAAAAAGATTGGTTGTTAGAGGACGGATCTTCAACAACTATAACCAATTTATTCAAGATAAAAGAATTTATCTTTTAAATCAATGATCAATTCAATGAATCAATACCAAAATTAATTCTTGATTGGAAGATTCTCCTTATTAATTTTTCCTCATATTTTTAGTTAGTTATTTAATTTATTTAGTTGTCTTAATTAATTCTTGCTTAGTTTTATAATACAAAAACCCCCATTTATTATTTTATTTTGTTTAAGGAATAAATCTAACCAATCTCTGTGGATTCGACCCTCTCACTGCTATCTACAGAACTTAGTCAGAGAAGGATTATTTTTGGTGGTTTCGACACCCATCAAAAACAAAAAGAAAAGAAAAAAAAAAGTGGCTCTAAAATGTACTTGTGTTGCTTTTAAATCTTGTAAAAAGTTCCTACATATCTTGATTTGTTTAGCCTAAATTTTCCTTTTGTTACCTACCTTAACCTAAGCCCTGTTACAACCCTGTTAAGTCCCTTTGATCTTTGCATAAATTCATATTCTTTAGTGGTGGAGATGTGATATATAAGCAAGCATATGGTAATGACATGCTATGTTTGATTTGAGTGCTAAATGAATCCTTAAACACTTTGAGTGGATAGAGTGAAACTTGTGAGAAGTAATCAAATGTTGTATATTTGGTTTCGACAAAATTGTTGGGATTAATGAGATGCATGTGTTTTGTTTAGAAAATTGGGCTATGAATGCTTATCCTTTGAATTGTCATTTCATTCTTGATTTCTAATGTGTTGTGATTTTGGGTTATTTGTAAATGGTATGACAAAGGGAAGGGAATTGAGAAGAAGACATTGATCATATGCTTGAGGACACGCATAGTTTAGGTGTGGGGGTATTTGATAGGATTTAATTTGTTACCATTTAATAGGAGCAAGACTATGATGACAATGCTTTATTTGGTATTAAATTGGCTAATTTTAAGTGTTTTTTGTACCAGGAGTAAAGTTGATGGACTAAGGCGAAAAGATGGAATTTAATGGAGATTTAGATGATTTTTGGAGAAGCATTTTTGGAGCCAAAACAGAAGACTATTTTGGATTAAACTTGCCACGCCTTAAAGGATGAAGTCTTGAAGGTGAAACTCAAAGAATTTCACGTGACCACATCTTGTGCTGAGATAAAGAACCGATGAGCTGAAATTTAAAGATTTGAATTTGTCTTTTGATTTAAACTTTTGTAATTCAAGTTAGAATGGATTTGAAGACAATTGATAGGATTAGATAGGATTAGATAGGATAGGATGGTTGGTTAGGAATTTAAGGTTTAAAGACTTAGGATTTGTTGGAGAGATTTTAAGAAGTCTTTAGGAAGGCTGTTAGAGAAGAAGGCTATAAATAGGAGGGTTAGTGAACTTGGAAGAAATAAGTCTTTCCTTTAATTTTCTGCAGAATTTTCCCTTTCTTTTGTACTTCTCTTTCTTTTTAGAATAAATTTAGAATAGTTTTGCTACCATGAGTGGCTAAAGTACTTCCTTTCCGTTCCAAGGGGTGTTAATACCAATATATTTAGTGAGGTCTTGTTCATATTTTCATAATCTTTTGCATTCAAGTAATCATTAGTTCTTGCATTATGTTTTTTTATGGATTTTGAATGATAAATAAATTGACAACTTATTTTCATTTTTCTTCCTATAGCTATCTATTTGTTCTTGATCCGTAATTGTCCGGAACAATTAGTCCAAGTAGCACTTAAATCTTTTTGCATGTGTAAAGTGACAGTAATCATGCATTTATGATTTAAATGGAATTAATGATACAAAGATTTTCAATTGCAGCTATCTCAATTGTTGGTTTTTGTTTTAACTATTTTCAATGTTCTTAGTGATACTATCAAATGATATGGAACGCTATCGCCCCCAGTCATTTGTTAGTAAGGTTTGTTATGAATGCTAGGTTCAAACAAATAGAATAGGAAAACTCAAAATTTTGTCATTGCTATCCTGCGAAATTTTCGGTTAAATGCTTGAATAAAAAAGTGTTTTTAGAATCCTATGATCTAGATATATTCGGTGCAACTACACTTCCTTGGATCGGAGTTTGGTAAGATTAAAATATTTCTTTTACATATTGCTAGTAATTTCTTTAATAATTTTCCTTTATTTATTACTATTAGAATTGGCAGTAACCGTCTTCTTTTATTTCTTTTCATCTCAAGTGCTAAAAACCCCCCTCACACATAGCTCCTCGTGGGATTCGAACTGGTCCACTACTACTACAATCCAATTGTAGTTAGTTGAAGATCTGAATTAATTTTGGGGGCTTCGACAACCCAACCAAAGTTCCATTGCTCAATAATCAATTGGTTTATATAGGCGAGGTAGGAGCTCTTTGAGCATAGGTATAATTGCTTCTACAAGCCTGATAGATTCTTTTGAAAATATCACCCTGTTCCTGGCCAGGAAAAGGGAAATGCTGTTTGAAAAGTTTTAAGTTTTCATTTTGAGTAATAAAACTGTATTTGCAAATTTAGTTGAGAATACGTTTTTAGAAAATTCTAACCATACGGCCTTTTATTCTGTGGGATGCCTTTTTCAACTGAAAATGTAAAAGCAACCATCAATAATCAAACTAATACTAAAAGAAATCTAATATTAGATTTTGAACTGTTTGACATTAAATTTTAAATAGTTAACGTTTAAAACTAAAATTTTAATCATTAATGTATCAATTTAGGTACGCCGACTTGAAATTGTATTATTGTATCATTGGTAGTGGATAGATAAAGCATCCAATATTAGCAAATATTGGATGAAAGCAATCAAGAATTGCCCCAAAAAATCTTCCTCTTGTTAAATTTTTTGAAGGGATCCGATCAAGAATTGAGAGGGTCAATTTGATAATAAAACCAAATCTTCATGTCTTTTTTCTTTTTCATAGTTCTCGTATTAATGGGATATTTTTTTTCCCTTTTCTCAATAATTTGTCTTTATTAATTGACTTCTTTATGAGAAAAAGAAGACCAAAAAGAAAAATTGAAAAAGTTTGGATGAGAGCAGTCAAGTCATGTAGACTCAAGTCTGTTTCTGATTTTCATAGAAGTGCTGTGAAGGGTGCATGACTTAGAAGGACATGTAATTTTCCCGAATTCAACTTCAATTTATTCCACCCCAACCAACAAGGCATCCATTTGATTTGAGCTCGCTGAGTGGAGGTAAACGTTCAAAAAATTAGCAAGATTTGTGGGGGTCAACTTCTGATTTTCTTGCGTAGAAGTCGACTTTCTAGACCCTTGAAATTCCACATTTGTGTTGTTAATGTGCTGGATACAGAACAAGTAGTGATATAATAAAATGTAATTTTAGCAGTTATAACCCATTCTACTTTATATAATTTTAGATTAAATTAAAGTTGTATTGAACTTATTTATATTAATAGATTAAAATTATTAATTTTAAAAATTCAAAAGATTGGACAATGCACAAATTTTGCCCCTCTACTACCAATTGATTGGATTTTGACCAAGTTGTCACAATTTTGTTAAAATTTCGTCTACTGTCCTCTTTAATTTTTAAAATTAATAATTTTAATTTATTGGTTTTGATAGGTTTAATCTAATCTAACATATGAAATTAAACATAATTATTAAACTTGTGACTCATGTGACTAAATCCAATGAATCAAAATAGTAAGTGGGTTAAATTTTCTTTTGTCAACTTCGTGTCTTGAGTGTTCACTTTAAAATCAATAATTTACAGAGAAATACTAATGTTGTTGTCTTTATAGAAACTTTTTTTATAAGTGGGTTGTTTGCTACTGGTTTTGAAAAAATTTAGACACCTTGATTATGTTTCAAAACGTATGTAAAAATTGTAAAATAAATTTATCTAAAAAAAAGTAAAAAAATTGTTTTAGAAATCCTAAAAATGTGTTTTAGGCACAATGGATACGCAACTTTAAAATCTTGAGTTTTGTTGGGTATTAGAATGAAGTCATGTCCCAGAGCTCTTATACTCTCGGTATATAAAGAGCTTTCCACTAACCATAAATCCCATAAACAAAAGACATTGGCCAGTACATAGTACTGGGTAATTCACCTCCTCCAAGAAACCATTTTGTTTTGTGAATATTTTCTTCCACAAGACATCACATCACCCATGAGAGAGATTACCACATTTCTACTTTTTATTTCAATGCTATACTGGTTCTGGGCTTGTGGGGCTCTGCCATTCATGAGCATCTCCACAGATGAGTCGGCTCTTCTGGCCATCAAGGCTGAAATAAAATATGATCCCTACAACATATTAGCAAGGAATTGGACCAAAGGCACCCCAGTTTGCAATTGGGTGGGGATAACTTGCAGTTATAAGCACCAAAGAGTCGTGGCCTTGAGCCTATCAAGTGGAGGGTTGAAAGGCACCGTAGCCAAAGAAGTTGGGAATCTCTCCTTCCTGGTTTCATTGGACATCAGCAATAACCTTTTCCATGGCCACATTCCAGATCAAATTGGGCATTTAAAGCAGCTGCGAACTTTACATATGGAGCGCAACAATTTGGCTGGTAAGTGATTTTTGGGACACGTTTATGATTCCCATTATTATTATTATTCATCATCATCATCATTATTATTATTATTATTATTCATAGGTCCCATACCATCAAATATTGGCAACCTCTCAAAACTAGAGCTGTTACATCTTCGTTGGAACCATTTAACTGGTAAGACTTTTCTTTTTCTGCTATTTTTAAAACATGCTAATGCTTCCTCCTCCTCCTCTTATTATTATTATTATTATTATTCACAGGTTCCATACCAAAAAATATTGGCAACCTCTCAAAATTAAAGATGTTGGATCTTTATTACAACAATTTGACTGGCAAGACTTTTCATTTTCCTACGACTTTTTGGACATTCTCATGTTTCCCATTATTATTATTATTATTATTATTATTATTATTATTCATAGGTCCCATACCATCAAATATTGGCAACCTCTCAAAACTAGAGTGGTTACATCTTGGTTTCAACTTTTTGACTGGTAAGACTTTTCTTTTTCTGCCATTTTTAAAACATGCTCATGCTTTCTCCTCCTCCTATTGTTGTTGTTGTTATTATTATTATTATTATTATATTTATTATTATTATTATTATTATTATTTTATAAAATGATTCCTATGATCAATGGGGTAACCTTGATGCAAATTTTACCGGAATATATTTACTCTTTATTTTCATGCGTACAACCTTCAACGCTCTTCAATATATCTTCAGCTATGTTTGGATTGTAGTTTATTTGAAAATTTTTATATTATAATGGGTAAAAAATTTAGCGAAAAATTTTTATGAAAAAAAATATATATTGGAGGGAAAATAAAAAGTGTATTGAAGAGAAAATTTTGTAAAATTATGTAAGGAGAATTTGACAGGAAAATTTGAATTTTAAATTTTGAAATAAAATTTTATTTGGATGATTTATTTATGTTTGGATTGTGGTTTATTTGGAAAATTTTGTATAGGAATGTGTAAAAATTTTGGTTAATTTTTTTTTAAAGGTATTTTGAAGGGAGGATAAAATTTATATTGTAGAGAATAAAATCAATGAGGATGCACAATTAATTGGATTACTTTTTTGTTATTGCAGGAGAACTTCCTCTCACTTCTTCAAACTTCTCTGCACTAACGGATTTTGAAGTTGAATTCAATGGATTCTCTGGTAGCTTACCCCAAGATTTGTGCTTCAGACATCCAAATCTCTCATTTTTAGACATTGGGAATAATCAAATTCATGGGCAAATTCCTTCTGGCATGTCACATTGCAGTGCAATGGAGTGGATTAATTTATCTTATAACAAGTTCACAGGTATCTTTTCAGTCTTTTATAATGATTTTCTTTCAGTAAAAGTACAAATTTCCTGATATCCAAGTGGATTTCAGGTAATGTGCGAACTGATACTTGGTGGAACATGTCCATGCTCCGACATTTGGCACTTAGCCACAATAATTTCACGAGGCTCATTTGATACTTCAATCTCTTGTGGAAATGTTATAATAAATAAATATGATCTGAAAAAAAATGTATAAAATTTATACAAAATTAGAAGTTACGATTATCAAAATACATATAAATTATATTTCAAAATTTATTTTTACACTTTTTAAATTAGTAATTATGAAATCAAAAATATATTAAAAATCACAAAACTATTTTAAAAGATACAAAAATAAATTTTAAAATTACATTCCATATGCACCCCATTCTTTACTGTATTAGAAATTGCCAAAAAAATTTGCAGTCTGCATTATACTCAAGTTTATTTTTGTTGATGTTTGATACAAATCATTTCTGCTGTGATTGCGAGGATCTCTGATATTAATAATCAATAGCAGCACAAGGCTATTTCATGCGTTTCTTCAAATGACTCTTTCTTTTAAAATAAAAATAACTAGGAAATTTTGTTTTTTCAAAACATATTTTTACTCGTACATAATCCAAAATGATAGAAAGGCAAAAGAACTGCAAACAAAATTTCTCCTCAGAATTAAAGGGGTCAATTTGACAAGGAAACCAAACCTGTCATGTCATTTCTTTTTCGTATTTTCCAAATTAGTGGGATTTTTACCTTGCTTATTTGTCTTTACTAGTTGACTGATTTAGCCAGAAAAGACCGGAATTGTGAATGGAAGTGATCAAGAAGACTTTTGCACGCTTGGGTCAGTTTCTTGACTATGATAGAAGTGCAATGTTGGTTACGTGAAATTAAACTCCCTTCAGTTTCTATTACGGGAACGAGACTAACAAGAGAGGAGAACACAAATCATTTTTTCCAACAGAGTCATTGCAAATAATTCAACTTCAACTAATGACGATGAATTTGCAGTCCACTGGGATAATTATTGTGAATTGAGAAAGACAAAGTTGATAATGAAGTAACAAACTTTTGATTTACTTGCATTACGGCTGACTTCCTGGTAACTAAAATCCGATTTTGTGCTGCAAACGTAAAGTGGACGGCTGAAAATGTAGCATTAAAAACTAAGATAGAAAATAATGATGTTACTATTCCTTATACATTTTTTTTTTTCTATTCATATCCAAAACATTGAATACAGCCTAGTTCACCACTTTATTTTCTGAACTTTTCCTTTTTAAGCAAAACAATGAGACTTTTTTATTATTATTACTGATGAAACCACATAATTGTTTTATTTCAAAACTACCAACAATAGGGATCACCAGGTCTTCATTCCAAAGCATATAACATTACACAACAATCCTACGTAATCATAGTTCAGAAGACTGCATAAAAATGAAGCACAAGTTCAAAACAGCCTAATCTGGAGAAGAAACACGGATACAAATCCAGTTCCTCAGGCCAAATGATGCTGTAATCTCCAGTACAAACATTCAATATCGTGGAAACTTCAGTTGCCAGATTGACGTAGTTCTGGTCGCACGAAATTAGCATCTGGAGGCACTGAAATGTCAACAGTAGGTCTCAACTGGGCACACACTTCGATAGCTCCATGCACCGGATCTGATAGGAAATTGCTGATGAGATCCTGGTTTATTGAAGTTTTATTATCCACAGCCACAAATGCCTGTTGAGTGAGGACATAATCAAACCGGGGTGCCCACTTCCTTGATCTAGTCGTGCCGTTGTTGAACAATTGTCTACCATGAATGCAACCCCACGAGCATGCATGAAAGGATTCAAAGAATCCACAGCCTTGATCACACTTTCATTGATGATCTCTGAATATGAATGGCCTTTCTTCCTCAAAATCTCAATCTATTATATTTTACAGAAAAAAAATAAATCAGGCAGAAGATCAGATTCCACTCCATCTAAACTGTCATATAAGATGCACAACTTTTCTAAGAGAAGATGTACTAACCAGAAAACTTTGGCGGTAATCTAAGCGACACAAATCAACCGTTGACTTCAAAATCTATATAAGGTCCAGAAGATTTAAGCTTGAACAGAGTATAGAAAGCTCACCTGAGCCATCATTAATGCCACAAAGACACCAGCAGTGAAAGGGTACAGAGGACCTAAATCACCAGCTGGCCGTACTGCTCGAACACGCTCACCCACTTTCCACATCCTTGTCTGGTCAATTTTACCCATTGGAAATGCAGGTGAACCATCCTTTTCCTGATCATAAACCAAGAAAATATTAAAATGTGAAAAATGAAATTGTTTAGCAATCACGCTTATGCATATGTTGCCTGGAAAAAAGTATCTCAACAAAATGCACAAGTAATGTAGAACAAAATCATAAGAAATTTGCTTGTTCGCATGCAATCAAAGAAAAAAAGAGGGCAGAAAAGGGCATACATAAAACCGACGTCCAGCCAAAACAACACTACGGATTTCACTCCCAGTGGCCACATCTTCATACCACTCATATAAGATATCCATGCAGGGATAACATGAAGCACTGTAGGCGGCCTCAAAATCCTTCTTTCCTTCTGCAGTTAATGAATTGTAAACTGCCAGCATGCCCTGCCAATAGATCAGTATCACCAATATTGGTTATTTAGAGGTGGGGAGAACAGGAAGGATGGAAAAACTTGAGTGTTCACAAACCTTTGTCGATATGGTTTTAGAAACAATTCCAGTTACACACTCCACAGTATTCTTATAGGCAAGATCTTCATTCATTCCACTCTCGGTATACCTTCTGAACAATGCCTCCACAAGTCCATGCACAGCACCAAGTAAAATGCCTGCAGTCAAACAAATTAATACCAGATTCTAAAATGCAATTGAGAAATTGTCATAGATGATCCATTCTCACCTCGCTCCCCAAAAATGTCACTCCTGTATACCTGTTCCAGTGTAGTGGTAAAAGTAAAAGGAGAACCAAGGGCAACTGACCATCCCAGGGTAGCATCTGTAGCTCTGCCATCAATATCCTGCAAACATATTTTCAGAAACAATTAACTGCCAAAAACTTCAAGGCAGCACAAAGAACATAACTGGTGTGGCCAGCAGAGAGAGAGAGAGACCTGATGGACTGCAAAACTGGCATTGATTCCAGCACCGTTGATTTCTTTCCCTTGCACATATAACCTCCTTACAGAAGGACCCATCCCCTTGGGGCATACGGCTATTACACTATAATTTTTCAGGAAGTCAAGACCCATTGATTGCAAATGACCAAGAAGGAAACCATGTGAAAGCCCAAGAATGCTATTTGGCTTCATGTGTGAAAATACTTTTTCATAATTATCTGCCTGCAATTCAAGAAAAAAATTAAGGTAAAGAAATCTTTTTTGCCTTTTTTTTTTTTTGGAGGGGGGGGGGGGGGGGGGTGTTCTGTAAGGATAATACATGCACTGAAGCACAAATTAAAACACACATTCTGAATTGCAGATAAATTAAATTGTGACTGTACAATGAACACTAAAAATATTGCGTAAAATAATTTTCAATGAGTGAGTCTAACATCGGTGTCAAATTTTTCGTAACCATTAAGAACCCAAATGAAGTGGGGGCCTCCTGCTTTTACCAATCATCCTTTCTGAAGATCGGAAAATTTTATGGCATAAAAGAGGTGGGGGGAAAAGAGAAGGGATCAGATTACAGTGGCTCATCTTAAACCAACAATTTTCAGGCACCTGCACAGGAAAATTAACCAGATATGGAGAATAAGGGTGTTGAAGTACGTTTCAGACATTTCTGTTATCAGCTAATTCCTAATTAAAGCAAGTTTACAGAAAACTGTTTGAGGATACAGTTTCATATGAAGTAGCTGCTTATGTTCTTTAACCAGTAAGTGAATTAAAAACAAGAAAAGGTGCACCATTACTTTGGTGCACACATCTAACAGATCTTGTTATAAATCAGAATAATTCCACTAGAAAATAGAAGAAACAATGGCAGACAAAATCATTGTATCTAGCTCAGAATAATGAATGAAAATTGATGAAAGTGGACACCACCGAGCAAAGGCTGCATCTGCAAGAAAAATAGATACACTAACCTGAGCTGCATCAGAAATTAAGAGCAGCACTAGATCGCTACCAGAAATAGTCTCCCATATGTCTCCAAGGGTACCATTTTCTTAACCCAATCTGCAAGAAGTTAAAATGGAAAACTACATACGCTTCATTAAAAGAACAGGGAACACATAAGATAACAGCCAAATTCCAATAGAGGCTAAAAGGGAGATAATGAAAGAAGATAATAATTGACCTTGACAACAATATCGGACTTTGCTTCGGCAAGTGAATCTCTTAATTTCTGAGCTTGGGCAGGTCCCTGTAGAGATGTTGGTTAAGCAAATGTCGGTTAGCGTAATGTTAAAAATGTCCAAACTTGAACAAAAACAAGTTCGTTCTGGGCAAAATATCACTTCATAGAGCATATTGGTTCACATAGTGGAAAATTTTTTGAATTTGAGCCAAAACAAGAAAATCAAGTCTCCAACGTTCAGAATTTATACATTATAAACTAATTAGTATCAAGAAACTAACACTGCCAACAGACATAAGAAAAATTGATTGTAACAAGCTAATTTTGGACTTACAAAACAAACAACAATTCTTAGCTCACAAAAAATAGCATAAAGCAACAAACTTTAAAAATCAAAGATATATAAATAACCTGCGAACCCCATCCATCTGCTTTTTTCCCTTAAATGCATCAGACAAGAGCTTGAACAAGTCCCTCCCTCCTCTCACAATATACTGCATTTCATTCAATCACACGAATCATCAATTATTAACAAAACCCAAATGTTATATCATCAAATAGATGATGCGGATTCATCTAAAACCAAAGAAAATGTCAAAACACTTGAATTCATTTACCTCGTCATGACCAACTAGGTTAATCTTCTCTTTCTTGAACACCGAAGTATCAAAATCAAGGGAAGTCTGAGGCTTGACAGCAGCGGGGGTAGACACCATCGTAGCCGAAACAGCTGAGCCGCAATTGGAGGCGGCGGCAGAAGTAGCGGCGCGAGCTGTGAGGGACTTAAGAGAAGGTACTGAGGAAGACAGGAAACTGAGGTTGTGGGGAAGGGTTTTGGGATGCGGTAACAGGGTTTTTGAGGTGGGGGTGGAGGAGGCAGAGGAAGAGGAAATATTGAACGAAGTAGTAGTAGTAGCAGCCAGCGCCGCCGCCATGAATGACAGAGAGCAGAAGTGTGTGTATGTCAAAAGTGAAATGCGGAGAACGCAAAAGAAGGGCTTTTAGGGATGCGGTTTGGAATGCTTTTATAGTCCGAGTAAGGAGCTGTTTGGGCAAAACGAAATTGATTGTGAAATTGCAATATCTTTAATTTTGTTTTATTTAATTCTTACTATATTTGTTTTTTAACCTTTCTAATTTGTAATTAGAAGTACAACTAAAGCTTGGTACCACTCTTACCATCCTATTTATTTCATTATTATCATAATGTGAGTATCACACTCACATTTTTGGTGCAACCAATTAATTGTAAAATTGAGTATTTCACCTCAAATTTTATTTAATTCAAACTATACAAGTTGATGTCATACAATGAGTGCATTAAATATTTTTTTTAATGAGAGAAGAATCGTAATGGGTTATTAAAGAACAAGAAGTATACTTTTGATTGGCAAAAATATAAATGCATTTGATATTTTTTCGTCAAGAAAAGAATCTTAATAGATTATTAATGAACAAAAAGTAAAGTTTTAAATAACAAAGCAAAGTTTAATTCTAAAAAGTTGTCATTCAAGTAAGAACTAATTACTTTATGGATAACCAACTAAATTATGTGGACATGATTATAAAATTGCAATATCCTTATGAACTAATACCACTACTCTTGATTTTGAGTTGCTCTAAATATATCAAGATATTAAGAATAATAATAATACTCTTGTCATAGGTTTTGTGCTGTCTCTATATACTAAATATCTTACCTACTTTCTTTTTTTTTAATTTAAAAATAATAATAATTTTGAATTTTCCCTAGTAGTGTATCTTCATTTTCTTTAATCACACAATTCTAGATTATATTTGTAGTCACACTTTGCTTAACAATTTAAAAAGAAAAATGAGAAAGGGGGTGTCAAGGGATTGTTTGTTCATCTCCAATAATAATTGAGATAGATTTTGAGAACATTGATTAATAATTGAGATAGATTTTGAGAAAATTTGGTTGGAATTAGTTATAAGTAACATCTCTATAATGCAAAAAGCAAATATATAAAAAGAAAATGCACTTGTTTAGATAGTAGACTATGAAATTGAAATTACACACTTTTTGGTTAAGATGTCATTGCAAAATGTCCATTTCTAGTCAATAGTAATGAGAAATTTTATGTCCTTTTAATTAGAATCCGTGCTTATATTAACTACCACAATCCATTGTGTATAATATGAGTCTTTAAATTTTACTCAATGTAAGTTTGATTCTATATTAGGATTGAAATTACGTTAAAATTAGAGAATTTTTTTATTCTATTTGATTGAGTCTTTATAATTTTTTTCTTATTTTAACTCATTTATAACATTTATTCTACAATATTATCAAATTATGTAAATAAATTATAAAATTTAAACTTAAATCTTTAAAAACAAATAAATTTAATTTTAACGCAATTCTAATTCTTACAATAACGACAAGTGAATGAGAATAACCTAACCCGCGAAAACGAAATTGCCAAGAGCAACACAAACATTGCAATGCGTTCACCAAATAAATTCAAAACTATATTCCGTGTGAACTTCTTAGGATTCAATTGCAAATTAATGCTTGTGAATTTCGTTTAGGGCTGTGCTTCGAGTTGGAGAGAAACATTGTTTACTTAAGGTTTGTCAAGCTTGGACTTGTCCAAAAATGAACAAAATATCTAAACTTTGCCAAAACACAAGAGAAAATATTATATGCATTTCCTTCAATATGAAAGATTGTTGTGTAATTAGACACAATTAGACAAGATAACCCATTTACGTAATCGGAGAGCGGAAAAAGAAAATTATATAATTGATTCGTTACACTAAAAATAAAATATAAAATAGATGTATATAATATTTTTTTAAAAGAGTATTTGATAGTTTTAATCCCTAATATTTAAGGGTCTGATAATATTAGCACCCAAAGTTTTTAAGTTGATAAATTTAGTCTTTATAATTTTAATTTATAATAATTTAAAAAAACTAATGGAAAAAGTTAATGATTTAACAGTCGAAACATATAGAACCCACATTTATATAATGTTTTTAACAATTTTAGTCCCCAATGTTTAAAAGTTTGATAATTTTAATGTTTAATATTTAAAGGTGTGACAATTTTGGTTCCCACATAATTTAGATGGACAAATCTATTTATATAATTTAAATTTGTGAAAATAAAAAATTAGTCTCATTAGTTTAAAAAAAAATAGGAACAGTAATTGACGTATATTTATTTTATTTTCCACATCAACATGAGTAAAAAAATAAGGAACATCTTTTGTTTCATATTTTTTATTTTTTTCTATTGATATTGATTTAAAAAATTAAAAACAAATATTTGTTAATTTACTCTTCCCATTCTTTTAAGGTAATAAGGTCAATATTTTTTTTAATTGCTATAAATTGAAGATGTAAAAATTAGATTTGCTTATTTGAATTATTTAGAGACTAAAATTGTCAAATTTTTAAATATTAGGAACTAAAACTACCAAAAATATTATATAAATGTGAGTCTCACATGTTTCTACCGGAAAGTCATTGACTTTTTTCATTAGTTGTTTTTAAAATGTTATAAATTAAAATTATAAGAATCAAATTTGTCTGCCTAAAAACTTTGGAGACTAAAATTGTCCAACTTCAAATATTGAAGATTAAGGGGGCGCTTGGTATAAATGGTGGGTTTAGGAATGGAATGGATTTGTGAAATGGAAAGGTTTGGAATAGAATGGAATGATAATAATTATGTTGTTTGGTATTATTTTGTAATGGAATGGAATAAATTTTATATTAAAATTATAATAAAAATAGTATTTTACATTATATGATATTTAACAAATTATATCTTGTTCAAAAAATAGTCAAAGTGCATGTCAATTTGTAGAGAAAAATATTTTCTATAAATTAGTGAAATTTGTTTTTAAAAAAAAATTAAAAAAAATGGTAAAATGGGGGTTGCAAACCATGGGGGGTTTGCAACCCCCATGACAAGTGGCGCGCGCCCATTGGGCGCGCGTCACTTCACAAGTCAGGCAAAGAGAGGAACAAACCCAGCACGGTGGGTTTAGAAGAAAGGAGGGGAGGGGGCCTGGTTTAGTTTAAAACCATGAAGAAAGGTTTTAGTAAACCCAAACCCACAAACCAAACATCTATTTTTGGTTCATAGCATTCCATTCCCCTGGCAAACCCACGTACCAAACGGCCTGTAAAACTGTCAACAACTCTTTTCAAAAAACACCAACATTCAACTTAATAAGCCCATTCTCTATTACTCTATTCCTTTTTTTTAAAAAAAAAAATCACTTAAAATTAACTATAAATTTGTAGTTATAAAGTGAAAAACACTTAATGTATCATTAAATATTATTTAATATTTAATTTTATTCTTAGTTTTTAATTTTAAACATATATTGTCACTATTTAGTTGAATGATGCAGTAAAAATTTAGAGGGTACTATGCTGTTCTTTTAATATGGGCCTTTGCGAAGCAGATCATACTACTAAGCCCAGGTTAACCTGGGAATTTTCAGATCCAGGAGAAAGCAGGCCTTTAGCTTTGAATTGACCTAAACTGATGAAGGAAGCCCTTAAGCAATAAATAAAAAGGCAGATTGATCCATTCTTAATGGACTGATTGACAATTGTTTTTCAAAACTTTATTAATACTCCCTTCATCTTAAGAAAAAAAAAAAAACTGCTTTTAATTTTTTTGTTAAAAAAAATCTAATTTTATAATAAAATTCATCTAACACACTTATTAATAATTATGTAAGATAATAATTAAAAGTAAAAATATAAATATAAAATTATATAGTGAATAATGTATTAAAAGTATTGTATCTAACTAAAAAAACGTCTCACTCAACCTGAAGCAGCTCTTTTTGGGGATAGATGAAGTATCTCAAATCTAAGCATATTTAATTGATAATTCTAATGAAAATATTGGAAAAAAATTTAGTCCATAGTTTGCACATGCTTAATTTATTCTTAAATTGCAAATTTATTTTTTTTTTCTATCTTTTTTTTTTCCTCTTTTTTAGTTTACTCTTAAATTACAAATCAACAAACTTACAAATGCTTTAATTAACCTTTAATAAATTCTGAACTCTTAATCTTAAAATTTAATATCAAGACCAACATCCAATCAAGGCCACGATGAATAATATTACCTCCATCTCCAAAAAAGAATTCAATTTTCAAAATTTTCTTTGTTTTACAAACAAAATCCACTTTTGGTGTGTGAAATTCTTAGATTGTGTTTACTAAAAATAATAATATATAATTCAATTTAAAAAGTAAGGATAAATATGGATTCTTTTTTTGAGATGGAGGAAGTAATACTTTTTCTTAATTGTGGTTGGCTGAAAATGAAAACATACTAAATGTTATAGTGAATTTCTTTTCCTTCACTAATGTGAAGTATAAATGCTAGTATCTTTTCACATCAATTACTAATTAATAAGAGGTTTATAATGGTAAACAATGACCAGTTGTACACTAGCCAATGAATCCAAATCCTATATGATAAATCAAAAACAAACAAACCACACGAATGAACTTGTGGCTTTCATTTTTACAAACTATTCTTCTCCATCATCACATCAATTCTGAATCCACAGTTCCATACTAGAATACTGTAGTACCAGTTACCCACGTACGTGTTGAGGATCATGCAATTTGTTTTTTTACTACCCATGTTTTGGCCTATGAGGCAGCTGTAGCACCACTTTATTTATTTATTTTGTTTTTTTTTAAATTTTCAAATATAACACATTTAATACAGATTTTACATTTTTATTCTTACTTTTTAATCATAAAAATACACAATTATTATTAGTAAGATTATTAGAAAACTTTATTAAAGAAGTTTCTTTTTTTTTTTGGAAAAGAAAAATATTTTAAAACTAAACTTTTTTTTAATAAAAAAAGTACTAGATTTAAATGGCTTCACTTTGACAATGAAACCAAATCTTCATGTCATTTTCTCTTTTTCATAGTTTTCAAATTATTGGGATTCCCCCCTCCCCTCCCCCTTTTTCCATAATTTGTCTTTATTAATTGACTTCGAGCACGGGCTTGAGAGAAAAAGAACACACACACGAAAAAAAAAAAAAAAGGCCTTTAGCAAGACATCCCACAAATAATCATTGTCATAAAAGCTAATCAATTTTAGTTTATCCTAAGCAACAAGGCATCCTTTTGAGCTCGCTGCATGGACGTGAATGATAAAAAATTAGCAAGATTTTTGTGACAACTTCTGATTTTCTTGTATAGAAGTCGACTTTCTTGCCACTTGAAATTCGACATTCGTGTTGCTAATGTGATAGGTAGGGAACAAGTAGCGATCCTCGACGGTAAAAGTTCTAGGTGTTCTTCACTTGAAAATCAAGAGCTTAACCTCACTAACTACAGCAAAATACTGATGTTACGTACTTTTTCATAGGTAGTTTTTTTTGCTGCTGGTTTTGAAAAAGTTTTAAAATCTTGGTTATTGTTTGGTATCAGAATCAAGTTTTCATGTCCCAGTGAGTGAAATGAGCATGGCCGAGTGAATCGAGCTCTAGAGTATAAACTCTGTTCTTGTACTCTAGGTGCGCATAGAGTTTTCCATTCACCATAAATAGGAAAACAAAATACATTGGCCAGTACATAGTACTACAGAATTCACCTCCTCCAAGAAACCATTTTGTTTTCTGAATATTTCTTCCATAGGACATCACCCATGGGAGAGATGAAGACATTTTTAGTTTTTATTTCAACGCAGTATTGGTTCTGGGCTTGTGGGGCTCTGCCATTCATGAGCATGTCCACAGACAAGTCAGTTCTTCTGGCCATCAAGGCTGAAATAACATATGATCCCTTCAACATATTGGCAAGGAATTGGACCAAAGGTGCCTCAGTTCGCAATTGGGTGGGGATAACTTGCAATTACAAGCACCAAAGAGTCATGGCCTTGAACATATCAAGTGGATGGTTGAAAGGCACCATAGCCAAAGAAGTTGGGAATCTCTCCTTCCTGGTTTCGCTGGACATCAGCAATAACAATTTCCATCGCTACATTCCAGATCAAATTGGTCGTTTAAAGCAGTTGCGGACTTTAAATATGCAGCTCAACGAGCTTAGTGAGCTGATTCCTGAGAGCTTTGGATTGTTAACCAGAATTGAAAAATTATTCCTGTATAACAACAGTCTCAGCGGACCTATACCTTCTGCAATTTTCAACATTTCTTCATTACAGGTTATTGATTTAATGTACAACTTCCCTGATGGGACTCTCCCTGGAGATATTTGTAATAATCTCTCGAGATTGGAAAGCTTTAATGTCTCGCATAATCAGCTAGGAGGGCCAATTCCAGCTAGTCTGTCTCAATGCTTAGAAATCAAGTTCCTTGCTTTGTCAGTGAATGGATTCACAGGTGCCATATCGGGAAATATTGGCAACCTCTCAAAACTAGAGCAGTTGTATCTTGGTGGCAATAATTTGACTGGTAAGACTTCTATTTTTCCCACGATTTTTTTAACATGTTCTTGCTTCCTATGATTATTATTTTTTGGGGTTGTTTTTATAAGATATTCCTCTGATTCATGGGTACCCTTGATGCAAATTTTACCAAAAACATATTTACTCTCTATTTTCAGGTGTACTAGCCCCCACACTCTTCAATATATCTTCATTAAGGATACTAGGAGCTCCATCTAATGGGATATCGGGCAGTCTTCCCAAGAATATTTGAAGAATACAATGAATCTTGAACTTTTGTTTCTTTTGTGAACTCCCTGAATGGACCAATCACGATAGTCATCATATTGTCAATCATTGCAACAATTTTTACGTGGCCTACAACAATTTCTAGGGAGGAATGCCGGTGGTATTTGGAATATGTCATCGTTCAAGATTTATTTAATTTGGAACAAATTAATGTGTTCATTCTCATCATCTCTATTCCTCTTTAGCGATCTTGAAAAGGTTGACTTTACAGTAAATGTTATATTCATTGTTTTGGCGGGAATTAGATTTAACTTCGGAAATTCCTCTTCCTTCGAGAGTATTAGTTTGGCGTAAAACGGATTCTACGGTAGCTTACCAAAAGATCTGTGCTCCAGACATCTAAACTTGGAGCTTTTAGAGCTTGGTGATAATCAACTTTTTGGCGAAATCCCTTTTAGCCTTTCACGTTGTAGTGCACTCCTCAGCATTAGCTTGGTTTCTAATAACTTCACAGGTATCCTTATTTGAACTTCCACAATTGAATTCCACTGTTGTGAGTGAACTGAAATAACTTTCCCTGGGTATCGACATTAATCAATAAGGAGGAGTACCAGCTGAGTTTAGGAACATTTCCGGGCTTCAATATCTCTATCTCTATAACAATAGCCCTACAGGTATGTGACACAGCCACGTTTACTTTGCCAAATGCAGCATTAGTGAGAATACACAATTAATTGGATAACTTTTTCTGATTGCAGGAGAACTTCCTCTCAGTTCTTCAAACTTCTCTGCATTAAAGGATTTTGAAGTTCAATCCAAAGGAAACTTCTCTGCATTAAAGGATTTTGAAGTTCAATCCAACGGATTCTCTGGTAGCTTACTCCAAGATTTGTGTTTCAGACATCGAAATCTCGAAAACTTAGTCCTTGAGGATAATCAAATTCATGGCAAATCCCTTCTAGGATATCACATTGTAGTGCAATGGGCACAGTTGATTTAGTTTCTAACAAGTTCACAGGTATCTTTTCAATCTTCTATAATAACTTTCTTCCAGGAAAATGTAAAAACTTCCTGATATGCAAGTGGATTTCAGGTGATGTGCCAAGCGTTATTGAGAGGAACACGTCCATGCTTCAAAATTTGGCACTTGGTCGCAATAATTTCTCGGGGATCGTTCCTCCATCCACTGGAAATATGTCGAACTTGTTGATCCTCATGTTTGGTGGAAACCAATTCTCTGGGAAGATTCCTCCACTGTTGGGACAGCTTCCTCGTCTGGAAGGAGTTTTTTTTTTGGGGAAACCAGCTTGCTGGGAAAATTCCGCCGGAGTTAGGACAGTCTACAAGTATCGGAAAATTATATCTTAGATCAAACAAGATTACTGGCAAAATTCCTCCATCCATATTTAACATCAAAACTTTAAGGGAGTTGGTCCTTTCAAACAACTAACTAGTTGGCAACGTTCCATCAGTTACGGGATTTTGATTGAAATTATTGAAAACTTAGAAGTGGCCACGTATTCATGTCAATTATTGAAACTTGAGATTTATGTATTGTGCCAACCCTATCTAAATAATTGGTCCAGAAACACGCAATGTATAGAGGTTCGAATGCTTGGCCAATCGATCATATGTAAATAAATATGATTTAAAAATAAAATGTATAAAGATTAAAAGAAATCGAAAGTTACCATTCTCATTGTTTACATTGTGTTAGCAATTGGCAAGAGAAATTTGCACCTTACACTAACTATACTCAATGTAGATGTTTAGTGATACATTTTTTTGAAACGATAGTAGATTAAAAGGCACAATGGCAAATGTACAAGCCACAAGGGTGTAGAGGGTTTCGTAGTGTCGCTACTGAAGACAGCGCTATAACCCACGAAAATAAAAGCCCACAAAGGACCTATACCTCCTACAATTTTCAACATTTCTTCGTTTCAGATTATTGATTTAGCGTTCAACTCCCTTGATGGGACTCTCCCTCGGGATATTTGTAGTAATCTCCTGAGACTGGGAAGCTTTAATGTCTCATCGAATCAACTAGGAGGGCCAATTCCAGCTGGTTTGTCTCAATGCTCAGAAATCAAGTTCCTTGATTTGTCGGACAATGAATTCACAATTTTCATACAAGATAATATTGGTAACCTCTCAAACCTAGAGCAGTTATTTCTTGGTTGGAACCATTTGACAGGTAAGATTTTTTTTTTTTTTTTTGCAATTTTTTGAACATGCTTATGCTTCCCATTATTATTATTATTATTATTATTATTCACAGGTTCCGTACCAGAAAATATTGGCAACCTCTCAAAACTACAGCAGTTGTATCTTTCTTCCAACAATTTGAGAGGTAAGACTTTTCATTTTCTTGTGATTTTTTGGATATGCTCATGCTTCCCATCATCATCATCATCATCATCATTATTATTATTATTATTCACAGATTCCATACTAGGAAATGTAGGATATAAAAATCCTTCTTATAAAACACAATCACGCAGCGAAAAACAACAAAATAATTTATTTGGAGACAAACAATATGGTAGGAAAAAACCCTACACTTCAAAACACAAACGGTAGGAAGAAACTCATACTTCTCACAATTCTATTTTCTTGGAGTCTCTCTTTTTCTTTATTTTTCTGAGTCTCACAAAAACTAATAACCTTAGATCCTTTATATAGATTCCATTCTTAATCAAAACCAACTAGGATTTGATAATCAAATCACATACAAAATCTGCTTTCCTAAAAGAATCCAAGTCCAATTCAACAAAACATTACTAAATTCTAATCTAATTAGAAATTGACTAATAATAATTATCAAATCCTATTCAAAATATAATTTGCTAAATAAGCTTGGTTTAATACACTAACCGGAAATATTGGTAACCTCTCAAAACTAGAGCAGTTGGATCTTGGTTGGAACCATTTGACTGCTAAGACTTTTGTTTTTCTTGTGATTTTTTTGGACATGCTCATGCTTCCTATTATTATTATTATTATTATTATTATTATTATTTTATAAAATGATACCTATGATCAATGGGGTAACCCTGATGCAAATTTTACCAGAATATATTTACTCTCCATTTTCATGCGTACTACCTTCCACACTCTTCAATACATCTTCAGCTATGTTTGGATTTTAGTTTATTTGAAAAAATTTATATTGTAATGGGTGAAAAATTTAGTGAAAGTTTTTTATAAGAAAAAAATATTTTGGAAGGAAAATAAAAAGTATATTGAAGAGAAATTTTTTAAAAATTATGTAAGGAGAATTTAAGAGGAAAATTTGAATTTCAAATTTTGAAATAAAAAGTTATTTGGATGATTTATTTGTTTTGTGAGAGAACTATGTTTGGATTCTGGTTTATTTGGGAAACTTTGTATTGAAATGTGTGAAAATTTTGGTAGAATTTTTTTTTTAAAAGAAAAGTATTTTGGAGGGAGAATAAAATTTATATTGCAAGGAAAAAATTTAAATTATCTCAAGAGAATTTGAGAGAGAAATTTTAATTTTAAAATAAAAATGTATTTAGATATTTTATTTATTTTGTGAGAAAAAATTACTTTTTGTATATAAAACATTGTCCCAACATAGCCTAACTTTTTATGAAAAGACATCAAGCCAAATGGAGCTGCTTGCCACTCATATTAATAGGATCTCGTGCAGTCGTCCCAAGGATATTTGCAAGTATACCATGAATCTTGAATTTTTGCATTTTTTTGAAAACTCCTGAGTGAACTGCAAACAAAATTTCTCCTTAAAATTGAAGGGGTCAATTTGACAATGAAACCAAACCTGTCATGTCATTTCTTTTTCGTGTTTTCCAGATTATTGGGATAGTTTTTCCTTGTTTATTTGTATTTACTAGTTGACTAATTTAGCCAGAATAGACCGGAGTTCCGAGCTGAAATTGGTCTAGAGAGAAAAAAGAACACACACAAAAAAAGAGAAAATTGTGAATGGAAGTGATCAAGAAGACTTTTTCATGCTTATGTCAGTTTCTTCATTACGATAGAAGTGCAGTGTTGGTTACGTGAAATTCAACTCCCTTCAGTTTCTTTTGCGGGAACCATACTAATAACAGAGGAGAACACAAATCATTTTTTCCAACACATAGTCACAGCAAATAATTCAACTTCAACTAGTGAGGATGAATTTGCAGTCTACTGGGATAATTATTGTGAATTGAGAAAGACAAAGTTGATAATGAAGTGACAAACTTTTGATTTACTTGCATTACAGCTGACTTCCAGGTAACTAAAATCCGATTTTGTAGGTAGACAGCTGAAAATGTAGCATTAAAAACTAAGATAGAAAATAATGATGTTGCTATTCCTTATACATTTTTTTTCCTGTTCATATCCAATCCATTGAACACAACTTGGTTCACCACTTTCTTTTTTGAACTTTTCCATTTTTTTAGGCAAAACGATGAGACTTTTTTTTTATTACTGATGAAAACTATCAAAGTTCTTAAGGTTACCACGGAAGCATACAGAACATATGCTACTCAGTCCTAACTAGGATCAAACATTTCCATTTTAATTCTGTAGGCAAGAACTACACAAGTTCCATTGCTCAATATTAAATTGGTTTATAGGTGAGGTAGGAAATCCCTCCATGACCTCTTTGAGCATCTGTTTAATTGCTTTTACAACTGAATAAACTCTGATAGATTCTCTTGAAAGTATGACCCTGTTTCTTGCCATCCAGATATGATACACCACTGCCGCAAATAATGAACAGGACACGCCAATGGTAAGGATATAGCAAAATCCAGCTATAAATAAAAATACAGGTTCGTGCATGACATTGAATTGAAGGCACTTTGGGTGACCAAAATGGGATAATTAAGTGGAACTGATGGAACTACACTGCTTGATCTTATCGCCGTGTATATTTCTTCGAGGAATAAATACTTGTGAGATTCCATGGACTTTATAAAACCACATACTTGTTTTATTTCAAAACTACCAACAATAGGGTTCAAAAGGTCTCCATTCCAAAGCATATAACATTACACAACAATCCTACGTAATCATAGTTTAGAAGACTCCATAAAGATGAAGCATAAGTTCAAAACAGCCTAATCTGCAGAAGAAACACGGATACAAATCTAGTTCCTCAGCCCAAATGATGCTGCAATCTCCAGTACAAACATTCAATATCGTGGATACTTCACTTGAAGAAAGGCCATTCATATTCAGAGATCATCAATTAAAGTGTGATCGAGGCTGTGGATTCTTTGAATCCTTTCATGCATGCTCGTGGGGTTGCATTCATGGTAGACAATTGTTCAACAACGGCAAGAAAATTGTTCGACAATTGTTACACGAATGTCGAATTTCAAGTGACCAGAAAGTCGACTTCTATGCAAGAAAATCAGAAGTTGTCACAAAAAACTTGCTAATTTTTTATCATTCACGTCCACGCAGCGAGCTCAAATTCAGAGACGTCACCCATGGAGAGATGAAGACATTTTTAGTTTTTATTTCAATGCAGTATTGGTTCTGGGCTTGTGGGGCTCTGCTATTCATGAGCGTGTCCACAGACAAGTCAGCTCTTCTGGCCATCAAGGCTGAAATAACATATGATCCCTTCAACATATTAGCAAGGAATTGGACCAAAGGCGCCTCAGTTCACAATTGGGAGGGGATAACTTGCAATTACAAGCACCAAAGAGTCGTGGCCTTGAACATATCAAGTGGATGGTTGAAAGGCACCATAGCCAAAGAAGTTGGGAATCTCTCCTTCCTGGTTTCGCTGGACATCAGCAATAACAATTTCCATCGCTACATTCCAGATCAAATTGGTCGTTTAAAGCAGTTGCGGACTTTAAATATGCAGCTCAACGAGCTTAGTGGGCAGATTCCTGAGAGCTTGGATTGTTAACCAGAATTGAAAAATTATTCCTGTATAACAACAGTCTCAGTGGACCTGTACCTTCTGTAATTTTCAACATTTCTTCATTACAGGTTATTGATTTAATGTACAACTTCCTTGATGGGACTCTCCCTGGAGATATTTGTAATAATCTCTCGAGATTGGTAAGCTTTAATGTCTCGCACAATCAACTAGGAGGGCCAATTCCAGCTAGTCTGCTCAATGCTTAGAAATCAAGTTCCTTGCTTTGTCAGTGAATGGATTCACAGGTGCCATACCGGGAAATATTGGCAACCTCTCAAAACTAGAGCAGTTGTATCTTGGTGGCAACAATTTGACTGGTAAGACTTCTATTTTTCCTGCGATTTTTTTAACATGTTCTTGCTTCCTATGATTATTATTTTTTTGAGTTGTTTTTATAAGATATTCCTCTGATTCATGGGTACCCTTGATGCAAATTTTACCAAAACATATTTACTCTCTATTTTCAGGTGTACTACCTCCCACACTCTTCAATATATCTTCATTAACGATACTAGCAGCTCCATATAATGGGATATGGGGTAGTCTTCCCAAGAATATTTGCAGAATTGTAGGATGTAAAAATCCTACGTACAAAAATCACGTAACGGAAAGACAACAAAATATTTATTTGGAGACAAACAATAAGGTAGGAAAAAAACCTACACTTCAAAATACAAACGGTAGGAAGAAACTCCTACTTCTCACAATTCTATTTTTCTTGGAGTCTCTCTTTTTCTTGTTTTTCTAAATCTCTCACAAAAACTAATAACCATGGGTCCTTTATATAGATCCCATATTTAATCAAAAACTAATTAGGATTTGATAATCAAATCCCACACAAAATCTGTTTTATAAAAAGAATCCAAATCTAATTCAACTAAGAATTAGTAAATCCTAATCAAAATATAATTTGCTAAATAAGTTTGGTTTAATACACCTACAAAGCTTCCCTTAAACCAAGCTTGCCATAAAAGTAGTTCCAACTCCATCTCGAGTATGAATTTCTTTTGAAATCTCCTTTGCCGTGTAGATCACGCACAATATCAACTTCTTGATCTTGATTTTCATTATCACCTTCAATCTTGTCATTGGTGAAAATTTATACTTTAAAAATTTCCTATTTGCGTCTTCTTCTTGATCAAAAACCTCAACCACATTGACCCACTTGTCAAAACAATCATCTTCACCATTGCTATGCAATTCAAAATATTTTATGATACCCAATTTCTCTTCTAGGTAAAGAGATTCAAATTTTCTCTCATCTTCTTTAACCGTGTCAATGGTTTCCGATTTTTCTTCTAAATTAACAATTTCTTCATCAACCAAAACATCAAAAAATTCTTCTTGTTGCTCTACCGAACCAAGTATCTCTTCTTCATCTTTTACAAAATCAACTTGGCAATTTTCACAATCCATCTCTTCAAAATTTTGACTGTGAACATTAGACTCTACATTGGGACCATTTTTTTCCTAAATTATTGTAGTATCTTGAGATTTTGATATTTGTTCCACTGGCTTGTTCTCTAATACAAGTTTCCCATCAATTCTTTGTTCATGAAGAATTAATGAACTTTGTAGTTCTTCAATGCTCAAAGTTGATAAATCTTTAGTCTCCAATATAAGTGCAACAACATAATCAAACCTCATAGATAATGAATAAAGAACTTTTTCCACAAAAAATTTATCATCAAGAATACACCCATTAAATTCCATCTCATTCTTGATATCCAATAAACGGGGAAAATAGTTCTCAATTGTTTCAAATTTCTCCATAGAGCACAACTCAAATTTTCTCTTCAAGAATAACACGTTATTTTTTCTAACTTGATCTATGCCAATATAAGCTCTTTCTAAAATATCCCATGCTTGTTTGGCAGTTTTAGTCGTACAAATTTTATGAAAAATTGACATATCAATTCCTTGATGAATTTGAGATAAAGTCAAATATACATTTCTTTTGGTTTTGGCATCGGCATTATCTGGTACCTCTTTTTGAATGAACTGTAGCAAATCGTATGCTTGAAGGTGTGTTTCCATCTGAATCCTCCAAAATTTATAATTTTGCTTTCCCGTGAGTTTTGGAACAACACATTTTATATTCCAATCATCCATGGCTAACAAACAACTTTTAGCCTCCCTTGTTGGAAAATCATCAGGATCAAGAAACCAACAATTAACGTTGTTGGCTCTGATACCACATGTAGGATGTAAAAATCCTACGTACAAAAATCACGCAGCGAAAAGACAACAAAATATTTATTTGGAGACAAACAATAAGGTAGGAAAAAAACCTACACTTCAAAATACAAACGGTAGGAAGAAACCCCTACTTCTCACAATTCTATTTTTCTTGGAGTCTCTCTTTTTCTTGTTTTTCTAAGTCTCTCACAAAAACTAATAACCATGGGTCCTTTATATAGATCCCATATTTAATCAAAAACTAATTAGGATTTGATAATCAAATCCCACACAAAATCTATTTTATAAAAAGAATCCAAATCTAATTCAACTAAGAATTAGTAAATCCTAATCAAAATATAATTTGCTAAATAAGCTTGGTTTAATACACCTACAAGAATACAATGAATCTTGAACTTTTGTTTCTTTTGTGAGCTACCTGAATGGACCAATCCCTGATAGTCTGTCATATTGTCAATCGCTGCAACAATTTTCGGTGGCTTACAACAATTTCAAGGGAGGAATGCCAGCTGGTATTTGGAATATGTCATCGTTTCAAGATTTATTTAAAGGTGGAACAAATTAATGTGTTCATTCTCATCATCTCTATTCCCTTTAGCGATCTTGAAAAGGTTGACTTTACAGTAAATGTTATGTTCATTGTTTTGGGGGAATTAGATTTAACTTCGAAATTCCTCTTCCTTCAAGAGTATTAGTTTGGCGTAAAACGGATTCTCTGGTAACTTACCAAAAGATCTCGTGCTCGGACATCCAAACTTGGAGCTTTTAGAGCTTGGTGATAATCAACTTTTGGCGAAATCCCTTTTAGCCTTTCACGTTGTAGTGCACTCCTCAAAGATTAGCTTGGATTCTAATAACTTCACAGGTATCCTTATTTGAACTTTCAACAGTTGTGCATGAATTGAAATAACTTTCCCGGTATCTACATTAATCAATCAGAGGCGTGCGGTGAGTTTAGGAGCATTTCCGGGCTTCAATATCTCAATCTCTATAACAATAGTCTTACATGTATGTAACATCGCACGTTTACTTTGCCAAATGAGGCATCGAGGACGCACAATTAATTGGATAACTTTTTCTTTTACGGAGAACTTCCTCTCGCTTCTTCAAACTTCTGCTTTAACGTATTTTGATGTTCGATTCAATGGATTCTCTGGTAGTTTAACCCAATATTTGTGCTTCGACATCCAAATCTCAAAACTTAGTCCTTGAGAATAAACAAATTCATGGGCAAATCCTTCTAGCATATCACATTGTAGTGCAATGGACACGATTGATTTATCTTCTAACAAGTTCACATGTATCCTTTCAATCTTCTAGAATGATTTTCTTTCGAAAAAGTAAAACTTCCCGATATCCAAGTGGATTTCAGGTGATGTGCGCGATAGTGGGAGGAACATGTCCATACTTCGAAATTTGGTACTTGATCGCAATAATTTCAGGGGGATCATTCCTCCATCCATTGGAAATATGTCGAACTTGTTGATCCTCATCATGTTGGGTGGAAACCAATTCTCTGGGAAGATTCCTCCAGAGTTGGGACAGCTTCCTCGCCTGAAGGAGTATTTCTTTGGGGAAACTAGCTTACTGGGGAAATCCCGCCGGAGTTAGGACAGTCTACAAGAAAGGAAGATTATATCTTAGATCAAACAAGATTACTGGCGAAATTCCTCCATCCATATTTAACATCACAACTTTAAGGGAGTTAGCCCTTTCAAACAACCAACTGATCGGCAATGTTCCATCAGTTACGGGATTTTGATTGAAATTATTGAAGACTTAGAAGTGGTCACATATTCCTGTCAATTATTGAAGACTTGAGATTTATGTATTGTGCCAACCCCATCTAAATATTTGGTCTAGAAACACGCAATGTAAAGAGTTTCGAACGCTTCGCCAATCGATCATATATAAATAAATATGATTTAGAAATAAAATGTATAAAGATTACGTGAAATCGAAAGTTACGATTCTCGTTGTTTACATTGTATTAGCAATTGCCAAGAGAAATTTGCACTGTACACTATGCTCAACTTAGATGTTTAGTGATACATTTGTCAATGTGAAAAGCTGAAGAACGCACAACATAGGCAAAAGAGGGCAATGCAATGAGACGGTGCAGGATTCACTGCTAACAAATCATTTCTGATGATAGTGAGGGTCTCTGATTATTAATAATCAACAGCAGCAGAAGGCTATTTCTTGCGTTTCTTCAAATGACTCTTTATTTTAAAATAAAAATAAATAATAAAACCTGTGAGATTTTGTTCTTTGAAAACATATTTTTTACTCGTACATAATCCGAAGCGCAAAAAACTGCAAAAATCATCGCGACAGAAGGGCAAAAGAACTGCAAACAAAATCATCCTTAGAATTGAAGGGGTCAATTTGACAATGAAATCAAACCAGTCATGTCATTTTTATCGTATTTTCCAGATTGCTTGGATTTTTTTCCTTTTTTATTTGTCTTTACTAGTTGACTAATTCAGCCAGAACAGGCCGGAGTTCCGAACTGAAATTGGTCTGGAAAGAATAAAAAAACACAAGAAAATGAAAAAATTTGAGATGAAAGTGATCAAGAAAGAGTTATTTATTAGAATATTGTAAATTTTCTTAAAATTAAAAAATATTAATATTTTAATTTGACTTTCCAAAATATTGAAAGGAGACCGATTTCCGCACTACCTTAATCTTAAAGAAATACGTAATTGATGAAAATTGTAGCGCAGAGTTTGTTGTTCATAATTGTCAAAACTTTGGAAGTGATGCATGTTCAGTATGGCAGCAAATTTTTTTCCCTGGGTAAAAAATATGTTCCAGCAACCCATCGGAGTTAGATTTTGTGAGTTTCAATTTTTAATGAACTGTGGTCATGTGGTGGGGGTTTTTGCTGGGGGAGGGATGCTGCTTTACTCGTGGCAGAATTTTTTTTTTTAATTATTGATTGAATTTTATATTTGATATTTGATATATTGATTTCAAATTGCATATTTCATATTTCATATTTCGATATTATTTTAAGAATTTTTTTTCAATTATTAATATTTATTTAATATTTATTAAAAATTATACTAAACCGATCAAGAAATATAGACTTCGGCACGCTCAAGTCAGTTTCTTAATTTTGATAGAAGTGCTTGGTTACATGGAATTCAACTCCGTTCAGCTTACGGGAACTGGACCAATAATCATTCAACTTCTACTAATGATGATGAATTTGCAGTCTAGTGGGATAATTATGTGAACTGGGAAAGAAAAAATTGATAACAATTTATCACGAATTTTTGATTTACTTGCGTTACAGTTGACTTCCTGGAAACTAAAATCCGATTTTGGGCTGCAAACGTGATATGACAGTAGAGCTCTGAGGAGTTCACCCAGAGGTGGTGGACTGCTGAAAATGTAGCAGGAAAAACCATAGTAACGTGGAATTCACCACTTTCTTTTGTGAACTTTTTCTTTATTAAGCAATAAGATGAGACTTTTTTTTTTATTTATTGCTGATGAAAACTATCAAAGTTTACAAGGTTCCCACGGCAGCATACATAACATATGCTACTCAGTCGTAAGTAGGATCAAACATTTCCATTTTAAGTTTGTAGGCAAGAACTACACAAGTTCCATTGCTCAATAATCAATTGGTTTATTTATATAGGCGAGGTAGGAGCTCTTTGAGCATAGGTATAATTGCTTCTACAAGCCTGATAGATTCTTTTGAAAATATCACCCTGTTCCTGGCCAGGAAAAGGGAAATGCTGTTTGAAAAGTTTTAAGTTTTCATTTTGAGTAATAAAACTATATTTGCAAATTTAGTTGAGAATACGTTTTTAGAAAATTCTAACCATACGGCCTTTTATTCTGTGGGATGCCTTTTTCAACTGAAAATGTTCAAGCAACCATCAATAATCAAACTAATACTAAAAGAAATCTAATATTAGATTTTGAACTATTTGACATTAAATTTTAAATAGTTAACGTTTAAAACTAAAACTTTAATCATTAATGTATCAATTTAGGTACGCCGAGTTGAAATTGTATTATTGTATCATTGGTAGTGGATAGATAAAGCATCCAATATTAGCAAATATTGGATGAAAGCAATCAAGAATTGCCCCAAAAAATCTTCCTCTTGTTAAATTTTTTGAAGGGATCCGATCAAGAATTGAGAGGGTCAATTTGATAATAAAACCAAACCTTCATGTCTTTTTTCTTTTTCACAGTTCTCGTATTAATGGGATATTTTTTTTCCCTTTTCACAATAATTTGTCTTTATTAATTGACTTCTTTATGAGAAAAAGAAGACCAAAAAGAAAAATTGAAAAAGTTTGGATGAGAGCAGTCAAGTCATGTAGACTCAAGTCTGTTTCTGATTTTCATAGAAGTGCTGTGAAGGGTGCATGACTTAGAAGGACATGTAATTTTCCCGAATTCAACTTCAATTTATTCTACCCCAACCAACAAGGCATCCATTTGATTTGAGCTCGCTGAGTGGCGGTAAACGTTCAAAAAATTAGCAAGATTTGTGGGGGTCAACTTCTGATTTTCTTGCGTAGAAGTCGACTTTCTAGACCCTTGAAATTCCACATTTGTGTTGTTAATGTGCTGGATACAGAACAAGTAGTGATATAATAAAATGTAATTTTAGTAGTTATAACCCATTCTACTTTATATAATTTTAGATTAAATTAAAGTTGTATTGAACTTATTTATATTAATAGATTAAAATTATTAATTTTAAAAATTCAAAAGATTGGACAATGCACAAATTTTGCCCCTCTACTACCAATTGATTGGATTTTGACCAAGTTGTCACAATTTTGTTAAAATTTCGTCTACTGTCCTCTTTAATTTTTAAAATTAATAATTTTAATTTATTGGTTTTGATAGGTTTAATTTAATCTAACATATGAAATTACACATAATTATTAAACTTGTGACTCATGTGACTAAATCCAATGAATCAAAATAGTAAGTGGGTTAAATTTTCTTTTGTCAACTTCGTGTCTTGAGTGTTCACTTTAAAATCAATAATTTATCTTTACTAGGTACAGAGAAATACTAATGTTGTTATCTTTATAGAAACTTTTTTTATAAGTGGGTTGTTTGCTACTGGTTTTGAAAAAATTTAGACACCTTGATTATGTTTCAAAACGTATGTAAAAATTGTAAAATAAAAGTTATCTAAAAAAAAGTAAACAAATTGTTTTAGAAATCCTAAAAATTTGTTTTAGGCACAATGGATACGCAACTTTAAAATCTTGAGTATTATTGGGTATTAGAATGAAGTCATGTTCCAGAGCTCTTATACTCTCGGTATATAAAGAGCTTTCCACTAACCATAAATCCCATAAACAAAAGACATTGGCCAATACATAGTACTGGGTAATTCACCTCCTCCAAGAAACCATTTTGTTTTGTGAATATTTTCTTCCACAGGACATCAGCCATGAGAGAGATTACCACATTTCTACTTTTTATTTCAATGCTATACTGGTTCTGGGCTTGTGGGGCTCTACCATTCATGAGCATCTCCACAGATGAGTCGGCTCTTCTGGCCATCAAGGCTGAAATAAAATATGATCCCTACAACATATTAGCAAGGAATTGGACCAAAGGCACCCCAGTTTGCAATTGGGTGGGGATAACTTGCAGTTATAAGCACCAAAGAGTTGTGGCCTTGAACCTATCAAGTGGAGGGTTGAAAGGCACCGTAGCCAGAGAAGTTGGGAATCTCTCCTTCCTGGTTTCATTGGACATCAGCAATAACCATTTCCATGGCCACATTCCAGATCAAATTGGGCATTTAAAGCGGCTGCGAACTTTAAATATGCAGGACAACAAGTTGGCTGGTAAGTGATTTTTGGAACACGTTTATGATTCCCATTATTATTATTATTATTCATCATCATTATTATTATTTTTATTATTATTATTATTCATAGGTCCTATACCATCAAATATTGGCAACCTCTCAAAACTAGAACAGTTGAATCTTTATTCGAACCATTTAACTGGTAAGACTTTTCTTTTTCTGCTATTTTTAAAACATGCTCATGCTTCCTCCTCCTCCTCTTATTATTATTATTATTATTATTCACAGGTTCCATACCAAAAAATATTGGCAACCTCCCAAAATTAAAGAAGTTGGATCTTTATTACAACACTTTGACTGGCAAGACTTTTCATTTTCCTACGACTTTTTGGACATTCTCATGTTTCCCATTATTATTATTATTATTATTATTATTATTATTCATAGGTCTCATACCATCAAATATTGACAACCTCTCAAAACTAGAGTGGTTACTTCTTGGTTTCAACTTTTTGACTGGTAAGACTTTTCTTTTTCTGCCATTTTTTAAACATGCTCATGCTTCCTCCTCCTATTATTATTATTATTATTATTATTCACAAGTTCCAGAAAATATTGGCAACCTCTCAAAACTAAAGCAGTTGTTTCTTTTTTTCCAACAATTTGACTGGCAAGACTTTTCATTTTCCTATGACTTTTTGGACATTCTCATGCTTTCCATTATTATTATTATTATTATTATTATTATTCATAGGTCCCATACCATCAAATATTGGCAACCTCTCAAAACTAGAGGGTTTACATCTTTGTAGGAACCATTTAACTGGTAAGACTTTTCTTTTTCTGCTATTTTTAAAACATGCTCATGCTTCCTCCTCCTCCTCTTATTATTATTATTATTATTATTCACAGGTTCCATACCAGAAAATATTGGCAATCTCTCAAAACTAAAGTCGTTGTTTCTTTTTTCCAGCAATTTGACTGGCAAGACTTTTCATTTTCCTATGACTTTTTGGACATTCTCATGCTTTCCATTATTATTATTATTATTATTATTATTCATAGGTCCCATACCATCAAATATTGGCAACCTCTCAAAACTAGAGGAGTTGTTTCTTCATTACAACGAATTGACTAGTAAGACTTTTTTTTTCTGCCATTTTTTAAACATGCTCATGCTTCCTCCTCCTACTACTACTACTATTATTATTATTATTCACAGGTTCCATACCAGAAAATATTGGCAACCTCTCAAAACTAAAGCAGTTGTTTCTTTTTTCCAGCAATTTGACTGGCAAGACTTTTCATTTTCCTATGACTTTTTGGACATTCTCATGCTTTCCATTATTATTATTATCATTATTATTATTCATAGGTCCCATACCATCGAATATTGGCAACCTCTCAAAACTAGAGGACTTGCACCTTGATTCGAACCATTTGACTGGTAAGACTTTTTTTTTTCTGCCATTTTTTAAACATGCTCATGCTTCCTCCTACTACTATTATTATTTTTATTATTATTCACAGGTTCCATACCAGAAAATATTGGCAACCTCTCAAAACTAAAGCAGTTGTTTCTCATGCTTACCATTATTATTATTATTATTATAATTACTCACTCCGCAACAAAAAAAAAATCTCCTTTGAAAACTTTTTTTCCCAATATAAGAGTCCACTTTTGAACCAAATTTCTAAAATATTTTTATTAATAATAATTATGTATACTTAAAATTGAAAAGTAAGAATAAAAATATAAAATTATACATTTGGTGGTGTATAAAATGAGTTGTATCCAATAACTAATAAAAAGTTATAAATTAATTATTATTATTTATAAAATTATTCCTCTGATTCTTGGTAACCTTGAGGCAAACTTTACCAGAACATATATGTTTGGTTAGGCCTTTTTTTGTTTTTATTTTGGTAAAAGGGGAGGGAATTTTTGCTTTTGAGGAAGTTTTTAGATTGTTTGGTCAACTATTTTTTCATTTTCATTTTGATTTTGGTAAAAATAGAGGGAATTTTTTTTTTTACCAACTATATTTTAAAGGCAAATTTTCGATTATTTGGTTAAAAAATAAGTTCAACATATTATTTTCATCCAAGTTCAACTATTCTCCGTTGTCTGCTTCTTTTTTTCTTCTCTTCTTTTTACTGAGAATAGACACATTGGGCAATTAATGGATGCGTGTGCATGTCGGCTATCCAAACAGACACTCTCTTGTTTTTTTGTTTCAATTTTCTGGGGAATTTTGGGCTGTTGATTTTCAGAAACAAATGGGCTATCCAAACAAAAACTGGCGGGCTAGGAAAAAATGGCCGAATACTCTCTATTTTCTTGCGTTCTACCTCCCACACTCTTCAATATATCTTCATTAAGGATATTAGCAGCCCCAGTTAATGAGATATGTGGCAGTCTTCCCCAGAATATTTGCAAGAATACCATGAATCTTGAAATTTTGTATCTTTTTGTGAACTCCCTAAGTGGAAAAATCCCTGATACTCTGTCATATTGTCGAACTGCAACAATTTTTTTTGACTTCCAACAATTTCGAAGGAGGAATTCCAGCTGGGATTTGGAATATGTCATCGCTTCAGGTTTTAGATTTGAGCTTTAACAAATTGACAGGTTCATTCTCATTATCTCTATCCCCCCTTTAACATTCTTGAAAAGGTTGATCTTAACTGGTAAATGCTATGTTCGTTGTTTTGGCAGGGGAATTAGATTTAACTTCCGGAAATTCCTCTTCCTTCAAGGGTATTGGTTTGGGATCAAACGGATTCTATGGTAGCTTACCAAAAGATCTGGGCTCCACACATCCAAACTTGGAGGGTTTAGATCTCAGTAATAATCAACTTTTTGGCAAAATCCCTTCTAGCCTTTCACGCTGTAGTGCACTCATCCTCATGGATTTGGGTTCTAATAACTTCACAGGTATCTTTATTCGAACTTCCACCATTGAATCCCACTGTTGTGCGTAAATTGAAATAACTTTCTCTGTATATCGACATTAATCAAGCAGGAGGCATACCCGTCGAGTTTAGGAATATTTCCAGGCTTATGATTTTCAATCTCTCAAAGAATAGCCTTGCAGGTATGTGACGGAGCCACGTTTACTTTGCCAAATGAGGCATCAATGAGGACGCACAATTAATTGGATTACTTTTTGTTATTACAGGAGAACTTCCTCTCAGTTTTTCAAACTTCTCTGCTTTAATGCTTTTTGATGTTCAATTCAACGGATTCTCTGGTAGCTTACCCCAAGATTTATGCTCCAGACATCCAAATCTCGAAAGCATGTACCTTGGGAATAATCAAATTCATGGGCAAATTCCTTCTAGCATATCACATTGTAGTGCAATGGGGTGGATTGATTTATCTTATAACAAGTTCACAGGTATCTTTTCGGTATTCTATAATGAATTTTTTTCACCCAAAAGTGCAAATTTCCTGATATCCAAGTGGATTTCAGGTAATGTGCGAACCGATATTTGGAGGAACATGTCCATGCTCTATCATTTGGGACTTAGCTACAATAATTTCACAGGGTTCATTTGATACCTCAATCTCTTGTGGAAAAGTTATAATAAATAAATATGATTTGAAAATAAATGTATAAAATTTATACAAAATTAGAAGTTACGAATTCTCAAAATACTTATAAATTATGTTTTCAAAATGTATTTTTACACATTTCAAATTAGTAATTATAAAATAAAAATATATTAAAAAGCACCAACTATTTTAAAAGATGAAAAAATATATTTTGAAATTACATTCCATATGCACCCAATTTTTTTACCATATTTGCAATTGCCAAAAAAAATTGCAGTCTGCATTATACTCAAGTTTTATTTTGTTGATGTTTGGTACAAATTATTTCTGCTGTGATTGCGAGGCAGCACAAGGCTATTTCATGCGTTTCTTCAAATGAGACTTTCTTTTAAAATAAAAATAACTAGGAAATTTTTATTTTCAAAACATATTTTTACTCGTACATAATCCGAAATGATAGAAAGGCAAAAGAATTGCAAACAAAATTTCTCCTTGTAATTAAAGGGGTCAATTTGACAATGAAAACAAACATGTCATGTCATTTCATTTTCGTGTTTCCCAGACGACTGGATTGTTTTTCCTTGTTTATTTGTCTTTACTAGATGACTGATTTAGCCAGAACAGACCGGAGTTCCAAATTGAAATTGGTCTAAAGAGAAAAAAGAAACACAAAAAAAAGTGAGAAAATTGTGAATGGAAGTGATCAAGAAGACTTTTGCATACTCACGTCAGTTTCTTGATTATGATTGAAGTGCAGTGTTGGTTACGTGAAATGAAATGCAACTCTCTTCAGTTTCTTTTACGGGAACGAGACTAACAAGAGAGGAGAACACAAATCATTTTTTCCAACACATAGTCATTGCAAATAATTCAACTTCAATAACTGACGATGAATTTGCAGTCCAATGGGATAATTATTGTGAATTGAGAAAGACAAAGTTGATAATGAAGTCACAAACTTTTGATTTACTTGCACTACAGCTGACTTCCTGGTAACTAAAATCCGATTTTGTGTTGCAAACGTGAGGTGGACGGCTGAAAATGTAGCATTAAAAACTAAGATTGAAAATAATGATGTTACTATTCCTTATACATTTTTTTTATCCGTTCATATTCAATACATTGAACACAGACGATAAGACTTTTTTTTTATTACTGATGAAAACTATCAAAGTTCGTCAAGTTACCACGGCAGCATATAGAAGATATGCTACTCAGTCCTAACTAGGATCAAACATTTCCACTTTAATTCTGTAGGCAAGAACTACACAAGTTCCATTGCTCAATATTCAATTGGTTTATAGGTGAGGTAGGAAATTCCTCCATGTGACTGTGACCTCTTTGAGCATCTGTCTAAACTCAGATAGATTCTCTTGAAAGTATGACCCTGTTTCTTGCCATCCAGATATGATACACCACTGCCGCAAATAATGAACAGAACACGCCAATGGTAAGGATATAGCAAAGTCCAGTTATAAATAAAAATACAGGTTCGCGCATTACATTGAATTGAAGACATTTTGGGTGACCAAGGTGGGATAATTAAGTGGAACTGATAGAACTACACTGCTTGATCTTATTGCCGTGCATATTTCTTCGAGGAATAAATACTTGCTAGATTCCCTGGACTTTATAAAACCACATAATTGTTTTATTTCAAAACTACCAACAACGGGGATCACCAGGTCTCCATTCCAAAGCATATAACATTACACAACAATCCTACATAATCATAGTTCAGAAGACTGCATAAAGATGAAGCATAAGTTCAAAACAGCCTAATCTGTAGAAGAAACACGGATGCAAATCTAGTTCCTCAAGCCAAATAATGCTGCAATCTCCAGTACAAACTTTCAATATTGTAAATTTTAAAATGCATTTTATATTAAAATGTTGTATAAATTATCAAGTTAAAAATATATTTTGGATTTAAAATTCTAACCATACAGCCTTTTATTCTATGGGATGCCTTTTTCAATTGAAAATGTAAAAGCAACCATCAATAATCAAACTAATACTAAAAGAAATTTAATATTGGATTTTGAACGGTTTGACATTAGATTTTAAATAGTTAACGTTTAAAACTAAAATTTTAATCATTAATGTATCAATTTAGGTACACTAAGTTGAAATTGTATTATTGTATCATTGGTAGTCAATAGATAAAGCATCCAATGTTAGCAAATATTGGCCGAAAGCAATCAAGAATTGCTCCAAAAAATCTTCCTCTTGTTAAAGGTTTTGAAGGGACCCCATCAAGAATTGAGAGGGTCAATTTGACAATGAAACCAAACCTTCATGTCTTTTTTTCTTTTTCATAGTTCCCGTATTGATGGGATATTTTTTTTCCCTTTTTTTAATAATTTGTCTTTATTAATTGACTTCTTTATGTCAAAAAGAAGACCAAAAAGAAAATTTGAAAAAGTTTGGATGAGAGCAGTAAAGACATGTAAACTTTTACAAGCTCAACTACTGCTCAAGTCAGTTTCTGATTTTGATAGAAGTGCTGATGGGTGCATGACTTAGAAGGAGACGTAATTTTCCCGAATTCAACTTCATTTTATTCTACCCCAACCAACAAGGCATCCATTTGATTCGAGGGTCAACTTCTGATTTTCTTGCGTAGAAGACCACTTTCTACACACTTGAAATTCCACATTTCTGTTGCTAATGGGATGGGTACAGAACAAGTAGTGATGGTAAATGGGTGATAAATAAAAGGTAATTTTATCCTTTATAACCCAATCTAACTTATATAATTTTAGATTAAATTAAAGTTGTATTGAACTTATTTATTTTAATAGATTAAAATTATTAATTTTAAAAATTAAAAAGGGTGGACAATGGGCAAATCTTGCCCGTCTGTTGCAAGTTAACTGAATTTTGACCAAGTCGTCACAATTTGGTTAAAATTTGACCGACTATCTTTTTTAATTTTCAAAATTAATAATTTTAACTTGTTGGTTTTGATAAGTTTAATCTAATCTAACATGTGAAATTGCACATAATTATTAAATTTGTGACTCATGTGACTAAATCCAATAAATCAAAATAGTAAGTGGGTTAGATTTGCTTTTGTCAACTTTTATCTTCCGTGTTCAATCTAAAATGGAGAATTTATCACTACTAGCTACAGAGAATTTATAGAAACCTTTTTATAAGTGGGTTAGTTGTTACTAGTTTTGAAAAAATTTAGACACCTTGATTAAGTTTCAAAACGAATGTGAAAATTGTAAAATAAAAGTTATATAAAAAAAGTATAAAAACGTAAAAAAATTCTTTTAGAAATCCTAATAATGTGTTTCAGGCACAATGAATACGCAACTTTAAAATCTTGAGCATTGTTGGGTATTAGAATCAAGTCATGTCCCAAAACTCTTATACTCTGTGTATATATAGAGCTTTCCACTAACCATAAATTCCCAAAACAAAATACATTGACCAGTACATAGTACTGCGTAATTCACCTCCTCCAAGAAACCATTTTGTTTGGTGAATGTTTTCTTCCACAGAACATCACCCATGGGAGAAATTACCACATTTCTACTTTTTATTTCAATACTGTACTGGTTCTGGGCTTGTGGGGCTCTGCCATTCATGAGCATCTCCACAGATGAGTCGGCTCTTCTGGCCATCAAGGCTGAAATAACATATGATCCCTACAACATATTAGCAAGCAATTGGACCAAAGGCACCCCAGTTTGCAATTGGGTGGGGATAACTTGCAGTTACAAGCACCAAAGAGTCGTGGCCTTGGACCTATCAAATAGAGGGCTAAATGGCACCATAGCCAAAGAAGTTGGGAATCTCTCCTTCCTGGTTTCATTGGACATCAGCTATAACAACTTTGATGGCCACATTCCTGAGAGCTTTGGGAATCTCTCCTTCCTGGTTTCATTGGGCATCAGCTGTAACAACTTCGATGGCCACATTCCTGAGAGCTTTGGATTGTTAACCAAAATTGAAAATTTATTCCTGTCTTCCAACGGTCTCAGTGGACCTATACCTTCTGCAATTTTCAACATTTCTTCATTACAGGTTATTGATTTAATGTACAACTTCCTTGATGGGACTCTTGCTGGGGATATTTGTAGTAATCTCCCGAGACTGGAAACCTTTAGAGTCTCGGTTAATGAACTAGGAGGGCCAATTCCAGCTAGTTTGTCTCAATGCTCAGAAATTAAGTTCCTTGATTTGTCGATCAACGAATTCACAGGTAAGACCTCTTTTTCTATATTTTTTTTGAACATGCTTATGCTTCTCATTATTATTATTATTATTATTATTAACATGCTTATGCTTCTCATTATTATTATTATTATCATTCACAGGTTCCATACCATCAAATATTAGCAACCTCTCAAAACTAGAGATATTGGATCTTGGTGGCAACAATTTGATAGGTAAGACTTCTCTTTTTCTGCATTTTTTTAAACATGCTTATGCTTCTCATATTATTATTATTATTATTGGCAACCTCTCAAAACTAAAGCAGTTGTATCTTGATTTCAATAAATTGACCGGTAAGACTTTTCATTTTCCTGTGATGTTTTGGACATGCTTATGCTTCCCGTTATTATTATTATTATTATTATTTATAGGTCTCATACCTTTCTACGATTTATGAACATGCTCATGCTTCCTACTACTACTACTATTATTATTATTATTATTACTATTTTTATAAAATGATTCCTATGATCAATGAGGTAACCTTGATGCAAATTTTACCGGAATAAATTTACTCTCTATTTTCATGCGTACTACCTTCCACACTCTTCAATACATCTTCAGCCATGCTTGGATTGTGGTTTATTTGAAAATTTTTGTATTGTAATAGGTGAAAATTTTAGTAAAAAAAAATATTTTGAAGGGAAAATAAAAATTGTATTGAAGAGAAAAAAAATTTAAATTATGTAAGGAGAATTTGAGAGAAAATTTTGAATTTTAAATTTTGAAATAAAAAGTTGTTTGGATGATTTTATTTGCTTTGTGAGAAAACTATGTTTGGATTGTGGTTTATTTGAGAAATTTTGTATTGGAAAATGTGAAAAAATTGATGATTTTTTTTTTAAAAATAGTATTTTGGAGGGAGAATAAAATTTATATTGCATGGAAAAAAATTTAAATTATCTGAGAGAATTTGAGAGAGAAATTTCAAATTTTAAAATTTAAATTTTGAAATAAAAATGTGTTTAGATGTTTTTTTTTTGTGAAAAAAAATTACTTTTTGTATGTAAAACATTGTCCGAACATAGCCTAACTTTTTATGAAAAGACATCAATCCAAACGGAGCTGCTTACGACTCATATTAATAGGATATCGGACAGTCTTCGCAAGGATATTCGCAAGTATACCATGAATCTTGAATTTTTGTATTTTTTTTGAAAACTCCATGAGTGGACAAATCCTTGATGGTTTGTCATATTGTCGATCGCTGCAAAAATTTGATGTGAATTACAACAATTTCGAATGAGGAATTCCAGTAGGGATTTGGAATGTGTCATCGCTTCAAGTTTTATATCTGTTCAAGAACAAATTGACAGGTTCATTCTCATCATCTCTATTCCCCCTTTGACATTCTTGAAAAGGTTGATATTAACTGGTAAATGCTATGTTCTCTGTTTTGGCAGGGAAATTAGATTTAACTTTAGGAAATTCCTCTTCCTTGAAGGGTATTAGTTTGGCAGGAAACGAATTCTATGATAGTAGCTTACCCAAAGATCTGTGCTCCACACATCCAAACTTGAAGATTTTAGGTCTCAATGAGAATCAACTTTTTGGCGAAATCCCTTCTAGCCTTTCACGTTGTAGTGCACTCTCCAACATTTACTTGCGTTCTAATAACTTGACATCTTTATTTGAACTTCCACCACTGAATCCCATTGTTGTGCATAAATTGAAATAACTTTCTCTGGGTATGGACGTTAAACAAGCAAGAGACGTTAAACAATTTGACAAGGAAGACTTTTCTTTTTCTTGCGATTTTTTGGACATACTCATGCTTACCATTATTATTATTATTGTTATTATTATTATTATTATAATTACTCACTCCGCAACAAAAAAAAAATCTCCTTTGAAAACCTTTTTTCCCAACATAAGAGTCCACTTTTGAACCAAATTTCTAAAATATTTTTATTAATAATAGTTATGTATACTTAAAATTAAAAAGTAAGAATAAAAATATAAAATTGTACATTTGGTGGTGTATAAAATGAGTTGTACCCAATAACTAATAAAAAATTATAAATTAATTATTATTATTTATAAAATTATTCCTCTGATTCTTGGTAACCTTGAGGCAAACTTTACCAGAACATATATGTTTGGTTAGGCCATTTTTTGTTTTTATTTTGGTAAAAGGGGAGGGAATTTTTGCTTTTAAGGAAGTTTTTAGATTGTTTGGTCAACTATTTTTTCATTTTCATTTTGATTTTGGTAAAAATAGAGGGAATTTTATTTTTTTACCAACTATATTTTAAAGGCAATTTTTCGATTATTTGGTTAAAAAATAAGTTCAACATATTATTTTCATCCAAGTTCAACTATTCTCCATTGTCTGCTTCTTTTTTTCTTCTCTTCTTTTTACTGAGAATAGACACATTGGGCAATTAATGGATGCGTGTGCATGTGGGCTATCCAAACAGACACTCTCTTGTTTTTTTGTTTCAATTTTCTGGGGAATTTTGGGCTGTTGATTTTCAGAAACAAATGGGCTATCCAAACAAAAACTGGCGGGCTAGTAAAAACATGGCCGAATACTCTCTATTTTCTTGCGTACTACCTCCCACACTCTTCAATATATCTTCATTAAGGATATTAGCAGCCCCAGTTAATGAGATATGTGGCAGTCTTCCCCGGAATATTTGCAAGAATACCATGAATCTTGAAATTTTGTATCTTTTTGTGAACTCCCTAAGTGGACAAATCTCTGATAGTTTGTCATATTGTCGAACTGCAACAATTTTTTTTGACTTCCAACAATTTCGAAGGAGGAATTCCAGCTGGGATTTGGAATATGTCATTGCTTCTGGATTTAAATCTGTGTTTGAACAAATTGACAGGTTCATCTCATTATCTCTATCCCCCTTTAACATTTTTGAAAAGGTTGATCTTAACTGGTAAATGCTATGTTCGTTGTTTTGGCAGGGGAATTAGATTCAACTTACGGAAATTCCTCTTTCGTCCAGTCCATTAATTTGAGAGGAAACGGATTCTATGGTAGCTTACCAATAGATCTGTGCTCCACACATCCAAACTTGGCGATTTTAGACCTCGATAATAATCAACTTTTTGGCAAAATCCCTTCTAGCCTTTCACGCTGTAGTGCACTCATCGAGATGAGTTTGGGTTCTAATAACTTCACAGGTATCTTTATTCGAACTTCCACCATTGAATCTCACTATTGTGCATGAATTGAAATAACTTTCCCTGGGTATCGACATTAATCAAGCAGGAGGCATACCCGTCGAGTTTAGGAATATTTCCGAGCTTATGAATCTCAATCTCTCAAAGAATAGCCTTATAGGTATGTGATAGAGCCACGTTTACTTTGCCAAATGAGACATTAGTGAGACGCACAATTAATTGGATTACTTTTTTGTTATTACAGGAGAACTTCCTCTCAGTTTTTCAAACTTCTCTTATTTAACGGTTGTTGATGTTCAATTCAACGGATTCTCGGGTAGCTTACCCCAAGATTTATGCTCCAGACATCCAAATCTCGAAAGAATGTACCTTGGGAATAATCAAATTCATGGGCAAATTCCTTCTAGCATATCAGATTGTAGCATAATGCAGTGGATTGATTTATCTTATAACAAGTTCACAGGTATCTTTTCAGTATTCTATAATGATTTTTTTTCACCCAAAAGTACAGATTTTCTGATATCCAAGTGGATTTCAGGTAATGTGCGAACCGATATTTGGAGGAACATGTCCATGCTCCATCATTTGGTACTTAGCTACAATAATTTCACGGGGTTCATTTGATACCTCAGTCTTTTGTGAAAAAATTATAATAAATAAATATGATTTGAAAATAAATGTATAAAATTTATACAAAATTAGAAGTTACGATTCTCAAAATACATATAAATTATGTTTTCAAAATGTATTTTTACACATTTCAAATTAGTAATTATAAAATAAAAATATATTAAAAAGCACAAACTATTTTAAAAGATGAAAAAATATATTTTGAAATTACATTCCATATGCACCCAATTTTTTTACCATATTTGCAATTGCCAAAAAAAATTGCAGTCTGCATTATACTCAAGTTTTATTTTGTTGATGTTTGGTGCAAATTATTTCTGCTGTGATTGCGAGGCAGTACAAGGCTATTTCATGCGTTTCTTCAAATGAGACTTTCTTTTAAAATAAAAATAACTAGGAAATTATTTTTTTTCAAAACATATTTTTTCTCGTACATAATCCGAAATGATAGAAAGGCAAAAGAACTGCAAACAAAATTTCTCCTCATAATTGAAGGGGTCAATTTGACAATGAAACCAGGGGTCAATTTGACAACGAAACCAAACATGTCATGTCATTTCATTTTCGTGTTTCCCAGATGATTGGATTGTTTTTCCTTGTTTATTTGTCTTTACTGGATGACTGATTTAGCCAGAAAAGACCGAAGTTCCAAATTGAAATTGGTCTAAAGAGAAAAAAGAAACACAAAAAAAAGTGAGAAAATTGTGAATGGAAGTGATCAAGAAAACTTTTGCATACTCACGTCAGTTTCTTGATTATGATTGAAGTGCAGTGTTGGTTACGTGAAATGAAATGCAACTCTCTTCAGTTTCTTTTACGGGAACGAGACTAACAAGAGAGGAGAACACAAATCATTTTTTCCAACACATAGTCATTGCAAATAATTCAACTTCAATAACTGACGATGAATTTGCAGTCCACTGGGATAATTATTGTGAATTGAGAAAGACAAAGTTGATAATGAAGTCACAAACTTTTGATTTACTTGCACTACAGCTGACTTCCTGGTAACTAAAATCCGATTTTGTGTTGCAAACGTGAGGTGGACGGCTGAAAATGTAGCATTAAAAACTAAGATTGAAAATAATGATGTTACTATTCCTTATACATTTTTTTTATCCGTTCATATTCAATACATTGAACACAAACGATAAGACTTTTTTTTTATTACTGATGAAAACTATCAAAGTTCGTAAAGTTACCACGGCAGCATACAGAAGATATGCTACTCAGTCCTAACTAGGATCAAACATTTCCACTTTAATTCTGTAGGCAAGAACTACACAAGTTCCATTGCTCAATATTCAATTGGTTTATAGGTGAGGTAGGAAATCCCTCCATGTGACTGTGACCTCTTTGAGCATCTGTCTAAACTCAGATAGATTCTCTTGAAAGTATGACCCTGTTTCTTGACATCCAGATATGATACACCAGTGCCGCAAATAATGAACAGGACACGCCAATGGTAAGGATATAGCAAAGTCCAGTTATAAATAAAAATACAGGTTCGAGCATTACATTGAATTGAAGACATTTTGGGTGACCAAGGTGGGATAATTAAGTGGAACTGATAGAACTACACTGCTTGATCTTATTGCCGTGCATATTTCTTCGAGGAATATATACTTGCTAGATTCCCTGGACTTTATAAAACCACATAATTGTTTTATTTCAAAACTACCAACAACGGGGATCACCAGGTCTCCATTGCAAAGCATATAACATTACACAACAATCCTACATAATCATAGTTCAGAAGACTGCATAAAGATGAAGCATAAGTTCAAAACAGCCTAATCTGTAGAAGAAACACGGATGCAAATCTAGTTCCTCAAGCCGAATAATGCTGCAATCTCCAGTACAAACTTTCAATATCGTGGGTACTTAGGTTGCCAATGCTGATGAGATCCCGGTTTATTGGAGTTTTATTATCCACAGCCACAAATGTCTGTTGAGTGAGGACATAATCAAACCGGGGTGCCCACTTCCTTGATTCTAGTTGTGCCGTTGTTGAACAAATGTCTACCATGAATGCAACCCCACGAGCATGCATGAAAGGATTCAAAGAATCCACAGCCTCGATTACAATTTCATTGATAATCTCTGAATATGAATGGCCTTTCTTCCTCAGAATCTCAATCTATTATATTTAACAGAAAAAAATAAATCAGGCAGAAGATCAGATTCCACTCCATCTAAACTGTCATATACGATGCACAACTTTTCTAAGAAAAGATGTATTAACCAGAAAACTTTGGCAGTAATCTAACCGACACAAATCAACCGTTGACTTCAAAATCTATATGAGTTCCAGAAGATTTAAGCTTGAACAGAGTATAGAAAGCTCACCTGAGCCATCATTAATGCCACAAAGACACCAGCAGTGAAAGGGTACAGAGGACCTAAATCACCAGCTGGCCGTACTGCTCGAACACACTCACCCACTTTCCACATCCTTGTCTGGTCAATTTTACCCATTGGAAATGCAGGTAAACCAGCCTTTTCCTGCTCATAAACCAAGAAAATATTGAAATGTGAAAAATGAAATTGTTTAGCAATCACACTCATGCATATGTTGCCTGGAATAAAGCATCTCAACAAAATGCAAAAGTAATGTAGGACAAAATCAAAAGAAAACACTAAGAAATTTGCTTGTCCGCACGCAATCAGAGAAAAAAGAAGGGCAGAAAAAGGCATACATAAACCGACGTCCAGCCAAAACAACACTACGGATTTCACTCCCAGTGGCCACATCTTCATAACACTCATAAGATATCCATGCGGGGATAATATGAAGCACTGTAGGCGGCCTCAAAATCCTTCTTTCCTTCTGCAGTCAATGAATTGTAAACTGCCAGCATGCCCTGCCAATAGATCAGCCTCACCAACATTGATTATTTTATTACTGAAATGCTAGAGGTGGAGAGAACAGGAAGGATGGAAAACTTGACTGTTCACAAACCTTTGTCGATATGGTTTTAGAAACAATTCCAGTTACACACTCCACAGTATTCCTATAGGCAACATCTTCATTCATTCCGCTCTCGGTATACCTTCTGAACAATGCCTCCAAGTCCATGCACAGCACCTAGTAAAATGCCTGCAGTCAAACAAATTAATACCAGATTCTAAAATGCAATTGAGAAATTGTCATAGATGATCCATTCTCACCTTGCTCCCCAAAAATGTCACTCCTGTATTCCTGTTCCAGAATAGTGGCAAAAGTAAAAGGAGAAGCAAGGGCAACTGACCATCCCAGAGCAATATCTGTAGCTCTGCCATCAATATCCTACAAACATATTTTCAGAAACAATTAACTGCCAAAAACTTCAAGGCAGCACAAAGAACATAACTGGTGTGGCCAGAAGAGAGATAGAGAGAGAGAGACCTGATGGACTGCAAAACTGGCATTGATTCCAGCACCGTTGATTTCTTTCCCTTGCACATATAACCTCCTTACAGAAGGACCCATCCCCTTGGGGCATACGGCTATTACATTAATATTCTTTGGGAAGTCAAGACCCATTGATTGCAAATGACCAAGAAGGAAACCATGTGAAAGCCCAAGAATGCTATTTGGCTTCATGTGTGAAATACTTTTTCATAATTATCTGCCTGCAATTCAAGAATAAAATTAAGGTAAAGAAATCTTTTTTGCCTTTTTTTTTTTTGGAGGGGGGGTGTTCTGTAATGATAATAAATGTACTGAAGCACAAATTAAAACACACATTCTGAAATGCAGATAAATAAAATTGTGACTGTACAATGAACACTAAAAATATTGAGTAAAATAATTTTCAATGAGTCTAACATCGGCATCAAATTTTTTGTAACCATTAAGAACCCAAATGAAGTGAGGGCCTCTTGCTTTTACCAATCATCCTTTTTGAAGATCAGAAAACTTTATGGCATAAAAGATGTTGTGGCTCATCTTAAAAGAGAAGGGATCAGATTACAGTGGCTCATCTTAAACCAACAATTTTCAGGCATCTGCACGGGAAAATTAACCAGATATGGAGAATAAGAGAGTTGAAGTACGTTTAAGACATTTCTGTTGTCGGCTAATTCATAATTAAAGCAAGTTTACAGAAAACTGTTTGAGTATACAGTTTCAGATGAAGTAGCTGCTTATGTCCTTTAACCAGTAAGTGAATTAAAAACAAGAAAAGGTGCACCATTATTTTGGTGCACACATCTAACAGATCTGGTTATAATCAGAATAATTCCAGTAGAAAATGGAAGAAATAATGGCAGACAAAATCATTGTATCTAGCCAGCTCGGAATAATCAATGAAAATTGATGAAAGTGGAATCCAGCAAGCAAAGGCTGCATCTGCAAGAAAAATCAATAAACTAACCTGAGCTGCATCAGAAATTAAGAGCAGCACAAGATCGCTTCCAGAAATAGTCTCCCATATGTCTCCAAGGGTACCATTTTCTTCACTGAGCGCAGCCGCACAGGCCTCAGCAAATGAACGTGAACCTTTTCTTAACCCAATCTGCAAGAAGTTAAAATGGAAAACTACATATGCTTCATTAAAAGAACAGGGAACACATAAGATAATAGCCAAATTCCAATAGAGGCTAAAAGGGGGATAATGAAAAAAGATAATAATTGACCTTGACAACAAAATCGGACTTTGCTCCGGCAAGTGAATCTCTTAAATTCTGCGCTTGGGCAGGTTCCTGTAGAGATGTTGGTTAAGCAAATGTCTGTTTGCGTAATGCTAAAAATGTCCAAACTTGAACAAAAACAAGTTCGTTCCGGCACAATATCACTTCATAGAGCATATTGGTTCACATAGTCGAAAAACTTTTGAATTTGAGCCAAAACAAGGAAAATCAAGTCTCCAACGTTCAGAATATATACATTATAAACTAATTAGTATCAAGAAACTAACACTGCCAACAGACATAAGAAAAATTGATTGTAACAAACTAATTTTGGACTTATAAAACAAACAACAATTCTCAGCTCACAAAAAATAGCATAAAGCAATAAACTTTAAAAATCAAAGACATAAATAACCTGCGAACCCCATCCGATGACCCCAATCTGCTTTATTCCCTTAAATGCATCAGGCAAGAGCTTGAACAAGTCCCTCCCTCCTCTGACAATATACTGCATTTCATTCAATCACACCAATCATCAATTATTAACAAAACCCAAATGTTATATTATCAAATGGATAATGCGCATTCATCTAAAAACAAAGAAAAAGTCAAAACACTTGTATTCATTTACCTCGTCATGACCAACTAGGTTAATCTTCTATTCCTTGAACACCGAAGTATCAAAATCAAGGGAAGTCTGAGGCTTGACAGCAGCGGGGGTAGACACCATCGTAGCCGAAACAGCTGAGCCGCAATTGGAGGCGGCGGCCGAAGTAGCGGCGCGAGCTGTGAGGGACTTAAGAGAAGGTACTGAGGAAGACAGGAAACTGAGGTTGTGGGGAAGGGTCTTGGGATGCGGTAACAGGGTTTTTGAGATGGGGGTGGAGGAGGCAGAGGAAGAGGAAATTGTGAACGAAATAGTCGCCGCCGCCATGAATGACAGAGAGCAGAAGTGTGTGTGTGCATGTCAAAAGTGAAATGCGGAGAACATAAAAGGGGTTTTTGGGGATACTGTTTGGAATGCTTTCAGGTGCCGTTTGTTTAGAGGGCTTGGGATGAGTGTTTGATAGAAGGGAATGAGTTTTGGGAAAGTATTAGGGGTGGATTTTTGGAATAGTTAAAACCCACCTTACAGTGGGTTTGAGGGGAAGGTTTTGAAGATGGTTTAAAACGATGTCATTTTGATATAAAATAAAAAAAAAAGAAGAGATTTTTAGTGCTGACAGACGCGCCTATCAATGCTGATGTGACTGACGTGCGTAACATGTTATGGGAGTTGCAAACCCTTCAAAGGTTTGCAGCTCCTAATTTACCTTTTTTTTAAACAAATTTCATTAATTTGTAAATTCTTTACAAATTAACATGTACTTTGACTATTTTTTGAACGAGATATAATTTGTTAAATGTTGTATAATGTAAAATAATAATATTTTTATTAAAATTTTAATATAAAATTTATTAATATTAATATTAAATTTTAATTTTAATATAAAATCTATCACATTCCATTACAAAATAATACCAAACAACCTAATTACTATCATTCCATTCTATTCCAAACATTTCCTTTTATCAAATTCATTTTATTCCTAAACCCACCGTTTATACCATACGCCCCTTATATTGCGAGTAAGGAGCTGTTTGGGCAACACGAAATTGATTGTGAAATTGCAATATCTTTAATTTTACTTTATTTTATTCTTACTATATTTGTTTTTTAACCTTTCTAATTTATAATTAAAGTACAACTAAAGCTTGGTACCACTCTTACCATCCTATTTATTTCGCTATTATCACAATGTTAGTATAACACTTACATTTTTGGTGCAACCAATTAATTGTAAAATTGAGTATTTCACCTCAAAATAAAAAAGATAGTTAATTATTTAATTCAAATTGTACAAGTTGATGTCATACAATCAGTGCATTTAATATTTTTCGATGAGAGAAGAATCGTAATAGGTTATTAAAGAACAAGAAGTATTATGTTGATTTACAAAAATATAAATGCATTCGATAATTTTTCGTCGAGAAAAAGAATCTTAATGGATTCTGAATCAATGAACAAAAAGTAAAGTTTAAATCAACAAAGCAAAGTTTAATTCTAAAATTTGTCATTCAAGTAAGAACTAATTACCTTATGGATAACCAACTAAATTATGTGGACTTGATTGTAAAATTTGCAATATCCTTATGAACTAATATTACCACTGCTCTTGATTTTGAGTTGCTCTAAATATATCAAGATATTAAGAATAATAACAATATTCTTGTCATAGATTTCGTGTTGTCTCTAGAAACTAAATATGTTACCTACTTTCTTTCTTTTTTAAATTAAAAAAAAAAGAATTTCCCTAGTAGTGTATCCTCATTTTCTTTAATCAAACAATTCTATATTATATTTGTAGTCACACTTTGCTTAATAATTTTTAAAAAAAATGAAAAAGGGGGTGTCAAGGGATTGTTTGCTCCTCTCCAATAATAAGTTTTTAGAACATTGATTAATAATTGAGATAGATTTTAGAAAATTTGGTTCGAATTAGTTATAAGTAACATCATTATAATGCAAAAAGCAAATATATAAAAAGAAAATGCGCTTGTTTAGATATTAGAGTATGAAATTGAAATTGCACACTTTTTGGTTAAGATGTCATTACAGAATGTCCATTTCTAGTCAATAGTAATGAGAAATTTTATGTCCTTTTAATTTTAACTACCACAATCCATTGTCCGGAGCTTTTAATTGGAAATTTTACTTAGGGTCAATTTGATTCTATATTAGGATTGAAATTACGTTAAAATTAGAGAATTTTTTTTATTCTATTTGATTGAGACTTTATAATTTTGTTCTTATTTCATCTTATTTATAATATTTATTTTACAATATTTTCAAATTATGTAAATAAATTATAAAATTTAAACTTAAATCTATAAAGGTATATTTAATTCTAACCCAATTCTAATTCTTACAAGAAGCCAAACAGATACTATTTTTGGAATATTTAATTAGTAAATTATACAAGAACGAATTGCAAGTGAAAAAAAAACGAAATCAATTTTCGCAATAACGACAAGTGCATAAGAATATCCTAACCCATGAAAACGAAATTGCGAGAGAGTAACACAAACATTGCAATGCGTTCACCAAATAAATTCAAAACTATATTCCGTGTGAACCTCTTAGGATTCAATTGCAGATTAATGCTTGTGAATTTCGTTTAGGGTTGGGCTTCGAGTTGGAGTGAAACCTTGTTTACTTAAGGTTTGTCAAGCTTGGACTTGTCCAAAAACGAACAAAATTTCTTAACTTTGCCAAAACACAAGAGAAAATATTCTGTGCATTTCCTTCAATATGAAAGATTGTTGTATAGTTAGACACAATTAGAGAAGATAATCCATTTACGTAATAGGAGAGCAGAAAAAGAAAATTACATAATTGATTTGTTACGCTAAAAATAAAAATATATAATAGATGTATATACTATTTTTTCAAACGAGTATCCGACAGTTTTAATCCCTAATATTTAAGGTCCAACTGTATTAGCACCCAAAGTTTTAGGTTGATAAATTTAGTCTTTGTAATTTTAATTTATAACAATTTAAAAATAACTAATGAAAAAATTTAATGATGTAACAGTTGAAGCACATAGAACCCACATTTATATAATGTTTTTAACAATTTTAGTCCCCATTGTTTAAAAGTTTGATAATTTTAATGTTTAATATTTAAAGGTGTGGCAATTTTTGTCCCTACATAATTTAGATGGACAAATCTATTTATATTATTTAAATTTGTAAAAATAAAAAATTAGTCTCATTAGTTTAAAAAAAATAGGAAGAGTAATTGACATATATTTATTTTATTTTCCACATCAGCATGAGTAAAAAAACAAGGACCATTTTTTGTTTCATATTTTTTTTATTTTTTTTCTATTGATATTGATTTAAAAAATTAAAAACAAATATTTGTTAATTTACTCTTCGCATTCTTTTAACGTAATAAGGTCAATATTTTTTTAATTCTTATAAATTGAAGATGTAAAAATTAGATTTGCTTATCTAAATTATTTAGAAACTAAAATTATCAAAATTTTAAATATTAGGAACTAAAACTGTCAAAAATACTATATAAATGTGAGTCTTATATGTTTCAATCGTAAAGTCGTTGACTTTTTCATGAGTTGTTTTTAAAATGTTATAAATTAAAACTATAAGGATTAAATTTGTCTGCCTAAAAACTTTGGAGACTAAAATTCTCTGACTCCAAATATTGAGAATTAAAACTATCAAAAACTCTTTTTAAAAAAACACCAACATTCAACTTAATAAGCCCATTCTCTATTACTCTATTCCTTTTTTTAAAAAAAAATAAAATAAAATCACTTAAAATTAACTATAAATTTTTAGTTATAAAGTGAAAAGCATTTAATGTATCATTAAATATTATTTAATATTTAATTTTATTCTTAGTTTTTAATTTTAAACATATATTGTCACTATTTAGTTGCATGATGTAGGAAAAATTGAGAGGGTGCTATGCTGTTCTTTTAATATGGGCCTTTTGCGAAGAAGATCATACAACTAAGCCCAGGTTAACCTGGGAATTTTCCGATCCTGGAGAAAGCAGGCCTTTCGCTTTGAATTGACCTAAACTGATGAAGGGAGCCCTTAAGCAAGAAATAAAAAGGCAGATTGATCCATTCTCAATTGACAGATTGACTATTGTTTTTCAAAACTTTATTAATCCTCCCTCCATCTTATGGGGAAAAAAAATGCTTTTAATTTTTTTGTTAAAAAAATCTACTTTTAGAATAAAAATCATTTAACACACTTATTACTAATTATGTGAGGTAATAATTAATGTAGAAATAAAAATATATAATTATATAATTAATAATGCATTAAAAGTATTATATCTAACTAAAAAAATATCTTCCTCAACCTGAAGTGGCTCTTTTTTGGGGATAGATGAAGTATCTCAAATCTAAGCATATTTAATTGATAATTATAATGAAAATATTGGCAAAATTTAGTCCATATTTTGCAAATGCTTAATTTTATTCTTATATTGCAAATTATTTTTTTCTATCTATTTTTTTCCTCTTTTTTAGTTTACTCTTAGATTACAAATCAACAAACTTACAAATACTTTAATTAACATTTAAAAAATTCTGAACTGTTAATTTTAAAATTTAATATCAAGTCTAACATTCAATCAAGACCACAATGAATAATACTACCTCCATCTTAAAAAAAGAGTCTATTTTTAAAAAATTTCTTTGTTCCAAAAAAAGAATACACTTTTGATGTGTGAAATTTTTAGATTGTGTTTACTAATAATGATAATAAATAACCCAAATTAAAAAGTAAAGATAAAAATGAATTTTTTTTCGAAACGGAGGGAGTAATACCTTTCTTAATTATGGTTGGCTGAAAAAGATAACACACTAAATTTTATAGTGAATTTCTTTTCCTTCACTAATGTGAAGTATAAATGCTAATATCTTTTCACATCAATTACTAATTAATAAGAGGTTTATAATGGTAAACAATGACCAGTTGTACACTAGCCAATGAATCCAAATCCTATATGATAAATCAAAAACAAACAAACCACACGAATGAACTTGTGGCTTTCATTTTTACAAACTATTCTTCTCCATCATCAGATCAATTATGAATCCACAGTTCCATACTAGAATACTATTGTACCAGTTACCCACGTGCTTGTTGAGGATCATGCAAAAAAAAAAAAAAACCATCTTCATTTATTATTATTTTTTTTGGGTTTAGGTGACTTGCAAATGAACATCTTCATGACTTGAAATAATAATATTAAAGGAAGACAAAAAAAAATCATTAATTATCTTATGCCTAGAGTTGACTCCAAAAAATAATTTTATTTTTGGGGGTAGGTAATTTTGCATGTCATTCTAATTTGCTAGCATCATCCCAACTTAATCATTTCAACTAAAAAATGATTTCTATCAAATTTGGTAGTGTTATGAGTTTAATTAGTAGCTCTAACAATGCCTGCCACATAAACTAATAAAATTATCTAACTAAACCTCAACAAAACACTAGGAATCCAATGTCATTTTTGTCTCTATTTCAAGTTCTTTTTTTTTTTCGAATTTGTAATCATTAATTATGTCTTTATTTGTGTGGAAGGGACTTCAATCTTAATCATCGAGCTTTAAACATTAAATGAGATAAATGCATTGCTATCCCCAATAGAATTGCTTGGTTTTTAGTTTAAGATTATTTATATTTTTGATATGTTATTGGCCGATAGCATTTTGATAAAAATATATAGCATAAAGTGTGAAATTTCACAATATATGTTAGTAAATATAGCGCATATATAACTGAGTAACATATTTAAGAGATCTAATTCACAATTTTCTTGTATTAAATATATATTGCAATCACTATATTTTTATTTTTTGCACAACAAATCAATGGAGAAAAATGAAATGTTTAACTTTGGTCAATATTTTAGGTTAACTTTGGTCAATAGAAATAGAATGTCATATTTTTTGCCCCTAGTATATGTAGTTAATTCTAGGTTTTTTTTTTGGAATAGAATGAGCCATGAGGAGCCCTTTTGGAGATAAGCAATTAATTTTATTATAAATTGAAAAAAAAAAAGGAAAACGGAAATGATGAAGGTAGTCAAACATAAGATTGAGGTGAAATCAATACATACATGTAAAATTTGTTCTCATCTTTTATTGAATTCCAAATTAATTGGACTAATTGCTGTTCTTTATTTTCCTAATACATGTTTATTTAAATGTCATTGTTTAATTATTTAGTTGACCACATTTTGCCTCCCAAAAGGGGCCAAGTGTTACAAGAACAATGGTTGACTTCTTGTTGATAATGGTCACATTAAGAAGTTGACTGATCATATCAAATAAAAATGTAAGAATTAGTTGGTGCTATTGTCATTCCAAGAACTTTTTAATGTTTCCATGAGGCTGCAATGGTTGTTCTTCACTTATTTTGATGGGAATTTGGGGTTTACCTAGACAAATAGAGATTGGAAGTGAACTTGGTTCTTGTTTTAAAAATAGCCCAGAAAATAACTCTAGAATCTTGATTCCACAGAGAAAAAGAGAAAGTAGTACTACTAAAAGATATGAAGAAAATAAATTTAAATTGTGTTAATAATCATAAAGCTGAAAAATATTCTCATTTTCAATGAGTATTATAGAGGTGCGAGTTATTGGCCTTCCATGTTTATTTAAAAACCTCATTAGAAATAGATGGAAGGGATGAAATTTTATTGAGTAACATATTCTAGTAAATTAAAATTGGTAGTTATAAAATAATTATTGAATAATTAATGGATAATGGAAGTTTTACTTACTTTATTTTTTAATACTTATATATATTATTATTATTATTATTATTAAATTTATTTTTATTTAAAAGCAAAGTACCCTGTAATTGACTGCTGGCTAAATCTCAATAATCCAGTTGACTGGTTGTGATGGATAATAACCAATTGATGATTCGACCAGCTACTATCTTCTAAAATTACTTTAAAAATATTATTGAGATGAAAATTTCTAATTGTATTAAATGTCATTTTTACCCATTTCAAAACTTAATGAGAAATTTGCTATTCAATTCTATTTATTCCTTACCTATTTGAATCTTCCTCAATTGTCACCCCTTTCCTCCTAATTGCTACCTCTGCATCGTTATATTATTTTTACTTAACTGTTTAACTATCTAAATTACATTGAAATAACAGAGAAAAATAGCATTGTAGTGCCTTGATGCCTTCCCCATTTATCGCGATCCACTATGCATCAAGCGAGACAATCTCCCCGGCAGCCATTGGAGAAGCAACGCCAACGCCACTTCCGATCACATTAATATACTTCACAGTCCTCTTCTTGCGGGGGCTCCAGTTCTCCAATACGGGCGTAGTCGGTGGTGTTTCAGAACTCCTAATGTTCAACCTAGGAGATACAACCTCTTTCTCAACACCGCCAGTTCCAATATGAGAGAGTCTCCGACGAAGCTGACACAATGGTTCCAGCAGAGCAGCCGCTGCCGAGGCTTTCATGTTGGTGGTAGCTGGCGGCGTTTAGTGTTTGCAGAGAGGTGACGCAGCATTCCTGCCATTTCAGGTCGTTCAAATCCTTGATGAGGTCATCCAGTGCTAAAAATGCGTCGGATGTTACGCCATCGTCTTGGATTGTTGAGCAGGTCGGGTCCAAATGCTCCATTTTGGCCACAATCTCAAGCAAGATGCTCTATTCACGAAATCAGAGGGGAAAGGAAAAAAAATTTAAATTAACACTAAAATGGAAAAAAAAAATTGAAAACAGTGCGATGGTAAATTAAGCAGACCTTGTGAGTTTTGTGGAACTTTTTAAATCCATGCATATGAATGATCTGGAGAGCCAAAAAAAATAAAAATTATACTGCGTCTAACACTCTCTGATTTAGCCAAAAATAACGGAAAAAGAGAGAGTAAATTTGCAGAAATCCATTTAAAAGTAATTAAATTTTTCCAGTTTTTCCAAACATTTACAGTGTATTCAAGTAATCACGTAGCAAAATGCAGAGAAAAAAGTTCAAAAAAAAAAAAAACTAAAAAGCAAAAAAGAAAGCACTGAACACAAGAATAAGCCATAGAAACGGTGAGATCAAGGTGCTTGCCAGTGTGAATGAAACCGAGGTAGTCTTCGATGGTTAGCTTCGGTGGTTTCGTCCTCTTCGGAGCACCATAGCTTTCCGCCATTTGCACTCTCTCTCTCTCTCTGCGTCTCTCCAGTTTCTGCTTCATTTGTGTCCGTAGTGTGTGACTGTGTGTTTTTGGTACGGTGGGGGAGAGTCAGTGAGAGAGAGAGATTGGAGAACAGAGAAGGAGAGAGAGATTGGAGAACAGAGAAGGCGGTTTGGGAGATTCCAGCATTATATAGGTACCGTGTGGGCTCCACAAACTGTCAGGTAATCGTGAGGCATGAAGGAGAGACGACGTCGTCCCACTAAAGCTGCCCTTTATTTTCTTTACCAGTCTGTTTCTCATACGGCGCCGTTTTGGAGACCAGCCCATTAGTGGAACGTCGTCGTTTCACTAAGGGGAATTTGGGAACCTCATTAGGGCAGAGCTTTTGGGAAATTGACAATTAATCAGGGCCTATATACGCCGTTGTTTAGCTTAAGCTTTAATTAAGAAATTAATTACTATTGTGTTGCTCCTCTCCCACTCTCCCTCTGTCCTTTCTTTCTATCTCTCCCTCCATATCTTCTTCTCCAAGCTTTGATGTAATGGTTGATGAACTGATTTACTGAATATCAATATAGCTCCATTTCTTCTTCTCCCTCCATTTCTGTTGTTTTCTGGTTTCACAGTAATCCAAATTTTCTGGTTTGACAGTAAGGCCCATACGTGTTTTTTGGCTGCGAGCCCCATTAGTATAAACTCTCTTTATTTAATTTTTTTTGTGTGTATTTTTATTTATCATTATTATCTATTTTTTTAACAATTGACAAATACGTTTGGACAATTTCAAAATGTCTTTTTAAAAATGCATTTTAAAATATGTTTTGAAATGTGGTGTAAAATGTTATTTGGATTGATAATGTAGAATACATTTTGGAATGAAATGTTGTATGAATTGTAAATTTTAAAATGCATTTTGTATTAAAATGTTGTATAAATTATCAAGTTAAAAATATATTTTGGATTTAAAATTCTAACCATACAGCCTTTTATTCTATGGAATGCCTTTTTCAATTGAAAATGTAAAAGCAATCATCAATAATCAAACTAATACTAAAAGAAATTTAATATTGGATTTTGAACTGTTTGACATTAGATTTTAAATAGTTAACGTTTAAAACTAAAAGTTTAATCATTAATGTATCAATTTAGGCACGCTGAGTTGAAATTGTATTATTGTATCATTGGTAGTCAAGAGATAAAGCATCCAATGTTAGCAAATATTGGATGAAAGCAATCAAGAATTGCCCCAAAAAATCTTCCTCTTGTTAAAGGTTTTGAAGGGACCCCATCAAGAATTGAGAGGGTCAATTTGACAATGAAACCAAACCTTCATGTCTTTTTTTCTTTTTCATAGTTCTCGTATTGATGGGATATTTTTTTTCCCTTTTTTTTTAATAATTTGTCTTTATTAATTGACTTCTTTATGTGAAAAAGAAGACCAAAAAGAAAATTTGAAAAAGTTCGGATGAGAGCAGTAAAGACATGTAGACTTTTACAAGCTCAAGTCAGTTTCTGATTTTGATAGAAGTGCCGTGATGGGTGCATGAGTTAGAAGGAGACGTAATTTTCCCGAATTCAACTTCATTTTATTCTACCCCAACCAACAAGGCATCCATTTGATTCAAGGGTCAACTTCTGATTTTCTTGCGTAGAAGTCCACTTTCTACACACTTGAAATTCCACATTTGTGTTGCTAATGTGATGGGTACAGAACAAGTAGTGATGGTAAATGGGTGATAAATAAAAGGTAATTTTATCCTTTATAACCCAATCTAACTTATATAATTTTAGATTAAATTAAAGTTGTATTGAACTTATTTATTTTAATAGATTAAAATTATTAATTTTAAAAATTAAAAAGGGTGGACAATGGGCAAATCTTGCCCGTCTGTTGCAAGTTAACTGGATTTTGACCAAGTTGTCACAATTTGGTTAAAATTTAATCGACTATACTCTTTAATTTTTAAAATTAATAATTTTAACTTGTTAGTTTTGATAAGTTTAATCTAATCTAAAATGTGAAATTGCACATAATTATTAAATTTGTGACTCATGTGACTAAATCCAATAAATCAAAATAGTAAGTGGGTTAGATTTGCTTTTGTCAACTTTTATCTTCAGTGTTCAATCTAAAATGGAGAATTTATCACTACTAGCGACAGAGAATTTATAGAAATTTTTTTATAAGTGGGTTAGTTGCTACTGGTTTTGAAAAAATTTAGACACCTTGATTAAGTTTCAAAACGTATGTGAAAATTGTAAAATAAAAGTTATATATAAAAAAAGTATAAAAACGTAAAAAAATTGTTTTAGAAATCCCAATAATGTGTTTCAGGCACAATGGATACGCAACTTTAAAATCTTGAGCATTGTTGGGTATTAGAATCAAGTCATGTCCCAGAAGTCTTATACTCTCTGTATATATAGAGATTTCCACTAACCATAAATCCCCAAAAACAAAATACATTGCCCAGTACATAGTACTACGTAATTCACCTCCTCCAAGAAACCATTTTGTTTGGTGAATGTTTTCTTCCACAGGACATCAACCATGGGAGAGATTACCACATTTCTACTTTTTATTTCAATCCAGTACTGGTTCTGGGCTTGTGGGGCTCAGCCATTCATGAGCATCTCCACTGATGAGTCGGCTCTTCTAGCCATCAAGGCTGAAATAACATATGATCCCTCCCACATATTAGCAAGGAATTGGACCAAAGGCACCCCAGTTTGCAATTGGGTGGGGATAACTTGCAGTTACAAGCACCAAAGAGTCGTGGCCTTGGACCTATCAAATAGAGGGCTAAATGGCACCATAGCCAAAGAAGTTGGGAATCTCTCCTTCCTGGTTTCACTGGACATCAGCAATAACTATTTCCATGGCCACATTCCTGGGAGCTTTGGATTGTTATCCAGAATTGAAAAATTATTCGTGCATGACAACCTTCTCAGTGGACCTATACCTCCAGCAATTTTTAACATTTCTTCGTTTCAGGTTATTGATTTAAATGTGAACTTGCTTGATGGGACTCTCCCTGGGGATATTTGTAGTAATCTCCCGAGACTAGAAAGCTTTAATGTCTCATCGAATGCACTAGGAGGGCCAATTCCAGCTAGTCTGTCTCAATGCTCAGAAATTGAGTTCCTTGATTTGTAGAACAACAAATTCACAGGTAAGACCTCTTTTTCTGCATTTTTTTTGAACATGCTTATGCTTCTCATTATTATTATTATTATTCATAGGTTCCATACCATCAAATATTGACAACCTCTCAAAACTAGAGTTATTGGATCTTGGTTACAACCATTTGACAGGTAAGACTTCTCTTTTTCTGCATTTTTTTGAACATGCTTATGCTTCTCATTATTATTATTATTATTCACAGGTACCATACCAGAAAATTTTGGCAACCTCTCAAAACTAGAGATATTGGATCTTGCTGCCAACGATTTGAGTGGTAAGACTTCTCTCCTTCCTACAATTTATGAACATGCTCATGCTTCCTACTACTACTATTATTATTATTATTATTATTTTGATTTTTTATAAAATGATTCCTATGATCAATTGGGTAACCTCGATGCAAATTTTACCGGAATAAATTTACTCTCTATTTTCATGCGTACTACCTTCCACACTCTTCAATACATCTTCAGCCATGTTTGGATTGTGGTTTATTTGAAAATTTTTGCATTGTAATAGGTGAAAATTTTAATGAAAAAAAAATATTTTGGAGGGAAAATAAAAATTGTATTGAAGAGAAAAAAATTTTAAATTATGTAAGGAGAATTTGAGAGAAAATTTTGATTTTAAATTTTGAAATAAAAAGTTGTTTGGATGATTTATTTGTTTTGTGAGAAAACTATGTTTGGATTGTGGTTTATTTGGGAAATTTTGTATTGGAATATGTGAAAAAATTGGTGAATTTTTTTTAAAAAATAGTATTTTGGAGGGAGAATGAAATTTATATTGCATGGAAAAAAATTTAAATTATCTGAGAGAATTTGAGAGAGAAATTTCAAATTTTAAAATTTAAATTTTGAAATAAAAATGTGTTTAGATGTTTTTTTTTGTGAAAAAAATTACTTTTTGTATGTAAAACATTGTCCAAACATAGCCTAACTTTTTATGAAAAGACATCAATCCAAACGGAGCTGCTTACAACTCATATTAATAGGATATCGGACAGTCTTCCCAAGGATATTCGCAAGTATACCATGAATCTTGAATTTTTGTATTTTTTTGAAAACTCCCTGAGTGGACAAATCCGTGACGGTTTGTCGTATTGTCGATCGCTACAAAAATTTGATGTGAATTACAACAATTTCGAAGGAGGAATTCCAGTAGGGATTTGGAATATGTCATCACTTCTGGATTTATATTTGTTCGAGAACAATTTGACAGGTTCATTCTCATCATCTCTATTCCCCCTTTGACATTCTTGAAAAGGTTGATCTTAACTAGTAAATGCTATGTTCATTGTTTTGGCAGGGAAATTAGATTTAACTTTAGGAAATTCCTCTTCCTTCAAGGGTATTAGTTTGGGAGGAAACGAATTCTATAGGAGTAGCTTACCAAAAGATCTGTGCTCCACACATCCAAACTTGCAGATTTTAGACCTTGGTGATAATCAACTTTTTGGCGAAATCCCTTCTAGCCTTTCACGCTGCAATGCACTCAAATCCATTAACTTGGGTCCTAATAACTTGACAGGTATCTTTATTTGAACTTCCAATATTGAATCCCATTGTTGTGCATGAATTGAAATAACTTTCTCTGGGTAGGGACGTTAAACAAGCAAGAGACGGTAAACAATTTGACTGGAAATACTTTTCTTTTTCTTGCTATTTTTTGGACATACTCATGCTTTCCATTATTATTATTATTGTTATTATTATTATTATAATTACTCACTCTGCAACAAAAAAAAAATCTACTTTGAAAACTTTTTTTCCCAACAAAAGAGTCCACTTTTGAACCAAATTTCTAAAATATCCTTATTAATAATAATTATGAATACTTAAAATTGAAAAGTAAAGATAAAAATATAAAATTATACATTTGGTGGTGCATAAAATGAGTTGCACCTAATAACTAATAAAAAGTTATAAATTAATTATTATTATTTATAAAATTATTCCTCTGATTCTTGGTAACCTTGAGGCAAACTTTACCAGAACATATATGTTTGGTTAGGCCTTTTTTTGTTTTTATTTTGGTAACAGGGAAGGGAATTTTTGCTTTTGAGGAAGTTTTTAGATTGTTTGGTCAACTATTTTTTCATTTTCATTTTGATTTTGGTAAAAATAGAGGGAATTTTTTTTTTAACCAACTATATTATAAAGGCAATTTTTCGATTATTTGGTTAAAAAATAAGTTCAACATATTATTTTCATCCAAGTTCAACTATTCTCCGTTGTCTGCTTCTTTTTTTCTTCTCTTCTTTTTACTGAGAATAGACACATTGGGCAATTAATGGATGCGTGTGCATGTGGGCTATCCAAAAAGACACTCTCTTGTTTTTTTGTTTCAATTTTCTGGGGAATTTTGGGCTGTTGATTTTCAGAAACAAATGGGCTATCCAAACAAAAACTGGCGGGCTAGGAAAAAATGGCCGAATACTCTCTACTTTCTTGCGTACTACCTCCCACACTCTTCAATATATCTGCATTAAGGATATTAGCAGCCCCAGTTAATGAGATATGTGGCAGTTTTCCCAAGAATATTTGCAAGAATACCATGAATCTTGAAATTTTGTATCTTTTTGTGAACTTCCCAAGTGGAAAAATCCCTGATACTCTGTCATATTGTCGAACTGCAACAATTTTTTTTGACTTCCAACAATTTCGAAGGAGGAATTCCAGCTGGGATTTGGAATATGTCATCGCTTCAGTTTCTAGATCTGAGCTCGAACAAATTGACAGGTTCATTCTCATCATCTCTATTCCCCCTTTAACATTCTTGAAAATGTTGATTTTAACTGGTAAATGCTATGTTCGTTGTTTTGGCAGGGAAATTAGATTTAACTTTAGGAAATTCCTCTTCCTTCAAGGGTATTAGTTTGGGAGGAAACGAATTCTATAGGAGTAGCTTACCAAAAGATCTGTGCTCCACACATCCAAACTTGCAGGTTTTAGAGCTTGTTGATAATCAACTTTTTGGCGAAATCCCTTCTAGCCTTTCACGCTGTAGTGCACTCTTCCGCATGAATTTGGGTTCTAATAACTTCACAGGTATCTTTATTCGAACTTCCACCATTGAATCCCACTATTGTGCATGAAATGAAATAACTTTCCCTGGGTATCGACATTAATCAAGCAGGAGGCATACCCGTCGAGTTTAGGAATATTTCCGGGCTTCAATATCTCAATCTCACAAAGAATAGCCTTACAGGTATGCGACCGAGCCACGTTTACTTTGCCAAATGAGGCATCAGTGAGGACACACAATTAATTGGATTACTTTTTTGTTATTACAGGAGAACTTCCTCTCAATTTTTCAAACTTCTCTGCTTTAACGGAATTTGATGTTCAATTCAATGGATTCTCGGGTAGCTTACCCCAAGATTTATGCTCCGGACATCCAAATCTCGAAAGCATGTACCTTGGGAATAATCAAATTCATGGGCAAATTCCTTCTAGCATATCTCATTGTAGTGCAATGTGGTGGATTGATTTATCTTATAACAAGTTCACAGGTATCTTTTCAGTATTCTATAATGATTTTTTTTCACCCAAAAGTACAAATTTCCTGATATTCAAGTGGATTTCAGGTAATGTGCGAACCGATATTTGGAGGAACATGTCCGTGCTCCAACATTTGGTACTTAGTTACAATAATTTCACGGGGTTCATTTGATACCTCAATCTCTTGTGGAAAAGTTATAATAAATAAATATGATTTGAAAATAAATGTATAAATTTTATACAAAATTAGAAGTTACGATTCTCAAAATACATATAAATTATGCTTTCAAAATGTATTTTTACACATTTCAAATTAGTAATTATAAAATAAAAATATATTAAAAAGCACAAACTATTTTAAAAGATGAAAAAATATATTTTGAAATTACATTCCATATGCACCCAATTTTTTTACCATATTTGCAATTGCCAAAAAAAATTGCAGTCTGCATTATACTCAAGTTTTATTTTGTTGATGTTTGGTACAAATTATTTCTGCTATGATTGCGAGGCAGCACAAGGCTATTTCATGCGTTTCTTCAAATGAGACTTTCTTTTAAAATAAAAATAACTAGGAAATTTTTATTTTCAAAACATATTTTTACTCGTACATAATCCGAAATGATAGAAAGGCAAAAGAATTGCAAACAAAATTTCTCTTTGTAATTAAAGGGGGTCAATTTGACAATGAAAACAAACATGTCATGTCATTTCATTTTCGTGTTTCCCAGACGACTGGATTGTTTTTCCTTGTTTATTTGTCTTTACTAGATGACTGATTTAGCCAGAACAGACCGGAGTTCCAAATTGAAATTGGTCTAAAGAGAAAAAAGAAACACAAAAAAACGTGAGAAAATTGTGAATGGAAGTGATCAAGAAGACTTTTGCATACTCACGTCAGTTTCTTGATTATGATTGAAGTGCAGTGTTGGTTACGTGAAATGAAATGCAACTCCCTTCAATTTCTTTTACGGGAACGAGACTAACAAGAGAGGAGAACACAAATCATTTTTTCCAACACATAGTCATTGCAAATAATTCAACTTCAATAACTGACGATGAATTTGCAGTCCACTGGGATAATTATTGTGAATTGAGAAAGACAAAGTTGATAATGAAGTCACAAACTTTTGATTTACTTGCACTACAGCTGACTTCCTGGTAACTAAAATCCGATTTTGTGTTGCAAACGTGAGGTGGACGGCTGAAAATGTAGCATTAAAAACTAAGATTGAAAATAATGATGTTACTATTCCTTATACATTTTTTTTATCTGTTCATATCCAATATATTGAACACAAACGATAAGACCTTTTTTTTTTATTACTGATGAAAACTATCAAAGTTCGTAAAGTTACCAGTTACCACGGCAGCATACAGAAGATATGCTACTCAGTCCTAACTAGGATCAAACATTTCTACTTTAATTCTGTAGGCAGGAACTACACAAGTTCCATTGCTCAATATTCAATTGGTTTATAGGTGAGGTAGGAAATCCCTCCATGTGACTGTGACCTCTTTGAGCATCTGTCTAAACTCTGATAGATTCTCTGGAAAGTATGACCCTGTTTCTTGCCATCCAGATATGATACGCCAGTGCCGCAAATAATGAACAGGACACGCCAATGGTAAGGATATAGCAAAGTCCAGCTATAAATAAAATTACAGGTTCGCGCATTACATTGAATTGAAGACATTTTGGGTGACCAAGATGGGATAATTAAGTGGAACTGATAGAACTACACCGCTTGATCTTATTGCCGTGCATATTTCTTCGAGGAATAAATACTTTCTAGATTCCCTGGACTTTATAAAACCACATAATTGTTTTATTTCAAAACTACCAACAACGGGGATCACCAGGTCTCCATTCCAAAGCATATAACATTACACAACAATCCTACATAATCATAGTTCAGAAGACTGCATAAAGATGAAGCACAAGTTCAAAACAGCCTAATCTGTAGAAGAAACACGGATGCAAATCTAGTTCCTCAAGCCAAATAATGCTGTAATCTCCAGTACAAACTTTCAATATCGTGGGTACTTCGGTTGCCAATGCTGATGAGATCCCGGTTTATTGGAGTTTTATTATCCACAGCCACAAAAGCCTGTTGAGTGAAGACATAATCAAACCGGGGTGCCCACTTCCTTGATTCTAGTTGTGCCGTTGTTGAACAAATGTCTACCATGAATGCAACCCCACGAGCATGCATGAAAGGATTCAAAGAATCCACAGCCTCGATTACACTTTCATTGATGATCTCTGAATATGAATGGCCTTTCTTCCTCAGAATCTCAATCTATTATATTTTACAGAAACAAATAAATCAGGCAGAAGATCAGATTCCACTCCATCTAAACTGTCATATACGATGCACTACTTTTCTAAGAAAAGATGTATTAACCAGAAAACTTTGGCAGTAATCTAAGCGACACAAATCAACCGTTGACTTCAAAATCTATATGAGTTCCAGAAGATTTAAGCTTGAACAGAGTATAGAAAGCTCACCTGAGCCATCATTAATGCCACAAAGACACCAGCAGTGAAAGGGTACAGAGGACCTAAATCACCAGCTGGCCGTACTGCTCGAACACGCTCACCCACTTTCCACATCCTTGTCTGGTCAATTTTACCCATTGGAAATGCAGGTAAACCAGCCTTTTCCTGCTCATAAACCAAGAAAATATTGAAATGTGAAAATGAAATTGTTTAGCAATCACACTTATGCATATGTTGCCTGGAATAAAGCATCTCAACAAAATGCACAAGTAATGTAGGACAAAATCAAAAGAAAACACTAAGAAATTTGCTTGTCCGCATGCAATCAGAGAAAAAAGAAGGGCAGAAAAAGGCATACATAAACCGACGTCCAGCCAAAACAACACTACGGATTTCACTCCCAGTGGCCACATCTTCAAAACACTCATAAGATATCCATGCAGGGATAATATGAAGCACTGTAGGCGGCCTCAAAATCCTTCTTTCCTTCTGCAGTCAATGAATTGCAAACTGCCAGCATGCCCTGCCAATAGATCAGCCTCACCAACATTGATTATTTTATTACTGAAATGCTAGAGGTGGAGAGAACAGGAAGGATGGAAAAACTTGACTGTTCACAAACCTTTGTCGATATGGTTTTAGAAACAATTCCAGTTACACACTCCACAGTATTCCTATAGGCAACATCTTCATTCATTCCGCTCTCCGTTTACGTTCTGAACAATGCCTCCACAAGTCACCTAGTAAAATGCCTGCAGTCAAACAAATTAATACCAGATTCTAAAATGCAATTGAGAAATTGTCATAGATGATCCATTCTCACCTTGCTCCCAAAAATGTCACTCCTGTATTCCTGTTGCAGCATAGTGGCAAAAGTAAAAGGAGAAGCAAGGGCAACTGACCATCCCAGAGCAACATCTGTAGCTCTGCCATCAATATCCTGCAAACATATTTTCAGAAACAATTAACTGCCAAAAACTTCAAGGCAGCACAAAGAACATAACTGGTGTGGCCAGAAGAGAGATAGAGAGAGAGACCTGATGGACTGCAAAACTGGCATTGATTCCAGCACCGATGATTTCTTTCCCTTGCACATATAACTTCCTTACAGAAGAACCCATCCCCTTGGGGCATACGGCTATTACACTAATATTCTTTGGGAAGTCAAGACCCATTGATTGCAAATGACCAAGAAGGAACCATGTGAAAGCCCAAGAATGCTATTTAACTTCATGTGTGAAAATACTTTTTCATAATTATCTGCCTGCAATTCAAGAATAAAATTAAGGTAAAGAAATCTTTTTTGCCTTTTTTCTTTTTTGGAGGTGGTGTTCTGTAATGATAATAAATGTACTGAAGCACAAATTAAAACACACATTCTGAAATGCAGATAAATAAAATTGTGACTGTACAATGAACACTAAAATATTGAGTAAAATAATTTTCAATGAGTCTAACATCGGCATCAAATTTTTTGTAACCATTAAGAACCCAAATGAAGTGAGGGCCTCTTGCTTTTACCAACCATCCTTTTTGAAGATCAGAAAACTTTATGGCATAAAAGATGTTGTGGCTCATCTTAAAAGAGAAGGGATCAGATTACAGTGGCTCATCTTAAACCAACAATTTTCAGGCATCTGCACGGGAAAATTAACCAGATATGGAGAATAAGAGAGTTGAAGTACGTTTAAGACATTTCTGTTGTCGGCTAATTCATAATTAAAGCAAGTTTACAGAAAACTGTTTGAGTATACAGTTTCAGATGAAGTAGCTGCTTATGTCCTTTAACCAGTAAGTGAATTAAAAACAAGAAAAGGTGCACCATTATTTTGGTGCACACATCTAACAGATCTGGTTATAATCAGAATAATTCCAGTAGAAAATGGAAGAAATAATGGCAGACAAAATCATTGTATCTAGCTAGCTCAGAATAATCAATGAAAATTGATGAAAGTGGAATCCAGCAAGCAAAGGCTGCATCTGCAAGAAAAATCAATAAACTAACCTGAGCTGCATCAGAAATTAAGAGCAGCACAAGATCGCTTCCAGAAATAGTCTCCCATATGTCTCCAAGGGTACCATTTTCTTCACTGAACCCTGCCGCACAGGCCTCAGCAAATGAACGTGAACCTTTTCTTAACCCAACCTGCAAGAAGTTAAAATGGAAAACTACATATGCTTCATTAAAAGAACAGGGAACACATAAGATAATAGCCAAATTCCAATAGAGGCTAAAAGGGGGATAATGAAAGAAGATAATAATTGACCTTGACAACAATATCGGACTTTGCTCCGGCAAGTGAATCTCTTAAATTCTGCGCTTGGGCAGGTTCTTGTAGAGATGTTGGTTAAGCAAATGTCTGTTAGCGTAATGCTAAAAATGTCCAAACTTGAACAAAAACAAGTTCGTTCCGGCACAATATCACTTCATAGAGCATATTGGTTCACATAGTCGAAAAACTTTTGAATTTGAGCCAAAACAAGGAAAATCAAGTCTCCAACGTTCAGAATATATACATTATAAACGAATTAGTATCAAGAAACTAACACTGCCAACAGACATAAGAAAAATTGATGGTAACAAACTAATTTTGAACTTATAAAACAAACAACAATTCTCAGCTCACAAAAAATAGCATAAAGCAATAAACTTTAAAAATCAAAGACATATAAATAACCTGCGAACCCCATCCGATGACCCCAATCTGCTTTATTCCCTTAAATGCATCAGGCAAGAGCTTGAACAAGTCCCTCCCTCCTCTGACAATATACTGCATTTCATTCAATCACACCAATCATCAATTATTATTAACAAAACCCAAATGTTATATTATCAAATGGATAATGCGCATTCATCTAAAAACAAAGAAAAAGTCAAAACACTCTAATTTAACCTTTCTAATTTATAATTAAAGTACAACTAAAGCTTGGTACCACTCTTACCATCCTATTTATTTCGCTATTATCACAATGTTAGTATAACACTTACATTTTTGGTGCAACCAATTAATTGTAAAATTGAGTATTTCACCTCAAAATAAAAAAGATAGTTAATTCAAATTGTACAAGTTGATGTCATACAATCAGTGCATTTAACATTTTTTTGGATGAGAGAAGAATCGTAATAGGTTATTAAAGAACAAGAAGTATTATGTTGATTTACAAAAATATATTGTCACTATTTAGTTGCATGATGTAGGAAAAATTGAGATGGTGCTGTGTTGTTCTTTTAATATGGGCCTTTTGCGAAGAAGATCATACTACTAAGCGCAGGTTAACTTAGGAATTTTCAGATCCTGCAGAAAGCAGGCCTTTCGCTTTGAATTGACCTAAACTGATGAAGGGAGCCCTTAAGCAAGAAATAAAAAGGCAGATTGATCCATTCTTAATTGACAGATTGACTATTGTTTTTCAAAACTTTATTAATACTCCCTCTATCTTATGGGGAAAAAAAATGCTTTTAATTTTTGTTAAAAAAATCTACTTTTAGAATAAAAATCATTTAACACACTTATTAATAATTATGTAAGGTAATAATTAAATGTAGAAATAAAAATATATAATTATATAATTAATAATGCATTAAAAGTATTATATCTAACTAAAAAAATATCTTCCTCAACCTGAAGTGGCTCTTTTTTGGGGATAGATGAAGTATCTCAAATCTAAGCATATTTAATTGATAATTATAATGAAAATATTGGCAAAATTTAGTCCATATTTTGCAAATGCTTAATTTTATTCTTATATTGCAAGTTATTTTTTTCTATCTATTTTTTCCCTCTTTTTTAGTTTACTCTTAGATTACAAATCAACAAACTTACAAATACTCTAATTAACATTTAAAAAATTCTGAACTGTTAATTTTAAAATTTAATATCAAGTCTAACATTCAATCAAGACCACAATGAATAATACTACCTCCATCTTAAAAAAAGAGCCTATTTTTAAAAAATTTCTTTGTTCCAAAAAAAGAATCCACTTTTGATGTGTGAAATTTTTAGATTGTGTTTACTAATAATGATAATAAATAACCCAAATTAAAAAGTAAAGATAAAAATGAATTTTTTTTCAAGACGGAGAGAGTAATACCTTTCTTAATTATGGTTGGCTGAAAAAGATAACATACTAAATTTTATTGTGAATTTCTTTTCCTTCACTAATGTGAAGTATAAATGCTAATATCTTTTCACATTTACTAATTAATAAGAGGTTTATACTGGTAAACAATGACCAGTTGTACACTAGCCAATGAATCCAAATCCTATATGATAAATCAAAAACAAACAAACCATACGAATGAACTTGTGGTTTTCATTTTTACAAACTATTCTTCTCCATCATCACATCAATTCTGAATCCACAGTTCCATACTAGAATACTATTGTACCAGTTACCCACGTGCTTGTTGAGGATCATGCAAAAAAAAAAATAATAATCTTCATTTATTATTATTATTTTTGGGTTTAGGTGACTTGCAAATGATCATCTTCATGACTTGAAATAATAATATTAAAGGAAGACCAAAAAAAAAAATCATTAATTATCTTATGCCTAGAGTTGACTCCAAAAAATATTTTTATTTTTGGGGGTAGGTAATTTTGCATATCATTCTAATTTGCTAGCATCATCCCAACTTAATCATTTCAACTAAAAAATGATTTCTATCAAATTTGGTAGTGTTATGAGTTTAATTAGTAGCTCTAACAATGCCTGCCACATAAATTAATAAAATTATCTAACTAAACCTCAACAAAACACTAGGAATCCAATGTCATTTTTGTCTCTATTTCAAGTTCTTTTTCTTTTTTTTTTTTCGAATTTGTAATCATTAATTATGTCTTTATTTGTGTGGAAGGGACTTCAATCTTAATCATCGAGCTTTAAACATTAAATGAGATAAATGCATTGCTATCCCCAATAGAATTGCTTGGTTTTTAGTTTAAGATTATTTATATTTTTGATATGTAATTGGCCGATAGCATTTTGATAAAAATATATAGCATAAAGTGTGAAATTTCACAATATATGTTAGTAAATATAGCGCATATATAACTGAGTAACATATTTAAGAGATCTAATTCATAATTTTCTTGTATTAAATATATATTGCAATCACTATATTTTTATTTTTTGCACAACAAATCAACGGAGAAAAATGAAATGTTTAACTTTGGTCAATATTTTAGGTTAACTTTGGTCAATAGAAATAGAATGTCATATTTTTTGCCCCTAGTATATGTAGTTAATTCTAGGTTTTTTTTTTTGGAATAGAATGAGCCATGAGGAGCCCTTTTGGAGATAAGCAATTAATTTTATTATAAATTGAAAAAAAAAAAGGAAAACGGAAATGATGAAGGTAGTCAAACATAAGATTGAGGTCAAATCAATACATACATGTAAAATTTGTTCTCATCTTTTACTGAATTCCAAATTAATTGGACTAAGTGCTGTTCTTTATTTTCCTAATACATGGTTATTTAAATGTCATTGTTTAATTATTTAGTTGACCACATTTTGGCTCCCAAAGGGGCCAAGTGTTACAAGAACAATGGTTGACTTCTTGTTGATAATGGTCACATTAAGAAGTTGACTGATCATATCAAATAAAAATGTAAGAATTAGTTGGTGCTATTGTCATTCCAAGAAATTTTTAATGTTTGCATGAGGCTGCAATGGTTGTTCTTCACTTATTTTGATGGGAATTTGGGGTTTACCTAGACAAATAGAGATTGGAAGTGAACTTGGTTCTTGTTTTAAAAATAGCCCAGAAAATAACTCTAGAATCTTGATTCCACAGATAAAAAGAGAAAGTAGTACTACTAAAAGATATGAAGAAAATAAATTTAAATTGTGTTAATAATCATAAAGCTGAAAAATACTCTCATTTTCAATGAGTATTATAGAGGTGCGAGTTATTGGCCTTCCATGTTTATTTAAAAACCTCATTAGAAATAGATGGAAGGGATGAAATTTTATTGAGTAACATATTCTAGTAAATTAAAATTGGTAGTTATAAAATAATTATTGAATAATTAATGGATAATGGAAGTTTTACTTACTTTATTTTTTAAACTTACATATATTATTATTATTATTAAATTTATTTTCATTTAAAAGCAAAGTACCCTGTAATTGACTGCTGGCTAAATCTCAATAATCCAGTTGACAGGTGGTGATGGATAATAACCAATTGATGATTCGACCAGCTACTATCTTCTAAAATTAATTTAAAAATATTATTGAGATGAAAATTTCTAATTGTATTAAATGTCATTTTCATCCACTTCAAAACTTAATGAGAAATTTGCTATTCAATTCTATTTATTTCTTACCTATTTGAATCTTCCTCAATTGTCACCCCTTTCCTCCTAATTGCTACCCCTGCATCATCATATTATTTTACTTAACTGTTTAACTATCTAAATTACATTGTTGTTGGAAAGGTAAAGTTAGGACAAATTGAGGATTTTTTTAAGGTAAAGTAGAAAAGAGAGATCATACATATCTTCAGAATGATACGATTTGATCTTTCTCTCGCTAAGGATACCATAAGCTCAAAAGAAAAGCCAACCTACATTTTTTGTTCCACAAAAAAGTGGAGCTTTATAAAATTCAACCAACAGTAAGGTTTAAATCCTCTTTTATTCTACCAAAGTCTAGCCGATGGAGGATGGCATCAATTTCTTATGCATAATCAGTGCAAAAATATGTTTTTGAATTATCATTTTGCGAGGAATAATAAAGAATCTTAACCATTTTTTTTTTCAATGAAAATGAGAGAATCAAACTCAAAGATAGATAGTGACAAATAAAAACTTCCAAAGAGTATTGTAGCAAAGGAAGTAGGCAAACATTTTTGAAAAAAGAAGGCTTAAAATGAGCAGGATATGCTTGGCAATGGCTTAAAATGTGACCTCATATGTACAATGGCGTCATTGCACATATGTACACTGGCTTAAAATATAACCAGCATGAGAAATTCAGGATTTGCTTATCTGAATTATTTAGAAACTAAAATTGTCAAATTTTTAAATATTAGTAACTAAAACTATCAAAAATATTATATAAATGTAAGTCTCATATGTTTCAACCGTAAAGTTGTTGACTTTTTTCATTAGTTGTTTTTAAAATGTTATAAATTAAAATTATAAAGATTAAATTTGTCTGCTTAAAAACATTGGAGACTAAAATTGTCTAACTCCAAATATTGACAATTAAACCTGTCAAAAATTATTTTCAAAAAACACCATCATTCAACTTAATAAGCCCATTCTCTATTACTCTATTCCTTTCTTTAAAAAAAAAATCAATTAAAATTAACTATAAATTTTTAGTTTTAAAGTGAAAAACACTTAATGTATCATTAAATATTATTAATATTTAATTTTATTCTTAGTTTTTAATTTTAAACATATATTGTCACTATTTAGTTTAATGATGTGGGAAAAATTGAGAGGGTACTATGCTGTTCTTTTAATATGGGCCTTTGCGAAGCAGATCATAGTATCATACTACTAAGCCCAGGTTAACCTGGGAATTCTCAGATCCAAGAGAAAGCAGGCCTTTAGCTTTGAATTGACCTAAACTGATGAAGGAAGCCCTTAAGCAATAAATAAAAAGGCAGATTGATCCATTCTTAATGGACTGATTGACAATTGTTTTTCAAAACTTTATTAATACTCCCTTCATCTTAAGAAGAAAAAAAAATCTGCTTTTAATTTTTTTGTTAAAAAAAATCTAATTTTATAATAAAATTCATCTAACACACTGATTAATAATTATTTAAGATAATAATTAAAAGTAAAAATAAAAATATAAAATTATATAGTGAATAATGTATTAAAAGTATTGTATCTAACTAAAAAAACGTCTCACTCAACCTGAAATAGCTCTTTTTTGGGGATAGATGAAGTATCTCAAATCTAAGCATATTTAATTGATAATTCTAATGAAAATATTGGAAAAAAAATTTAGTCCATATTTTGCAGATGCTTAATTTATTCTTAAATTGCAAATTTATTTTTTTCTATTTTTTTTCCTCTTTTTTAGTTTACTCTTAGATTACAAATCAACAACTTACAAATGCCTTAATTAACCTTTAATAAATTCTGAACTCTTAATCTTAAAATTTAATATCAAGACCAACATCCAATCAAGGCCACGATGAATAATATTACCTCCGTCTCCAAAAAAGAATTTAATTTTCAAAATTTTCTTTGTTTTACAAACAAAATCCACTTTTGGTGTGTGAAATTCTTAGATTGTGTTTACTACAAATAATAATATATAATTCAATTTTAAAAGTAAGGATAGAGATGGATTCTTTTTTTGAGATGGAGGAAGTAATACTTTTTCTTAATTGTGGTTGGCTGAAAATGAAAACATACTAAATTTTATATTGAATTTCTTTTCCTTCAATAATGTGAAGTATAAATGCTAGTATCTTTTCACATCAATTACTAATTAATAAGAGGTTTATTCAAATCTTTACACTAGCTAATGAATCCAAATCCTATATGATAAATCAAAAACAAACAAACCACACGAATGAACTCGTGGCTTTCATTTTTACAAACTATTCTTCTCCATCATCACATCAATTATGAATCCAGAGTTCCATACTAGAATACTATAGTACCAGTTACCCACGTACGTGTTGAGGATCATGCAATTTTTTTTTTACTACCCATGTTTTGGCCTATGAGGCAGCTCTAGCACCACTTTATTTATTTATTTTGTTTTTTTTAATTTTCAAATATAACACATTTAATACATATTTTACATTTTTATTATTACTTTTTAATCATAAAAATACACAATTATTATTAGTAAGATTATTGGGAAATTTGCATATATAGCAGTGTTGACCGTTGACTTTGCAAATATAGCACCCTCCTTTTTCCTTCAGAACATAACACTGAACAAAGACTAACATACCCTCATCTTCTCTTCTGAAACATAAAGACACAACACTTCATCTTCATCTTCATCTTTATCTTTATCGATTCAACAAAATTTGCTCTCACATTCCATTATTTGCACTTCTTATTATTCTCAGACCCCATTGGATCATCATCTTCAAACAAGAAGACCGCGATCGTGGAGAAAAATTTGTTGCGGAGAGATATTAGTTGAAATTTACACAAGTTGAACTGGGTTTGTGAACTTCAACGAAACTAGTCGAGCCCTAAATCGAGTTTTAGGTCGAGCAAAACATTAGGTCGAATACAAAATCGAGTTTAAGGTCGAACAATAAGTCTGAGTAGTAATTGGTTGAATATTAGATCGAGTTTGACCTAAATTCGACCTAATACTCGACCTACTAATAGGTTGAGCTAAATTTAAAAAAAAAAAGAAAAAAATTGAATTTTTTTTTTAAAAAAAAGTTTTAGGGTCAAGCTCGACCCTATGCTTAACCTAATGCTCGACCTAAATTTAAAAAAAAAAAGTTTAAAAAAAAATTACTTTTTTTTTTTTAAAATTTAGGTCGAGCATAGAGTCGAGCTTGACCCTAAAACTTTTTTTTAAAAAAAAAAATTCAATTTTTTTTCTTTTTTTTTTAAATTTAACTCGACCTAGTAGTAGGTCTAGTATTAGGTCGAGCTCGATCTAATATTCAACCAATTACTACTCAGACTTATTGTTCGACCTTAAACTCGATCTTGTATTCGACCTAATGTTTTGCTCAACCTAAAACTCGACTTAGGGCTCGACTAGTTTCGTTGAAGTTCACAAACCCAGTTCAACTTGTGTAAATTTCAACTAATATCTCCCCGCAACGAATTTTTCTCCACGGTCGCGGTCTTCTTGTTTGAAGATGATGATCCAATGGGTGTGAGAATAATAAGAAGTGCAAATAATGGGATGTGAGAGCAAATTTTGTTGAATCGATAAAGATGAAAATGAAGATGAAGTGTTGTGTCTTTATGTTTCAGAAGAGAAGATGAGGGTATGTTGGTCTTTGTTCAGCCCTGAAGTGTTATGTTTGCAAGGAAAAAAAAAAGGTGTTATATTTGCAAAGTCAACGGTCAACGCTGCTATATATGCAAATTTCCCAAGATTATTAGAAAACTTTATTAAAAAAGTTTCTTTTTTTTTTGGAAATGAAAAATATTTTAAAACTAAACTTTTTTTTAATAAAAAAAAGTACTAGATTTAAATGGCTTCAATTTGACAATGAAACCAAATCTTCATGTCATTTTCTCTTTTTCATAGTTTTCAAATTATTGGGATTCCCCCCTCCCCTCCCCCTTTTTTCATAATTTGTCTTTATTAATTGACTTCGAGCGCGGGCTTGAGAGAAAAAGAACACACACACACCAAAAAAAAAAAAAAAGGCCTTTAGCAAGACATTCCACAAATAATTATTGTCATAAAAGCTAATCAACTTTAGTTTATCCTAAGCAACAAGGCATCCTTTTGAGCTCGCTGCATGGACGTGAATGATAAAAAATTAGCAAGATTTTTGTGACAACTTAGTTTCTTGTATAGAAGTCGACTTTCTGATCACTTGAAATTCGACATTCGTGTTGCTAATATGATAGGTAGGGAAGAAGTAGTGATCCTCGACGGTAAAAGTTCTAGGTGTTCTTCACTTGAAAATCAAGAGCTTAACCTCACTAACTAAAGCAAAATACTGATGTTACATACTTTTTCATAGGTAGTTTTTTTTGCTGCTGGTTTTGAAAAAGTTTTAAAATCTTGGTTATTGTTTGGTATCAGAATCAAGTTTTCCTGTCCCAGTGAAATGAGCATGGCCGAATCGAGCTCTAGAGTATAAACTCGTTCTTGTACTCTAGGTGCGCATAGAGTTTTCCATTCACCATAAATAGGAAAACAAAATACATTGGCCAAGACATAGTACTACATTCACCTCCTCCAAGAAACCATTTTGTTTCTGAATATTTCTTCCATAGGACATCACCCATGGGAGAGATGAAGACATTTTTAGTTTTTATTTCAATGCGGTATTGGTTACGGGCTTGTGGGGCTCTGCCATTCATGAGCATGTCCACGGACAAGTCATCTTCCGCCATCAAGGCTGAAATAACATATGATCCCTTCAACATATTAGCAAGGAATTGAACCAAAGGTGCCTCGATTCGCAATTGGGTGGGGATAACTTGCAATTACAAGCACCAAAGAGTCATGGCCTTGAACATATCAAGTGGATGGTTGAAAGGCACCATAGCCAAAGAAGTTGGGAATCTCTCCTTCTGGTTTATTTGGACATCGGCAATAACAATTTCCATGGCTACATTCCATTAAATTGGCCGTTTAAAGAAGTTGCGGACTTTAAATATGCAGCTCAACGAGCTTAGTGGCGATTCCGAGAGCTTTGGATTGTTAACTGCATTGAAAATTTTTTCTGTATAACAACGATCTCGGTGGACCTATACCTTCGCAATTTTCAACATTTCTTCATTACAGTTATTGATTTAATGTACAACTTCCTTGATGGGACTCTCCTCGAGATATTTGTAATAATCTCTCGAGATTGGAAAGCTTTAATGTCTCGCATAATCAACTAGGAGGGCCAATTCCATCTAGTCTGTTCAATGCTTAGAAATCAAGTTCCTTGCTTTGTCGGTGAATGGATTCACGGATGCCATATCGGGAAATATTGGCAACCTCTCAAAACTAGAGCATTGTATCTTGGTGGCAACAATTTGACTGGTAGGACTTCTATTTTTCCCCGCGATTTTTTAACATGTTCTTGCTTTCTATGATTATTATTTTTTGGGTTGTTTTTATAAGATATTCCTCTGATTCATGGGTACCCTTGATGCAAATTTTACCAAAAACATATTTACTCTCTATTTTCAGTGTACTACCTCCCACACTCTTCAATATATCTTCATTAACAATACTAGGAGCTCCATCTAATGGGATATCGGGCGATCTTCCCAAGAATATTTGCAGAATACAATGAATCTTGAACTTTTGTTTCTTTTGTGAGCTACAGAATGGACCAATCCACGAAAAGTCATATTGTCAATCGCAACAATTTTCTGTGGCTTACAACAATTTCAAGGGAGGAATGCCACCGGTATTTGGAATATGTCATCGTTTCAAGATTTATTTACGGTGGAACAAATTAACAGTTCATTCTCATCATCTCTTTTCCCTTTAGTCTTGAAAAGGTTGACTTTACCGCAAATGTTATGTTCATTGTTTTGGCAGGGAATTAGATTTAACCGGGAAATTCCTCTTCCTTCAAGAGTATTAGTTTGGCGAAACGGATTCTACGGTAACTTACCAAAAGATCTGTGCTCCGGACCTCCAAACTTGGAGCTTTAGAGCTTGGTGATAATCAACTTTTGGCGAAATCCCTTTTAGCCTTTCACGTTGTAGTGCACTCCTCGGATTAGCTTGGATTCTAATAACTTCATAGGTATCCTTATTTGAACTTTCATCACAGCGTGAATTGAAATAACTTTCCCTGGTATCTACATTAATCAATCAAGAGGCGTGCACCGAGTTTAGGAACATTTCGGGCTTCAATATTTCAATCTCTATAACAATAGTCTTACATGTATGTAACATCGCTACGTTTACTTTGCCAAATGAGGCATCGTGAGGGCGCACAATTAATTGGATAACTTTTTCTTGTTACGAGAACTTCCTCTCGCTTCTTCAAACTTCTACCTTTAACGTATTTTGATGTTCGATTCAATGGATTCTCTGGTAGCTTAACCCAATATTTGTGCTTCAGACATCCAAATCTCGAAAACTTAGTCCTTGAGAATAAACAAATTCATGGGCAAATCCCTTCTAGCATATCACATTGTAGTGCAATGGACACGATTGATTTATCTTCTAACAAGTTCACATGTATCCTTTCAATCTTCTAGAATGATTTTCTTTCAGGAAAAAGTAAAAACTTCCTGATATCCAAGTGGATTTCAGGTGATGTGCCAAGCGATAGTGGGAGGAACATGTCCATACTTCGAAATTTGGTACTTGATCGCAATAATTTCAGGGGGATCATTCCTCCATTGTTGCGGATTTTACACGTAAGTGCACGTGATCGTTAACAAGTAATATAAAGTGAATATAAATTATCGAACCCACAAGGACTAATTGTTTATTAACTACCGAAATTTAGTTAATTCTACCTTTATTTGAATGACAAAAAGATATTTTATGAATAAACTAAATTAAAACTAAATTTAAAACTTGAATTAAAACTAAATTTAAAACTAAGCAAAGCAAAGTAATGAATTAAATTGGCTAAAGCTCTAGGATTTTCGATTTCACTATAACTAATCCATCTTAATATTCATCTATTTCTATAGTCTAATTTAATTTCCTGGTTGATAGTCGAGATTTCCTAATTTATTTACTAGTCCCTCCCGAGATCTAATAAAAATCTCCCTAATTGCTAATTCACTATATTCCTATGTGAATTACAACAATTTTGAAGTCATTAATTTCTATGGATTCTCATGTAATGACTACACAAACCATGCAGGTATATTCCTATCCTACATGCAATTAATGACATTTATCCCAATGAACTTAACACATAATTCCCCTTCCAGTTCGTTATAATTAACATATCGTCTAATTAGTGATCAAGTAATTAGAAGCATTAAGCACAGAGATAAACACTCAACCATGGAAAATTAAATCAAATTATATTAATAGAAAAATATTAAAGACTTCATAGTTAGGCTACATCGTAACCCTAGAAAATTAAATTAGTTCATAATAAAATAAAAGAAAATCTCCAAAATCTTAAACATAATTAAAAAGAAAAAAATAAAATAAAAGAAGAAAACTAAGCTCAAAATCCGTAGGTGCAGCCTTTGTGTTGTTCTTCTCTGTTTTCCAGCCTTGGTTCTCTAGTTTTTCTCCAAAGCAGCTGCCCTTTCTTCGTTACTACTACTAAACTAAACTAAAACTAAAAGAGAAGAAAAGAAAAGAAAACAAAGGATGAGAGAAAGAGGATGGCTGCTCTCTCAATGTTCTCGCCAGAAAAGAATGCTGAATGAATGGCCACAGACCCCTCTTTATATAGGTGCAGCTGCTTCCTATTTTCCCTTTGTTCGAATATTTGTTACCAAATTCAACCACCCTTTTTGTTTCCTATTTTTTTTTCTTCTCCAGTCAGCTTTCTTTCTTCTTGTTTTGTTTTCTTTTCTTGTCCGAATTGTAGCAGACTTTTGTTTCTTATTTCGGCCGTTTCTTTTTCTTCAGCCTTTGTTTCCCAATTCAGTTGCTTGCTTCCCTTTTGTCTTCGGCGTTCGTTTCCTTTTTTTTGTTCAGCACTTTTTCTTGTTTCCTAATTCCAGCTCAGTTTTTTTTCCAAATTACAGTCCAGCTCGGTTCTTGTCTTCTTGTTGTTTTCAGTTTCTAGCTCCTTCTTTCCCTTGGCTGATTTTGTTTCCTACTTCAGCTCTGTTTCTTTTTTTTTTTTATGTCGTTCTTCTTCTCATTCCCGAACCAACTTTGCTTCCTCTTTTCTTTGTGCGAATTTTATTACCAAATTTCAGCCGCCCATTTTGTTTCCTGTTTTTCTTCCTTCTCTCGGCTGATTTTTTTTTTCCCACTTCAGCCCGGGTTTTTCTTCCAAATTGTAGCCAACTTCATTCTTTAATTTCTGGTTTTAAACTGCAGCACAGCCGCAGCTAGTTCCTTGTTGTTTAAGAAGTCTTCTTTCGTGCAGCTGTCGGTTGTTTGTTGTAGCTGAAGGAGATTCTTTTCCTCTTTTGTTTGTGGGCTGAAGTGGACTTCTTCCTCCGTTGCTTCTTCAGGAAATAAAACAGTGAGGTGCGGCTGAGGGAAGCTTGAAGTTGCAGCTGTCCTTTGATTATTTGCGGCTGAGCAGGAGTTTTCAGCTCCAAATTGCAGCTTTCTCCAGGAAAATATGTTTTCGGCTGCTATTCTTCTTTGTTTTGTCAAGAATGCGGCTGAAGCTTTTGTTCTTCTACAGTTTCTTTCTTTCTTTCCAATTTGTGCAGCCGCCAGAATTGAATGTAAACAGTACAGAGAAGGAATGCATGCAAATTGACTTTCTTTGGTTTTATCTTGCACTTGTTTTGTCCTTTCCTTTGACCGTTTCCATCTTCAAAACTCACATGGGAAACTTCCTTGGACTGCAAGAATAAAATGTACATCATCAAGTTCGATGTTCTGCCATACAAATTTATCCAAATTTAACACCATTGAACCTCACTCATGTGAATGTTCGGACACATGGGACTGAATAAACTCTAGGCACAAAGAAACCTTGAAGATTTTGCCAAGAAAAATAATATTTTGCTTTATTTGTTAAATTTTTCCTACAAAGCTCCAATCTAGCCATCAATAATAAAAACACTTAATATTCATATAAATAAGTATTTTAATCACTTAAACACAAGGAAATTGACCTAATAAATATGCAATTATACATCTTATCATCCATCCATTGGAAATATGTCGAACTTGTTGATCCTCATCATGTTGGGTGGAAACCATTTCTCTGGGAAGATTCCTCCAGAGTTGGGACAGCTTCCTCGCCTGAAGGAGTATTTCTTTGGGGAAACTAGCTTCTGGGAAATCCACGAGTTAGGACAGTCTACAAGAAAGGAAGATTATATCTTAGATCAAACAAGATTACTGGCGAAATTCCTCCATCCATATTTAACATCACAACTTTAAGGGAGTTAGCCCTTTCAAACAACCAACTGATCGGCAATGTTCCATCAGTTACGGGATTTTGATTGAAATTATTGAAGACTTAGAAGTGGTCACATATTCATGTCAATTATTGAAGACTTGAGATTTATGTATTGTGCCAACCCCATCTAAATATTTGGTCTAGAAACACGCAATGTATAGAGTTTCGAACGCTTCGCCAATCGATCATATATAAATAAATATGATTTAGAAATAAAATGTATAAAGATTACGTGAAATCGAAAGTTACGATTCTCGTTGTTTACATTGTATTAGCAATTGCCAAGAGAAATTTGCACTCTACACTATGCTCAACGTTGATGTTTAGTGATACATTTGTCAATGTGAAAAGCTGAAGAACGCACAACATAGGCAAAAGAGGGCAATGCAATGAGACGGTGCAGGATTCACTGCTAACAAATCATTTCTGATGATAGTGAGGGTCTCTGATTATTAATAATCAACAGTAGCAGAAGGCTATTTCTTGCGTTTCTTCAAATGACTCTTTATTTTAAAATAGAAATAAATAAATAAAACCTGTGAGATTTTGTTCTTTGAAAACATATTTTTTACTCGTACATAATCCGAAGCGCAAAAAACTGCAAAAATTATCGCGACAGAAGGGCAAAAGAACTGCAAACAAAATCATCCTTAGAATTGAAGGGGTCAATTTGACAATGAAATCAAACCAGTCATGTCATTTTTATCGTATTTTCCAGATTACTTGGATTTTTTTCCTTTTTTATTTGTCTTTACTAGTTGACTAATTCAGCCAGAACAGGCCGGAGTTCCGAACTGAAATTGGTCTGGAAAGAATAAAAAAACACAAGAAAATGAAAAAATTTGAGATGAAAGTGATCAAGAAAGAGTTATTTATTAGAATATTGTAAATTTTCTTAAAATTAAAAAATATTAATATTTTAATTTGACTTTCCAAAATATTGAAAGGAGACCGATTTCCGCACTACCTTAATCTTAAAGAAATACGTAATTGATGAAAATTGTAGCGCAGAGTTTGTTGTTCATAATTGTCAAAACTTTGGAAATGATGCATGTTCAGTATGGCAGCAAATTTTTTTTCCTGGGTTAAAAATATGTTCCAGCAACCCATCGGAGTTAGATTTTGTGAGTTTCAATTTTTAATGAACTGTGGTCATGTGGTCGGGGTTTTTGCTGCGGGAGGGATGCTGCTTTACTCGTGGCAGAATTTTTTTTTTTAATTATTGATTGAATTTTATATTTGATATTTGATATATTGATTTCAAATTGCATATTTCATATTTCATATTTCGATATTATTTTAAGAATTTTTTTTTAAATTATTAATATTTATTTAATTTTTATTAAAAATTATACTAAACCGATCGAGAAATATAGACTTCGGCACGCTCAAGTCAGTTTCTTAATTTTGATAGAAGTGCTTGGTTACATGGAATTCAACTCCGTTCAGCTTACGGGAACTGGACTAATAATCATTCAACTTCTACTAATGATGATGAATTTGCAGTCTAGTGGGATAATTATGTGAACTGGGAAAGAAAAAATTGATAACAATGTATCACAAATTTTTGATTTACTTGCGTTACAGTTGACTTCCTGGAAACTAAAATCCGATTTTGGGCTGCAAACGTGATATGACAGTAGAGCTCTGAGGAGTTCACCCAGAGGTGGTGGACTGCTGAAAATGTAGCAGGAAAAACCATAGTAACGTGGAATTCACCACTTTCTTTTGTGAACTTTTTCTTTATTAAGCAATAAGATGAGACTTTTTTTTTTTTATTTTTTTATTGCTGATGAAAACTACCAAAATTTACAAGGTTCCCACGGCAGCATACATAACATATGCTACTCAGTCGTAAGTAGGATCAAACATTTCCATTTTAAGTTTGTAGGCAAGAACTACACAAGTTCCATTGCTCAATAATCAATTGGTTTATATAGGCGAGGTAGGAGCTCTTGAGCATAGGTATAATTGCTTCTACAAGCCTGATAGATTCTTTTGAAAATATCACCCTGTTTCTGGCCAGGAAAAGGGAAATGCTGTTTGAAAAGTTTTAAGTTTTCATTTTGAGTAATAAAACTGTATTTGCAAATTTAGTTTGAGAATACGTTTTTAGAAAATTCTAACCATACGGCCTTTTATTCTGTGGGATGCCTTTTTCAACTGAAAATGTAAAAGCAACCATCAATAATCAAACTAATACTAAAAGAAATCTAATATTAGATTTTGAACTGTTTGACATTAAATTTTAAATAGTTAACATTTAAAACTAAAACTTTAATCATTAATGTATCAATTTAGGTATGCCGAGTTGAAATTGTATTATTGTATCATTGGTAGTGGATAGATAAAGCATCCAATATTAGCAAATATTGGATGAAAGCAATCAAGAATTGCGCCAAAAAATCTTCCTCTTGTTAAATTTTTTGAAGGGATCCAATCAAGAATTGAGAGGGTCAATTTGATAATGAAACCAAACCTTCATGTCTTTTTTCTTTTTCATAGTTCTCGTATTAATGGGATATTTTTTTTCCCTTTTCTTAATAATTTGTCTTTATTAATTGACTTCTTTATGAGAAAAAGAAGACCAAAAAGGAAAATTGAAAAAGTTTGGATGAGAGCAGTCAAGTCATGTAGACTCAAGTCTGTTTCTGATTTTGATAGAAGTGCTGTGAAGGGTGCATGACTTAGAAGGACATGTAACTTTCCCGGATTCAGCTTCAATTTATTCTACCCCAACCAACAAGGCATCCATTTGATTTGAGCTCGCTGAGTGGAGGTAAACGTTCAAAAAATTAGCAAGATTTGAGGGCTCAACTTCTGATTTTCTTGCGTAGAAGTCGACTTTCTAGACCCTTGAAATTCCACATTTGTGTTGTTAATTTGATGGATACAGAACAAGTAGTGATATAATAAAATGTAATTTTAGCAGTTATAACCCATTCTACTTTATATAATTTTAGATTAAATTAAAGTTGTATTGAACTTATTTATATTAATAGATTAAAATTATTAATTTTAAAAATTCAAAAGATTGGACAATGCACAAATTTTGCCCCTCTACTACCAATTGATTGGATTTTGACCAAGTTGTCACAATTTTGTTAAAATTTAGTCGACTGTCCTCTCTAAGTTTTAAAATTAACAATTTTAATTTATTGATTTTGATAGGTTTAATCTAATCTAACATATGAAATTACACATAATTATTAAACTTGTGACTCATGCGACTAAATCCAATGAATCAAAATAGTAAGTGGGTTAGATTTTCTTTTGTCAACTTTTTGTCTTGAGTGTTCACTTTAAAATCAAGAATTTATCTTTACTAGGTATAGAAAAATACTAATGTTGCTATCTATATGGAAACTTTTTTATAAGTGGGTTGTTTGCTACTGGTTTTGAAAAAATTTAGACACCTTGATTACGTTTCAAAATGTAAGTGAAAATTGTATAAATTGTAAATTTTAAAATGCATTTTATATTAAAATGTTGTATAAATTATCAAGTTAAGAATATATTTTGGATTTAAAATTCTAACCATACAGCCTTTTATTCTATGGGATACCTTTTTCAATTGAAAATTTAAAAGCAACCATCAATAATCAAACTAATACTAAAAGAAATTTAATATTAGATTTTGAACTGTTTGACATTAGATTTTAAATAGTTAACGTTTAAACTAAAAGTTTAATCATTAATGTATCAATTTAGGTATTTTAAATAGTTAACGTTTAAAACTAAAAGTTTAATTATTAATGTATCAATTTAGGTACGCTGAGTTGAAATTGTATCATTGTATCATTGGTAGTCAATAGATAAAGCATCCAATGTTAGCAAATATTGGATGAAAGCAATCAAGAATTGCCCCAAAAAACCTTCCTCTTGTTAAAGGCTTTGAAGGGACCCCATCAAGAAATCTGACAATGAAACCAAACTTTCATGTCTTTTTTTCTTTTTCATAGTTCTCGTATTGATGGGATATTTTTTTTCCCTTTTTTTAATAATTTGTCTTTATTAATTGACTTCTTTATGTGAAAAAGAAGACCAAAAAGAAAATTTGAAAAAGTTTGGATGAGAGCAGTAAAGACATGTAAACTTTTACAAGCTCAAGTCAGTTTCTGATTTTGATAGAAGCGCTGTGATGGGTGCATGACTTAGAAGGAGACGTAATTTTCCCGAATTCAACTTCATTTTATTCTACCCCAACCAACAAGGCACCCATTTGATTCGAGGGTCAACTTCTGATTTTCTTGCGTAGAAGTCCACTTTCTACACACTTAAAATTCCACATCTCTGTTGCTAATGTGATGGGTACAGAACAAGTAGTGATGGTAAATGGGTAATAAACAAAAGGTAATTTTATCCTTTATAACCCAATCTAACTTATATAATTTCAGATTAAATTAAAGTTGTATTGAACTTATTTATTTTAATAGATTAAAATTATTAATTTTAAAAATTAAAAATGGTGGACAATGGGCAAATCTTGCCCGTTTGTTGCAAGTTAACTGGATTTTGACCAAGTTGTCACAATTTGGTTAAAATTTGACCAACTATCCTCTTTAATTTTTAAAATTAATAATTTTAACTTGTTAGTTTTGATAAGTTTAATCTAATCTAACATGTGAAATTGCACATAATTATTAAATTTGTGACTCATGTGACTAAATCCAATAAATCAAAATAGTAAGTGGGTTAGATTTGCTTTTGTCAACTTTTATCTTCAGTGTTCAATCTAAAATGTAGAATTTATCACTACAAACTACAGAGAATTTATAGAAACTTTTTTATAAGTGGATTATTTGCTACTGGTTTTGAAAAAATGTAGACACCTTGATTAAGTTTCAAAACGCATGTGAAAATTGTAAAATAAAAGTTATATAAAAAAAAGTAAAAAAACGTAAAAAAATTCTTTTAGAAATCCTAATAATGTGTTTTATGCACAATGGATACGCAACTTTAAAATCTTGAGCATTGTTGGGTATTAGAAGCAAGTCATGTCCCAGAACTCCTATACTCTGTGTATATATAGAGCTTTCCACTAACCATAAATCCCAAAAACAAAATACATTGGATAATTCATAGTACTACGTAATTCACCTCCTCCAAGAAACCATTTTGTTTGGTGAATGTTTTCTTCTACAGGACATCACCCATGGGAGAGATTACCACATTTTTGCTTTTTATTTCAATATTGTACTGGTTCTGGGCTTGTGGGGCTCTGCCATTCAAGAGCATCTCCACAGATGAGTCGACTCTTCTGGCCATCAAGGCTGAAATAACATATGATCCCTACAACATATTAGCAAGCAATTGGACCAAAGGCACCCCAGTTTGCAATTGGGTGGGGATAACTTGCAGTTACAAGCACCAAAGAGTCGTGGCCTTGAACCTATCAAGTGGAGGGTTGGAAGGCACCATAGCTAAAGAAGTTGGAAATCTCTCCTTCCTGGTTTCATTGGACATCAGCAATAACTATTTCCATGGTCACATTCCTGAGAGCCTTGGATTGTTAACCAGAATTGAAAAATTATTCCTGTCTAATAGCCGTCTCAGTGGACCTATATCTCCTGCAATTTTCAACATTTCTTCGTTTAAGGTTATTGATTTAATGAGAAACTCCCTTAATGGGACTCTCCCTGGGGATATTTGTAGTAATCTCCCGAGACTGGAAAGCTTTAATGTCTCATGGAATCAACTAGGAGGGCCAATTCCAGCTAATCTGTCTCAATGCTCAGAAATTGAGTTCCTTGATTTGTCGATCAACGAATTCACAGGTAAGACCTCTTTTTCTGCATTTTTTTTTGAACATGCTTATGCTTCTCATTATTATTATTATTATTCACAGGTTCCATACCATCAAATATTGACAACCTCTCAAAACTAGAGTTATTGAATCTTGCTAACAACAATTTGATAGGTAAGACTTCTCTTTTTCTGCATTTTTTTGAACATGCTTATGCTTCTCATATTATTATTATTATTATTATTGGCAACCTTTCAAAACTAAAGCAGTTGTATCTTGATTTCAACAAATTGACCGGTAAGACTTTTCATTTTCCTGCGATGTTTTGGACATGCTTATACTTCCCGTTATTATTATTATTATTATTTATAGGTCTCATACCTTCCTACGATTTATAAACATGCTCATGCTTCCTACTACTACTACTACTACTATTATTATTATTATTATTTTTATAAAATGATTCCTATGATCAATGGGGTAACCTTGATGCAAATTTTACCGGAATAAATTTACTCTCTATTTCCATGCGTACTACCTTCCACACTCTTCAATACATCTTCAGCCATGTTTGGATTGTGGTTTATTTGAAAATTTTTGTATTGTAATAGGTGAAAATTTTAGTGAAAAAAAAAATATTTTGGAGGGAAAATAAAAATTGTATTGAAGAGCAAAAAATTTTAAATTATGTAAGGAGAATTTGAGAGAAAATTTTGAATTTTAAATTTTGAAATAAAAAGTTGTTTGGATCATTTATTTGTTTTGTGAGAAAACTATGTTTGGATTGTGGTTTATTTGGGAAATTTTGTATTGGAATATGTGAAAAAATTGGTGAATTTTTTTTAAAAAATAGTATTTTGGAGGGAGAATAAAATTTATATTGCATGGAAAAAAATTTAAATTATCTGAGAGAATTTGAGAGAGAAATTTCAAATTTTAAAATTTAAATTTTAAAATAAAAATGTGTTTAGATGTTTTTTTTTTTTGTGAAAAAAAATTACTTTTTGTATGTAAAACATTGTCCAAACATAGCCTAACTTTTTATGAAAAGACATCAATCCAAACGGAGCTGCTTACAACTCATATTAATAGGATATCGGACAATCTTCCCAAGGATATTCGCAAGTATACCATGAATCTTGAATTTTTGCATTTTTTTGAAAACTCCCTGAGTGGACAAATCCCTGATGGTTTGTCGTATTGTCGATCGCTGCAAAAATTTGATGTGAATTACAACAATTTCGAAGGAGCAATTCCAGTAGGGATTTGGAATATGTCATCGCTTCAGGTTTTATATCTGTTCGGGAACAAATTGACAGGTTCATTCTCATCATCTCTATTCCCCCTTTGACATTCTTGAAAAGGTTGATCTTAACTGGTAAATGCTATGTTCTCTGTTTTGGCAGGGAAATTTGATTTAACTTTAGGAAATTCCTCTTCCTTGAAGGGTATTAGTTTGTCAGGAAACGAATTCTCTGATAGTAGCTTACCCAAAGATCTGTGCTCCACACATCCAAACTTGGAGAATTTATTTCTCGGTGACAATCAACTTTTTGGCGAAATCCCTTCTAGCCTTTCACGTTGTAGTGCACTCTCCGGCATTTACTTGGTTTCTAATAACTTGACAGGTATCTTTATTTGAACTTCCACCATTGAATCCCATTGTTGTGCATGAATTGAAATAACTTTCTCTGGGTATGGACGTTAAACAAGCAAGAGACATTAAACAATTTGACAAGGAAGACTTTTCTTTTTCTTGCGATTTTTTGGACATACTCATGCTTATCATTATTATTATTATTATTATTATTATAATTACTCACTCCGCAATAAAAAAAAATCTCCTTTGAAAACTTTTTTTCCCAACATAAGAGTCCACTTTTGAACCAAATTTCTAAAATATTTTTATTAATAATAATTATGTATACTTAAAATTAAAAAGTAAGAATAAAAATATAAAATTGTACATTTGGTGGTGTATAAAATGAGTTGTACCCAATAACTAATAAAAAGTTATAAATTAATTATTATTATTTATAAAATTATTCCTCTGATTCTTGGTAACCTTGAGGCAAACTTTACCAGAACATATATGTTTGGTTAGGCCTTTTTTTGTTTTTATTTTTGTAAAAGGGAAGGGAATTTTTGCTTTTGAGGAAGTTTTTAGATTGTTTGGTCAACTATTTTTTCATTTTCATTTTGATTTTGGTAAAAATAGAGGGAATTTTTTTTTTTACCAACTATATTTTAAAGGCAATTTTTCGATTATTTGGTTAAAAAATAAGTTCAACATATTATTTTCATCCAAGTTCAACTATTCTCCGTTGTCTGCTTCTTTTTTTCTTCTCTTCTTTTTACTGAGAATAGACACATTGGGCAATTAATGGATGCGTATGCATGTGGGCTATCCAAAAAGACACTCTCTTGTTTTTTTGTTTCAATTTTCTGGGGAATTTTGGGCTGTTGATTTTCAGAAACAAATGGGCTATCCAAACAAAAACTGGCGGGCTAGGAAAAAATGGCCGAATACTCTCTATTTTCTTGCGTACTACCTCCCACACTCTTCAATATATCTTCATTAAGGATATTAGCAGCCCCAGTTAATGAGATATCTGGCAGTCTTCCCAAGAATATTTGCAAGAATACCATGAATCTTGAAATTTTGTATCTTTTTGTGAACTCCCTAAGTGGAAAAATCCCTGATACTCTGTCATATTGTCGAACTGGAACAATTTTTTTTGACTTCCAACAATTTCGAAGGAGGAATTCCAGCTGGGATTTGGAATATGTCATCGCTTCAGGTTTTAGATCTGAGCTTGAACAAATTGACAGGTTCATTCTCATTATCTCTATCCCCCCTTTAACATTCTTGAAAAGGTTGATCTTAACTGGTAAATGCTATGTTCGTTGTTTTGGCAGGGGAATTAGATTTAACTTCCGGAAATTCCTCTTCCTTTAAGCGTATTGATTTGGGATCAAACGGATTCTATGGTAGCTTACCAAAAGATCTGTGCTCCACACATCCAAACTTGGAGATTTTAGACCTTAGTGATAATCAACTTTTTGGCGAAATCCCTTCTAGCCTTTCACGCTGTAGTGCACTCGATGACATTTCCTTGGCTTTTAATAACTTGACAGGTATCTTTATTTGAAATTCCACCATTGAATCCCACTATTGTGCATGAAAGTAACTTTCCCTGGGTATCGGCATTAATAAAGCAGGAGGCATACCCGTCGAGTTTAGGAATATTTCCAGGCTTATGGTTCTCGATCTCTCAAAGAATAGCCTTGCAGGTATGTGACAGAGCCACGTTTACTTTGCCAAATGAGGCATCAATGAGGACGCACAATTAATTGGATTACTTTTTTGTTATTACAGGAGAACTTCCTCTCAGTTTTTCAAACTTCTCTTCTTTAATACATTTTGATGTTCAATTCAACGGATTCTCGGGTAGCTTACCCCAAGATTTATGCTCCAGACATCCATATCTCATAAACTTATACCTTGGGAATAATCAAATTCATGGGCAAATTCCTTCTAGCATATCACATAGTGCAATGCGGTGGATTGATTTATCTTATAACAAGTTCACAGGTATCTTTTCAGTATTCTATAATGATTTTTTTTCACCCAAAAGTACAAATTTCCTGATATCCAAGGGGATTTCAGGTAATGTGCGAACCGATATTTGGAAGAACATGTCCATGCTCCAACATTTGGTACTTAGCTACAATAATTTCACGGGGTTCATTTGATACCTCAATCTCTTGTGGAAAAGTTATAATAAATAAATATGATTTGAAAATAAATGTATAAAATTTATACAAAATTAGAAGTTACGATTCTCAAAATACATATAAATTATGTTTTTAAAATGTATTTTTACACATTTCAAATTAGTAATTATAAAATAAAAATATATTAAAAAACACAAACTATTTTAAAAGATGAAAAAATATATTTTGAAATTACATTCCATATGCACCCAATTTTTTTACCATATTTGCAATTGCCAAAAAAAATTGCAGTCTGCATTATACTCAAGGTTTATTTTGTTGATGTTTGGTACAAATTATTTCTGCTGTGATTGCGAGGCAGCACAATGCTATTTCATGCGTTTCTTCAAATGAGACTTTCTTTTAAAATAAAAATAACTAGGAAATTTTTTTTTTCAAAACATATTTTTACTCGTACATAATCCAAAATGATATAAAGGCAAAAGAACTGCAAACAAAATTTCTCCTCATAATTGAAGGGGTCAATTTGACAATGAAATCAAACATGTCATGTCATTTCATTTTCGTGTTTCCCAGACGACTGGATTGTTTTTCTTGTTTATTTGTCTTTACTAGATGACTGATTTAGCCAGAACAGACCGGAGTTCCAAATTGAAATTGGTCTAAAGAGAAAAAAGAAACACAAAAAAAAAGTGAGAAAATTGTGAATGGAAGTGATCAAGAAGACTTTTGCATACTTACGTCAGTTTCTTGATTATGATTGAAGCGCAGTGTTGGTTACGTGAAATGAAATGCAACTCCCTTCAATTTCTTTCACGGGAACGAGACTAACAAGAGAGGAGAACACAAATCATTTTTTCCAACACATAGTCATTGCAAATAATTCAACTTCAATAACTGACGATGAATTTGCAGTCCACTGGGATAATTATTGTGAATTGAGAAAGACAAAGTTGATAATGAAGTCACAAACTTTTGATTTACTTGCACTACAGCTGACTTCCTGGTAACTAAAATCCGATTTTGTGTTGCAAACGTGAGGTGGACGGCTGAAAATGTAGCATTAAAAACTAAGATTGAAAATAATGATGTTACTATTCCTTATACATTTTTTTTATCCGTTCATATCCAATACATTGAACACAAACGATAAGACTTTTTTTTTATTACTGATGAAAACTATCAAAGTTCGTAAAGTTACCACGGCAGCATACAGAAGATATGCTACTCAGTCCTAACTAGGATCAAACATTTCCACTTTAATTCTGTAGGCAAGAACTACACAAGTTCCATTGCTCAATATTCAATTGGTTTATAGGTGAGGTAGGAAATCCCTCCATGTGACTGTGACCTCTTTGAGCATCTGTCTAAACTCAGATAGATTCTCTTGAAAGTATGACCCTGTTTCTTGACATCCAGATATGATACACCAGTGCCGCAAATAATGAACAGGACACGCCAATGGTAAGGATATGAAAGGGGAGGAAATTTTTGCTTTTGAGGAAGTTTTTAGATTGTTTGGTCAACTATTTTTTCATTTTCATTTTGATTTTGGTAAAAATAGAGGGAATTTTTTTTTTTACCAACTATATTTTAAAGGCAAATTTTCGATTATTTGGTTAAAAAATAAGTTCAACATATTATTTTCATCCAAGTTCAGCTATTCTCCATTGTCTGCTTCTTTTTTTCTTCTCTTCTTTTTACTGAGAATAGACACATTGGGCAATTAACGGATGCGTGTGCATGTGGGCTATCCAAACAGACACTCTCTTGTTTTTTTGTTTCAATTTTCTGGGGAATTTTGGGCTATTGATTTTCATAAACAAATAGGCTATCCAAACAAAAACTGGCGGGCTTGGAAAAAATGGCCGAATACTCTCTTTTTTCTTGCGTACTACCTCCCACACTCTTCAATATATCTTCATTAAGGATATTAGCAGCCCCTGTTAATGAGATATGTGGCAGTCTTCCCAAGAATATTTGCAAGAATACCATGAATCTTGAAATTTTGTATCTTTTTGTGAACTCCCTAAGTGGACAAATCCCTGATACTCTGTCATATTGTCGAACTGCAACAATTTTTTTTTGACTTCCAACAATTTCAAAGGAGTAATTCCAGTTGGGATTTGGAATATGTCATCTCTTCAGTATTTATCCCTGGCAAAGAACAAATTGACAGGTTCATTCTCATCATCTCTATTCCCCTTTAACATTCTTGAAAAGGTTGATCTTAACTGGTAAATGCTATGTTCGTTGTTTTGGCAGGGGAATTAGATTTAACTTCCAGAAATTCCTCTTCCTTCAAGGTTATTGCTTTGGGATCAAACGGATTCTATGGTAGCTTACCAAAAGATCTGTGCTCCACACATCCAAACTTGGAGGATTTAGAACTCAATAATAATCAACTTTTTGGCAAAATCCCTTCTAGCCTTTCACGCTGTAGTGCACTCTTCCTCATGATTTTGGGTTCTAATAACTTCACAGGTATCTTTATTCGAACTTCCACCATTGAATCCCACTATTGTGCATGAATTGAAATAACTTTTCCTGGGTATCGACATTAATCAAGCAGGAGGCATACCCGTTGAGTTTAGGAATATTTCCAGGCTTGAGATTCTCGATCTCTCAAAGAATAGCCTTGCAGGTATGTGACGGAGCCACGTTTACTTTGCCAAATGAGGCATCAATGAGGACGCACAATTAATTGGATTACTTTTTTGTTATTGTAGGAGAACTTCCTCTCAGTTTTTCAAACTTCTCTGCATTAGGTGATTTTAATATTGGATTCAACGGATTCTCGGGTAGCTTACCCCAAGATTTATGCTCCAGACATCCAAATCTCGAAAGCATGTACCTTGGGAATAATCAAATTCATGGGCAAATTCCTTCTAGCATATCACATTGTAGTGCAATGCGGTGGATTGATTTATCTTATAACAAGTTCACAGGTATCTTTTCAGTATTTTATAATGATTTTTTTTCACCAAAAAGTACAAATTTCCTGATATCCAAGTGGATTTCAGGTAATGTGCGAACCGATATTTGGAGGAACATGTCCGTGCTCCAACATTTGGTACTTAGCTACAATAATTTCACGGGGTTCATTTGATACCTCAATCTCTTGTGGAAAAGTTATAATAAATAAATATGATTTGAAAATAAATGTATAAAATTTATACAAAATTAGAAGTTACGATTCTCAAAATACATATAAATTAGTAATTAAAATGTATTTTTACACATTTCAAATTAGTAATTATAAAATAAAAATATATTAAAAAGCACAAACTATTTTAAAAGATGAAAAAATATATTTTGAAATTACATTCCATATGCACCCAATTTTTTTACCATATTTGCAATTGCCAAAAAAAATTGCAGTCTGCATTATACTCAAGTTTTATTTTGTTGATGTTTGGTACAAATTATTTCTGCTGTGATTGCGAGGCAGCACAAGGCTATTTCATGCGTTTCTTCAAATGAGACTTTCTTTTAAAATAAAAATAACTAGGAAATTTTTATTTTCAAAACATATTTTTACTCGTACATAATCCGAAATGATAGAAAGGCAAAAGAATTGCAAACAAAATTTCTCCTTGTAATTAAAGAGGTCAATTTGACAATGAAAACAAACATGTCATGTCATTTCATTTTCGTGTTTCCCAGACGACTGGATTGTTTTTCCTTGTTTATTTGTCTTTACTAGATGACTGATTTAGCCAGAACAGACCGGAGTTCCAAATTGAAATTGGTCTAAAGAGAAAAAAGAAACACAAAAAAAAGTGAGAAAATTGTGAATGGAAGTGATCAAGAAGACTTTTGCATACTCACGTCAGTTTCTTGATTATGATTGAAGTGCAGTGTTGGTTACGTGAAATGAAATGCAACTCCCTTCAATTTCTTTTACGGGAACGAGACTAACAAGAGAGGAGAACACAAATCATTTTTTCCAACACATAGTCATTGCAAATAATTCAACTTCAATAACTGACGATGAATTTGCAGTCCACTGGGATAATTATTGTGAATTGAGAAAGACAAAGTTGATAATGAAGTCACAAACTTTTGATTTACTTGCACTACAGCTGACTTCCTGGTAACTAAAATCCGATTTTGTGTTGCAAACGTGAGGTGGACAGCTGAAAATGTAGCATTAAAAACTAAGATTGAAAATAATGATGTTACTATTCCTTAATACATTTTTTTTATCCGTTCATATCCAATACATTGACCACAAACGATAAGACTTTTTTTTTATTACTGATGAAAACTATTAAAGTTCGTAAAGTTACCACGTCAGCATACAGAAGATATGCTACTCAGTCCTAACTAGGATCAAACATTTCCACTTTAATTCTGTAGGCAAGAACTACACAAGTTCCATTGATCAATATTCAATTGGTTTATAGGTGAGGTAGGAAATCCCTCCATGTGACTGTGACCTCTTTGAGCATCTGTCTAAACTCTGATAGATTCTCTTGAAAGTATGACCCTGTTTCTTGCCATCCAGATATGATACACCAGTGCCGCAAATAATGAACAGGACACGCCAATGGTAAGGATATAGCAAAGTCCAGCTATAAATAAAAATACAGGTTCGCGCATTACATTGAATTGAAGACATTTTGGGTGACCAAGATGGGATAATTAAGTGGAACTGATAGAACTACACTGCTTGATCTTATTGCCGTGCATATTTCTTCGAGGAATAAATACTTGCTAGATTCCCTGGACTTTATAAAACCACATAATTGTTTTATTTCAAAACTACCAACAACGGGGATCACCAGGTCTCCATTCCAAAGCATATAACATTACACAACAATCCTACATAATCATAGTTCAGAAGACTGCATAAAGATGAAGCATAAGTTCAAAACAGCCTAATCTGTAGAAGAAACACGGATGCAAATCTAGTTCCTCAAGCCAAATAATGCTGTAATCTCCAGTACAAACTTTCAATATCGTGGGTACTTCGGTTGCCAATGCTGATGAGATCCCGGTTTATTGGAGTTTTATTATCCACAGCCACAAATGCCTGTTGAGTGAGGACATAATCAAACCGGGGTGCCCACTTCCTTGATCCTAGTTGTGCCATTGTTGAACAAATGTCTACCATGAATGCAACCCCACGAGCATGCATGAAAGGATTCAAAGAATCCACAGTCTCGATTACACTTTCATTGATGATCTCTGAATATGAATGGCCTTTCTTCCTCACAATCTCAATCTATTATATTTTACAGAAAAAAATAAATCAGGCAGAAGATCAGATTCCACTCCATCTAAACTGTCATATACGATGCACAACTTTTCTAAGAAAAGATGTATTAACCAGAAAACTTTGGCAGTAATCTAAGCGACACAAATCAACCGTTGACTTCAAAATCTATATGAGTTCCAGAAGATTTAAGCTTGAACAGAGTATAGAAAGCTCACCTGAGCCATCATTAATGCCACAAAGACACCAGCAGTGAAAGGGTACAGAGGACCTAAATCACCAGCTGGCCGTACTGCTCGAACACGCTCACCCACTTTCCACATCCTTGTCTGGTCAATTTTACCCATTGGAAATGCAGGTAAACCAGCCTTTTCCTGCTCATAAACCAAGAAAATATTGAAATGTGAAAAATGAAATTGTTTAGCAATCACACTCATGCATATGTTGCCTGGAATAAAGCATCTCAACAAAATGCACAAGTAATGTAGGACAAAATCAAAAGAAAACACTAAGAAATTTGCTTGTCCGCATGCAATCAGAGAAAAAAGAAGGGCAGAAAAAGGCATACATAAACCGACGTCCAGCCAAAACAACACTACGGATTTCACTCCCAGTGCCCACATCTTCATTAACACTCATAAGATATCCATGCAGGGACAATATGAAGCACTGTAGGCGGCCTCAAAATCCTTCTTTCCTTCTGCAGTCAATGAATTGTAAACTGCCAGCATGCCCTGCCAATAGATCAGCCACACCAACATTGATTATTTTATTGCTGAAATGCTAGAGGTGGAGAGAACAGGAAGGATGGAAAAACTTGACTGTTCACAAACCTTTGTCGATATGGTTTTAGAAACAATTCCAGTTACACACTCCACAGTATTCCTATAGGCAACATCTTCATTGATTCCGCTCTCAGTATACCTTCTGAACAATGCCTCCACAAGTCCATGCACAGCACCTAGTAAAATGCCTGCAGTCAAACAAATTAATACCAGATTCTAAAATGCAATTGAGAAATTGTCATAGATGATCCATTCTCACCTTGCTCCCCAAAAATGTCACTCCTGTAAAAGGAGAAGCAAAAGGAGAAGCAAGGGCAACTGACCATCCCAGAGCAACATCTGTAGCTCTGCCATCAATATCCTGCAAACATATTTTCAGAAACAATTAACTGCCAAAAACTTCAAGGCAGCACAAAGAACATAACTGGTGTGGCCAGAAGAGAGATAGAGAGAGAGAGAGAGACCTGATGGACTGCAAAACTGGCATTGATTCCAGAACCGTTGATTTCTTTCCCTTGCACATATAACCTCCTTACAGAAGGACCCATCCCCTTGGGGCATACGGCTATTACACTAATATTCTTTGGGAAGTCAAGACCCATTGATTGCAAATGACCAAGAAGGAAACCATGTGAAAGCCCAAGAATGCTATTTGGCTTCATGTGTGAAAATACTTTTTCATACTTATCTGCCTGCAATTCAAGAATAAAATTAAGGTAAAGAAATCTTTTTTACCTTTTTTTTTTTTGGAGGGGGGGGGGGGGGGGGTGTTCTGTAATGATAATACATGTACTGAAGCACAAATTAAAACACGCATTCCGAAATGCAGATAAATTAAATTGTGACTGTACAATGAACACTAAAAATATTGCGTAAAATGATTTTCAATGAGTCTAACATCGGCATCAAATTTTTTGTAACCATTAAGAACCCAAATGAAGTGAGGGCCTCTTGCTTTTACCAATCATCCTTTTTGAAGATCAGAAAACTTTATGGCATAAAAGATGTTGTGGCTCATCTTAAAAGAGAAGGGATCAGATTACAGTGGCTCATCTTAAACCAACAATTTTCAGGCATCTGCACGGGAAAATTAACCAGATATGGAGAATAAGAGAGTTGAAGTACGTTTAAGACATTTCTGTTGTCGGCTAATTCATAATTAAAGCAAGTTTACAGAAAACTGTTTGAGTATACAGTTTCAGATGAAGTAGCTGCTTATGTCCTTTAACCAGTAAGTGAATTAAAAACAATAAAAGGTGCACCATTATTTTGGTGCACACATCTAACAGATCTGGTTATAATCAGAATAATTCCAGTAGAAAATGGAAGAAATAATGGCAGACAAAATCATTGTATCTAGCTAGCTCAGAATAATCAATGAAAATTGATGAAAGTGGAATCCAGCAGGCAAAGGCTGCATCTGCAAGAAAAATCAATAAACTAACCTGAGCTGCATCAGAAATTAAGAGTAGCACAAGATCGCTTCCAGAAATAGTCTCCCATATGTCTCCAAGGGTACCATTTTCTTCACTGAACCCAGCCGCACAGGCCTCAGCAAATGAACGTGAACCTTTTCTTAACCCAATCTGCAAGAAGTTAAAATGGAAAACTACATATGCTTCATTAAAAGAACAGGGAACACATAAGATAATAGCCAAATTCCAATAGAGGCTAAAAGGGGGATAATGAAAGAAGATAATAATTGACCTTGACAACAATATCGGACTTTACTCCGGCAAGTGAATCTCTTAAATTCTGCGCTTAGGCAGGTTCCTGTAGAGATGTTGGTTAAGCAAATGTCTGTTAGCGTAATGCTAAAAATGTCCAAACTTGAACAAAAACAAGTTCGTTCCGGCACAATATCACTTCATAGAGCATATTGGTTCACATAGTCGAAAAACTTTTGAATTTGAGCCAAAACAAGGAAAATCAAGTCTCCAACGTTCAGAATATATACATTATAAACTAATTAGTATCAAGAAACTAACACTGCCAACAGACATAAGAAAAATTGATTGTAACAAACTAATTTTGGACTTATAAAACAAACAACAATTCTCAGCTCACAAAAAATAGCATAAAGCAATAAACTTTAAAAATCAAAGACATATAAATAACCTGCGAACCCCATCCGATGACCCCAATCTGCTTTATTCCCTTAAATGCATCAGGCAAGAGCTTGAACAAGTCCCTCCCTCCTCTGACAATATACTGCATTTCATTCAATCACACCAATCATCAATTATTAACAAAACCCAAATGTTATATTATCAAATGGATAATGCGCATTCATCTAAAATCAAAGAAAAAGTCAAAACACTTGTATTCATTTACCTCGTCATGACCAACTAGGTTAATCTTCTATTTCTTGAACACCGAAGTATCAAAATCAAGGGAAGTCTGAGGCTTGACAGCAGCGGGGGTAGACACCATCGTAGCCGAAACAGCTGAGCCGCAATTGGAGGCGGCGGCCGAAGTAGCGGGGCGAGCTGTGAGGGACTTAAGAGAAGGTGCTGAGGAAGACAGGAAACTGAGGTTGTGGGGAAGGGTCTTGGGATGCGGTAACAGGGTTTTTGAGGTGGGGGTGGAGGAGGCAGAGGAAGAGGAAATTGTGAACGAAATAGTAGTAGCAGCCAGCACCGCCGCCATGAATGACAGATAGCAGAAGTGTGTGTGCATGTCAAAAGTGAAATGCGGAGAACATAAAAGGGATTTTTGGGGATACTGTTTGGAATGCTTTCAGGTGCCGTTTGTTTAGAGGGCTTGGGATGGGTTTGGAATGGAATTGGGTAAAAATGACGGCATGTTTGGTTCAGTGTAATGAATAAGACTGTAATTGAATTTCAATTGATAGAATTAATTCAGAATGAATTAATGAATTGAATTGAATGAGTTTGGTTCAAAGGAATTGAATAAGGTTGGAATCATTATTTTGTGTTTGGCTGGGGTGAATAGAACTAATGAATTGTGTTAAATGACTAAAATACCCTTATCTTAAGCATTTTATTACTGAGTGAGAAAATGATGAGAGAGAAAGAAGGGTGAGAAAATGATGAGAGAGAGAAAATAGAGTGAGAAAAAATAATGAGAGAAAAAGTAGAGTGAGAAAAATGATGAGAGAGAGAAAGTAGAGTGAGAAAAATGATGAGAGAGAAAGTAGAGTGAGAAAAATGATGAGAGAAAAAACAAAATGAGAAAATGATGAGAGAGAAAGAAGAGTGAGAAAAAATGATAAGAGAAAAATGATGAGAGAAAAAACAAAATGAGAAAATGATGAGAGAAAAAACAAAATGAGGAAATGATGAGAGAGAAAGAAGAGTGAGAAAAAATGATGAGAGAGAAAGAAGAGTGAGAAAATGATGAGAGAGAGAAAGAAGAGTGAGAAAAAATGATGAGAGAGAAAGAAGAGTGAGAAAATGATGAGAGAGAGAAAGTAGAGTGAGAAAAATGATGAGAGAAAAGTACAGTGAGAAAATGATGAGAGAGAAAATAGAGTGAGAAAATGATGAAGAAAATGATGAGAGAGAGAAAGTAGAGTGAGAAAATGATGAGAGAGAAAGTAGAGTAAGAAAATGATGAAACAGAGAAAGTAGAGTGAGAAAATGATGAGAGAGAAAGAAGAGTAAGAAAAATGATGAGAGAGAAAGTAGAGCGAGAAAAATGATGGAAGATAATTAGAGTGAGTTGAAGGGTAAAATTAGAGTGAGAAAAATGATGAGAGAGAAAGTAGAGTGAGAAAAATGATGGGAGATAATTAGAGTGAGTTGAAGGGTAAAATTGGAAAAAAAAATTGGCAATTACATCCTTCCTAGGAATTCCAATTCGGAGGTTGCATTGCTGAATTTCAATTCAGCCTTCTTGTGTAATTGGAATTCCTTTGGAGTTTCAATTCCTTTGAACCAAACAAAGGAATTCTGGTTGACTAAGTTAACTAAAAAATTGCCAATTTCCTTGAACCAAACATGATGTCACAGTTTGATGGAGGGGGATGGGTTTTGGGAAAGTATTAGAGGTGGATTTTTGGAATAGTTAAAACCTACCCTACAGTGGGTTTGAGGAGAAGGTTTTGAAGATGGCTCAACGCGTCTATAATGCAAAAAGCAAATATATAAAAAGCAAATATATAAAAAGAAAATGCGCTTGTTTAGATATTAGAGTATGAAATTGAAATTGCACACTTTTTGGTTAAGATGTCATTACAGAATGTCCATTTCTAGTCAATAGTAATGAGAAATTTTATGTCCTTTTAATTTTAACTACCACAATCCATTGTCTGGTGCTTTTAATTGGAAATTTTACTTAGGGTCAATTTGATTCTATATTAGCATTGAAATTACGTTAAAATTAGAGAATTTTTTTTATTCTATTTGATTGAGTCTTTATAATTTTGTTCTTATTTCATCTTATTTATAATATTTATTTTACAATATTTTCAAATTATGTAAATAAATTATAAAATTTAAACTTAAATCTATAAAAGTATATTCCGTGTGAACCTCTTAGGATTCAATTGCAAATTAATGCTTGTGAATTTCGTTTAGGGTTGGGCTTCGAGTTGGAGTGAAACCTTGTTTACTTAAGGTTTGTCAAGCTTGGACTTGTCCAAAAATGAACAAAATATCTTAACTTCGCCAAAACACGAGAAAATATTCTGTGCATTTCCTTCAATATGAAAGATTGTTGTGCAGTTAGACACAATTAGAGAAGATAATCCATTTACGTAATAGGAGAGCAGAAAGAGAAAATTATATAATTGATTTGTTACGTTAAAATTAAAAATATATAATAGATGTATATACTATTTTTTCAAACGAGTATTCGACAGTTTTAATCCCTAATATTTAAGGTCCAACTGTATTAGCACCCAAAATTTTAGGTTGATAAATTTAGTCTTTGTAATTTTAATTTATAACAATTTAAAAATAATTAATGAAAAAAGTTAATAATGTAACAGTTGAAGCACATAGAACCCACATTTATATAATGTTTTTAACAATTTTAGTCTCCAATGTTTAAAAGTTTGATAATTTTAATGTTTAATATTTAAAGGTGTGACAATTTTTGTCCCTACATAATTTAGATGGACAAATCTATTTATATTATTTAAATTTGTAAAAATAAAAAATTAGTCTCATTAGTTTAAAAAAAAATAGAAAGAGTAATTGACATATATTTATTTTATTTTCCACATCAGCATGAGTAAAAAAACAAGGACCATTTTTTGTTTCATATTTTTTAATTTTTTTCTATTGATATTGATTTAAAAAATTAAAAACAAATATTTGTTAATTTACTCTTCCCATTCTTTTAACGTAATAAGGTCAATATTTTTTTAATTGTTATAAATTGAAGATGTAAAAATTAGATTTGCTTATCTAAATTATTTAGAAACTAAAATTATCAAAATTTTAAATATTAGGAACTAAAACTGTCAAAAATAATATATAAATGTGAGTCTTATATGTTTCAACCGTAAAGTCGTTGACTTTTTTCATGAGTTGTATTTAAAATGTTATAAATTAAAACTATAAGGATTAAATTTGTCTGCCTAAAAACTTTGAAGACTAAAATTGTCTGACTCCAAATATTGAGAATTAAAACTATTAAAAACTCTTTTTAAAAAAACACCAACATTCAACTTAATAAGCCCATTCTCTATTACTCAATTCCTTTTTTAAAAAAAAATAAAATCACTTAAAATTAACTATAAATTTTTAGTTATAAAGTGAAAAGCATTTAATGTATCATTAAATATTATTTAATATTTAATTTTATTCTTAGTTTTTAATTTTAAACATATATTGTCACTATTTAGTTGCATGATGCAGGAAAAATTGAGAGGGTGATATGCTGTTCTTTTAATATGGGCCTTTTGCGAAGAAGATCATACTACTAAGCGCAGGTCAACCTGGGAATTTTCAGATCCTGGAGAAAGCAGGCCTTTCGCTTTGAATTGACCTAAACTGATGAAGGGAGCCCTTAAGCAAGAAATAAAAAGGCAGATTGATCCATTCTCAATTGACAGATTGACTATTGTTTTTCAAAACTTTATTAATCCTCCCTCCATCTTATGGGGAAAAAAAATGCTTTTAATTTTTTTGTTAAAAAAATCTACTTTTAGAATAAAAATCATTTAACACACTTATTACTAATTATGTGAGGTAATAATTAATGTAGAAATAAAAATATATAATTATATAATTAATAATGCATTAAAAGTATTATATCTAACTAAAAAAATATCTTCCTCAACCTGAAGTGGCTCTTTTTTGGGGATAGATGAAGTATCTCAAATCTAAGCATATTTAATTGATAATTATAATGAAAATATTGGCAAAATTTAGTCCATATTTTGCAAATGCTTAATTTTATTCTTATATTGCAAATTATTTTTTTCTATCTATTTTTTTCCTCTTTTTTAGTTTACTCTTAGATTACAAATTAACAAACTTACAAATACTTTAATTAACATTTAAAAAATTCTGAACTGTTAATTTTAAAATTTAATATCAAGTCTAACATTCAATCAAGACCACAATGAATAATACTACCTCCATCTTAAAAAAAGAGTCTATTTTTAAAAAATTTCTTTGTTCCAAAAAAAAAATCCACTTTGGATGTGTGAAATTTTTAGATTGTGTTTACTAATAATGATAATAAATAACCCAAATTAAAAAGTAAAGATAAAAATGAATTTTTTTTTCGAGACGGAGGGAGTAATACCTTTCTTAATTATGGTTGGCTGAAAAAGATAACACACTAAATTTTATTGTGAATTTCTTTTCCTTCACTAATGTGAAGTATAAATGCTAATATCTTTCCACATTTACTAATTAATAAGAGGTTTATAATGGTAAACAATGACCAGTTGTACACTAGCCAATGAATCCAAATCCTATATGATAAATCAAAAACAAACAAACCATACGAATGAACTTGTGGTTTTCATTTTTACAAACTATTCTTCTCCATCATCAGATCAATTATGAATCCACAGTTCCATACTAGAATACTATTGTACCAGTTACCCACGTGCTTGTTGAGGATCATGCAAAAAAAAAAAAAATCATCTTCATTTATTATTATTTTTTTTGGGTTTAGGTGACTTGCAAATGATCATCTTCATGACTTGAAATAATAATATTAAAGGAAGACCAAAAAAAAAAAATCATTAATTATCTTATGCCTAGAGTTGACTCCAAAAAATATTTTTATTTTTGGGGGTAGGTAATTTTGCATATCATTCTAATTTGCTAGCATCATCCCAACTTAATCATTTCAACTAAAAAATGATTTCTATCAAATTTGGTAGTGTTATGAGTTTAATTAGTAGCTCTAACAATGCCTGCCACATAAATTAATAAAATTATCTAACTAAACCTCAACAAAACACTAGGAATCCAATGTCATTTTTGTCTCTATTTCAAGTTCTTTTTTTTTTTTTTCGAATTTGTAATCATTAATTATGTCTTTATTTGTGTGGAAGGGACTTCAATCTTAATCATCGAGCTTTAAACATTAAATGAGATAAATGCATTGCTATCCCCAATAGAATTGCTTGGTTTTTAGTTTAAGATTATTTATATTTTTGATATGTTATTGGCCGATAGCATAAAGTGTGAAATTTCACAATATATGTTAGTAAATATAGCGCATATATAACTGAGTAACATATTTAAGAGATCTAATTCATAATTTTCTTGTATTAAATATATATTGCAATCACTATATTTTTATTTTTTGCACAACAAATCAACGGAGAAAAATGAAATGTTTAACATTGGTCAATATTTTAGGTTACTTTGGTCAATAGAAATAGAATGTCATATTTTTTGCCCCTAGTATATGTAGTTAATTCTAGGTTTTTTTTTTTTTTTTTGGAATAGAATGAGGAGCCCTTTTGGAGATAAGCAATTAATTTTATTATAAATTGAAAAAAAAAAAAGGAAAACGGAAATGATGAAGGTAGTCAAACATAAGATTGAGGTGAAATCAATACATACATGTAAAATTTGTTCTCATCTTTTATTGAATTCCAAATTAATTGGACTAAGTGTTGTTCTTTATTTTCCTAATACATGGTTATTTAAATGTCATTGTTTAATTATTTAGTTGACCACATTTTGCCTCCCAAAAGGGGCCAAGTGTTACAAGAACAATGGTTGACTTCTTGTTGATAATGGTCACATTAAGAAGTTGACTGATCATATCAAATAAAAATGTAAGAATTAGTTGGTGCTATTGTCATTCCAAGAAATTTTTAATGTTTGCATGAGGCTGCAATCCTTGTTCTTCACTTATTTTGATGGGAATTTGGGGTTTACCTAGACAAATAGAGATTGGAAGTGAACTTGGTTCTTGTTTTAAAAATAGCCCACAAATTAACTCTAGAATCTTGATTCCACAGATAAAAAGAGAAAGTAGTACTACTAAAAGATATGAAGAAAATAAATTTAAATTGTGTTAATAATCATAAAGCTGAAAAATATTCTCATTTTCAATGAGTATTACAGAGGTGCGAGTTATTGGCCTTCCATGTTTATTTAAAAACCTCATTGGAAATAAATGGAAGGGATGAAATTTTATTGAGTAACATATTCTAGTAAATTAAAATTGGTAGTTATAAAATAATTATTGAATAATTAATGGATAATGGAAGTTTTACTTACTTTATTTTTTAATACTTATATATATTATTATTATTATTAAATTTATTTTTATTTAAAAGCAAAGTACCCTGTAATTGATTGCTGGCTAAATCTCAATAATCCAGTTGACTGGTGGTGATGGATAATAACCAATTGATGATTCGACCAGCTACTATCTTCTAAAATTAATTAAAAAATATTATTGAGATGAAAATTTCTAATTGTATTAAATGTCATTTTCACCCATTTCAAAACTTAATGAGAAATTTGCTATTTAATTCTATTTATTCCTTACCTATTTGAATCTTCCTCAATTGTCACCCCTTTCCTCCTAATTGCTACCCCTGCATCATCATATTATTTTACTTAACTGTTTAACTATCTAAATTACATTTTTTTTTTCGAAACGATAATATATTAAAAAAAAAGGCACAATGACCAATGTACAGAACCTTAAGAGCTTAGAAAATTTCGTGGTGTCGCTAAATTACATTGTTGTTGGAAAGGTAAAGTTAGGACAAATTGAGGATTTTTTAAGGTAAAGTAGAAAAGAGAGATCATACATATCTTCAGAATGATACGATTTGATCTTACTCTCCCTAGGGATACCATAAGCTCAAAAGAAAAGCCAACCTACATTTTTTGGTTCCACAAAAAAAGTGGAGCTTTATAAAATTCAACCAACAGCCAGGTTTAAATCCTCTTTTATTCTACCAAAGTCTAGTCGATGGAGGACGTCATCAGTTTCTTTTGCATAATCAGTGCAAAAATATGTTTATGAATTATCATTTTGCGAGGAATAATAAAGAATCTTAACCTTTTTTTTTTTCAATGAAAATGAGAGAATCAAACTCAAAGATAGATAGTGACAAATAAAAACTTCCAAAGAGTATTGTAGCAAAGGAAGTAGGCAAAAATCTTTGAAAAAAGAAGGCTTAAAATGAGCAGGATATGCTTGGCAATGGCTTAAAATGTGATCTCATATGTACAATGGCGTCATTGTACATATGTACAATGGGTTAAAATGTAACCAGCATGAGCTGGTTACTTACTTCGAGAGGGCCCTATAACTTAAAAGCTGATGGCCTAACAAGCTTGACCAAGGAGTATAAATTTGATGTGCCTCAATTTAAAATATGGAAAAAAGGGGCCACCAAGCATATGCAGCCAAATTGGACTTCAAGAAGAAGAGTTAAAAATGACCAAATCAATTACCACAAAAAACAAAAAAAAGTAAATATAGTACAGGGAAAACAAACATATAAAGTTGTAGTGCATATCTAGGTTGAAGAATTTGACAATATTCTCAAGTGCTAAAGAAAGAGTGATAGCTTTAATGGCAAGGACAACCTTTTCAAGATTTTGAACAACTTTTTGGGATCCATTTTTAGATTCTAAAGAGGATGTGCTGATAATGATGCTTTAATTGCTTATTGGGATAATAATTGCAAATGACCATTTGAAATCCCCCTTTTCCTCACAAATTAATCATCTCTTGAATGATAAAATGAACAAGTATTTGTATATTCGCAAGATTACACAATCATGCTGAAAAGGAAATTTATCTAGTGGACAATAAATATAATATTTAAACATATACAACATCTATCCAAACTTGTGAGAGGCAACGAATAGGAGAATTTGAATAGATTATGTTATATTGATTTGAGGAAGCAACAATGTTGATAAGTCCATCTGTGAAAGATGAAATTCATATTGATCAATGTTCCTTGCATCTTATCCTAACAGTACTACCATATATTGAACCAAATCCAACAAAATGCCAAATTGTGTAAATGGGAGTTCAGCACTAGCAGACAACCGGATTACATGGATAATGCAATAAGAGATGCCAATCCCTTCTCGCCATCAATCATCAAATCTTTCCTTAGATCCTCCCAACCTCGTCCAAAAATCAAGAGGGGATGCATGACAGTCCAGTGTCCCATTTGGGTTATGCTCAGTACGATTGTCACATCTATTGTTTTTTCAATCAGGTGACAGTAATTTCTTGATACCAAACGTGATTGATTTGGTCAGATACAAAAGAGACAGAGACAGTAATTTCAAAATTACTGGATAAATCTTACCAGCACTGTACCTTTTGAATGTTCTTTCGCATACGTATCCTTGTTTGAGTAACAAAACAAACTTTCAACTAAGTAAAATTTTTGGTTTGGTTCTCAAATTCAGTTGAAACTGAATGGACAAACATGGAAGTGTTAAGAACAAACAACAAAGAAACAAACCAAACCAAAGAAGTAAGAAGGAATGAGGTCATTCCAAGTTGTAAAAATAAACAAATGGAGTCAATTACTAGTGTTAGATTAAAAAAATGTTAAAAGTTACTTTTAGTAGTTAATTATAATATTTTTTTATAATGATTAATATGTTAAGTATAAAAAAATAAAATTTAATTATTATTTTTTTAAAAAAATAATAAATAATTTTATTTTTTTTATTTATCACATAAATTCCTATAAAAAATCACTATAAATCATCACTATTAATATTATTTCTCTTTTTATATATATATATATATATATATATATATATATTATATAAAAGAAAAAACTCCCTCCAAAACAAAAAAATTTACTAAATTAGACCAACCTTAGGGTTTAAATAGTGGGTGTGAACGGCACACTAAGCCAGTCTAGTCCACTGTGATTGCTACTCACATCAAACTAAACCACCAGTGTCCTGCACCAAACTCCGCCTTCCGGCCACCACAACCACCGCTACTACCGCATTCAGAAGATCATTTTTAAGCTTCTCTCTTCTGGGTTTTCCCAAATTATCCTTCAATGCCCGGAACCACTGTACATTATTGTTCATGTCCAAAGCTCTTTAGCAAAAGTTTCCACCTTTAAGGAATGGGACTTGAAAAAACAACAGAACAAATCACTCCCACTTCAAGAATTCTAGAATTCTGTTACCCCATGCTCTCCCTTTGGTCATCTCCAACCAACCGCCCACCTGGCTCAATCTTCTTCTTGCAAAGAAGAGTATAAATTCTGTTGGAAAAAAGCTTCATTTGTGTGTTATAACTGCAAATTTTGGAGGGATTTGTTCTTTGTAAAATTAAAAAGATGGAATACTTGAGTTGTTTCAATGGGTTTCCTGAGAATTACGGGTTCCAAGGGATGGTGAAAAATGGGTCGGTCTCATCCTCATCTTTAGTGTTGGATAATGAAAAAGGTGAGCTTGTGAGGGCTATGGTAAGGCCAGGGCAAAAAGAAGTTAATGCAGAAAAGGCATTGATTGCTTTGAGGAACCATAGTGAAGCAGAGAGGCGAAGAAGAGAAAGAATTAATGGTCATTTGAGTACGCTTAGGAGTCTAATTCCTGGAACAAATAAGGTAAAAAAAATATCTCCATGTTTTTTTATTGTTTCCTTCTGGTTCTATCTTTGCTGTGAAGAACTGGTTCAATTCGTTTGAAGTTTTGAACTTTATCCACTCTTCTTATTCATGGAAATGTTTTACTTCATGTGATATTGGAGTGTTAATTGTACAATTTTGAATTATTCTGAACTGAATAATATCATGCGAATAAAGGAATCTCATCGTCCTTGTATCTACTGTTTTTTTGTACTTGTCACGGAAAATTTTATTACAAATTTGTTCAGTAGTGTTTCTCAGTGGACTGATAGCTGCAAAACTTCCGGCAGCTCTCAGTACATCTCGCTTGTAGGAATATGTCGTGAATAATCCTATGAGAAAACTCGTAGTAATTTGGAGGCAAGCTGTTTTAAAAATAAATATAGATGCTAAAACCGTCATCCATGAGTTGAAAATCATTCTTGGCTTTTGAGAATTATCTTTAAATTTGTTCTAGTCTTAAGTTTCTAGGGAGTCATTGGTGTAGTAGTTTGTTGCTTCATGTTCTGGTGTGTTTGACTCTTAAAGGTTGAAACTTGTAGAATTGCTTACCGTATTTGGATCCGAGTTCGTGCTACTATAACTTTCTGACATTAGACTGTTGCAGATATTCTGCATGCTATATGAGTTTCAGAAGTTTTATTTAAGCTACAATTTTGTTGGCAGATGGACAAAGCAGCGTTACTGGCTGAGGTGATTAATCATGTGAAAGAATTGAGGAAAAATGCAGCTGAAGCTAGTAAGGATATGCTTGTGCCATCAGATATTGATGAAGTAAGAGTAGAACAAGAAACAGAGGGAGTTGGGGAAGCTTCTTATACTGTCAGGGCATTTCTGTGTTGTGATTATAAGCATGAGCTTCTTTCTGATTTGAGACAAGCTCTCGAAGCCCTTCCTCTGAAAACAATTAGGGCTGAGATTGCAACATTAGGAAATAGGATGGTCAATGTTTTCGAGATAACTGGATGTGACCAATTGAGTGCTGATGATTCTGAAGGATGCCAACTCCTTTTAAATTCAGTTCGTCAGGCTTTAAGGTCCGTGCTTGATAAATTTTATGCATCAGAAGAGTTCTTGTCCAGAAATTCGCTCTCAAGCAAGAGACGCAGAGTTTCTTTATTTAATTCTTCAAGTTCATCTTCTGTAGAAAATTTCTGGTGAAAAAGCAACTTCTACTGATAGGTTGTATTTTTCGCGTCTGATGCTCTAAGCTTTTCTGCGACCAAATGATTTGGTGTAAGATAGTGGTACAGACATATGCCTTAGCATATATATCTTCTGCTTTGGTACAGAAAGAGGTGTATATGCCATTGCATATGCTATATTTTATACATGTATGAATCTGTTGTTGTTTTTGTAATATGTATTATCAACAATAGAATGAATATCTTCCCTGTGTATTTCTGTAATATGACTTCTTCATGTCCTGTTTCTATGCCATTGATTGATCTTAGCCTTCAACCCATTTTACCGCAGTTCTGACCCCATTACTGCTTTAAGAGGAGAAACCAATACATTCTTTATGAGGAAACATTAATTTGGAGTTTGAAATGTCTCTAAATTCTTGATAATGTTGTTTATGCATGAAACATCTTGGGTGCCGTATGAAGTACTTTTTAATGCATCAAAACTCCGATGGAGATTCTTCTTGTGCTAAAGAGTTCTAATAATTCAACATGAGGCTTTTATTTTGGTGTTTGGTGCACATGGTTCTGCATTCCATCTGCTAGAATGTGCTACACTAGTGCATGGAATAGAATATACGTACACAGCATACCAAGTATGGAAACAAACAAATAATTTTTCATAGAAATGATTGATAATAATATTTCAACAATTTTCAGTGTTCGGGGATTCTGATTCATTTGGGATATGGATTGTTCTGATTCAACATGAGCAGTTAACATATTGGATCCTTTTTTCGTCAGGAAAAAAAAAGTGCAGAACAAGTCTCTACAGGTTGATTTACTCTTCCTGGCCGGCATCTCTTTTGTGGAATCACCAATTTCTGCCTCTTTTGCAATTTAAGTTTCATTGGTGTAAATAAGCTACTTGTAAGGTCAACCTTTGTTTCAACATTTAAAATTTTTAGAGTTTAGAACTGAAAAATCAAAATGCTTTACGTAACAAGAAATGACCAAACTCTGGATTGCAGTGCTAAATGACTAGCCCTCTAGAAGATTTCAACAAATTAAAAACCTATTTTCCAAACACACGTCGTGTACTGTTCGGAGTTTTTAAATCTTCTGTACGATATTCACCACCTAATACCTGCCGTTTGCATTAAAAAAAACATTGTAATGAAGTATATTGTAATAGTTGTAATAAGCAGCCATTGATGACTGTCGGGAAGACCATGCATGTGTGGTTGTTTAGTTCTGCGTATCTTGTATAAGGGACAACTAGCCTCATCTGTGACGTTCTTGTTGCTTAAATTTTCCATGGGATGATGATGCATGATACCTTGTTCTGTTATTGGGTAAAAATAGTCAAACAAACAATGCAACATGTTTAAGCTAGCTCTTAATAATCATGCTATCTTTTTTCTTTCTTGCATTTTGAAAATTCATTCCATTGAATCTTCTTTGGGTTGATTGTTGTTATCATATTGATTAATTCAAAAAATGACTTCCCCAGTCAAATAATAATGCCAAACTGTCTTATTTATATACTTGTTGACAAAGAACAATCTGACAATTATTGTTACAAACCTTGTCCTAAATTCAAATGACTTTCAAGTTTCGGAGATTATTTTGGCACTTCTCTTCAAGAACTCTCCGTCATTGAGAGTTCAGTCTACCTTCTAATCAGTCTTTTCTCGCCTTTAAGTAACTTCTATAATTCTATGGTGTCAAGTTGCGGAGAATTTGTTTCTGTTTCTTTATATTGATCATGTACAAAAATCTGTTAAGAAGATACAAGATTGGGACAATGATGAAAAGGGTACACAGTTTCAAGTGCTTTGTACAATGTTTGAGGAATTAAACCATCAATCTCAGGGTTTGTTGAGGCTTCAACCCTTTCTAATGTCAGACTTGATAATGCAGAATTCTTTTCTCTCTCTCTCTGTCGAGCCGTTGCTGCCGTTCTGCATAGCCAAGTGACTAAGTTTGATCCCATTTACACTCATATTGATCATCTCTAGGAAATGCTTATACACAAGATATGTACTTGAGGATTGACATTTTCAGGTTTGTTAATATTTTTGATCCTGATTTGGTAGCATCTCGAGGAAATGTTACTAATGGACATGTAGGAATATTAAGATGCTTCCTGGTATTGATCCTCAAAAGTAAAAAGCATAGAAAGATAAATCAATGTCTTAGTAGCCAGATGATACAAGAAAGACAGATGATGACATATTGGCTACAACACCAAAATCTAGAACAATAACTGGAATCTACTGAAAGGGCAATCTTTGTTTTTGTCTTTCTTGATCTGCTGACATATTGGCTAGAGCAGGGTATGAAGAAACTGGTCATATGCAATTTGATTGATTGTTCTAATTTCTAGCTTCTGCTCCTGTAAGACTTGATCCAAAGAATCAGAAAACCTAGAAATCTGTACAAGAAAATGTAAAGCAACATGACAAATAGGTTATTCCACTTCTTTGACTCATCTATACCTAGCTTCCTCAATAAATCATGACCATACAGGAAGCACACTCCTCCAACACTTTCAACACATTTCAGGTGCCCCTTGCTTCCCCCAAACTCATTTATCAAAAAACTTTCGAAAGGATACTTGAACAAACTCAAGTAGTGCATGAAAATCCAGCACTTTGGTGTCTCTTCCTTCGATATAAAGTAGCCCGAAAAGAGAAAGAATGCCCCCATAATGCCTGCAATCAAAGACATTCCTGAGATGAAATTTGGCACTAGAGCACTAAAGCATGCCACAAACGAATTTGACATTGAGACAACCATCCAAGCCACCAGAGAGAAATAAAGATATCCATCAAATTCTTTTCGCAATCCAACTATCCAGTAAACTGGGGTAGTGAAGAGAAGGGCTACTAACAAAAGGAAAGGAAGAAACACAATGGTGTTTGCTATGATGTAAGAAGATAATCTATAGGCTCCTCTTGAGGTCTCTCTCACTAAAATTCTCCTCTCTTGTAAGAAAATTGGTAGAGCTTCTGTAGTGGAAGACAACAAGAAGGTCAGGCTGAATGCAAAGAATCCTATTTGGCTTTGTAGGCTTGATGTCTTGGAGTTAGTGTATGCATTCATGAAAATTGTCCCCAGTAGGATCCCTGCAAGCAAAGCTTGAATTGTCCTTGCAGCAGAAAGCTGCTTTGATCTGAAGATATTATTTGAGAATCTCTGAGTCAGTATGACTACCTCCTTTAATGAAGAATTGGAGTAAGAAATGTGCTTGTCTTCAACGTTGGCAAAAACAGAACTTATGGCAACATCATTAGTGTTTTCTTCTGGTTCACAAGTTTCAATGTCAATTTCTTCTATACGCAGGCTTTCTGATACATCAATAGCAAATTCAAGCACATTGAAATGATGAGGAATGCAATGGCCTGTAGACTTGAGCCTCTCCTCCAGGCAACACAGGGCTCCCTCGTGAAGAACAGTACCATCAGATAATAGAATGACCTTATCAAATAACTTAAGAATTCGATAACCAGGTTGATGGATGCTTATCAAGATTGTTTTCCCCTGGTTCTTAGCCATAGATTTTAGCAGCATCATCACATGGAGAGCTGAGGCTGAATCAAGTCCCGATGTTGGTTCATCAATCAAAACAACAGCAGGATCATGAACCAAATCGACCCCAAGTGACACCCTTCGCTTCTCACCACCAGAAATTCCTCGGCTAGACTCACTGCCAATCCTCACACCAGCAACATGGTCCAATCCAAGCTCTTTCAATAGCTCTTTAACTCTTTCTTTGGCCACCTTATGTCCCCTATGGAGCCTGAGACATGCACTATACGTGAGAGTCTCTTCCACTGTGAGATGTGGGAAGAGAGCTTCATCTTGTGTCACATAACCTGATATTCTCCGAAAATGTGTGACATTCAAGGGCTGATCATTCACAAGAACACAACCGATGATTCTAGAGGGGACGATTACTCCTGCAAGAATTTCCAACAATGTGGTCTTTCCTGCTCCACTAGAACCTGCAATTGCTGTTAATTCCCCTGGCTTGGCTTCACAATTTACATTTTTCAAAATGTACTTAGTCTTATTGTTGACAGCTTCCTGGCAGCCACCCCAATTCAACAACTGATCATATTTGGTTGGTGAGAGTTTGTACGAAAGGTTTCTTGTTTTTATACTATACAAAGTTTGCTGATGACCAGAAATTGGTGAAACCATTGCTAAATCCATTTTTAGAAAGCAGAGGATGATGAACTGACTCAGCAAACTGGCCCTTTCTTATACACAACTTTTGACACTAAGATGACAAGCTGATAGTCCTACTTGCATACCAGGATGGTTTCCCAGAACATTTAAATAATGGTGAATCTGTCAAAATCAGTGACACAAAACTTGTCTCAACTTGGACAGTGCCCCTCCATTTATGCATTTTGTACACGATGTAGATTGAAAATTCCATATTTTGAGGTTAGAAAGGTCAAAGGTGGCGCATGAATTATGCCATCAGAACTTCAATTGAAAGTTGATGGATGCATGGAAACTCTAAAACGGCTGAAACCGCGGTATCACGATGAGGAAATGATAAATGCAGAACATGAAAAGATAATAAATTGGTCTTGGTTATCTCACCAATTATCACATTTAAGGTTCTGAATGTCTGAAAAAGAAATGGCAGTTACTTCAGTTACATTAACCATAATGATCTATAGATTTTAGACCAGCAGTTATATAGAGATTCTTGGTACTATAACCGATGTCATAGGATAAGGAGAGAGCATTGACGGATTACTTGTGCCACAGCTTATGAAAATACAAAATAAGCAATACCATGACACTCATAAAACTCAATAGAAATGATGTCTGTTTCTCTAATTAAATGTAACAAAAGACAATTCAACCTTAACAAACTATAGGCTAATACTCATGCCTTCAATAAACGTAGCATAATGTAACTAAAAGCCAACCAAAAATAATAATATCCACAATTATTCAGGAAAGCAAAAAATCCTTGTCTATAGAAGTAACAAAAAAGTGTACATATATATAAATATTTTTGGCTTTCTCATTTGTATTTTGACTTTATTTTGGGCAGTGCAAGTCATATTAGATGAATAGGACAAAGAAGGATTACGTAGATCCTATTGAACTCTCAAGACTCAAGTATTTGGTGGGATGTTTAAAAAGAAACGGGTAATCAGGCAATGTTGCAGGCCGACTGGCCAACTTGCACAAATATGGTTTCAACGGGGAAACCAAACTTACAAATTGCTAAATTTGACCTCCTTAGCCAAGCAATGTTGACATTGCAGCAAAGTTTCAATGCTTGCAGCAATATCTCATTTCTCTAAAGCTATTGATGAATCTCACTTTGGAGATAGTTGATGTGGACAATCAGAAAGGAGGGGCAGATTCCAATAGCTTAGTCCTATAACACAAAAATAGTAAAAGTGAGTCTTTGAAGATGTTCTGAGAAAGATCATTCGATATTTAAATTAATTTTTTAAGATAGAAAAAAGAATAGGTATCAAAAGTTTATGGTTACATTTTTCTCTAACTTGAGGCATATTATTTCTAATTATAGTGAACCGATTTGCAGTCTATCGATTATTAGGAATGGTGTTGTTTATGTTGGCTTATCGTGTAGACAGTTTTACACTAGTAGTTAATTTAAACGATATCATATGTTTGCTAGTGTAATTTGTTTCATGTATTCACAAATATTTATAATATAATAATAACGGGTTATATTCGCTAAGCTCACTTCATTATGAATAAGAGCTTGAAATTTTAAATGCCAAGTTTCAATGTTTTGACTCATGTTTATTTCACAACCCATCAATGATTATGCATTTTGATTCTATATTCACGTCTAGCTAGCCAGGAATATTGAGATCATAATTTAGACCAAATTGGCATGTTGAGAGCCATATCACATCACACTACTCAAAGGGCAAGTTCCTTGAACCTTTAAAATTTCCATGATTAACATTCTCAAAAAATAAATGTCAACCCTCCAATGCATTGCCAATGAATTGGTCCTGTTGAAATTGTCATACCACTAAGTCGACCCTAAGGTGCAAGAAATGCTCGAGGATTAACAACTAAACTTGACAAAGAAACACCTGAAATTTAGCTTAAATTTGCACTCAGTTTGTAATTTTCCTAATGATCTTTAGAGACAATTTTCCCCAATAACATGTTTATTGGTCCTAGCACCTCGATAAGCCTATGTTTACTGTGGGGTTGTGGATTGAGAGGACTAACTGACGGATTTCTCTGTTTTTTCCCTGGTATCTTGGATGGTTTGTCTCAATATCAAGTTCTTTGCTATCGTTTTTTAGTGCCCCATAACCTTTTTGTTTTTTTTGTGTCCTCAAGAAGGTCTTTGATGAAAGCCATTACGGACGCATTGTTCCCTCTTTCCGGGTACTTTGTACGAAAGAAAGGCATACCCAAATTTTGGATTTTTCATGCACTATGTGAGCCTCATGAAGAAAGACGTACTTCAGCTTGAGCAAGACCAAGTATCATGGATTTGTTTGTCATTTATAACATTTGTTAAGACACTTTTTCAATTTTTAATACATCTATTATCTTACCATCACTATATTAAAAAATAAAAAATACTTTTTGAAATACTATTCATACTTTAGAAAATGTTTTGACAGAGAAGATTAACAGATATGGGGGGAATGTTTTGGCAACCCAAAGTTACAATTATTAAAATAATTTAGGAACAAGTTTATGGGAAGAATTTTTGTAGAAAATCATCACAGACCCTTAATTAATCATCATGCTGTTTTTCCATTTTGGGTTTCAGATCCCTCCAATTCTCGTACACATATTAAAGCAAGGTCGAACAAGTTTTGGATAAAATTTCTATTTCCATGGTTTTTATTTGTTTCTTGGCTTATCACACTTGCCAATAATGTAATAATTGCTCTTTTCAGAATTGTTGATAAATCTTATAGTTTGTGAAATTCGAAAATCTAATATTTTACTCATATAAAAGTAGTAGTTGTGACTCTCAATATGACATTATGCAATAGGAAAGTGCTCTTATATTCACACCTATGGAGTGGTATGGTATGACGGTGAGGACTTGATCATAATACTAAGGCTGCGTTTGGACAAGCTATTCCCATTTGCAAATAAGAAAATTTTCAAACAAAAACAAACTATTCAAATACATTTTTATTTCAAAATTTAGAATTCAAATTTTCCCACTCAAATTTCTCTTACATAATTTTAAAAAAGGCTTAATATACAGAAATAGCCTGAACTTTGCCTCTTGTAACAATTATAGCCCGACCTTTCAATTTTAACAATACAGTACTTGACCTTTTCAATTTGTAACAATTATAGCCTCAGTTAGTCCGCCGTTAGAACTTCCGTTAAATTGCTGATGTGGCTGTCACGTGGGCGACACGTCATTGCCCAGTCAGCGCCAAGTCATCAAAAAATTTTAATTTTTTTTGGCTCTTCTTCCTCTATCAAAACAGACGTGGCCGCCCAAAACCCACAAAATTTTCTTTCGATTTCTCTCATCCTCTCGGAGAGGCCTCCCGCTCAGATCCGTCGCCGCTTGCCGCTCAACTCCGTGCATCGCTCGCAGGGTTCAAGGGTTCCGTCGCGCGCAGCTTAGCTCTCGGTGACCTTCGTTTGTTCTGCATTTGCCGCCCCAAACTTCGGCAGAAATCCGCCATTGCCGCCGTCGGTAAAGTAATGACGGAGCTGAAGAACTTCTTGAAGAACATCTTGAAGAACATGTTCATTATTTCTGTATTTTTTCCTCCATTTTTTCTCCTTTTTTCCTCCATTTTTTCTCCAATTTTTCTGCATTTTCCGTTGGATGTTTTCTGCTATTCCTTGGCCTGCAAATCGAGGTTTTGGAAGTAGGATGTTGAAGAACCTGTTCTGAAAATGAAGATTATTTGACAATATTTGGTGCCTAATTTCTCCATTTTTGTCCATTTTTCTGCTTTTTCCGTTGGGTATTGTTTAGATGAAGATACTCTGGACTGATATTTTGTGCCTATTTACTCTGGAAGCTATCTGATGGTCGACTGGTGGCCGTAAAGGTCTTGAATGATAACAAGGGCAATGGCCAGGAATTCATTAATGAAGTTGCGACTATTAGCAGAACTTCCCATGTCAATGTTGTCACTCTTTTAGGTTTCTGTTACAACAGGAACAAGAGAGCATTGGTTTATGAGTTCATGCCTAATGGATCCTTGGACAAGTTCATATGCAAGAAGGGATCATCACTGGATATCCCGAAGGGTGATATTTTGGATTGGAAATTATTGTATGAAATCGCAGTGGGTATTGCACGAGGTTTGGAATATCTACACCGAGGATACAACAGTAGAATTGTTCATTTTGATATAAAACCTCAGAATATACTTCTGGATGCAGACTTTTGCCCCAAGATAAGCGATTTTGGCTTAGCCAAATTATGTCAGAGGAAAGAGAGTGTTTTATCAACGTTGAGTGCCAGAGGAACTATCGGATACATTGCTCGAAGTGTTTCTTGAAACTTTGGCGGCGTCTCTCATAAATCGATGTCTATAGTTATGGGATGATGGTTATTGAAATGGTTGGCTTGAGAAGGACACCGAGATTGATTCACAACAAACTAGTGAAAACTATTTCCCAATTGGATATATGAGCATGTAGAACTTGATAAAGAACTACCACTTGAAGGTGTGAGGAATGAAGATGAGGAAGAGATCGCAAGGAAGATGATCTTAGTAGGGCTATGGTGCATCCAAACATATCCAAATCGGTGACAGACCATCAATAAGTAAAGTGGTAGAAATCTTTGGAAGGTAGCTTCGATCTATACAACTTCCACCTAAACCTTTTCAAAATTCTCCTGCAGCTATTCATGCCGACCAAGAATCTTGGACAACATCATTAATTTCATGAAAACTGGCAATACAGCGACAAGAGCCATAAGAGTGTGTAAGTTGTTTTTCAATAGTTAGGAGATGTCATTCGATAACTATTTTAAAGTGTACTTTCATGAGTGTAAATTTAGCAGCAATTAAGCTACGCTTTCATCTAGTGGTGAACATGGCTATAAAATTAGCGTTTTCTTCGTTGAATCAAAAGTTTCCAAATTTAACAAACATGGTTAGCCAAACATATTTTCCAAATTTTCAGGTCTAATCAAAAGTTTCGCTCTTTCATCTACACAAGCTAGGCAATTTTATTTGTGATAAAAGGTTGAAATAAGTCTTACAATTGACAATTGCAGATAAAACCTTCATTTTAATGATAAAAAACAGACAGACTTGATGCAGCCGATGGTTATGTAGTCCATAGTATTGTTTAATGATATCAATGAATGTGATTCCTTCCGGGCTCCTTTGTAAATCTTCCCAACTCAATTGTTTCTCCACGTAAAAAGATGCAACTCCTTCCATTTCTCTCTTGCTCGTAATTACCAGCTTGGTTCCCAAAATCTGTCTTGCACGAACAACAATTTATAGCTTGTAAGAATGCGTATCATTACGGAAGCATTAAATTTACCAAGAATTGCACTAAAACAGTATCATCGTGTAATGAATCTAATTATGCACATCGCATGACCACTTTACCAAGAATCCACTCAGAAAGCCAAACTTATTTTGGTCCAAATTTTCTTGCCTCTTCTAAACATATTTTGCACTTTCCAATATATTTTCTATCTCACAAAATGTGAAAAGCAATCCATACATACCATTAATTGGTATAAAAAGGTTTGAACACGTCTTACAGTTAACAATTGGAGATGGATACTTCACTGGAGCAATTTAACCGAACCTTCATTTTAGATGGAAACTTTAGTTGAGCTGTACAACTAAACCTTTATTTTTTATCCAAATCCTTGACTTATCAATGGTTATTTTGTCCACCGTTTTATTCAATGATTTCAGTGAATGCAGTTCCTTCCAGAGTTAATAGGCACAAAATATCAGTCCAGAGTATCTTCATCTAAACGATACCCAACAGAAAAAACAGAAAAATGGACAAAAAATGGAGAAATTAGGCACAAAATATTGACAAATAATCTTCATTTTCAGAACAGGTTCTTCAACATCCTACTTCCAAAACCTCGATTTGCAGTCCAAGGAATAGCAGAAAACATCCAACGGAAAATGCAGAAAAATTGGAGAAAAAATGGAGGAAAAAAGGAGAAAAAATGGAGGAAAAAATGGAGGAAAAAATGCAGAAATAATGAACATGTTCTTCAAGATGTTCTTCAAGAAGTTCTTCAGCTCCGTCATTACCTTACCGGCGGCGGCAATGGCGGATTTCTGCCGAAGTTTGGGGCGGCAAATACAGAACAAACGAAGGTCACTGAGAGCTGAGTTGCGAGCGACGGAACCCTTGAACCCTACCCGCGACGCGACAGAGCTGAACGGCAGGCGGCGACGGATCTGAGCGGGAGGCGGCGACAGAGAGGATGAGAGAAATAGGAAGAAAATTTTGTGGGTTTTGGGCGGCCACTGTCTGTTTTGATAGAGGAAGAAAAGCCAAAAAAAATTAAATTTTTTTAATGACTTGGCACTGACTGGGCAATGACGTGTCGCCCACTTGGCAGCCACATCAGCAATTTAACGGAAGTTCTAACGGCGGACTAACTGAGGCTATAATTGTTACAAATTGAAAAGGTCAAGTACTGTATTGTTAAAATTAAAAGGTCGGGCTACAATTATTACAAGAGGCAAAGTTCAGGCTATTTCTGTATATTAGGCCTTTAAAAAATTTTCCCTCTTATGTTTTCCCTTAAAAATACTTTTTCTATCAAAAAATACCTACCAAAATTTTTACACATTTCAATACAACTTTTTCCATTTGCAAATAAAAATGCCTTGTCCAAACGAACTCTTGTTTGGAGTATGATGTAGTTAGAAAAAGTTGTATTGGAATATGTGAAAATTTTGGTGGGTATTTTTTGATAAAAAAAGTATTTTGGAGGGAAAGATAAAAAGGAAATTTTTTAAAAATTATGTGAGAGGAATTTGAGTAGGAAAATTTAAATTTTAAATTTTGAAATAAAAATGTGTTTGAATAGTTTGTTTTTATTTAAAAATTTACTTATTCGCAAATAAGAATCACTTGTCCAAACATACCCTAAGATAGTACTCTTGGATAACAAAAAGAAGCTTTTCAAGATTTGGATTAATCTCAACTTTTGGGGACCTAATTTTAACATTTCTCTCCATTTCTTATTTTCTTTTACTTTTTTTTTGCCATAATCAGATGAATGTAAACAATTTTACTAATGTACAACTATTATTTTTACAAAGAATTGTGGAGAGTGGACAAAAGAAATAGATAATGACAAGAAATTGAGAACAAGACTTTAATCTCAGCTATATTTGGATTATGTTTTAGATACAAAAAAGTCATTTCTTTTTTACAAAATAAATAAAATATCTAAACATATTTTTATTTTAAAATTTTTTTCCCAATTTCTCCTCACATAATTTAAATTTTTTTTCCTTCAATACCAATTTTATTCTCCCCCAAAATACTTTTTCTTACGAAAAAATCACACTAAAATTTCCAACATATAAAAATTTTCCAATAAACCATAACCCAAACATAGGGTTGAGGTAAAATTTCAGTAAAAATGCAGCGTCTTCCTCCCCTTTCCTGGCTCAAATTAAGAAAAAGCCAAAAATATCCACATAATGCACAGGTGTTATCATGCCATTGGTCAAGAAAATTGTGACAGATTAGATATGCAACTTCAAAAAAAAATCATAATAGTTTCAACGTCCATCGCCACCAGAAAGCCCGGCTCACGGCTACCACTCTGAACTCTGCTTATTGCCGATTCTTTTCTGGAGCTATTTTGCCAAGAAGAACCAATCCAGTTATGGCCATATATGCTCAGTCAAAGCTCAACTATCTCAACCTGTGGATCCAAAATTCCATTGGGAGCAGCACTAACAATGTAGGCCATGATTCAAGGACAAGAAGAGCATCAAGAAACCGTGCCCGTATGATGATGGTTAAAATGGCATCTTCTTCTTCTTCTTCATCATCATCCTCCACTGGTGTTAGCATTGGCCAAGGGACGACGGCATTTGAAGAGGGACAGCTTGAAAGACCACGGTGGACAGGTGAAACTCCGCTTTCTAGGCTTGTGGGAACCCTTATTTCCTTCAAACCACTCTACTCCATCATGAAATTTGGTGCAAGACAAGTCCTCATAAGGTCTTCTTCCCCTACCTTTGGACTGTGGAATTTTTTTGGGATTTTGCAGTTCAATACGATGATATTGAAAATGGCCTGTTTTTCTTTTTTTGAACAGTACAGCTGAGAAAACAAATATTCCATGGAGGCAAATGACAAGGGAGATACTGGAATCGGATGTGTATAAAGAATTGGAAAGCATTCAGGACCCCTCCCTTGTATACCCTGATTGTAAGAAATATTTATGGTAACCATTCGGGCTGACGAAATTAGTGATATTATTTATGAACGGATTGACCAATATAATAGAGAAGTAATTTCTTATTTATCTATTATACATTCATGGATAATATTCTGTACATTTCTCTTGCTTAATATTCTAGAGATGGAATGTAAATATTCACAGAATAATTTGGTATTGAGGAACTATATAATCGCCTGTGCCAAACATCATACTTTGCCAATTTACATCAATGGAAATGGCATATAGTTTAATACTACCTGATAAGTAATCAAGCATCAATATTTAGTTACAGTGGTAGGTTCAGTTTTGATTCAATTTCACATTTCTGGCTTCTGGAAGAGGTGGAAATGCATATATTAAATGTTAGTTTTGTTTGATTAAACAAGTAGTCTTAAGAAAAAATTTCACACATTAAGTTACATAGTCCAGAAGCCATTGAAGTTTATCAACAGTAGTTTTGTTGGCAAGGTAGGGAGAAGGAATGAAGTTTTAGAATTCACAACTTTGCTTTCCTGAGAAGTGTTTGAAGCTTGCTCTTTGTTTTTCTGGAAATAGGATTTTCCTTGTGTTGCTTAATTTCAATGCACGTTTCTGGGCAATGTAAGTAACTCCTGATTCAGGTACTGATTTTTGTTCTACTTTCCCTGTTATTTACAGATTACCTCAATCCCTTCCATGCATATGATGAGGGCAACCTTTCTTGGCTGGTAATGTTTAACTGCACTCTCCTATTCGTGAATCTATTGGATCATTTCCTTTCTTTAACTCTAATGATAAAATCCCTTTGTTAAAAAGGTTTCCAGTTTAGTGCTAAAATAATTAATATCACAATATGAGTTCTTTCACTGAAGACTAAAGAAGTCAGATTTTGCACTAAATACTTGTTCTGAAAATTAACCTAAAGAGGTAAATTATCTTTAATTATGTAATCTACAACAGGCTGCAGCTGAAGCAGAGGCTGCAACAATGTCAATGATTAGAAGGGCAATACCATATGCTTCTTCATTGGATGAAGCTAATCAAATAGTTCGTGGAAATTGGCTGGAGGTAATTGAAGAACATCATCAGAAATATTCACAAGACAATGATATTAGAGACATACTTGATATTGGATGTTCTGTTGGTGTCAGCACAAGATTCCTTGCTGATAAATTCCCTTCTGCTAAACTCATTGTAAGTATGGTCCAGTTTCAATAATCAAAACAAAAGGATTAAATTTGTCCAATAGTATTATGTTTGCTGCATGTTCTACAGGGCTTGGATCTGTCACCTTACTTTCTTGCTGTTGCTAAATTTAAAGAAAAGAATAGCAAACCAAGAATGAACCCAATCAACTGGATCCATGCTAATGGTGAAAGCACAGGCCTGCCTTCCAGATCATTTGACATTGTTTCAATTGCTTATGTGGTAAGCCCATTATGCCTGTCAAACTGCAGAATATGTTAAAAGTTTTCCAAGTAACAATGTCTTTCAACATCATCAGACAAGCAGCACACGCCTTTTTCATGTTACAAAAACTGGGAACATTTGATTTCCTTTTATCTATTGACGTGCATGCACAGTTTCATGAGTGCCCTGCAAGGGCTATAAAAAATATAGTGACTGAAGCCTTTCGACTGCTTCGGCCTGGAGGAACTTTTGCTTTGACAGATAACTCGGTAAGTAGCTTAAAACTTGCTTGAGCCAAAATTTTATTATGTTTGCCAGAACCCCATTCAAAGTCTAACATTTCCTTCTTTTGTTCCTCACAGCCAAAATCAAAGATCCTTCAGGCAAGATTCCTTATATATTTATATCAAAATATTATGGACATTTAAGTAGTAGTGCATGTATCGTAGTCTTAGGAAGAGCCCCTGAATTTCATCTGATTAAGACTTATGCAAACATGATTATTTGGCTTTTCATGTTGCAGGAATTATCACCAGTGCTATTTACACTGATGAAGAGTACTGAACCATTCTTGGATGAGTACTATTTGACAGATCTTGAAAGGGTAATGAGAGAGGCAGGCTTTATCAATGTAACTACCATTCTCACAGATCCAAGGCACAGGACTGTGACAGCAACTGTGCCTTGCTAACATGCAATTTTTCCATCATCCTCACAATGTAGTAGTACATTCTAATCAGACATCATTGCCATAGCATTAGCCCTTTATTTCCATTTCCCAAATGGTCCTAGGTAGTTCCAGCAGCAGAACAGTGATCAAATTCAGCAAATTGTATATGTGTCCCGTTGAATAACACAAATGCCAAATTGAAAATATATGACCTAAGTATTTCTAAGGGCCGAAAACATGGCCATGATTTTGGTTTACCTAGAAATGGAATCTTGTAGACTTGTCCATGATATGTCACAATATTCTTTTGCAATTACCTACAACATGGATATTCAACACCAAGTTGGAATAATAATACCTTGCCTCTTTGTCCTTTGTGGCCAGATGACATTGACTTTCTTTTACTTTAAGAGAAGGGAAGTGAGTCAAGTGACCTACACTTTAGCAACCCTTGGGGAAAACAGGCCTAATCTTTAATTATTCCAAGTTTTTTATACTTAAGTTGTCATTAACATGAAGCTTAGAAATTTGTTTGTATGGTAGTTTTGGAGCATTTAAGAATTAACATGCTAAAAGGCCAAGAGTTCGAGATTCATCAGTCGAAAAATGCTACTCCTTAAAAAGGTATATTAACATGAGTAGTTTGAGTTGTTATGTTGCTTCAATTTAGAGTATATTAGAGCCTAACAATTTGGTTTGGTTGATATGGTTCAATGGTTCAATAGTTCAATTTGTTTTCAAGCACAACATTCGACCTACTATTTACCCAATTGAATGTCTAAGGATGTTGTTAGAGCTTTGATCTTTACAATATGTTTTGTCTCATACATTCCTCTAACCATACATCAATATAATAAAACAGTATAATGTTTTACATCAATATACATCAATATAAGCTAGCATTAGATGATAATGTGAAATATATAATAAATCTCTAAAGAATCCATTCACCAATTAATCATCCACACGTTTAACATTAATATAATAAGAAAAATCTTTAACATCACTCTCTAATCTTTTTAATTTTAAAATCAATCAATTAATAAATAACAAGTTAATAAGGCTTCATTTAAATTGCATTTTAAAATTCATTTTTACATTTTTTTAAAATAATTTTTTATATTCTATTTATTTGACAATTATTACATCAAAAAGTGTAAAAACACATTTTGATATACAATTCATACACATTCTAAATCTCAATTTACAAATAATTAATTGATTGAATATAAAAAACATTTTTTCTGGAAAAAAAAAACTTATATATTAGCTCTCTTCCCCTCGCCTGCCAAGAAAAAAGCCATAATAATTGTTTTTATGTATCACATAAATAAAAAAAATATAAATTATTCTATAAATAGGGGTTCCCTTGCCATTGAGAGGGTTAAGGCTCAAATCATATTTTTACAAAAACTAATCAACAAAAATCTTTATCATCTCCTTTCCTTCAAATTCAAGTAAATCACCACAGCAACTTTTCACCAATCATAAAATAACCTATTAAGGATTCAATGGTTGGAAAAAAAAAAAAAAAGAAGCCCCCATAAATATTTTAATTTATTCTCTATTGATAAATATAATTGAATTATGCAAAAGGGGTTTTTTTAAAGAACAAATAGTATTAGTAATTCATTTTAATATTAGATATACTATCCTTTTTAATTTCACAATTAAATTATAACTCTACCAATAAACTGTAATTTGCATCCCAAAACAAATTAAAAAACAAAAACTTTTCTAGATTTCCCAAATTGCCATTAGCCCATTCCACATTTCCACATCAAATGGCATTTCAATTGAGAAAAAACAGAATTTGAGATTGAAATCTAAGCGAGTTGGATTGATCAGATTGGTTTCGTTCCACGAAAAATTTCACTGTTTTTCATTTCTCGATTTTCTGGGGTGCTGTGGTTTTGGAAATCACGTCAATGGATACAGAAAAGAAAGAAGAGGAAATAGATGAAATGGCGGACTCCTCTGAAGAAGCCATCGAGTTAATTCTCTTCCAAGTCTCTGAATGTTATGTATACTTGGTACGCTTTTTCTGTCTCTCTTGATTTGTTTATGCGCTGGAGAACGTAAATTTTTTATCTTTGGGTTATTTGTTGTGAAGGGTCTAGAAGAATTGATGGTTTTGTGGGTTTTGTTGTTTGAAGTTATGAACTTGGGTTGGTTTCTGATTGATTTGAGGAATACTGCTTGAGTGATGTTTGTAGTTTGGTATAATTTGAAATTTGCTGATTTCTGTAGGGGAATTTCTTTAAGGTTTCAATCATTTAATGCAGAAGAAATTGTGGTGTTTTTTTTTTCTTTTTTTAATAATTTGAGGTGCAGGGAAAGTTGTGTTTTTAGATTTGGGGTGTTGAAATTAGTTGTAATGCGGGCTGCTGCATGGCAGTTTCTGTTGTTGGACGTTTTTAGATGAACGCAATTGTTGTGGTTGAATTTGTTATACTATTATTTGTGTGGAGAAGTTGAATTAAGTCATTAGGATTAGAAAAATGAATGCTTTTTGGTTCTTCTCTTGGAATTATGAATTGGAGAAGTTGGAAACTATCTGATGAGGTGAAAGGATTTTGACAAAGTTGGTGATATATGATTTTGTTTGCTTTCTTCACTGGAAGTTTGTAGTGTATATGTAGATCATAAATTTCATGTCACGGGCTTCCCATTATCAACTGCTACCACTTTACATAATTATCAAGTTCTTTCATAATATTTCTCCCATAGCAACTGTTCTTTACACCCCTCATAAATTTATTCTAATTTCTTCCACCATCAATCTAACTTTTAACTTTCATATGTCTTTTTCTCTCTGCAGATCCCTCCAAGGAAAAGTGCAGCTTCTTACAGGTCTTTCTTCTGTTTTCATAGCGGATTTACTCTGAACTGGTTTTGATAATATTTCCATCCTGATGTTGGGCTTCCGCAAAGATAACTAGTCGGAAAGTTTTCACTAGGATTAAATTTCTGGCAATCTGTCTGAAATGTTTTTTTCCTTTTGCATCTTCACCATGCAAGTTGACTATGCTTTTGTTTTGATACCCAAGAATGTGATCAGAAAACCTATCTTCTGCTGGTGAAGATAAGGTTGCAACTACTAGCATGAGTTCATTAACTATGAACTGTAATTAGATTTTACACGAAATTGGATTTTAATTCGTCTGATAATCTCTCCAGCATGCTTTGTCTGAGCTAACTATGTAAATGTAAAGCTCCTCAAAATATCTCAATTCCTGAGAATGGAATCAACTTCTTGCTTATCAAACCTAGTCTTATTGTCTATACTTTTATAACTCCACTTTGGCTCTTGCTCTGTTATAATTTCTTTGTGTGTTTAGAATGGTCCCTTCAACTATAATCTTTTCTGTATATGCATTTTTAGTTGTCACTCATAGCTCAGAGATATGTTAAAAATTTTAGATCATTCTTTTTTGCATCTTTGCATAGCCTTCTCTTTTAATGTGATTTTTAGTAACTAGAAGATAATTGGACAATATTGCAGAAGTGCTTAATGGCTTCTTCTTGTGATAAATTACGTAAAGAGTCCATTGTAACATCATGCCCTGTATTTCAACTGTTATGTGACTTTGCTGTTTGGATTTTCTAAGTTTGGAATGTACTATAAGTGGAAGATGATACAACATTTATTCAACAATGAAATTGGGGTTTATTCTCTGAATTCTGGAAGAGGTCTGGTTGGAAAAGAAGGCAAGCTAGTTCGAATTGCACTATAAAAGGAAATAATCCTTAAATGTCTTCTCTAACTTTGTGATGAAAAGATTAATTTTTCTACCTTTAGGATGTGGAAAATATATGTGGCTGAGGATGCAAATATAATCTGTGATTTATGCAGCAAAAGTTCCAGATTAATAAACTAAACATTTTTTCTGTCTTTCCAGTCTCATAAGTATCTGTTCAGGCACTTTCATGAGGAATCTGTATATTGTTTCTATGTCCTGGAATATCTATACAATACATAAAGGCCAATTTAGGTGAGCCGTGAATAAGTTGATTTCTTGCTCTGTGTAGGGCAGATGAGTGGAATGTTAACAAATGGGCATGGGAGGGTGCTCTAAAAGTTATCAGCAAGGGAGAGGATTGCATTATAAGACTTGAAGATAAGGCAACTGGTAGATTTTTTTCTATTCACTAATTTTGGACACAAAAGATTTGTGCATTTGAAAACTGTCTTATGATTGATAAACAATTAATTAACAATTGTTGTTTAAATACTAGGTGAATTATATGCGAGCCTTTCTAAGAGAAGGAGAGCCTCATCCTGTGGAGCCTGTAATTGATAGCAGCAGGTTTGTATGTCATCATTAACACGACATCATTTATATCCAGTTGATTGGAAACTTTTAATATGGTCATGAGTTAGTGAAAAGCAATTAATAGGACTATCAAGTGCATGAAATTTATATTAAAAGACTTTGTTTTGGCTAATGCTCTAACAACTGCATCCAATGGAATGGTTAATTGGGTTCTTATTAATTATTCTTGGCCATTTTACAATGTGCTTACTTAACAGTGACAATCTTGTATATAGGGCTACAATAGCATCTAGGATCTTTTTGGTATAATATGATTTTTTTAATTGAGATTTTTATAGCCCCTTCAGCTTAATAAATTTGGCAAAGCCAATTATCAACCGTTTGTTTCACTCTTTTTGCAGATATTTCGTTCTGCGGGTTGAAGAAAATATTGGTAATCTCTTGTGCTGTCGTATTTCTTATAGCTGTAAATCTATTTATGGTTTTGTCATATGTCTGCTTGTTGAATTACTAGTGTTTTGTCGAATGTATGTTGTTGGCCATGTCATTACTATTTAATCAATATGAACCTTTCTATTATTGCAGTGCTTAGGGTTATTTGAGATTAAAAAGCTAGATCCAAATGAGTATGCTACACTTTCAATGAAATTAATCAGAAGCTAAGATTTTCTAATCTAAAGTGCTCATATTGGGTTTTAACTATATATTGACTAGTGGAATGACCTTTTGATTGACTTCAGAACATAACCCAGGTTTGCTTCTTAATTTCAGTTAATGACACAATATTTTGTGAAATTGTCATATTTCATGCTCATTTCAGGAGGTCGCCTTCGGCATGCTTTCATTGGTATTGGATTTAGAGAAAGACCACAAGCTTATGACTTCCAAGCTGCCCTGCATGACCATATAAAGTAATCTTCTGTAAATTTTACCATGTTTTTATGTTTTCCAACTTAAAAGACTTGGAGTGATTTCCTGCACTTGTAGCCAGTTTCATATTTATATCACAGTAATGTGTCCTCCGTTATGCATGCAAGCACTCGCCAAACGTAATATCCTCTCTTTTCTTTTGAAAGGTACCGGGAAAAGAAGAAAACTGCAGAAGAAATGGAACAGCAATATCAGCAAACATCATCAGTTGATTACAGTTTAAAAGAAGGGGAAACCCTTGTGCTGCAATTGAAAGCTGTAAGCTATCTGGGACGTCATTTATGAGTTGTTTTGCCTCTTCTTGTTGTCCTTGCTTTTCCTGATTAGTCTATGTACATCCTTTTTAGCAGCAAAGCGGTCGTAGCACTCGGTCCAAGTTTTTTGAGCAGGGTTTAAACAATCTCTCTTTGGAAGAAAAGGGTAGTCAAAAAGAGCCCATCATATCTCTCAAACCACCTCCACCTCCACCAACGCCAGTCTCACCTGTGGTGAGTCCTACTAAACAGTCTTCTGAAGAGCTGCCTTCAAAATTCAGCTTCAAGGAAACTTCAGAAGCCCATGACTCTCTTTCACCCAAAGAAGAATCTGCAGAATCAGCATCGTCAGAAAATCAAAATGTGCAAAATATTCAAGACGATGACTTTGGAGATTTTCAAGCTGCTGGTTGATATACAAGTCTAACAAGCTTTTGGGAACTAAAAAATGTGAAGAAATGAACAAAAACTGGAAAAAGGGGGAAAAAAATCATTTTTTTTCTTTGTGTTTAAATCATTTGGCCACTGTAAGTATTTTCCCTTATACAATGATAGTGCTCATTACATTTTCATCTCTTTTGTTTTCGAGACTCTTGTTATACAAGAATAAAGGGAGAGGAGAACTTGGGGAAAGTGTGGATGAGAGTAGGATTCAAAAATTTGCCTCAAAGGATGTGTGCTATTACTTTGTTCCAACCGCCATGAAAAGTCCTCCCCTCCATAGAATATAGGATGTTTCGTTTGAAGAAAAAAAATTCCTATGATCAAGTTAACATCTGCTAATCTCACCCTTAATTGACAATTTTGATATGAAGGCTGAAGATATTGGTTAATGTCTTACACTAGCAGAAATTGCTGCATTTAAACATTGGTGACATTCGTGTTCTTTGCTTCTAGAGTAGACATTTAAAACCTTTCTCTTTTGTTGGATACTCTAAACAAGTTTGTCACTTGTTTCTATGCTGCTTCAGTTATGATTATGACCAAAAAAATATCAGAAGTAACTTTGACATGATTTATCACTTAAAAGCTCTAGGGTTGAATGTAAAAACCATTTTAAATTAGTAATGAAAAAGAAACTCAAAAGTAATTTGCCATTTTTTTAAGGTGAACGTTTCTAATTTAAGTATCTTAAATTAATGAAAACAAAGTACAAAAATAAATTGCCATTGTTTTTAAGAAAAAGGGTAGGTGCAAGTTTCAATAATCAATGGAGTGCATGCATCACATCTTTGAATAACCAAAGCTATCTTGTCTTCTAAGTTGAATTTAACCTTATAAAATTAAAATAAAAAAGTAACATTAAAGTTTTCAAAAACAAAAATTAAATAATGTTTTAAAAACTATTATTACTTGCTTACATGATACATTTACATGTTCATACTCCAAATTATCAAGCGAAAACCAATAATGCCCTTTGAAATGTTTAATTTTTTTTTCCCAAAAATTGAGAATTTAAAATAAAAACAATGTAATGAGAAAAACTAAACTAGTGATGTCCTGAAAATTTTGAGCGTAAAATTGAGGATTTGTTAAACATTTTGTGAAGAAGGCAAGTTTTAGTCTCTTTATTTAATAAAAGAGAAAAATGCTTTTTTAATTTTTTTAAAAAATAAAAATCAAGAAAAGATTTTTTTTCTCATTTTTTATCCATTTGGCAATTTTGCCGATTTCCACCGCCAATTCGCGAACTTTCTCAAGAACATATTAATTTGAACCCAAAAAAAAAAAAAGAAAAAAAAAAAAGAAAGCATGACACGGGGAGTACACGTGGCAAGAGCCCAATAAAATTTTGCCAATAATTTGCTGCCGTAAAACTAAACCAAAATATTTCATCATATTTCAACCCCATGAAAATTTAATATTAGTAATTAACACCAAAATTCCAAAAATAAAATATAAAAATTTCTTTACAAATAATTATCACTTAAATACATGACACATTTTCATATTCACAATCCAAATTAATAGGTACAATCCAGTGGAAATTTTTAATTTTTTTCCAAATTGAGAAATTAAAAGATAAACCATGTGATGAAAAATCTATCTATATTAATAATATCTTAATGGCTTTGAACTTAAATAAATTTTGAGAACAACGAAAATAAATAAATAAATAAATAAATTTTAGTAAATTTTTTAGAAAACAAATTAGCAAAATTTAAGGGGAAAAATTTATATATGTCATGCTTTATACGTTTGGCGATTTTTGCCGATTTCCCACCGCCAAATTGTTAAAACTGAAAACATTTTTGCGAAAGCAATATTGCAGAGAAGAATACGTGGCGAGAGCCCATGACCAAAGAAACCAGGTGAAGTCCGTCTTTACGTTTCTGATTCTCCTACTCAACAAAACTTCTAGCTGTGTGCGACTTTGTGCTGATGATTTTAATGTTTATCTTAGTTCTACTTCTGTCCTAAGCACTTGGGTAAATGGGTTTATCATCCCTTTCTTTGCAAAGATAAAACCACAACCTTTTCCTTTCTGGGTTTCTTTCATTTTTTTTCTTTCTTTTTGTGTTGTTGTGTTTGTTCTTTTTATTCTCATCAAGAAAATTGGCAAAAAAGATCGTTTTTTTTCTTTCTGGGCCTCCCCTTTTTCCCTAATATGTAAGTGTTCTGCTTCATCTTTAACTTTATCCCTCACCGCAATTCTTTTTTTTTTTCAATCATGGCTTGTTCCTAGTAAGTTTAGGTCTTTTTACAAAAAAATAAAATTTTTTCTTGGTATCATATTTCTGATCAAGTTCCCATTTTTTGTTGTGTTTGGTGAAATTTTAACGTGGAAGTAAAATTGGATTATGTATTCTAGAGCTGCTGCTCCTGTGGGTTTTCTTTCCTATGACATTTTTATGTTTGGGTATGTGCTGTATAATTTTGTGGTTTGTTGTTGATTGATGAATTGCTTGATGGGTTTGGGATAACTTTTGTGGCAGTTGTGGTTGAAGTGTAGTTTAGATGAAATTGGTCATGAGAAGAAATAAAGATTGACCATCTTTTGAGGTTTTGAACTATCAAATTATTCTTTGTACGAGCTCAGAAGTATATGCTAGTATAGGAAAAGAATTTTCTTAACGAGTTTTTACTCTATGCAGGTCGAAGGATTCCTTTGCAAGGTGGCTGCAAATTTGCTAATTTATACGCCAAAGTGGCGTGCTAGGAAAATTACTTCTTTTATTGACAATGCAACATGATCTGATAGTTTTCTTCACATGCATGTACATCAAGATTTCTTCATATGCATGTATACCAATTTTGTCGCATGTTTGTCTGGTTGTTCTTGGAAAGAATGAATGAACTGCATAGAAAGGAAATTGGAAGGAGCCGTAACAGGGTGAACTGGTCGGAGTTTTTGTCCATTTCAGATAGTAATATAATCTGACAAATGAAGTTTGCATATGTTTTATGCTTTATCTTAGTTAGAAAATCAATTTGATCTCTATTTTGTTTTTCTGTTGTTTTTGCTATAATTGACATTTATGGTGTACAAGCGTGTGTTTTTCTCTATTTAAGGAAGGAAAAAAATGATAGTTTTGTTCTTCAGAACAAAATGCTGAAATGATAGTAGGTTCCTGATCTTCGTGAAATAGGCCGCTGCAATCCCATTTGAAGCAACAAAAAAAACACCTAGTTTTACGTCTATGGTTCTCAGCCAATAATTCCTATCTCTGTTACTGATATTGAATTGCTAGCTCCCATGAACGCTGTGTCTGTTCTTAAGCCATATTGCTTTGACAGTTCTGTTTTTTCCAGTTTACCACTTGAATATTAGCATTATTAGAGTCATTGTGTAACTAGATTGCGATGTATATTTCGATGAATTTCTTAGGGTTGATGACTATTTTTCTCATATTTATTATTTTTCCACCTGTAATGCAAATTTGTGGCTCAAAACCTTTATGAGTCTTATGGAATGACTGAGAGTATTGATTAGTTGCTATAATTACTCCAATGTTGGTATCATTCTGCCCCTTTGTTGCACGCTAGTTTGGAGTCATGAACCGTTTTAATGTTCATATTGGAAGATTTCTGGATGGAATTATAAGCTGTTTTAATGTTCATATTGAAGTATTTCTGGTTTGGAATTATAAACTATTGTAATGTTCATAGTGAAGGTGACAAATTGTTTCTGAGGTTCTTTGCATTGTTAAAAATGAAATGAAGCTTCATTTCAACTGTTATAGGGTCACATGCTTAGCACTATCAATCTTTGACTTAAACCTGTCTTGATTGATCTTTTCTGATGACGGAATGATGGAACCATGTCAGTGCTAATGAATACAGTAGGCTAGACATATAGTTAGGGTTTCTGGTTATCAAATTAACTTCTGCAATGCAAATACTGAGTATCTCATTTTGTATCTTGCAGTTGAACAGTAAAACCATCCTGGGAGATCAGTTGGAATTTATGGAGGTAAAAGGTCTAGCATGGATTGGAAATATATACGAAGAATATGAAACCATGTGCTTGGAGATGGAAGAGGCTATGTATGAGGTAAGGCCTTTCCTTATAAGTGATCTGTGGGATCACTGTTAGGTAACGCAGTTTGAGTTAATGTTATTCATGCCACCAAAGGTATTTTTTCTAGTGCAATAATTGCTGACATATGAATTAATGTCTGTAATTCTTGAATAACCTCATTTGTGTAATAGAGATGATTCCACTGTATGAGCTTTTGTTGACTGTATGTGTAGAATAGCTCTAGTATTGTTGATGTTTATAGCATTTATCCCTCTCTGACAGGACACTGTCAAGTATGTTGAAAATCAGGTCCAGACTGTTGGGGCAACGGTCAAGAAATTCTATTCAGATGTAATGCAAGACTTGCATCCAAAGTCTTATATTGATCCGGTGAAAGTTGCTGCTGCTGACTTGTCCTTGAACCCCTATGCTCACTCTGAAAAAAAGCTGAAAGCAAATGCCAAAAAAGATGGCGGAGAGACTGATTGGAAGTCTATTGATGATTCTAAAGTTATCTCTGGTAAGATTCGTATTTGTTCCTTGTTCATCACATCTACAGGGTTTGCTTATTTTGCACACTATCTCTATGGTTAAAGTTATAGCTTTGACTCCTGGACTAAACATTATGCAGGGAAAGCTAACACAGGAGTCTACAGACGTCCAGTTGCCAGTAGGAGAGGAGGTTCTAAGGACAATTTGGCCCCACTGCCACCTTCACCAATTGCTCCAATTGCAGAGACTAGTAATAGTCTGTCTTCATTTTCCCAATTGAAAAGGAGCCGTGAAGTGGCCCCTTATCGTGCTGATGTAGTCTTTCCGTCAGCTCACTTAGAAGGAGGTTCCAGAAACACAAATGGGAAATTTTCCAAACCTTTGGTTGCTGCTGTTCTGCCCAAGTCTTATGCCACAGTTAAGTCTCCAGCTAATGCTACAATTAGGTCAGCTGTATCAACTGAGCAGAAACAAGATAATTCTGTATCTACTAAAGTTGATTCTCCTGCTACTGGTGCTACAACTAGTTCAGCTGCATCAACTGGTATAAAGCAGGCTGATTCTGCATCTACTTCCTCCCCTGGTTGCTTATCATCAGAGTCTTCTGGTATCACCTCCTAACTGTATGTAATTTAATTTTCTTTATTGTTAATATGGATTCTGAGCTTGATTTATGCTAACTACTGATTTAGATGCAAGCACATATGTGAAAAACGGAGTTGGTTCTCAGTCTGGAGGACCCATTTACAATGAAACAGACAATGGGAAATTTTTCGGGGAAGATAGGATTACAGTTCACCAAGGTACCAAATATATGAAACTGTAACATGCATTTTTTGTTGAGTATTAGAATATTATGTACCAGTAGATTTTGTTTAAATCAAACCATTTTTGTGATTGATATAATAGACTTGGACACAAGTTCATTAAGTTTGAGTTCAGAAAGATTTATATTAAATCTTTATGATGGCTATTAAAGCTTACCTGTTGCCTTTCAATGCAAACAGTTTTAATCACTTGGTAGGATGTTGAGATGTGAGTATGAGAAGGAATGAATAATGAATCTGTTTTAGAAAATAATTATTATGAACCCTCTTTTTCATCTCCTCTTGGGATGGAATTTGCATATATGGTCATATGTCATCAAGTACTTATATGAAAATTTATTCGTATCCTCTTGGCATGTAATTTGCATTCATGGTGATGAGTATTATAATGTCATCAAGTATTTATATGAGCCCTTATTTATGTTTTCTTGGAATGTAATTTGCATATATGTTCACATGAATATTAAGATGTCATCTGGGGGTGGTCTTTCTGTCTCCAATTATTTGGGAAGCCAGATAAAATTAGCATCGTTTTTCCCTTGCAATGTGAAATTCCTTTTTCACATTTGACTTTTTAATAAATAAATGATCCCATCTTTACGGATGTCTAAATTTGAATTATGGTGCCATTTCTCCTGTTAGTATATACTGCAATTTCATTTAGCTCACTAACTTTTGTTGAGAGGTTATGACATCTTCATGTTCAACTCTCTCTCTCTCTCTCCCCTTGCCTCCTCACCACCCTACCCCCTCCTTTTCACCCACAGGGGGATATATGTGTACATGCTTTTGAAAACTAGCTTGGGAGCAACTGGTGAACATTTGTAAAGTTCATTTTCTCATGTAGTTTACTGTCTCTTCATTAATAGTTCTCTTTCTTAGCCGTATTATATTTCTAAATATGCTCATTTAACATTTACAGGAAGACTAGATGGCGGTAGCATGGATGCAGATAAGAATGATAATGCTATTGATTCTGAGGTGGAAATTATTGAGCCTTTTAACGAGCCCATACTGGAGGAAACCTGTGTCATGGTGGAGGGTGATAAACTTCATGCTGTTCCTCAAGGGAAAGGCAGTCGTAAATCCTACAAGGTTATCGCTTGCTTTATCTCTCTTCAAACAGTTGTTGGGTTTTGGTTTTGCCATGGGATAGACGTCTTGGGATCTTTGTGTTTCTGTACATTTCTGTTGCCCTGATAGGTTAAAGTTTTGCAGAAAAAACTTCGGGAAGCTTTTTCCTCGAAAATGAGGCTAACAAAGGAGTATGAACAACTTGCAGCAAAGTATATTGAGGAAGAATCTGATGAAGAAAGCGCAGAAAGAGTCAGCCCTGATCATCCTGAAAATGCAAGCGTGGAGATATTACCCGCTCATAGTTCTGAATCTGAGTGGGAGCTGCTCTAAACACACTTATGCTGTAAAAGAAGACATAATACTCAGGTGTCAACTAGTAGCAATTGGAAGTTGAATATGCTGAGTGTAAATATCCGCATCCTAGACTATTCGCTTTCAAACTTAGCAGTTGAACTTTAATTATGCAAAGAAGGGAAGATATTCCCTTTAAATGGTTATAGGTAATTAATGTTATGTAATTGCAGAAACCCTAATATTATATGTAGGAATGGGAATAAAATGGCCCCTGAGACTCTGGTTATGTGAATCCTTGGAAGCCATTGTCATTTACCTGATATTTTAGTTTCTTGGGCACTATCATGACTTGTCCAATGCATTTAGCACTTGCACTCTAATACTATGAAAGAAAATGCAAGACTGAGCTTTGGTCCAATTTAAAGTGCTAGACAGTTGATTAAGGCTTTTGAACAGATGCGGCTAGAAGCCCTCTATTAGCCTTCATAAGTAGTGTGGTTGTTCTGCATGAGGTTATAGATTAGAACTTTGTCCTCATTGTTTTGTTTTTAAGTAAAATGGAGGCTGAAGCTAAAGTTACATCAACATATATCTAGAATGAGCTGTACTTATTATATCAACGAAAAGCATCAACGAAAAGCAATGGTTTCGTTCTCTCCTAAAATGGTTAAGGGTACGTCATCAATCTTTGTTTAAAAACCCTCTAAACCAAATGACCAAGCTGAATTTGGGTAAAGGGAAGATATATGATTAATCATATCCGCATTAACTTGTGAATTTTGTCCTTGTTTGGCTAAAGGTTAAAGTAGATGTAGCTAACAACCCACTATTAGCTTACATGAGTAGTAGCATGATTGTTCTATATGAAGATGTAGATTTAAACTCTATCCTTGTTTAAAAAGAGTTAAAAAAAAAAAAATCAGTTGGATTCATCTTTTTGACACAAAAAAGGGAAAAAAAAAAGTTTATTAAGTATATTTAGAACAAAGTTTGGAAGATCTTTTGTGTTATTGTTCATCTCATTCTACTTCTTTGTTTTTCTTTCTTATTCTAGTAGTTCAGTGGGTCCTAAAAACCCAAAAAATGTCCCTCTAAATCTTGCTTTAACTCTTGAGGGAACTATTGGGAGGTTGAAAAGTGATTCTTCCAACCTACTGCATAATCATTTTGGTGCCACAATATCTTGTATCTTTATTTAGCAAGTTGGGTAACTTAGCCAATTACAAGTTGATAAACACTTTGATCATTATAAAAGTTAAGGACCGGACTTTGTAAAGAAGCGAACAAATGAATATTCCAAGTTACGTGTTGTCAAGGGTGTGCCCAACTTTTTTCAGCCACTGAATGTATTAAACTAACCATATCCACTTCAATGCTAAAACTCAGTTATCGCCTTGTGAACTTCCATTTGCACCCATCAAGATAGTGACTCTCCTTATGTATTGATTTTGGAATTAATCTCATGAATAATTTTTAAAAAAAGAAAAGCTTCATATACTTTCTTCATCATAAAAGTAATGTCAACTTTTAAATTATTTTTTACTTTAAAAAAATAATTCACTTTTAAACCTTTTTCTTGATTCACTTTTGTGAATGTGTGAATGTGTGGATTTGTGGATGTGTTTTTCTTTCATAAATGATGGTGCAAGTTGGACCAACCCACATGTGAGGCATTATGCAATCCCTCGTGTTGGAGTTTGGATGTTTCTTAACATGATGGTCAATTAATTCAACTAGGCCAATATCCTCATCTTTTCTCTTAACTTAACAACCAATGCATTCAATACATCCACAAAAGGACAACCTTTGGGGGCCAATTCTTTGATTCTTCTTCAACAGTTCCTCAAATCCTAGATTAGGTAATCCAAATTGTCTCTGTCTTCTATTCAACTCATGTGTTAAATTTAAACTAGCATATACGTATCTATATACATGTGTGTATTACAAGATGAAAGTTTATGAACATATGGCGATAGATTCACACACATAAGTTTATGATCTTCAACTGTTTATTTATTTTATGAATACTTTTATGACGAGTAAGACTTAGAATATAGAAAATCTTGAAGAAATATTTGTTAACTCTCATCATTGTACTATTCAAAAAAATAATGCTAAAAAATCTAGCTGTTTTGTGGAAAACTTTGAACACCATCCACAGACATTTATTTCTCCTTTTGTCAATGGAAAACGTTGCTCAAAGTACAGCCAACTGAATTTATTAGGATAACATAAGTTTACGTGGTGGTTTTATTAACTATTCATGTGCAGCCGCATGTCTTGTGCACATCCCCACCAAAAAACAAAAGGGTCCAAGCCCTGGTTGTAATATGAGCAATCATGGCGGGCGAGGGGAACACTGAAAGAGAAGTTTGCGCAAAAGAAAGTGGGGCGAAATGGCGGAATGCCGCCATGCAAACGCAAGTGTCCTCCATTATTTATTAGTTTTAGGTCTATCTATGCGGTGGGGATGGTTTTGGTGGGGAAGATGGTTTTTGGAACAAATTGATGATTTTTGTAAACAAATGATTGATTTTTTTTTATATTTTTGATTCCTTTCTATTGCATGGTCCTACTTCTTTAATTTTCTTGGATTTCTGTAGAGGTTGCTGGCTTATTCTAAAGTTAATTAATTAGAAAGTTATATTCCTTTTTTTTTAATTAAAAATGAAGATTAAAGTACTTTTTAGAAAAAATAATTTAGATATTATATTAAATTCTTTATTTCTTTAATGGTTGAACTCTTCCTCCAATCCAACATGATGAATACTGGATTTCAACTGAAAATGTAAGTTTAGAGGATTAATCCCAAAAAGGGGTTTATGAGTATGATCACCATAGTATTAGAAATTGAACGAAATTTAATAACTTATTCATTCAAAGATACCTTTCTATAATCATGGATTTTAGGTTTGACAATTCGAGCATATTTTGTTTTTGGAAACCTAACAAACCCTCACACTAATTTAAAAACAATACTGAATTTGATTTGTAGGGAGTGAGATTAAATGGATATTCATCTTAAATCATGTGGTGGATATTGATTTCATCACAACACATGCGAGAGTTAATATTTCCTCAATCCAAAAAAAAAGAGAGTTTATTTTAGTTAATATATAATTTTTTATTAGTTATTAAGTATAATTTATTTAATACACTACTAAATGTATAATTTTATATTTTTATTCTCATTTTTTAATTTTGAGATTGTATAATTATTATTAGTATGAATATTTTAAAAATTAGATTTAAAAGTAGACTCTTTTTTTAGGACAATTTTTTTTTTCTTTCAAAATGAACTTTTTTTTAGGACGGAGAGAATATTTATTATAGTATTAAAAATCTTATTTATCAAATTTTAAATAAATAAGGAAATGGGACAAACTATATCTGAGCTAGTTTTATATGAAGGAAAAAGAAAGTTTGTAACTAAGAAATATGAAATAATTGACAACCATAAATGAATGAATACATAAAGGGACAAATTGAATCCTATGCATGGATGGCCTTGCTAATTATTGCACTGGCTAGGTGTTCCCTGCCCATCTCCATCTTTGGCTATTTCCCAAGTTTGCAACCCCACTACCTAACGTAAAACTCCATCAATATTCAATCATAAGATTAGCCCATAATGGCTTAGCCAAATAATAGAGCACACAAGAGTAAATGCAAAGCAAATAAATTTGATTAGTATTAGAAAAATATCACCCTTACATAGTTAATTTACGCCAGTAATTGTTGTCCACTTGATGAGCTCTACACTTTAATGGCTATTCCAAATCTATAAAACATCTCAATCTCTAAAATTTTGACCTCATATTACATATGTCACTTATCAATCATTTTCAAGTGATCGTTACTTAACGACAATAATACGTTTTTTTTCAAACACAAATGATCCTATTTGAGTGAAGCAATAAAATTTGTTTGGCAAACAGAATTTATATTATGGCTTCATGATTCATGCTGATGAATTGGAGATGATTGTGACCATAATAAGATAAACTCAGCCGTCCCAATTGCTTAATCCTAAATCTTCCAAGACATCGATTTCGTTTCCGTTATCTTTAACAATTTCTTCATACGTAAATAACCATCATCCTCAAATCATAGGGTCTCGTCTCAATCAACAGTCGCTGGTGTCTTCCACTAATTTGGACCCACTTCTATTTAATTATCGAGACCAAAAAATGTAGAAGCATTTTTCTCTCAAAATCAACCATTCATAGCCACTTGCCACAAAAAGTGAAAACTCGGGCAAAAGAGGAGGGATTCGATCTTCTTTTCTTTTCCTTTAATTGGTCAAAGAACAATTATATTGTAATTATAATGTTTTTTTCCCTTAGATGTTATCGGAGTCTCACTCCACATTTGTGTGAGGCAAAAAAAATCATAAATTATACTTTGTAAAATAAAAAATAAAAAATTCATGTTTGGCCTAGTATTCATATTAATTTTTGGGGTCAAAACTCAAAAGGGAGGATGTTTTGTTTCTCAACTTTCTCACTTTCTCCTCTTTTATCCTCCTATGTATTAAAATTTATACTGTGGACAAAAGAAAGCAAAATTTAGGTGATGATTGTGACATTATACTTTTATACTTTTTTTGTCATAAAAAATACAATTAAAAATACAATTTTATAATTTTAACAAAGAACAATCTATATTAATTATAAAAAATAAAATGTCAGTATCATTGATAAAAGAAATTAATCTGGGTTTATTGTTTAATATATATAATTAAAAAAATGCTAATTAGAGTATTGTTTCACAAATTTAAATTGGGGTCACCAATATACATTTCTAACCCGGCACTTGTTCAAAAGAACCATACGCTTATTCTTTTTTTTTTTTTGAAAGGCAAAATATATATATCAAATCAGGTTTAGAAAATTGGCGTCCAATTCTTCAAATGGCTTTTAAAAGATCTTTGCAATATAACCAAAACTTTTTCATTTACCTTCTTGTCTCATTCCATAATTCCTTCCAATTTAGTTATGCAGATCTAAAATAAAAAAAAAAAAGAGGAAAAAACCATACGCTTATTCAAAAGGCAAAATATATATAATCAAATCACGTGTTACGCAAAATTGGGGTCCAATTTTTAAATGGCTTTTAAAAAGATTTTGCAATATAACCAAGACTTTTTCATTTACCTTGTTGCCTCATTCCATAATTTCTTCCAATTTACTTATTAATTTATAATAAATTTTTTTTACTACTTTTGATTAGTGAATACTCGTAATGACTTCTATTTCGTAATTTCTATCATATAGATTGATAACTGAGGCTATGTTTGAATTCTGTTGTATTTGTGAATTTTGTATTAAAATATGTGAAAATTTATGTGGGAATTTTTTATAAGAAAAAAGTGTATTTGAGAGAAAATAAAAAACCGTGTTAGAAGAATTTTTTTTAAAATGACGTAAGAGGATTTTTTATGGAAATTTAAATTTTAAATTTGAATTTTGAAATAAAATAAAAAAATTATTTAAATATTTTTTATTTTGTTTTTTAAAAAATTAACTTTCTTAAATCGAAACCAAACGTAACCTAAGAGTTTTCGTTCATATTTTTTCGTGGGTATTATTACTTTTTTTTTTTTTGGATCTAATTTTAAAATTAATAGAGATACTTATTGGGAATGGGGCAGCAAAAATTGAATTCTGCGGTGTAGTTCGTCATTTTTGGTAGTAATGGACCATATCCTATCTGCATCCTTCAAGTCTCTAAACCTAAGGTGTCCATTTCATCACAGCGCAGAAGGACTGGAGCCATTTATAATCGCTAACAGTAAAAGAGGACAAATGAATGTTATTTAGTGTGGGGAGAGTAATGATATTTTTGTAAAAAAATAAAGTTATAGTGATTTATGTAACATGTAAGGAATTATAAAATTATATTTTATTATTTAAAAATTTTTAAATAGTGTGACAAATAATTTTGTCGATTTTAATATGTCATATTAATTATTATACTTTTTCACTAGCGTTGTTTATTTTTTATTTGCAAATCATAATATTTGAAAAATTATGTGATCCAATTCCAAAATTTTAGATCGAATCAGATTAGATAATTTTATAACATAATTAATATTTTTTTAGATTGAATATTCAATTCGTGTATTGTCATACAAATATCTAAAATTGAAGAAATTCAAATTATAAGAATCGATTCAAAACCCGTATAGTATTGATTGGTTCAATTCGGTTCGGATCAAATCTCGTTTCTCCATTTGAATAGCCCTACTTTTCACTATGAATTTTTACTAAAGTATCATACAAAAACGTAAAAGCTGTAATTAACACTAATTATGTTGACTTAGGTGCCACTACTTGATTAATAGAATCACCTACCAAACAAGAGAAATGAACACAAAAAGAAATTGTTTTAAAAATGCCTTTCTTTTCTTCAAAGAGCAAAAACAATCATATTATTTTAAAACATCTACCCCACAATGCAAAAGCACTGCAAAAAGTCCATCCTGGATCCAATTAATCACGCTTCCTTGCCATCCTAAGCAATATATGATTAATTAACCACACATAAAAAAAAAAAATCCCAAATACAATAGATCTAATGACAACTTGGAGTTGAGTAACTTAGTGAATTAATTTTACCATGCCAAATTATACAACCTAAAACAATTATTGAAAAAGCTTCTAAATTTTGTGAAATGTAAATCAAAATTATAAAATTTATGCAAGTAATCAAAAAACCCAATTCTATTACTTGATTGGTAAACTAAAAAAAATGAGGTCTGACAATACAACTCATGGAAGCAAACCAAAATTAGAAAGTCCATGTTAACAAGAAAGAAAATATAATTATATTTTCTTATTAACTTTATCATTCATTTGAATTTGATAACACTCTGTTTAACGAGAAGAATAGAAGTGATTGACATGAAAGTTCCTCTAAGTGTTTCAATAAGTGATAACACTCTATTTATAGATCCGCATAGGAAATTGACACTAAAACTAAATATTTTTAGCATGAGATAACTAAATAATATTTCCTTTGTTTAAGAAAAAAGTTTACTTTCAATATTTTCCTCCGTTTAAAAAAAAGAAAGAAAGAAATGCAACATGTGTTTGAGCTGTAAATATTTGTGAGGCTCCCTTACTCTCTCAGCCCATAAATATCAAACATTACTCCAAGGGTCGTACGTTATATATAGGCATATGGAATACTTAGTATGAAACATTTTTCTTAAAGGCACCTTTACATTAAGCCTCATTGGTCACAGAGACAAATTTGGAGGCCGAAATCCAAGATGAGGCTTCTCATCTTCATACTTTTCTTTCTATTCTCACAACAGAAAGCAAAAGCTGAAACGCCACTCCAGTTTGAGTTTGAGCAGTTCTTGAATTCCACAACCACTTACACTACCTCAAATACTTCAATCATTGCCAGAAGGCTAGCCATTGGGTGCAACATTTTCAGAGGCAAATGGGTATACGATGCTTCCTATCCTCTCTATGATTTCTCTTCTTGCCCCTTTATAGATTCAGAGTTCAATTGCCTCCAGTACAAAAGGCCTGATAAGTTGTACCTCAAATATCGGTGGCAGCCCTTCTCATGTAACCTTCCAAGGTACAGCCCTGGGTGGAGAAATCAGTACTCTGTGTCTAACCATTTCTGATGTTTCAAAATCTCTGGGCTCAATTGTACATTTCTGACAATTTTTTGCAGGTTTAATGGGCTGAATTTCTTGGAGAAATGGAGGGGGAAGAAGATAATGTTTGTGGGTGACTCACTGAGTCTGAACATGTGGGAATCTTTAGGTTGTATGCTTCATTCATGGGTGCCAAGGTCTAGGTACAGTTTCATAAGGAGAGATGGAATTTCAGAAATAACGTTTCTGGTAAGTTTGAGTTCTTTTTTTCGGCCTTGTTCTTCAGTTTGTCCGTGCTTGAAGTATTGCAAGATTGCCGTAGATTTTTAACCTTTAGATGGTTCAATGATGCCTTAATTTAGTGCATGCATGTTTTGTCTTGTGTTTGTCCCCCTAGCTATTGGGTAGATAAGGTTCTAAATGTTCACTTCAATCCAATCATGATATTCTTGCCCCAGTCTCTGGCTTTTGCGCTCCTTCAAACAATATCTTTCTTTGGTGGGATTTCTTTTGAACTGTGCAACATAAATAATATATTATTAACATGTAGTATTTAGTTTTGAAAGCAGTAATTAAAGGTGTTTAGTTACAAGACCGAAATTAAATTTTAACAAGTATAATAATAAAGTGTTATTTCAACAAGATTATTTTCCCTTTTTTTTTTTGAGGAAAAAAAAGAGTTAACCATCTATACAATTTTTGGAGTTGAATTTCATGTCTTCATTCCAATCCCATTAATCTAAGCAATTTTCTTGTAGTGGCATTGATGTTCTGATTTGGTAACATGAGAAACTATAAGCTAGTTTATAAGCTCAAGATATGGAAATACCAAAGAGCTCTTTTTACTTTAAGAAAAATGTTTCATACTAAGGTATTGTTTGCCGTGTTAGTGAATTGCCAGTTGTATTTGCCGTGATATTTTTGCAATTATCTATTGATGTTTCTAGTTGGCAGCCTCTGGAGTGCAGTGTAGCTGTTTGAAAATTAAGGGTAGGAAACAAACACTTTTGAAAAGTAGTTTCATGGTCCATATCCATGACACTTTCAACACATTTTTGCCTTTCTTTCACATGGACAAAGTCTCTAACCAGAGCAGGCAAAAGTATTTTACAAGGCTAAAGTACTTGGGATTATCATTTCAACTAATTTGGTCTTATAAAATTTTGCACAAGTATATTTCCCAATATATTTAGAGAATTTCCAAAAATTATCTTTCTAGATATATGTCATTTAAATATCTTCATTACTACTGAAAACTTTTGTTTTCAATTTCAAAATGCATATTTGCACATTTCAAAATACTTTTACATTTTTCAATATATTTTTATTTGACAAACACTATTTCAAAAAGTATCAAACCATGTTTTGAAACACAATTCATACATTATATTTTCTGAAAAAAATTGAAAATTCTTAAAAGTCTAAATTAGAAATTTACATATTTGTAAAAATTTTCCTAAAGCCCATTTTAAGTTTTCAATGCATGATAGTTATGTAAATTTAAAAAGCATTGAAGTAATAGTGTACGGATAAAAACTAGTCTTGCGTTGTAGCATATATTGGAGACAGTGGTATAATACAATAATGTCAATATAATTATCTTTATATTTAATTCTAAGTTTCATGCTAAAAAAAGTTAAAATTAATGGTGTTAATCATAATTTTTTTTTTCGGGTAATTGTCTGGAATTTCCCAATACTATAAAAAATGAATTACTTTTGAAATAGTGATAAATTGATAATGTTAAAAAGCTATGATCAGTGACTGTGGGAGCATGATTGTAAAATCAAGGAGGATGTGAGGGTGTCATAATGAATTTAGGAAATTGGGCAGATGGAAAATAAAGGGATTGAAGCATGTTGAAAACAATTATTGATTTTGTCTTTTTTTCTGGAAATGGACCAGTGGAAAATGACTAATCACAGATTCTTTTGCTTTCAATTATTTTCAACCTTGGTTAAATTTTAAATATTTTAGTAAATAAAGGAATTTAGAAATTTCACCAAGCTATGAATTTTAAATCTGTTGATATTAATGAGATGCTTATTTCTTTTCTAGCTAGCACATAAGTTTTCAATATTTTGGCATTCATGTCTTCTCTTTTATTTTTTATTTTTTTTGATGTGGCTACAAATTTCACATTTTTACTAACCCTAATTCAATTTTGTATAATTAATAAAATTACTAAAATCATAATAGCATTTAATACAAAATAATTAATACAAAAAAAAAGAATTTTGTTAAAAAAGGGTCTTTTATAATTGACCTGATTCGAAGTTTCTGACCTTAAAAAAATTAAAATTTATACTCTCTTCGTTTCATTAAAATTATTATATTTGTTATTTTTTTCCTATTCCAAGTTAATTATCTCCTTTAGAATAATCAACTTACTTTTCTTGATAAAAATTTTATTTTGACTCATTATATACAAACTGTACATTCTTCCAAAAACGAACAAATAAAATAGGACAGAGGGTTTAAAAAAAAAAAAACCCTAATCATATTTCTCATTTTTAATTTTGCAATGTGTGAATGATGTACTTTATAGTTGACCTGCCTTAACATTAATGGTCTTTATTTAGGAAGGAGCATGTAGGGATAAATAAATTAAGGTCCTTGATAGAAAAACAGTGGTCGGTGGTGGGGCAATATGAGAAATACAGAGAAATGTGGGGCGGAAACGAACTGAAATACGGAACCGGGGAGGGAAGTCTCCATCCACCGACCCGGGAGGCCGGGACCATCACTGTCGAATAGTTTGAATTTCCGGTTTGGTGGGGTCACAGCCTAACTATAGTGTATATATGAGGTGCAAATTGCATAGTTTGAATTTGGGAATGGTATTATTCGGTCGCGTTTCAAACTACTTTTGAAGATTGTCATGATTAACACTGAAAATTAGTGGCGACATGATTCTTGCTTTATGCATTAATGTGTGTGAATAATATGAACTATGGGTAATTTAACAGAGGCAGATAAAATAAAATGTTTTTAAAATTTAAGAAGGGAAAAAGTTTTTATGTATGAAAATATTTAGTAAAATTTTAATAAAAAAATTTTCTAATAAAAAGATAAATCTACTTCCGTGTTTAGAAATTGATTGATCGATAAAGATATATATAATTGGTGTCGATTTACTCATAATAGACACAATTCTTAATTGTCCTGATAAATGGTGATTTAATATAAAGGGATAGTGATTCCCTAATATTTGATTCTGTCATCGGAGTTATATTTTAAACTTTTGTTTTGAGTTGTGATTTAAATATATATAATTGGTGGCGACTTATTGGTAATAGACTCAATTCTTAATAGTCCCGATAAATGGTGATTCAACATAGGAAGACAGCGATTCCTGACCTTTGACTCTGCCACCAAAATTATATTTTAAGCTTTTGTTTTGAGTTGTGTTTTAAATCTTATTTTCTGGAAATGATAAAACAATGTTTTTTTTTTTTTTTGAGCAAGAATCACTATTTAAGATCAATTTCATCAATCAAAAATGTATCTAAATCTACTAATAACTAAGAGGAAAAAAAAGATGGGTAGATGATGATTGTCGAAACAAGATATTTACATTTAACGAATTTTTTTATTTTGAAAAACTAAAAAAAAATGAAAATTTTCTTCTAACAATCTCAAAGTTCTTCTTGTAACTTGTAACTTGTAACCACCAAAATTCATGTGAATTATTGTGAAGCAAAAAAGATAAATTACAAAAAAAAATAAAAATCAGTGATGCGTATATATATATTTTTTTGCTTGATCAGGATTACAGGGTTAGCTTGCTGCTTTATCGCACCCCCTACATAGTGGACATGGTGAGGGAAAACATGGGCACCGTCCTAAAGCTGGACTCAATTAGAGGCGGCGATGCCTGGAGAGGAATGGACCTTCTAATCTTCAACTCCTGGCACTGGTGGACTCACACCGGAAGATCCCAGCCGTAAATTTCTCCAAACTTCTTTTTTTTTTTTTTTCAAAGAATATTTTATTTATTTATTTAAATAATTTTTTTGAAAAAATAATTTAAATACTTGAATTTTTTGATATTAATGCAGGTGGGATTATATACAAGATGGTAACAAAATTCTCAAAGATATGAACCGTTTGATTGCTTACTATAAAGGGATGACAACATGGGCCAGATGGGTGAATTTGAATGTTGATCCTTCCAAAACTAAAGTCATCTTCCAAGGAATTTCTCCTGTGCACTACGAGTAAGCTATTTTTACTTTACCTAATTGCCTGGTTAATTAATATTCGTATTAGTTTTGGCTAAGATTTTTCATCCAATGTCAATGTAGAAAAAAAGATAAAGGAAAAAAAAAAAGAAGAAGAAACGTATTGAGTTTAGGCTTTGTTTAAGGTGAAATTTTGGTTGTATTTGTGCCTCTCGATTCAAATTGTGCAATTTTACTTAATAGACTTATCAGGGTTTAATGTTCATATTAGTTTTGGCTAAGATTTCTCCCAACAACAATGGAGAAAATTAATTTAAGAAGATTATGATCTACATTTTCTATTTTTGGAAAATAAAGAAACATATTGAGTTTAGGCATACTGTTTAAGGTGAAATTTTTATTGTATTTTTGCATCTCATTCAAATTGTACAATTTTATGTAATACAACGGTGCTTAGGGTTTGATATTCGTATTAATTTTGGCTAAGCTTTCATCCAATATCAATGTAGGAAATTAGTTTAAGAAGATCATGTGCTACTTTTTTTAGTTTAAAAAAAAAAACAAAAACAAAAAAACATCGAGTTTAGGCTTGTTTAAGGTGAATTTTATGTGATACAACAGTTGGTTATAATCAACCGCTTTCATAGAATAGAATTTAGCATAGTTCAATTATAACTCACTACTATAATTTTTCCCAAAAAAAGAAGAAGAAAATTCTAGGATTCTATTTGGCAAATGTGGTTGACCCTTGATATGTTTTTAGCTATCTGTGAAATTCTTAATAATTGTTTTTTTTTCTTTTGGAAATATAAATGAAATCAGGGGAAGGGAATGGAATCAACCCAAAAAATCATGTGCTGGGGAGACACAGCCATACGTTGGTGCAAGGTATCCAGCAGGCACACCTGTGGGCACAATTATCATAAACAAAGTGTTGAGCAGAATCAAGAAGCCAGTTTATTTACTGGACATCACAACACTTTCTCAGTATCGCAAAGATGCACATCCAACATATTACAGTGAGCATAATGGCTTAGATTGTAGCCATTGGTGCCTTCCTGGATTGCCTGATACATGGAATGAACTCCTTTATGCAGCCCTTTTCAGCTGAAACAATAACTGTGAAGATTCAGCTCTGACTTTCGATGTTGACCGACACTCAATCATGATCAAATTCCAAGGGAAATTCATAGGTTGAAAGAATGGAAAATTTGTTTATTTATGTCATGCAAGTGAATAAAGATAGATGGTTGATGCTTCAGTTTTTAAGTAGGAGGATTGTAGTGATTAGGTGTATTGGTTTTGGCATGAAGGGATGCCCATTCATAGTTTAAATCCTGTCAAAGTTTTTCATTGCCAATTTGATCAAGAAGTAATAAAACTGTGGGATTTTCAGCATATGAATGCTCTGTAAGGATTCAAACCTTAGACTTTATAGAGTAAAAGGTTATTGTTATTGTGATTGGTGAGAGTGGAATCCATGGCAATATTATGATAGGTTCTTGATAAAAATTTGAATATTATTCCCCCTTTAAAGAAAAATGGTCCAATTTCTCCTGTATTGTAATGAAGAATCTTTTTCATCAGTTCTTACAGAATCTAGATACAAGTTCAATATTCTGCCAAACGGTCCAAACAAAAAAGTATTGATAAGTTTACGTATGCAGGGAATTTGAATGACTACTTTTTGCATTTTTTCCCAATGGTAAAAGAAGTGTAATTTCGGAGCCTTTTAAGTTTTGACCCTTTCATGAGTGCAATTCATTATATTTGATTTGATTATGAGAATTGTTACTTTTATATGAATTATGTTTTCAAATATATTTTAAAGTTTTTTTTAAAATAATTTCTTAATATTTTTAATATAATTTTTATTTCTCAACTTTTATTTCATAAAAATAAAAATAAAAATAAAAATACAATGTATATGTACCTAAAATGTTTTATCAAATGCTTTGATGGTACATTTGGAAGGTCAAGGGTGCAATGCGATCGATCTTCATCAAATTAGCACCTCTTAGAAGAAAAATAGAAATGAAGAAAGAAGAAAAAATAGAAATGAAGAAGACTTTCAAGGGTTTATTTTTTTTATTACTGGTGCACCACTTTACAAAAATTTGAATATATAATCTTTGTTTGTTCTTAAATTTCTTCCATAAAACTAGCCACTAATTACGAGGAAGATATAGATTGATTGTGATTTCCACTCAACCGAATTACCATAATTGTAGGAAGTTATTCTAAATCTTCATCACCAATCATATCCCTGATCTGAATGATCTGATAAGCATCACCAATCATATCCCTGATCTGAATGATCTGATAAGCATAATCCTTTCTTTTCCGTAATTTTGTCAACTTACTTTGGATCTTTGTGGCATTCTCCAACAAAATCAGGTTTGCCAACACTCTTCCCTCCTCTTTGTATGCAAAAAAATATGATCTGTTCATTTGAAAAAATGTTTAGTTTTAGAATGTTTTTGTCATAAAAAATTCGTTTTTAAAACTTTTAATTATATTATCTTTATCAATAACAATAATGTATAAATTACAATTAAAAAGTAATAATAAAATTAAATTTTCCATCATATTAGAAAAAGATCTTTTTCATATTCTAATGTCAACACTAATATGGATTGAACTATTTTTATAATGTTCTGAATCGAATTCACTCACTATTTTAATGGACAAACATTTTAACCTCTTCGAACATATTACAATCTCAGGTGGACAAGTTGACATTGAGGTACCAAACTTTCCTGTGGATGTTAACTTTTAGGAAAAATTAGTCTATTATCTCTAAAGTAAATTTCATTTGTTGAGTGACAACCTTTTTATTCAACATGACAACATTCATTAATTTGGAACTTTATTTGAAACCATATTTTAACCCGAACGTTTTCAGAATGCAGCTAGTAACCAACGAATGGCTAGTGCCACTAGTAATGAATAGATGACAAGTATTTTTCTTTGTGTGAATCTTATTTTAATAGGAACTTGATGAGTCAATTCACACATTGCTTTTACTGTTATATTAATAATTATTCCAGGCATTGTTTCGCATAAAATAGAAAGTGGATTTATTTCGTATCACTAAAGCCAACTTTCACCCCTTACTCGATGGCTGGGCAATCAAATTTCCTTTTGCTTTTATATTTAATAATAAATCAAGTGTGTTGTACTTTACAAATGAAAAAAATAATATCTAAAGAAAGGTGATTTTTTTTTTTATTTGGGAATAGAGAGTACGTGGTTTAATTTGATTCCTCATCTTCAGCATGAGATATGTCATACATTTTGTAATAATATGTGAAACAAATAACAAAAATCTAATAAAAGTTCTCTTTTTTTTTTTAAAAAAAAATTATTTGGTCAGATTGTGTATTACCACGAACGACGTATCTAACCCAATGACATAAACTGGCCTACTGTAAGTTTTTGAAATGGGCCTAGGCTCGATGAATGGGTTGATGTCAGGGTTTACCTCTAACTGAATGTTTGTTCAAGTAACTTTGCAAACCCAGAAGAGAGATTAAGAGAGAAAACAGAAAGGAAATAAAGGAGAAGAGATTTAAGAAGAATTTGTGATAGAACCCTGTTCCAATCATCATAATTGCCTGCACAATCCAGAAGCAATAACATCTTTTATAGATGCTTCTGCAGCCGTCTTACTTGCAACTAACTAGTAACTAACTTGCTGCAGCTTTACTAAACTATCTGCTACTAACTATCACCATGATCATGACAGTTGATGTCAGGTTTTAGGCCAATTTTCCTTTAAAATTCAGAACTTGTTCAAGCCAGAATTGACTGAATCAAGAGAGATAAGAAGAAAAATAGAGGAAGAAGAGAATAAGAGCAAGATTCTTATTATTTCCAGCTTACCTCTCTATTACATTCAATCTGCTATTTATAATGCAATTAACCGACTCATCAACAGGATTGACAGCTTAGCAATTGCAGCTAACTCTTAATTGCCATCAAAACGACATGTTAAATGCTTTAATTCTTCCTTTTGGTTCATTAGAATATGGCACCCGTTTCACTCTTATTCTTGACAATCCTTTCCCCTTAAAAACAAGCTTGTGCTCAAGCTTGAGATATTGGAAAAACTGAGCGATCAATCTTCGGTAGATAAAAAAGGACATGCTGCATTATCTTTTTTTTTTTCATTTAGCTGGCTATACACAGCTTGACCCGTATCTCTCCTTCTGTTTTTTTTTTTTGGGAGTGAGCTCAAGAGAGTTTTACTGTTCTTTTGTAATAGTTCTTTTACTTTCATTCAGATTTTAAAGGATTGGCAATACTTTCCTACAAACATTTTCCGAGAAAAATTTGTCATGAAAGATTTGCTTTTGATGTGGGATCTTGTTAGTTATTTGTTTTATTTCTTCTTGTGGCATATGTCGTTCTCTTCTTTTATTCCATCATTTGGAAGCAGAGTTTCATATCATCTTTGAGAACACAAGAAACTACGATCTCTAGACAAAAGCAATCACCATCATCAATGTTGGAAATACGGAAAAGTTCTAGGCTGTGTTCATGGTATCAGTTTAGGGCCGCCATACACGTGTTTCCAGGAACCATAAGATATCAGAATAATTATTTTCAGTAACACATGGGCTGCGTTTTGAGCAACAATTATTTAAGATGACAATTGGTATGAGATACATAAGAATAAATGGGTATTATTCTCATTCCTGCGTACACTTTATATTTTTGTTTCCTGAAACACAAAAAACTAAATGATTGCTTTGGTCGTCTATTTGGCACAAATAGCCCAAAGTTCTTCTCATATTCTGGGTTCTTTTGATCTTCATCAAACAAAGCAAAAATGTTGCTCTTCTAGGCCTTTTTGGGGTCCCTGATTCCCTGTTATACTTGTGCTCCAGCCTATGGCCAACCGCTCTCTGATACAACAATTTCAACAGATGAGCCTCCTGCCTTTTCCAGTTCTGAGTATTTCGCATCCAAGATAGCATCGAAAAGATTTGTACCTGACTCCATCGGGTTTAACAATGCTAGAAGATGTGAAAAGAGCATACTAAATACTAATATCCCTTGGATTGCATGTATATGCAAGGTAGGGATTTACATTAACGAGTAAAGGGGCATGGTTTCTAACCAAGAATTGCAAAATGGGATTAATAAACGATCGTACTTCTTGTCTGATTATGCCAGCTGACGGGGATAACTATTCACAACTAGTCCAGTTTCAACAGCCGTGGAAACTTTCATCTGGTTTCCTAGCCCTGCTGCAGAAATTGCATTGAAGATGTCTTGTATGGCAGGAATAACAAACTGTGTTTTGATCTGTATCTCTTAATCGACTGACTTCATTTCCAACTGCAATGTACCCAAATCTGACATTATCATAGTTCCTAAGGGACCCAAATATTTGCATTAGCTTGGCTTGCAGCAAGTCTCTGGAGATCAGTGTTAGGGACCCTAATATGAGTTCAATGTTTGAACCTTGTTAGAAAACTAAACAGGGGACTAGTTGATCATGGCTTCTAATCGTCTATTCAATATATTTCCTTCAGATTTTATTTGTCCCTTAGTGTGCAAGAGATCGAAACAAATATCTTTCAAGATAAGATGAAGTTTGTCATAATATTATGCACTTAACACTTCAACATATAAGATCGAAGGAGAGTAAAATACGGACAACTTTCTACATATTCGTTGACTATTTTCTGCAATAAATGGTCCCAAATTGATCTTGATATTGTCATAATGAAATGTTTCTGGACTGTTTATGGATGAATGAGCATGAGTTCGAATCATAACTTCTCATTAGAAAATCACAACTTTTCATTTGAAAGTTGAAACACGAAAGGACACTAGGCAGAAAGAAAAGCTGATTGTTGACTCACGAGGCCGCCTGGCGGTGTGAGTCCTATGGCCAATGGCAACATGCATTTTCAAAATCCCAGGTCATGCTGTTTGGTAGCCCGTGGCATGATTAAACCAAAGCTACCATCACTCACCTTGTGTCGTGAGTGTCCAGAACATCTTGGCATTTGGGCTAAGTCACGCTGTGATGTGGCTTTGTGCACGACCGACCTCTTTTGCACATCGAAAATCTCCAACAAACAATCTTCTCAGGGGTTGAAGGGTTGACTGATGCGGATCATACATTCCTATTCTTTTGATGTTATTCTACTTGCATAAGGCCACAACGTCCGCCGCTGATGGCAATGAGCTCGCAAGCCTTCCACAACAAACTGCAGTCTGTGCTCCTCCATAACATATATTGGGGTAGATTAGCTCTGGATGTAGCATGTATATCAGCCATCTAACGAGTACTTTCACTAGTCCATTTTTACGAATATGTGGGCAACTTGTGCACTAAATGAACTTAAAAGGTGCAATCCATGGAAGCCATGGTTCTTGAGAAGAGCATAAATTGCCCAGAAAGAAGTTATAGGAGCATATAGTTAATGTGCATCGATCAAGGTTCAGCAACATTATTCAAACTGTGTTTTACCCAAGTTTCCAATGGGTAAGATAGAGTTAAAGTAACATCAAAAAAAATATTTTCCAATGTCAGGACCATAAGAATAAGATATTCCGTTAAAGGTTGAAGCAGAAATTTTCAGCAACCGATGAAATGAAATAAATAAGCAAAGAATTTTCAAGTAATAAAGAGAGAGACCTTCACTCTTATCATTTCCAAGTCTAATGGGAATGTTGTACTGACCATTGATTGACACCTTCACTTCTAAATTGATATAATTTTTTTTTAGTAATAAGTATAATGTATTTAATGTATATGTGTATTTTTTTTTTTTTACTTTTTAACCAAACTTGTCATTAAATAATAATTTTTTGTTATAAAAACTTTCGCTAATTTAACTTCATTGTTTAGCTTGCCTAGAAATAAACAAACTACAAAACTTTTTACAAACATAATAAGAGGAATGTAAAGTTATTCCATAATATAAATCGACCATAGAAGTAATAAAATAGATAGGCTTTATGTTAGTCGATTACTTTGATTTCCTTAATTAAGAAATTAAAATACATACATCTTATAATTTTGCAAACAAAAAAACAGACTTTGTTTGAAAACATGACTTTACAGTTAAACTGAACACACACACAAAAAAAAAAAAAAAAAGTATTGATGAATAATTTACCGTTTGAATGACTGTGAAAAAATTCTATGCCCTCTTTTAGATAATCTATGTTTGGATAAAAGTATATTTAGAGAAATTGATTTTCCTCGCCCAAAAAAAAAATTATTTTTATTTTATATCAAAATTTAACTTTAAATTTCAAAATGCCTACCCAAATATTCCTTGTATAATTTTAATTTTTTTTCTTTTTAATACATTTTTTACTCTCCTTTCAAAAAAAAAAATTTTCTAATAAAAAATTGTCATTAGGATTTTTACATTTCCTAATAAAAATTCTTTTAAAAAAAGTGACAAACCATTAACACAACCACTCTTAAACTTTGTTTTGAGTGACACTAATAATTAAGAACTAAAAAGAGAGTTTGGTATTGAAGATCAATTAGTGAGATATTCGATTCTCAACATATTTAAAACAATCAATTTGAGGTTTAAATGACACACGATGATGATATTAATGTGGAGTTTTTTTTTAATAGTTTAGAGTATATATTATCTTATGCATGAACATATATTCAAGTTTTAATATGAATTATATTTTAAAAAATATATTTTTTTACTAGATAAAAATGGCAACACAGATATTATTCTGTAATATAAAAAGATTTTTCAAATAATACAAAATTGTGTTTTTGACTATTGTAAGCAAAAGTTATACCGTACTATATCTGCATGAAAGTTATACCGTACTATATCACAAAGAATTTTCCCATATCCGTTTCTTTTCATTAGGTAGCCTTCGTTGCCCTTTCGAGTTTCGAGACGCTCTCCCAAAGCTCAGTCAAGCCACCCATCCCCAGTCATCTGCTTATCATAAAGGAGTCAAACATAAACGAATAAACATCGTTCGGTAATTGTTCGTTTATTTTTAAAATTATTTAAAATCAATTCGTATTTATTTAAATTTTTATATTTGTATTTAAATTTATTTATGTTTATTTATTAGTGTTCGTAAATAGTTAATGAACATATTCATTAACACATTAAACGAACATGTTCATAAATAAATTATTAACATATTCGTGAATAATTAAACGAACATATTCGTGAACGACTAACAAACATCTAACATATCCTGTATAATAAGTTAATGAAATTAAACATTCTCATTTAACCATTCCAATAAATAAAAAACATTACATCCATGATCCAAGAACTAGAAATATTATAAAGAACACAAAAGTGTCCAACAGACGGTTCAAATTTTCAAACAGGAATTAGAGTTCATTCACCAAAATCTTAGCACATCCTGTTTCAACAAAAAGGAAAAGAAAAGAGATTAACAACAGAAAATATGGACCAAAGTTAAAAATATATATATATTTACCTTTAAAAAGTTGAGATCAAATACCCTTCAAATTCAAACAAGTGGAATCTCTTTTACTTCTTCCTTATAATATATAAAAAATAATCAATAATCAATAATCAATTAAAAGCATTATTCAATTTCAAATATAAAACAAGTAAAACAATATATGTAAAATGCTGAGGGAAAAGAAAAACCGTTGGAGATGCCTAAGTGCAGAAGTTGCAGAATCGAGCAAAAGAAAATGAGTGCAGACTTGCAGTGAGCAAAATCAAAAGAAGAGATGCGAACAGGCTTGCAGTGAGCAAAATCAAGATAAGTGATTGAGCAGAGCAGAGTTGAGTAGACCAGCGTCGGTCGTTGGGAGAGAAATGATTGAGCCGAATTGAGTCTTGAGATGCAATTGACGTTTAGGGTTTGCTGGATGGGGTTTAGGGTCGATTGCAACAGGGGCTTACCTGCTTGGGTTGCGATGAAGATTGAAGAATGAATGGTAGAATAGTTGTGTAGGTGTTGGCTGATAGGCTAAGTGAAAATGCCCTATAATCGTCAAAATGACGTCGTTTTGACAATGACTAATGAATGGCCAAAATTGCATACAAAACACCATCGTTTTGACAATTACTAATATTATTATATTTATATATTATATTATTATTTCAATATAAACGAACAATAAACGAGATTTATGTGAACATTAAACAAGCATGTTCATGAATACTAAACAAGTTTGTTTGTGAATATGAATGAACCAAACACATATCTGTTCATATTTTGTTCGTTTATTAAACGAGTAGAAAAATCTGTTTGTTTATTATTCGTTTGGCTTAATAAACGGACGTAACTGAACTTATTCTCGAACTATTCATCGAATATACTAGTTAGTTTATACCCTACCCCGAATCCCTTGTTGCAAATTCCTTCAAATCCAACCGACAGCTATTACAATCTTTACTGGCTATTTTTTCATGTTGCTAGTTTATTAAAAACAAAAAATCTTCAGAAAAATTTAGTAGTGAGTACATGGTGTTCTGTCTACAGATGCCTACTGTTACAATGTATATGCACGAGGAATCAACTTTAATTGATACAAAACAGAAAAGAAAAGACTTAGGTATTGTGTTGGAATCATCTTATAGGAATATTTGCCTATAAGATGAATACGGCACCGTTTCACTCTTATTCTTCACAGATTGCAGACTCTTGTCTAGGCACTTATGTTAAATTCTTTTAACGTGTGTATAATAACAACTCCACCCATCCTCAGCAAAAGGTGCACTTTAAAATAATTTTTTTTATTATCTTCTTAATAATGAGAATGTATAATTTGCATTTAAAAAGTAAATTGAAGACTTAAAAAGTATATTAAATATGTTGTAAGTAATAATTTAAAAAAATTATATCAAATTCAAATGGAATTTCTTTTTGTCTTCTTGTTGGGGAGTACAATTTTGTAGCCTCACCGCAATAATATAAACAAAATCAAGGGATGCCCTATGTATGGAAAGATTACAAAATGTTCACTCAAAATATACATACTCTATCTTCTACAGGTTAAAGAAATAACTAAATATTGCAATTAATTACCATGAATTCCTTTTTATACACCAAAGTATTTTTTTTTAAATCTCTTTTAATTAATCTCTCTATCAATAAAATGAAAAGTTTACTTTTGATTAAATATATATATTTTTTAAATTATAAATAAAAAAATATATTTAATACATTATTAAATATATAATTTTTTTAAATTTTTATCTCAATTTTATATTTTTAGTCATTTTTAGCGAGGATAATATAAAAACTTTTATGAAAGGTTGTGAATAGACCAATTATTATTTTGAATAATTTTTTAAACTTATTTTTAAAAATAATTTATCATTCACAAGTAAATGAATTATTTAAAAATTATACATCAAATGTTATATTTAAAGTAAAATGCTTTTTTTAGGCCCTGTGGCTTTTGGTAAAATTTGGAGGGCGAGAGATTTTTCAAGCGAGTTCAAGTCTCACGCCAGGTTTATTAGATTTCAGTTTCCGCAACTATCGATCTGCAGTCATAAAGACAAGGGTTGTAGGTCGGAAGATTAGTCCCATGCCTATGATTGTGGGGTGTATGCATAAGGGTGTATGCATAAGTTCCATAGCCGGGTTTGCGGGGCTTTTGGGTTGGTGCACTTAGAGTGTGGAGTGCAAATATGTCAAATAATTACAGTGAATGTGGGGATCCCACGTAGAAACAAAACCCAAAAAAAAAAAAAAAATTATTTAGGAGGAAGGGTGTAGTAATTTACCTTCTTAAACAACTAAATAGATTGTTCGAAAATTTAGCACGTGTAGCAACTAGCTTGACTCTAATACTGACTCATCCAACAATCTTCCCACATGTCAATCCAGGACTCATCTTACATCGATCATCTCAAACCGCCATTGCCTGTTTTGAACTTTTTATACCCATTTCCAATTCCATCTCACCATTGTCTCGAATGAATCAAACGTTCAAGGAAACACATCATATACTGATATAATCATCCCTTGTTCATAGTAAGCATGGCTGCGGAGCAGTTGAGGAAGGAAGTTAATGTTAGAGATGAAGGTGCTGTTGATATAGAGAAAGACAGGGTCCCCAAATTAACAAGCCATTTTGAGTCACTTCAAACCAGACGTTCGGATGAAGAAAAACCCCACCATTATGAGTCTCTTGCTGGTAAGATTGAAGGGGTTGGGTTTGATGGAGGTGCAAAGTGTCAGGATCAGAGGGAGAGTGAAGTGGGAACAGTGAAAGAGGAAATAAAAGGGAGGCATGAAGAAGCCAGGAAGGATAAGCCTGAAGCTGAAGCGGAAAGAAACAGGCAAGGATATGAAGAAATGGGATCGAGGAAGGGAGGGGCTTCATTGGAGGAGTTAACGAGGTACAGACAACAAGCGCAACAGAACTCTGTGGAGGCTGTCAGGGCTGCCGAGGAACGGTTGCAGAGGGCCAAGGAAGCTGCAGCAGAGAAGGGAAGTCAAGCCAAGGAAGCTATCAGTGGGAAAGTTCAAGATGCTGCTGAGAAGACAAGGCAAGCCGCTGAACCTGCAAAGGAAAAGGTTCAAAGTGGAACCCAAGTTGCTGCTGAGAATGCAAGGCAAGCCAAGGATTATGTCGTGCAAGGGGCTCAAACTGGTACCCAAGTTGCTGCTGAGAAGGCAGCCCAAGCCAAGGAAACCGTAAAGGATAAAGTGCAGACTAGAACTCAAGTTGCTGCTGAGAAAGCGGGACAAGCCAAGGAATCTGTTGTACAAGGGGTTCAAAGTGGAACTCAAGTTGCTTCTGAGAAGACCAAATCTTTGAAGGATACTGTGGTTGAAACGGGTCAAAAGGGACTTGAGACAGCAAAACAGGCCAAGGATTACACGGTAGAAAAGGCAGTCCAAGCAAAAGATACCACGGTTGATGTTGGTCTAAAGGCTGCGAGTTATCTTGGAGAAAAAACTGCCAAGGCGGCCGTCGAAGCAAAGGACTTGGCGGCGGTGGCAGGCTGGGAAGCAGCCCGTTTTACTGAGGAAAAGGCAGCACAGTCAACCAAAGCGGTGGCTGGTGCGGCTGTGGTGGCTAAGGATAAGGTGGCTGGTGCTGGACAGACTGTTGCTGGATATACTGAGAGCAAATTGGCCGCTGCGAAGGATGATGTGGTTGAAACTCAAGAAAGTGCTGCTGAATATGCTGCTAGAAAGAAGGCTGAGGCGCAGAGGGACTTAGAAGAGAAGAAGAAATCATCCTCGACACAAGTAATTAATTAGTAATGTGCCCTTCATGTATTTGGTTTTTTTTGTCGCAATTGTGGGATAGGTATAATGGATTTGTTTGCATGAATTATTTATGATGACCGCCGGACAACATGAAGAATTGTGCTTATTTACTAGGTATTATCAAGTAGCACAGAATATTCTAGGCAATTTTGCGTATTGCGTTATAGATTTGATAGGGGTTTGTGGTGATATTCTTTTATTCTTTTGGCTTGGCTGGTTTACTGAGTGCTTTTTTTATTCTTAAATTAATTTTAGGAAGGCAAATTTATCGGCGAGGAGGAAGGCAGGCAGACCAGGCCAACAGAAAAGGTTCAGGAGTTTTTCCAGGGAGAATCAGAACAGGAACAAAGGGAAGCAGGCGGTGGGGTGTTGCATGCAATTGGCGAAACTTTAGTGGAAATTGGGCAGACTACAAAAGATCTTCTTGCTGGTCAGGGCCAACCTTACCAGCAGGATGAATCAAAGGAAGAAGAGCGAAAGGGCAATTCTTGTCAGGGGTGCAAGTGAAGTCTTGGTACTAGTCTTTTGGGAATTTCACATCTAAATGCTTGCTTTAGGTACATGAAAATGGACTCTAAGGTGTTTTTTTGCTTTCAAAATGGTCTTTGAATTTGGATGTTTTCCAGTTCCATGCATTTTTGTCTCCAATAAAATGTTGTGAATATCATATGTCTAATTTTGTGGTGCATTTGTGCGGTTGTAACTGAGAATTCCCTTCTACTTCAAATCTATGGACTGTGAAGATCCTAGGACTGCGGATGATAATGAATGAATTAATCATGCTTCAATGGTTGCTCCAATAAACAATAGGAGCTTTTCTCTGTCTGTCGAAATTTTGAATGATCAAGACCTGAAAACTTCCTTTATGAACTACAGAGGAATAAAAGGTATACATGGAAGTACGGAAAATGATTGAAAGAACTATGAATACAGAAGCTTTGGTCATGATTAGTCTAGCAGGGTATCTGAGAGGCGAACCACTCGATGACATGAAGGGGGGCTTTGATCATCTCCAGTCCTATCTCCACCATAACCGTCACGCACAGGAAACATGGGAATATGATGCTTAACAATATACTGCAGAAAAACAAGACAGGCTGAATACCAACGCAAACCCTCTTAGTCAAAAGAGAAAATTGAGTAAAAAATCGTCAGTTTATGAAGAGAGGAAGAAATGTTTACATACCCAACCGTCCAGACGAAGATGCCAACAAGAGAGATGAGAAGAGAAAGGAAGGCAAAAGGCAGGCTTAAGAAGAAGGCCACAGGCCTACAATCTCCTACACCACAACACATTCTTTTGATCACTGTTTTAGATGATTTCTTGAATGTTGAATCTTCAATACTGATGATGGGCTCGCTTGCCCTGGAAAAGTCTTTTACTGATAATATTTTTGATGTTGTCTTTCTTCTAGAGATTGGTGACTTTATACGCTTGAGTACGTTATAAACCAAACTAGGAGGGGACGTGTCAGGTGTCTTTACTTATTGGATAAGCGTATTGACATCTGGAGGAAAAAACTCTTTCTTCTACTTCAAATCTATGTAGACCTAAATTTCAAGATTCTTGATTGACATTGCCAGCCGACAAATTGTTAAGACAAACGTTCGTGCGTAGTAAAATAACTATTAAGAGGATCGGATATAAAGTAACGCTTAAAGTTTATGAATCATTAGTTTTTCCCAAAGGCGAAGAAAAAAAAAAGAAAACAAGAGAATATGTTACAGTACGAACTTTATGACCAAATTTACAGAATTCCACTTTCAGCTGAGGAAAACTGCTGGAAAGACAAGTTTTATGAGCAAACTTTACAAGTGTGGATAGTAGCATATCTTAAGTTCGGCCACACATTATTGATACGTACATAGCAAACACTGCAACTCCCGAATACCATTTCCATTCCTGTGATGCAAAGGAATCTCAAAAGTAGAAAGATCTACGTAATTTCGGCTGAGCAGGTGCTGTGGGTGTTGTTCATATCATTCCAAGAGATTATGTATGGCCATTCTTCAACAGCACATATAGGAATCAATTTAGACCTGACGAGTAACCAAAGTCCTTAGCAAATTGTCAAAAGCGTCAGATTCACAAGCTTATATTTTATCTACCATCAGGCAATCATGATCATCTATGAGGTCCATCCAACTTCGAGTTTTCTTGTTCCATAGAGATTATGCATGTTAACCTATCGTAAACCTGCCAAGATATTGCAATTTGAAAAACAATTGTCAAAGTTCAAGAGTCATAATATTCCCTTTTCTGGGATTGAAATGAAATTAGTTTCCCTGAAAAAAAAATCCAAAATTCAAATTTTAGTACCTCAGAAAGCCCAGTATTCCCGAATCCTTGACTTGAAAATGATGGATCATACCTAAACGCAAAGTAAGACTATAAATTCCACTTTCTTAAGCCGCAGTCAAAATTGAGTTCTTCCTCTACTTACCAATCCCGTGGAATTCCAGCTTTATCTCGAGCTGAATAATTGAAGGGCCCTTTTAACTCCACATTGTACTCTTTTAACAAGTCTGCCAATGAAGTAAGATGCAAAGTCAAGAGAATGTATGCTTGAACTCAATGCGATTGTATTGATTATATGAGACCTTTAAAAGTAGAGCAAGGTGCCCGCCCCATTTTCTGGCAAACTGAAAGAAACCAATAGAGACCAACAGCGACATGCGCAAGTTCTTCATCAGCAATCTTAGCCACAATATTGGAAGTTCTAAGATCACCAAACCCAATCAATTTTTGCACAAGCCGAGGCCCAGCATCAAGTCCTCTGGCCTCCTGGAATAACATGAAGAAAAAATTGTCAACCTTGCGATCCTAACTGCGAACACAACTGGAGAAATTGAGCCTTGGGGAAGAATACGAATGCCACATGGAACTATCAATACATATTAAATCAGCCTGCTTCTCTGACATTAAACATTATCCAAGTCCACCTAAGGTAAAATAGGGAAGGCAACTACTCTCTGACAAGCCAGCTACGCAGGGTCTATGGTCTGATATTTTCTCTTGCAGGTTGCTTGGTTTTCTCCCAGTCCCCTTTGATTTATTGTGGGCAAGCGGAAAATACTAAACATGTTTCAAATGCCTATTTGTTTGTGGAAGGAAACTCCTCTCAGTGAATCCAATGCATGCATTAACTACCTTTTCTCTGGTGTCATACAAGCAAAAACTCTGTAGTCTCTAAGCAGTGAATATAAGGCATGCATTCAACAGTTCTGTCATTTCATATCCAACATTAAGTCCCAAATACAACCTTTCAAGGAACAGGAGTTTATTACAGTAACGCTGTAATGGATACCGGAAATGATCCTCAAAGGCCAAATCTTCCTAAGCTGGGTTTGGAATTGGTAACAAATAGGCAAAAGAGAAACTTAATAGAACACCTGGACTAGTGGAATTGCAGCCAGACGTGCAGCAACATTATCAGAAGTCTTATTACACTCCCTCCAGAGTAAATTATGAGCTGGCATGTCACCATATCTGCTTAGGGAAGAGAAGATGGACACTGCCTGTCAAACAGTATTGCACACAGAGACATACACGCACACGCACTATCATAAGAAAACCAAAAGGTGATGGGATAACCTGAATCCAAGTTCTGCTAATCTCTGTAAACACCAAGCAAAATGTCGACTCTCATCATCAGCCACATGAGCAAAATCTGCGAAAAATCCCTCTCCAAGATGCTCACAATGAGGAGAAAAGCGAACAACAGTGTCCCAGGCCAAATCAATGGCATTCAGCTCCACATGAGCAAGATTATGCAGCAGATAGGCATTTAGAGGCAAACCAGAGTGTTTTGGAGACGGAATATTCTTTGGCGATACCTGAATTTGAGAGGCTGCCAGTTCATCAGTCACGACAGTAACCAGTATATAAAATATAAATCAATACCCGGATACTTCAACTTCAAAACTACAGGTTGTCAAATACCACTTACAACCAAATTTCTCAAAGAGAACTATCAAAAATTTAGTGCAAGGGCATTACATCCATGTCCCTAATATTTTGTTTCAAAGGAAAGGATTTTTCAATTTATTAAAGTGAGAGTCGAAATAGCCAATTATTTATATGGAAGAAAGCATTAAGAAAGACAACTCCTTCAAAAATATAACATATCAAAATCCATTAATCACATAAAATCTCTGTTATGCAAAATTACAAACACATTAGGCACATGCAAAAACTCCAATGCCCATCAAACCAACTTATATGGCTACTGAATTTATTCTTCTCGTTAGGATTAGAACTCTTGCTAACATACAAAGACGGCCCATGCATAAACTCTGGTGCACATCATAAAAATCCAAAATTTCCTTTTCTGAAAATCCATTCTCCATGACAACCAAAAAGATCAAATTTTTATCGAAGTCTCTAAACCAACAGGTTTAAAAGAACTCAAAAACATATACCAGATGGGGCTTCTCTGGACGAGCAGGTTTAGGGGGTGCCTCATGGACCCCAATGGGAAGGCCCTCCTGGCACCACCTGGTGTACGCCAAATGGGAAAGTTTGGATTTTTCAAAAGGGTCAGCAGTAGATAGCACTACAGCTCCCATTTCAGCTAAAGAACAGCAAGTCCCCAAATCAACTGAACCAGAATGTGAACAGTCCTCACTGGCCTCTTCAAAATTTGAGAATGATGGCTGTACTGATGGTGCTTGTGGCCCATTAGGGCCCCAGAACCTGTTGTGGTTGAGAGGGCTAGTTCTCCAATTTGCAAGTCCGGACCAGTATGCAAACTGTTTAGTTTGTGTTTGTGATTGTATTTCTTGCTCTGAGAAATTTATGGCACAAGAAGAAAAATGCTTGTTTGGATTAAAGGGCTTCCGTGTTGCTGGACAGATTTTGGAACAGAATGTGCACCTCAGAGTAGTAACGAGCATGGTTTTGAATTTGAGGTTTTGCATTTCATAGAATTGAGGTAAGGGAAAGGTGGCGCATATAATTGCAACTTGTGGACCAAAACTGTCAACTGTTGTAGAACAGGTTTATTTTGATCTGCATTTTCCAATGCGGGTAACAAATTCAATAGTGTATCGATCGATTCTCATTAAAACTGAGATCCAGCGTATCCGTTCTCTATTACCATTCTGGGATTCTCACAAAGAAGAAGGGTCTTTGGAGATATACCGCCAAAATTCAGAGGGTCCAAAATTCAGTTTGCACTAATTAGATATGAGCTCATGAAAGGTTCTGGAGAAAATAATTAGTCAAGCTGAGGGTTAAGGTAAATGAACTATGAAGATCCAAGGCTAAAATCAAGATTTTACAACAAGAATGAAGGATATTTTACAAGAAAATCGAAGGCATAATAGTCTCATAAGACATCACTATACTACATACATACAATTGCATTTGACCGTGGCAAATCAATAGAGGCTGCTATAGAACCGCTAAGGAATTGGAAAACACTGGCTAGCTGCTGTTAGATATATACACAGAAGCTACATCAGAGTACAAAGAAGTCACGTCTACATTATTCCCCAGGTCAGCTAGAAACATCTGTACTGCAGCTTTTAAATCAACTACAACACTTGTACAAGATCATAAAGCAGCCAAGCCTACACCATAGCAAGTTAACAAGATGTATCCACGACAACAGCAACACAAAAAAGTCCTGAATTAAATGATCAGCTCATTCCCGAAATGCATGAGATCTGAAAATCAAGAAACACAGCAATCAGTCAACATATCTATCACAAATATAAAGAAAAGAAGGTAGCCAATCTCCAAATTAAAGTTCGGAATATTTCAGGAAATTACAGAAAATACACGAAGAATGAGAAATAGCAGAAAGTTTGAGACCTTAAAGACTGTTTTTGCCCTGTTAAATTATATGCTAATGAACATAAGTTGAACATCAATTTGGGATTGTAATTAAAGTTGGTGATATCTTGATGGAAAAGGACATTTGAGACATCACTAAATTACTAAATTGGCTCTACATGACGCATTAATAAATAAGGACATTCTGAAAGTCTGTAAGCTAAAAAGAAAAATATTTTCAACAGAAGGTAATGATTATACAACTAGATAATGCTGAGCAACACCAGGACATTATAACAAACTCTACAGGCTCCATAGCTAGGTATAACATCCCATTTTGAAAATTGTAAACGGAGTATGTGCTTTGTGGGAGCCAAGAAACAAAAGATCTATTATGGGCTCAGATATGACCACAAAGTTACATATCTGTATAACACTAAATTCTAACACAGCCTTTTTCTATTTTTTTGTTTTTGTTTTTGTTTGGCAGGGGTTGGGGGGACTATGGGGAAGGGGTTGGTTGGGGGGTGGGTTGTTTGGAAGAAAGGGGCAATGTTTAATCTCCATCTAACTAATTCTTAGCTGTCAAAATTCTGAATTTTACTTGGTTCAAATGACAAATGATCACCATGAAATGCTAAATAATTCTCTGGATTACCAGCATCAGCTAGTAAAAGGCCCCCTCAAGGATAATGAAAAGCTCCAAATGTGGTAACAGCATATGCATTACTTGAGGAGAAGTGAAAATCAAAAATGGATTTATCATGAAAACAACAAACAGGCGTAGAAACAAAGGAAACCTATATAATATCATCAAATTCAGATGCATGAATTGAGGATATATTAGTTTTAGGAGTCATGATAATCTGGAAAGAAACCTATGCTACCTGGACAAATATCTCTAGTTGCTAGTCAAATGTCATGCATCAGATCCAGCATCCGAGGAACTTCTGCTTTCAGAATCTGTAAAAAATACAAACCAAGAATAGAACAAAGTAGCTTGACTATTAGTTGCAAACCACTAACCAGGTAAACCTACATTAAAATGTGAAAGAGAAGGAACAATACTGCCTGAAGAAGAACCTGAATTGCCATTGGAGCCACTAGATTTACTTGATCTACTTGCATTACCACCCTTCTTTTTCACTTCCACATAAGATGAAGAAATGTCCTCACCTTCTGCTCAGGAAAACAGGTTTGAGTAAATAAATTATGTGTATGTAAGCAGTAAAATTCTCATTCTGTCAAGAGCGATAGATTTTTCATGCTTGCATTGTTTACCTATCTTACTTGCTTTTTGAGTTCCTAATGCAGCTGGGGCAAGGTTCTACAGAAATGGCAACCAAAATACATTAAACAATCATAATCAACAGCAATAAAGACTTAATATATACACTTTCGTAGGTTACCTTTTCTCGAACATTCTGCATGGTTTCTTCCATTGACTGATTAGCAAGCTCAGCTTTTCTTTTGTTCTTGCTCAGGCTCTTCTTATAATTGGTCACAAACCTATCTAGCTCCCAAAGAGTTTCAGTATCAACACTATCAATGTCCACTTCAATCTCATCATCATTTTGGCACAAAGAAGGATTCCTCTTTCTGATAATCTGGACAACATTTTCAAGCTTTTCAGAAGGTAAGCTCTGCAGACTTGTGCTAAGTTTTTGCTTCTCATCATATGTCATGTCCCTTTTATTGGGATCTTTTGCCTTTGGCTTCTTTGTGGCAGCAGTCCTCACTGAATGAGCAGCATTCATTGGTCTAGTTTTGGGATCAACAGGATAGGCTGTCAACTCAGCCCTGCCTGAAGTCCTAATTTCTGGGGGTGGCATTAGTGCTGCAGTAGCCTTCTTGGATTTAGGATTGGGTAATCTCACTTCATAATTCTTTTCAAGCATTAAGTCACGCATATAATCAGCCTCTATAGCAGCCCATTTGTCCTCAAATATCTTGGATAGCTCCTCTGCCATCACATGAACATCTTGCCCTTTAGGATTATATGTCATAGCATTGTGAAATGTACGTCTAACATCCTCTGCAAACTCTTTAGGATATTTATACCAATTTTTGTTCAGCCTGGATTTTACGGTGCCCAGATCCATTGGGTTCTTAATAACATCAAAGTAGTCATGCAAACCAAGGGCAACAGCATCAACAGGTTTGTTAAACACCCATCCATGTTTGTGTTTCATCAATCTATCAAGTAAAGAGCTACAAGTCTTCATCATTTGATTCGAAAATTTTCCCAGAGCAGATCCATGTCCTGATTCACCCCCTACATACTTCTTGCCAGAATTTGGTTTAGACTTTTTGTTGCTTTCTGCAGGTGGAAACTTATCCTTTGCAAGTACAAAATCTGTATTCTTATACAATTTGTTTGCCTTAGGAGTCCGTTTCTCTTTATCTGCGTTGTCACTAGCACCAGGTCTATCCTCCACCACAGAAACACTTAATTGTTTCAAAGGCTTGGAAATTGCAGGTGCTCCGCCGGAAGCCACTTCTGAATGTACCCGTCTTAACTTACTACCATTATCAACTGCATGACCTACATTTCCAGGTTTTCTGATCTCTTTCCCCTCAATCTTTTTCACCAAACTCCTAATCTCATCCAACTCAATCTCCAGCTTTCTCTTCAAATCCCGAGCCTCCCCCTTCGACTTCTTTGACAAACTGATCGTAATCCTACTCTCCGGCCTTAGAAACCCTCCTTTCCCCATCCCGTTCCCAGCAGACACATCATGATTTCGGTTCTGACTCGATGAATCACCCAACAAACCACCAAATGCAGGTTCTTGCAGCAAATTCCCATCTTCAGTACCTAGTTTTCCAGTTTGACTCAGGCCCCCATAACTGTTCTTGCCACTAGTCTTTAGCCCCTTAAAAGACTTCCTTTGATAGACTTTTTCTTCTGCCCGCCTCTGCTTATCGTTGGACCCTTCATTCTCTTCACTTCCACCACCCACCGTTGTCCCTGAAGCCATTCAGCCAGCACCAAAACCCTAAAAATTCAATCTTTATCAGCTAATTTACACCTAAATTCAAACCCTCCACACACATAAATAGCATTAGCAGCAGCACTCCCTCAGTATCACTAAAAAGCACCATTTTTTAGCTCCACCTTCTAAACACATGTATGGAAAAACACACACTGGTACAATTTAACCCTAGCTTTACAAAAAACCGAATTTCTAATTTTGGGTTTATACCAGAGTAAGTTGAACCGTTCGAAATACATGCAGAGACACAAACAAGCATACAATTATGACAATTACCTGCTGGAAAAACACTTAAAAAATGCAATAATTGAACTATTAATCAACCAAAATATTGAAAGGAAATTTAGGGTTTATAGTTCATATCCAGCTCAAAAAGACCATACCTTTCGTGATCACCTTTCAATCCTTTTCTTCCTCTTCTAGCTTCTAACACACAGTCACACAGTTCCCCTCTGGTTTTCTCGCACCCCTTCTTCAACTCTTAGTCAATTCCTGGAGAAGAATCAAAGAAAGTTGAGCAAGTGAGCAAGAACCAAACAAAGCATTGAGAGAGCGCCGAGCTGAGGAGAGTGGATGAGGAGTTCACGCGTTTGAGTGGTGCGTGAGACATACGTGGACATCAGAGGGTTGGGATGCGTGGGGTTGTCAGAGTGTTCGGGCTCAGCGTTTGACGGCTGAGATTTGATTTGGTTGGGGGTGTGGTTCGGGAGCATCGGGGTTTTGACCAACGCGTCCATGGTGGCGCGTTGGTCACACACGAGGCTATGTCGCTTGCTTTTTACGATGGTGGTCCTATCTTGGTTGGTCGCCACTTGCCGGGGAATAGTAGTAGTAAGTAGGTGGGCCGGGCCACAGCCCATTATCAGTTTCAGTTTTGATTTTTTTTTTTTTTTAATATTGCAAGCTAAGAAGTTTTTTTTAATATTGTATGAGACTTACTCACTTCACACACTCTTAGTGGCACGTTGCTTACACTCAACACCCACACCCAGATTAGGGGCGGGATTAATTCTCCTAAAACTACTTGCCACGGTAATTGTGGTTGTTTGATCCCAAGTCCTTTTGACGTAAGGCATTTGTTGCCCTCCAAATAGAACCAGTTAATCTAACTCTGAGGGGCAGGCTATCCATACATATCATAAGTTAATTTCTAAGAAAATTTTCACTAGTTGTGACAATTTATTGGATATTAATGGTTTGATAATTTTAACTTGCTTCAAATTGTATATAAGTTTGGCTCAATTATTATTCAAACAAGCTAAAGAAGTTTTTATCAAAATAGTTAAGCATCTTGTTTGAGTTATAATCTTTCCTGTTAGATATACATTTTCTGTTGCGCGTTGAACCACTAAAAAGTTTTGATTGTTGATGCATTAATGTACAAATTATTCAACAATTTGAGGGGTTTTTTTTTCTTTTTCAATTTCTCTATCAAATGTGAAAGAGCGTGATTTTATTGATAATTAGATGTGTATTGATTGTATTTCAAAACGTAATTTTACATTTATTGATATCTTAGTTGTAAACTAGAAGTAATTATAAAAAGCGCAAAAATATATTTTGAAAGTATAGATCCCACCCTCAATGATATAAGCACATATGGAAAACAAGGTTCCAATTCCCCTAGTTAGTTTCCTATCTTTCCAAGATGAGCGGCAGACAACAATACATTAATTAATTTGAGACACAATCAACCTATGAGTATGCGTTACAAAAATATATTTTTGTATTTATTATTTAGGTATTGTGAAATAAAAATATTTTGAAAAATATATTTTAAAATTCGATGCAAATACACGCCATGACTGATTACCTGACCATTACTACTCCATTTCCTATGCAAATGACATATTGAGTTGGTAATTGTGCATGAATTGGATATGCCTAATGGCACATGAGTTGGTTCGTACGTCCATGAATTGGATTTACCAAGCCTAAACACCAATTTTTGTCACATCCCTTTACACAGCCAAATTCGTCCACCAATCTAACCATTCTTTGTCATCCTTTGGCACCTTCCAAAGGTCAAGATCATGAATTAAAAGGCAATATATATTTAGTATTAGTACCCTTTTTATCTTCATGTGATGGTGAGCGATTACATTAGTATTAGTACCCTTATTTAGTTTATCTCCCAAAAGGGCATCTAATTGATTGAAAGCTGGAAAACCTTTAGGACTTATCCAGTTTATTTTGAGTCTATATGCTTATAATTAAAGAGCCAAGTTAGTCAAACTTTGAAAGCTTAAGTAACCACCACACATACTATCATATCTTTATGATATAACCATGTTTAAGTCACACTTGAAATGAACTTGTCATAAAATAGCAGTCAGAGTGTTTTCGTTCTTCTGATATTGATGAGACAAATAACAAATTGGAAATAACATAACATAGATTCTCAAATTAAGGTGCGTATTAAGTACAAAACCTTAAATATGATCAAATTTGTTGACTTAATACCCTTAATCATCTATTGATCTTGCATCAAGCAACAGTCTTCCTTTATAATTTGTGGTGAAACAAAAGGAGCATCATTTTGTTCCCTAGTCAAATGATGAGATTCACAAGACTAAAGGTGGACTAAAATTTCTAAATGAAGTAACAAAGTTGATTTATATGCACTTCTCTCTCACAAAAATTATGGACTTCTAAAGGTGTTGGTATGAAATTGAGGAAAATGTGTACATAATGTAAGTCGTTATTGTGGGTATGAGCTCATTAATGAGAACTTAATTCCTGAAAAATATGCATTTTGCGCACTATGGAAAAGCTAGCTAATTAGGTCAATGTATAACCATTGTATTTCTTTGCTGCTAAGAATTAATATTGGCTAGATTACCCTTTTGTGCATCTCTCCAATTTGGTTTTACCAATATTATTTCAACTTTCAAGTTCACGATTAGTGCTTGGAATTATCCAGTTGTCGCATGTAAGAAACAACCATATTTGGAGCAATGAATAACATAAAAACAAAAGAGAAGGATCAAATCAAAAATTTATTAAGCAGCAAAATCTTCCATTAGGCAACATTGATGATAACAGAATCATTCCAAAAATACTATCTGTTCCCGACTAAGTTTAGCTTATTGGCCAAAAAGAAACGAGTAACACCAACGAGAATTCTAAATGAATTCTCTCAATGACTTGCATGGTATTCACATTTTCAGTGAATAATTACTTCTTCACGTTGATCTCAACTTTGTGAATACCCTATTATTCATGGAGAGAATGATATCTTCACTTTGAATATCATTCCAAAACTATTACCACTGAGCAAACCCCACACTTCTGCCTCAAAAAAACAAAAAACCGAAGAAAAGAGGAAAGAAAAAAAAATCCCAAGAGCAGCACTGACAGTTCATGTAAAAGAGCTGCAGAAATTGGTGTAGCTAGTGATGATGAGGATCTGGCCCACTAGGCACAGCATGATCACAACCACCAAGCTCGAGTGACCTTCTTGAATAGTAATACTCCAGCTGGGATGGACTAAAACCTTTTTTGTTCAAAAGATTTTGGCTCTCAGGACTCCATTTTCCTTGCATGGTGGGAACAACCTTGTTATGAGACTCAAGAAGGCGTGCTTCAGAAACAGTAGTGAAGAAGCGAAGGAAGCAAATAATGAATAAGCACATTAGTACTATTGTTGTTAACCTCGTATAATAAGATGAACGGACCATGTTGTATCTGATAAGGAGAAAGAAATAAAAGCAAGAATTGATGAAAAAACGTAGTGGCCTGAGCTATCGGATGAAGAAACTATGGCCGCAGTGCAAATGATGTGGTTATGGAATAGTGATAGGACTATTTATAAGTAGATTAGCATGAAGGCTGAAACAGATTATAGTGGAGAGAACGTGTAAGCTTTAGTATTGTCTATCCAAAGTACAAAACAGACAAAAATCTCCAGCCCCTTTCGTATATTTTCTTCGTTCACAACTAGTATTTTTTTATCATTCGTACATTTTTGGTGGAATTGGAAAGAAAAAAAATCAGATTTAGAAAGAATTTGAATTTTGTATATTTTTGACAACGAACCAAGTGCATTCACTATCTTGGCTGGTGGCTACAGTGCCTTTAACAAATGACTCTGAGTCTTTCCCTTCCTTCTAGGAGATGAGGTAGTATCCATTTGTGTAAGTCAAATAAATGAAAAAGAAAAGGAAAAAGAGAAATATTAAGGTGTGTATCATATGTCAATATCTCACAAATGTGAGAATTTTAGTGTTTGAGTATTGGATCACGATCCAAAATATGAGGCCAACATATTAGACTCATGATAGGTTTTGTAAGTAATAATAATAATTGTATCAAAACCGCGTAAGATTTGGTAATTTTATATTCTTTTCAAAATATGTTCCTACAATCTCAAATCCCATGTATAAATACATCATATCAGGTAAAAAAAAGAAATCTCTAATTCTTATATTTTAAACCTTCGACTACCTAAACCCCCTAACCCCAACTTAAGTGAAATATCTATTTTGATAACAATTTGAAAATCTATTTTATAAGTATAACACTGATTAAAAAGTTTGACGGAAGTTTATTTCGACATAGGTGGCAGATATATATTGACTTCATCAATTAATAATAAATTCAATTGATAATCTCGAAAGAAGAAGGGAAATTTAAAATGCTAATAGCTATTTAATATCTAATTCAATCATATCTATTTAAAAATGTTTTGTAAAAAAGTCGCAATACCAAAAGCTGGTTGTTTAATTAATTAAAGTGAAACACACATTCCCATTTTTGGGTGGCTAGCTTTATCTAACAACTGTGACGATTTTTCACAAGATTCACTCGTAAAAGCTCTTCACATTTTGAAGGGTTGTCCAGTCAATATAATTTTGAAGATTCTTGCAAGAATTTGATTGGCATTGACAGTGATCAGGGCTATTGCCATGTGTCTTTGTTATTGTTTTTCTGGCATTTGGAGCTACTATCTCATAAAAGGTTAATGGGGTTTGGAAGTGATCACCTATAAAGTGCATACAATTCTGCGATTCCTACCTAAAACTTTGGCCAATTAGTGTATTGTGGTGCTCGCCATGTTTGTAGAATATTCACATAAGAGCCACATTGGTCCTTAGACTCCATATGGATTCGTTTCCACGTCAAAAGCCATTCGGCTTTAACTGATGATACTAACTAACTTTGGCATCTTTTCATGCTGCAAAAACATGGGTATCTGTTTCTTTTTGTTAAAAGATGAAAATGGTCGAGAAACTTAATATTAATGCTACTTTAAGAATGATAAGATCAAAAGTTCCTCTGCCTAAAAACTAGACTGACTCTGGAGTTGTATGGTTAGTTTTTTAAAATATATTTTTCTACTTTTTAATATATTTTGTCTCATAATTACTATTAAAAAAATAAAAAATGTAATTTAAAACGTAATCCATGCATACACTTTATCATTTTCAAAGAAGATTCTTCAACCCCCTCTTATAGTATGTATGCACATGAAGTTTTGGAAATTAGATTTCAGAAAATTACAATGATCTCTACATTAACTGGACAAGATTGAGAACTAAATTGCAATGTATTTTATAATTCGAATGACATATGTCGTTACATACTTAATGTACTAATAAATTAAAATTTTATTTTATTAACATGACATGTATCATTATGTGTTCAACATATTAACAAATCAAACTCTTATTTTATAACGAATAAAAATAAAAACTCTTATCCATTGATTGACGAGTGACTCAATTGGATAAATTCTATGTATGGTTAGTCAATGTTGGATCTTTTTTAACACAAATAATGAAGCAAATGTCTAGTACATTTATATGGGCTTGAAATGGACACTTATTCATTAAGATTTTCTATCAATTTGAATAGTAATGATATTTATTGTGAAAATTTTTAATAAATTTTTACAATAACTAAGTTGACATCCACATAATAGAAAAATACTGAATAATTAAAATGACGATTTTTAAGTAACTTTTGCTATATAATTAAGTCGCTAAAGTATTTCATTAATTTTTTTTTACCGTGTGTATTATTACTCATCTTAATACTCTACTGCCACAATTAAAGTAATAGTATGCGATGCTACAAATTCTAATATTGCAATTTCTCTTCATAATTAACATTCAATATGCCTTCACAATTAACGTAATACACATTACTACATGCTACAAAATTGTAATAAATTAAACAAGATTCATGACTAACAGATATCCTTTCAAAACTTGACATGATCCCTGCATGCAATAGTAACATGATATATTAAACCCTTATTTTATCACAAATAAGAAATGAAAACCCTTGTCCGCTGATCAACAAGTAGCTAAGTAAATTGGATAAGTCCTATATATGATGCGTCATCTTGGAGATTTTTCCACTCAAATAGTGAAGCAAATACCCAGCACATTTATCTGGTCTTGACAGGGACAGTTGATGGTAAGGATTTTCTGCAAATCATGGCACTCTACCGACATAATCAAGTAGAATGTCTATGAAGATAGTGTATCCTCATAGGAAATCCTACAACACAAGCCCACATTGGTCCGCCGGTTGTTGGCCAATTTGTTATAATCTCACAAAATGGGCATTTTGGATTTTACTTCTTGACCTTCAACCAAATCAAATTTGGTTTGAACTTTTCCTTTAGAATTCAATTTAATTTGCTGTTGTTTTCGTAAAAGACATCCCACTTTAATTCCCTCAAATAGCTAGTTTATGTTTATCCACTCTTTATGTTCCTATTGGAAAATTCCAATGCGGAAAGCTTGATTTTCTTGCTGTGATGCATCATATGATTTATAAATTGTAATTGAATATTGCATTAATGATTTGATTGTGTGCATTAAATTAGTTGATCCGTACAACTTTGTTTTCTCCAAAACATTGGCCTTTTCTAAGGTAATTAAGACAACAATCTATATAATGCGGGGGCGGCCGCCTACTTAATTACTGCAAAGGAAAATCCATAATTTAATTCAATACTAATGAAATACTTGATATGATAACTTTAATCAAAATGACATAGCTAATGAGTAATGATAATCTCATTGAAAATATTGAGTACGAATATTTTAGTAATTAAGGTAAAGTTTACCTAACATTTGTTGAATGAATCAATGTAGAGAAATAACATGTTTGTAGATATTATATGTTTTAACGTCACTTATTAAGGGATTTCTCCAAATATTTTTTTCATTATATCCATCTTGTTTTAATTTAGTTGTTATTTCATTTCAAAATTCGTTTCTATCTCTAAAATAATCATTGAATGTTTGGTTTGATCAATTGGTGCATATTGGAAATTACATAAAGAAAATAAATAAGTTGGAATCTTTACTATTGTATTTGCAATGCCATTGTGGGCGATACTATTCAATTATCTGTGTAGCCATTCAAGTCTAAGTACAAAGCATCTCAAGATTGTAATGATTAGAAGTAATGAAATTGGATTAATTCAAAAGAAAAAAAAGAGAGGATAGTAATGACTAATCTTTAGTACTTGTAAAGCGTCCAAGTAAGGATCATTCCAAGTCATCACATACAGAATAGTCCTTCATGCAAAGGACACGTACAGAATAGGCACATTCATGCCTGACTTATCAAGCATTACCTGTCGGCTCTCTATATATAAATGGTGTTCAACTTTGAATTTTCTTTCTGATTAAAATAATAAAAAAAAAACCTTTGAATTTGGAATTCAACAAAACTATGAATAAAATTAAATTGGGGTCCAATAAATCACCGAAAGAAATCAAAAGTTTAGGTCAATATTTTAGATTTTAATTTGCTCAAGTAAAAGTATTTAAAATCTTCTGTCCTACTTATTTGTACCAATCGTGTTTCTCGTTAATAAAATAATATAATTTTATTAAAACTAAGCATTTCATGTTAGAATTTCATATTTATTAATAAAACAATATTATTTCATTAATGGAATACTATTAATACACAACAAATGAGATAAATATCTAAACTCAAGCAAAAGGACCATGAAATGTGCTAATTGCTTCATGCATGCATGACTGTTGTTGAGATTTTAAAATTTGGCATGAAGCCAAGAAATAAACAAATACGGGATACAACTGTCGTTTACTTTTAGAAAACTTGAATTAGTTTAATCACCATATGTTTTAAAAATAATAGTAGCAGTACGAGTTTTGACACTTGTGCATAAATCAAATGCATTTGGGAACTAAACTAATTTCCAGCATCAACCGTTTATTATTGCAAAAGTTTCAGAAATATTACAAACCCTCAATTTTCTATTATCACAAATCAATCATTATATTCTCTAATGTCAAATATTTATTAGAACATTGTTCCAAGGAAGTTGTTCTTTTATCAACTTATTGAATTTTTTGATATTTTAACTATGAGCTTTTATTTCAATTTATGCATTGTAATACACCAAAGGTTCTATTAGACTAAAACATCTAGCAATTATATTTTGACTAGTAGAGTTAAATGCATGATTTGACTCAGAAGTAAAATTTCTTTTATTGAACTATCGCAATAATGAAAAATCATTCCGAATTCAACATTAACACGCCATATATATATTTTTTAATTTATAGAGGTTAAAACTTTGTCGTTATCAATCAATCATATTATTGAGAAATATCCAAAGCTTAATTTGACATGCTACGTATTGTAATTGTAAGAAGGTTACAAAAATTTTAAGCCCTATGTCATGCCTTTTTCCTAGGAAAAAATGATCCATATAGTGTTTACTGCAACTTATCAATTTCTTTTAAATTTTGTTCAAAAGTACTTAATTAGAGGTTATTATATGAACTTGGGAACATTTTTTTCCATAAAATATGAATAAAAAAAGAAGAATAGAAAATATTCCTTCTTGTTGTTATTTTAGTTGATATTTATTTATATACAGAGGAACACTATGGGGTGTTCATTTTGATTTGTAGATTACATTAAATCGAATTGAATCGATTGGATCAACTTGTATTTGAGATTGGATCAGATCCGATTTGATCCAAAATTGATCCAAATGGAAGAATAAAAAAATTATAGTTTTTTTTTAAAAAAATAGCTAACATTAGTTAAAAAATACAATTAATATTATTTTATAATTTAAATAATTTTTTAATTCAAATTAATCAATTTTATGATAAAAAATTAAAATATTTAAACGAAAATGCATAAATTAATTTTTATGAAAATATACAAATTAATACACAAATTAAAATATTTACATGAAAAATATTTATAAAATATTTATTACTTTTACATATAAAAATAGATAATTTTTTTACATGAAAATATGAATTTTAAAGTTATATAGTGTATGAAAAGGAAAGCAAGTGCAAAAAATAATAATAATAAGTTCAAATCAAATTCGATAAAAATCGATCCAATCCGAAATTTGATTTGATCTGAAAAGTTTAGATCATTTCGGATTGCAATCCAAAATTTTGAATCAGATTAGATTATATCAGTTTTGAATTAGATCAAGTATTTGAGTAGCCCTAAGGAATGCAAAAATTTTGTCTTGATCTATTTTCCATGTAACTATGATTTCATATTGTTCGTCTTTTCAAGTTTATAGTTCATCATATTAAATTTTGTATTATTTTTTGAAATTAGTGTGTACTCACGTTAATTTACTCAAGCTCTTTTAGAAAGAATTCCATTCATGAAGAGGCATTTGAGTTTATTGGCTAGAAAATTTATCCTTGCTAAAGTCAATTATTTTTATCAATTTTTACAAAGACCACCAAGATGAGGCATTGGAGTCTTTGCAAATAACTTGTTCTCAAATTGTTTTGGGAAATTTGATTTCTTAATTGTTTTAATAATTCTATTCCTATTAGCACTCATAAAAAATGATAGCAATGCAAATTGTTAACGAATACGATATCGATAACATATCAAAGTTTGAGATATTAATTTGCATTTATTGTGCAATTTCAATAATTATTTAATTTCTACACTACATTCTAAAACAACTTTTTGTCATACAAGATAAGGTATGAATTCATGTTTTGATGATGAGATTTACAAAAGAAAAAAAAAAAAGAATGTGATTTGCCCCGCATAAAATGTTTATTTTTTATTATTAATGGAGAGTTAGGCTATTAGAAATTTCAGGGGTAACAAGAGGTGCCAAATAGAGGGTTTAAGTAGGTACGTGTATTTTACTTATTTGAGTAAGAGAAATAACCTTGCTTACCCTTGAGTAGATATGTGTGGTATATTCAATTGATTCTGAGAGATAAGTTGACTTACCCATCTTTCTCATTTTTTAGGATTGTAGTAATTCCATCACCTATTTAATGTAATGCACCCTTTATTATAGCTCACAACACAATTCTCTCATCTCTGACATAGTTTCTCTATTTGTTTGCCATCCTTTGTTCCCTTTATTTCCTTTCCTCTAAGTTTTTATCCACACTCTTCTCTAATTCCTTTACAATCACTCCCTATTTTTACTCCCATAGCTTGAAGCATTAGCCCCTTAAAAATTAATCTTTGAAAGTTTCAAGCCAAAAAAGAAGGGTTTATTTATTCACATACAATATTTTCACTAGGCTCAAAAAAGTTCGACCAGATCTCTAAAGCCATCATTTTCTTAAGATTTCCCAAATTTCTTCAAAGGTGACTATTTTGTTGTAGTAATTCAAGAAGAATTTTGATAAAGTCTCTCTTATTACTTTATTTATCCAACAAAAATTTTATTTGAACATCCTTTCTATGATTTTTTAAATTTTATTATCATCATTTTTTATGTCAATTTCTATCTATACACAAATTTTATTATTGAAACGTTTTTACTAGAGTTTGCAAAGTACATATATATATACCTTCTTATGATTATGCTTACTCATGAGTGGGAAAAAAAAACACCAAACAGAAAATCTTCCACATTCATGATGAGATCAAAATTCTAAATTTATTTTTTCTATTATAACTCATGCCAAACTATTGAGAAAATTGCTCCCAACACCACTGATTCAAGCTGCTTTTTTCAGAAAGAAATTCCTTTAAAAAACAGCTCTCAAATTTTCTCTCTCATTAGATTGTCAAAGCTTCGTCGTCAGTTGCTAACTTCCGATTTTCCCATATGACCAGCAAAGTAGGGCCGAAGTCTTCAAAAACACTCCGACGCTCAAGTCAAATGATTGTTTAAGGAGAGTGTCATAGATTAGGAGTAGAATAATTACCTCTTATCCTTAATAGATGTCCTTTAGATAGTAGACTTAAAATAAAAATTCCAATGTAATTCTTTTTTATCTTTATCCTAAGAATGGGACCTAATCCTAAGTCATCCTTATCTCTATCACATTTTGCTTTTTCAGAAAAACAAATCATAAGGATACAGGAAAAAAAAAAATAGTTATTTCTAACATATTTATCCATGGTGTCTACATTTTTTAGGAAAAAAATGGCTTAAAAAATTATGATTGGACAAGTGCCTATTATCATTGAAGGAGAAAAGAAGATTGAACCATTTGGATCTTCTTCTTTAGGGGTTTTCAATATTAAATTGTATTGAATCTATTGTTAATTTTAGAGTGAAGAGTAGCCTTAATAAAAAATAAATAAAAATAAAACTTTTAACTTTACTTTAAGTTTAATTCATTAGATTCAGTAATAGGTTCATTCAAATAATATCTAGAACAACTGAGAAAAAACAAAGTTATTAGACAATCATGCAAAAAAAAATAGTTCAACCCAGTTCTAAAACTAGTAATTTACATTATCTTCTATAGGTTTTCCATTTTATCTTTTCATTCCTATTGTAAAGAACCATGTTTGTAGCTAGATCCTTGGACATCCATTGAATACAATAATAGGCTAACCTGAACATCTACAAGAACATTGAAGCATTTGAACCTTTTTCTCTGGAGCTTGTAATTGGCGGGTTAACCCTGTCGGGAAACTCCTATAATTGATTGGGAAACTCCATTTGCATGCTTTTTATTTTGAGATAATATTATTTATCTCTCTCAAGGTTTTGTAATATAACAAATCGAATCCCGTAGTTTGAAAAATAATAATCAATCTCTTTGACTAATAGTCAAACTACCAGGGGGCAAAGCTGCTTGTGATAGTGTTGTTTGGTTCGAAACAAGAGGCTACACAATGTATGCGGAAGGTTGTGAGAAATAGAGTTATTGTTTCAAGTGCAAGGCAAGCAGTTGATGGCCAATTGACAGTTGGAGTACTTCGTGGAGCTCAATAGGTTGCAAACAAAATGCAGAAAGCCTGGAAGTCTTGGATATGATATTTGAGCTTCTTTTGGGATCACACAATGAGATAAAAAGGCTCAGTCCAATGCCCAAATCTTCATCACTCTTTGATAGAGCTTAATTTACATATATCTTTTGTTAATAATTTCCTTAATATTCGGTTGATTTATGATGAATTTAATAGATTTGGTTGCCTTTGTGTTGTAGATGTTGAAAGTAGAGGTTTGAAGAAAAAAAGGTGTTTAAAAGCTGAAATTAGAGCAAAAACCAGAAGACAAGAGATGTACGGGAAAAATAAAGAATTGGATAATTGGCGCCATTGTTTGATTGACAATATAATCTACTGTTAACTAGGACATCAATGTTTGATTGCTTTAGTGAAATAGCAATTGGCATAATTATTGCTTGGTAAGTGATTCGATTGTGTAAAGGGATAAACAATCTAATTGAAACAACCACGGTGTGTGTATGTTGGTTAGAATTGGGTTTTTCTAATTTTTAATGTTGTGGGTAAATTGAATTCTATGGTAGTACCTAGATTATTTACCGACAAGAGAAGTAATTAATGAGAGTCTCTTAATTGCCAACAAAATAAGGGGAAATTGGTTGTTTAGTGCTACTAAGTGACTATAACCAATTTATTTTTGAATTTATGAGATTAATCTTGTGTAAATGACCAATTGAATAAACCAGTTCTAAAACTATTCCTTTGACTAGAGCTTGTTAATTATTGATTTTTTACAACTTTAAATTCTGCATCAATTATTATATATATTTAGTCTTAATTTGTTATTTTGCATTTTTCATTTTTAGTGTTGTCCAAAAATAGCTCCTGATTATTTTGTTGAGAGATAAATCTACCATTTCCTATGGAGATAACTCGACTCTCACTATACTACAAAAGGTTTGAGAGTTGAAATTATTTTTTGATGGTTTAACGACACGCCACTCTTACACTTCCATCACAAGGAAGGAATAGCGGAAGGAAAAAAAATTGGTACTGCATTAAAAATCCCCCAAGAATCTGTTGAAAGAGAGCATCTCCTCTATAGAAAAAGTTCCAAAAAACAATTTTGAAAGAGCAATAGGTGGACAGTCTTGGCCAAATGAAAGAAAATGCAGGTTCTCATCAGATTCCCATATCATTAAGTTTCATTCACAAGCGGCCTTGCACCCAGAGTTTGTAACTATCACAAGCGGCTTTGCCCCAATAGTTTGACTGTTAATCAAGGGGGTTGATTGTTATATTTTAAACTATAGGGTTCGATTTTTTATATTACAAAACTTCAAGGGAGGTAAATGATATTATCTTTTTTTATTTTTTATAAGAAATGGTAATTTTTGCGTGGTTTTGTCCATTCTTTTGTAAAACATTATTGGCTAACAAACACTTTTGTACAATTCATTTCCATGTTTATTTTGTTCCTCTTCTATGTTGAATATGGAGTACAATAGAATTTTATTATATCATAAGGGAAGAAAGAGAAATATTTCGGTCTCACACATTTTGTCAACTGCATGTATTTTGTTTTTTTATTCAATTTATACCCACCTTGTCATACATATAATTATACCATTATTTCTCATATTTTTCACACTTAACAATTATGCATTTCTAATGGAAACGTTATATGTATGGTCAAATTCAAACAAATCAAGATAGAATATCGCCTACGTATGGTCACACTAATCTCCAAAATTATTAGTCCATCATTTCAAACACTAAAAGCAAAAATTTCCTTATCATGTGTTATTCTAAGAATTTTAAATACTCTTTACAAACTAGCAACTCCAAAGAACCAAAGGTTCCGCCAATTGATGTGCTCTCATTTGCATATGATGATGATGAATTGGACGATAAATTTGAACTCAATCCTAGTGCTAAGAACCTTGATGCTGATATGATGTTGATGCAAAAGAGATGTCCTAAAAAGAAAATGTTACCGTCGCCGCACTGCCTGTCAAATCCAAGAAATGGAATCATAAGCTTTTGAAAATACATTTATTAAATATAGTGTAATTTTCATGAATAATATACTCGATTGCAAAAATAATTTTTTTTTGAGGTTATAATCAATTGTTTGCTTTATTATTTCTTTTTATCAGTCATGGGTTTCTTTTCTACTTTTTATTTTATTTTATTTTATTAATTAATTAGTAACTATTATATAATGGTTAGGAAAGAAGGATAAAATTTGAATCCAAAATCTCTCACAAAGTATCATGCTTTACTAGTTGCATTATCTTCGTGATGTATATCTTTTTATGTGGTTAATTTATTATGTTCCCATATTTTCCAACAAATGTCCTCACACTAATGAGAGACAAAGAAGAGAACTCGGTTGTCAATTGGGATTCGAGCCATTGCAAGTGAAGTTTTGGTTCTAAAATAAACGAATACAAGTTGAGGTAACCATCATCATAGTTAGCATCAAGATTGTCAGTGCTAGAATTGCGTTCAAGTTCGTCTAATGATTCATCATTTTCAGATGCAAATGAGAGCACATTAGTTGGGGAGACGTCTAGTTCCTTGTAGTTGCTAGTCTATTAAGAGCATTAAAGTTCCTGAGATTACTCTCAAGATAATACGATTTATTGTTTCTAGTGTGAGAAGATTGACTAATTTTACTCTCATGATAAGTTTGACTACATATCCCAAATTTTGTCTTGATTTGTTCGAACTTGAAAGTACGTGTAACGTTTGAGTTAGAAGTGCATAATTGTTAAGTTTGACAAATATGGGAAGTAATAATCTAAATGTGTGTATGACTAGTGGGTGAAATTGAAGGTTTAAGAAAAGTATGGAATTAGTCATACTAGTGATTAATTAAGGCTGTTCAAAATACAAAATTCGATCCGGTCCAGTCCGATCCGATTCGATCCGAAATTTTTCGGATCGGATCAGATCGGTACAGATCAAGTTCGGATCGAATTGAATTTTGATCCGAATTGATCCGTTTTACTTTTTTAAAAAAAATTTTGCTTTTTTTTTTTTGCTTTTTGTTTTTTTTTTACTTTTTTTTTGTTTTCCTTTTTTTTTTACATTTTCATTTTCATATATAACTCTATTGCTTTTTGTTTTTTTTACTATTACTTTCATTTTTTTACTTTTTTTTCTTCCTTTCTTTTCAATTTTTTTTTGCTTTTTGTTTTTGCTTTTTTTTTTACTATTATTTTTATTTTCATATATAATGTTAAGTGATCTAATTTAGATTTAAAAATTTCATGTTAAAAAATTATCTATTTTTATATAAAGATAATAAATAATTTTTATTTAAATTTTTTATTTTTTATGTAAATTAATTAGTATATTTTCATATAAATATTTTAATTTTTCTATCACAAATTGACTAATTTTAATGAAAGAATTATTTAAACAATAAAAAATATCAATTTATATTTTATAATTAATATTAATTATTTTCAAAAATATTTTTTTTGCATTTAAAGAAAAACGGATCGGATTAGATCGATCCGCTGATCCAATCCGATCCGGTATTGATCCGATCCAATCCGAAAATTTCAGATCGGATCGGATCGGATCGGATCAGCGGATCAATCCGATCTGCTGATCCAATTGAATACCTCTATATATATATATATATAGTAATCACCACATGTTAATGGACGTGTGTGTATGTGTCTACACATGTTTTTGGCATGCCTCTTTTTAAATGTTTTGTTTCTTATCTTATTTATTCAATTTTATGATAAAAATAAATGCATGTTGCATTCAAAGACAGCTATGATAGGGGCGTATAATTCCAATGGCTTTGTCAAAATTTGATTAGGCAACAATGGTCAACAACATCCAAAGGAGTGATTTGGCAATGGTTTAGCCATCACCATTATGGCTGACAAATGTATACAAAGTTTGATGACTTAGTTCGAAATCTAATAAGTTGGGAAGGCTCATTACAACTCAGTTGTTCAACGGAGGTTGAGCCCCTGCTTATGTGTCATTTGTTTTTGAAAATAAATAAATAAACAATATAATTTTAATTTTAAAATCATCATATTTTAAACTGATTTCAAATTAAAAAAAATAATTTAAAAACCAAAATTTAGTTAATCAAATGGCCAACCTGTAACTTCGAAAAAATAAATTCCCTTTAACTAAGTTTCAAAACAAGTAAAATACATGCAGTTGACTGTTCTCATTTCATGTGGCAATACTGAAATATTTAACTACATAGTTAATGTAGAATATAGGAGAAGAGCAAGAGGGATAAGGGGTTGGATAGAAGGGGAACAAAATCATCACAAAACCGAACCACACAAAAGTGTTAGCCACTAATTTTTAGGAAAGAATGGACAAAAACCATGCAAAAAACATTATTTTCAATCAAGATTAAAATCATGAAAAAATGAAGCAATCAATTATAGGAGTTTCCCAACTAGGATTGACCTGTTCATTAGAAGCGGGAGAATAAGAAGATTCAAATAATTCAATGTCTTTTTCGATGTTATTGTTGGCTTGTCCATTGGAAGCTCCTGAAGAATTATTATTGAATGTCTTTTTCGATGTTATTGTTGGCTATCAATGTACTTATTAACATTCAATGTTGCTATCACCTTTGATTCCTGTTGATAGGAATAAAATTTATTAAAATTATGAATGACAATGGGACGGATTTCAGGGGTGCAAGCCTCCCTTATCACCTGCTCCACTTCTAAAAATATCGCCTCGCCACCCACCCCATCATTCACCTCCCTTCCATCGGCCCCCTGCCTCGCCTTACCTCGTCCCTCCCACCTCAATGGGGACCATTTTTTAATAAAAATTATTTTATTTTTAATTTTATAAATATAAATGTTATTGACTGGAACACATTTTATAATGAGCATGTAGGATATAAAAATTTTACTTATAAAATCACGTAGTGGAAAATAATAAAAACAATTTATTTAGAGACAAATAATATGGTAGAAAAAAACTATACACTTCAAAATACAAACGTATGAAAAAACTTCTACTTCTCACAAATTTATTTTTTCTTGGAGTCTCTCTCTTCTTTATTTTTCTTGAGCCTCACTAAAACTAATAACCATGGGTACTTTATATAGATCCCATAGTTAATCAAAAACAATTAGGATTTGATAATTAAATCCTATTCAAAATCTACTTTCCTATAACAATTCAAATCTAATTCAACAAAGAATTAATAAATTCTAATCAAAATATAATTTGCTAAATAAGTTTGGTTTAATACACCAACAATGTCTTTTTTAAACCAAATTTGTTATGAAAGTAGCTCCAACTCTATTTTGAATATGAATTTCTTTTGAAATCTCTTTTGCCGTGTAGATCACGTACAATATCAACTTCTTGATCTTGATCTTCATTATCACTTGCAATCTTGTCATTGGTGAAAATTCATACTTTGAAAAACTTTTATTTTGCTCTTCTTCTTGATCAAAAAACTCATCCATATTAACCCACTTTTCAAAACAATAATCTTCACTATTGCTATACAATTCAAAATATTTTACAATATCCAATTTTTCTTCTTGATAAAGAGATTCAAGTTTTCTCTCATCTTCTTCAAGCAGGTCAATAGTTTCCGATTTTTCTTCTAAATTAATGATTTCTTCATCAACCAAATCATCAAAAATTTCTCCTTGTTACTCTGCCGAACCCATTATCTCTTCATCTTTTACAAAATCAACTTGGTAAATTTCACAATCCATCTCTTCAAAATTTTGACTTTGAATATTAGAGTCCAAATTGGAAACATCTTCTTCCTCAATTATTGTAATATTTTGAGGTTTTGATATTTTGTTCCATGGACTTGTTTTCTAATATAAGCTTCTCATCAATTCTTTGCTCATGAAGAATTAATGAATTCTGTAATTGTTCAATGGTCAAAGTTGATAAATCTTTAGTCTCTAATATAAGTGCAACAACATAATCAAACTTCATAAATAACAAATAAAGAACTTTTTCCACAAAAAAGATTACCATCAAAAATACACCCATTAAATTCCATCTCATTTTTGATATTCAACAAATGGGAAAATTAGTTCTCAATCATTTCAAATTTCTCCATGGCACACAGCTCAAACTTTCTTTTCAAGAAACCAACAATTAACGTTGTTGACTCTAATACCACATGTAGGATGTAAAAATTCTACATATAAAATCACACAGTGGAAAATAATAAAAACAATTTATTTGGAGACAAACAATATGGTAGGAAAAAACCATACACTTCAAAATACAAACAGTAGGAAGAAACTCCTACTTCTCACAAATTTATTTTTTCTTGGAGTCTCTCTCTTCTTTATTTTTCTTGAGCCTCACTAAAACTAATAACCATGGGTCCTTTATATAGATCCTATACTTAATCAAAAACAGTTAGGATTCGATGATACTTTCCTATAACAATTCAAATCTAATTCAACATAAAATTAGTAAATCCTAATCAAAATATAATTTGCTAAATAAGCTTGGTTTAATACAACAACAGAGCATAATAGAATATGATGTTTTAATTCTCATTTTTTTACATAATAAAATTTAAAATATATAAGATACTATATATATCAAATTAATAATGACACATAAATACTAAGAAATAGACCATAAATACTAATAATACACTATAATGAAAAATTTATGACTGAATAAATAATAATTCATAATTAATAGAGAACAAATAGTAAATTAATAGTAATTAATAACTAATATTGAAATATAATGACTTAAAATTTCATTAGTACAATTTTAATATAAATATAGTCTAATGATAATTAAAAATAACTAAATAGTAAATTAATATTCTAACTAAAAATAGTAAAATAATATATGTACATACATATAAATAATATATTATTAATATATAATATATCTTTTAAAATTTAAATACATATATATTATAAAAATAAAAAAATAAATGGGTAAATGGGGCATGTTGCAAGGTGGGGGAACTAGTTTAGATGCATCCACACCCGTTGCCAATTCCACTTGCCCCCCGTAGGGGTCAAACGGGGCGGATACCCACATGTGGCAGGAGGGATTGCCATTCCTAATTAAAATGATTAAGAAATCAAATTTTCTCAAAACAATTTGACAAGAAATTATTTGCAAACGCTCAAATGTCTCATCACTGTAATTTTTCTAAAAATTGATAAAAATAATTGACTTTAGAAAAGATAAATTTTCTAGCCATTAAGCCTAAATATCTCCTGGGATGTAATTTTTTCTAAAAGAGTTTGAGCAAATTTACTCAAATATACATGCTAATTTCAAGAATTAATACAAAATTGAATATGATGAACAAGAAACCTAAAAAGAGGAACAATATGAAATCTTGACCAGATGGAAAATAGATTAAGACTAGAGAGATATACTTTTTAGGAGTTCCTCTGCATAGAAATAAATGTTGGCTAAAATAATGGCAAGAACAAATATATTCTATTCATTTTGTATTCATTTTTTTTAAAGAAAAAAATGTTCCCAAGTTCATATAAGAACCTATAAGTACATACTTTTGGAAAAAAATTCAAAAGAAATTGATAAATTGCCATAAACATCATATGGATCTTTGTTCCTAGGAAAAAATTGAAATTAGGGTTTATAAAAATTTTAACCTTTTACAATTACAGAAGTGTAGCATGTCAAAGTAAAGTGTGGACATTTCTCAATAATATGATTAGTTGATAAGAACATAGTTTTGATCTCTTCGACTTATAAAATTGTGGCAATTAAAGTCAATTTTTGAACAATTTTTTATTAATACAATAGTTGGGTAACAACAAAAAAATTTACTTCTGAGTCAAATCATGCATTTAAGTCTCACAAGTAATTGGAGGATACTAGTCAAAATATAGTTGTTGGATGTTTTAGTCTAATCAAATCTTTGGTATATTACAATGCATGAATGGAAATAAAATCCATAGTTAAAATTTCACAAAATTTGATAAATTGTTTAAAGAACACCTTCATTGGAACAATTTTCTAATAAATACTTGACATCAGAGAATATAGTGATTGACTTTGTGATAATAGAAAATTTAGGGTTTATAGGATTTGTAGAATGTTTGCAATAACATACTGTAGCACATCGAGGTCAATTTAAGATATTTCTCAATAATACAACTGCTCAGAAATGACAAGATTTTATGACCATTTGTATTTATGAAATTGTCGCATGTCAAAATCAAGTTTATGTAGCTTTTTAATAATATTACTACTTGCTAAAGACTAAAATTTCCTTTTGGATTTCAAGCAGAATAATACATCTAAGTCACAAAAAATATTATGTCAAAATATATTTTCTAAAGTCAATTTTTTTCACTTCTTTTAATTATACAATTGCTAGATAGTGACAAAAATTTACTTTTAGATTTCACGTAAAACGATGTATTTAAATCTTGAAAAAATAATTATTAGCTAGGCATCAAAATACGTATTTAATTAGTTGGAGTTTTAGGCTCATTGAACCCTATTAGTTGGGATTTGAAGCAAAGCGATGCATTTAAATCTTGGAAAAAAAAATATTGGCTATGCATCAAATATATATTCAATAAGTTGGAAATGTAACTTTTTGTTGATTATATTTAATTTATCAAACAATAAAGGGTTTATATGTTCTTTTGTCTGTTTGATAGATTTTATGATTTCCATTATTTTTCACCTTGAGAATGTGAAAATTTACTGAAAAATAACATTTGAATGAAGCTTCATTTAGGATTCTTCTATAAACATTTTGGCCCAAAGCTATTGATGTTGTTTACTTTTACTTTGGAATGTTTAGAGTGGATTTAATGAATCATGGGTCCTAGTTCTTTGGAATATACAACGCACACATATTGGGAGGATGTTAAGTAATTATGCCAAACATATTTCTCTAATTGTAGGAAATTCCATATAATTAAGGTAAAAGAAATATTTTTCTATTTCTAGGCATTAAATTTCTTTGTGATCTGAACTAATTAACTGATATAATTCATAAACACATTTTTTATGTAAGTTGAAGAATAATAATTACAATATAAAAGAAGATTAATTTCCATCCTCAATTAATGATTCATAATTACTTTGGGTTCCAATATAATGTCATAAATTTTCATATATTTGGGATGAAACTATAGATTTCTTTTGTTCATGTGTCAGAACAGGAACTAAGAATTTTTATAAAATATTTATTTTTCTTTGGATATATAACTAAAGTACTCTAGTCAATTAGTAACTTATAAATCTGCAAAATATTCATCACATATTGAATGTAACTGATAAAGAAAAGTGAAGAAATTGATACTTACCAAATGGAAATAAATTAAACTCTTTTAGGATATGAAATTGATATAATCGATATAGTTTTCTTGGTGTAATAACTAATGATATTATATTTATTAGGGCATTTTGTAGACACATAATTAAAAATAACTTTCTTTTTGAATTTCACAATTTATGTTATTCATGATTTTGGTCTTAACCTTTCGGTACAATATTGTAGCATACTAAATGATGGTCATTGGTAAACTCTCCAAATGGCTTATGGTCATATCTTTCAATTGTTGATTTAGCAATTTAATACTAGTTTTTATTTTAAAAAACTGAGATAAAAAGCATAAACTCTTCAATTGATAATGAAGGCATTCTTGCCTCAACCAATTAATAAATTTCTTTTTTTAAAATCCTTTTGTATACTTTGATTAATTTGGAACCTAAATATTCATTATGCTAATTTTTTAACACTAAAATAAGCCAATTGATAATGAAGATGAAGACATGTCTCAGTTTAATAATTATGTCTAGTGCAATCAAAGAAATAATAATTGCACTAATTATTCATTTTATGAAGCCGGGGCTTAAAATATTATGCGGGTACCAACCAAAGCTTATTTAAGTTAAATATAGCCATTTTTCCAATTGAGTAACAATGGTCATTTTACTGACTTACTATACAAAAATTCTTTTCTTTAGTATAACATTAAAACTCTGAAGCAAGGACAACTCTATCAAAAATAGACAAAATTCTTTTACGATGGATAGACATGTCAAGAGTTAAGTGGACACATGGCAAATGTGCAGAAATCAAATTATGTTTATCCTCTTTTTTTTTTTTTTTTTTTGTGCAGTGGAAAAAGAATGGTAGATGTTATTGTACAATATTGTTTTGGAGGAAGAACATATATCTTTTTGACCAATAAATATTGAATGTAGCGATTATACCATTATCTCAGTAATTAGGAATTGATTCTAATTTTTGTTGGATAAAGAAGGTATAATTCAAGGGCATCCAATTTTTTTAATAAGTTTTTTAAACAAAAGTAAAACTACAACTTTTGTTGACTAAATTTTTATTATATCACGAGGGACTATGGATTTTTTACTATTTCTTCATATAGCAAAACAATTAGAAAAATATTGAATTACTTTGATTGAATATTAGTTTTACACTAATTTTGTCAAATAAAATTATGATTTATATCTAAATGACACAAAATTATATTATTTTACGTGGTACAAACGCTCACATTACATCAACTAAACCAAACAAAGCATATCCACAAAAGTAATGAAATTCAATGTCGAAAATCAGAAGACGTAGGAGCTTGCTTGATACATATTCCTCTTTGGATAACTTTGTTCACATGTAACAATGAATTTCAATGGTGAAAAAAGGAGAAAAAAGAAATGGATCAGAGACTTAGAGCTTCCTTCCTTATCCAAAGCTAATGGACATATAGGGTTGAACAAAATTATAAGGGAAAAGTTTTATGTGAACTAAAAGCAAGAAATTGATGTTGACACATGGTAGAATTATTATTATTTTTTTTTTGTATTGAATAAAGGAGTCAAAAAAATAAGAAATTTCAAAAAAATTCTAGCAATGGTGCAATTTCAAGGTAGATGATGTTTAAATATGCAAAGAGCAGCTAAAAGGCTAAATTTCAACAAAATGTTTCCCTCACACATGACTAAATAAGGAGATTTTGTATATTTTGAAACTTTATTTGGGTATACTTTAATATTGATGGTTTAAGTTTCTTCCCAAGTAACTAGCATGTAGGTCAAAATGATGATACAACTCAACTAGTTGATAATTGACACATTTTAAGAGAATAGTTATATTTGGAGTTATACAAATCTAATTTCAGTTATTCTTCAAACATTAGAAAGGTAAGAGGAAAAGCTATAATTTCATGAAGAAAAGCTTAATTCTGCTTCAAAAGATCTCAGAAGATCAACAAAGTGAAAGACGAAGGCCTCTAGCCAGTACTTTTCCTACTATGGGCAATTCTTGGTGTGACCAGCGTGCGATTTTTTTTTTTTTTTTGAAGAATTGAGCAATTGCACCCATTTTGTGAAATATGATTTGTGATTCGTGCTTCTTCTTTTTGGAAGAATTGAGGGATTGCATCCCATTGTGAGGTGATAGGGGTTAAAATGTCTTTTTTATTGTTAATATTTTCTCATTATTATTGTGATTTTAAGGCACATTATTTGATGTTTGTTATGTTTTTGTTGTAGAAATGGAAAATGATAGTCCAGAGGAGAAATTGATAAAAGAAAAAAAGAAAAACTATATTGAAGAAGAAAAGAGAGACAATTTCAGAAAATACCAAATCTTTGCAATGGGTGTTGGCTTGGACAATTTAGGGAAACTTTATACGGGTGAGATTCTGAAGGCAATAAAAGAAGACAAAAACAAAAAAAAATAAAAAAAAAACCAAAAAGGCAAGAAAGAGTTTGACTTGGAGTAGAATTGTGAACAAGACAAAAGTCCAGCCACTTTTGGACTTTGGTTGAAAGGAATATACAAAGAAAAAAGGGAAAGGATACGAAAAAGAGCAGAATACAGCCGCCCTCTCTCTCTCTCTGCTTGGAAAGACTCACATTCTTTTCTCTCTTTAGTGTTAGAAATTTTCTTAGAAAAATTCCAACAGCCATGTGTGCTATCATGAATGGCTAAACCCTATTCTCTGATTCAAGGGAAGGATTAATGGTTAATTTTTCTTATTATTTTATGATGTTTGGATTTGTTTTCTTGATTTCTTTATCTTTGTCTTTTATTTTTAATATGAGTGGCTAAATCCTTTTTAGGGTTCTTATTCCAATTTGACCATGTGCTTATTGTGATTAATGTAGGTTGCTAGTTCTGATCATTGGTTATTGTTGTACTTAATGTCATTTTAGGTTTGATCACCCTAAGATTGAATTAACACTATAGAACTTGATTGAGAGATAGGTTCTATAGGATTAGGCAATAACCTATTAATAACTTAATTAGTTGAGAGACAGTTAAGTGGTTAATATTGATTAAAAGGTTGTGCATTCAAATTGGAGTTAAAAGACATTAGGTTGGTGAGAGCCGTCAAACTTAGTGTTAATTAATTATCAATTAATCATAGGTACTATCTGAGAGGAAGATCTATAGTTCTTAAGATCCCTTCAAGATGGATTAGAATTAACATAGACCTTGTTGGTTAATCAATCTTAATAAATGGTTAAAATTGAGAATAAGAATCCTAGTTTTTACATTTGATTAATTTCAGTTTTTACTTTGATTAGTAATTTTAGTTCGAAACCTAATTTCGGTATCTAAACAAGCAAACATAGTGAGTATTTCAACAGTCAGTTGTGGGACGATATCTTAATTTACTATTTGACACGACTCTGTGCGCTTGCAGAAAATAGCACGTCATGAGGTGTGATTCGTGCTTCTTCTTTTTGGAAGAATTGAGGGATTGTATCTTTTTAGTATGTAGTATCAACTTGGAGAGCGTCAAGATTGGCATGGGCAGGAGTTAGAGAGTAGGATCTGCATTCAGTTTCTCCTGCAACTTCTTGTTTTGCGAGGCTCAATATAGTAGTTTTTTATCTTTGGTTTTAGATAGTATTATGTCCCTATTTAGTAGGGTCATCTTCCCTATTTATTGTTAGGGTTTAAAGTCAAGATTACACCCTGGTATCTAATTTGGAATACCTAGTAACATATAAATAGGGATACACTGGTTAAAACCAATTAATTATATTAGAACATACACTTGGGTTATATTAAATACCCAACATTTATTAGGATTTTTTCCTCTATGTTGGAGGTACTATTAGTTGTACTTTCCTTTATGATTCCGATCAAATATCACGAAGATCAATTAACATTTTTTTTGGCTATCTTATGTAAATATTTTGTTATTGTAATAATATATCTAACGTTTTCGAGAGGAAAAAAACAACAACAAAGAGCACCAACATAAAAAAATCGAGAAAAGAGAAAGGCAAAGTGAGAATTGGGTAAGTCATGCTAATAAAGTCATGTGGGCAATGTGATCAAGCCCAATTATAGTAACCCAACTTCCCATTTTTGACTGTTTGTCCTCTCTTAACTCTCTCTCTCTCTTGGTTTTTGACTATTTGTGCTGAGCCCGCTAAGTCCAACTCCTATAAAAACTTTATATTTAGTTCCTTGGAGAAGCCTTTTGGAATCTTGGAACCCTACCCTCCATAAGAACTCTAGTATTTGTATAGAATTTTGTCCTTAACTTAGGGTTCTTATGAGTCTTGAAGAGGAAAAATTCTATTTTGGAAGAAATTGAATCTTGAGTTGAAAATTAAGTTTTGAGCTAGACTTTTTCTTGTAAATGGGAGTCTTCTTCACTTAAGTTTTAATCTTATGTTTTATTTATTCAATTGTTATTTTTTTTCTTAGTTATGTGTGGCTAAACTCCTATACTCTCTAAGATTTGATAATGGGTTATTGTTGATATTTTTCCTTCTTGTGTTGATTTATGATATAGTTAATGCATATTGATGTCAATAGTAAGTTTTCATTTGACAATCATAAATTTGTGTAGGACTCTTGATTGAATTGATACTTGTGTTTGATTATTTGATTTACATTAAATCTAGACTTTTGCTACTAGAACCATATTATCTTAGCATAGGAATAAGTAGAGGAAATTGGTAAGTTTTACATTATCAATGTGCTTTATTTAATGATATAGAAGATTAAAAATATGACGCATACATTTAATAGAATAGAAGCTAGAGCGAAAAAGACAATTGTCTCTTTAAATGCATGAATCCAAAGTTACATCACACAAATTGGGAGAAGTAGAGACAACCCCAATCACTTTAAGCATTAATTTATCATTATCGATTCCAAATTTTAGGTTTGGTTGAAAATTTAATTTAATTTTTTTTTTTACCATTTTATTGATTTCATTCACTTTCTTCTACTTTAATATAACATAGTCATAGTTGTTAGCTATTTAAATTGCCTTCTAACTTTTAGGCAAAGGATTAACTGGTTTAAAATAATAACATTTTTGAGAGATCAACTATACTTTTACAATATAATAACAGTCGTAATCTTCCAATAATTGTTACTATTCACATACATTTAATTTTATTTGGTTACTAGGACGTCTCCCATGGCGCGAAGGCCATGTGACTTATATTGTGCCCAGTATTAATTTTATTAATTGAGTATCCATTTACTAAAATGACTCCAAACCATATGAATCAATGTATCATTTTTGTAAATTAGCACAAGTAAGTCATGAATTTAAAATTTAATGGTATTCTTTAAAATGAGAAATAAGGAAATTAATTACACTAAATAAAATTATGGTGCATCTGCTATTGGTATTAACTGTTTGGCATTAACTATAAGAATAAACTTTTCTAAAGCATGATTAAATTTTTAGTTATGATAGCTGCATACTTAATTTTAGTGCAGAAAATCAATTAAGAAATAAAATAATAATTTTGGCCTTCTGAATTATGCATCTTTGTCTCCTCAAATTTACACTTTACTATAAAATTATGCATGATGTACAACCTTATTTTGTATAACAGTTGCACCCAATATCCTCTTTTAGAACATTGGTTAAAATTTTGAATCCATCCTTCGCCCTCTTTTAAATTCCCATTTTGATCAAAGGGGAAAAAAGAAACTGATATTTGTTTCGCAATGAAAATTTTTCTCCATTGAAGAAGAATTATTTTTTCATACTTCATGCATCAATTTATAATTGCTTGGTGATGAAAATTTGTCATCCTCAAAGAAGAAAATTTTGTTTTACTCACGCACCAATCTTGATTTTCTAATGCAACTTGGGAAGTTTTTCTGAAAAATAGAACACAGAAATAAAAGGATTAGATATTCAATACAAATAAATTTCATGAGAATTGCAACTTAGGCCCCAATAATAGAAATATGGTTTTCTACTTATCTTCATAGATCAACACCGTCAGAATGATCATTACCAATAAAAATTAAAAATTTCTAGCTGTGCCCAAGCAACATTAATTTTCAAGATAAGTTTATTCTCCACTTTATCACATAAACGACACAAATATAGGATATTCTAGAGCATGACAAAATAAAATCAAACTGACCATTTTTTTTTACATACAAACTTATAGCCATAGACATCCATGCACAATCAAATCAATCATATATAAAGATTATATAAGAATTAAGTAGTGAAATTTCAAGATATAAATATCAAGAACTATAACTTGAAATAGCATTTACCTATATTACATGAAAAAAATATCTGAAAAAATCTCCATGATACGACTTGCGTCGGCTTAAGTTTCTTCTCATGGATGCAAACTCCATATCTATCAAAAAGGGAAGAAATAATTTACAGAAACAACTTAAGATCTTATTTCTCTAGCTTCCCCAATTGTAAATGACCTATAGTGATAGCAGCAAAAACATTTCAAAGTTCTTTTAAGATTTAAAGCAACTCAAGAACGAGTAGTTTAGGAAAATATCCTTACTATAAGTGTGTTTTAACAACAAAAGGAGAATCTTCTATGCCATATCCTAGAAAAGCCATTGTATATCTCTTTTAAAGAATGTCAATTTCATCAACAACTTCATGGCCGAAAGCTCTATATAGAATTTTTATCCATCACAAATATAATGTATGTATCATCTAACAGATAGTAAAAATGAATGCAAAAATCATGTCATTCTAAGGCAACTTTATTGTCTTGTCTAGGGTTTTCAACACATTAAACATAAACATACTTCTCTAGTCTATTTTAGCCCATCTAAAGCATTTTCTTAGATAGTACCAATACTTACATGAGCCAAATTTCCCATTGCACCAATTGTCAAATTGTGTTTCTCTCATCTTAACAACTTGGAAACTTTTAAAGCACAAAGCTTTGAGAACTGCAAGTAGATTACGGTAAGTAAAATCATTTTTAGAAAACATGAGTTTCCTTAAATGATAAGTTGAATCATTTCTACTTTATATGCATACCACAACTATCATGCATTAAGAAACGGATGAAAAAACCAAAAAGATACTTGTACATATTCAAATGGTAATAAGTTAAATATCAAAATAAAAATTAATCTGCAAACTTCTTTATTAGGTAATACTAGCAGATAGACGAAAATACCAACTATAATTCATAGAAATGGAAATCTAATAATTCAAGTGAGAAAAAGAAAATATAATATGAAAACCATAAGAGATAATTGAAACTAAAATGGACAAAGCCTAATTTAATTAGTTGCATTTTAATTAGGTACATAGTGTTAAATCAATTGCAATGATTGGTAATAGGAAAATGACTTTGGAGTGACTTCTTGGTAACCACAAATCCCATTTCAATAGTTGAATCAAAGTGCTAAGTATATGAATTGCACTTTTTAAATATATTTTTATCTTTTTAATATATTTTCTATCTCACAATCATCGTTTTAAAAAAAATAAAAATACCTTTTGAAATATAATTTATACGAAAATGTGTATTGTATGGAATTTTACAACTACAACATAAAAACTTTCATCACATCTCTTCGTTCATATCTGATAAAGAAATTTCACAAGGAAAAGGCACAATTATAAATTTTTTAAGAAAAAATAACAGCAAAAATCTCCGATGCCATGAGCGCTTTTCTTCTATGCCACCTTTCCATCCTACAAATTATACCAAATGGAAATTAACCTTGTCTTCTAGTTGAATTTTAGTTTTGAGGGATTCCCAAACCCCGATTCTTTTTTATGCTTTGAAATTTTAGAATGATACAGAAAAGGCAACCAGATCATGCACATCAAGAGCGGAAAGAAAGGCTCATTCCACTCCATCGCCGACTTTCCTCCTAAGTTCCTAACAAACTTCATCACTTGGGTTTCAGCAAGAACACAAAATCTACACACACAGAATCCACCGAAATGGGGCAGAAAGCATGGAGAATCATGCCAAGGCCCCTGTTGGAATCCATTCTAAACAACCACGTTCAACAACACCGCGTCCCCCAACCCCTCATTCTTCACGGCCCCCGTGGCGTTGGCAAAACCACCCTCATTCTCGAACGTAAATACAGAAACAAGCTAACACACACCCCCCGCACATGAGCTGCATTTTAGAAGTTGTAGACAATCTTTGATGGGTTTTGTTATTTTTGGCAGGATTACTTGATAAATGGAACACGGGGCCTCATATGACAGCTTATGTGGACTTTGCTGAGATTATAAAAGATCATCACCCGAAGCATGGATGCGCATTTCCATGGGCATCATGGTCCAATTGTCCGCCTCCGCCGTTGTCATTTCTCCGTGTTCAGCTTGAAAATAGCCTTGAGGAGTTGGCTATAAATGGTATAAAGTTGGGCAAAATTAGTTCGCACCAAATTTTCACTACTCTTAATAAATGGCATAATCCCACTACAGCTATTGAGAAGATTTGTGGAATAAAGGATGATAATTTAAGGATTACTTCGAAAAGGGACGGTCATGAAAGGAATAAAAGGAAAGTATCTGCTGTTGTTGCTACTTCTAGAGTGCTGTCGGTGTGGGATATGGCCGTTGGTAGACTATCTGTTCGATTAAATGCCAAAGAGAGTATAGGGAGGGATGTGAGTCTGCCGGAAGATTCCTATTATAGGGAAGCGATGGCTGCTTTGGAGCTAGCTAAGGAGGTAATAAAAGTGCAGCAAGGGTGGAGGGTGAATGCTATTAAGCATTTGAATAAGACTGGCGGATTTTCAAGGCCATTAGCTCATTCGGCAACTGATTGGCCTTGCTTATTGTTGGAATTGTTGTCTGATGCAGCTGAAGTAGACTACTTTCAGGTAGCTTTATCCGGAAAATATTAGTTTTCTGGGTTGTACTTTACTTGATCTATTAGATAATAAAACAGCCAAAGAACGAAAAAGGAAAAGAGGTAATGGAATAGATGGATTTTAAAAATGTTAGTTCTATTAGGCAAATGACTTAATTTATTAGGAAGAATGCTTATTCAACATCTTAAAAGATTGGTAATGTAATCTGATTTACTAGTTTTTATTTATTGCTTTAAAATGCTTCTCCTATCTATTCCTCTGTCTGTCTAATTGATAATTTGATGTTATCTGTTTTTCTTGTACGGTTCATCTTGATCTAATGAGCAGCCGAAGCTGGTGATAAACAACATCGATGTTTTGAAGAATGCAATTTTAACAGATGATACCACTGTCAATGCATCCATGTATCATGACAGCCTAATTTGGAGGATGGTAGCTTTATGTGTAAATGAGAGATGTCTCCCTGTTGTTCTTATAACATCAGATAGGTACTAGCCTTATTTCTTCCCATGGCATCATGTGTGGATATGTCTGACTTTAATAGTCACCCCTCTATTTTCTTAGTGTTTCCTTAGGATTTTTTAAGCTCACATTTTCGAAATGATTTCTTTAGTTGTGGGTGCTATCTATTTCTCCATGAACTTTCAATTTTGTCCCCCCAACCCCCCCTCACCAACAAAAAAAAAAAAAAAAAGCTTTCATCAAAGAGAAGAGCATAGAAGATAAAATGATTATCTTTTTCCCGAAATGGAGTTGGTACATCTAATGATTGTTGCTCTGCTTGCATACTTTTCATGTTCTTATCATTTACCAATGGAAAACTAAATGTTTCTCCTTGTGAAACAAAGAAATCTCATTAAATTTAATGTTCAAATGTAAGTGATTTGTTACATTTGTATGATTTTACATGTAGAAATTTTACTTGAAAATTTCGGCCTCAGTAATGCAATTGCATTTAGGAAAACCAATGGAACTCAGGTGGCGGTTAGTTCAAATTCCTCAATGAGAATGACAATGGGATTCGTTGAGATGTTCAATCACAATGGGAATGCTCATTGCATTATTTGTGCTTGGTTCAAACCCTATAATGGGTATTAATGTAATTGATGATGCTTGGTTAATAGGAATCAGTTAAAATTCCAATTTTACCCTCATTAATAATATATTATAAACATATCATTATAGATTGATAAGAGAGAGGGAAGAGAGAGAAAGAATATTATAAAATAAAGAGAGAGAAAGTGGAGTGAGAAGTTACTGTTCTCATTCCCATTGCAGTTAACCAAGCACATTGTAACAGAATTACTCCCATTGTTGAATTCTACTCCCCCACACCAAGCACCCCCTCATATTTGCCGAAGTGTGTGTCAACAAAATTGCACTGGGCAGTTGGTAGTATTGCTGTTTCTTTGTGAACAGCTATTTGCATCGTGGATGGAAATTGGTGACTTCATGTGCATGCATTTTCATGAACTAGGAGAGAAGTGAATTAAACTTCTAATTCACTAATGAATAGCTCCCGAAATTCCTTTTATTGACTTGATGTGATATGACTTTATGTTGTGGAAAGAAGTAGAAGATCATATACAACAAAAGTGCAATGTATTAGTTTTTGGCTTCTTTCCTAAGATTTCTTTGTGTTTTGTCTTGTTTATTTGTTTATTTATTTAAAAGTGATTTGTATTTATTTGTTTATTTACAGCAAAAGGACTGCATTTTTATATATTGAATGTAGAGAATAAATATACCAAGTATAACTGTGGTCAATGCCATGTCTAAAAGCAAGAACAATCCAATCATCTGTGGGTGCAAAACTATTTCTTTTGTTCACTTCCTCTTATTAGTTTTCCATTCAGGTCTGAAGCAAAACTCATGAGATCTATCTTGGGCTAATTAGCAGAGCCATAAGAAAGGGAATGAAATTTATAAGATAAATAGTTTAGATGGTTATAGATGTCCACCATTTTAGAACTGTATCTGCTTCCCATTTGTTTTGTTACTCCTGTTGAGCAAATGTGCACCCTCCACCTTGAGCAAATGTACATCTTATAGTCATGAATTTCCATGAAGCTGAAGTACATAACAGGCTGAAGCTTACTTTCCTGTATGAAGGAACTTCAGTATGTTTGGATACAAATGGTTTTGAGAAATTTTTTATTGGGAAGTGTAAAAGAGTTGTGGGAAGTTTTTGTAACAAAAAGTGTGTTGGAGGGGAAAATAAGAAGTCTCTTGCAGGGAAATTTTTTTAAAATAATGTGAGAGAATTTTGGTGGGGATTCTAAATTTTAAATTTGAATTTTAAAATAAAATAAAAGTTGTTTGGATCTTTTATTTTTTTTCCCAAGAAAAGTTAACTTTTCTTTAATTAACCACCAACCAGACATAGCCAAATCAACTTCTATACCTTAACTTCTCTGCAAACTGTTTCAGCAAATTTTTGAACTCCATATTGGATAAATTGGTGGGTCAGTAGCGTAGATGGACCTTTTGCAATAATTGACACTAAAGGATTCACTTTACTTGCGCCTTTGTACAGCCTTGCAATTTTCTCATGTGTGATGTTTACTCTTCTCTTCTACTCTATTTATTTGATTACAAATGCTTTTTTGTTTCTTTTGAATTATAGATTTCTTGGTTCCATGATTGACTCTCTTTTCTCTTTTATATTTTATTCAAATGACTAATGAAACTAAAATTGTTCCACAATTTTTGCAGCTACTATTCTTATCGTGCTTTTATTGATTTTGGATTTCCGGATATATTCGTCTCTCGTGAGGTATCCTGAATTCTTTAAAAAGATTTTATGTGTGCATGTGCTGTGTGAATTTCCTGAATGTTTCTTGAATATATTTGTTGGACGATAGTATCTTTCTAATTTACCCAGCAAATGTCTATCCATGAGTTAATCAAAGATAGTTTACAGATTAGTGTTCAGTGTAAAATATGTTACTTTTCAGTATTTTTGAGTTTGTCTATTGGGTTTGAGAAAATGCAGACATTTGGTTGGACTTCTGCTGAAGCAAAAATGCACATGGTTAATGATTACTTTAGTCCATCTGAGGTATGATCATGGCAAGGTCTCCCATTAGCTGGTTCTTTTCAGAAATTTCTGCAAGGTTATTTTTGAGTTGCACTGACAATACAGTATGTTTATTGATACTGCAGTGGACTTTAGTTGTGGAGACATTAGGGCCAAATCCACGGCATCTTTTCGAGGTTTATGCACTCAAGCTGAACAATTATTACAATAAGTAAGTTGTTATGCATGGTTAGATCAATGTTCCATTGTTAGGATTAAGTTGTACTAGGTTTTGTTATCTGCCAAACGCAAATTAGTTAAAGATTCAATTACTTGTAGATTTTATTGTCTATGTGTAACTTTTGTTGGTTAATGTTGTTTGACGGACACTGCATGTAGTTTTACTAATAATTTGAGCATAATATCTAAGATGATTAATCCTGCAATCTTTATGCATCTTAACATGCATCAAACATTAAGCCACTTCCTCTCTTGACGAAACAGATGTGTACACTTGGATATGCTATTTGTCCTTGTAGAAATAGACAATTTCCTGAATGATTATTGATATTATGATTAAGTTCACTTGGATGTCATTTTGACTTAAAACAGGTTACAATTTTCTGTAGATCCAAAATCAAGTGGAATTTCAATTATATTCTTGGCTTGATTCACTTTTATCAGTATGAAGGGATCTGGTTGGTATTTAGTAAATTTCCATTGACAATTGGCATGCTTTACAATGTAAAAATTTTGGTGCTGTTAATACTCTCCCAAATGAGAGTTTATTCATTTATTTTGGTTAATGAATGGTTGAAAAAAAAATTCTAAACTAATAATTGGGCTTCACCGCTTCAGTACAACTCCCCATCAACCTTACCTTATAGATTTTACCAGATGGACTCTGTCATTAACAGTTACTTACCTTTTCATCTAATCCATGTATGTTTGAGTGTATGAGACCAGATTATAGTACTTTATGTGTTTATTTGTCTGCTGGTGTTTGCTATCCAATCCTACTCATTTTCATTGCTTGGACCACTGAAATTGGTGAAATTGGTAGGAAGTTACTTTCATGTTTAGGCTTATGTGTCTTATAGGACTCTTATGTAACTTAATGCAATTTAGAGTGGTGGACATGCAGTTGTTAAGTAGATCTACCCTTGTGTAAAATGTAATTAGGATGGAGATGGGATTACATAATTGTATAAATATAAAATAAAACGACTGGGAAGAAAAAACTTTTTCTGTAAATTGTTTATTTTACTTGGTGATGCTTTTTAATTCCAAAATGAGGTGTGTTTTTCTGATTTGAATAAACTGGAATTAGCCATACAACAATTGAAGGCATCTTTTACAGTGAACATTCAATGTTTGCTTACATCATTAGGATTTGCTGGGCGGGCATTAACTTTTTATTGCAAGGGGGTATTTTGTAGGAACTTGATGTGTCAAAGGTGTTCAATGTTATATTGTGAAACCCAGGGAAAGGAGCATAATGGTTAATTGGTTAAATGGTCACAACATAGGGTGTTTGAATGTAATATTTTCACACACACACAAACACACACACACACCTTTATGTATGTTTGCACATGTACATATATGTTACTTTGAAGAGGCTTTCACATTTCATCAACTGTGCATGTCATGGGTGTATGACTAATTAACAGAGCCATTTATTTTAACACAAGTGAGCTACATTGAAACCATTGGTGCGTGTCTTGCTGCCATATGAAAACTCTGAGATTTTCATTGCTCTCATATGTAGAATTGCAATATCATTTAAAAATTGCTCATCCTATGTTAAGCGAATAAAGGCATGCATTAGGTGCAAATTTTGTATCCAAGTTTCTTCCTATTTTTTACAGCATTTATGGGCTACATTTTGTAATTCTTTCTTGTTTCTCTACTGTAGGTCCATGGATGAGAAATTTAATACCTTTGAAGACATTGTGGATGCATACTTGGTGTATTTGCAGGTATGTTCTAAGTAGCTTAAGCTTTGCATGCGCTTAAATGAACTGATATGTTAGTTAAGGGGTCAACAGAACGATGCTTAATTGCATTGCTCTCTAATATTTAGTTTAAGATTTGTGTATAGTTTTCATGTTTGTGGTTTGGAACTTACTATCTGATGACCTTGCTTTCTCTTGGACATGGAATGCTATTCTAGCTAAAACAATGTGAATTGACAATTATAAGTCAATTATGAAACCTCTTTAGGTGGAAATATATAAATTTCTCACCACTGTTTGGACCTTAATGAGTAATTTATCATCACATGTTTGACACTTGGGAAACAAATACTGGTGCATATGAAGACAATTTCTTTAGATGTTGACCATTTTCTTTTAGATTAAGATCTTATTCTAAGTTGCCCAGATCTTTGTATGGTTTTGATGTTCTTTGCCCTGCTGGATTGACTCCATTCTAGGCATGTGTCGGTGTTTTGAATTGGCTTAAATGTTTCAAGTTGTTGCTTGCTTTGCTTAATTGGGACTGGTCATTTCCTGTTTCAGTTTATCTTAGTTTTAATATGTTATGTGCTCCTCTTTTCTGCCACCTCACAAACACACATACAAGTGAAAAATCAAACTTTAATTCAAAACTTTGTCCAAAACCTTGATTGGAGAACTAATCTAGTAGTAACTATAAGTTTTTATGCAATAAACTTAAAGAAGAGGAAAATTCAAAGCTCAAACTACAAATGTGTTACAAGCTAAAATCGAAATCTGTCGGAGTCTAACTTTGTTCTCATAAGAATCTCAGCTCCAGAATTTGCACATAATACAATCATTAGTTACTGGGATGTTAGAAGAATTATATCTTCGCTTGACAAAGAGTGAGCATTCATTTGATATTGATCCTTCTGAATTGAATGGATACTAACCTTTGTACCATTATCCATTCTGAGGGACTCCTAGAAATACCTTGGACGGTGCCACAGTCTGTTTTTTGTGCAACAAGATTGAGCTATTTCAACAAGTGTGTGCATGAGGTATCCAGCATCTATGTTTTGTAGAGCAGTATCTGTAAACATCTTACGTGGTCTAAAGGAAGAGATGAAATATTTTGTTAAAGGGAGTCCTTCCCCTAAAATCTTTGAATGTCTAATAGAATTTATACATTTCAAGGAAGCAAAAATGTCTCTAAATATAGGTGCCTTAAAGCCTCTAGTATGAATAGCTAAATGGATTCTTTAGAAAGTATGATGTAAAGAGACCCACGAAGAAGAAAAAAAAAAAGGTAGGTAATTGTGGGCACACGTTTGAGTATTACTTGTCTGGTATGTATCTCTCTCCATATTTTTCTCGGTTGAAATTTTTCATCACAATTTGACTGCTCAACAAGCGTAAGGACATTTTGTCACATTCCAGTTCAGTTTCATCAACCTTGGTTTCCTTTGTGATTTCCTGTAGAAAATGTCATTTGATAAAAAGTCTAAAATCTCACATAGGATAGATAAAAGGTGGGATTACATAGTCTACAGATACATTGCCAATGGATCTAGATTGTTTCCTTTTATTTATTTATTTTTTTAAAATTTGTTTCTTGCACTGAAGAAATCTTTTGGAGATTTGAGAGTGCCGTTTTTCTCGATAACCACTTGCTTTATTAGTTTAAAAATAGGAGATTCAAGCGGAAAAAGAACATAATGGGACTGTTAAAAATAGGTGCCAACTAAAAGCACTTTGAATTTTGTTCTTTTGTAATGGCAAAATAATTTTTTTGCTTTTGACAATAAAAGTTGTCTCAGGAATTTGTGACCTCTAAAGAAAGTTAAAGCTCACACCTCAAAAAGGAAACTAATGTGGCAATGCTGACATTAGCTGTTATGATTTCTTAACACTTCAGATTGCTTCGGCGCTGCTGCATACAAAGTCCTGGCTCATTGGTCATGTCTTGTCATCATTAATGCAAGCTTACCAATTGAAAGGAGAGTCATTTGCTAGTATAATGAGTTATTTTCTTAAAGTTGGTATTTGTGGAAAAAGACGAAGAAATTTGTTTGTGGCTTATTTGAAATCTGTAGCTGACCTCCCTAGGAAGGTCATTCAACAATACTGTTAACAAACTAACGAGTCCAAATCATATGGCCAAAATTTGTAAACCAGTAGTTACATAGCACTAAAAGTGTTAGATTAATATCCCATTAGTTTGAGTTTTTTCCTCTGCGACGTAATGGATAAATAAGGTAAAATGGAAAACAAGACCTTGAATGTAACTAACATGCACATTTGCACACTTTTGGCAATAATGTAGTTTCAATACTTAACCTCGTATCAACTGTTTATGCTTCTATTTTAGGTAACTGTGGTTAATCCTGCTATGGAGAAAGCATTGCTGCTCTTGCAAAAGTTTGCTATGGATGCACGAAACGGAAAGATTTCAAAAGATAGATTAAGGTTTGGTGCTCCCTGGAGGCATCCTCCCCAAACAGACAATGCTACCCAATGCCATGGGTGGGCTAAAGTCCAACTGATGGACTTTGTGCAGTCTCTCGTCAACACAGAATTTGGGGTACTTCTTTTATCCTTATCTCGGTGTAAGTGAGGAAATATATTGTTTAAGCATTTGCTAAAAATCTAAGAACTTTTTTTTCTTGGAATCAATTTTCAGTAAGTCGCTTGTTCCTTGCTCTATATAACTGGTCAAGATTTGGAGAGAAGCAGAGTATTAATTTTCAGAATATAATTCTGTATCTTATACTCCATTTTATATGGAAGCCAATTGTTTTTTCTAATTTGTCCTCAAGTATGGAGAAGAACCTATTTTTGACTTCTTTTAAAGAAAATTGTCTGAACATTTAGGAACTTATAATGTTTGTCTTAATAGAATGCTCACTCTTGAATGTTTTTGTCTCATTGGACTTGCTTTTTATCAGACTATAACATATAGGAACTGATGAATCCATCACTGAAGCAAAGACTTTGCAATAATAGGAGAATTTAATAGTTTCTTACCTATTTGCTTTATCTTATCACTGGATGAATTTCTGAAGAAATGAATCCATAATAGTTTTATGACATCTGGTTAGCCTATTGGTTACCAACTATAACCCATTTTTATCTTTTTCATTTAGTTTTCTTGTAATGTGACTCTACGATATGTAGAACAAGTTTATAGTGCTTAGGCATGTATCTTTTGTTTTTTAAGGAAGAGGTAATTGGAATGGCCCCATCACCCATGCAGATGATGTAGAATATTGAAAGGATCATGAAAGACTAGCACACTCCTATATAGAAAAAAAAAATGTGCTACAAGAGGAAGGTCTCATACGAGAATGGGAAGAAGAATGGAATCCTCACTAATATATATATGTATATAATAATAATAATATATGGAAGGGGAGGGGGTATATGCATGCATGCTCCACCTCCTAGAAATTCATCATCAAACTCATGTCATTCATACCATAAAGCCCTATCTTACCATGAAAATTGCATTTTTTTTCTGGTGCTGGATTACAACTTAATGCTGATTTTTGCCAAAAGATTGTTTCCCACATTTTGTTATCAGTTTTTCATGTAAAAATTATGTGAGCTTTTGACAACTAAATTATTAAAATTAAAAGGGGAAGGGGAAGACCTAAAAAGATTTGGAAAGAAACTATTAAGAAGGACATGAATTATCTAAACTTTCAAAAAAAAAAAAATGTGTTTCAATAGAACATGATGTTGAAATATGATTCATATTCGACCCACGTTGTGGGATAAAGGCTTAGTTGTTGTTGTTGTTTTGACAACTAGAACGTTGATTGTGACTGGCTAAATGAGGGCTAATTCATTGTCAAAAAGTCTAAGCTCAGAGTTGCCTGTGAGACTACAGAAAATGGTGGTCTTCTTGAACTGGACATAAGGGCTATATTTGGACTGTGGTTTCTTTGAGAAATTTTGTTTTGGAATATGTAAAAAAATTTGTGGGAATTTTTTGTAAGAAAAATTATTTTGGAGGAAAAATATAAAGTGTATTGAAGGGAAATTTTTTAAAAAAATTTTGTGTGGAGAAGTTGGAGGGAAATTTTGAATTTTAAATGTCAATTTTGAAATAAATAGAAAGGTTTTTGAATGTTTATTTGTTTTGTGAGAAAAAATAATTTTTTGGATGTAAAATTTAATCCAAACATAGCTGAGGTTTTGGGCTAGGGTCCTTGGTTGACCCACGGCCCTGGGCTTTGACATTTGATTGGCACAATTAATTGTGGAATCAATTAAAAATTTTGGGTTTTCATGGAGCAGTTTAGACATGATGCAGTATTCGATTTTTTTTTTTTTTTAATTTTCCAGTCTGAAAATTGTGGTTGAGGAAGATGTTTAAAGTTTTGTTTGTCTCTTCTGAATTCATTTTCTCTTTTCATACATTTGCTATTTTCACAGGCCAGCAATTGGATTCCAAAGTCTATAGTCAGAAGCTTAAATTAACTGGAGACTGTAATCATAGCTGAAGTTTTCTGGTGATAGTCATTGTTAGTTTCTGAATAATCTCATGCGCATCTTTTCACTTCATTCAATACAGGTTAACTATTTCGCTGACTGGAGCTTGGAGATCTTGGATGATCCTTCAGCTGTTGCATTACTGGAGGTACTTCCTTTAAGTTCATTTAACCTTAGCAATTGCCACCTTCATTTCTCCAGTTTATACTTGTCCTTTTTTCCTATCTAAATTTTCACTTTGGACCTTTTCAATTACACAATTTTGATAATATATAGTTTGAAATCACTAAATAATTCATGCCTGTGCTAGTTGACCGAGGGCCCATTTGGGAATGTGTAACTCTTTAAGGCCCTAGTTGTGAGTGTGTACTTTTTGGAAAATCATCAATGTTTAGCCTTTGAAAGATTTAAAAATGCTGTTAGGCCCAGAAGCTCTACTCTTAAAACAATGCTTTTTCTCTACCAAACACTTAAAAGTATTTTTTGCCAAAAGCAGTGGCATTCCAAGTGGGCTCTAAAATAAACTTCAAATTAGATTCTCATCTTATTTGATAGTATATCGATCTTAGGAAAGGAGCTTGAGTTGTCTTTGGATCAACTTGTAAAATTATTAAGGCAATCTTGGAAACATGACTATATGCATGTTTATCATGCATTTGCATGTGTATATCCCCCTTCCCTTCAACTTTACTAATTTGATTGTTATATAGGTTGGTTTGCTCTATGCCCAGCGTGACCCATCTTTTATTCGGCCAATAACACGTGGTATTCAGAGATGCCTAGTGAGATGGTAAGATGCTCAAGTCAACTTTAAAAGCTGCAGTAAGGTACTCTATGCTATAACTTAGCATAATTCTGCAGGCTTGTTCAGGAGCAGTTGCAAATGAATTTTAAGGAATCAATCCAGTACCTTTGGCAGCGAAGTGCAAGAGGACGCAGTTATCGCCACTTGATGTTGGAGATACGATGAAAAGTGGATATTGCAGGTAATTTTAATGGTCAATCCCTTATTAATAATTAAAAAACGAAACACTTTTCTGCTAGTAGTTGTTGTTTATGCATCCAAATGTAGGAGAGATTTTTCTTGTGGTTTACTTTTAAATTCTGCAGTATGCATTTTTAATGACAAAAGGAGGCTTTTTCCTCATGCCTGTGTATTTTCTTGATGATGAACAGTATGTTATGTTATGCGTCATCAAAACAAGAGGCAATGAGGATTATGCACCTCAAATAGGGTTAGATGAATTTATTACAATTAAATTTTAAGAAGATGCACAAGTTTTAGACTAGACAATTCCTCAAAATGAAAAAAAAAATTTACCATTGTTGGGGATTTAAATGGTTACATGTGGGGGAGGGCAATGAGGAGTATGATAAGTTTCATAGGGTTATGGTTATGGGTTCAAAACAATCAAAGTAAAATCATTTTAGATTTTGCAGTAGCTTATGATTTGGTCACAGGTAATACCATTTTCAAAAGCAATAGAGGAACACTTAATTACAGTTAAAAAGGTTTTAATAAGTTGATTATTTCCTAACAAGAAGTAGTGATAGAAATTATGTAAACATTGTAAGATAATACCTTGAAAAAGTCTCAGTACTCAATATAGATTAATAGTTTTATGTAAGATCTAATAATAAAAAATTAAGAACAAGTTACCTAATACATTTAGGATTAAGTGGTTGGACTTAAACAATAAGAACAAAAGAGATATTTTTATAAAATCCTTATTACAAACCATTAACTTGAATGTGGAAGAGGAATTAGAGAGGACATACGAAAAAATTACTAATCAAATGAAAGCAATTGCGAAAAAAGTATTGGGAGAGTCAAAAGGGTGTACATGTAATAAAGAATCATGGTAGTGGAATCAAGAAATTCAAGGAAAAGTGGATATAAAAAGGAGATTTCAACTCTCCTAAGGTTTGATGAAACTGTAAAACAAACCTCATTTGAAAAAATTGCAAATGCCCCTTGATTAGTCAAACTTATAACATCTCGCCCATTGAAATTTGGTTAAAATACAAAACAAATCCTACCAGTAAAAAAAAGTTGTGTGTATAACAAGTTTACTCTTTAGCCTTTTTTTCAATAATTATTTTATATAAGGCTAAACTTGTAATTGTTACTATAAAAGAAATATGCAAAATATTCATTTTATATAATTAAGTAAATAAATGTGTTTTTTTGTGTATTTAAATTTGAACCAGAGAGATAAAAAAAATTGATAAACAAGAAAAATAGCTAAAAGAATCTAATTTAAGGAAAAATGTGTATTATCTTTAATTAAATTTTGAAACCATAATATCATATAACATTTATAATCGAATATCATCTATTTTTTTATTTTCAATGTTATTTTCTTTTTTATTTATATTTTTAGTGTAGTACAATGATGGGTATTTTATTCTTTTCGTACTTCTCGATAGTTGACTTTTAGTCAAGGGAGGTATTTGTAGTTTTCTCAAACAACAAGGTTCATCATGTAATTTTGCCGAATCTTGAGGGAGATGGATGTAATTAGATCTAAAAAGGGCAAGTTGTAAAAGGTTATATGCTTGTAGAAATTATGAAAATTATAAAAAAAAAATAAGATTGCTAAGAATGAGATGAAAAGAGTACTAAATGAGCCAAAGATGAAGGCTTTCGGAAATTTTTATAAAAGATTAGATACCAGGGAATGAGTAAAAGATATATACGAGATAACAAAAATTGAAGAAAAGAAAACAAAAGATTTAACACAAGTGTATAAAAGATGGAATTCAAAATGTTTTGATTAATTAATTAATAAAAAAATCAATAGAATACTTTTATAACCTATTTAATGAAGATAATGGAAATGAAGTCACACAATGTGAGTTAGAATAATCTAAACTATTATCATAAAATTCAACCTCTAGAGGTAGAAAAAACATTACAGGCAATGAAAAGTGGTAAAACAATAGGTCCTAATGATATTCCAATTGAAGCATGGAAGTATCTTGGAAAAGGTTGTATCACATGACTCACAAATCTATTTAATTTAGTTACAAAACTAAGAAAATACTTAATATAAGAATATGGGAGACATATAAAATTGTACAAGTTATAGGAGTATTAAATTAATGAGTCATATTATGAAATTGTGGAAAGGAGTAATAGAAAGAAAATTGAGAAATGAGACTAGTGTATTAGAAAACCAATTTGGTTTTATGTCAGAAATGTTTACAATGGAAGCCAAACATCTAATAAAAATATTATGTGAACACTATAGCAAAAGAAAACAAGATTTACATTTGGTATTTGTTGATTTTGAAAAGGCATATGATAGAGTTCGTTGTGATATAAAGCGATGGGTATTAGAAAATAGAGAAGTTAGAGTAGCTTATACAAAATTTATAAAAAATATGTATAAAAACGTAACATGTGTAAGAACATCAGTAGAGATGTCAGGTGAATTTCCAAATGTTACGGATTTGTATTAGAGATCGTATGTGAGTGCATACTTTTTGCTTTAGTAATAAACGAGCTTACTAAGTATATACAAACAACATTCCTAAATGTCTCGTATTTACTGACGATATAGTTTTAATTAATGAGACAAGAAAATGAGTGAATACCAGTTAGAAGCTTAGGAGGCATTAGAATCAAAAAGTTTTAAAATGAGTAGAGGTAAAACTGAATATATGGAGTGTCAGTTTATTAATCATAGGAAAAACAATGGGGTAAGTGTGAAAATTGATGGACATGAATTAGATGTATCTAAAAGTTTTAAATATTTAGGATTTATCCTCCAAAAAAATAGGGGAATTAATAAAAATGTTACACATAGAATTCATGTAAGTTGGAATCAATGCAAATGTGCATCCTTTATATTTTGTGATCAAAAAGTACTGTTGAAATTGAAAAGAAAATTTCATAAAAGTATTGTTGAAATGTTTTATGGATCAGAGTGTTTGGGCACTAACTATGAGTGTGAACAAAAAATGAGGATAGTAGAAATGAGAATGTTAAAATGGGTGTAGACATACTAGATTAGATAGTATGAGTGATGAATGTATTAGAAAAAAGGGAGAACATGAGAAACATGTCTAAGATGGTTTAGAAATGTGTGTAAGAGACTTTAGATACATCAGTGTGGTGTCTAGTAAGGAATTATTAATTCAAATTAAAGGGGGAAAGGAAAAACCTAAAAAGTCCTGGAAAAAACCTATTAAAAAAGACACGAATTATCTAAATTTAAATGAAAATATATGTTTTAATAGAAAGCAATGGCAAAATATGATCCATATAACCAACCTCACTATCCTAACATAGTGAGATAAAGATTTAGTTGTAGAAAACAAGAAGCAATGGTGGCATTTTTGTTTTAGTTTGGCCTAGGCATCTATGTATTTGATGAGATATGTACCTTTTATTGTAGTTGGTAATGTGTTGTTTATCTCTGAAAGGCATTGAAATTTTTTCCTTTTTTCCCCTTCAGTCAGCTGGGATAAAAATGCGCAAGTTCTTTGTGCTTGTGCAGTTGTGATTATCAGTTTTTTTGATGGCTGTAGATAAATTTTAACTTTACCATTATGACCACAATTACCATGCCATGACTGAAATTTTATCTAATTCATTTCTGTCGAATAGAGGTAGTCTATATGCTTGCTGATTCAGAATTGTAGAATGTCCTACCTTGCCATTGTGAATAAACTCATTAGTAGACCCAATAATTAATCATGTATGCTTTTCCCTCAAATTTTGTTCAAGAGAAGTATCTTTGCTTTTCCTGCTCGTCTCTGTACCTATATTTTCATTTTAGCTACTCAGGTAAAGGAATATTATAGAAGTTCAAACTAGTGGACCTTCCTTGAGTATGTAATATTTGTTGGCTTTTGGTTAGGAAGATTTTCTTTCCTGGTGCAAGATTTTGAAAAGTTTAAGCTTCCTCGGCGAGATTGATTATCTTTCATATCTTTTGGGCAGATGACTTGATGTTTTCATCAGCTGCTTATTGGTGCAGACATGGAAAGTATGGGCTACTTTATTCAATGATTAAAGGAATTCCATAATTTGCAAATCAGGGATTTAAATCTAAGCCATCCTGCACCATCCTTGTAGACTCCTTCATGAGCCTTGTGGTTGTTAACCAACATTTGAAGTTGATCAGGGAGACACAAATCAAACTGGCATCTAGTGATGAAATGTTTATATGAGATGGAGAATAAGATCAGGTGTTTCATCTTAATTTGATAATGAGACTGTAAAGGAATATGAATATCATTTCGTAGTTGAGCATGATTCCAGAGAAGCATAAAGGGTGACCCTGGCAGTGTTTTTTACTGGTAGGCAGTGATCTTTAGCTTAGTGTACCTGTTGATGGTTGGCCCATTTTCACCAGCATTACGTCATATTATTGTGCATGAATCAGCTCATTGAACTCCAGATAGGATGCTGCTGAATTGTGTGCGTGAGTAGTGCATTGAGCTCTGATCTTTTCCCTCCTTTCCATAGATCTCACGTGTGCAGAACTGTTTGTGCAAGAGTTTGTTGAAGCCTCTCATTGCTTTTATGCAACTGCTGCATTGTGTAACATGTTGTTTGCATGCTTTTCTTTGGCATGATGCTTCAGTTGTTGCTCTTAGAACAAAGTGGTTGCTTGAAGCAATGTTAAAAAATAGTCTTAATGGTTGTGAATTGGTTATTACTTTTTCTTCCTTTCTGTTTAGTTCTAGTAGGTTTGAAGCAAAGAGGAGGCTTCCCGTTTTGATTATTTTGCACTTTCCAGCAATTTTGTAAGTTTATTTAATGAAATTACTGGGATTTGGGGACAAAATTTGTACTTTGGATGGTTTCTCCTGTAACCTAACGCAGACAGTAGGTGCAATTCAAATTCCTTTCTGTATAGGGGTAAATGTGAAGCTAGAGAACTGCTGCTGTTTACTTGCCATGAGAATTGAGGAAATTATAAGTTGCTTGTTGCAGCTGTTAGGGCATGCACAACAGTACCTTTTAAGGCTAGGCTAAAGCCATGTCATATCAGTTTAAGGTTTGGCCTTCACTATTCATACATCCATCATAAAAAAATTGTCCACCCTAATGGCTTGGCTTTAAAATTCACATCACCTATTTCTCTTTTCTCTATCTTCTTTTTCATTATTTATTTAATATGTTTATTACTTCATATTTAAATTAATAATTATTTAAAATATTATCTATGTTTCATTTATCAAATTCAATGTATATTAATAATACAATTTATAATTTGTTCTTATCATATATTAAATAATTAAAAACAATTAATGGAAAATAATTCGTCATGGTATTTTTTATATCATTTAGGATGTTTAATTTAAACTCAAATTTTATTATATTTAATAATTAATATAATAATAAATTTATTGTTTCTTTAATTCTTCTATAAAATTCAAAATTATTTTACAATTAAAATCATTTAAAAAATTTAGCATTCTTTATCAATTAAGTACAAAAAATTCTTCTTCATTTAGACAAATGTGATTATTTCTTTAATTTTGTAATTCATTTTACAACAAAATTATTTGTGTTTTTTAACTATAAATAGATATAATTTTTAATTATCACATCTGAGTAATTTTATACAAAATTATATTTTAAAAAAATTCACCAAATTTTATGTAATTATTAAATAAGTATAAATAATTTTACATTATATTAAAATTAAAATTTAATATTATATTTAAGAATGTCATATTTTGCACTAAAAATAGGTAAAGTACATGTCAATTTATAGAGAAAAATATTTTTTATTCGTTAGTGAATTTTTTTAAATTTTTTTTTTAAAAAAAAAAAGGTAAAATGATCGTTGCAAACTAGTGTTTGGTTTGCAACGGTCGTTTGACATGGCGCACGCCCATTGGGTGCGTGTTATGTCTAACCTCAATTAAAAAAAATGTAAAACGATGTCGTTTGGTGTTATTTTGATGCCAAACGGCGTCGTTTTGAAGCGTAAAAAACGGGAAAAAAAATGCCATTTATCAAAGCGTTTTGCTAAGAGGCCGTTTGACATGGCCTCTTCCTCTACAAGGCCACGCCATATCAGCATTTTTGATGATATGGCATGGCCTTGTAGAAACGGCCAGCCCAGGGTCTGATGTAGATGCTCTTATGGACCTGTCTTAGGAATTTTGGAAGCTGAAGCTATAAAGTGTTGCATATAAGTCATCTTTTCAAAATATCGTCCAACTAAACTAGGTTGTAATAACACACAAGATTGTTCAAAAAAAAAAAAAAAACTGGATCCTCTGTTTTGGGGTACTCTTGATACTGAGTTTTCATCAATCATAGGTCAAAAATTCGAATATTGTCAATTGCATCTTATAGCAAAATTATGTAATAGATAGAATAGGGGTTTGAAAAAAATGTTGTCTTCTTTTAGGGTTGCAATATTTGTTAATATTATTTTTTAAAGAAGAATTGCAAACATTATCTTCATTAAAAATAAATAATAAAAAAAAAAGAACATTTTGATATATAACACATTTTATGATTAGACAATTTTTTATCTGACTATGAATGGAAATAAAAATAAATAAATAAATCTTGAATTTTATCCCCACTATTTCCTTTGTTTTTCTAAGTTTATATTGATGATTTTATTTAAATTTTAAAATATATTGATATTTTTGTTTTGTGTACCTGTATTAAATTGACTTCAAAATTAAAATCTTATAAATTGACTCCTTAATTATCTTACCGCCTTAACCTTAGAACGGAAATAAAAATCCATATTGGAAAGTTCACCATATTGATAATTGCAATAAAACATCAACATTTCTTTACTTTTCAAAAAACTCAATATTTGTGTGGAATGTTATTTATGCAAGTTGTGTGCTAATGCTAGTTTCGAGAGCTCCTATTATTTATAACCAGTATTGTCAAAATCGAATTGGAGTGTGAATTAGTCAAGTCAATGGGTCAATGGTCAATTAGTTGAACTAATCATACCAATAGTAAAAAATAAGATGACATTATTATAATGTAATAAATATAAATTAATTATAAAAATATTAATATTATATACAAATATATTATATATAATTTATTTATTTTGTTGGGTAGTTGAATTTAATTTAGCATAAATTGTATGTGATGAAGGCGAAATCCATAACCCGACTAAGATCCAACTAGATGGCTTAGATCCAAGATTCTTTGTCTTCCTGATTGATGATTATTCCTACAAAATAGATCCGGAGTGGTTCTTGGGATAAATTCATTTACTTTCACTTGTTCATTATAGTACTTCACCATGTCTTGGTTATAGCGAGCTTCTTTAATGGAAGTTAAGTCTCGGCATTCTTCTAATAAGTCCATAATCAACTGGATCTCTTCTTCGTTAGCTTTAGTACTAAATGCTACAACTATGGGACTGATGCTTTGGTCGGACAAGAACCATATTGGAGTCTTTATAGAAGAATTAAAGGTATGATTATTTAATCTTTTTCAAGGGTAAGTGTAAAAAGAATGTGTAAATGCCAACTAACTATGTTTGTGTGCTTAATTAAATAGAAGTCTCCCTAAAAGCAACAATATGTCAGGGTTTGGGTTATAATTCCCTGAAATTCAGTGCTGAACTAGTGGAATTTAACAGGTGGGTTAGGAAGGAAATGGAAGAAGGAAAAGAGAGACGAAAAGAATAGGAAAGAATAAGAGAAAGAAGCCCCCGGAGTTAGAGTAGCCGATCATACGGAGGGAACCAAAAACATTTCTTGTGCCGTAAGTCGTAGGTTCAAATCTCCTTGACTACATTGTTAGAATGATTAGGGGTAAGTCTCCACGCCTAGGTTTGTGGGGTGTGCGCGGGTCACATAAGTTCAGTAAAAGTAGGGATACCTCTAGTGTCAAAAAAAAAAAAAAAGAATAAGAGAAAGAAGAAGGAAACGGAGCAGAAATAAGAGCAATTCTATTCATCAATCAACCTGCTACAATAAATGTTTTGCAGCTCTCATTTATACTTAAGCTGCCTTTGACTACCTTTAACCCTTTAACTGCTTTCCTAGCCGTTTTTGTGAACTAAACAACCTTCATAATTAACTTTTAATTGAAACGGTGTCGTTTCAGACTCCCTTTTCCACCGACTCATGACGCAATACCAGCGTATGAGTTTGTTAATATGTAAGTGAAAAATTGAGCATTTCTTATTGTAATCCTTTTTGTTAAGTATTAACTAGTTCTTCATGAGATATATTAGTTTCGCAGAAACAATTCGAGAATTTCTATTTACAAATTTTTCAAATTTTAAGTTAGATGAAGATCATATTATTTCTACTTCTCGAGATATAATAAATTAATATTAGCTCACAAGATTGAATTAAAAGGGAATGGGTCGAGAAATTTTGCTTTATATGTGAAGATGATCGGAAAAGAAAGAAATGATAATTAAGTTGCATTTTAAACTTGAAAATAAATTTAAAATACTAGTAATTAAAAGGCTCTTGTCATACCAATAATTTTTAAAAATTAAATAAAAAAAAAAACAAAGAAAAGAGAGTGAAAACTTATGAGGAATCATCATCGTCATATCATAATTAAACTTGAATTTAACTTGGTGGTTTCTTTTAACAAAAAAAAAAAAAAAACAACTATATATTCAAATCGTGAGTGCTTTTGTAGGGAGTTTATATTGTATTGTTATTTATTCAACAATGGATATCTCAAACAAGGTGCATTACTCATATTCATGTAGTAACAAGATTGGGAAATCTCGCGCTTTTGGTTTTCCAATTTCCACGCCTTCAAGGACTAGCCAGACTCTGGCGCCGGCGGCGGCATCTCGTTTCCGATCGGATTTGGGCCGGAAGGAACTTCATGCATCATTCTCCCTAAATGATCAGTTCCACCATGATCATGGCCACCTGTTGATTGATCAGTGTTGATTTGCTCCATCTCCTTGAGTAATCCCTCTTGCATGGAGGAGAGACGTCGTGCATGGATAGTCATAGCAAGAGCCAAGAGTGCAATCAAGAACAAAACCAGCAACTTTTTTGGACCCATTTCTCGCTGCTACATCTCTCTCAATGAAAGACATCTCTTATTTATAATGAGGAAAATTCGTGTTATGAAACGCACTATTATGGATGATGGGAACGATATTAATCATGATTTTAATATGGACTTCGAATTGCTAACTCTTATGAATGCATGACGTATTTTTAAATTAATTAATTATTATTAGATACGATACAAAATAAAGTTTTATTTGTGAATAATTAACTATTTGATGCACAAAATTAATAACCCTTTAACACCAAATTTTCCATAATGATGCTAGCACACTAAAAATTGGATGATGCAAGTGAACCATATAATCGTGTTAAAATATACTACTGAAGTACGTAAGTATCTCATGAAAATCTTCTATATATTTCATTCAGTAGCCGGTTGTTTGTTTACCCATTTTGGCAGCAAAGCAGCATAATTTAATATATTTCTCTTTCATTTGGTGGCTAAACATGGATCTTTGATAGCTTAATACACTCTTCTGATTTAGAACACTAGAGATGTATGTTTTTAACTTGTAGGGCATGGAACTAACTAGCTATTATATGTTTGGAAAGAATATCATCTCTCATTTTTATTAAGAAACTGAACAAAATCTCATAAATCGAAAAGAGAGTATAAAGTGAGGAAGAAAGAAAAGTAGAAATAGAAACGAACAAAATTTTACCCATTCTTACTAAGAAACTGAACAAAATCTTTAAAGATAGATATGTTTTGATTTCTCCATTCACCTAAAGCAACGATTTGGTTCACAAGTGATCTCCAAGTTTAAATTCATTTCTTTAATTAATTTCCTTTTTAGAATAAAAACAAAGTTCATAATTAAAATTAATATCATATGGGTAATTCTGTATGTTTGTTTGTTTGTTTCTTCCTAAGCATATTCACTGAGAAAATATTGAACGTAGCTTCAACACTTTACTACTATCTATTTTACGTAACAAATTAGTTAATGACAAAATAGAGTAGAATTTTGATTAATGTGGGACAATCAGATTTTCTTACCTTTCTTACATTCATGGAAAGTATAAAATACATGACTAAATATTAAGTGATTAATATTTAACGTTAATATTTATAATCACCTTTTTCGTATAATAAACTACTGGTAATTTAAAAAGAGAAATGATTTTGGACGATTTTAACCAATAAAATTACATATTTGTTTTTAAATTATTTAAGCTGTAGCAGCATATCGTTATGTGAAATATCTTCTCCAAATACACATAATGATGTATGAAATGAATGTTAACTACTATATGTCAGGTGGTATCATTTTGTTTTGTCCAGTGTATGTTAATTCAATAACTACGAGAATTCGATATTTTTCAGTGTAAATATCAAAAGTCATGCTAATATCAACCTATTGCTCGAGTAGTATTATGAGTCACACTATAGCATCCTCATATTTGTGTTCTCATTGATGAAGAATTAAGCACCAAATGCACCAGACGATGCACAAATTAATGAGACGAAAATTCTTTAACGCAAAGCCTGTCCCAAACACAAAAGGGCAGATCAATGTCACCAATAATTGTTAGTCAAGTCATTTAGTCCAATTATGACTCCCATGTACTTACAACATAAACAAATCTTTCAACGCTGATATTACAAATCCCCGAGAGAAGCTCTTACAATGAACACAAAAATGATACTCTCAATTGTAAAAATATGAAGTCAGTCAGTTCATTTATGTGCTACGAGAGCGCTCTGTGGCCCTTTTTCTCTTGCATCCTTCCAGAAAACTACGCCATACAAGGGCATTTGGCGGGAATGGCATCCTTGCAATCAACTCTTCAGCTTCTTTCAGATGGCCATATCTAGCTAATAAGTCAACTGTGAGAAGGTAGTGATCCATTTCTGGTTCAATCCTATACTTGATTTTCATGTTCTCAAATAATTCTAACCCCTGATTCACTAATCCCACATGTCTGCATGCTGAAATAACAGCTATAAAAGCAACCTTATCTGGCATAAAGCCTGCTGCTTCCATCTCTTTGAACTTTTGCAGTGCTTCATGAGCATAACCATGCAAGCCAAGTGCTGAAATAAGAGCAGTCCAGGAAATGACATTTTTGTTTGTCATGGCATCAAAGATCTTAACTGAACTCTCAAGGTTCCCACATTTTCCATACATGTCAATCATTATATTGAAGACAAATGTGTCACAGCATTCAATATCAGTCTTAACAAGAAGGCCATGTAGAGAACTACCTAAAGCAAGGTTACTAAGTTTGGTACAAACACTGAACAGACTAACGTAGGTGTAATTGTCTGGTTCTATTCCACCTCTCTGCATATGATTAAAAAGTTCAAAAGCTTCTTTGTAATCACCATTTCGAGAGCAAGCTGCAATTAATATGTTCCAAGAAACAATATCAGGTTCCTCAAGAACAGAAAACAAATCTTGTGTCTTTTCATAATGCCCGGTTCTATTATATATTCCAGCAACAACATTAGAAGAGACTACAGGAAGTGGTTTTTCAGTGGCATCTACAATTACCAAGGCATCTGATACAAGACCATTTTTGGCGTAAGAGGTAATCAGAGAACTTGATACATACTCATCATCATGATAGCCTGTTTTTATTATAAATGAATGAAGCTGTTGTACCTCTAAGGTCAAGGATGATTTAAGAACAGTAGAAAACGAAAACTCATTCGGTCGATGTCCCAAGTGAACCATTTCTTGAAGTAGCAAAAGGGGTACAGGGGAGTCCTGCTTTGAATAGCCCGCCATCAAAGAGTTCCAGGATACCAAATTCTTATGAGATATTTCATCAAAACAAAGAAGAGAATGTTCCATTTCATCACACTTCCCATAAAAATCCACTAGTGCACTGCCAACGTAGACATCAGATTCCAAACATCTCTTGATTATCATTGCATGTACGAATTCCCCATAAAATCGGTTCCTCAGTCTAAAGCAGGAGTTAAGAACATTAACAAATGTTGTCTCGTTAGGAATGTTTCCATTTTCACACATTCTCAGAAACGCTGCAAATGCTTTTTCTGGTCTATTGCTTTTTGCCATTGCTCCAATGATAGTGTTCCATGACACAATATCCTTAGCAGGAACCTCATCAAACCGTTTCTCTACCAAGCATATTTCACCACACTTTGCATACATACTGATCAAAGAGTTAGCCACTGAAACTGAGTCTTCAAATCCATACTTGATGACCAGCCCATGTACTTGCTCTCCCAATTCCAAGCCAGATTCCCCAACAAAACCAGACAAAAGACCGACAATAGTTAACTCAGATATTTTGATTCCTCTTCTAATGAGCTCAAGGAACATCTCAGTTGAATACGTAATCAACCCATGCTTCCCAAACAAAGATATCAGACAATTACATGTGACCAAGTTCCTTACAGCCATGTCCTCAAACACCCGAATACCTTCATCCAAACATCCATGACGGCCAAATATACCCAACAATGCAGTTCCAACAAAAGCATCAGCATGCAAAAATCCACTCTTTACAATCAATGCCAGCAGCTGAAACCCTTGAAGAAGACTCATTAAAGCAGACGACAAAAGTCCACCAAATGTGAATTGTGTAGGATGAAATCCATTCACCCTCATCTCACAAAATAAATTCCAAGCCTCCTCTAAAATTCCATCACGAGTATATGCTTTAATCATACTATTATATGACACAACATTTCTTTGTGGCATTTGGTCAAACATTTGACGAGCTGTACCAATTTCACCCAAAGATGCATACTTCGCTATGATATTATTGTAGAGAAGAATGGGGTCTTTTGGGTTTGGTTCCATTGTGATGGTGAGTGCATGGATAGCCTTTGTATTGTTGATTGATTGAACACTTGTGGGCTCTTGAATTAGGTTAATGAGTCCTTGGGGTGTGACGGGTTCGGCAAATGAATGTTGATGGAGATTCCGTCTTTGGATGAGGACGGATAAGTGAAGCTTCTGGGTACAAGAAGTGTAAGTGACTTCATTGAAGACACGAAAATTCTTGGATGCAACTAAAATTGTCTTTCTCATGCAGTCCCAGGAAGTGGCGGTAACATTAGGCGATTAACATGGCAGGACAGGGCAAGGCTGCTCTGGGCTGGTTGTTTACTCTGTTTTTTTTTGGGTCTCCTAAGGGGTAAAACTTTTTCTAAACATATTATTATCCTAATTTAACCTCTACTTATGTCTCCCTTTCCAAAAATAAGAAATACTTGTGGTAATAATTGTATTTGAAAAATGAAAATCATGCTCATTTCATGTATTATGATGTACCAATGTCAGAGGTAGAGAACTTCGTTATTGCATGGATTAATGGCGTTTTCCAAGGTTCTATTTCAAGGTTTCTTTATGTTTGAGATGCATGCCACTATTCTACGTTCAGTTGTTTCAGTTTTACTAGAGCAAAACGCAAATAGGGCCAGAATGTTAAAAAGGAAGTTTGAATGATCAACTTATATTCATGCTACAGATGATTAGTTTCATTTCAGTTAAATATTTCTGTTTCATTAGATGGGTAAGTATAATAATAACCATCATCCCAGACAGAATTGAAACACCTTCAAAATCTTTACTTTCTTTGGTATGGTGGAAGTAACTACGAGATACTCCCAAGAATAATAAAAGCTAGAATGAAGTTTTATGAGCTTGATGAAGAAGAATACATTCCTTTCATAAAAATTGAACCTGAAACAAACCAAGTCCATGACCTAAAGCCTAAAGAAGGCTCTCACTTTTCCTTTCATGACAAAAAGCGTCTTGCAGATATGAAAGAATTCAATCTTGCTGACTTCATGTTAAACTGTTACTTTAGTGTCCACAAAGATAACTTTGACCTGTGTCATTATCCCTAGAATTCCTGCTGATCATTGTAAAGTGCGCACTTTTTTAATTACTTCCTTTTTGAAAGTATAGTTAGTCAATTTTTTTATGACATAAACATATCATTCACTAATAAGTGACATCTCTATCATGAAGTTATCAATCAAGAGATGTCAACAAAGTTCACCACATCCATTACATTATCCTTATTTATGCAAACTAGACAGTACAATATGCATATACTATTACTTTATCAGCTACTTTAGAAAATCGTTGATCATCTCAGCTCCATTCAAAAGATTCAACCAAGTTCAACTACAATGCACTATTCTTATTTATCCAAACTAGACATACTTCTGCATATAAACTATTTTGCTTCATCTACTTCATCTGAAAATCCTTCTTGTCTTGATGCCATCAGCTATGTCAAAACAAACTATGGGAACATGTAATGATGGTAAGGGTCAGGGCCTGATGGAGCAGCGCGTGCAGGCTTGTTACCAGCTTCAATTCTATCATCTAATGGAGAGAGTGCTTTCAGTCTCTTGAAAAATGCTTGGAAATGTTCCGTTGGGTTCACTTTGTTGTTTATTCCTAAAAGAGGCCGAGTTTCTGATCTTACCAGAGAAAGCAGAAAAATGGCAAGACAGAAGGAAAACTTCCAAGAAGGCATTGCTTTTGAGTACTAATGTTGTATTGGTAGTATGAGTTTACTATCATACGATCCGAGTGCATGGTATATATAGATAGTTCCGTTGTTCAGGTTTAGAAAATATGGAAGACAAAGGGTTTAATGCGACCAATCTATCATAAGATAAGAGCAGTCCATATCACTGAACTCACCATCTATAGGACATCTAACCTATACCACAGTTAGTACCAATCATCCTGAAATTAAAATTGGTTTATTGGTCATAAAATGCTATTAAAATACCTCACTGATGTGTGTATCTAGTCAGCTACTTTTCAGAAAGAGGTTAACCTTTTGAGATGTCGAAACGTTCCAAGAATCACCTTGAGATTCACGGAAGCATTCAAGAGTCAACATCGTACGACAGCACTCAATCTCCACTAAAGCTATTGAGGCTCAGCATTAGAAGATTGTTATTTAATTATGGCATTCATGTAGTCAGAAGTCGAAGAGAGTTAGAACTAATTGATTATGGCATTCATGTATATGTTTAGTTCTCCAAAATGAACTTCAGCTGCTGCAAATCCTCAGTTAACGCATCAGGGGGATATATAAGAAATTTGCAGATGCCTATAAGTTGACCTTAACTTTAAGCTAAGTATTTACTTCGGGTGCTGATAGTATAGAATTTCCTGCAGCTGATAAATTTTTGTCTCCACAATATTAGCTCACTGTTGCATTTCCATCATTAGTAATCTGTACTGTTCTTTTCCATCACTTGGCATCATGCTCAGCTACAAAGAACTAAGAGAACCATCCATAAAAAGAAGCAATGCGCATGCACATTTCTTACTCGTAGTATTTTCATGTAACATCTTAGTGGTATATTTGTATGCAGCGGTGATTAACTGTCCTATTTGTCACTATATATCCTTTGTCATCATTCTTTCTGTACATATGTAAACTATACAACTATGGATAACAGATAATGAGATGCTCACCAAGTACTAGTACTCTGGAGTGTTTCTTCGGAACAACTAAAAGCCAACCGAAAAACAGGACAAATTAATACTTAGGCTCTTCAGTTGATCATGACTAGGTTTCAGTGTTCATCTTTTTGCTGTACTGCAACATTATCTTATGTGAAAGAAGCATGACCTTATGTCTGCACTCATTCTTAGTGTCTGCATCACTAAGTCCGAGTGTTCAACCCAATAGTGATGGTAATCACTTTTTTCTATATGAAGGTCAACAGGATTTTGCAATTCTTTTAATCCCAAAAATTTGTGCCTTGTGATCGACAAAATTTTTGATAACTTCTTCTGAAATTAACAATCAGAATCAGTGGTACAGAAGCTACTCACATGAAACATGTTCAACTTTTGGAAAATTCTGGAAAATTCTGGAAAATTCTGGACACTAGTTTGGTAGGAGGATGAGGAAATGATGAGCTTTGGCCAACTTTGAGTGCCAAAGAGGGTTCAAAACACAGGGAACTATTGTTGTATCTTCACTTTGTTTTTAACAAAGTTAATATAAAGCATACCTTTTGAAAAAAAAAAAGAAACATGTTCAACTTTTGAGAAAGAAACATCCAAATTCTGTGTTAAGATGATGGATGCTTAGTTAGACCTATCAGTTTTGAGTCTTTTGACTCAAATTTTGCAGCCCAAACTTATTAGCCAAATGTGTAATATATGTTTGACGGACGGACAGGACAGAAAGAGACAGCATATAGGACAATCTATGTCCTAAGATATACCAAAAACATGTTTAGTATGGCTTCCACTTGTAATAGATAAAATTAATAATAGTTGGAAAACTTGAGGCGTGCAATATTGCACTGCTGTCCTAAAGAAACTATTTCAATAGTTTATAAAATATTTCTTCAAAATTAAACAAGTCTTCCTCGTAGAGGGCAGCAGAAACAACAAAATTGAAATAAAACCAGCTGAATGAGGGAAAGAAAGGTTGAGAAGGAGGAAGAAAGCTTGCACAAGAGGAAGGAAGGAAGCTTGCTCAATTGTGTCTTTGGAAGCTGGCAATAGCACTATAAAAGCGAGAAAAAGAAGGTGAACGTTGGGGTCATGCAACAAGAATCATGCATGGAACGTTGGTATGTGGTCAATACTACGGTAACATTCAACAAAAAACATGCTGATAAGGCTGGTACATGGTCAACAAAAGGTACATGCGCAAAAAATAATTCACGATGAGATTGTGCAGCAAGAATCATGCATGGAACGTTAGTACGTGGTCAACCCACGTAGTCAACACTATGGTAACATTCAGCAAGAATCATGCGAATAAAACTAGTACGTAGTCAACAAAAGGTAAATGCGCAAAAAATAATTCTAAGGCCCCAAAACAACACTACGATAACATTCAGCAAGAATCATGCAGATAAGGCTAGTAAGTGGTCAACAAAAAGTACAGGCGCAAAAGTACAAAAAATAATTCTGATGCCCCAAAACAACACTGCGGTAACATTCAGCAAGAATCATGCAGATAAGGCTGGTACGTGGTCAACAAAAGGTACATGCGCAAAAGCACAAAAAATAATTCTGATGCCCCAAAACAACACTATGGTAACATTCAACAAGAATCATGCAGTAAGGCTGATACGTGGTCAATAAAAAGTACATGCGCAAAAGGGCAAACAATAATTTTGAAAAGGTACATGTGCAAAAAATAATTATGAGGCCCCCAAAACAACATTACGATAACATTCAACAAAAATCATGCAGATAAGACTGGTACGTGGTCAACAAAAGGTACATACGCAAAAAATAATTCTAAGGTCCAAAAAGATACATGGTTAACAAAATGTACATGCGCAAAATATAATTCTAAAGCCTAAAAAAGAAAAATACATGCGCAGGGGTGACTTATGCACTATTTTAAACTGGATTGGCCTAATTTGGCCCCTTCTCATACGCGTGAACCCACTACTTTTTTTCTTCATCACAAATTCACTTACAAGAAATTCAATATAAAGTGTAAAAATGTTTTGTAATCTTTTAATGTAGGATTGTGTCTTTTGAAATACACCACTTATAGACCTTTATTTCCTATATTTGCTAATCAACTGGAGTGCTTTATTGTGCAATGATTCATGTTCGCCAGGTGGAGAATGGAGATGATTTGAATTTGAACTACTACATTTTACATGGTGTATTCTTCACTTAATTTCACATAGAGAAGCAGTAGTGTGCCGAACAATTTTAAAGTTCTATTGTTCTTTTCAAGCGGTCCAGGATTTGAATATTGCATCAAATTTCACCGTTTCTAAGGGTACTCCTTCTCAATGCACATCTTTGTATGCAACAAATGAATGCTTATATTTGTTCACAGCATGTGTGGATTTGGATCTCATTAGTGCAGTAAATTTAGCAGAACCCAATAAACTATGTCCTTGTTTGGTAAGCTCTGAATAAGGCTGGTTTTGTAGACCATTTCTTATTGTCATTTCGATTTGCAGGACATGAATTTCATCACTAACTGCTCAGACACGAATCACTTTCTTTCGTCGTATTGAGGGGAAGGCGAATTCCCGCTGTTTTTTGGAAAAAGAGATGTCCTGAACAACTAACGATGGGAGTTTACTTATTTGACAAAAAAATCACTTTTAAGATAATCATATCACAATTACGAATTAAATAAGATGATTCTATTCAGTTATCATGTTAATACAAACAGAAGGGGTGAAAATAATTCATGAAAGTTAAAGAATTCACCATAAAACATGATAAAACTCAAAACCCACTTAAGTAACGAATAATATCTTGTATGAACTTATAAATTGAGAGATAACTTACAAAAACGTCCCTCACAAATATGGGAAAGAAGTTTTTAGCCTCTCACAAAAAAAACCCAACATAATCAGTCTCTCACTTTTATACTTTTTATCTATTTTGGTCATCAACTTCTATCAAAATTTCCGTCAAATTTGTCTACACGTGCTTGACATGTGCTATATGTTGGGGGCTTTTTTGGAAAAATAGAAATTCTTCCTTTTTAAACAAGAATATTACTATAGGTAACGATTCGTTCGGCTGATTGACTTGTTTTGCGTGGATTAGTTGTTTTGATGTTGGGATTCGTTGTTCGTTTACGTTTACTAAACGCTGGAAGAGTTTTTTTTTTTTGGGTTCAATATTCTGGATGGATTGATTCGTTTTAATTCTTTGTCCTTGTAAAGATCGGATCTTTGATCTGGGAATTTCTATGATGGGAAAGAGGGTGTCTTTAGAATTTATTGGTCATTGAAAGTTCTTAGTTATTTTGATATTTTGATAATATTTTGATGATGAAGTTATGGTTTTTATTGTAACGAGCATTTCCTGTATAGTCTGTATTATGATTTTATTATTTTGAATGTTCTTGGTGAGAAATATGGGGTGTGTTATATATAATGGATGTATGGCCTATTTGAATTATCATTGTTGGTTTTTCTTCCTTTTTTTAACAAGTTATTTTCCAGTTGAAGTTTGCTAATTTTCCTTGGGTACAGTCTTTCGCCTTTTTACTCTCCATTTTTTTTTAATTTTTATTTTTGTGTAACTAGATGGCCATTGTTGGAATTTTTTTATGTCTTTGTGTCACTTGATAAATTTGCTGGATGTGTTGCCATTTTGATTTGCTGGATGTGGGTACAGTCTTTCGCCTCCTCCTTGTCTGTGTTTCTTGTGGTTATCATCACTTCTGCAATCAAAATGGCATTGCCAGTCTCTGCAATTGGTTTTGAAGGTTATGAGAAAAGGCTTGAAATCTCATTTTTTTGAGCTAAGCATCTTTGCTGATCCTGAGGGTAAGGGTCTTAGGATCCTTACCAAAGCACAATTGAATGAGTTCCTTGAACCAGCTGAATGCACTATTGTTGCTTCATTGTCAAACATGTATTTAGACTTGTATGTCCTTTCTGAGTCAAGCCTTTTCATTTATCCGTACCAATTGATCGAACGACTAAGAAGAAAGAGGAGTTTCTATTTTTCCAAAAAAGCCCCCAACATATAGGATGCGTAGAGCACATGTAGGCAAATTTGACAGAAATTTTGACAGAAGTCGACGGAAGAACCAAAATAGATGAAGAGTATAAAAGTGAGGGACTGATTAAGTCCTTTTTTTTTGTAAGGGATTAAAAAGTTCTTTCCTATATATGTGAGAGAAGTTTTTGTATGTTATCTCTATAAATTAATTCTAACTTCATTTGAAAAGAGTTAAAAAAGGCGAACAAAACCCAGAGTTCACTAGATTAGTGAACTATACCTTATAAACTAATCCTTATCTCATCATAAAAAAAAATTCTGACACACTGACAAGTGCTGACACGCTTGTCAGCTTGTCAGCCGTATGTTAGCGTTGACTGTTAACACATAGTTCAAAACGATATCGTTTTGTATCGTTTTAATATTTAAGTGGTAAAAAAAAAATTTACAACCACGCCAAAATCACAGCCACACCACATCAGCTACTGTACTGATGTAGCATGGCCGTGAGCACCCACGAACATTCCAAAAGGGGCTGTTGTGGGTGCTTTAATAATATCATCAAACCTTCTCTATTTCTACACATCTTTAGACAAAAAAAATTTATCATAGGACAAAACCGCTAGGACATACTGAGCCTCCATATCCAGAAGTCCCGTATTTTTTATGGGACCAAATAGTTCATGACATAATTAATACTAAGTTTGAGCAAAGTATCAAAATCATCGATTCGTCTTTAATAGTTGCAACTCCAGGCCGTAGGCCAACATAAACTTAAATCCAATTTTAGCCCAATGAACGTCAAGAATTCATCATGGGTTAAAAAATTTTCTTTTTTAGCGAATTACGAAAAAGGGGAATAATTAATGTAAAATTTTCTGTTTTTGTAAATTAGGAAAAATGGAAATAATTAATGCAAATTTTTCTCTTTTATTAATCTGGAAAACTCAAAGGATGACATTTCCCTTCAGCCAAACCTTTGTTTTCATTGTGGCATTAATTTTCCTTTTGTATTGCATAGTTTAGTCCAATAAAATTTTCATTTTGGTTTTAGAAAAAACAAATTCTAAAACTTGCCAAAAATTTGTTACCACTAATATTAAAGCCAACAAGGTTGGTATAAACAAAAATGTGAAATGTCACTGTGGACTTGGCCCAAAATTGACAAAATGTCCGAAGCCCAATGGAATTTTAATACTTAAATTGGAAAATTTCGGATTTATCAACTAAGAAGTTGTAAGGATTTGTATTGTTTACCATCTCATTTTACATTTCTATATTTAAGAAATAATTTTTACATTTTCACTGTAATTTTTGTTTCATAGGATCTTGAATTGTTATATAAAATTGAAATATTTTCCTTTCATAATACTTAGTTCAAATTACTATGAGGATTTTTTTGGTTTCTTATTACAATTAGAATTATCTTAAAATTGGAGAACATTTTTTATTATATTTGGTTAAATTTTATGATTATTTTTCTTTCTTCCAACTCATCCATAATATTTATTTTATAATATCTTTAAATTGTTAAAAAAATTATAAAATTCAAACTAAAATTTATATAAAATATATTTAATTCTAAAATGAATTCTATTTCAAACTAAGAAACAAAAAGACTGATGAGAATCAAATATTCATAAACTTATATATGTGTTTTTCACGCTTTTGCATAGATTTCATTGAGATATGCCATGTTTATTAGAGAAATCACATTATATTTGTGATTCTCATCTTTTGTTTGTTTTGTAGGAAAAAGGGATAAAAATCACTCATCTTCCGAAATTCATAACGTTTGATGAAAATGTCCAAATGAGATGATTAAATATGCTATGGAAAGATGAGAAAGAGAGCTAAAACTTTCATTAAGAACATTTTCTCAAATTCCGTAAGAAAAGGGACCAAAACTGGACAAAAGCAAAACAAGGCATGAACCAAAGAAGAGGAAAAAGGGAAAAACATCAGCCATCTTCCGAAGTTCATAACTCTTGATGCAGATGTTCAAATGAGATGATTCAAAATGTTATGGAAAGCTGAGAAAGAGAGGAAAAACTTTCATGAACAAAGTTTTTTCAAATTTGGGACGGAAAGGGACCAAAATTGGACAAAATCAGAACAACGCGCGAAAAAAGAAATTCTAGACAGAAAGTTGAGACCACCGCGGCGGTTGGGGAGACCGCCGCGGCGGTTAACCTCCACCTGCAATTTTCCATTTTTCATTTTGAGTCCCACAAGTTTTTGAAGCCTCACAAATGTTCCCCAACATCCCTATTTGTATAAATACCCCATTTTCTGCAGAAAACAAGGAAGGAGAGTAGGGTTAGGGTTAGTTTTTACATATTTGCATTTGTTCCCCAACTCACACCCGTGAGTGTCATTTGGCCCTTGTGGCTCATGCAAACTTCAATCTTTGGTGTTGTTTTGGCTTGTAAGGTGTTTGGATTTGGTTGGAATCATCACTCTTTTGATTAAGGGAAGTATTTTCTTCAATTCCTTGTGCTTTTAATGGCTATATCTCCTTGTGGTTGTTATTTGCTTGAAGCCATGAGTGGCTAAATTGTCTTGGGTGATTCTTGGTGTTTGATGTATGGATTAGGTTTATTTTGATTCCTTGTGGGTTGTAGAGTGATGGGTTTGCATTAATTGAAGTTTTTCTACTTGTATTTAATGATTAGCATGCATTGAATGGTGGCCACATTTAGTGTGTGTTCTTGGTGTTCGTGTGTGTTTTAGAATATACATGAATTTAGACAAAAAAGTGGAAAAAACTATCTAGCATTCTCTAGCTTTAGGTGTTTGAGATAAGAAACAACTACCATATGAGCTTAATTGTGCACTAAAATTATGTGGAAGCCATAGGTTTTAGTGTGCACAAGTTAGAAGTGAGACCGAAAGGAGATCTTCTAGTCTTTAATTCTATTGAGACCGAAAGGAGATGTGGAGTGAAAATTAGGTAGCTTTCTTGGATTGAACACTTGAACTAGGGAATGTGAAGTAGTTGGCTAAAACATCTAGGGCTAGAATTGTGCATTAGAGTTGTGTGGAAACCATAGGCGCTAATGTGCTCTAGGTGGGGATGAGACCGAAAGGAGATTCCTCATTCTATAATTCCGATGAGACCGAAAGGAGATTTGGAGTGAACGGATGTAGCCACTTAATTAAGATGCCTTACACTCGGTTGCCCTTAGGAGTCAAAGTAGCCGACTCTTGCATTGAACCTAAGGATCACCCTCCTTCCTCATTTGTGTGTTTCTCTTTTTGTTTCAATGGTGTTGTTTAGCTTCTTAGTTAAATATCACTCTTTATGTCACCCTTTAGCAAATAATTAGTTGCACTTAAATTCTTGTTTTGTCCCCTTCCCTATGGAGAATGATCCCTAAGCTTTACTACAATTGATTAAGTGAAGTTTAGGTGTATATTTGTGTGAGTTTGAGCTTTATTTTGACGCACTTTTGCACACACCGAATTTGCTCACCAAAGACCCTAACAAAAAAAATCAGCAAATACAGTAAAAGACTAAAAATCAGAAATAAAATTAAAGGAACCTTTATCAATCCAAATCTAGACAATTTATTTCATCAAAAAACCAATCCATCAAAAAATAAAAGTTAGACTTTATTTTTCTTCTTCTGCGTATGTATGATATTTCTTTATTGGATCTATAGAAATTGACCATAGAACTGAAAACTATCTGAACTCTTTTCTTAAAATCTTTGCCGCATTCGCATTCTTCCTCACTGAATTAATCTCATCATCGCTGGCAGCCTTTCGCTTTCGATCATTCTTAGCAGCAACCGCCGAAAGAACGGAAGAATGCACTGCGGAGCAAGATAGGAGCGGTGGCCGTGACTGTGCATTAATGAATAAATGAGTGATGTCTCGAAGTGGCGGCCTTCTGAAAGTTCTTTTAACAGCTGGGGCGGAAGATTTGGCCTTTTGAAGAAATGGGGTGGCACCATTGGCTTCTTTGTTTGAGCTACAAGGGGTGGTGGATGGGACTATGTTCTCCTTGTTATCATACTCAGTGTGTGAAACGGTTGGCTCCATTTCTGTGGGGTTTCTAATTTGGGAAACTTTAGCAGTGGTTTGTTGGGCTGGTGTGGCAAGCAAGGATTGAGAATGGCCAAGTTTCAATCTCACTGAGGCATTTATAGGTGTAAATGGTTTTGAATGGTGTTTTTTTGGTTTGAAGATTTGGAGGGTTAATCTCAAAAGTTTGAAACTTGCATTGTTAAGAATCTTTTGTGACTAAAATTTTGGTTCAATTTCAAATTTGAGGGCATTTTGATTTTGAGGAAGAAAGGCAAACCAAAAATGATGGCGAGAGGGAGAGGGAGGTTGATTTTGAATAAAATTTTGTCTCAGTGGAAAAAAAATTGGTAGGTAGGTGTTATTGTAATCTTTGGCGGGTAAGGTTGATTTTTCATTTTTGTTAGGGTAGGAGAATGATGACGATGATGAATTGGGACCAAAATGAAACAAATTTTGGATGCTAACGTTGGCGCGGAAGGGAGGGAATGTCCAAATGTTTTGGTTTGCGGTTTGCAAACAATTCAACCCAAAAAGCTAGACGAAATTGTACTTTCGACATTTGAAAGAATTTTGAGGTGGCCCTTTAATCTTCAATCTGTTTCATCTATCCATTAGGTCAGACACTTTCAAAAAAAGCCCAAATGAAGCTGAATTGTGAGGTATGGAGAATGATCCATTGGGTCTACAATTCGGCTGCATAAAAGATTTTTAGCACGAAGGCCCCATGGAATTAATACTTGAGATTTTATCACAAAAGTTAACTTGTGAGTTAAAAAAAAATATAATGTCATTAACCTCACATAGAAATTACCTACTTTTCATATGAAAACCAAATAAATCATTACAATCTTCCATGCTATATCCACACGGAATTATTGGCTTGCACTCTACTAGTTTTATAGTAAATTCTTCTCCCTTGAATAGGCAAATAATACAATTCCCACGCCACCAACCTAATTTTGAGTAAATACTATCATATTGGCATCACCATCTAATCTTGAGTAGAATACTGCAATATTGGCATTACCAACCGATTATGCAAAGTCAGAGGATAACGATTTGATTTGATACCATTTGTTATGGTATTTAGGAAAACTTGTTACAGAAGTTAACTTATAAAGTAAAAAAATTCAATGTTATATAAATTCCATATGAAAATTTCATACGTTCTATACGAGAACTAAATAGATTAGTACAAAAAAAATAATTTTAAAAAAAGGAAAAATTCTTGGCAATGGGAATTTTTGGAGTAAATTATTTTTTTGGTTATTATACTTTTATTTTGGCCCAACATTGGTCATTATACATTTTTTTCCTCTAAAAAATAGTCACTAAACTCCTGACAATGTTTCAAAATCAGTCACTTCATCTAATACATTTGTTAAGTGTGACGAAGAGAAGGGCACGGACGCATTTTTGCCATTAATAGAAGTGTAATTTCTTTCCTTCTTCTTTTTTATTTCATTTTCTCTTATTCTTCTTTTTCTTCCCCTCTTCTTTCTCACTTCTTATTCAATTTTTTTTTATTTTTTATTTTTTGCTTTTCTCTTCTTCTTTTTCTTTTCTTTCTTTTTTTTCTCTCAGATCCCTGGCCAAATTGCTTGCTGGGTACATAGGCCCGCCTTTTTGTTTGTTTGTTGTTCGTCTTTCGTGGGATGGTCATCAATTCTTGAGTCAGTTGAAAGTTGAGAGGTTACTTTCTGCCATGGAGGAACTAAAGAAGAAAGTGGAGGCGACAATTTTGAATAGATTTCCTCATGTCTGTTCTACTCCTGTCTTTTGGAAATCCAGGAGTCTGACCTGTCCCTATTTTTTTATGGGGCTCTGTCTTTTGTGCTGGATTAAAATTTTCTTTCCTTTGACTAGTCTGTAACTCTTGCTGAATTAGTTTGTGCATTGAAGGAGGAATTGATGAGGGATGCATGAGGCACATGAGGTTAGATCTCTGCATACGGGTCTAGAAATTAAAACCGGGAAATTTTTCTTTGGTTCATAGTTTTGTAGAAAGTTGTTCTCTTAGCATTTAAAGATTACAAGTTCATGTTATTGTTTTTGTTCTTGAAAATAAGAGCGAGTAATTGGTCAACTGGCACCACAGTTGCGAGATTAAGCGGCTATTTCAGTTACCTTAAACATTTCCTGTATGCTTTTTGTGGGTATGTATGTGTCATATGCAGGAGATGATTATTACTACAGGGGTCTACTGTTCTCTCTTTTTTAATGATTCATGTCAACATGTGGATGCTGTGGTTAGGAAGGGGGAGGTGGGGTGGGAGGGAGTAGTATAACTGCACTCGGGACTTAGTCGTGCTGATGATTAGCTTGTTCTGCGTGGAATTAAGTTTAAACTCAATTCGGCTAGGGACATAAGAAAAGAAGGAAAGAAAAGAAGAAAAAGAAAAGAAAAGAGAGAGAAGAAGGAAAGATAAAGAAGAAGAGAAAAGAAAAAGGACTAAAATTATACTTTTGTCTATATCAAAAAAAGGGTGCGTCTCGCACATTTAACAAGTATATTAAACGGAGTGATTCACTTTGTATATTTTTAAAAATTGAGTGATCTTTTTTGAAAAAAAATGCATAGTAACCAGAGTTTAAATAAAACAAAAATAATATAGTGATTAAAAAATAATTTATTTGAATTTTTGTTATTAAAGAGGGTGTAATTTGTCTTTATGTGAAATATTATAAAGGGAATAAAAGTTACAATCTCCGTACAAAATGGTGCAATTAATAACAACGAATCGTAACGCACTTTGCAAACATTTGAAAACAAGATTACACAAAACGTAAATGTTCATATCTATAGGAATATTATTTACTAGTAAAAAGAAAGTGGAAAAGAATAAGAAGAAGGAGAAAGAAGAAAGAAGGGATGAGCATATGATATGACATGGCATGGTTATCTTAGCACAAAAATCCTTCTCTTGATAGTGATGGTAGAGAAAAATTTTGCTGCCAGTACCTCTCTGGCTCCACTTGTGTAGTCATAATCACAGCTTAATAATTATAAGCGGCCCACACCAAAGTTTCATTAAGTTGTTCACTTCTGAAATCCTCGTGCAAGTCATTTTATATATATGCATGCTAGCAAAAAGAACACTTCTAGATTTTGGCTTTTTTCTGGTGCAAAGCCATTCCACAAGCATTGTTGATAGCTAGCTAACTTTGTGTTCTTGTGTTGAAGTTAACCCCACCAACTCACGAATGTCATGTCATGTGTAGATTGAAGAAATTTATAAATCTAATTTCGTGGTTTTTTATTTCCTTTTATTTCATCACAAAGAACACTTTTAGTTTTTGGCTTTTTTCTGGTGCACAACCATTCCACGAGCATTGTTGATAGCTAGTTAACTTAGTGTTCTTGTGATGTAGTTAACCCCACAAACTCACAAATGTCATGTCATGTCATGTGTTGATTGAAGAAATTTATAAATCTAATTTCGTGTTTTTTTGTTCCCTTTTATTTCATCACAAAATAGTTGCATAATTTCTTTTGCAATCTGCAATTTTTGAATGATTGTTCTTAATTTTGACCTTGCATGGTGCTTTAAAAAGAATTACTTTCCATTATATAGTTACTAAAAGTTTCTAATATTTTCTTTGGGGAAAAAAATTGTTTGAAGATCCTAAAATCTTGATAAGAAAGTGGCTGCATCCCTCTTTCGGTATATATATGATATAGTGTTTTAATTTATTATTTTTTTTTAAAAAAAAGGAGGGGAGATAAGAGGATAGGAAATTGCAATAATAGCTCAGAATCAAGAAATAAAACCTTTTAACCAATATTCATAAGAAGAAAACATTAAATATATGTATAAATATATATAGTGTAATTATTTCACTCTATAAGTAATGTAATAAGCCAATTAAAGAAAACATACAATAATAGCGATAATGACTAACGAAGCCAATATCTACAATCCAATATGAGATGAACCCTCTGATTTGTCAACGTACTTCTTATAAAATACATTTCAAAATTTGTTTTTGAGGTAGATATTTCAATGTTTAAATTAATATTAGAAATTTTAAAATTATTTAAAATTTCTCCCCTTTATCTAGTATAATAAATATGTATTTGTATCTATTTTACGAGATTGTAAGAGTGTGTTTTTTGAAAGAATGAATTACTAAATTTCATAAAATTAACTTCTATCAGCATGATCATCATATTCACAAAACTCCTTTGTTAGTCTAAATTTATGAAGTTCACAGTTTTGGTCGAGATTACTACTCATCAACGACATATACTAAATCTTCATCCTATCTTATGGTTGATCAACATCAATAGAATTGATGCAATTTTTTCCCCTCATAATAAATCAAGCTACACCATTCTTCTACACAATACAGTCACTACCCTCATTATGGGCAGCTGCTAGTGTGTGCTTAATTACGTGAACAAATCCTCAATGTAGCCCAGCTAGACTTAATGAATTTAATCATGCGAACAAAATCGATTCAATGAATGTGCATTATGAGCAAGCGGTGTTCCTTTCCTTCTCCCTACATAGCAGAGCAATTGCCATGGCAATTTTTGCAGCAGCAGCAGCAGCAGCAGCCAGCAGCCAGCGGAGGCAAGCAAGTCTGCAGAAAAAGAAAGAAAATGCCTCGAGTTGCCTGACTGGTCTATATCTCTCTCAGTGTGGGAGTGTGTGAGTGTGTGCAAGATTAATTGTAAGATGAAAGACAGCGACTTGTTGGCATATTTTTCTCAGCCGTATTATATGGCAGTCTCTGTCATAAATTGCATGCCGACGGCAACGCTTTTAAAACTTTCTTTTCAAAAGTCGTCAGTGTTGTAGTGTGGTGGTGGACATCGATCATCTCGGATCACGCGCCATTTACTTCCATTTCACGTTTTCTCCTTTATATCTCTCTGATGAACTGACGCATGGGACTGACCCGGAAGATCGATGTTGAGGATCTCTCGTCGTCGTGGGCTCCCTAGGCACGATTGGCGTATAAATTCTCTTCGCCAGCGCCGTGGTTGCCTTGGCCCTACGACCCTACAACTATTGGGCTCTCATTTGGATTTTTGTGACTCATTCATTATTAACTCTAATTTTCTTTTCTTTTTTAAAGCTACAAGACTTATTTATTGGACTACACTTGTAATATTTGCAAATATTTGTGTATAAATTACTTTTTTTTTTTTACGTTTTTTAAAATAGTAATTATGAAGTTAAAATGCATTTACAAATGAGTTTGTGACTAAAATTTTGACTTGTTAACATTTTGGTTACTAAACCATGCAACATCTCATGATATTTTAGAAAGCATCCTCTATTCTAATTTGTTAATATGTTCCCAAGTTCTCTTATTTTGTAGCTGGCATTGTGGATTGTGTTTTCAAACTTTTAAGCAAAGTATATGTCAAGGTGCCTACCATCAAAAGAGTGAGTGCTATTCCGAATTATGCAAAGATGAATAAAAGTCTTGGAGCACTTCACTATGGTTCATTTCTTATTCTCGTTAATGGCTTAGTGGGATTTTCTATTCCTCTCTTAGAATTAACTAGGATAAATATATTACTGATCGTAAACAAGAAAAAAGAGAAACTAGTTCCTTTCAAATTAATCTTTAGATATTGGAACCTACACCCGATTTACACAAGAGAGGGAAAAAAAATCTTAATATTTTCTGGATTTTTATTCGTATTTAAGGTGAATAAAGGCATTAAGAATTTATAGTTTAATAAGATCGACGTCTAGGAAAGTAGAAAAACTTTTGAAATGGGAAATAGTCCAAAGTTTACAGAACAACATGTAATCCAAGATTCGAAAAAGTATTTTATACATTCATCACATCACATAAGATGGTACAGTCGAAAATAATTAGAAAAGACAATCAATCTTCATAAAAAGGGTTAAAAAAATAAAATTATATAGTTAATTTATTGTACTAAAAATAATCATACAATTAATCTATGTATGCAATATTTTTTTCCCAATGTTCATTTCTTGCTTGCAGGAAGGATGAATAGAAAGCTTTTACTACTTGAAAGCAAATTAATTTTGATCTATTAATTATGTTGTTGTCTGAAGAATAGGGTTTTATTAGCATTTCGTATCAATAATAAACCACTTTATGCGTTATACCTTAAGTTTGTTCCTTGTGCCCTTTTCCCCGAATTGACCAATTACCAATATTTTTACTTGATAAATAGATAACCATAATAATCATAATTTCATTATTGCCTTTACAACTAACCAAAAAGAAAAAAAAAAAAAAAAGAGTTTAATGTTGTTTTGCTGGGGCATCATTTTGCCTTACACTGCTTGTCTTGCTAGAAAGTCAGGGGCGGTGTGATCAAAAGAATTTAAAGCACAAGAAAAAAAAAAATCTTTACCGATTTAACCAGAAATAATGAAAATGACAATTCCAAAAGGAAAATATTAAAGGTGAAAAAGATTTAAAGCAGTCATTATCTAATGTCTTGAAAGTAAAGGTGGGAATAACTTTTGGTAACGCACTCCTTGTCCTTTGGAGTTTTGAGAAAAGGAATATCAACTATTCATAGGTTCATTTTTTGATCCATTTCTGAATGTACATGACTATATATTCATAACTATTACTTGACCTTAAAGAAGAGTTCGATTCAATGTTTTATTTTTGTTGCAATTGACCTTGGTTCGACATTAAAAGTATATTAATTTTTTTTAATAATTTAATATTTTTGACGATAAATACTGCAAATTTAATTTTATCTATAAATTGATTTTTTGCCTTATGAGTTGGAGTATAGTTCACACTTTTTTCTGAAGCAACTTGTTGAACTTGGTTATTGACGTAATTATTTCGTGACAAAAACATAATTTATAAGGGTATTTTATTTTATTATTTGTCTTATTCAACAATTAATATTGAAATATGAATCCTTTTTATTTTTCATTTAATTATCTAGAATTATTTTTAATTCAACAACCTTTTTTTTCTCATCTATAAAAGGAAAACATAAAGGTAAATGAAAGAATAAGATGAATAAAAATCGAACTCTTGTTACTTTTAACTATAAATAATGAGCTTAAACTACAATGATTACATAGATAATTAAACTGTTGGGTAATATTCGATTCTCTAATTATTTATATAATATTCATTGTAAGTGACAAATGACATTTTCCTCATTAACAACCTCTCTTTTCTATTCTATTTGGTTTTGATTGAGCACCAACTTTGTTTATTAATTAATTATGTGAAATCAGTTCTGTTTAGCCTCTCAAAATTGTTCATGCTTTATGTTTATTAATGATGAATTATCTTTCAAAACATAGATCTACATTTTTCAAAATAATTTTTTACATTTTCAATAAATTTCTATCTCACTAGTTATTAATAAAAAAAAATACAAAAACACGTTTTGAAATATAATTCATACGCACAGATCTCGATCCATGTCTATCTCACACTATATTTTTGAGTTGTAGTCTAATTATATGTTAATTATAAATTTGCACTTTATTCTTTGCAAATCTATCCCTGTCTTTAGGGGAAAGGGAAGCAATTTTTTCAATGTGTGTAGGGCAATTCTATATCTGAATTTGGACTTTATTCTAAAGAAAATAACATGCATGAACAAGCATGATGGTTATTATTAAAACTATAGACACATACGCTAGCAATGAAGTTAGTTCCTTGAGAGTTGCCAAGTCTTTGGAACAAATAATGGAATCATCAACTAAGTGTATCACATATATATAAATCAAAGATGAATCAATTAAGTGTATCATATATTTATCATGATTCATTTCAACCCTTTAATTTAACTAGTAGAGGGACTTTTTTTTAAAAAAAAAAAAATAGATTAAAATAGATGTTGTTGATTTTTAGAAAAGACACAAAAAACTTTTCCCCCTACCCTTAACGCTTCCATCAACGCTTCACGAGCATCAAAGTTTCATATTTTAATTAAAGAAATGAAATCCTTAAAAAAAAAAAAAAACCCTTTTCCCCCTACCCTTGTAGCTTCCATCAAAGCTTCACAAGCATCAAATTTTGACATCTTAATTGATGAAATGAAACCCTAATTAGAAAAGGTGGTTGTTCTTTTCTTCATATTGTAAAACACCACATGCTTACATATCCTTAAAAACAACTTTCATCACAGATCAACAAAGATTATTCCACTCGTTTCTAGTGGGTTTTACACGTATGCATACCATTTTCTTCATCAAAAAACTATCACACGTGTTAGACAAGGAACTGAAGGGCGGTGTGATTACACATTATCTAATGAACAATTTGGGGAGTACAGAAAACCAAATGATGCTGATAGAGAAAGCAGTCTTTGTCTAGAAATAGTGGCAATCGTGCTTCTTTTGGTTCACGCCCAATTACTTTTGATTTGGCCTTGTAGCAAACCAAAACCAATCATCTCTTTGGTACAGTATATATCTATCTACTCTTGAGGGCCAAACTTTATCCTGCCTCTTGGATGGGAGCCTGTGTGGAGTTGCATTTCCTAGCTACCTAATTTTTTTTCCTTGAAATCAAGTTAAAATCCCTTTAATAAACCAATTAATTTAGTTGAATGTAGCTTCTTCTTTTTTTTTTTCATTTCAAGTGTTGTTGATTTTCCTTCTTTTCAATATACAACCATTTATTAATTTAATTTTTTTTTCTACTCAAAGCGTTGAGAAATGAAAATGAGAATCAACTCATCATAAGTGATTTTCAAACTTACTAATATACTAATTTTTATTGTAACGCCTTAGGCGAATGAGATGATTCGTTCATTAATTAATGGCTATATATATATTAATTTTTTTGATTTTTTGATGTGAAAATGAGATACTACAATCGTGCTCTTAATGCGTACACAATTATATTACCAAGAAAATTTAAAGTCTGTCTAATCTTAGGAGGAACTTCTCTTCCTTATAACCAACCTAACTTCTAGGGCCTAGTATCTCATCACGGTAGCTACTATAGTTATGGTAGATTTAAAGTTGACACAACATTTTTCCTCCCTTAATTGACATTTAATACCAAAAAATTAGAGTTTTTTTCCCCATCAATAGACCATCTATACATTAGGAGGTAGCCCATCTTGTGATCATCAATGAAGTTGTTAACCAATTAAGGTACAACATGAATTTGCCAGCTTGTGCCACTGGCTAGATTTAAAGGGGCTCTTGCAAAATGGGTCCTCGAATATAAATACATCCATGTTTGCCAACTTTGATTGGGATATGGTTTTTAAATGAATCCAGTACAAACTAGTACAATAAAAAAGAAAACCATTAATTCCATACTTCACATCTTGTAGCTAGTTCTTGGTTTGGTTGAAGTTATAAGAGCAAAAAACTACAAGAATATATGCCTCCTTGTTACATCTGAAAATGATTATTCATGAATTTTTACTTAATTCAAAGACTTTGAAGAATGCAATATATATATATATATATATATATATATATATATATAGTAATGGTTCCCGAGAAGAAATTGTATTAACAATAATTATGAACAAAAAATACGAAAATCTTTTATTTAGTAGAGATATTCTAAAATGAACTAATAATGGCATGACTCTTCTCTTACAAGATCTATAAGGTATGTAGGATTGTTTCTCCTTTTCACAAAACCCCCAGATACCATATCCCCCAAAACCAGCCAATGCAAGATATGGATTTCAAAGAGCATGCAAGAGTATAACTTTTTTTTTTTTTTCTAATAATGGTTAGGAAAACGCAAAGATTGTAGCAAAATGCTAAGAAAAACATGCATCGTTGCTCATTTTGGAGCTTTGGCTGTTTATTTTTCAATTTCAGTATGTTATTAACTATTGATCAACAAGGCATTGAGCAATGTAGCTTGAGGTGATGTTTTGGATAAAAAGAACCTAAGAAAGGATGTTGGTGGTTTCTTTTTAGTGAAAGTGAGTTACTTTTTAGAAGAATTAAAAATAGTACAATAGCAAATAAACGAGGAAAGATTTTTTTTTTTTTTTTTGGAGGAAAGCTGTCAAAGATCACTATCAAAGCTTGAATGAGAGTGGGTGTATGATAAATTGGGACACTTCATTGATGTTATTGATTCAATACTTTAGATTTTTTGTTGGAGGTTTAGTTCCATCTTTAAAAACCATTCCCATTCTAATTAAAGAAACTTTCTACCTACAAACCTGAATGCCAGAAGAGCATTAAAATGGAAAAATCAAAAGTTAAGTGGGGAGAAATGAGAAATTACTCTGTACAATTTAAAAGGTACATTGAATTATTTGATTGCAATAATTTTTTTATATGGAGTTTTTGTTTTTTTTGGGGGTGGGCCTATCATCAAAAACTAAACAAATAAATATCCTTGATTTTCCCTGTGGGCAAAAGCTACCACTAAAGCATGAAAGACCTCTGACATGCCAAGGTACACTCTCTCATAAATCTACTGTTCCATTCATTTTTGTTTTCTCCCTTTACCCTCTATTCCAACCATTCTCAGCAAAGTACAACACTTCAGCAGTGGCATCCTCACCTAGATTTACTACTCACTAATTGTTTCTGCCTTGATACTTTTAGAACAACCTTAATTAATTGTCTGAGCCACAAAAGTTGGGATCCAAGCTAGCTTCTTGATTTGTACCAAATTTTTAGGTCAAGAAACAGATGCTTTGTTAAAATTATTTTTTTTAAAGAAAATAAAATATTTGCTTCTTTATTATTCTTGACAAATTGTTGTCCTTGTTTGTCTTTATATTCAGCTCTGAATTTGGATAGAGAAGTGTCGGTGGGATTTGTGGGATCTAGAGATTATGCTACAAGAAGTTTTGGGATCATCATCATCTGTGGAAGTGGCAGCCTAGCAGGCGTATATTTCAGGTTCCTGGCTTCTGCTAAAAGCTCTGCCATGCAATTTCTTGATAAGGTAAGAAAAGAAGCAGCAAAAGTTTGAAGGTTAGGATTATTTTTGGCCTACAAGGAAAAAAGGGTTTGATTTATAGGTAAAAATCAGCTGAATCTGGATATCCGGTGGAATTATCAGCAAGAAGTGGAAAACAGAAAATTCCCATCAGAAGAAGAAGAAAATCAAAGCAAATATAGTCATCAGTATCAGCATCTGCAACTTCTTCAACCGCAGCATGAGCAAGCCCTAAAATCTCACCCAGCGAAAGCCACTGAATATGCAAAGTCTGGAGCAAGAACTGGGATGAAGAGAACAGGAGGAGGAGATGGCCATACCCAGGGTGAGATCATTCAAGTACAAGGAGGTCACATTATCCGAGCCACAGGCCGGAAAGACAGACACAGCAAGGTTTGTACTTCAAAAGGTCCAAGAGACAGAAGGGTTAGGCTGTCTGCCCACACAGCTATTCAATTTTATGATGTACAGGATAGATTAGGCTATGACAGGCCTAGCAAAGCTGTGGATTGGCTCATCAAGAAGGCGAAAAACTCCATTGATAAGCTTGCTGAACTACCGCATCCTAATCCAAATGAAATTACAATGGCTGCTCCAAGTTCTGATTCCAATCCGCGCTCAGCGGAACCATCTTCTGTTTATGCAGTACAAAGCCATTTGCACGACAATCCCAATGGCAGTTCAACAATTATCCCACCATCTGGAGTTGAAACACAACCCATTGCTGATAATATGAAATCATTTTTCCCTATTAGTCCAGGGAATTCGCTGATGAATATGCAAACTTTCCCTGGTGAAAGAATGTCAAGACCGCCTCTCCACAATGAAGATCTTGGGCTCTCACTTCATACCTTGCAAGATCACAACATGAACCACCGGTCATACACTGAGCAAATGCTTTTTTCAGGGTCAAATCCAACAATGTTTGATGCGAATTATCATCAAAAGACTGAGTCTTGGAGTGGTGCTGGTGAAGGGGAGAATAGGATTGGATTTATATTCAATCCACACTCATTGCCACAACAACTATTTTTCAGCCAAAACTCGGCATTTTCTCAGAGGGAACCCCTTCAGTCCAATTATTCGAATTTAAGTCACGCCTGGAATGAACGACAAATGCCCTCTGTGGATCATCACAGCTCTCAGGCTTTCAATCAATCCTCCTTTTATAACGTCCATTTTGGCTCAGATTTTCAGGTTCCAGCTCGAATTCACGGTGAGGAGGAGCCTGGAGTGGTGTCCCTCCAGCCATCATCAGTTTCTCCAAGCTCACAACATTAAGTCAAAAAATCCACAAAGCTTTCGCTTCCATGAGGTACTTAACCAAAAGCCCTTAATTCTTAGCTCAAGTTGACTCGCTTTTACCATATAATTCTTGCTTTCCATGTGCTGAGTAATAATGCTAAGATGGACACTTTTTTAGGACAAAGTCAAGTACTGTTGATTATGACAATGATTCTAGTCAAGCCCTGGAGATTTTGGTCGACTCACTTAAGGATTTTCTTGCAAGAAAAATGGGAAAGATTTGAAGTCATGTAGTTTTTCCTTTTATTTTGCCTTTTGTTCTTCATTTTTATTTTTTTTATGGGATGCATTAATTCTTGTCTGGATTTTTGTTTTTCTCAGCTCGGCACTGTGTACTATTATGTTTAAATTAAGCTGTTGTGTCCTTGTCTGGTCCTTTTCAATCTTTAATCGCATTCGTTTCTACCATTTTTGGTCAGAGGAAAGAATCTAACGGTACGTTTGCGGTCTCAATTCATTTATATATTAAACATGATCCTGATTTTGATTTGTGTGTGTTTGATTGGGTGGTTAGTGTTTCATTCTCATCCCTTGTCATTTTGTCTCTCCTACTCCCATATTGGCGGCATTAGGATTTGAGAGTTAACAGAAAATGCAAAGAATGATCCAACTATATATGTGGAAATGGATGAAACTTCAGACAAATAGTGTTCAATATAATACTGCATTTCAAAGACAATTTTACAATTAAATGCATTTTATATACTTCATTAATTTGGTCGTGTTATGACAGTTTTATGTTGAGACATGCTATGGAAAGAGACATATTTTATGAATTTTGCAGTATCCTTTGTTCATTGGAACAAATGGTGATGTGAAGTGACCATGCAAAATGAAATACAATATAAATGTTAGCGCCAAGGGGGGCAATTCTTTAACCATTTTACCCTGCTTTTATTCCTATGCAATATAGTAATACACATTAATCAAGCAAAATCAGAAGAACTTTGCATTACAGCCGGTATGCATTTAGTTGATTAGAAGAATTTTGAATAGTTTATTGTTGAATCGGACTCCCAAATTACTATAGACATCCTCAACCAAAAACCAAAAAAGAAAAAAAAATGTTATTCAAGCAAGGGAGATAATTAATATTCCATTTTGGAAAAATAAAAAAAGCTCACTCTTGATTAGGTATATCATTTTATTTTATTTTTGGTTATAAATTACAAGATACAAGTTACAGCATAATTAATACATCATTAAATATAAAAAAAATTATTTTTATTTTTATTTTTATTTTTTAATTTTGGGTCCTAACCTGTCGTTATTGGTAAAAATAATGTAAAATTTTTATTTGTTTTTATTCAAAAGTAAACTTTATTTTTGAGACAAATAAAAATTCTAAAAATAAACTCCTTTTTTCGAATAGATGAAGTACATCATAAGATTCTCTTCTAGTTTTGGAATCCAATGCATTTTTACTAAGTTAATATGTATTAAAAGCAGCCCAAATTTTGAGAATGAATTACTAAATCAAATGTATGCTTAGCATTATTGAATGTCCAAAAACAATTATAGAAAGTAGATCATACATAGGTGAAAAAATGTGAAATTGCTTTTAAACAAATCTGATAGGTTAAAATGGGAGAATAAAAAAGTGTAAAAAAATATTTTAAAAAAACGAGAAAGTGTTCAATGAGGAAGGTAATTGGGCCTTTTCCTTTTGGATCAGTTTGGGCTTTTTTGATGAAGTTATCCATTACATTTTTTTGTTCAATAGAATTCCAAGAGTCTGAATACCTTGAATGGTGTAACTGGTATTAGCCCAATTTCTGGTGTCCAATCTCCTCCTCCTGACAGTCCATATTTGGAAGTTGTATACGTTTAAAAATAAAAATAAAAATAACAAACGGAGATAAAAATAAAAATAAAAAGAATTGTCCCAAAATATCAAAGGGAGATATTCGCATTGGATCCTCTGTTACATTTTTTTTATATTATTTCTTACTATACATATATAAGTTGGTGAAAATCTCATAATAATTTGTATCAATTATTGGCATCCACTTTCATTTTAATTAATTTTAAATATAAGTTTTCTATTCTGTTGTATCAATTCTACGTTTTAATAAGATATTATAGTATTTTCTGTTTTTACATTTAATATTTAAACTAAATATAATTAATAATAAAAGATAAACCTTAAGTAGTAAAATTTATTATGCTGAAAATAAATATTGATAGTATAAATATTAATACAAATTATAAAATTTACGTTAATTTGTTAAAGTGTATAACATATAATGAGACAATAAAAGTGTCATAAAATATCCTTTGCACTCAGAAACATTATTAATTTGTCCCATTTTTTGAACATAAGGAGAAAAAAAAAGAAAAAAAAAACCTGAGCTGTCCAAGTGGGATCTCAAAATGTGTTTGTAAATCAACCATCCAGCTCTCCAACCGACACGTTTTGTACACAATCGCGTGTTTTAATATTTACTTCTCAACTAAAAGTCTCCATTAGCATGACATATTTTTCCTGTTCGAATTGGGGTTTGAAATCAAACTTCTCCACACGAGGATAGGTGGAGCGATTCGGGTGAAATCTAATGTAGATTTAACTTTTGATTTACTCATGGGATCTGGGCGATCCGGGAGACCATCGTGGTTCTCCTCTTTTTGAGAATCCATACATCTCTTATCTGTATATGGACAACTATCTCTCGAGCACATATTTATGTTTGGCCTTGATAAGAAAAATAGAACACTTAACAACGCATTTTCACAGATCAAGAACTACAAGATCACTTCTTTTATTCTAGGGTAATGGAGGGATCGTATCATTTGAATACTTTGTAGGGTGATCTTTCTCTCTTATCTAGGAGATAGAAGGGATCATTGTGATTCTTAAACCCTCTTTTTTTTTTTGTTTCCTTTTCTATTTTAATCCATGAATTTTATTCTAATTTTGTAAAATTTAAGAAAGAGAGTTCAATTAGATTATATAAGAAGCTAAGGGGAATTTAGCAAAATGCTTTAAACAAATTTACTAAATCTAATTATAGTATAGTGAGAAATTAAGTCTAAAAATATTATTTTAAAAAAATGTGTTTTCACGATTTTATAATCAGTTAAACCAATCAAATGATTTTAAATTCATAAAAAAAAATTATCTTTTTTTAGTTAAATGCCTTTATCATTTAATTGTATAGCATTTTTTTTAAAATAAAATTAAAAAAATGACAACATACTTAACACATGCATGTCGGACAGGAAATGTCATTTTTTGTTAATCTAACGTTAACAATTGCATCTGAACGCATGTTTGGGGTCTATATTCTTTTCAAATGTCAATGCATCATCGACTTTGAATTCTGCAATTTGGATAGGATTCTCCGTTGAATATTTTGGCAACCATGACTATAGACCAAAGCAGCCATTAGTCACCTGCAGGATTTTCCACGAAATTACTTGTAAACTACGTTGCTGCGTTGTTAGCATTATTTTACTTGTAATAATTTCCTCCCAAATTTTCAACATAAAAAAAAAATTCCTTCTTTTTTTTTTGGCTTTTTTTACACTTGATTATATTTTAGCAAATATAAAGTATCAATTTCGTCAATGCTTTTTTCTTTTTCAAAAGGAAAAAAAAAAGGGAATGAGCAATAATTTCTAAGGGAATTAAAATTTCTCAAACTAACTGTTATTGAATCTGCACACAAATTTTTCTTGGTGTGGAAAATCTATGATAAGCTTAGAAAAATGTTATTCTCATATGCAATATGAATCTTTTCCACTTGTAAGTTGGAAAAAAAAAATAAAAAATTGTGGAAGAGGTTTTTGGTGATGTTCCAAAAAGGGGTTGGGCGCATTTGTCAAATGGGCCCAAGCAAATACGCCCAGAGGGTTTGAGCGCATCTGCCAAATGCGCCCAACCGCTTTTTGGAATATTGCCAACAATCCCTTCACAAATTTCTATTTTTTTTCTCTCCACCTACCAATATCAGCGACCCTATGCAATGTAGATTGAATTTCTAAGACATATTTTTATTCTTATAATATATTTTTAATATCACATTTACTATTTTAAAAGACGTAAAAATGCAATTTGTATGCATGTTTAAATGCAATCACTGTTTGAAAAGCATGTCAATTTCTGATTTGAGGTTTAATTGGTTTCATTCTTACGTTCGCATGTTATTGTCAGATACTCATATGGAGTACTAGAGATCCTAAATTCCAAGTCATCCTAGAACTTTCTATGAAAGCATTACGTGCTTAGTCAAGGGATTTAAGCTGTTTATGTCGGGAATTATTAAGTTCATCTACCACAATATTGGAATTTTTTGTGAAGCAAGTCACTAGCAACATCCAAAAATAAAAAATAAAAAAAATTCTTACACAGTTGTTTAATCAACGCTAAATATGTTTCTTGATTGTTAATTCTTGAAGTAATCAATGAGATTACATCGATTTCACAGTCGATAATTTATTTATTTTTTCTAATAGATCTTTTTACGTAAAAGAAAAAAATTATTTCAATAAACTAATTATTCATTTACAAAAAAAAAAACAAATAATTTAAATTAGTTTGCTATTAAATTTTGATTGGAAGGAAGAAAAGCACAAAATCCCAATAATTCACTCAGAACATTTTTTAAAATAATAAACGAGATAATTAGGTTGAATGAATCTTTCTGAAAGATGTATTTAGTCGCTTGTGTACTATTTTATTTTATTTTTTTAATAAAATAATGAGATTTGTGCAACAACACAAGCAAATCATAGCCAAATACAGCGAATTTTTCTTTATAAAAAAAGGGCTAATGCAGATTGTACAAGTAGTTTCCCTTGTGAATTGTTTAGTCCAGTCCAGTGGTTTTGATGAATTGGCACTATTCTTAAAATGTGCAATTAGTGGCTTGATCCATGAGTTTTGGATTTCTATTCTCCATTGTCTCACCTCATGTCTTTTATAATCAGGGATGCTATAAGTTTCTTGAATTTAAGTTTCCCAAAAAAAAAAAAAGAAAAAAGGAAAGAATTTGGACAAATGAATTTAAAATAATAAAAAAAAAGCAATGGTTTTTTTCTCTAATAATTTACATTTAATTCTCCAAATTCTCATAAATAATTTTTCACACCCAAAAATATATGTACTAAACGGGTTTTCTTTTTCTTCTTTTTTTTTAATCTTAATGGCTGTCTTCTAATTATTTCTGATTATATAATTTTACGTGAAAGAACATGTGTATGAAATATTTTCTCGTTTAAGTAATGGTTATGCTAATTAACTTGCATACTTCTTTGCTGTTACTTAATATAATTACTATTTCTAATCCCAAAAAAAAAAAAGGAAAAAGAATCCAAAGCTAGGCTCTTTCTTATAGTAGGACAACTGATTAATATGGAAATATGAAAATTTCAGACAAGTTTTGTCAAACATTCAACAGTCAACCCTTGTAAATTAAGATGCAGTTTTGTCATTGTTTACATGAATTCCCAACACCACACGCATCTTCTCATAAGTCAAACAAAAGACACGCACTTTAGACACGCACTTTAGACACGCATTCTCTCACTTCAAAGGCTCAAATAAACTTAAACAAAGCCATCTTCTCATTAGAATTAAATTTATTTTAAAATTAGTTTTATGATATTTTTTCTTTTATTTCCATTCATTTGTAATGCTTATTTGTTAATTTTTTTTTATAAAATTAAAACTGAAATCTATATAAAATATATTTAATTTTAAACTAACAGCCAAACAACCCTGAGAAAAATGCATGTAAATGTTAGAAGTCTTGCACCTAAACTACTCCAAAAATTCCTTCGTCAAGGCTCAACTACACCCCCCGAGTCCTACAACTCATAAGTACAAAAACCAAGAAAACTCCATTTCTCATAGGTACACAAACTCCACATCCAACCATGGGTTCCAACGATGAAGAGTACCATTATCCGGTATATTGGAACGAGCAAAAGAGCAAATATGACGCGAACAGCAAGATTATGCTCATAGCTATAATTTCTTTATCCCTGGTTGTTTTCCTAGTGTCAATGCTTCATATATACGCTAGATGTGTTCTTCGACGCCAGGCCCGGCGGAGGGTGGCTCTCCGACACCTGAGGATCCTTGCAAACGCTCATTTTCATTCCGACGAGCCATCCAATAGAGGGCTCGATCCATCCATCATTGCTTCATTGCCGATATTTGCTTTCAAACGTCGGGCCGATCCCAAGGATGTAGATTCAGGGGCCACAGAGTGCTCTGTTTGTCTAAGCTCGTTAGAGGATGGTGAAATGGCTAGGAAGCTGCCGAATTGTGGGCATATCTTTCATGCTGAATGCGTTGATAAATGGCTTGGTTCGCAATCGACATGCCCAGTTTGTCGCAGCGAGGCTGAACCGCGGCCGGGATTGCCAGTGCAACCTGAGCCGAGGGAGGGTGCAGTTGGGGTCCCGATTCCGATTGCACCTACAGCTCCACCTTTGGGATCTGCGGCAGCCATGGAAGGGGGATCCCATGGTTCACCAAGAATCAATGGATCATCGAGTTTCCGTTTGAGTTCGTTTAGGAGAATTCTGAGTTGGGATAGATCTTCAAAGCGGATTCAACACTTTGGGCAAGAAGATTGTTCAGAGGATCTTGAAAGGCAGTGAGTTTTTTGGGTATATAATTGAGTTTAATTAGCCATACATAAGCCCCTTCATGAACATGCTTCATTTGAATTATTTTTTTTGTCCCTTGATTTTTGTATGTCAATAAGCGTATTTACACTCGTAAGTAAACAAAAATCAATACTACACATTACACATGCGAAGGATATTGTTGAATTGCAACCTCGTTTATTTGTTTCCAAAGTCTCAAAATCGAATATTAACATAATGGCCAAATGGTCATCTTCCTATTTGAATTAGGAAGAATTGGAGCCCTAAAAATGAGTATAAGAAAGTATAGTGTGTTTGGAATATATATTTTTTTATTTTTTAATATATTTTTTTATCTCACAACTAGTATCTCTAAAAATATAAAAATACCTCCTTGACACCTTCTTGGTTGAGCCCACAAGGTTTGCCTAGTGCAATTTACATTTCCTATGTAGTTTACGGGCTATTATACAGGGACGGGTTTATTCAGTGCACACCATTGGTAGTGGCTGCAAGTTCCTTAGTCAATATATATATACGTTTTGAGACAGCTATCTAATACAAGTGAAATTGTAAAACTGAATAAAAAAAGTTCTTAATGTGCATTTTTCAAAAGAAATGATTATGAAATAGATGTTATCTCCAAAAGTAAACAAAAATATTTTAAAATATAATTCGCACACATTAAATAATGTTTGCTCTTGATCAATGGATTAGACCAAAACAAATTGTAATTTGTTTCATTATGTTTACCTAATCTTTCAAAACAATTTGCATTTGGTAACCAAGAAACCGAGTTCAACAGTCGGTGGTCATAAAAGTGGTACTGTATTTGGTCACCTAAGATGAATAATTTGGCAACTGCAACGGTACTAAAGGAATCTACTGTTAGGTAAAGGCCGGCCAATGTGAACAAAATTGGCTTCACTACCCTACTAAGATTTCCAATTTCGGCTTCACAATCACATTTGACCGCATACGAGAGAGATTATTTTAAAACATAATTTTATACTTTTTCAATTTATAGATTATATGCTGAAAATATTAAAAATTATTTAAAAATATATAAAAATGCATACTAAAATGTAATCAATACTCACTTTAAAATTAACACATTTCGTTAACAATTAAATTTGTTATAGACGATTGTATAATTTAGTTCTAAAAATTTAGATTATACTAATTTATTAAATTCTTTATTGACATTTTTATTTAACTATCAACCCAACACATTTTAACGTTCACAGTCCATTTCAAGCATTATAAATCAGGTGAAGTTGGAAAGATTGTAGTCATAAATGAGATTTGTTCAATAAGATGCATCATCAAATCCCATTTTTATGGCAAAAAAGTTTGTGCAAAGTTTTATATATATATATATATAGACACACACACCTTTTTTTCCCACTTATGTGGGCCGACTTATTATAGTAGATTTATAATTTTATCTTAAGGGACAAAAGAAATTTGATTAAATTATGTTATACATGAATTTTTTTTTTACACATTTGATCTATTTTTATTTGTAAAGCAACAAATTAATTATATAATTTTTTTGGTCCACTTACATGTAGATAGGTTATTTTTCGTAATTATTTTTGACTACATCATCTTGCGTGTTGTAACACATGTATGGAATTTTTTTGCCCACTTATATGTAGATAGGTCCGTTGCCCATAATTATTTTTGACTACTTCATCTTTCATGTTGTAATATTTTTTTTTAATTTAAAATGATAGTTGTATTGATAAATCCAAAGGAACAAAACAATGCTACCAAATGGTAAATAAGTGACTAAGTACTCTTTGCGAGTCTCAGACCACGATTAAGCTACATCAATAGCTTACTCAAAATATAAAAAATCTAAACCGTACTCCTTATATAGTGGATAGTGTAACGGTTCTCACCATGAAACAATAACCCTATCAAATATATAATGTACTTTCTTGCACCCTTTTCACAATTAGCTAGCTACCCACAGTGCTTAGCCATTTGGAATTCCCTCCACTTCGCAAATGCCAGATCCGCATCAACACGCTCGTCTCTCCATTCGTTCTGGAAAGTCCAGAGGTTTCTGAATTTCCATAACGTTCAAAGGATATAAACTACAAGTTGTCATTTCTCCTTCTAGTTACTACCCTTCATTCCCGTGTTAATTTGAATCCACCAATCTTGAAATGAGAGCTCATATGTATGGAATATTTGGTAGTTATGCATGTTCACATGTTGAATAGTGCATGGGAGGTAAAATTTAAGAAATGATAAGAAAAAAACAAAGAACTCGTAATGTCATTCTAGGAGTATGGTGTTTTTTTTGTTTGTTTTTTTTGGGTACGGAAGTGCACTTATGTGACTGAAAGTCTAAGAGACATTAACCATTGCCTGAGGAACTTTGCCCATAAAGACTTTTGCAAACAATTTCCAAGTCTTACCTCTAACATTCAAAAGTCAATAATAATTGCTATTTGCTAGATATTGAACAAGCCAATATGTGTAAGTAAACCCAAAAAGACAAGGGACTATGACTTCCTCCTCTACCAAACAAATAATCAAATAATAAAATAATAATTATTAAATTTAATTAATTTAGTACTCTACTACCATATTTGTTTTCTCATTGTTGCTCAATCAAATGTCATTTTCATAGAAAGATAGCTTTTAGAAGGGGAAACCTACTATTCTACAAAGCCTTTTTTTTTTTTTAAATGATGTTGGACAATAAGTAATATTTATTCTAATATAATCTAAAAAGAAAATAGGGAATCCTATTAGACGATCAAAAAAATTAAGAAGTAAATTATTCCACCAGTTTTAAAAAAGGATACACGTTTGATTTAGTATAATTTGTTTTAAATTACAAGATACAATAAATTTAATTCACTATTAAATATAAATTTTTTAAATTTTTATCTTTACTTTTAATTTGAATTTTGCCTTATTATTATTAGTTAATACAAGAATTTTATAAAAAAAATAAACTTTTTTTTTAGATAATTTTTTTTAAAAAAAAATTGGACTCTTTTATTAAGAGAGTGAGTACAAGATTAATTGGATCTACTCCAAATTTTTGTCCCACAATTAGGAAGAACATTTCAAATCTGAATAAGTGAAGCCAAGAATGGTTTAATATTTTGCACAATTGATCTCTGAAAATAATAATGCCTTTATGTAGCAAGTTACGCCAACTTTTACGTGCAATTTGAAGAGCTTTAAAAAAAATTTGTAGACTTGGATTTATGCATATTTTCTTAGTAAGTGTAGCAAGTTATTATTGGGGCTTCTTGGAGCCCATTTCCCAGATGATGACTCTTGAGCCCATTCCAGGCAAACTTGAACCTTGTCCCACGGGTCAAACTTAGCCTATCATAAATTTTTGTTGGACAGTCATGTGGACAGATGAGAGCAGAAATTTCACTTTATCTTAGGAAGTGTGCCAACAGGATTGATTTTCTTCTTCAAGAATTAAGACAGATTGAGCATTTTCCTTGTTCGTATCAAATTTATAAACACATTGTCAAACAAATGAAGGAAAATGGATGATATACATGTGATATTCTCAAAGAATCAAAATAGAACATCCAAGAAAAATCATCACAATCAATTTCCTGGAAAGCATCAATGCCCCTTCTCACCCCACCATAGGATCATACTGTATATTGACATTAATAAAGCTAAGCTAAAATATAGAGGACATGATGCAAAGATTCACTCCTTGTTCTGGTTGTCTGTCTGCCAAGCTCAAATGCATCAGCAATGCCACTTGAAAAGTATATTTTGCTTGCTAAGGTGTAATATATAGAGGAGAGTGTGAAGTGGAAAGGCAAACGATCAGTCAAGTATGGCAATAACTCAAAACTCTGAAACTTAGATTAGAGGCAATGTCATCACAAATATTCAGCTTAAAACTTGAATTGAGATAACAACATTCAGCTTATGATTAATAACTAGCGATTGAACTAAAAGAGGAATAGAAAGATTTACATTTGATATTGTAGTTTTTAAATCATCTCTACCATCATAATGCAATTAGTACTCTCTTGAACGAAGAGAGTTACTTGTAACTAGGCATAACTTGGATCTTCTAGGCTAGTACATTCGAGTACCAGAACAACATTCCACCTTCAAAAATCAATGTAATTGAGCAGATCAATGTAACAAAAGGAACCTTGAACTCATCTCTGACAAGTAGGATTGCCACCAAGTTCTCATATTCTCAAAAGGCAAAAATCAAGAAGTTGCTGTCAGAGATAATGTGTTATTGTGTGGAACAAATGAATTATGACCAAGCTCCACATCCATCTCTTGGAAATCATGTAGCTGTCATTAACATCTTCTACAGCTGGTCCAAGTCCTCCCGGAACCGATCCAGTGAAGTTCCCATTGCCAGCACTTTTGCTGTTTCAACAACCACTAGAAGCCATTAGCGTAATCCATCTTGCAAAGAGAAAAAATCCGATAGCAATCAGAGTTTCTATCCGACCACTTGACTATACACTTCAGTTTGGGGGGGAAATACAAAGAAGAGGGCTGTTATCCTAATATTCCAACTTGCAGTGAAGACAGAATTGAATTGTAAACAAAAGAATGACCTAAAGGTGAGATGTTCACCCCTCTTGTGGATGTGGTTAATAATTTTTATGAAAATATTTGCCTAAAACACGTATACCTTCTCTGTCCATGTCCCCTAAAGTTCAACTAGTTTAGCACAAATGTTTCACCACAAACTGCACTTGTGATAAACTAAAGAATTTCAATTATGCAATTAAGATTAGTCTTCGCTTATGTTCCACTTGAACAACAAAAACTGAATCTTTTCAAATAATGGTAGCTTATCTACCACCCATAAGAAGCGCATCGAATCATCTTTCTTGTGTAATTCATCACCAGGGAATCTTAAACAGGTGCATAACCAGAAAAAATCCAAAAAATCACATGTGACATTCAACGTAATCAAACGTAAAATCCTAAAAGATTACGACTTTAAACAGTAGCAACACATGAACAACACAATAGTTAACACAACTAAAACTGAAGGAAGCATTTCACTTATTACCTGGATGGAAATTTGCAACTACCATAACCTGAGGGGAAAAAAATCACAGATCAAACAGATTTCCATAAAAATTCCACCTTTCTAAACTTCATCTTCAAGAAAAAGAAAAGATCTTAACTGGGGTTGAGAGAAGTAAGAGCAGCAGTACTGTCAAAGTTACAGCTATTCTCCGTCATGCCATTGTGAAGGAAGTAATCATTGAAAGCAAAAGAGGCTGTTTTCTGAATATCCGAAGCGTCATAGCAGGGTCCACCTTGCTGGATTGGCGAACAATTCGCCCCACCAGGCCCACATGCCCAATCTAATGCTGTCTGGAGAGCCGAGTCCTGAGCATTATTTTTAGCAACACACCACAGTTCCACACTCACTCCGCCACCGCCGCCGTTCTGGGCGGCGGAGAAGGTGGCGAAGGCTAGAAATGTAAGAGCAGAGCAGAGTAAGAGAGCAACAAGAGCCATGTCGGTCAAGACAAAGTGTCAAACTGTTACAGTCAGCATTGAAACTTGGAAGAAATTGAAGAGGAAGAACAATAAAGGGGGAAGGAGTTAACTGGAACCGTTTCAAGAAATAGTTTTTTCCGGAGAGTTAAATTTGGGGAAGTTAACGTTTTGATGTTTGGTTTGGTCGGGCTTGGATTTGATGTTTCAGTGACAGAGAACTGCAAAGGTGACCGTTGGTTTTGGTCTGGGCTTTGGAGTTTGGAATTTACTTGGGATGATGATCATAACCTATAAGGGGGTAAACGGGGATGGATTTAAAAGAGTAAGAAAGAACGTAATTGGTTAGATTTCAATACCACGAAATGCAATATGTTCTTAGATCATTAGTGCTTCTTTGTTAATATTCTATTCTTTTTTAAAAAAAAAAAGATAAAAAGAACATAATTGGGAAGAGTTCACTATGGGGAAAGCTAGCGATTGGTGTCAATTGGTGATATGATATAAAAATATTGTATAAAATTAATATGTATTTAATAAATATAATTATATTTTTTTTATAAATTTAAAAATAAATAAATTTAATTTGTTTAAAATAGTTTTATAAGATATTTTATGAATTTGTTTAAAATAAATTCATATAATATTAAAAATAAATAAATTTAATTTGTTTAAAATAATTTTATAAAATTAAATAGTATTGTATAAGATATTTTTTTTATGTATTTTTAGTATTTTAATTTTTTATAAGTATATAAGTATTTTATTTATATTGTGTTACCTATTAAATAAATAGGTAATCGAGTTTTTTTTAATTTCATATATATATATGTATGTATGTATGTATGTATTTTCATGTTATTTTTGTGTTGTGTTACTTGCGAAATAAATAAGTTGTATTTAACTTATGTTATATATAATTAAATAGGTTATGTTTAAATTCGTGTAAAATTTGTAATACTTATCTTTTAACACGATGCAAAAATTCAATATAGGACTTGATTGTCGTCCCTAAAAAGAACATAATTAGTATCACAAGCAATTAGCAGAGATTAATGAATGAAAGAAAGGGAATTTTTTATTTTTTTTTAGAATATTCTAGGAAGTAGAAAGTGGAAACCAGGTAAGCAATTTAGTGTAGTCCAATGTGTGAAATAGTTGTGTGTGTTGTTGGTCACAGTTTCGAGTTCGTTTAAAGGTCTTTGGATTATATGTCTTCTAGCAAAAGAATACGAATCTTAAGCAAACTTTTTTTGTGCCCTTTTGAACTTTGGAAGTATGTACTCTTTTGTTTACTTTGCTTTGAATCCGATCAATTAGGTTGGTAGAAAATAGAATACTTGTAGGAATTGGTGGATGATTAACGTAAAATTTTACATGGTATCTCTTATGGTGTATGTTATAGATAAATATGATGAAGTGATGTACAGAAGAATCTTGTGAACTTTGGATACAAGAGTTACTAAAACAATTCTCATCATAGTTATGGTGGTTTTGTGACTGTTTTTGTACTCTAAAACTATTCTCTATTTGTGTTTTTACTTTTATTCTAACTCTTGAATAAGTGAGATGATGTTATATGAGAATGTGAATCATGCCCAATTTGTAAAAGGCAAGCATTTTCTGGTTTCACTTTGCCCTTTTGAAAGCTAGATTAGTCCAGCTCACAAGCCGCTTGGCTTGCTCTATATATTTTAATTTGGATCCCCTCAAATATAGAAAACCATTTTTTCTTTTTCTTACCAGCATAGAAAGCTTAAAAACAGCCATATTTCAGCTGTTAAAGTCCAAAAGGGCGGACATTATTAACTTTTGTCGTTGCTTGCTTGTTTGTTCTTTTCTGGGCAAGAGTGATTTTAGAGTTTTTTTTTTTGTTTTTTTTGACTGAAACGATAGTAAATTGATAACAGGACACAATGGTCAATTTACAGAGTCGCGAGGTTTAGAGAGTTTCGTGTATTCTTGAAATCAGTATTAAAAGGACAAAACCCACAAGAGGCAGCGCATGACAAAAGCCATAAAACCGGTGGAAAATCTGAAGATTTAGATTCACGAAAAATATAAAAGTTCGATTATATCAGGTTACTAATATTATACAAAAATGATACTACACAACTCCATTGGCCCACTACGGATGGCCTGTGGTGAAAGAAATTAAAACTTAATCTCTATCTCTCACCTCATGCCGATACATGAAGTGTTTTTTTTTTTTTTTTTAAAAGAGAAAAGAAAATTTTGGGATCTGCAATGCTGATAGTGCACCATGTAGTATTTGTTTCCCAATCTTGCTTAAAATCAATTGAAAATGCAACCCACTACATCACATTTCCTCTTTTATACTTGAAGACAATGGCTGCATACATGGAATACAATAGCATGAGTCGATTGCAGTGTCTTCTGCTTTCAAATTATTGGTCAAATTTTTATCAACTTTTGCAAACCTTTTACTTGCTGACTACATTTCTTGGTAACAAAGAATCCCATTGGATCCAGCAGCAACTTTCAGTCGTTGATTAGAAAACAGAACTCAAAGATTAAAGCCTTTTCAAATGACTTATATAAGCTAGAATGATTCTCAGAGTGTTGTCAACTGTGATTAGTTATTTAAATAATTAAATTGCAGCAAAGCTTTATAATTTCATTAGTCTTCTATGCTGGCAACAAAAGCTAGAACCATATTGACATGGAAAGCGCTCTAACGTTATTTTCTGTGCTTTTTAAAATAATATTTACCTTATAACGATTATATTAAAAAGTATAAAAAAAAATTTAAAATACAATTAATACACATCACTGATCACTCTACTTCCACATACATGATGCGTATGTTCACTCGAGTATTTTTCTAAAGATTGAATCTAAGGAATCTAATTGTATTACTGTTTATAATTGGCTCTTTTTTAAAATAAAATGTAAAACTTATGGCAATTCTCATTCATAATCGTTTCAATTTTCTTTCAAGACCTAAAGACCATTCTAATGTTTTTTTTGGGCATGCATAAAAACTAAACCAACAATTAAAATAGGTATAAAAATTTAAATTTTTACAAATATATACACAACTCTCACATCTTATTGTAGTAGGTCTAATTGGTTTTAAATTATGAAATATGCTAAGCAAATTTTTAAAACAATTCATTCGGAAAATAATTTAGGCCATAAAAGAGTTCAAAAAACCTAACAAGTAATAACGGCATATATTCATATTAAATTTTTTTAATGAATTTTCATCATTGGCTTAGTAAAATGATAGTAGATCTTAAGAGTGATTATAATTAAATAACTTATATCACATACTTTACCTCAATAGTTAATATTTTGTACATTCAATATTTTTAATGTAATTAACTAATTATATAATGTTTTTTTTAATTCCATATAAAGATTATCCCCTAATTTAAGTACAATAATAAATGGTAAAAAAAGGTAAGGAAATATACAAGCGAGTGAAAAAATCAGGATGACGTAGTGAGGGCAATAACACACACAGCATATTACGCCTAAAAATCACATCACACTCCTCTCGTCGTACGAAGTATACACTCCACTTCAAACGAGGAAGGAAAGAGGGACTTCATTCCCCACCATTCTACTGCTGAACCACCACCATCGCCACCAACCCTACCCCAACCGCCACCCCCGCCCAATCCATGTGTAGTAGTCCCTCCCATTCCCAAGAGCCCCCAAATTCTTCACAGAATCAATCGCTCGATCAAAACCCTCAACACGACCATGATTCTCCCCAAGCCCTGGAATCCATAAACCCCGCCATTCAATCCGACCCAGATCAGCAAAAATCCAATCTTGATCACCCAAACGACAACAAAGACAACGACGACGACGACCCAGAAGAGGAGGCCGAAGAGGATCAGGAAGAGCAAGAACAGGAAAACCCAGGTGTAATTCTCTCTGATTTCCCCCCTCCCCCTTCTTTTGATGCTCTTGTGGACCCCCACCAAGTTAGTATGATGTCGCCCTCCTACCATCATCCATCGAAAAGGCCCTTTAGTAAGAGGAAGAAGGGAAAAGGGAGTGTTAAGAAACAGCAGGCTATTGAGAAGAAATTGCAAACCCTGTTGGAAAATTTGAACCCTGTCCCTTTTGTACCCTCCAGGATTCCTGATTTTTCAAAGCATGAGAAGTTACTCAAGAGGCTTGGGTTGTGGGATTTTTTCCATATTGAATTTGATAGGAGCATAAGGGCGGATTTGATTGCTCAGTTGATTGCTACTTATGATCCTAAATTGCGTTGTAGTTATGTTAATGATTGTAGGATTGCTGTTAATCGTGCTGATTTAGCTAGGGCGTTTAAGTTTCCAGTTAAGAAGGAGAAAGGTGGGAACTTTGATGGGGTGGACTTGGATTCTGAGGCGTTGACGGAAGAATCCATTGGGTTTATTGAGGGTTTTGTTTCGACTTGGGTGCTTTTGCATGAGGATACTTGGATGATGCCGAATGAGGTGTTGAATTGGATGAAGGTAATTAAGGATGGGCATCCTGAAAAGGTGGATTGGGCAGGATTGTTTTGGTTTATGGTGGAGAAGGAGTTGTTGAAGGGGGAGCAATTGGTTGATTGTTATTATGCTTCACATTTGCAGTTTTTGATTAAGTCGCAGCGTGAGGGGGTGATGTTGAGGCAACCTGAGGAAGCGGTTTTGAAGTTGGATCAGGATAGAGGGGATTTGGATGCAGACAAGGTGGTTTTGAAGGAGGAGCAGGATAGAGTGGTTTTGAAGGAGGAGCATGATAGAGTGGATTTGGATGCAGAGGAGGATAGAGTGGATTTGGATGCAGAGGAGAGCAGGGAGGAGAAGGACAAAGTGGAGTTGGATGCTGAGAGGGTGGTTTTGAGGGAGGAGAAGGATGGAGTGGAGTTGGATGCAGAGACGGTGGTTTTAGGGGAGGAGAAGGATGGAGTGGAGTTGTATGCAGAGGTGGAGGAGGAAAAGGTTGGTGATGTGAAAGGGGGTGATTTGAGTGAGGTTCATAGAAATGATGTGTTGGCAGGGCCTAATGTTGAGTTGACATTGGGACAGGAGGTTGGGGAAAAGGAGGAGGTGAAAGATGCTGAGATGATGGATGTTGAGGATGGTGAGGAGGGTGAGGAGGATGAGGAGCAGGATCAAGAGCAGGAGTTGGAGCAGCGACAGTGGCTTTTGGATGGAAAGAACAATGTAGGCGAGCATTTCATGCAACGTTGTAATGTCGAAGAAGCTGGAGCATTTGATAGTTTTGAGGAGAGAAAGGAGGAAGTTGAAGAGCTGGAGGGAGATGAGGAAGATGGAGAAGAGGAGGCAGAGGATGGGTATGATGTTGGGCCAAGCGACGATACTTTTGCAGGGGATGGACTAACAGGCAATTTTCTTCAAGCTATGGAGACAAACCATATTGCCTTTGGTTCGCAGGGACATCTTCATGATGATTCTTCTATTGATCTTGTTGACAATAGGAATGAGTTGCAGCATATGGCTGCTGGAGGTCTGTCATTTTACAATGACAATGGCAAGAGAGAAATTGACCATGAGCACGATATATTGCATCGTTCTCTTAATGGTGGTAATAAGAGATTGAGGATTGATGGCCCAGTGGATCTCAAGTCACTGGATTTTGGGACATGCATGGGGCAAATGCAACAAATCATGGTTAGAGCGAGGATGTTGTACGATGAAAAGGAGCAGCATCTTGAACAATCAAATTTGAATCAGCAGGTATTGCTCAATGAATTGCAGAAGAGGGATGGCATGATTGAACACTTACATAAGACGAAGTGTGAGGAAATACAGAAACTAGAGCGTGAGCTTTATCTAATGGGAAATCTCTTGGATGATTACAGGAAGGCTTTAAAGCAAACGAACAAGGCATTTACTGAATATAGGCAAAAATGTCAGCTTCCTGAAGAGCCAATTTATAGAGATGCTGGTCCAGGAGGTGTTGTGTTGAGCACTTCAGAAATGGAGAAACAGCGTCTGAAAGAAGAAGAAGAATATAAATTGACTTGTACTATTTTGGAGCAGAAGGCTAAGGAAGCTGAGGAAGGATACGCACTCCAGTTTGGAGACTACTTAGACAAGGTTCTTTGGCTGGAGAAGAGGTTGACTGACGTTGAGAACACTTTCAAAGACCTTAGAGAGTTGTATTCAAAGCCCAAAATTTCAGAAACCAAACAGCAAGTTGTGGAAACGTCACAATGCCCTCCAAGTGAATGAAGTGCTGCTACAAATGTTTCTTTTGTTTACTAATGCGCTCCAAGTGAACAAAGTGCTGCTTCAAATGTTTTGTTTTGTTTAGGTGAAGCAATGGTGAACACTGACCTCTTTTACTTAGAAACTTTAGTTGTAGTTTTATTAGATCCTCCCTGTTCAATAGGTTTGCCTATTCTATTTGAAGTGAATGATTGGTTTTGTGATATGCACAGTCTCTTTTAATGGTTTTGCTGCTATGGTTATTACATTATAAATCTAAATGTCCTTTTACCTACTCTAATTGTCTCTGGTTGACCATCCTCTGAGCTTTTTCCTTGCTATAATATCGTTTAAAGTGGCTACGCAATCCATGCCATCTGCCCTGACAATCTTTAGTTAGTTCTTTGATTTATTCCAGTCATTTCCTTGATTTCAGCTTCTCTTTTTAAGTTGCAAATGCTGCCACTATCTTAAGTTACTTGAATATAGATATAGTTTAGTGGCAAAAAGAAGTTTTGTCTACCTATGCATAATATAAAGGGGCGGGCTGAAGTGGGCTAAATATCCTTAATGCAATTTTGATCTTTCTGTCCATCACTTTGTCAGTCCAATTGAGGGCAAGGTGTAGTTTTAGTTATTCAGAATATTAGAATAGGAAAGAAAAAAAGGGGACAACGCAAGGTCTTTGTTAACTGATAAGTTGCGGGAGAAATTGCTATATTTTCAAGAATGTAGATATTTCTCATGCTAAAAGTAGTTTCTTGGTCACTTTTTAGGAGGAAGGCAAGGAGCTGTTGAAGAATAGAAATTGTAATTCATTGTGAGTTCTTTTTAGCCAGAGTTCAGTATCAATTGTATATAGAAAATAATGCTCTCTACCCACAATAAATATAATTCTACTATGTATTCAATTCAATAGTACATAATATTGTCATTTGTTTATCATTATAATATTATTATTTCTTTCTAAATTTTTTTCTCAATATTATTTTTTTTGTATGTTTAATAGTTTTGTTCACTTCTATTATTATTAGAATTGGATTATAAATATACAATTTTCTAATCTTTTTATCATTTCTAGATTGAATTTAGTTATAACTCTTATGAATCAATTTCAAAATCTTATAATATCTCAATTTGCCTTGTTATATTTAACTCTGAGAGTAAATTATATTTTTGATTTATTCTAACTTTGGTAATCATTCTTTTTTGGAGTCAAATAAGCAAATATTGCTTCTTCTCTTTTTTTTTAAAAAAAATATTATTATTTTAAATATGATTAAAAAAATATTAAAGTCAACATTTGAGATGTCGACTTCAACCAAAATTTTTTTTAAAAAAAATCCCATCCCGCCCTTTCTCCCTTTCCTAGCTACAAATATTTCACACAATCGTGGTTCCTATTTCTTTGTATCTAATTCACATCAGCAAAAAGACATGGGGGCAATTATTGACTCTTCTCTTCCTCAATCCCCAGTGCCTCACCCTCACCAACAATCACTTTCTCTATTCTAAGATATCAACTATGTTCAAGGGTGAAAATTTGACCCAAAATGGATTCCACATAACAGTACATAGTCTTCTTGTTCCATTATATATATTCGAGTTTCATTATTCTTTTTCCATCACATTCTTTGCCTTCTGCAAAAAAAAAAAGCAAAAAAATTTTGGGTAGAGGGGACAGTAGTGGGTGTGCAGCTTGCAGGGGGAAGGGAAGTTGGGAAGGGGAGAAATAGGTGGGGTTGCGGTGGGAGAGAGGAGAAAAAAAAAATTGAAAGGGATTGCCAAGGCCGGGAGAGGAGAAATTGAGAGGGAGAAGAAGGCCAACATAAACAAATGAGAGAAGAAGGGTAGAAACAAATGGGAGAAGAAGGAGAAATTGCGGAAGTAGGACTAGTTTTTTTTATCAAAAAAAAAAAAAATTATCTGAAGTCGACATCTCGGATGTCAATTTCAAAATCGATATTCGTGGTATTGACTTTAAAGTCGACAATCGCAGTTTTGATTTTAAAGTCGATATTCCGGATGTCGATTTCAGTAAAAATTGAACACTTTTTTAAATAGTAATATTTATTTAATTTATATTTATTTAGTTAATATTTTAGGAAAAACTCTTTTTTTGGTCTCACTCATGAAAGTAATTCAAAATTTGTCACTCAATTTATTATCTCGGTTAAGTATTGACGGATGTCCATTTTTGTTGGGTAGAAAAGGCATTTCATTATTTTTTCTTCCCTCTCTTTTACTCTTGTCTTTCCTTTCCTCTTCTTCTCTCTCCCTTTTTTTTCTCTTTTCTCTTTTTCCTCTTATTCTTCCTCGCACACCACAACCACAAGAAGCATTGAGAAATCAACAATTATATCTTGCTTCTCAAGTTGATGCTTAACATAAAGTGTGTTGACCAACTCTTTCTTCTCCTCCAACTCTTTGGTAAGCTATTCACTTTTGGACTCAGCTTTTGAATATCTCTCCAGCAGCTCTGCGTTGCCTTGACAACATGCTAACTCTATAAGTACACAGATACACTCACAGAAATCAGCAGTACCATCATCTTCATTTTTAGTAGTGGAACTGAAATTCAAAAATTAGAATTTAATTCAAAATACAATCAAGAAAGAAAATTGAAACAGGCCAAAAAGAAATATGAACAGAGAGACTCAATTATCAGTTATGCTAACACTCCACTTTTTTGCAATTGCAGTATCAAGTTTCAAATCCAGAATAGCTAGAAAGTTTACTTCCACTTTTCATATATCCCAATGAATAGACCAACAATGTGGAAAACTTAGCTAGTTTGAAATTATAACTAACCTAGAAAACAATTTCCACAATAGAAACCCATTCATTTCGCTATAAATTTCTTTAAATTTCCACGAACCTACAATAGAAAATCAAAAAAGGACACAGATCTCAAAACCCATTCATTTCACTACAAATTTCCTCAAATTTTCAAAAATCCACAATAAAAAAAAACCAAAAAATGAATAGATTAAAAGTACCAATAGTCCCATATCTATAAACAATTTATGGCACACAATTACACACATAAAGACATGTACTAAATTTCATGGATGCCAATTAGTCAAATTTTCTGCACTTCCCTTAAATCCCTCATAATCCTTTTTCCAATGTCATTGCACGTGGCCACAATACAAAATTTGACCCCGTGAATTTATAGTGTGGAGTTAGGGTATTTTTCTTTTAATAGTGAAGGTTGTGGTTGTGGTTGTTGCATGGGAGAAAGAAGAAGAGGAAGAAGAGCAAATGAAAGAAAAGGGAGAGAGAAGAAGGAAAGAAAATAAGAAGAATAAGAGAAGGAAAGAAAAGAGATAGAAACGAAGAGAAAAGGAAAAAGAAGAGGAAACGAAAGAAAAGAGAGAGAGAAGAAGATAAGGAAAGAGACAAAGGAAGGAAATGACCTTTTTGTCTAATTAAAATGAGATTTGTCAGCACTTAACGGATGTATTAGACAAAGTGATTAATTTTGAAACATTTTTAGGAGTTTAGTGATCAAAAGTGAGATAAAAAAAAGTTTCATGTCCAAAATTGAGACAAAACAAAATTATAGTGACAAAAAATATAATTTTCTCTAACTCTTACAACTTAGTTTCAAAATCTTTTTGCCTTATAATTCTTTTCCAACTTTCTCTAAAATTTCAATTAAAACATAATCCTTATATCTAAATTTTTCTATTCTTTAGATAAATTTTCCTAATCTTTAGAGAAATCGTTATTTAATGCTATCATTTGTCAAATATTTTACAAAATTTTTCCCATTTAAGCCACCATTACAAGCCTACATGGCTCGCATGTTTCCTAATTTTGCTCTTATTTTATTTTAATTTTATTTTCTTTTCTTTTCGGTCATTGATAGTTATCATTACCTTTATTAACGTTTCAACGAGAGTTTGAATCATCATACTAAAATCTGTCATAATTTTTTTTGAGTTTATTCATTTATTTATTATTTTTTCTTTCGAGCATTTGTATTATGCTAATTCTTTTTGGGGATTTATCTTTGCTTTTATATGTCAATAAAAAGGTTTATACGAGTTTTTGTATTGTGTTTTTATATGTTTTACCTTTCTGTTATTTGTATGTGCTTTTTTTCTTATATAAATACATTTTATTATTATTTATATTATTTAAATTTAATAAAGAAATAATAATACTTTTAAATAAAAAATAATAAACTATAATTTTAAAATTTAAAATTATAATTATATTTTTTCAACAATAATAAGATTTGGACAATTGTATAGGAAGGACATTACTTCAAGAAGGAAGCAAGAATAGAAGTAAAGAATGCCTAATAGACATTATTTACTTGTGATCCAATTGCCGGTAGACCTACTTTAGGAGATTATTTGGTTAAATCAATAACATTCTTCACCTTGCATCTATTTTGTTGTGCTTAAGCAGCTTAAGCACAAGTTTGTGGATTAGTATTACCAATAGCCTTAAATTTTCCTTATACAATACATTGTTAAGATATTATCACAATTTTCTTGTAATTTTATTACTTTTTCTGGGTCAATCGAAGATCAATATTATCTAAAAGCATATGGTAATACTATAATAACTAATCATTTATCTCCTTACATGGATTACATGGGTCGGTTACCACGTTAGAGAGAAATTTAATTGAATTTTTAAGTTTAATTGGATTTTCAGGTGGGCGAAGAGTTCAAATATTTACAATGTTGCATATAATCTAATGGGATTATAAACTCATAGAACAGTGCAATTTGCTCTATTATTATGGGACCTGGCTCAAAATTTCTAAGCTTGAAAAAGTTAAAAATACTGACTCTTTTTTTACACCTTGCAGTTGGTGCGATTTTTGAAACTTTCGTCCAATGCGGGCGATTGATGGTGCGATTTGCACTAAAATCGCACTATAGCTTCTTTTTTTTTAATTTAATTTTTTTTAAGGTGATGCTTTTCTATAGCTTCGATTGTCGACTCTACTCAGATGGTAGTAATTTTCAGCTATTCAACGTTTACAAGGAGTACCACGAATTGTCCACGACGAGAGTTAAAGATCATACGGGCATTCAGTTTCTTTCATCCGATGCGGTTTGCGGTGCACTGGTTAAGACAGCATCTTAGTTTCGTAGATTGTTATAATTTGGTCAACCTTAGTTAGACTAGCGATCGCTTTTATAAGCCCTTGGGCTAGTTATTTTGTCCCGCCTTAAATGGGTGCTTTGTGTTTATTTTTCCGCTTTAAGCGGGTTTTTTCTTTCTCAAGATGTGCTTGTCTTCGTAGGTTAGGTATCATTCAACACCACAAAACTCCATCAGTCTTTTTAACTCTGTATTTTTTGCCAATTAGTTATTTAATATATCTAATGTTATTGGGAAAAAAAAGTTAAAAACACTATTTACAATTTTCTATTTATTAATTAAAGGATTACACGTAAAGAATGCCCTGGCAATTGGATGAACAAAAAGAAACACTTAAAAAACCAAAAAGATGGCGTAACTTCTATCTGACAAAATCCATTGCTTTGCTTTGCTTTGCTTTGCATTCATACCTCCCAAGTCCCAACACAACCCCACTAACACTAACATGCACAAACAATTTTTCTTTTACAGACCAAATTAAAAATTAAAAAAAAAAACATGATGATTGGTTAACAAAAATTTAACCACACCCATACCCAAGTCGCAGGTTAAAAAAAACAAAAGATAAAGTTGATGATTGGTTAACCAAAAACTAACCACAGTACCACCCCATCCCTAAGTGCTATCACAGTAGAGAAAAATTGAATATGATATTGGTTTTTTTTGGCTTTCATTGCAGAGATGCAAGTTGGCCTTATCTTGTCCCTGTGCACCAATGAAGTTTCCGTGGGGCTAACTTTCATGGGACGGATAAGAGAACATGTGAATGTCCATCCCACAGTCCACACCATCATCCACTCAATCTCTTCTTCCTGCATGGTTTCAATGAAGGGATGTTATGAAGCGTTTAACAATACCAATTCAACTTCATTTTTATTTTTCTGTATTTGATTCTCAATTTTCCTTTTAATTTTTTATGAGAGGGAAGGAAGGGGGTGGCAACTGGCAACTATGTATGTTGTATCATTACCTTCTTTTGCAAGGAATTTAGAGATGCAATTTTAAATACTATGTCCAACTCAAAGAATGGCAATCCTAAGTGCCAAATAATTATTTTCAAAGAAAACAAATAATGGGTCGGGCAGTTAGAAAATAGTATAATGCTGCACTACAGGTTCGAGATTTTTTTTTTTTTTTTGAGAAAAAATTATTTGCAAAGAAAAGGAAAAACAAGTGTTATTGTTGTGGCTGAACCTTTTTTTTTTTCTTTTTTTGTAATTTCATAGTAATATTTATGATCTACATCCTTTGTGCGAATCATATATGGATTGAAAATCTCTTAATCATACCTGAAAGTAATTAAGAGAGAAATAGTTTCATTTGCTTTGTTTCAACTAATTAACAAGTTGTTCTTTCTCTGCAGAAGCATTAGCAACAGGAGGTGGTTGTGATTTTGTCTCTGGTGCTGCAGCATTTTCCATCTTCTTCAAGCTTTGCTGGTAGAATATTTGCCTTAGCCTCTCTATTTCTCTCTTCAAGGCTTCTTGATGAGCTGGAATATCATAATACACCATCATTAAATCATTGAAAAGACCTTAAAATTTCCCAAAAAAAGGGAAAAAAAAATGTCCATCAAGTAATAAAGGGATAATTAGACTTGTATGGTTTTGTTCCTTGAATAATTGATTGGTACCAAACTAACTCTTTTAATTGAGCTGATAGTAGCATCTAAGCCCACTAATGGTCAAACAAAGTACTGTAATATACATCTGTCTTGACCTGGAATTGTGGGGTGACTAGTTTAAGGAGACGATTTAGTTCCAACACTAGGACTATATGAGCAGATTATGTTAATGATTCAAAACATCAAATTATGCTAAGTAATGCAAGCTTTCATTTCATTGCGGGAAATTATCCTCTCTTTTTCTTTTTGTAACCATGTTAATGCTGCTTTTTTGGTATCATGTCTAGGTCTTCTTCTAAATGGCTAAAGTTTTTTATGCATGTTACAGAAATTAATGTAGTCATGATGCTTTTCACCTTTGACTAAAGTCTCTCTCGTAATTCATCAGTCAAAATCAGATTTCGATCTAGAGACAAGTGAACTAGGAGTAAAATATTTCACACTTACCATCTTTAAAAATCTTATCTTGGGCGAGGGCTGCAATTCTTTGTTTGAGAACGCTATTGTCAACATTTAAAACCAAACGTTGGTGGTCCAGAAAAGCGACCCTTGGTGACAATACTGAAACTTCAGCCTGCAAACAAAAATTTAACCGAACAAACAAGAAGAACAACAAGATCCCATGTGAGAATCAATGGCAAATTACAGAATAATTGAGAAAAAATTTACACCAAAAACTCAAAAGATATGGTTCAGTGAACCAGATGTCCAGATACCTGAAGTGAGGTTACACTTCTTTCTAACTCTGAGATGTATTGCAGTTTCCTCACTCGAGATCTTTGTGCGGATTGTCTGTTGGCCAAGATTCTAATACAACAGGGAGAAGAAACGGAATTAATCTTAAGCCTGTTTATAATTAACACATCCTATATTCCACAGTGCATTAATACGTAGGCCTTTTTTTAGCTCTGAATAGTGATTATGAGGTCCCAATTCTTGGCTGGAGGAGACACCAAAGGCCTCTGCCCAGAATGGTGTGAAATTAATCCAATTTCAAAAACCCCCAAAATCTGAAACGCAATGCATGCATGTTCTTGTTATTAACATCTTCAAATTATGAAAAAAAACAAGAAGTAATGGTTACAATGGGAAAACTTTTGCATGATTCATGCAAAATCTGAAGTTCTTTATTTATTTATTTTTTCCCCAAGTTTAGGTGGTAATATTTCATGCAAGAAGAATATTGTCATCATAAATCACTATACTCAGCATAGAAGCGTTCAAATTAAGCATATATAATTACCTTTTAATCCTTTTTGGATCAACAATTTTGTCATTAGAATTCTCCACGGTTTCATTAGAAGCAGCCAATTGTGCATCTGTATCACATAAGCTTTGCACTTCCTCAGGCTCACTCTTCATCATCTGATGCTGCTGAAGATCAGAAAGGTTCTGTTTATCATCATTAATGCTGTTATGATCAGAAGGAGAAGATGGGTTCGAGCATGACATTTTGGGATCAACAGAAGCTGCAATATCATCATTAAACATAGACATGAGTTGCTCATCATCAAACTTTTCAAATTCATGGTTTGCAGTCATCCCTGAACCCGGAATCGCTGATCTTCTACATTCTTCCACCATTGGGACCTCAAGGAATGCAATTGAGTCACTTATAGATCGCCTGTGAGAGCCGCGCTTTGCGGACGAAAAATCAAGAAATTCATCAATCCATGAAGGGTTATGATTAGTAGCATTTGCTCCTAAGTTTTCCACTGTGGGAATTTTCTGGTGAGAAAAATCAGGCCAATTTGGTGCCAAGTTTGGTACTTTTGGAGGTAATTGTGCCATTTTGGAAGTACGAATGAATGGAGCAGTAGTCACCAGAGTGAGAATGGCCGTGGACTCTATATACAACCAAAACTAGCAATTACACTGGAAATGGTCTTTATATATAATGAAATTTGATGCAAAAGAACATGGGCAAAAGAACAAACTGATCAGCATCATCATCATCATCATAATCACAATCTGTTGTTGTGAGTACTAAACTTTGATCAGCATCTCATTAAAAATTTGATCTCTTTTCTGTGATGGCAGCATGGTGGCATGGTGGGGTCACATGGTGGGGAGATTGGGACAGCTATCTACAGCTGGTTGGGGAGGGGGGAGGGAGGTTGAGTCCCAACGGTATTACTGGGACTGGAGAAAGTAGCACTGGTTTAATAATTAAGGAGGAATCAGAGACCACGTGCCCTTGTGACCATCCCCTCCTTTCAGCTGATCTATAAGCTTATTATAGTCTCATAATTTTACACTCAGAGAACATTCCTATGCAGTATGTCTTCATCAATGTTGTCTTGCATGTCATGCTTTCTACCGTTGGATTTCATCAAATGACATCTATCATGAACCTTAGGTGAAATTGATCCCACCATGTATCCAACATTTTGCTAACATATATAGAAGATAAGAAAGTAAGGGAAGGTCTGAAAGTATCGCAAGGTGCATGATTGTTTTGCGTGAGATTGTTGGTTGGTGATTGTTGTGCATTATGCCCTAAATTCGTAATAGTAGCCTCGTTGTGATGGCTAAGATCACCCATCTATAAAAAAATTTAAATATACTAGTGTCAAATTTCCATTGCTGTACAAATTATTGAATTTAGTTCAATCTAATTTTATCATGAAACTAAACAATCACGCCTTGTAGAGGAACATTTGAACTATGACATTGGATTTAGACAAGAACCAATTATGTAATGGATTAATAGAAAGGATTGTTAAAATATACAAGACTTAATTTTCAGTCTCAATATTTTTGTGTAACTCTTGTCTCGCAAATCTTGCTCGTTCATTCTTTAACTTCAGCTCACCTCGTTTAGGTGCTTGTCTAGTCAACTACCATGTAAATCGACCCTTCATCATTTAGATTTCATAGAAAGAGTATACTCTTACAAAATTCAATTTGTGGCTTGTGCACAATGCTTGGAGGGTTGTGAACTGTATAATGAAATCTGACTATTCATGGATCAATATGGCCACCCGCACGACTCTTTGTTGGACTGATATAGGGTGCAATTCATACAATGAAAATTGTGTATGGCCGGATGTAGGGTTGATGATGGTCCACACAACCTCAATAGAAGTACTTTTTTTGGGCATATAAATCAACTAGTGTGACACTGGCATCTATGCCTAAGTTATGAACTTTAAGAATCAAGGTCATGTGTAAGTAATCCTTATGTTGTACTTTATTTAGTACATGAGGTTGTCTCCCTCTATATTGTGGAATACTATATAGTATAATGAATGGAGGAGGATCAAGAAAAATGAAATTTAGTACTATAATAATTTGAAGTTGTAGGATATATTTTGGAGGATGAGCTGTGCAAAGTGAGGGAGCTTGGGAAGGGATAATGTCTTGCCATGTGAATTGTTAGCACGCCCTAAGCTTCTTTACTTTGTCTCCAAACTATGCCCACATGTAGCCCTTTTGGGCATGCATAAGGACCCTTTTCTTTCATTTCCTTTGATCTTATACTAGTAGTATTTTTCTATGTAATTAAGCTTCCATCTAAGCCTCCCTCAAATTGCCACTTTATAAAGTCATTTTGCTAATTAAATTAAGGGTTAGGTTGGCACTATTTAATTATGATTAGAGAGGAAATCCCAGTACGTGGAACATGGCCATTGACGCGTTCCTAAAGTAAACCATGTAGATTAAGAAAATGTTACCATGACAGGCAAACTGATTAAGATCTAACTCATGGGTTCTTTTCTTGGTTATTGTGAATAAGATTACTTTTTGAGAAGTTAAACTAGTTGCATCGGTTACACTCCTCTATACCAAATAAAGGACTACATTAGATTCTTAATGAAAAAGAAAAAAAAGGTGAAATTACACTTTTAGTTCTTAATATTTTATCTAATATCACTTATAGTTTTTAATGTTTTAAATTTGACACACATTTAATTCTTAAACTTTCATATGTTAACACATTTGGTACAATTGATGGTTATTAAGGTAAGAAATGACAAAATTTGTTATGTAAGTGCCATGTGATTGTTAATCAATCTTATTATCAAATTTTAACTTACAAATTTTGAAAATTACCTTATTTTATTTTTACTTTTCATTCCAAACACTCACTCTTTAATTAATTTATCTCATAATTTTTTTATATTTGAACATTAAAATATACGGATTTTGAAAGAAAAAATAAAAATAACTAATTAAATTTATGAAATAAAAATTTGATAAAAAATATGACTAATAGCTTTTAATGTTTTACGTGACAATGTTGTCATTTCTTACCTTAATAGTTATCAATTGTACTAAATGCATCAAGATATAAAAATTCAAGAACTAAATGTGTCGAATTTAAAATATTAGGGAGTAAAAGTAATATCAGATAAATATTGAGAACTACAAGTGTGATTTTAAAAAAAAAAAAACTAATATTAAGAGTAATAGTTGCACAATCATAAAAGAAAAAGAAATGCATTATTATCAATGAGTCTTTAATTTGGTTGATAATGCATTCAATGTTATATAGCTGTTGCACTTAGTATATGTATATTTACCAATAGGAAATTCCTTCATTATAGAAGCATTGTGGTTTGATTAATATTTCATATACTATCAAAGATATTGGATTCAAAGTTTTCCACCAACAGAAGATAGCTAGGCAGCCCACTAAAATTCTGAATGTTGTCACCATAAAAAAATGCAACACATCTGCGCATTTGTGTAATCCCAATAATGGTTGTCGACTGCTTTTTCATCCCATGAGATATACATATTCTAATTGGACACCATTTTTATTCGATCAATTATTTAGGAAGACATAAGTTCATGATTTGTGAGGCTCAATGGACATGAACAGTGTACTTGTCCGTATCTGACAGCGACTCAAGCTCAAATTCTCATGTGTTCACTGCACCACAATATTTGAGGAAAAATCAACCACCAATCATGAGGGTTTTGAGAGTACAAAAAACATCTGTCTTAGATTAATTTAGTATTCATCACTACCTTAAACCTTACTTCATAGCCTAATTCATCTTAATGGCTTTGTGAGTCAACTTTTAATCTAGTGGCAAAACAAAATCAAGGTGAAGCCTTTGACATTTTACTTGCTTCTTTGGCAGTGTTTATCCTTTCAGAAACTCTTGTATATTGTATTAATGTGTACTAATAGCGTTTTATATTATCAAAATGAGGTTATTTTACCAAAATCTTCAATATAAAACTTTAGCTTCACTTCTTATAGGACATCATTGGTATGCAATAATGGAAGAAACATTCTCCTTAATGACTAAAGTTTTTGGTTCTTATTTCTACATATTAATATTGATGCTTTACTCTATGTATGTAGCAATTTATCCGTTTCCTACTAATTTTAGAACTTAATTTTGCTTATAGTATGCTGTGTCATTTTAATGTATTTGTTGGTGAATCTAACTTTAAAAAAAAAAAAAAAAAACCCTTTCGAAATCGAGGTTTAATTAAGAATGATAGAGGTAGAATTTTTTTTTTCCCTAGTTCATCGTAGGAGGATTAGTTGCTACAAACAAACAACAAGGGTCAATAGTTTGCATAGAGTGAATGATCAATGAGGGCTTGGTAGCTACTATAAATGGCAGCTAGCAGTGAGAAGAGTTGAACTTCATTAGGGTTTTGTAAATATTACCAATAATAGCAAAAATAAGAATAGTTGTAACTATTACAGATATAATAATGAAAGTCGAACCCCAATTATTGAGGAAAAAACAGCATTAGTAATAGGTACTAAGGAAATAATTTCATGTATATGTTAAGTTTTATGTGTTAAAGAACTTGATAAATGTCAAACACAAATAGATTATAGCCCAATTATGGAATACAATGAATTAGGAAAGATGAAGAACACTTTAAAGAGATGAAGAATTAAATGAGAGAAAGATTTCCAATGAGAGAAATTTAAGGAATGAAATAAAAAAAAATTATTAAACCACTCGGGATTTTTAAAACTTTTTCAGGTTGTAGCACAAGTGTTATATTTTAGGGTATTTATCCCTGTAAAATTTAAGTACGATGTCAATTCACTCATTTAGTTTAGAGTTGAGATTTTTTTTTTCTCTAATTAAGTTAGAGTGGATGTTGATTTTTGGGAAAAAAAAGATAAAAGGAAAAATGATTGAATTTAATCAATAATGCTTACAACTACAAGGACACAACAAACCACCATAGCATGTGACAGAACCAGAAGCAATTGAAGTCAGTGAAGTAGTCATTTCAAGAAAACTAACATGTGAGCCAAATGTTGTGGATTCTGACAGTTATTTCAGCAGAATCGAAACTTGATTCAATCACATAGAAAATGTACTTTCTACTTTCTAGGAAACCCATTAATTTTCTTCCCAATCAAGCATAAGAAAATATAAGGAAACTAGTTTTTAACCCATGCCATGCATGAGCACATTTTAGTATTTTTTTTTTTGAAGAAAAAAAGAAAGGGTAAAATTGCTTGAATGTGTTGGGAAAGCTTCCAAACCATGAAGTGGAACTTATTATACTTTAAGATGGCATCCTAATCAATAATATTGAAATGGAAACTTTTGATAAAATTTTGATGTCTCCCAAAATTGCAATTTTGAATTAGATAAAATTATAAACTCAAAAAGTCCTAAGTGAATGCTCATTAAGCCACTAAATCAAGAATAAATGAAGTAATTTTCTTCAAGACAATTGCTGATTAGCATGCAATTGGAGAGTAATATCTCTGCATATGCATTATATTGTATGTATTGATTCTTGAAGAAAGTCACCATCCCATAAATGCATTGAACCCAAATCACATGCAATAGTCCACATTCTAAAACATGCCATAAAAACCACAAAGTACTCCTCCATCATTCGATTGAACTGTACAACAGCTTGCAGTAGTACTAGTTGTTGTTCCCGTGGGAGAGAATTAGGTTCACACGCATTCTCTACGCGTTCAATGCCTGCCAATTGCCAATATTGTTTGTTGCAGTGGATATGTTTGTACTTGTACGGTGTATCAAAGTTGTGTAGTGATGATAACTGTGCTATATTCTGTTGTTCCTCTATAGCGCAGCATCAACACGTAGACCACTGTGGATGATCAGAAAATATTTGTTTTTTTGGCCTTTTTTCCTTAAGATATTGCGAAGTCAAATTAGTGTGTGGGAATTGGATTTTAAAATATGTTTTTACACTTTTTTACGTGATAGATGAAAAATAAAAAACATATTACGAATCAAAAAAGTGGGTTAAAAAGTATAAAAATATTTTTTGAAATAATAATTTATATGCATCTTAAGTAATGTTCAATAATGTATTTAACGACTAATTACTATACTCTTTCAATTTAATCAAGATGATAATTTGGATTCTTATACCATCTTGATTTAACGATGATAAGAATTTAAAATATTTCACTAAAAAATATCGAATTTTAACAATAATAATCTAACATGTATTTTTGTTACTGAATAAAAAATGACTCTGCTTTACATTTATTATGATTATTTTTCTATGAATATTACAGTACCAATATTGGAATACCGCAAAATATTGTTGATTGATCACCAATGTGTTTCATCACACTGAAAAACCAAGTAGCCATACTGTACTGCTAAAACAGCATCGTCCAAAACTCGTAACAAACTTGCCCCATTGAAGAAGAGCTCAAGAAATGAACGATACGCATGAACCCAACTGAATTACCAAAAATTTTAACATACTAAGATGAACAGAACAATCAAGCAAGTTTTCGATGTTCAAACGATGCAACTTTCTTGTACAACCAGGTTTTAAAAGGACTTGGACATAATCACAAACTCATTCTTCATAGACATCATACATCCAAGCCAATATGGAGAAGCTTTCATGCACAAATGCTGGCATTGTTGCTACCATAACTATCACTCTACTTTTGTGCATTTTATTCTCGAGTTCAAGTGCCAGCTCGAGGTGTTTACAGGAAGGCCCGCCTTGCTTTGCCCCAAATGGTACGCTGCAAAGGTACGAAAATTGGCTGAAACAATACGGCAAATTTTACTCTGATAGAAACGAATGGGAGATGCGATTTGGGATATACCAATCCAATGTTGAATTCATTGAGTTTGTCAATTCTCAGAACCTGAATTATAAACTCAATGACAATCAATTTGCAGACATGACAAATGAGGAGTTCAGATCAATCTACTTCGGTTACAAACTTCCTAAGAATTTAAAGGACGGTAGTAATCTCACAGGGTTCACAGGTTGCGTGCCTCAGTTGCCAGACAAAGTGGACTGGAGAAAGAGTGGCGCTGTAACTCCAGTCAAGGATCAAGGAACTTGTGGTACAGAAGACCTGCACACTTTTGCATTCAGGAACTGCAGATTTAGACTAGGATTCTGGGAAATTCACTGAAAACATCGGCAAACACTAACTATTATTACTATGATTCTAGGAAGTTGATTTTACCATAAACACTAGCATTGCACTGAGATTGTAAAAAGCAGAAACAGTAGATTAGGCAAGCAAATCAGAAAAAATTGTTTAGAACCCTTTAATTTTGTTTCCATTTAGAACTGAAGTGCTACAAATTCAACTCTCTATTGCAGGAAGTTGCTGGGCATTCTCTGCAGTTGCAGCAGTGGAAGGAATCAACAAGATCAAGACTGGAAAATTAGTGTCTCTGTCGGAACAAGAGCTTGTGGATTGCGATTACAACAGCGAAAATCAAGGTTGTGGAGGTGGCTTCATGAACACAGCATTTGAATTCATTAAAGCAAATGGTGGCATTACAACCGAAAAGGATTACCCTTATAAAGCACAAGATAATAAATGCAATAAACACAAAGAAAGAGATCATGCAGTGACAATAACTGGCTATGGAAAAGTACCCAAACGTAATGAGTCAGCCCTCCAAATTGCGGTTGCCCGCCAACCTGTCTCAGTTGCTATCGATGCCAGTGGCTATGAATTCCAGCTCTACTCTGAAGGGATCTTCTCAGGCGAGTGCGGGAATGAACTCAATCATGGAGTGACCATAATTGGCTATGGTAAAGAAGATGAAGAACCATACTGGCTTGTGAAGAATTCATGGGGCACTACATGGGGTGAAGCTGGTTACATCAAGATAAAACGTGGAATCGATGATAAGGATGGTCAATGTGGCATTAACTTGGAAGCCAGCTACCCCATTAAGGATTCTTGAGGAAAAGCTTTTACACGGATATCAGCTAATTCCTCGGCTGTTTAACTGAAATGAACCTTGATTTTCTGTTTCAACAACAAAATAAAGAACTGATAGCGTTAAAGACATGAAGTACAGCATTAGGATCATTATGGCTAGGACATGAAACACAGAAAACATCCAAACAAGGAATAAATCAGTTTCAGGATTGCAAATTAAAATACTTTCAGGTCTAGAGGCGCAAGCTCTGCCGCAGAGGTCTTTCACTTGACATGAAATCTAGCAGTACCCATTCAAACAGAAGATATGAAATATTCCAAGTACTACTTCCTCATAGCCAAATCACTTCATTTCTTTCCTTTCATTTCGTATACAGGTAAACTTTAGCCGTTATATCTGACTAAGGCTCTAGAGTTTTTTTGAGTATTTTCAGTCCATCTGAACATTACAAAGACGCCGCCCTGCAAACAATTTAAAGTTACTACCGTAGTACTAAACAAAATGGACTATACAATTATACTGATACATGAACTGATGGTTGATTATGGTGTTGGTTGCTCCATCATTATTCACGATCAAAATTTCAATGCACAAAATATCTCTATTTCAAAATTTCAATGCAAGACATTTAAGGCAGCAATTCAAACAACAAAAGTAATTGAATAACAGTTCTCAAAGGTATGAAAAAGCTATTGCTCCTGTTTTCACTAAGAATTGTAAGACAGGAAAAATTCCTTGGCCTTTTTTTAACATTAGGAGTAATATCCTACAGAAAGTGAAAACCACATCTCGTGCATTTGAAGGAAGGTGAATGATGACGCTTTCTCGACATTTCCAAGCTTCAAATAACATGTATTTTTTTCTCTTTCTTTCTTTCTTTCTTTTAACCTCCACATCATGAAAATGCTATAATTTCAATTTTCAATAGCATGTTTCAGGTCAACCTCGCCCAAAATGGAGCACCATGTACAATCAACATATGACCCATACATAAACAACGGCAAGAGGGATGTATAAGGTCATCCAATTTAGTTGCAGTCCTGCAGAACATCAAATTCATTTGTGTATGCAAAATGACATCTACAGCCACTTGAACTAGTTCCAGTTGCTATGAATTCAAATTTGTAAATCTACTCCTCACAGCTGAAGCAAGCTCCCACTCATCAATGCTGGAAAGGCCTTCGATCACCCTTTGCCTTGCTCTGATGTATGGTATATGTCCTTTTCCAGTCATTCTCACCACAAGTTTTCCTGCTAGGACAAATTCATGACAGTCCAAGCACCCCTCCAGCACTGACTCATATACATCAAAACCAACATGAACATCCTTACTTTCCAAAAATTCAATCATCTCAACCGCTCTCAAAATCTCTTTATTAGCTCGGAAGAGTTTTGCAACTTTCACCACCACTTGTTGCCTTGGGCTCAAGCTGAATGTTCCCACCATCTCCTTCATAGTTTCCACAACAGCAGAAGTCATTCTGAGATCAGTCATTTCACTGATAAGAGTGCCAAAACTATCCAAATCAGGAATGCAACCAGCCCTGGCCATACCCTTTAAGACTTTAACTGCCTCTTTTAACTGATCAACCTTGCACAATGATAATATAAGGTAGTTGCAAATGCCGCAATCAGGATTATATCCAATATGCTGCATCTCCAACAGTATGTTTGAAGCTGACTGAGATTGTGATCGACGTTCAAGCCATGCAGTAGAAAGTAGGAGATGAGTTTCAGGACCGGGAAGACAACCATAACGGAGCATACGTTGGAGGACAGCAAATGCAAGTGGAAGGGGATCGGGACTTTGAAAAATGTAACTAAGGAGACAAGAATATGCAAACCGAGGGCGAGAACGAGGTCTTTGGAAACTAAAAGATTGTAAAATATCATCAACAACATTAGTTCTTAGTTTTACAGGAAAGGTGGTGAGAAAGGAGAACGGATTAGAATTCTGGCACGATAATTGTGAAGTAGTGAGAAGGTCAGGAATTTTTTCATAATTTTTTGCTTCAACTGCAGTTTTAATAGAATCCTCCAAAGAATTTGGTGAACGAAACCTGGGAAGTGAGGAAAATCGTAGGAAAGAGTGACGGATAGCGTGAAGAGATGAGTGAAGCTTTGCAGTTACCATTACCATATCTGAATTCCTAGTATGCCAGTATTTGGATTGGGATAAGCAAGAACAGCAGATTGCAGACACTGTAAAAATGAGAGAAGGTCACTAAAAAAAAACTTGGACCAGAAATGTTTAGGAATATAAACAATAATCAAGCTTATATAATTGGACATCAACCAAAATACATATCAAAATTAAAAGTATATCATAAATGAGAAAGCTTTAAGAATGTCACTTCCTTGGGCAGGAACACATAAATGGCAAGAGAAGTTGGGAGAATCGAAAACTTAAACAAGATTCTTTAATTGATTTAAAGAAATTATACCACAATTAAAAAGAGACTGAGGAGAATTATTCAACGAGGATATCTTCTTTTAGACTTAACACGTCGACGGAATACCCTAAACGCCATGACAATCACCACAAGAACAACCTGCAGAGTTACCAATACCTTAAGACCTGAAATCACCACCACAGTAATTATCATCACTGACTGTACATAGCTGTAACAATGCTCAAATGAACAAAACTGAAGTACCTTTAAGTTTCTCTACTGACTCCCAAGCATTAAGGCCAATTTCAGTCCTTTCTGCACCAGCAGAATTCTGTTGGCCGATCACTGAACCACGACTTACTGAGTGATAAGCAACATTCCCACCCATAATGCAAGTATTAGGACACATGACACTTCCATCATGCTCATCACTTCCATCACAGCAATCTACAGAAGGTTTAATTAGCAGAAAATTTGAAAATTTTCAAATAAGTTAGACATAAATCAGCTCCCAAAGGATATTTTCAATTTTAACAGAAATAGCAATAATTTTCATCATATTGGACTATGCATTCAAGTGGACGCCAACTCTCAACTCAAGAATTTTTTTTCCCTTTTCCTTAGAAGGCAAATGAAAATTCAAATCTCATGTTCGCCAAAGACATAAGAAAGTGTCCACCTTTCCACCACATCATGTCAGAATGAAACTTTGCCCATTTTTACTCAAAGACACAAAATAGCACAGCTGTGATAAAAAAATTTATCTAAAAAGTATTTTACTTTCTTTCGGGAGATGCAGAACTGTTTGATAAACAGTGAACTGTAATGGTGAATTTTTCTGAATATGCCTACAGGGAGAAAATAAAGTTGAATATATGTTGTGGTACACTGATAGTTGAGGTTGACAGCAAAGTGGAGACTAATATTTTGGATAAAGAGATGAATGGAGAATTTTATGAATTAACTAGTCTGCAGCTTGAGGATTGAAATCTCCCTATATCAATAAATGAAAGCTGGTAAGCGACCTTGAGCACCTTCACAAACAAAAAGAAGCATTTTTTTGGATAAAAAACCAACCTTAATTCTCTGAAATGTTATTCCATTTCAAGTCAGAAGAAAGATATCAAACAACTTTCTCGGTTTTGTATTTAGTGTTCAAATTGACCCAAAAAATTGGTGGGTTGTCAAAAAACACCATTGAGCAAAACAACATGAATTTGCAAACAAATGCTCTCACATACTAGGTTAAATGTACAATTCAAGAAAAAAAAAGTAGGAATTCAACTAAATACTCACCACATATGTGATCATTTACACGAGAAGAGAACAAAAACCGGGGCCTACTTCCTAAATTCTTGCAGTAAAAGCTACCAACAGGACATGCTGAGGTTCCTGGCCAAACAAAGAAGCTCAATGACTTTAGTTCAACTCCACAACATATTGAACTGTGAAATATACTGCCAGTGATATACTTTCTTGCAATAGATGATGAAATATAGTACATAAAATATAAATAAAACAAAAAAGGCTCATAGTAGCTGAATTATTCTTCTACATATGAAGAGGAAGAATTAATGTTACAAGGGATCACAGTTTGAAGGGCATAACCTGTAGCAAGTAAAACAGAAGATGATGATGATGATCTTTTCCTGTTGTAAACATATAAATACATTTTGGTAAGAGAAGTGACTAAAAAGATCCCTTAGTGTTATCATAATTTGGCATTTCAGAATATCGCTTGTGTGAAGATAATTTGGATGATTATAAAGTTCTACAATTCCCACGGTTGAGAATAGCAGAGTACATATAACTCAGCTTTGGAAACAAAAAACAAGGTCAAGATTATGAACTCGTGACCTTAGCTTTGGTAAAGGATAAAAGCACTAAAAGAAATGAATAGCACCATGAAGAGTTTCTTAACACTTGAAATAGTACAAGCTACAACATCATTTCACCAGGGCATTACATGATTTACAAACTTATGCAATAAAAAATGAAGTCAACCCTTTCCAAATAGCCTCCTAAATCAAATTTTAAAAGAATATCGATGCTGAGATAATAATAATCAAGCCTATAATTCGGAGATATTAGATTCCATAAAAGCATTCTTGAATCAAAACTCAAAAAGTATAAAAGATACAGAAATTAAAGAAATCATAAAGCTTAGAACTTGGAGTACTACGATTACTGAAATATCATTCGTAAGTTAAAATTATCACTTTAAATGTGCATTCTCTCATTGCTTTACTTAAAGAAGCACAAAATAGCACAATATTCACTTACCCAATACCCAACAACCACGGATTAAGCTAACAGATAGTACTATTTGTCAATCTTCAATATGAACCAAAAAAAAGACCATCATCATCATGTTGCAAATTATGAATTCCAAAAAAAAAAAAACACTTCGCACCAAAAATAAAGAAGGCATAAACATAATACAATGCTATAATCAATGCATTCAAGTTTTTGACACAAAGTATAACCAAAGGGCTCCAGTGGGGTTGTTCCATAACAACAAAAATGAGCACCTGGCTCATCAGTTCCATCTGGGCAATCACAAAAATCATCGTTAATACGATTTCTAGTGAAAGATTTTGACCCGTCTTTACATTTGATCACTTCTGAATCATAGTACTCCTCATCTGCAGCATCCCATTTGTTAAAAAGTCAAAAACTTTTATCTTACAACTCAACTAAGCCGAAACATACAAGTATTGAATCAAATTCTAAACATAATAGCATAAAAAGAATACAGTCAAAAAAACCAAAAAAAAAAAAAAAAAGAGTACCTAGAGGATGAGCACCCAAAGGCAGAGACGAAGAAGAAGAATAGCCCAGATGGAAGAAGTGAAAAAGAAGGCAAATGATACTAAAACTAGGAAGAAGACTTGCAGCCATTAGAATTGGTGTTGGACATTGGTCTTTTGTTTTATAGCCCAGACTCCAGAGGCCTCAGGTCAAGAGTTTTACAATAAATCAGCCGAAATCAGTCCTTTTAAGAAAAATAAATATATTTTCCGTTTTTAAAAAAAATTTGGAGCTAATTTTAGTCTCGTTGCGTAGAATTAGATCTTGAGGAAAAAACGATTTTATTTTTACCCAAAAAAGGTTAAAAAAATAAGCTGGTGTTTTTAGTACACAAAATTCATACTTTAGGAGTTATTTTACCTTTTTTTTTTTGTTTTTGGGTGCGAGGGGGAGGGGGTGTGTTGGGGTTGTTGAACGGTATTAATCCCCCGAAGTTGAAATTATTTTTCGTTGCTTGTCATAAATATTATCATTATCTCTGTTTTGGTTGAAGAGAGAGTTAATTTTGCTAAGTATTACTTTTTGATGTACCAAAATGATCTTTCATTTCCGATTTTGTGCCCTGTCATTTGAAGTTGGTAAAATAAACTTGAAAATAAGGCTTTGAGTCGAACATGTCATACCTCGTTTTATCCTTGGAGAAAGGTTAAGGTTAGATGATCATAAGTTCATTTTCTATTCCAAAACAGAATCAGCATGAACTAAACAATGCCTGTTTGTTGGCCATAAAGTCAGTGTTAAATGTTTAAACAGCAATATCAACTGATGTAACATAAAAAAGGTGGCATCAAAATCCAATTTTTACTATGGACAGAATCTATCCTAAAAATTGGTTTTGGTGGGACTTCATCTTCAAAGCTGTATAAGAATTGCAATTGTTACTGCTGATTCTCATAGCCTTCAATAGCATACAAGATTTACAATCCTCTGTATTTTAGGCATTCTCTTTGTAGCCAGTGGCTGGCTGGTAACCTTCCCTTCTTTTAAATTGAAGAATTTTCTATCAGCATTTCTTGAAGTGAAAAAAATCCAGACGTAAATAGGAAGAAAATGTCATGCACAGAGTTACCAGCACTTGGCCTAAATTCTAACCGGAGGGCTAAGCTGCCCATTGCCATAATTACCTTTTCTGTAAAGGGTTCACAATTCTAAGAGAAATTTCATTGTTTATCTCTATACACATTCTATAGTACCTCCAACTAGTCTTGAATGTAAAGAACAAACAAATAAAGGGACATAAGATACATCATCAGGCAGCAAATCTATGAGTTCTCTCGCCACCTCGAACTATCCATATCCGGTGAATTCTTGGCGGTATTGGCATCAGTTGCAGAATTATACTGCCCTGAAATTTAGGAGAAAAGGAAGACACCAATAAGATTTCACAGCTATGGTGATTTTCTTGATAAGAACTCTACCAACTATCAAACTTCTGCCAAGGGTAATTATAATTTCTTGAGTTTCATCTTGGATAGAATTTTAAATTCATATAGAGTTATAATCTCTCCAGTGAGAGAAAAGATCCAATTAACAAACTGCAATTGGTCTATTCAACATAGATCATGATACCACTTCTATTCTAGAAGATTAAGAAACATGTCATGCCAAACACTAAAACCGCCCCACTTGGGCATGGCTAACTTCTGTTCGCCATAAAATTATCCCTTTAATCTTGGGATCATAATATTAACAAGAATAATCAAGAAAAATAAATTAACCTGCAGCATTGAAGACTTGACGGTTGAAACTAGCCATGGGATGGGGATGCTGCTGCTGCAGGCGCCTTGGCAGGATAGCACCACCATTTGGGCGATCCTTTTGTTCTTGGAATTGATTCCCAATACTTTGGATCATTTGTTCAAGACTAGACGGCTGCTGCTGGGGCTGATGGGGTACATGAATAACCGGCGGTCCGGAAATATTTTCTGCATCCAAATCTTGGACTCCCCCATTGTGTGTATTAGCATAAGGAAATTGAACATTGGGTACAACATTATCAACCCTCAAATTTCCGTTCTGATAATCAGTCACTGAATTGAGAAGACCACCATTGATATTATCAATCACAGTAATCCCTCCATTCCTTTGATTGGGATTAGCAGCACCACCAGTACTGTTGTTATTCCATCCATTATGCATTAACACTCCATGCGGTACCACAGCCATGGGGGCAGGGGCTGGCTGGTGGTTGTACATCATATTTGTTGTCCCTTGAGAAGTCGTGGGCATCTTAGCAGCCAGTTTGTAGTATTGGGATTTGTAAAGATTGAGTTCATCCACAACCCTTTGAAATTCTCCATAAGGGCCATGAATTGGGTCGTTATCCCAACAAGTGGCTTCCCAAATTAATGAATCTGCAGTCCTCCTCCTAAGCTCTTGGTTGTTTTGTTTCTTGAGTTGCTTTGCCACATTGCTGACCCCAAAAATCTTATGAACAGCTCGGAATTGCTTTTGATTTTGAGCTGGAAAAAACGGTGCCATCATGCAATCTTCTTTGCACTTCTTCCTTTGATGCTTGCATGATGCACATGCAGGCTCCCCGTGAGGCCTATGATGCATCCCCTTGCAAATTTTTTAAAGTACTACAAACAATAAAAATTCAAGAAATTCAGAACGATCATCAAGAATTTAACAAAAACAGGAAAAAAAAAAACCCTTTTTAACTACGGAACTAAATTCCACAAAAAAACAATTTTTAGTCATGGAAAAACTATATCTTTTCTGACATCAATAATTATGCAGAAAGAGGTATTTGTTTAAAAGAGCATACCAATATATAACGTTTCAAGAGAATTGTTGAAATGGAGTGATAAAAAGAGGCCAAAATAAAGAGGAGAAAGGCACAAGAAGTAGACTATTGGTGAAGAAAAGTAGTTTTGTGGAGAACATGTAAAGATTGCAGGCAACTGTAAAAATAATGGATGTTTGTAAATTGGTAGATTGAGAGGGAGAGAGTTACAGGTAGTTCATAGGAAGAAGAGGGACAGGAATCAGGATCATGGTTAAAAGTTAATTACTATACAAATAGTCTTTTTTACATGCAAGAGATCTCAAAGTCATATTCTAATTGCATAAAAGAACCTTCCATATTCAAGAATAACTTGCATGGTAATTAATATTCTAATTCTCCTTTTTTATCTTAATCAAAATATTTAGGGGAAAATCTAATCAGTATTAGTCAGAAATTGTATTCCAATTAAACCTTCATAGGAACGAATCTAATAATTGGGGGGCCGCTTTGAGTATTAATTCTCCAAACAATAATAATAATAATAATAATAAGTTTTTGGTCTCTTGATTGAAGCAAAATTTGGCAATTTACACGATTGTTAAATAAACAAAGGATTGGAAACTCATGAAACAACACAAAAGCTCTCAATTGCAAATGCTAAATTTGTTAGTTTGGTGGAAGAGTATGTCAATTGTCTATTTTTTGTTTCAAATCACAAACATTATGTGCTCAATTTGCTGTGTGTGTATGAAATTGTCCACTTTTAAACATTAAAAACTTAGGGTGTTTGATAGGAAGATGGATAATCAAGATGAATAATTAAGGGAATTGCCAAAATTCTCCAAACAAAATCTTCAAATTTTAAATAAATATTTATACATCAATTGCACGACATAATGTAGTGTACTTAAGGAAAATTATCTATAATTTAGGAAAAATTTATTTACACGTAAGAATCAAAAAAATAAAAAAATTATTTTTACTTTATATAATTGAATTACTACATTAAAAATAAGAATGTAATTGATGTATAAAATATTTTTTTTCCTTCAAAATTTTGACATTATTTTGCTTATCAGTCATTAAAACTTTCATCCCTTCCATTCTCCTTCCAACTACAACTCTCAATCTCCTCTTCTACCATGTGTCGTAATCAATCTTCTGAGAAAACTTGATGGCAACAAAAGTAAATTAGGATAATCTAATCAATTAATGAAGTAAAACAAAGGATAATCCATCAATAAATGAAGTGACAAATTTACTTTCAGAAAAGTTATCTCTTAATCGAATTGGCAATGATTACAAAAGAAAAAAAAAAACTACTTGCCTTCTAAAATGTTGATTTTATTTTGAAAATTTTCATAATTTATATCACTTCTACAACCATGGGGAAAATATTTTGTGCTAAAGTAAAAGGCAAAAAGTTCACCTTCTCTCTATCTCAAAAGAAAGATTTAAGAAAACAATTCATTTTTTTCTTAAAAAAAAAACAAAAACAAAGAAAGCCCTCAATTCAATCAAAATCATAACTTGCAAAACATTCTATATCATCTATCAATCACACATCTACATTAAAAATTGTAATGTTAGGCTGTATCTTACTTGAATTATAATGTAGGTGTAGAGCCAAAAATCTTGAACCTGGTGATATGGATTCTCTTTATCTCACAGTCATCTCTGATGTTCAGAATACATTTTTATCAGTAAAAAAAATATGAAGACTAAATTCTTTATCTAAATATAAAATTTCAATCCCATTTTGGTATGTCACGTTGTCTCTTAATTGAGCAATAAGCTAATGCCAATTGCTCAGTTGTATTCAGTTTTTATTGATAGTAAAATAGAACGTGTGACGCATTTAAAAGTCATTAAAAGTTTACTCAAAATGGCCAAAGAGGAGAATGTCATACTCAGTATGCCTATAACATTTTGTTTTTTATGCTTATATAGTGTGAAAAAAATAGGAATCTGTTCAACACTAGCTAACTAATTATGCAATTCATGCATACCAATTAACATTGAATCTTATTTCAAAAGATAAAAAGACAGTTCGGTGTATAGAATCTCTCACATGTGTCGAATTTAAGAAAGAATCAAATTATTAAGATTTGATACACACAATCTTACTTCAAAGGATAACGAAAGCAAAAAAGTTAACCTTTTGACCAATAGATTTGCCAAATAAATGGCAAAAAGTTACACATTTGGCTACTAGATTTGGCCAAATACATTGACTTTTTAATTTTTTTGATAAAATAAAGTATGGAATGTAAATGAGTGATACAATGTAATGGTTGAACTCAATATTTATGTAATGGGGATGTCATTCTAGACATTATGAGATCCAAAATTTCACTACACCATTGATAATATTTCATCGAGTAGTTGCATCACAAAAGTATGGAAAACAAATTGCTAGTCTAGCGATAAAAATTTTATAACTCCTTTGTAAAAGTTAAAATTTTGAATTTACTAGTTAAATTAGGCTATGTATGAATTATATTTCAAAATGTATTTTTAAAAATAATGTATTTTAAAATACATTTAAAATGTTATTTGAATTGATAATTTTGAATGTGTTTTCAACTAAAATACTATATGAATTACAATTTTAAAAACGTATTTTGATCTCAAATATTATATAAATTACAAAAATTAAAAGTATTTTCAACTAAAACACTATAAGGATGATAATTAAAATATTAAAATATTAAAATATGAAAAGAAAAGAGTAGAATGTGGGTGTGTTTTAAATTTTTATATTTGATAGGCAAAACATGTTTTAAAATTTATTTCAAAAAACACATTTTTAGCGAATGCTGAACATACAATATTTTATATTTTACACATTGGAAAGTGTACTTGAAGATGCAAATGAAAACTAAGACTGTCTACTTAGCATTAACTAAAACAATGCATGTTCCTGATGCGCAACTAATACAGGTTGAACAAGTTCGCTAAGAATCGAGGTACTGCTATGTCATCCTGAATGTTTCATTAACTAAAACACCCAATCACTTTTCAACCATTCACAAAATCAGATGAGAAGCAAAAGGAAATATGCGCAGGAAAATCATGACAAATCTGCTGAAATGAAATATACAGTTTTTAGTGGTTCTTAGAATTCCAAAGCACAAATTAGCCTGAAGAAGTTTTTAATAAATGAACTCAGAGGTGCCTACTACTAACAATTTGAGATTCCTCTCCGTGATCATCAAAACTTTACCACGTAAAATATATGCAGTAGTTCTACTATGAATGAATTACACAGGGCAATTCACGCGATCATTTGCAATGCCGGGAAACTTCCTGTACAAGCTTATCCATGAGCTGGCATTTCTTATCAAATCCCCACCCTGGGTTACTCTGCAAAATGTCAAGTCACAAACAATTAGAACAAAAATCGACCCCCATGGGATTTCTTCTAGAGGAGTGATTTTCCATTATGAGGGGAATGAATAGTGAAAGAAAACTTTTGGAACATCACCAATTTGATCATTTGTGAACAGTCCCTTTGATTACAAAAACAGTTTCGAGGAGAAAGAAATAAAAGATTGAGTTTGTCACTCAAAATTCCCCCTAAACCACAGCATACTACCAATTCAAGTTTGCAGATTCATCATCATGTATAAAGGCATTAAGTCGGGATGATCAGCCGCTCAAAAAACAATAAATTGCAGGTGCCCAGTGGCAGGTTCAAAGGCATAAATCTCCTTTAATAATCTAACTGAACCAACTGAAGCTCTGAATTTACTATTTTACTTTATTTTTATACCGCATGCTTTTAGGCAGAATTCAAACAATGATAAATTTTGTTATCATGAGAAAATAATGCCCATTCCTAAAACCTTTAGCTCTTAAAGAAACCACAGACTGTGTAACATATGAGGATATACAGTGCAGTATAACAAGATCTTATAAGCGATATATCCTTGCATTTTGAAATGCAAAAAAATAATTTAAAAGGATGCGACCTGCAAAGAGAGAACGGCATTATTGGTAAACCTCTTTACAGAAACGGGTGCACTTTGTGGAAGTATTTTAGCCACTCTTTCAAGCTCTTCTTGCTGTTGCTTGGCAGTTACTCTATCAGGTCCGCTATATAAATCAACAATCTCTTTCAGAACTGGGACATTCTTCATTGTTTCTTCTATAGCCTCCTATTAAAGAAGAAAAGAAGGGAACAGATACAGGCAGTGGAAGTGGCGGGACAACAGCACAAGTAAACAAAGGTTCCACCAACTTTAATGGTACACTAGCATATAGAGATCACTGAGATGGATATTGAATTAGTACTGTTTAGTAAAACTCGAGGTGAAGAGAAAGAAAAAGATGATAATGAAAAGGGTTGATGCTGCTGGTCAGTAAATCATCCACTATGCTCACAATGATAAAAATAATTGATGCAAGGTTCAGTTTTGATTGACATATACTGAAAGTATAGGTTGATTGCAGGACTCTGAGTCCAGGGAAGTGTCCAATTAATAGCAAGACTACACATACATACCTCCCACTCTTGTTGAGTTTGAATATTCTCATAAGCCATGAGGAAAGGCTTCACCCTCTCCAGAGCATCCCCGAGAGACATAGGAGGCTTCTCATCAATATCTGGATTGCTACCAAAATCTCCCATCAGGTACTCTGGTCCGCACTCTATCATTAAGTTGGTACGGAGGCATCCTCGTAAGCACCATCAATGGGAGACGGCAACACTCTGCTGGACATATCCTCAAAAGCTTCCACTAACTGATTCATCACATCAGCTCCAAGTCTTTGAGCCAATTTCTCACCGTCAGCATTATCCCCTAGGTAAAGTCCTGTTCCATAATCATCATCATCAACAGCATCCTCAGAGGATCAACCCCCTCGCTCTCCCCTTCCTCTTCCTCCACCTCGGCCTCCTCTCCAACCCTGCAACCCTCTACCTCTCCCACCTCTGGGACCTCCCCCTCCTCTTCCACCCCTTGCGGCCGCAACCCCTTCACCGCCCCCGGAGAGTATTCCAATGGGCAACGACCTTCTTGAGAGTTTCCTCCCAGCTTGATCGCTGCTGGGGCTGTGGAATCGTCGCATCTTCTATTCCACGCTGAGGCTGCCGAGCCCTGATGTAGCGGTTTTCCTCCTTAGGCTTATCAGAGTGACCCAAGGAGGGTGGTGATAAATTTGGGACCTTCCCTCTTCCCGCACCCCCAGATAGAACAGAAATAATGCTGGAAGGAAGATGCGTCTCCTCGGGGTTAGGAGGGCTGTCTGGAATGGATGCAGCTTGGGAGTCATAGATACCAGGGGTTTTCCTAGTGGGATCGGAGGGTGGAGCTGGAAGCGAAGCTGGTTGATGACTAACGGGGCCAATGGAGCCTATGCCCAATCCTAAACCTCGGCCTCGGCCAGGCCCAGGGTCAGCAACGAATGACAACGATGAAGAAGAGGTGGGTGGTGGGAGAACTTGGGTAGAAGGCAAAGGTTTACTGCTGCCGCCTCCTCCGCCACCATATCCATGACCAAAGACTAGAGGGGAAGACTTGTTTGAGGAGGAGGAGGAAGGGGAAGAAGGGTGATGAGAATTGTCCTCCTTGGTGAAATTGAAATTAGGGGAAATCAAACCCCGGCCACGGCCTCTGCCGTAGGAGGAGGTAGAGTAAAAGGAAGTAAAGGAAATAAAATTAGAAGAGGGAGGGAACTTTGCGAAACTCCTCCTCATATTCTACTCTTTTGCTCGAGGAAAGAATTAATGATCAGCAGAAGTATAGATACACAAATTGTTGACTATATCAACCATTCCCTTTGTCGGTATAACCACTGCAACTGTCAAAGTGGATGCACAAATTCTCAACTACTGCTAAAAATTTTCACAACATGAAAATGGAGTTAAAAAGAAAAAGGGCCTAGTATTACAGCAATTTAAGAAGAAATTGAGAAAATATATTTACCTTTACTCTAGTTGCAGAGGACAATTGAAGCAAGATAGACCAAGCCCATACAGGACAATAAGCTGTCAATGCCATTAAATAGCAACGTTCAGCCAAACAAAGAGGATAATAAAAAAAATTACCATCTTTCTACAGCCTAAGAAGACGATTAAGTATTCACCAACGTTGAGATCTTTGGCATATGAAGATGACATAAAAATAAATGTTCCAATGCCAAACAGAAATGCTGAATTTGATACATCACCCCACATCACAATGTCAACTGAACAAGTTTACCAACAAAAACATTAAATTACTATCAACCGGTCCCTACAATTAGTAACTCAAATAAAACCAATAAGAAAATCTCACCAATGTTGGTTCCACACGGTGGAAACTGGAGAATGCGGGCGGCGGCAGACGGAAACTGGAGTCAAATCCTTACAACCCAAGGGCCAAAAAAAGTTTCCACGCTACAACTGGGGGCCGTGCTTCCCTAAATGACGACGAGGCCGGACGAAATCGAGGCTGAAATGGCAAGGAGGGAGCGTGAAGTGGACTGAAAGTAAAAATAAATTCAAAATTCAAAAAAAATTACCAAATTACCTAATGTCTGCAACTGGCGGCGGAAAGGGCGGCGGAAACTGGAGAATGCGGGCGGCGGCAGACGGAAACTGGAGTCAAATCCTTACAACCAAAGGGCCAAAAAAAATTCCCACACCTCACTCGGCCGTGCTTCCCGAAATGACGACGAGGCAGAACGAAATCGAGGCTGAAATGGCAAGGAGGCCGTCGGAGGCGGGAGCAGGGCTTCGCGCTTTGGATTTAATCTCTGGCTCAGCCCTCATTTTTCGAGTAATTTCTCCAAATATTGAATAAAAAAAAATTAAATAAATATTAATTTTTTTTTTCATTTTCTACTGAAGTCGATTTTTCAAAACCCGATTTTCTGACCATTATTTTTAATTAACATTTATTTGAATTAAAACAGGTTAATTAATTTTTGAATCATATTTTATTTTAACAAATTTGAAAATAATATTTCAGAGCTAAATTCTTCATAATCGATATTCTGCATATCCACTTCAATTTAGTATTATTGTTTAAAAGTTTTTGATTAAAACTACTAGTTAATTAGTTTTTGTGCCATATATTAATAATTTTTTTTAAATAATGTAACTTTGAACAATAATTTTGCAATAATTTATTGTGTAATATTACGAGTTTTTTCCCAAAAAATTATATAAAAAATATAAATTAAATTTAACATATTATTAAAAAATTATTTTATTTTTAAAGAAATCCATTTTTGAGATATCGACTTACTATTCTGATAATCGGCAATTCAGTTAATGAAATTAATAATCAATCCCAATCATTTCAAATAAAAAAATCACAATACTTTATTCACAACGAAATTTACAACATCAATTCAAATAATTCTATCAATAATTAACAACTTTTGAAACAAAATTAATGTCAAATCACAATCATAATATATAAATTGTTTACCTTCGTCGGTTACTTCGACCCTCGAAAATGTTCTTCCCTCAACTTATTTTCCTTTTCACTACAAATAAAGTTTTTATCAATATAGGAAAACTAATTAACAGATTTTAAGTCAAATTTAAAATATAAAAAACATCAAATTTAAGTCTAATTTAACTTACAAATGTAACATCAAATTTAAAATATAAAAAACATTTGAACATAAAACTTAACATATAAAATAACATACAAATTTAACAAACAAATTAAACATAAAATTTAACATACAAATTTAACATCCAAATTTAACATCCAAATTAAACATAAAATTGAACATATAAATTTAACATCCAAATTTAACATAAAATTAAACATACAAATTTAACATACAAATTTAACATATAAAATAAATTTTAACATATAACATATAAAATAACATACAAATGTAACACAAAATTTAACATATAAAGCCACATACAAATTTAACATAAAAATTTAACATATAAAACAACATAAAAATTTAACATATAATAATTTAATATCAAATTTAACATAGAAATTGTAAAAAATAAACGGTAATTCACCTTTTAAGAAAAAAAATGGGACAAGAACTTGAGTGTTGTATATATATATATTTTTTTTTCGGTTGGAGCCTCCAAGGGAGGGAGAGAGCGGCGGCACTTCTTGGAGGGGGGGGGGTGCAAGGTGGCTGGATTTGGGGTGGGGGAGGGAGGAGGAGGTAGATCTAGGAAAACAAAGGAAAAAATTGAAGAATGAAATCAGAGGAGGAGGAGGAAGTCTGGTGGCGGAAATGGGAAGAAAAGAGGGAAGGAGGAAGAAAAGAAAGAAGAAAGCGCGTCGTTTTTTTTTGTACTGAAGTCGGGTTTTAAAAACCCGACTTCCGTAGAAAATGAAAAAAAAATAATATTTATTTAATTTTTTTTATTCAATATTTGGGGAAATAACTCCTCATTTTTCCCCACCCGCTGGGATCAATTTTTTAATTTTTTTTTTAATGCAAATTGGCAAATGCGCCCTGGTCAGGCCCCCAACACAAAATTGACACATAAATTATTTATTTATTTATTTATTGTCAAAATGATAGTCATTTTATTTGATAAATAAAAACTTTACAAGAGTTAATAAAAAATGCTAAATGCTCTCTTGGACTCACATAATAACCCAAGAGGAAAATGCAATAATGGTGAAGACCACTATCCCATTTGCTTTGGAAAATATCTAAAATAAAACTAATTATCCTTTCAACCTGACCATACAACGAAAGGATTTAACAAGGGTAAAAAGATTGCGCCAAAAATGATGCTCTCAGATATAACGCAAAAGCTAACTTCAACAAAATTGACTAGGTTTTCAAGTTATATTCAGAACCACAATTGCAATCCAGACTAATTTCAAGTTAAAAAAATAATCTAATGCACCATCTAAAATTGTAAATAGAGTTCATGTAGCAAAAATAAAGCTCAATCTAGCTATCTAAAATCAAAGTCAGCCATCCAAACCTGACTAGTGTGGAAAGACGCATGTGGACATCAGAAATAGGCATAGTACAAAGACCACAACAGAAACCGAATAATGTCTAGTAGAACAGACTTTGAGAAGAAGGTACAAGTAACAAGTAACCTCCACTGCAAATATCTATACAACAGGTATCCATTGTGAGTAAATAGGAAGCTCACTCAAAAGATTAAGAGACCAAAATATGGCACAAAATAGCAAGGAAAGTAGTTAATAGAAGCTTTGAGTTAGTTAATAGAAGCTTTGAAATGAGTAGAAATTACCAGACCTTGTACTAAGTCCTACTTATTTAATACCTTTCAAAAATATCTTGAGAAAGCAACAAAAAGAGTTATATATACAAGATCCTTTGATTTTCAATTTTCAATTTTTCCTATTTTCCTTTTCCCCTAACTTCCCCTATTCTGCTTTTTTTTTTTTTCCGTTCGGATATTTCCTTTTTGTCCTTTTTTCCTTTTTCCTTTTTGTTTCACTATTCCTATCTTTTTTCTGCATTTCTTTTTCATCCTCTTTTTTCCTTTTTTTTTTCCCTCCTTATACTCAAACACAAAAACCTTAGGGGTAGAAAACATCATCTCTATTCAAAACTTCAATAATAATTTATATCTTAGATGCATCAGATCATATAACAACTTACAAACACCAATTTGAGACAAAATGGAGGGAGGAGAAACCCGCAACAAAATCAATGGGGAAGCTTAAATAGAATACAAAAAACAACAGGGACCATGGTTTGAAATTATAGATCCTCTCACCCCAAAACAATTGCCGAACCACCACCCAGTTAACCCAAATGGAAGAGAAAATAAAATTGTTAAACCATATCACAGCATACGAAACCACCATAACAACCAATGTGGTATAGTTAGGGCTGTAAACGAACCGAACATAAACGAACGGGTCTTTTTTTTTTTTTTTTTTTTTTTTTTTAGATTTCTCATGTTTTTTTTTTTTTTTAGTTGTTGTTTATATTTTATTATTAGTTTACACGTACAACACAACTTTGAACGAAACGAAACAAAACAAAACAAACAACACACGTTCACGCGCACGAGCGAGTAACGAACAACACACGAACACGCACAAACACAACAAACGAACACGCGACAACTAAACACGTCGCATGAAAAAACAAATATCGTGTGAATAACACTTAAACAACACGTCGCAAAATAGCTTTATTAAGAATTGAACCTGGTCTCTAATGGTAGCAGCATGGCTTACCACTACCCACAATTTAATATAAGCGAACAATAAACGAGCTTTAAATGAGCGTTAACGAGCTTGTCATGAACACTACACTAGCTTGTTCACGAAACATAAATAAAGAAACGATACGTATGTTGTTTTAGTCGTTTTTTATTAATTAAACTAAAAAAAAAATGTTTAATAAAACAACAAAACACACAAAACAAACAAACAAAATCTTGTTCTCTCATTCACGAGGATTCACGGTTACGTAGGTATAGTCGTAAGTCGCTTTCTTGACTACCACCCAATCCAAAGCTTAGCATTTTAACTAAGATTCTATAATTCCTGTCTTTTCATTTATCCTTTTTGTTCTTTTTCTTTTTTTTCATTTTTCATTTTTCTTGACATTTTTTTAATTGATATATATATATGTATATAGATATATACCCTATGTATAGTCGTAAGTCGCTTTCTTGACCCCCCCAAAAAAAAAGCTTAGCATTTTAACTAAGATTCTATAATTCCTGTCTTTTCATTTATCCTTTTTGTTCTTTTTCTTTTTTTTCATTTTTCATTTTTCTTGACATTTTTTTAATTGATATATATATATATATATATATATATATATATATAATTTTTTTCCTCCAATAATAGGAACCTTGAGAGCTGAAAAGGTCTTTTGCAGAATTTCCGAGATGCGAAAGAAAACTTTCTCTCCAAACTAGAAACAAAAATGATAAAAATTGGCTAATAGTGTATCAACAAGAGACCACTATGTAGGGTAATCCCCAACCCAACCCTAAGCGACACATCAACAAAGGACCTTGAAGCTTGAAAGCAAGGCTATAAAACTTCAGAGAGACAAACTAGATTTACAAGATCAGCAGGCATACACTTCAAGAACTAGGAGTTATCTCTCAAAGCCAGTACTTAACAGACTATCTTAATACCCATAGATGAGATCCTAAAAGAATTGAGATAAACGAAAGGGCTCTAGGGATTTAAAAGGTAACTGAGCAATCCTCAAACAATACTGAAATCAGCAGCAACATCCATTTTACCAAAAACGCAGCACGGTAAGAACATTCCCGTCAGAAAGCACAAAATAAGATGTGGGAAACAGATATATAAAACCAGTCATAAGTATCCAAGAGTAAGAGATGAGAAGTAAAAACCAGATCACCAAATGCAGATAGACTTCATCTTTGTGTTCCATACCCAATGTAGAGGGTTATCCTTACACTCTTGAAAACTGGTACAAAAACAGATTAGCACACAATTAACTACTTGAGTAGAAAAACAGGTTAGCACAAAATTGGAAAAAGCTTCATAATTGTAGGCTCAACTTGTGAATGTAAGTATGTGTTTTGAAGTTAGTGTGGCAAGGTCACTATCAAGTTTGTAGTTGAGGATTGTGTTGTAATTTGGTCCCTTCTACCTATAATTTTTTTTTAATTATAACGTTAGTCATTTTATTCAATTGGACAAACTATACACGTGTTAGCTAAAACACCAACTAATTGCTTTCCTTGGTCTATAATGGTAGCCAAGAAGGAAGAAGAGAGAACATTTTCAAACTATTTGCCATTTCTATAGCTATTTTAGCTAATTTATGACAAATACCAGATATTACACAAATACAAAATCTACTATTTTCAAAAAAAAAATACACAAAAAATTGATATATTAGGCTATCGTTGCAATATTAACTTTAAACTCGTGTTGACTTAGCTTTCGCACTATAATCTTTACATCAATAGTAATTCGGAGTACTTTTCATCATAACTTATCGACTTCTACTTGAATATCTCGAACTGCATCCAACAGAGTAACTACTAAATTCAGACTTACTAACTACAAAGTAATTATTGAACTCATACTTCGATTCCTAGCCACCGCCCATACCTTTCTTGATTTTGCCCTGTACATCCATAGCCCCTTTTCCCAACCTAGTATTCAATTTTTTATTTTTTTGTAAAGCAAATTCACAAAACTAGATGTAAAATTGAAAAATTATAAACAAGACTAGAAACTAGGCTGCGTGTGGACAAGCAGTTTTCATTTGTAAATGGAAAAAGTTGTATTGGAATGTGTGAAAATTTTGGTGGGTATTTTTTGATAGAAAAAGTGTTTTGGAGGGAAGGAAAATTTTTTAAAATTATGTGAGAGGAATTTGAGTGGAAAATTTTGAATTCTAAATTTTAAAATAAAAATGTGTTTGGATAGTTTGTTTTTGTTTGATAATATTCTTATTTGCAAATGAAAACAATCTATCCACACCTCAAAAAAGGAAAACCTAACTCCCATATAGAGAGGTACATACACCTCTAAAATTGATGACTAAACTCTAATAAATAGGAACATAATATTACTAAAAATAAGAAAATAGAGCAACCTCCCCCATCCTCCAAAAAGGAGAATGAGGAGAGAAGCCCATTGCACCGAGATCGCACCTAGAGTATCAGCAGTCAAATTCCAATTATTGAACTATTATTCCAATTTCTAATGAGTTATTGAACTATTATTTTAAAGTAATTAGAATAAACTTTTAAAAGAGTAGAATTATTAGGGAAATTATGAGAAGGATGAGAATCTCAGTCTATGACACAATATTTTGGCATTAGTTTAAAAAAAGGTAGTTTTGTTATTGAGTGAAATATTGCTCTGGCAATATCATTTGCCATAGAAATGCGGTGTGCATGTGTAGGCATTTATCCATTTCTCACACTTGTATCCACTAATAATATATGCTATATCAAATTCAAATGACACGTAAATAATTTTCACCCATCTTTGTAATACCTTTTTACATACATCCACTTATAGATATCGTAATCTTTCTGTAGGCATGAGCATGATAATGTAATGGAAGTTTAGGTGAGCACGAGTAGGGTGGTGTAAACACAAAAATATGTACATTACCTTATAATGTATCAACTCCAAAATTTATATTGTTATACTATTTTATAAAAAAATGTGATTTTATTAAAAAAATATTTCATACATCTGCTGTATTTTTATTTTTAATACAATAAACTAATTACATAATTTTTATTTGTTTGCCTCCTATTATGTATATGGGCTGTCTCTCCTAATTTATGAGTTGTTTCTACTAATTGTATCTAACTTCTCTATTTTTGCATGTTAAGGTAATAGTAATCTTATAAAACTTATAATTTATTTATTATTTTTTTAAAAATTAAATGAACTCAATCACATACAAATCTTTTCTCCCTTCAATGATATATTACCATTTAAAACAAAAACATGAACATTTAAAGTAAGCATTTTCATTTGTAAAGGAAAGTAAGACTAATAATAAAATTAAATATGGAAATTTAAATTTAAATTTATATGAAGTCATAACAAGAATCATAAATTTAGAATAAAATAATCATTTAATCTCATAATTAACGAAATAATCATTTGATTGCAAAACTAATAATAAATATGACATCTAAATCTAAATACAAGTTTACAACAATTGTAATTAAATTATAACAAAATACAATAAAAATAAATAATGAAATAACAATAACATCAACACAGTACAAATCACAAAAAAATTATCATAGAATCAAACGTTAATTTCTTTTAAAGTAAGTGAATTTCATATAATTGGTAGTTGAAAATGAGTTAATTATCTAATATATAAAATTTTAATTAAATGCTATAGGATGATTTTATAAAGTATACCCTATACTCTGGGAGTTTGAACCTATGCCTTACCCTTTGAATTATATATTTAAATTTTATACCATTATCCTAAATTATAAAGAGTTATATCCTACCCTTATTCTATGCTAGCATATAGGATTATAGAAGGGTATAAGTTCATTTTATCTATTTGCTCACCTTAATTCATATGTTATCTTATTAAAAATATTGAGTAAATAATCTATCCAAAGGATGAATCCACCAAATATGTGATACTATATATTTCTTAATTTTTTCCCTTAATTTTCTTAAGCATCTCTTTGGATTCTTTCTAGAATTAGAATTGGCTTGCTATATATAGAATATATTTTGTACAAATTTTAGTTTGAATTTGATAAAAACTTTTAATAATTTTAAAATATTTTAAAATAGGTATAATAAATGAGTTGAAATTATAGAAAAAAAAATCAACAATCACTTTTTTGATTTTTTTGGGGTCAAAATAGCAAAATTATTTGTGAACAAGTTCGTTTAATATTCATATACATGTCGTTTATTGTTCATTTAAAGCTTGTTTATTGTTCATTTATATTAAAATGATAATATAATATAATATGTATAAATATATATAATAATATTAGTAATTGTTAGATGTTTGGTAATCATTCACGAACATATTAACGAGCTGTTCATAAATATATTTGTTTAATGTGTTAATGAACATATTCACGAATTGTTCACGAACACATATGGTTATTTTATCTTCAACATCACTTTCATCCCAAACTAATTGGGATTGGTAGTAATTTACTTATCTTTAAAATTAAATAAAATTATTTTGATATTCAACCACTCAAAATTTGAGTTAGACACATTAAGACAGGAGATGAGAGATTTGAACATATTTGGATGCATGCTTATTTGTCATATGGAGAGTGTTTTTAGTTAATTGTCTTAAAAATATAGCGCTTATTATATTATATTTTGTTGGTTCTAAAAAAAATTCACTTTGAATTAAATATAATTATAAAAAATTATTAAGTATAATACACTTAATGTGATATTAAGTTCTTAAATTTTTATTTTAATTTTTTACTTTTTAAGTATAAGCTATTATTTTTTCAAAAATGATTTTTTTTTGGGTTTGAGAAAAATTTTGAAATTGATTTTCTTTTTTAATTTGGGGGGAGAGTATTTAAATATCATTAAATTTTTTTTTTGCCTTTTTTTAATTTACAAGGCTAAAACCCTAAACCTTAGTACATATGCTCAGCTTTCACCAGTGTGCCTAACATTTCCTTAAACCCAAAAAAATATCTCTACTCCACACCACCACCACCGCCACCGCCACCGCTGGCCGTCGGAAATGGTCGGCCAACTGATTCGTTCTCTCTGGTCAACGGCAACTAAGAAATCCCTCTCCTCTTCCACTTCTTATTTCCTCAATAACCATGCCCGTCTTAAGACTAACGCATTTAGAGGCGCCGCTGGAATTTTACGATCGTTATCAACTGCAGCCACGGCTGCCAGTCCCGCATCGGCACCTTCAACTCCAGGCGGTGCGCTCGATCCCAGCCGTCTCAGGAACGTGGCGGTGATTGCCCACGTTGATCATGGTAAAACTACACTCATGGATCGGCTCCTCCGGCAGTGCGGCGCCGATATTCCCCATGAACGAGCTATGGATTCGATTAGTCTGGAACGGGAGCGTGGGATTACTATTGCTTCCAAGGTTTATACTGTTATGTAATTTTCTAGTTTGTGAGAGCATTTCGGTTGTTTAATTTGGAGACTATTTTTCTAATTGTATTTTGAGCTATTGTGGATTGTACTTTTTCAATTTTGAGTTTGGCAAGTTCATGTTTTTGCCTATTTTTAAAGAAAATAATTCACGGCGGGAAAAATATTAACTCAACAACATTTCTGTATGTTGTTAGAATGCATTAAGTGTGGAACTTGATTGTGGGGTGGTTTTGTGTTTCTGTGTTTTTGGGTCCTTTTGCAAGTCAAGTATCTGTACTGGGTTTTGAATTAATTCCGGGTGAATTAGACATCCTGTAGTTTGCTGACTGGCAATGATGACAAAAAGGCCGGACTTACGGCTGCTACCTAGTACGCTTGTTGGTAGTAGATTGATGAAATTTGTACCAAGGTATTTGTCACTGAGCCAGTATGAAATTTGTTGATTGTTTGGACTAATGATTCTAGTTTTCATCCGACTTTTACTTGTGGTATTTCAACTTGAAATTGGTTTTTCTTGAATGTTATTGGATTCAAGTTTTGTCTAGATAATATATCAGAGGGTAATTAACTTTGCTGGCTGCCCTAGAAATTAAGTTGGGACTATGGAAATCACTTCAAGTATGCTGCTGATTGTTTGTTTTGGGAGTTTAAACTTGCTATACTAATTTAACTGATTAAATGAACTTTTATTTCAAGTTTTTGAAATTCTTAGTCAACCATGAAGTTGCAAGAACTTTTGTTAAACCATCCTTATGTATTTCTCCCATGATATTCAGGTGCATTACTGTGTTTTTCAACTATCCTGCTGTAGTTTAAGCTTTTGTTTAGGGGAATGATTCTGTTTGTTTGCGTAAATAATTGTTCATCATTTGCAGGTGACATCAATTTCATGGAAGGAAAATGAGCTTAACATGGTTGACACTCCTGGACATGCAGATTTTGGTGGTGAAGTATGCCACTTATGAGGATTCTTAGCATTGTAAACTACCTTTTTTTTTATATTATTTGATTTTTTTTTAAAAATTTATTTGGCCATGAGTGAAGGAACAAATAGAAGGAAGCAAGCATAATTTGTCATGAGTTCTGATTACAAGTCATATTAGGGTTCAGGATAGTTGAGATTGAAGGTTTCATTTGTGGAATATCTGTCTGAAGCATTTTGGTATAAAGGTTTTAGTGCAGTAGCTGGTGCTGGCCACATTGCTGATGCACTATGTCACCTTCATTCACTTCAACTTTGATAGCTTTGATGTTTGCTGTTGCCTTTCACCTTGCTCAGGTTTCTGAGAAAATTGATTCGTGTTGATATATTTGAATCGTATGTATTTGCAATGTTACAATAAGAAGAAAATAGAAGCTATCCAAGATAACTGATCAGGGTCCAATAAAAGTCCTATCTCAGTGTCTTTTCACCTCTGTTGAGTCTCAGAACTAACTTTCTGTTCAGAAGAATGCAATTGTAAAAGTTTATTCTATTAATAGAAAATTTTCAATTGCAAAAATTCTAATCTACTATTGGAGATCAATAAGGATGAAGATTTCCTTGTAGAATATGAAATTGTTTAAAAGTAGACACTTCATTCTTGCTTTAGCTCAGAAGTTTTATGTTTCACTTTCATTCACAGTGAATTTTTGTTTGGGTTGGCTGGAGGAATGTTCAGTTGCCTTGGATGTTACAGTAAAAAAAAGTTCAAAAATTTATATTCTGTTGTTTCAACATCTAAACCTCGAAAAAAATTAATGAATATTGTAGCATTGTGACTATCACGACTGCTTCACGTGATTAGGTGCCAGAAAACCTACTAAAAGATTAGGTGGAAAAGTGCTTTGCATACTGTAGGCTGTGCAGTGAAATAATTCTTCATACTTTATTTTATTTTCATGTTGAATGTTGCACAGGTTCAAGAATATTTACGGATGACCAAGACACATGATCTTGCAAACTCTTGTTTCCATAAATGTCTTCAAAATATTGTTGTTCTAATACTTCTAGTCTTTTGATCTGGAGATGATATGTGGGGTGGATTGGATATACATTCTTCATTTATTTCACTTTCAGATAATGAAAAATGTGTTGGGACAGACAAATGTATTAACCATGAAAAATAACACGGGCAGAGGGAGTACATACAACTGTTCTCATATTGTAGTGTGTTTGTATATATATTCAAGAAATTACATTTCTTCTTTGTTTCCCCCTTTTATAGGTTGAGCGAGTAGTTGGCATGGTTGAGGGTGCAATTTTAGTGGTAGATGCTGGTGAGGGTCCACTAGCGCAGACAAAATTTGTACTTGCTAAGGCATTGAGTTATGGACTACGTCCCATTCTTCTTCTGAACAAAGTAGACCGACCATCAGGTACATATCTAGAAGATGTTCTCATTTCTAAGGGAACTTGTGATTTTTGGGGGAAATTGTTTCTTATAACCTTTAACTGCAGGAAAGAAAAAAGAAAAAAATTAGCTATAGTTGCAAGCATGAATTCTATTAATGTTTCTGTTTTGAAGTGGTTTTCTGGTGAGATTCATTTGTCAAGCTGATAATCATTGTTCTATGTTTGGTTCAGAGTGTTTTTTCGCTTTAAAGGTTCTCTTTCCTGATTCTGTAAAGTAATTAAATAGATTTACCTTTGCTGCCAGTGACACACTTTCTGATGTAAGTGCTTGCCCCTAATACTTTTCATAAAAAGGTTATTTATTTATTATCATATTTGCTACCAATGTGCGTTACTCATTTATTGGAAACTGAAAAGTGAAGTGCATTAAGTTTCATCTCAAAAATTGAGAGGAAATGAAAAACCAAATTATCTCTGTGCCTGAACATGTTCCATGAAAATATAGTGTGCCGATTTCTTGCTTTTTGTGCATGGTAATTACTAGGAATGATAAAACCACATATGCAGTTGGTTTAGTGACAGAACTAGGAGAGATTCCTTGTGGAACAAATTTACATCCATTCTCGATATATTCGTTGGATCCTTGGAGGTTTTGAATGCATTATTTTCACATCAGGACTATGTATTTTGAGAATCTGTAAATATGATATATACATACTGGTTAATTTCACCTTTCGGTGGCCTTTTTATCTTTTATTGTGCTTGTACAGTTACTGAGGAAAGGTGCAATGAAGTTGAGAGCCTTGTTTTTGACCTTTTTGCAAATCTTGGAGCTTCAGGTGCTTTTGATTTTTGGTTATAAGATTGATCAGCATAATTTGGTTGCTTTTGTTTAAACTTTTTGATATATTAGGGAAGTTTCTGATTCTTTCCTGTTCCCTTTTTGTCGATTTCAGAGGAGCAACTTGATTTTCCTGTTCTTTATGCTTCTGCAAAAGAAGGATGGGCTTCATCCACCTACACCAAATGTCCGACAGATGATGCCAAAAATATGTCTCTGTTGCTTGATGCAATAATAAGCCACGTCCCTCCACCATCTGCCAGCCTTGATACTCCTTTTCAAATGCTGGTATAATTTTTGTTGGTACAAATACAATAACATATATGCTTTGCAATTTTGCCACAAGTTTTCATGTTTTCCCATTAGATTAGTACCTGCAGCTTGCATTGATTTACGAGGCAAAGTTTGTTAGTTACTTGCGTCTTTACTTATCTTTATCTTGTTTTTTTCACATGAGTGGGCATTTTCAATGAAGTGAACTTTCAAAAGAAAAAAATTACATCTTTTGTCAGCCTAAAATGTAGGAAATTTTATAGAAGGGAAACTCAGCTAAAACACAGTGCTTTTGCAAATGATTATGCTGGAGTGGGTTTTATAGTTGTCTTTCCTTGTTGATCCTTATCTATAAACTGGATTATGGAAAAGTGATTGGATTAGAAAAGATTGAAACTTCTAAAAACTTGAAGGTTTAGTTTTAGGAAACACGGAAAAGGTGGAAGATTTTATTTTTGGAGTGTAACATAAATGAATTTCTGCTCCCAATTTGAGGGTTTGCTAGGGTGCAAGTGTTGGTTCTAGTTGGAAAGATACCAACCAATGTTTTAGGTGGCATATTGTGGATGTAAACAAAGTTGGTCCATGATTATTATTGGGTCAATGAATTGCTGTTACTCTAGTAGGTTATAAAGCAGGAGTCAATGCAGCAATATGTATTCATGACATGATAAACATGCAACCTATGATTTGATCATGTGTGTTGCCCTATAATTCTATAACAAAATACTTCAGATGATATTAGGCATAATGATTCATGGAATGGTCTTCACAAGTAAGAACAAACTGCAGTTACCTTTATGTTCTTCATGCTCTGGTTTCCATTGTTCATCAAATGCCTGGAACTATTTTAGTTTGTGTTAATTAGTGAGGTAAATGGACACCCATATTTCTGGCTAGTTAATCATGCAACTCATTGAGATGCATCTGTTTCTTTGTACATCCTTTAAATGAACTGCTATTATTGCTTGGATCAGCTCCTTAGCTAATGTTGTTATCTTTCTTTCTTTTATTTTTTTCAATACATTTTTTTTGATGATATTGCTCTCTTGTGTTGTTCCATGATTGTGTTTCCTAATTTATGTTGTTGCTATTGACATTGTCATTCTTTGCTTGGAAACATTGAAAAATGTGCTTAACAGTCATTTTCAGGTTTCCATGATGGAACGAGATTCTTATCTTGGGAGAATTCTCACTGGGCGTATTTTCTCTGGAATACTACGTGTTGGTGACAAAGTACATGGAATTCGCAATACTGATTCTGGAACTGTCAAAATTGAAGAAGGGAAGGTTTGTTTCTTCAATTGCTTCTGTTTGAAGTCCTCATCATTCCTTTCAGCACCTTGATTAAATCTTTGATGCTGAAATGTTTTTTGCCCATGAATTAATTTTTATTCCGTCTCTAGTTTATAATTCGTGCGATCAGAAACTGTTCTGCACCACTTCCACATTAGTGAAAACTTTTATGCCCATATTAACTATGGGTTCTAGTAGTACATCTCTCATGGATAGGGGCTGAATAAATCACACCCTAATAAGGAGCTACATCTTGTCTTCTCCTCCCTGCCCTTTTTTGTGAACAAAATGGGAAAAAAAAATTAAACTTCTTGAACTCAACTCAGCATTGTTGATTTTGCCTGGACTTATCTCCTCTATATACTGATGATTGTATTATGTTTTATTGTACTTTTGTTAATAGATTTTGACTACCGAATAAAATCTTATATTGTAGGTTCTAAAGCTGATGAAAAAGAAGGGTACTAGCATGGTTTTGGTTGACAGTGCCGGAGCTGGTGACATAGTGTCAGTGGCTGGGCTGACCAAGCCAGCAATAGGCCACACAGTCGCTAATGTGGAGGTTTGTCAATTTGTTACGATTTTATTTTGGCTGTTGGGAAACCAGTTTTATCAGTACTATGTTTCATTTATGTTCATTACTCTGTCATAGAGTGTGCCGCATGTGGTATTACTGATAGTACAATCTGGAGCTTTCAAATTTTTTGTTGTCTATTTGTTTGTCCATCATTTTTTTTGTTATTTAAATAAGTGTGGGTCTGCAAGGAACTGTTTTCTAATTTTAGCGAAGTAGGACTGAAATCCAAAGAAGCATTTCCGATTCTTCTATTTTTGTTTTTTCCCCCCCTAAACTTCGTCATAATCTCAAGAATTAGAATCTTTATGTTGACACAACTGCAATGTGTTTTTCTCTAAAGTTACTTTCCAGTAACTTGTGTAAATTAATGGATTTTCTCTCATGTTAATGCTATTGATCTTGTTGTTCTGACAATTGATAATAGCATCAAAGTTCTTATCATTGTATTGGATTGTGGGATTCCTCCTTTTTTTGTAGGTTATTACTCCCTTGCCCTCAATTGATCTTGATCCTCCAACCATTTCGATGACATTCAGTGTTAATGACTCTCCTTTGGCTGGACGTGATGGTATTCATGTGAGTGTCACTGTTTTCATTTTCAAGTGCTTTATTTTTAACTTGCCAACTGATTTGGTCTCCTTAAAGAGCTTATGGTTAACTCATGGTTAGGACTTTTCAAAAATACATGACTGTCATTAAATGGTAGATAGAATCTGTGTTTTTATTTGAGAAACATGAAATCTTAGGGTAGGAAAAGTCACAAATTTGTATGAGGCCTGGTTGAGTTTTAATTTTGTTTCTTGTTTTATCTTTTGGTACTAAATTTATTAGGACTCTTGTTGCAGCACCTAAGTAAATCTGAGTCTGCTTAAAGAACTAATACAGAGTAAATAAATCAAATAAAAATTATGGACAAAGTTTTGAACAGCTATTTAGTTCCTGATCTTTATTTGTACTATGGATGTAATGTCTTAACAGAGTTAATGCTTAGAATACAGTTCTTTGAACAAAAGTTTCTCAAATATATTCTCAAATTTCTTGATGATGATGATATTCTCAAATTTCTTGCAACAGTTTCTAGCACTCTTAAAGCTATTGCCAGACTTCTTGTTGTCCTATCTTTTGTTGTGGGCTTTTCTAGTTTCATTTTTGTTGTTAGTGCACTCTCAAAAGTGTATTTGAAGAGGCACATTAATTTGATTAAATGAGTGAAAAGTGACTAAGGACCACCCCCCTGATTGAACCATACCCTATTGGATGCCAGTGTTTACACTCTTAAGATGTGATTCAAATCTATTCCTAATTTTAAAATAGGCTCTTTTCTATAGTATGCCGCTGGTCCTGTAGGCTTAATAATAATGCATGAATAGTTTATTTCCTTTTATACTTCAGTTGACTGGAGGGAAAATTGGGGATCGCCTATTGGCTGAAGCAGAAACAAATCTTGCCATAAATGTAATTCCTGGCTTGTCGGATTCATATGAAGTTCAGGGGAGGGGAGAACTTCAATTGGGTTAGTTTTTCCTTTTTCCCCCTTAATTTTTGTTTTTAATTGTAGTCTATCTGATTCCCTTTTTTCTTTTGGTTGGGGAATTCTCCTTGTAGTCCATGCTCTTATCCTTTTGTCTCCCTGTGTTTCTATAGACTGGCCTTTTTGGGCATATCATATCTACTCTTCAACGGTGATTTTTTAAATGTTTGATATAGGTATCTTGATTGAGAACATGAGGCGTGAAGGGTTTGAGTTATCTGTCTCACCACCAATGGTCATGTAAGGTTTTTGTTGTACTCCTGGATGCTTTTCCTTTGCATCTATTTATTATATACTGGATTTTCCTTTCATGGCATAGTAATGTAGTTTTTCTGTAGTTCAAGTATGAAACTATGTGAATATTTGACCGGAATACATAATAGTGAAGTTGGTTAGTGTTGTGTGTTCTTAACATGTATATATTTCCAATTTAAGCCTGGGGTCATGAGAACAAGAAAGTCTATTTGTTAAGGGAAGGAATGTGATTCACTTTTGTGTTTTGCTGCACTTGCGGTATGAAGTGAAATCTGTCAGCTATTAAAAAAATGTACTATAATTTTCATTTTGCAAGAGTCTTCCTAGTTTCTCGATTCATACCTCTACTTATTTGCTTGTGTTTTCTGTACAAAAACAAATATCAAAATATCTTTGAGGTTGAGCGGGGGCAGGGGGAGAGCAAAGCAATGAAAATATTTCTCCTGGCCCTAAAAAAATCTCTCCTGCTAAGTCCTTGAAGAGAAGAATAAACTTATGCCACTGAAGAATAAAATTCAGTAAATAATGAAATTCATGTGCATGTCTGTATACAAGGATGTCTAAATGAGCATATTAGTTATTGGTATCAAATTTTGTACATCTTAAATTATTGCAAGCTCATTGAATCTCTGGCTGGATTTTCTTTTATGTTGGTTTTAAATCCCACAAAATATATCCTCCCCAAAAAACATTTAGGGTTTTGAAGTGCCACTATTCTGCATTAATTCTCACTTCCACTGAGCAAAGATCTTTGATTTTTGATATTTGAATGATAAAATAATTGATAATTCCTGGCTCACACATGCAAAGGCTATGTGTTAATGTCTTTCTTTTGGCTTGAGCAAATTTGTGCTTTTTCAGGTACAAAACTGAGAATGGTGAAAAGCTAGAACCGATTGAAGAAGTTACCATTGAGGTGAGATTTATTTAGTGTTTAGAGTAACCATCCGCTAACTGTCTTCCGCTTCTGTAATCTGCACTGACCTGAGGTATCATTTTCTTAATTCTAGGTTAATGAAGAGCATGTGGGTTTAATTTTGGATGCACTGTCTCACAGGCGTGGTGAAGTTGTGGACATGGGTCCTGTTCCTGGCCATGCTGGTCGAATGAAAGTCTGTCTGACTTGCCCTTCAAGGTTCTGCTTCTTTCTTACTCTCTTGCTACTCATGCTCATTTCTTATCTGAAAATAGGCTGACATGAACGGTTGGTTTTTGGAATTATTTTGAATGTTGAAGATAAGGTGACTACGAAAGTATGGATAGCATGCCTGTTTTACCCACGGGTCTTGGTGTTGCCACTTTATGAGGGTGAAATACCCTTTTACTCCCCCACCTGTAGGCAAGTTTTGTGAACTTAAGGGAATTCAGACATAAAACCCTTCTATAGCAGTCTTCACTGACAAATAAATTTCTGCACTAATTTATTAAGGGAAAAAGTGGTGCTTTTAGGTATTCAGTTAAATTTTAATAGCATCACATATATATTTCCAAGTTGACATCCCAAGTCTCCTGAATATCAGGCATTATGAGGAATTGATCGTGATGCATTGTGTTCTAATTTTCATTAGTTATTCTTGGTGATGGGGAAGCCCATTTTTTTTTTATGATTGCTGTTCCTTTTGGAGCCCTGAACCATAAATAAGGTGCAAGTTTTGGAACTTTGCAAGGATTATTGTCATCAATTATTTTGTTGGTGCTTGTTCTCTTTATTACAGGGGATTAGTGGGATACCGAAGTGTATTCAGCAGTGACACACGAGGAACTGGATTTATGCACCGTGCTTTCATGGGTAATACTCTGCTGCATTTTTCACTAGTTCTTAATGTTGTTTTAAGGATCTTGTTATTTGAGGTAAGATAAGTAAATGGAGATCACTTGGTAGAGAACTATGATTATCTATTAGCTGAAACTTTTATTTGGGACTATGTATTGTCTTAATTTGATACTTAATTGGTTGATTTCTATATAAGATAGATTCAATTCATCAGATGGAATCAAAACCAGAGTCACTCTTCAAGTGCACACTTGAATAATATGTGACCCATTTTGGTTTTCTGAACACTGAACAGCTTGATATTTGTTTCTGTTTGGGACTTACAAGATGATTGATCTAAAGGATTTGGGTGGTGGAGGAAGTATATTAATGGCGCAAATTAAAATGGTGATCTAATATCTTTAACTCTATCCTGAGTTGCTTGACAATGAAAATGTGCACCTACTGTTTTCCCATTGGAATCATCACTTTGATTTACTTACCATTCAACTTTTACTTAAGTACACAGAGGTGGCTATCTTGGTGGGTAATCTATGAGTAACTTTTGTTTTTCAATGCTCTTTGCTCAGTGTTCGTATATTTGTTTTGTAACTTAGTTGATGCTTGCTAGTACACACCACATCAAAGGTCATAGATAATATTTCTTGGTTTTAACCTGTCATTTTGGCTTAGTCACTATTTCTTGCATTGTGCGCTTTTATGGCTAAATTATTTCTGAAATATTGTATTCCTTTTACTCTGCAGCTTATGAAAAATATCGAGGTACTCTTGGAAATGTCAGAAAAGGAGTATTGGTACAGCTCTATCCCTATTTAGTTGTGTGGTTATATCGGTGATATCAGTTCTGCTGTGAGTTTGGCATTCGCCTTCTGAGCATCTTCTAAATTTGAGTGCTGATGTATTCTTGCACTTGTTCAACAGGTTTCAATGGGCCATGGGACAACTACAGCTTATGCACTGATGAGTTTAGAACCACGTGGATTTCTCTTTGTCACTCCTGGGATGGAGGTTTGTCTCATTTATGATTTAGTTTAATTCCCTTTTCTTTTTCCTATCCTAAATTCTGATTTAAATTTTGACTTATGTCTAAAAATAATACATCCACAAATAATAAAATTTAACTGCAGTCTTTGCAGTATGCCAGTACATGAAATTTCTTATGATTAAGTAATGATCTTAAATATATTCAACCAGCATTTCTCTGATCGTCGAAGGTTCTTGATATTTAGTTTCTGATTTACGTTGAATAATACTTATGTCTACACTGTCACTTTTTGTGGGTTTGCCATGTAGTACATTCAACTGAAGCAAGTAAATAGGACACTAGATTTAGGAAACTATTACAAAATTATCAGATATTTTCTGATTAGTTTTGAATATATACAGGCATATGACGGCATGATTGTTGGTGAACATTCACGAGACACAGATCTTGATGTGAGATATTTCTCATCAAACTTTAATTTTGTTCTCTGTAACGTTGCCTTTGATGGGAATGACCCCTGGTGTGTTTTGATCATAGATTAATCCAGTAAGGATGAAGGAACTAACAAATATACGGTCTGCTAGCAAGGATGATACTGTGAAGCTATCTCCACCTCGCCTTGTATGTATTCCTCTTTATCTTCCACTTCAAACTTGGTGCTATTTCTCCTTCATTGTAACTAGATCCCATTGAAAGGCTATTCTAGTGCACAATTGTAACAAATAATCCATGACATTCACTTCTTAAAGTGGACCAACCTCTACCAATCTTGATATACTATTAGCATTTGAAGAGTTAAGAGACCTTCTGAAATGACTGCTGTAAAATAATATGTCCCCTGCTTTTAGTTCAATAGTGAACCAATATTGTCTAGAAGCAGCCTAATTTTTATTTTGTGAATCAAGAGCTCACCCCCTTGACTATTATAAAAAGAATAAAAAATAAAAAGAAAAAGAATCTTTTTCTTGGGGTTCTGTTGGTTGGTGATGTAGTAAATATAAAAAAAATTGTCCAATGTACTTACACCTCACTTTTGTCTGTTGCAGATGTCTCTTGAAGAAGCAATTGGATACGTTGCCTCTGATGAGCTTATCGAGGTATTTCGATTAAGTTCATAATGATGAAAAAGGGTAGAAAACTTTAGGAACTTCCTTTGCAATTTCAATAATTTTGTTTCGTTAGACCAGTTGCTTATTCAAGTTTCAGCCGAAGAATATGCAGGGTTATAGTTCATTTCTATACATTCTCAGCCTTGGTCATTGAGCTGGTTCCGTATTCTGTTTGTGATTCATCCATCCGTCTAGCTGCATCTTTGTACATGTAAAATCTATGCATCATCTAGTGTGATGTTTTTCCTTTTTCTGATTGAATCCTCTTGGTCATTTTGCAGGTTACACCAAAGGCAATCAGGTTAAGAAAGAGATACCTTGATGTGAACAGACGAAAAGCAATGAGAAGCAGAGCCAAGGAATAGAATCTCCTAAGCTTTCTTTCTAGGTGCTATCATTTATCTTCTTAAAGAGTACCTTCCTACAATGCCAAACCAATTGTCACCATATCTTTTGGTTTATACCATATCATGTAACAATACACGTTGAGCGTGTTAGTCAGAGAGCCATCACTTAAAATTTTCGCTATATCACAGGCCAAGTGTTTGTACATCTGGTGTAAAGAGTGTAGGAAAGGGTAAAATGAAAGTTAGGAAGAATATGATCTAATAGTATAGAATGCATTGATTTACCAACTTTTGGGGGTTGTAATAATCAAAGTTGAAACATGGTTTGATAAGAAACCTATATAAAGGGGTTTTAATGTGTGTTTTACAATTTTACTGATCCTTCCATTGCACTTTTTATCTGCTATAAATAGTTCACGAGGAAAGGATTGAAAAGAACAGTGGTCAGATGCTGCCGATAAATCACTCATGCTATGGTTACTTCACGTGGAAACAAAGTTGGAATTAATGGTCTCATCAATATCATCATCATTTTTTTTTCTTTTTCTGGGAGGGCGTGGGGAGGCCCGGGGCCTTACCAAGCAAAAGCTTCATTATTAAATGGTATAATATATTAAAATATCTTAGATTTAATTATTTGTAATTATTTTAACTCCACTTTTTAATAATAATAACACGATATTTAAATTTTAAAAAATATAATAATAATGTTATCTAACTAAAAAAAGACGAAAAAGCTATTTAATATAAAGTATATAGTTTAAAATTTTAAAATAAATTTTTAAAAAGATAAAATTTAGAAATAAAAATTTAATAAATTTATTTACACTATATAATAAATTTTTTTAAACTAAAAAATAAAATTTAAAGATGAAAATTTAATAAAATTTAGAGACAAAAATGACAAAAAAATTTGAGATTAAAAAATAAAGTATCTATAAAAAAAATTAAAATTAAAAAATAAAGTATCATATAATAATTTTTTATATTTTTGTATTAAAATTTTTAACAAAATTTTACAATTTTACATTATTTTATTAAATTTTTTCTTTTAAAAAGTTAATAAAAAATTAAACTATATTAATTTTTTGTCATTTTTGCCTTTCAGGAGGTTTGTTTTGTCTTTTTCCAATAGAAAGACATTATTGTTACACATTTTAAAATTTAGGTATTATGTTGTTACAATTGAAATGTAGGGTGAAAACAATTACAAGCGTTTAAGTTCAGGATATTTTAATATATTATCTCTTACCAAATTGAAAAGAATTGGAGAAAGTATTATATTTTATTCCAGTTCTAGAAATTCGATTAAGATGAAATTTCAAATATCAGAGGATGAAATTTCAAATCCCAAGTTTTCAACAACAATTACTAGTAAAATAAAAAGAATAACTAGTCTTCAAGTGTGAAAGGAAATGAGAAAAGCCAGAGAACGTTTCAAAGAGTTCCCATTTACTTTCTACTTCTGTCAAATGAAATGTTTTAATTGTCCATCTCTTTCCCATTATTAAGTGGACAATTCCCCCAACACACCATATTTTACTTTTCAAAAACCATTTGCGATTGTTTATAAAATTCAATAAAATATCAAAACAAAAAAAGGTTAACATCACCCCACCATTTGCAATTGTTTATGTGATAATATAGATTTTGATAAGTTTTACGACATAAACACCATGTCAATTTTGAAGAGATGTTATAATGATATTTTTTTTTAGCATAATATCATTGAAAAAAGTAACCTTTTTTGAATTTCAGTACACTTTAAATTTATGAATCATTTAAATTTAACGGTTATATTTGTATATTTATACCCAATCATTTTGGTAAAACACTATGATTACATGTTCAAATAAGAAAAGTATAAATTAAAAGAAATAATTATGTGAAAAAACACTGTATATAATTTGACAGCTTCTCCCTTACCCACAAAAATATTCAAATACTATTAAATTAAACCCTCCCAAAAAAAACACACGCACACACACAGTGGAGCAGTAGGCCACCACTACTAGGGCTAACTTAGAAATTACAAAATGCTTTGAACAAACACAGAGAGAGATCTCCCTCTTTCCTTCAAAATCCTCTCCCGGTGCCGCTCTTCCCCATATTCTTCCTGCTCTCTTTGACGAAAGTCCGCCTATTCAATTCTCAAAAGTTATTATTGAGAATTGAGGATTACTTACAATGGGGGCTTATAGGGCAGACGACGATTACGATTACTTGTTCAAGGTTGTTCTAATCGGCGATTCTGGGGTCGGGAAGTCCAACCTCTTGTCGAGATTCACTCGAAATGAGTTCAGTTTGGAATCTAAATCCACTATCGGAGTCGAATTCGCCACTCGGAGCATCCGTGTTGATGATAAAGTTGTTAAGGCTCAGATTTGGGACACTGCTGGACAAGAAAGGTATCCCATTTTCCACTGTTTTTGTTATTATTATTTTTTTGGGGATTTTGTTGCATTTTATGGAAATTGTTGTTAGTGTGGAGAAATTGAAGGAATTTAGGGTCTTTCATTGCTGTTTTTGCTTGTTTTGTATGATGGGTTATTGCTATTTTAGTGGATTCTGTTGGAGAGATGGAGATCTGAGGTAATGAATCTGGGATTGAGTGTAGCGTTAGTTTTGTAGTGAAAGATTGTGAATTTTGAATTGGGTTTGTTCAGATCTGTTGGATTGTTGTGCATTTAAGTAAGGTTTGTAAAAGGGTTCACTGATCCGTGGAGAAAATTTACTTTTTCTGTCAAGGTAAGTGGAGTGTGTTACTGGGTATATTTTGGGTGGGTGATGTGAGAAGTCATGAAAGCGGTTTATAATTCAAAATTGTATATTTGAAGGGTTTGATGCCATTTAAACTTGAATAATCTGTGCAGAAGCTGCTTAGACCAATTGAGAAATGAACAGGAAATGTTATGCTTACTAAATATAACGAGACTGATAGGAAGCTAATGCAAGCATCCCGATTCTACAAATATTGCTTGGGACGTAAAAGGCTTAATTTTATTGATTTTGATTTGATTGGGTGTTTCTTCATATGGGAGGAAGTCGAAAAAGTTAATGTGGTTCAGGTTTGAATTTCAAATAAGAGAGGAAGAAGAGAAAGGAATATTGGAAATTTACATGTTTGGGGGAAAATGAACTGGATTGGGCTGGCAAAATCATTAGAGTACAGCACGAGCAAGTAAAGTAGAAGTGAACTAATGTGAGCTAAGTGCTAACTACAGAGCAAGGAAGACAACTGTACTGTGTAGAGTTTTTCTGTACCCTGAACACCATCCTAGAATTTTACTGTTTTATTATCTATTGCTATTTTATTTGTGTTGGAAAAATCGCAATCAATGATATGGTGATGTTTTTCTTAAAAAGTGGAATGTTTTGTGGATATAATTATTTGTGCTGCTATTGATTCTTTGAAAAGGAAGCTGAAAATGTAATGACTACTGGGTATGTACACAGGTGGAGTAAGATTATGGAAACAATTGAGAGAGAGCTTTGAAAATTTGAAACTTTACTGTTTTAAGCTAAGTTTACATCTTTTGTTTGAAGTAGTTTTACGATGCTGAGTTGCTTCTTATGGTTCTTTGCTTCTCATGGTTCTCCAATTGAATTTCATTTGCTGCTGGAGCTTGCTGTTCCTTTAGGATTATAATGTCATATCCATTCCTGTATCATAATATACTTTATTCTCTGTTCCATGTAGATACAGAGGTTTACAAATTACCAAGAGAAATATTGTCGAAGTTTGTATTAATAACATACTTCTTTTATTAGGTATCCAATCCTTTTACACCTGAGATAAAGTTTTTCTTACTCTTTCAATTTGTCTTTTATTGGTGTGCAAAATGTTAATTATCTTTTTGAGGTTAAATTTGTTCTTTCTTACTGTTGTTATCTGCCAGAGTGAAGTTGGACCTATAATTACATTTGCATACAAGGTTGTTATCTTTATTGTAGAATGTCTTTTTGCTTTGTTTACATGCTTTTTTGTTTCAATTTTTTTTTTAAAAAAAATTCTAGTTTATCATTTGCCTAAACAACATTCTTTTTGCACCACTTTGTTTTGATCTCTACTATTTGTTTTAGATACCGTGCAATCACTAGTGCCTATTATCGTGGAGCTGTTGGTGCATTGTTAGTCTATGATGTTACTCGTCATGTCACATTTGAAAATGTTGAGAGATGGTTAAAGGAGCTTCGAGATCACACAGATTCAAACATTGTGATTATGCTTGTGGGGAATAAGGCAGATTTGCGTCACCTGAGGGCTGTTTCCACAGAGGATGCCAAGGCCTTTGCCGAAAGGGAAAGCACTTTTTTTATGGAAACATCGGCTTTGGAATCCATGAACGTTGAAAATGCCTTCACAGAAGTGCTTAGTCAGATATATCGTGTTGTCAGCAGGAAAGCGCTCGACGTTGGTGATGATCCAGCCGCTCTTCCTAAAGGACAGACAATTAACGTGGGCTCTAAGGATGATGTTTCAGCTGTAAAGAAGGTTGGATGCTGTTCTGCTTAGATAGATAAATCCAGTGAAGGAAACCGGTGTCTTCTTATTTTTTCGTATCATATTCATGTGGCTATGGAATTTGTCTGTTACATGTGCTGAACCACATGGATTGATTGGTCTTTCATGACGAAAAATTTTATTTCATTGGCACGAATTTCTTCTGAGCCTTTAATTAGCATGTTACGTAAGACAACCGTCCCTTGTTTAGGGCAATACCTCCAAGAGCTAGGTAATTCCTCCTTTAGTCTGCCTTGTTTTCATTGATTGCTTTTCCACATTGTATCTATTATATTATTTAAAACGCTGCTTTATTTTTTTAATTTGAATTTATTTATTTGGTCTCTCTTTTAATGCCTTGTGGCGGTAATGAATTGAATGTAAAACTTCTAACTGGTTGACACTGTATACACATTAATTTTCCGGTATACTTCTAATATGCTAAATTTACAAGAGAAGTTCAACTAATCCAAGCTCAAATGCTACAAAGAATCCAACAATCTTATTGCAGCTTGTATCCATCTCGATTGCAAAAAGGACAAGCATTTTTCCTCATCAACCATTTTGTAATGCAATCTGCATGGTATTCATGTCCACAATGGAGAGTCGCCAATGTCTCTTGATTCTCGAACTCACCTTGGCAGATGGCACAAATATCAGGCTCTTCATCATCTGCAGCCCTTTCGTATTCTCTAGTTTTCAAATTGTCTAGAATGGTTTCTTCAATCAACGGATCATTCGCGTATTTTGTGTCATTGAACGATTCTCCCCCATTCACATCAACCGTCACAGTCCCCTGCAGATCAAAATTATAATATTTGTATGAAAGTTGAAGTATAAAAGTTGAAACCCAAGACTATTACTTCTAATAAAAACCATGAATGAAAAACAAGAACAAAACTTACTTCGCCAGTAGAAATACTAAACCGGCCGATGATATTTGATGACGGGTAGTCGAATTCTTGGTCCCATTCGTCCCAATCACCGGCAGATGATTCAGAGTCAGAAGTATCATCATCTTCGTGGTCGTCGTCGTCAAGGTAATCGTCATCGTGATGATGCATGGAAATACTAAACTGACCGATGATATTTGATGACGGGTAGTCAAATTCTTGGTTCCATTCGTCCCAATCACCGGCAGATGATGATTCAAAGTCAGTAGTATCATCATCTTCGTCATCGCCATCGTAAGTATGCATGGAGAGGTTGATGGTGAAACTGTAAGGCTCGAAATTAAGGGTTGGAATGGCAGGATTATCAACGGTTTCGGGCAATTCGGGAGGCTGTTCATCATGCCTCATTTTGTTAGCTGAAAACGATTACGAAAATTATTAAAGACAAGAAATAACTAAACACAGAGATTTTGGATTCGGTTTTGATGGAAACGATGATTAATTTGCAACTCTTACATCTATATATAGTATTCTCAAAACTAAAGCTTTGTTGGATTTGGATTTTATAAAAACTAAACCAAATGGGAAAAAGAAATTATAAATCCTAATCGATTTGTAATTTATAATTACTAAAATTCTCAATCTCCCACAATAATACATAAAAAAAAATGATTAAACATATTGTATTTTGGAAATAGCTGTGCATTGACACTTTATTTTTTATTATTAATTTTTTTTGGTTGAAAAAAATATAATTAATGATAATATATTATTTTTCATTCATGTATGAAAAGTGTTAATATCATCAACTTTTAAAATTAGGAAACACATGCTTATTCCTTTTTCACGTGTCATCGTACACTAATGAAGTCTAACAATTCCACAAAATATCAAAACATACATTTGAAATGAATTTCTCAATTTAATAAACTGAAGCGCCATAAGTGTTGCCCAATACTTTTGAATTAATTGCATACATATAAAAAAACACAAAATGAGTTTCATTTTATGATTGTTTGCCCGCTTTATTTTGACTCGAATGATTTTTTTTTATACGCAATAATAAAATTTTATATCTAAATTTTATTAAGGTATTTAAAAATGAATCTTCTTTTCATTTTTTGAGCGTCGTGATGATTTAAGATGTTACATATTCCAAATTTGAATAAGTTATTAAGTTTAAATGTTAAATATTAATTAATTCCTATTAACATTAGAGATTTTTTATTCTATTTCATTTTTAAAAGTTTTCAAGTTAATTCTTAAGCTCGCAAATGCCGAATTCGTATTTGATGCAATGTTTTGAAAACATGATATTTCTTATTTTTTGTTGCCACTTCTATTGACAGATATGGTTGTTAATTAATAAAATTGTTACTCTTGTATATCCAAAAAAAAAAAAAAAAATCTATTTCACTGCGCTCTTGGTTTCCTACACTTATGATATTTGAAGGCGGCTCCAGGTAAAGGATTGTTTTTTGGAAAGCATGACCATCTTGATATTGAAGGGTACACGGATGCTGATTGGGCAGGGAATATAACTGATAGGCAATCCACTTTTGGTTATCTTATGATGATGGGCGGCAATCTTATTACATGGAGGATTAAGAAGTAAAAGGTCGTGTCCCTTTCAAGTGTCGAAGCCGAATTTCGAAGGGTTGCAAAAGGGGTTTGTGAATTGTTTTGGTTGAAAAGGTTAATGACAGAACTTGGATATCCACCTAAGGAAGGCATGAAACTATTTTGTGACAATAAGGCAACTATTAGTATCTCTAAAAATCTAGTTTAACATGAACGGACAAAACATGTGGAAATTGATTGTAATTTCATCAAAGAGAAGCTTGAAGAACTGTAAACGAACCAAACATAAACGAACGGGCCTTGTTCGCTTACTGTTCATGTTCGTTTATGTTTGTAAAATATGTGTTCGTGTTCGTTTATTAGTGTTTACGAACAAACACTTAAACAAACACCTTTACGAACGAGTAAACGAACACTTAACGAACATGTTCGCAAACAAATAAACAAACACATTTGCAAATTGAAAAAACAGCAAACAAATAAACAAACACATTTGCAAATTGGAAAAACAGCAAACAAATAAACAAACACATTTGCAAATTGGAAAAACAGAAAAACAAATGGCATTATTGAGAATTGAACCTTAACCTCCAATGTGGGGAGCATAGCTACTTATCACTACACCACAATAAATTTGTTTATAAATGATCAACAAACATTATTATTATATATATTATTATATTATATTTATATTATTATTTTAATATAAACGAACTTTAAACGAACATTAATTGAGCTTGTTCATGAACATAAATAAACGAACGTATATTTGTTCGTGTTTGTTTATTAAACGAACACTAAAATGTGTTCGTTTAATTTAACAAACAAACATAAATGAACATAACTGATCTTGTTCACGAACTGTTCACCAAACGTACTAGTTCGTTTACACCCTAGAGATCTAGTGATCAGCTTGCTAACATGCTAGCTAAAGTTGTATTTAGAAAAGACTTCCACAACTCACTTTGCAAATTGTGTATCAAAGATATTTTTTCACCAACTTGAAGGAAAGTGTTGGCGTGAGCTTAATTGTAGGAGTTTATTTTAAGAGATAATAATCTCGGTATGTAAAGTTATCTTGTTTCCTATTTATACTTATTTTGTTTTCTATTTGTGGGAGAAAGTTTAAACTCCATATTTGTATATAATATCGTTCAAGTTAATAGAAGAGATGAATGGATGGAATTCTTTTTTCAAATTCCGAGGTCATCAGCATGAGATAATCCATCATCATCTCTAGAGGGAGTTCATTTTTCTCTAATTCTTTCTCAAGGAGGGGATTTTCATGTTGAAAATTTATGGACATTCTGGAAAATTTTGAATCTGACATCTCCAAGAAACTTCAATTTCTTGAACTCTCCTGTATGACTAGATGAATTTAATTCGGCCACTTTCAGCGGTACAAACGACCAGAACTAGAACTTTTGTTAATGAGGCCAAGAATTCAGCAAAGAAACACCAATGGGTGAAAATTAGTGAGGGAGGGAGAGAGAGCTTTGGTGGGAAATTTTGAAGAGAAGCAATAGATTGGATTATATATGGCACTGGGGACCGGACTGGATCAGGAGCCAGCCATGAGTCGGACCCAATATGCAGGCAAACCGGATTTAAAAACTCGGTCAAATCCTTAGTTTGATAGGTCAATTTGGTTAAAACTTTTATTTTTACAGAAATAACTTATGATTTTTAAAAATTATATTTTGACTTTAAATTTTTATAAAATTTATTTTTTTACTTATAAAATTTTTATTCTTTAAAATTGGATATCTTAAATATTTATACAAAAGAGTTCTCATAGTTTTTAACATATTCTTTATACTATTTTTTTACATAATTATTTAATTACATTTATAATTTCATACAATATGTAGTAAATTTAAACTTAACTATACTAAAAAAAAACTAAATAATTTATCTCTAATATATTCGTATATTAGTATTAATATTTTTATAATTAATTTATATTTATTATATTATATAATATTTATGTTAATAATTATTGTAATGATATAATTAATATGAAAACTAGTAAAAGTTAAATTATCATGATTTATATATAATCAAATAGAGGAAATATTGTAGAAAATTATTATAGATTACTTGGAAATGGAGATAATATGGATACAGAAATATATTTATGCATTATAAGTAAATTTAAATTGCCAAGAATACATTTTTCTAGTCCATGCTTATCGGATAAAAGTTTGAAATGAGCTTGTTCATAATGGAAGAAATACTATGCAGTCATTTAGCAATCTAATTATTATACAAATTTCTTTCTTTCAAGCCAATATCATAATGTTTTCTTCCACTTATTATTTGGACCGTTGGAGTTCATCTTCATGCAAATTAGATTGGTAAACATTGACGATGGCTGTAAATGCAAAATATTAATTGTTATGATATAATTGAATAAATACTTATAAATTTAATGAAAAAATATGTAATGAGCAAATATAAATTATTTTACCATTTTTGTAAGTTTTATAAAATTTTGATAGAAACAACTTGTAATTTCCTCTCCATCTCCAGTGTCAAGAAATGGGTGTATAGATGATAACAAAATTGAGTTTTCAATTCATCTGTAAGAAAGAAAAAAAAAGAATTAAATTAAGTACATAATTCTTGTTTATTAAAATATATAGATTATAATTTCTTTCGATAATAATTGGTAATTGTCAAGCTTTAGAAGTAGGTTGTCTTTCGTCTACGATTGTATTATATCTCCTTGAGATGATCCTTTGTTGGCCCTCCTTGACATTTTCTTTTATGGTACATACATGCACTACTTCGTGTAATGAGGAAGAATTTTATTTTATTCTTCATTATTTGGGACGTCTATCTCTTGATTGGAGCCTTTTTTTTTTTTTTTATTTGTCTGGCATGATGAATGTAGCTGTAAAAATAATAAACATGTGAACACATTAGAAATGGTTAGAAAATATAGATTATTTTATTTTTAAAAAGTAGATACATAATTGAGAAAATTTTATTTTTATACATTAATCAATTCATTCACGTTGCTTAATAATAGATACATTTGAAACATATTGGCCACAGAGTATACATATAATTGTAGAATTTAAATTTTTTTTTGTGATTAATTATAACAGAATTTTCATTGTTTACTGATGAAAAAAGAGACAATGTATACTTATAGCATGTTTGGTTCAAGGGAATTGGCAATTACTTACAGCCTTATTCCTTAGTCAATTTAGTCAACCAGAATTCCTTTGTTTGGTTCAAAGGAATTCACTCCAACCATGAATTCCAATTCCTTTAGAAGGGTGAATTGCAATTCAGCCAATTTAGTGCTGAATTGCAATTCCTTGCACCAAGGAATTGGCCAAATTTTTTTTTCCAATTTTGCCCTTCCAATTTTATTTAAAAATTGCAATTCTCACTCTACTTTCTCTTTCATCATTTTTCTTACTCTACTCTCTCTCATCATTTTTCTCACTCTACTTTTTCTCACTCTACTTCTCTCTCTCATCATTTTCTCACTCTTTTTTCTCTCTCATCATTTTCTCACTCTACTTTCTCTCTCATCATTTTTCTTACTCTACTTTCTCTCTCATCATTTTCTCATTCTACTTTCTCTCTCATCATTTTTTCACTCTATTTTCTCTCTCATCATTTTTCTCACTCTACTTTCTCTCTCTCATCATTTTTCTCACTCTACTGTCTCTCTCTCATCATTTTTCTCTCTCATCATTTTTCTCACTCTACTTTCTCTCTCATCATTTTTCTCACTCTATTTTCTCTCTCATCATTTTTCTCACTCTACTTTCTCTCTCTCATCATTTTTCTCACTCTACTTTCTCTCTCTCATCATTTTCTCACTCTACTTTCTCTCTCATCAATTTTCTCACTCTATTTTCTCTCTCATCATTTTTCTCACTCTACTTTCTCTCTCATCATTTTTCTCACTCTATTTTCTCTCTCATCATTTTTCTCACTCTATTTTCTCTCTCATCATTTTTTTCACTCTACTCTCTCTCATCATTTTTCTCACTCTACTTCTCTCTCTCATCATTTTCTCACTCTTTTTTCTCTCTCATCATTTTTCTCACTCTACTTTCTCTCTCATCATTTTTCTTACTCTACTTTTTCTCTCTCATCATTTTCTCACTCTACTTTCTCTCTCTCATCATTTTTCTCACTCTACTTTCTCTCTCATCATTTTTCTCACTCTATTTTGTCTCTCTCATCATTTTCTCTCTCTACTTTCTCTCTCTCATCATTTTCTCTCTCTACTTTCTCTCTCTCATCATTTTCTCACTCTACTTTCTCTCTCTCATCAATTTCTCACTCATCATTTTTCTCACTATACTTTCTCTCTCATCGTCTTTCTCTCTCATCATTTTTCTCTCTCATCATTTTCTCACTCTACTTTCTCTCTCATCATTTTCACTCTTTTTCTCTCTCATCATTTTCTCACTCTTCTTTCTCTCTCTCATAATTTTCTCACTCTTCTTTCTCTCTCATCATTTTTCTCACTCTACTTTCTCTCTCATCATTTTCTCACTCTACTTTCTCTCTCTCATCATTTTCTCACTCTTCTTTCTCTCTCATCATTTTCTCACTCTTCTTTCTCTCTCATCATTTTTCTCACTCTACTTTCTCTCTCTCATCATTTTCTCACTCTTCTTTCTCTCTCATCATTTTCTCACTCTATTTTCTCTTTCTCATCATTTTCTCACTCTTCTTTCTCTCTCGTCATTTTCTCACTCAATAATAAAATGCTTAAGATAAGGGTATTTTAGTCATTTAACACAATTCATTAGTTCTATTCACCCCAACCAAACACAAGAATAATGATTCCAACCTTATTCAATTCCTTTGAACCAAACTCATTCAATTCAATTCCAGCCTAATTCATTACAACCTAATTCCCACTGAATTGAAATTCAATTACAGCCTTATTCATTACAGTGAACCAAACATGCCAGTTGGTGATATGTTCGGCAACTGAATAGTACATTTGTATGTAACAATGATCGAACTATGGAAGTGGGGAAAAGTTTGAATTTTGTAATAATAATGAAGATGACACGAGTTGATTGAAATAGCATTTTAGATGACATGATTACAAGTGAGAGATCAATTAAAACTAAATTAGTAAATTTAAGGACCAAATTGATACTTTTCATAGTACAAAACGAAATAAAATAGAATCCCAACTTAAAGTACCATTGCACCTAATGATTCTTATTTAAATTTATATTCCACTCTTCTAATTTTTTGTTTCTTTTAATCCATTTAATATTTTTTCCCATCTTCTACTTCTACCTAATCTCTTCTTCATCCTTCTGGACCTTCTCTCCCACATCCACCACTTTACGAACGCATTTTTGTACTTGGGCTTGCTTCTTCTTTGTTTTTTTTCTCAATTCTTCTGCAACCTTCTTTTATCCACTTATTTCTTTTACATGAATTGATGAATCATAGAAGAAATAACTTTAAGGACACAGAATTGCTAAAGAACACATAATTTTCGGAATTCACTTATCCTACATTCCCATCCTCTTGGTTTCTAAATCCTTGACTGGATGTGTTCTTTGTCCAACATTTATAATCATTCTCACACACGCAACAATGATCTTAAAATAAATATTCAATCATAACCATAACTTGCTTCCCAATTAAATATTTGGGTACTACTCTAAGGGAAAAAAGGGAAATTATTATTATTATTTTTGGCTTCAACCATAGTATTTTACTGGAAATAAATAATATCAAACTTACAAAATGACCAACTTGCCAAAATTTTCTTGTACCTTTTAAAAGCTATGCAAGAAATTAAGAGTTCTAGAATACATTGCTAAAAAGATTGTACAAATGACATAAATACAATAACATCAAAAGAAAGAAAACTACAAACAGATTAGATAATAATACATAAAGATATTACTCTATTTGATTGGAGTTAAGACTAAATAAAAGTTTCTAATAATTTTACCTTTGTAACAATATTATCACTGTTGAACAATATGTCCTTATCTAATCTTATAATATATTTTCACGTGTTGTGAACATTGTAACAATGTCTCTACTATTATAACCACCCTTACAATCTTCACATATCTTCACCGTCGCCTCTAATATCAAAATATTGTCTTTACTAGTATAACTAGTAAAGATACTTTTGAAAGCTGTATCTGGAAAAGACTTTCAAAACTCACTTTGCAAGTTGAGTATCAAAGTTATTTTTTCACCAACTTGAAGGGAAGTGTTGGCGTGGGAATGTATTTTAAGAGATAATAATCTTGGTATGTAAAGTTATCTTGTTTCCTATTTATACATATTTTGTTTCCTATTTATACATATTTTGTTATCCGGCCTTTTCCAAAGTAAAAGGGAATCTTGTGTTATAATAGAAGCAGAAGTGATGTGGATTATTCAAAAATCGAAGTTGATTTGCTTTATAAAACGAAGATATCAATGAACTTCTATGAAATGGTTTCACGGGATTCAGCTAATTATTTTGATCGCGGAATATGAAATAGGAATCCGTCTTATCAAAGATTTCCTGCGATTATTTCTAGTATGGAATGAGTCACTCAGCCACTTTGGTATCTTATTGAACAAAAATGGTGATATTGTTCCTCCATTGATAAAAAAATTTGGATTTTTGGGAGAAAGTTTAAACTCCATATTTGATACCCAATTTGCAAAATGGAATTCTTTTTTTCAAATTCCGGGGTCATCAGCTTGAGATAATCCATCGTCATCTTTAGAGGGAGTTCATTTTTCTCTAATTCTTCCTCAAGGGGATTTGCGTGTTGAAAATTTATGGACATTCTGGAAAATTTTGAACTTGACATAAACTTCAATTTCTTGAACTCCCACTAAATGAATTTAATCCGGCCACTTTCAGCGGTACAAACGACCAGAACTAGAACTTTTGTTAATGAGACCAAGAATTCAGCAAAGAAACACCCATGGGTGAAAATTAGTGAGAGAGGGAGACAGCTCTGGTAAGAAATTTTGAAGAGAAGCAATAGACTGGAATATATATGGCACTGGGGGACCGGACTGGATCAGGAACCGGCCATGAGTCGGGTCCTATATGCAGTGAAACCGGATTTAAAAATTCGGTCAAATCCTTAGCTATCTTCTTCGTTCTTTCTCAGATAAAGTGGTAAGCCTCCGCATTAGTCAATTCCGGGCCCATCAGCCGAAGAAAATCCATCCTCATGTCGAGCGGGAGGTCATTTTTCTGTACTATTTTCATGTTTAAAATCTATGTACATTCGGGAAGAAATGAGATCCGACATCTTCAAGAACTCCACAAAACGAATTCAATCAGGTCACTATCAGAGGTACGTTTAAAACGATCAGAATTAGAACTTAATGATACCAAGAATTTAACAAGAAACAAAGAAACAAAGAAACAAAGAAAATTAGCGAGGGAGGGAGGACCAAGAATTTAACAAAGATTAGCGATGGAGGGAGAGAGCTCGGGAAATTTTGAAGGGATTGAACGGGGAGAGAGGCAAAAGTCTGAGTATATATAGCACTGAAGTAAATACTTATAAATTTAATGAAAAAAATATGTAATGAGTAAATATAAATTATTTTACCATTTTTTTTGTAAGTTTTATAAAATTTTGATAGAAACAACCTGAAATTTCCTCTCCGTCTCCAGTGTCAAGAAATGGGTGTATAGATGATAACAAAATTGAGTTTTCAAATTCATATGTAAGAAAGAGAAAAAAAAAGAATTAAATTAAATATTAATTCTTGTTTATTAAAATATATAAATTGTAATTTCTTTCAATAGTAATTGGTAATTGTCAAGCTTTAGAAGTGGTTTGTCTTTAATGAGGAAGTATTTTGTTTTATTCTCATTACTGGAGACGTCTATCTCTTAATTGGATTTTTTTTTTTTTATTTGTCAGGCATGATGAATGCAGCTATAGAAATAATAAACATGTGAACACATTAGAAATAGTTAAAAAATATAGATTATTTTATTTTTAAAAAGTAGATACGTAATTGAGAAAATTTTATTTTTATACATTAATCAATTTATTCACGTTGCTTAACAATAGATACATTTGAAACATATTGGCCCCAAAGTATACATATAATTGTATAATTTTTGTTAGTGAATTTTTTGTGATTAATTATACCAGAATTTTCATTGTTTACAGATGAAAAAAGAGATAATGTATACTTGGATGGTGATATGTTTGGCAAATGAATATTACATTTGTATGTAACAGGGATCGAACTATCAAAGCGGGGGAAATTTTAAATTTTGTAATAATAATGAAGATGTTTGAACAACATTGTTTTTGTAAGTTTGCATTGTAAAGTTAAATTAATTTTAAGGAATAATGAGAAATTAATTTTATAGATTAGAGACTACAATTCGTAAAAGGTAATTGATAAAATGTAAGAAACAGCAATAAATTTCATCAGGCAAGTTTTTTTTTTTTTTTTTCCTTATCAATCGTAACTTTATTTAGGAGATAATTAATTTGATTATTTTAAAATCATATAAGGTTTGGACTCTAAGCTTATATAAAATATTTATGCCTTTAACTATTATCCTATTTGCAAAGGCTATTGGTTATGAAAATAGTTACATTCATCATCATCATCTTCATCAGGCTGAACAGGTTGTGAAAGTGGCTTAGGGTTTAGGTTGAAGTTTGATTATATAATGAGTTAATCCAATTCCTGGTATGAATCAGAATTCTAATCATAGTAATAGCCAAAAAGAGAAATAAATCTTTATTATTCATATTAGGAAACTTGATATATTAAAATATTGTGTGGGAGAATGAAAGTTTAATTGCCTTTACTAGTTCGATTTTTCTGTAAAATTTTGAGGTTATTTTTTTATGACAATTTTATGAATATTAATTTGTTTTAAAATCTATTATCATTTTTCTTTATTTCATGTTAAAAACATAATATTGTCAATTATTTGAATTTTACTTTCAAATGTAATTCATTGTTAAAATATAAAAGCAATCAAAAAAAACTTTGCTCTTTATCACTCCCTTTATTTTATTTTTTTAAAAAAGTCCATTTTTATTGGTATAACTTTTTTTTAATTATAAAGTACAACACATGTAATACACCGTTAAATTTTTATGTAATGGTGGATCATAAGTAGATAGTATAAAAATTCTATATTTTTGTCTTTTTAAAAATTTAATAAAGTTAACATCATTTACCCCCTTGAGGTTTTTCTAATATAACAATTAGCCCCTCGTAGTTTAAAAAATAACAACCAGCCCCTTGAGGGTTTTTTTCGTCTTTTTGCCAAGTTGACTATTAGTCAAGGGGGCTGGTTGTTATTTTTCAAATCACGGGAGGCTGATTATTAAATTGTAAAATCTCGAGGGGGTAAATAATAGTAACTTTTTTTTTTAGGGTAAAGAAACATTTTGAATTGAATTCGTTTTTGAAATAGAGGGACAGCATATAGACAAATAGAATTCAACTCCTACTCATGCCATTTTTTTTTCCCATTTGTCCTTTTCTTTTCTTTGTTGAAAAAAGAAAATCCTATTATGTAAATTACAATAAAGACAAACTTGGACAGGCAAAATGTTGATAGCTAAATCGGGATCAAGAGAAAAATAATAACTTGAGATTGGCCTGGAACTTTGGAAGAAAACCTCTTAATTTATGTAAATTCTGACATATTGGTAAAAATTACAATTATGCAAATACTAAACCTATGTCCTACATATTATGTAGTAACGTGTGCCATTAATAAAATGACGTAATTTTGTTAGAATTAGAATTTATGTATTTTAAATTAAGGTTTATTATGTATTTTTTTTTTTGTTCTTATAAAACAGAGTCTAATTTGAATAATTTTCTTTGTTCAAAAAAAAAAAAATTACTTAGCGTATGTTTGGACAAGGCATTTCTATTTGTAAATAGAAAAAGTAGACCATTTTCTTAAATAAAAACATTACACTCCAAACACATTTTTATTTTAAAATTTAAAATTTAAATTTTCCACTCAAATTTCTCTCAAATAATTTTAAAAAATCTTCCTTCTCATTTTTCCCCCTAAAATACTTTTTTTATAAAAAAATACCCACCAAATTTCATACATTTCAATATAACTTTTCTCAAATACATACACTCCAAACATACCCTAAAAATAACAAGATATAACTCAAATTAAACAATAAAAGATAAAAATATAAAATTATACATTTAATTATACATATAAATGTGTTGTACATTATAATTTAAAAAAAATATATAACTTTTTTAATTTAAAAACAGGAAGAATAATAAAATTATCTCATTTTATTAACAAAACACAATATGAATACAAATGATATGAGGATGCATCATGTACTTTTGTGATACGAAATTTTTTCTTAAAGCCACCAAAAAAATTTGAAAAAGATAAGATCAATGCATATAATTTATATAAAGCTTGCACACACCCCAAGAACTCACATTAAAGTCAATGACAATTAGCCCACCATTATTCGATCCGAGCCCTGTCCTTTCCGCCCGACCCGATTGTTACAACATCAGAGACATTGGAAACGTACGCAACCAAACTAACGACTCCTGAAACACCGTTTTCCGAAGCAATAGATATTTGAACTGTCCCACTTGATACAGAGCCGCGTGGGGAACACGGCATGCTGACTTTTTTTTTTTTTTTTGGCTGCCCTAATGTTTAAAGAAATTATCAAATAAATCTTGAAACTTGGGAATAAATGAGGAAAAGAAAAAATCAGTATAAATAAAGAATATATATCTCCTTTAACTAAAGGATAGTTAAAATCAATTAACGTAATAAGTCAAAAAACAGAAAAACTATTATAGATACATAACATATAATCTCTGAAGTTTATTTTAATTATTAAATGACCTTTGAAGATTTAACTATTTATATGGAACCAATTCCAAAGACATTTTCTTTATGTATTGTAATTATTTCTTTCACCTTGCATACCGGCATTAATTTGGATTCTTGTTTGTTTAATTGTCCCACTTAAATTGCAAGTTTGTTTTTATTTTTTGGGTGATTAGGATTCTTTTTCCTCTTTATTTCTTGGAAAGCTTTGTTTTTCATGATGTGACATAAAAATAAACAATCATTTGATATGAACTTTTGTTTAATTTTTTTAACCTAACTTAGTATTTGTGAGAAGGCATATTTGCTTCATTGGATGAGATACAAATATCCTTTAAACTTAAACACAATGAAGACACAAAAAAGCATAGTTAAAATTTTTGTACAAAAAACAAAAGTTGCAATAAAAAAGTGTTGCCAAAAAAGGAAGCCAAAATCAAATTAATCATAACATACAATTTAAGGAACGTAAACATTCATAAAGTTGAATGGCTTCATTTTTTTTATTTTTATTTTTGGATATAGAATATGTTTGTTACTATAGTCTATCTACTTGTAATCTAATAGTAATATTTTGTGATTTGTTAAGTTTAAATGTAGATAAAAGAATGCTAATATTTTTATGAGAGATGAATTGATGCATATTGGCACTTTATTCTTTGTTAATAATACTTTTCAATAGTGATACAATTAGCAACGTAATTTTATATTTTTAATTAAAGAATTTTAATTAAAAATAAAATATCAATATTATCATCTTATTATTATTTTTATTATTGTTGATTATTTTCATACTCCATAACGCGTTTAGATAAAAATAATCAAAATACAAAAAGATTATTTCTATATGATTTCATATGTCAATTAATTGAAAAATATTTTTGTAACCAACCCTAAAATTATATACTTAAGTCACAAAAATATATTTTGTTATTTTTCTTATTTTCCTCCATTTCTAGCCAATGAGTAGCCAAAACTTTCTTCTTTAAGATCAAATTTTTTTTTTTAGTTGAGCATTCATTTGTCAAATACTACTAGTTTTTATTTTTGATTCAAGACATAACAACCATATGGCTTTACCTTTTACACTAATTCTAAATTTTTGAAACATCTAAATATCTAAACATAATATAGATTATTTTATGTAAAATTAAGAAACTACAAGCAATGTTCGATTTGTTCTTATTTAAAAATTTTTCATTGGAAAGCATAAAATTTTTTAGGAAAATTTTTTATTGCAAAAAGAATTAAAAACATGTAAGAAAGAATTATTTTTTTAGATAATATGAGGAGAGTTTTGATAAAAAAAATTTAAATTTGATTTTTGAGAGAAAAGAAAAAAATTATTTGGATTTTTTTTTGTGGAAAAAGTTAACTTTAAAAAAAAAATTTATTTGCAGACATTGCTAATTGAATTAATAACATTATCAGCTTGCATCTTAATTGATTCCCTCGCAGAAAATATCAATCCCAACATTCTAAGTTTCTAACATCATTTGAACTATGTTTTTGCATATTCTTGTTTTTACCAAATTTTGGTGTTGGATTGCACGCGCCCTACGCCGAATTTTCGGGCGTCCAGCAACCTCATTACTGTCCTTTATACGTCGGAATTTTTTAATCTTAATTAATAAATCTAACCCGGTTCACATTTGATCTTCTCGCGTCCTATAAATCTTCCTCCATTTCTTTCCAATTTTGCTTCAAAGCCTCCCCGAGAACATCAGCCATTCTTCTTCTTCATTTTCATCACGATCCTCAATGGAAAAAGTTAATTTTCGAACCAAAGTCCTTAGCAGACACCTCAATCACAATAACCCCAAGGAGGATGATTCCAAGAACCCATCACTTCTGCAGCCATCACCATGTTTGAGTTACACCCCTCCTGAGCTTTCTGAGCCCAGCTCAGTTTTTGATGTGAGTTTGATGAGAAAATTAATGGATGCGCACAATATAGAGGACAGGGATTGGTTGTATAATCTCATGCTTCAAAGTAAGCTATTTAATCCGAAAGAAAAGGGTGGAAAGATCTTTGCTTTGCCTGATTATAATCAGTCAATGGAGCAGCAGAGAGAGATGACCATGAAGAGGATTGAGTACCTTTTGGATCATGGAGTATTCCAAGGTTGGCTTACTAGAAAAGGGCCTGAAGCTGAATTAAGAAAGTTTGCATTTTTGGATGTTGTTGGGATTTTTGATCACTCTCTTGCTATCAAGCTTGGGGTTCATTTCTTCCTTTGGTATGTTGGTTATATGATTTTCTTGTCTTTTGTTTTAGTTATTCTTATTTTTTTGACAATTTATTGGATGAGTTCTTTTGGGAGTTGGATGTTTGGGTTTATGGTTTTGGAGGATAGAAACTGACGTAGGATTTTCCAGAGATGATTAGGGGAGAGAAAAGAATTGACTTTCTTCTTGCAATTTGTTTTGGTTGTTTTGGGGCATTTTGCTAGTGATTGGCTTTTAATTGAGGATGTGTATGATCAAGAATTCGAATAGACGAAGGTTGTTAGACAAAAGTGTTGAGTAATCGGTGATTATTCAATGGTATTAGATTTCTGCGGTATTCAAGGCCAGTTTTTTTAATTTCAATTGATGCTCAGAGATATATTTAACTCTTATTACGACCATAAAGTTAACTTCTTTATTGTATTAGTTGTTTCAAACTATGTGATCAAGTTTTTATTGCCTTTTCATTGCAGACGTTGTGAAATATTCACGACTTATTCTAAATAAATTCTTGTTGTATATGGTGGTTCAAACCATTTAATTTTGTTACCTAAAAAATGACTAAAACTGTCGATACATTACCTTGTGGATTAGCCGCTTTTTTACCAGTCTAATGTATTTAATTTTGCAGTAGTGGACACAGTTGTCTGTTAATGTCTGTAAACTTGCATCTTATCACAAATATAACAACAGTAATCCAGTAGTGTGCATTGCTGATTCCCAAGATGAATGAGTTCCCCTTCATACCTACTACGCAATCTACCACTCATTCAGATTTTAGTGGACATTATTCTCTGAAGTGTGTTATTTGCAAATATGATAGTCTATATCTGAGGGGATGATCCTTCTTTGTACATAAAATAAATGAAAGTCTTCCTCTCTAGAAGCGGATTTTCTTGCTAATACAATTGAATTTCTCTTTATATGTTTCCTTACATGAATTGTTGCACATCATAAGTTATCCATGAGGTACTTTGCACATAATTGATTGATTAATCCCAGTGGTAGATTCCCAAGTAAGAATCTGCTTTCCCAATTAGTAATTCACTTTTAGGTATAATGTTTTTTATGCATCTGGCTGGCCTTGTATAGCACTCTAGTCAAATGATGATTTCAGAAGACTACAGCAGTAGTGAAGCAAAAGACTGATGTGGTGTTTACGACTAATGGTCTACAGGGGTGGTGCCATTCAATTCTTTGGTACGAAACGCCACCATGATAAATGGCTGAAGGATACAGAAAATTGTGTTGTTAAAGGTTGCTTTGCGATGACAGAGTTGGGCCATGGAAGTAATGTAGGTGAAGGTGGTTAAGATTTCTTATGTTGACTTTTTAAAAGAAATATTCCCAAGGAAATTGATTGGGCACTTCTGAAATTATTATTCAGGTTCGAGGCATTGAAACAATCACAACCTACAATTCGAAAACTGGAGAATTTGTCATCAACACTCCTTGTGAATCAGCTCAAAAATATTGGATTGGAGGTGCAGCTAATGTAATAGTTTTCTTTTCCCATTTTTTGTCCATGCAATATCCTATTGCTGATTCTTGTATGTGATTACATTTTTTTGATTCTCCACACTGAATTGTATAAGTTATTCAGACTGTTTCTGTGACTGTATTGTAGCATGCAACACATACGATAGTTTTTTCACAGCTGAACATTGATGGAAGAAATCTAGGAGTCCATGCCTTCATTGCTCAAATCAGAGATGCAAATGGGAATGTATGCCCTAATGTTCGTATAGCTGATTGTGGTCATAAAGTTGGGTTAAATGGTGTAGACAATGGTCGAATCTGGTAAGTAATTGATTCTTGGTTAGTTTTCTTTAGACATACGTAAAACTTTGAAGTGCAGTGACGGTTCTCTGTAATCTACCAAAACTAAGGCACCGGCCAATGTATTTTCCAGGTTTGACAATGTGCGAGTACCTAGAGAAAATTTGCTAAATTCAGTAGCTGATGTCTCTCCAGGTGGGCAATACCTGAGTACAATTAAGGATCCAGACCAGGTATAATTGTTTTCTTCACTTATGGAAAGACAACTATTCCATGCCTGTTACATTGGGCAGGCAAATATCTCCAAAGTGAACATTTTTCTGCCAAGGGCTGCATGTTGTTTTTTCATGTGGAGCAAAGGAATGGGTGTCTTTGATGCTTTGTTTCTTTAGTTACTAGTAGTCTTCTTTAGTGCGGCCAATCTAGGAAACCACAGTGAGTAGATTTCTCAATGACTGCCATTCATCATCGCATTATCATATTTATCAGCTTAATTAAGGCAGCTCTTATAAGGCTTCTCTGTGGACATACTTGGTGAAAATAATTTGTAACTAACATGGAATCTATTGATTTGTTTTGCAGAGATTCGCCGCATTCTTGGCACCTTTGACTTCAGGGCGTGTGACCATTGCCGTCAGTGCTATTTACCAATCAAAGGTAAAAGAAGTCAGAAGGTGCATTTTTATTTTAGATGGCAGGTTCAGAAATGAGTGAAGTATGATGTTTGAATCAAGATTCCAGTTAGTGACAGTACACTTTCTGTTGTTTACTTCCTCATTAGATTAGCTTAGCTATTGCCATAAGATACTCATTGACAAGGAGAGCATTTTCTGTTACACCCAATGGGCCAGAAGTTCTTTTGCTTGATTACCCTAGTCATCAACGGAGGCTTTTGCCACTTCTTGCAAAGACGTAAGTGCCTAAAGCAGTATCTTTTCTGTCGCTGAGATACATTGGTTGTTTATTTTACCAACAATGTTTTGAAATGAAGTAAATCTGTGTCCTTATTGTTACCAATCCACGCTAGTGTTTTTTCCTCACTTTTATACACTGTTTTAACTTCATATTCTAATGATACTCTTTCGAGAGGTTGAAGGTGATTTTGTAACTCTTAAAAACTAAAAAATAAGTTTTTTGTTTGTTTTGAATTGTTAAAATACCTTTGTGTTGCGTTGATGCAATATTCCACTGTAACATTTTCAGGCCAACAATAATTAACAGGTCTGCCCTCAACTCCTAGGAACAAACTCATAATGATGAGTTCAGTCAATTGTTTGGCCTTGGATATTATCAATAATTATTTAATGCAGTCAAAGGCTTAGTGCTGATATACCTTTTTTGTTTGAGTAGATGAATGCATCTCATATGTTAATGATCATTGTGCTGCAGATACGCCATGAGCTTTGCTGCTAACTATTTGAAGACGGTATATGTGAAGAGGACACCTCAATTGATCAAAACTATTCATATTGTTTCTAGTGCATTCAAGGCTACTTTAACCTGGCATAACATGCAAACTCTTCAGGTACAAAACACAACTGAAGCTCAGGAATGAATTCATTTTCGCTGATTTGCTTCTCTGAAATTTTATTCATATGAATCAGGAATGCCGGGAAGCTTGTGGTGGACAAGGTATGAAGACTGAAAATCGTGTTGGTCACCTAAAGGGCGAATATGATGTGCAGTCTACTTTTGAGGGTGACAACAATGTTCTAATGCAACAGGTTTGTAGTTGAATAATCATTTTAGTTTTGATGGGATTATAGGACTGTGTGTGGTTCTACATTTGTAGATCATGATTAAGATGTGCGTTATTATTATTATTATTTATTTATTTATTATTATTTTTTTTGTGAGGACATCTGCCTTCCTAATTGGTAGATTCCTTATGGACATACTTGGACCTAGATTTATGAAATTAGTGAAGTCAAAAACAATTGCATTATGTAAGTAGCTCAAATATTAGCTTTGAAATTCATGCGGGGTCTGAACATTGTTCAATCTTTTTAGTATTTTCACCGGTGAATTTTGTGGAGAGATTAGAATTTCTAAACGGCGTGAGATTATGTCATGTAATTTGTGAAAATATTGTTGTATTGGCTCTCGTGTAGTGGTTGAATTTGAAACTAACTTTAGTGGCTAAGGACTGTACCTATTGTGCCAGGTTAGTAAGGCACTCTTGGCAGAATATGCATCAGCAAAAAGGCAGAACAAGCCATTTAAAGGATTGGGATTGGAGCACATGAACAAATCTTGTCCTGTTATACCTTCTCAGCTTACAAGTTCTATTATGAGGAGCATTGACTTCCAGGTAGTGACCCATACATTTAATTTCTCTTTAAATTTATATTATTCAAGCAGGCCATAGATTCTGAAATACATTTACATCACAGAATGACATCTTATGCATAAGAGAGCGAGATCTTCTGAATCGTTTTGCTTCTGAAATTTCACAACGCCAAGCACAAGGGGAGAGCAAGGAACATGCTTTTCTTATGGTGATATTCTCTTCTCAAATACAGCTTGCATGTGAACTCTCTCTCTCTCTCTGTTTTGAACCTTTTTCAATCTTTCCAGAGTTATCAGCTTGCGGAAGACTTAGGAAGAGCCTTTTCTGATCGATCAATTTTGCAAACTTTTATGGAGGCTGAGGCTGCTGTAACAGATGGCTCTGTTAAGGTAACTTGTGAACATTTAAAGTTCTCTGCAATGTGCATATAATATTTGGATTAATGCATGTTGATTTCATCTCAACTTAGTTCAAGAAACATTGTTTGTGAATCTTCTTGCAGAGAATATTAGGTCTTTTGAGATCCATGTATGCCTTGATTATTTTGGAAGAAGATGCTGCATTCCTACGTTATGGGTACATTTCAATAGACAATGCTGCAGCAGTGAGGAAAGAAGTTGCAAAACTATGCAGCGAACTGAGACCGCATGCTCTTCACTTGGTCAGCTCCTTTGGCATTCCTGATGCTTTCTTGAGCCCTATTGCTTTCAACTGGATTGAGGCCAATGCTTGGTCCATCAAAAATTAGCTTCTTGTTAATGATATGCACCCTGAAAATGGAAGAAATATCTTTGGTTTGTTTTTGGTACCAATAAGAAAAGTCCATAGTTGGTAAAAGCTACGTTTGAACAAAATTGTTTGAATGAGAGAGGCTGTTGTAGTTCAACAATGTATAATAGGAAGTTCTTCAAGCTTTCCTTTAATTTTATCTGTTGCTTTTGTATACAGTTATCGCTCGTTTGATGGATAATAAGAAAATGCTTTACTGGGAGCTTTTATGTGCCTTCTCGACTAATTTTAATAATGATTTACTCTTGCTCGAAGAACGTTTTGTGAACTTAAGGTCCGAATTTCTTGCGGAAACTGTACTGGAGAAGAGGTCAGAAATAAACTTGACATCAATTAGACTTTCTTCTATTACACAAGCATTTGCTAAATGATGTAATTTTCACTTGGAACCCACAAGGGGTCAAAATTTCTAAGCCATATTTGCTTTCACTAGAGCTGCTAAAGGCATTGAAAATGCCTAAAATATGAGTATTTATCAAAGTTCCCCTCCAATATATTGGCTCAATCGAAAGGGTCTTACGGCACCGGAAAGGTGACAATCTGGAATCAAGTTTTCACTTCGTATCATCAGTGCTGTTAGCTTGCCTGAAGTTAAAAATGTCACGTCCTCGTTCTTTTCACATGTTGCTCCAGTTCTGCAGTTCGCTGCTTAAGAAGCTCAACCTCTCTGGTTAAATCTTCATCTCGTTTCTTCAACGCCTAGCATTCAAAAGGAGTCAAATTGATTACTGACTGGCAAGAAAATAAGAAATCAAAACTTGTTCAGTGAGAAGATGCGGCCCTACTCTACTCATTTTTGTAAGCATAAAAACATTTTCATGTGGTTTAAACTCGGCCAGTATGTTTGTTAAAGCACAACTAAGTGGACTTAATGCATAAAGCAAGTAAACGCTTGAATATAGATGGTAGCCTTTGGTCTCGTAATGTTAGTGCACAAAGCCAATCTGTCTTTGATGTGAACATGTACACTAAATGCCAAGTAGATATCATCAGTGCAGAATGGAGATCCTGTATTACATTAAGTCATCATGAAAGACAGAAAAATTGATGAGGAAAAGTATGAACCTCTATTTCTTGTTTACGTAGTGCCTCCTTTCTGGCTTCCGCCCTAGAGCTCCTTTGCACTTCAAAAATGACTACAGCCCCAGCAACCTAATATATAGAGAAATATACAATCAAATGGTCAATTATGAGGCACTACTTCCAGTTCACCCTCAAGTCATTGTACTTCAAACAATTTGCTTCCTGTAATAATTAAAACAAGAGTAATGATACACATAATGACTTTTTATAATGATTTTTTATAGCAACTGATGTGACAAGTATAAAAAGTCAAAATTCAGTTATCACACTCCTTAAAACATGCAAAATAATAAGGGATGGTTTTGTCTTTCCAAACCTGCTACATTAATCGCTATGAAAAATTACTATCAAAAGTCACTATCAATATCATTCCTCTTAAAACAAACCAGTATCTATATCTCAATATGCCCTGCCACTTCCTCACCCCAACCCCCACCTCAAAAAAGAAAAAAGAAAAAATCTATTACCAGCATTATCACTTGGCAACACTTAGTAAGGTTTATGTTGAAGGATTTTCACAAAACAAGATTTGTTACACTCATTGTTGGATATAGAGTGCAGTTCCAGTAGCTATGACATCCACATTCAGACAACCCAAAGCAATTTTCATAAGGATGCAAAAGGGCCATTGAAAGGCTTATAATGACCATTTTAACATGTCACAAGTCAAATATACAAACTAAACTCAAGCCTATTAACATGCTTGTAGGATTCATCTTCCTTTTCTGCTGTACGTGTATGTTCCAATTCGAGGAACTAACCACAGTCAAAAAGCAAATTATAACAAAAGACAGCAGAAATGCATGAGAATGACACTGAGCCCAGATATATTTCCACTTTATCTTAAAGCCTTAGGATGATTAACTATAATCACCATTGAACTGAACCAAACACAGTTGACTTCTGATTTTCTGAACTTGGAAAAAACCTTGTACATATTCATTACACCAAGAAATATCCAAATCATATAGACCAACAAATAGGACCCCTGAACTCCTAAATATGAGTTTGAAAACGAGCCATCACTGCATGGTACAAAGTCTGAGTCAACTATAAGTCAATGTAGATGCATTTTCCCTTTGAAAGTATTGAAGGTCATAAATAAATAAACTGGTCGAATTTGATAAAAAGGTAAGAAATTCCTACACCATTAGGTGGAAAAGAAGGAAGTCAGTAATACCGAAAACACAAAGAGTTCGCCTAGAAGTTCAGCAGCAGCCTGAACAGCTTTTTCTTCATTTAGAGGGCGAATGGCTACATCTGTTGCATGGCCGTAAATCCGCCTCTGCAGAGTTGTCGTAAATCGGTGGTTTGCCTGATGCAGAATCAGAAAAGCACAACTGTTGAAGTCTTTTTGCACTGGACATAAAAGTTTCTTCACATAGAAAAGAAAGGGGTAGCATTTCAACACTCCGATTACTCAAGTTCTGCTGCATTCTAATTTTCCACTCATTACATATCCAGTTAGAATACTACCATTTCAAGTGCTTTCGAGTTCAAAGATTAACAGTTTTTTTCATAACAAGCATGTATAATGATTCATGCTTCATGCACCAGTTAGGTGAAGAATCAAAACAGACTTCACAAAATCACAAACCTCAAGTTCAAACTATGTTGGTAACATGCCTTTTTCAGGTGCATTTTCCTTCCTTTAATCAGATGAAAGCCCTAAATAGACTTTCCATTGCTGTTATATCTTTCTAGATAACCCTCCAGTCTAAATGACAGGAGAACAAATTAAACATGCCCACTAATTCTCTATGTTCTCATGTTCCTTTATCTTAAACCTCTGAGGAGCTGTGGAACAGAGAATTGTTGTAATCAACTAAACATACAACACAACACTCAAATTAATGCAGTTAGTTTGTCCAGCATGGTATTCCACAAACTTAATCGACTTAAAATCGATGTTCTATCAAAGTTTGCACGACACATATCCGAATTTAGTAACCAATTTAAGCACCCACAGGAAAAGAAAAAAAAAATCATAAACTTAGATGCATAAAGGGCTCTTCTTTCAACGTCTGAACAAGAATTACCACCAATCAGTAAATACTATGATCACGGGATACTGGTAGAACTCAGACAGACCTGGGCAAAATTGGTGATCAATAGTCTAAATTGAGGGTGAAACCCAGCTTCTTTCTTGATACGTTTTGCAATGGGCTTGCAGAATGTCTTGAGGGCAAGTGTTCCTAGCTTTGCAACTGGTAATATCATCACTACATACGAGGATTATTGTCAGCTTCTGAATTACCTATCTAGTATTTGTATTTGTCCTGATCAAATCAAAGCGACGTGGGGAAGACCCACTCCATGTTTGATGCATGGGCCAAACGAAAGAAATGGGGGGAGTTGTTGGGTTGTTTACAGCTTTCTATAGGTCGTTGGAGCTTTTGCAATGAGTGGGCTTCAATGCACCAGTTGTTCACCTGTTGTGGCACCGATTCTTTCCATTTCTTGTGGATTCTTACCTTTTCTAGTGGGTTCCTTCTGCTGCTAATAAATTGCAGATTCGTGGCATCAATACCCACAGCAATAAGGGAAAAAAATATTACCTGCGATTAAGGGTGTATGGACTACACCTCAAACGCTCTTTTTTATTTTTTAAATTAATAATTGTAAAATAAAAAATATATTAAAAGTTAAAAAAATCTTGAAAGGCGTAAAAATACGTTTTGAAAGGCAATTCATATAAACTATCTCTTTTATTTATAGTTCAGCTAGTTAATTACATAATTTTTTTACCCTAAATTGTAAACTATCTCTACTAATTGTTTATTACTATAGTATCTTACGTGATTTAGTAAATTTATAAAATCTTTTCTCTTACCTTCTACCTACATCCATGATACTTTATTTATATTTAGACAAGTACTAATATTATAATTAAATTTAATCCAATTCAAAAATAATATTTCGCAATTTCATAATTCCCTTTCACATTTTTTAAAGGGCTATTAGATACAGATCACGAAATCTATATTTTTCTCAAATATATATTGAGAAAATAAAATTTTTGCAGGGAAAATGACTTAGGACTTTAAAATTTTGAATAAATCTAGTTGGTGATTTCTTCTTTCCATTAATTGTTTGTATCTAAACTTTCAAGATTTGGAGCTTCCCTAACGTTATGTTCAATATTTTTTCTCCAACTCTTACATTGAAAAGTTTAAAAAAAAAAATCACACTTTTAGTCCCCAATGTTTTAAATCTAACATATTTAGTCATCAAACTTTCATATTTTGACGCATTTGGTACAATTAATAGCTATTAAGGTAGAAGATGACAAAATTTGTTACATAAGTGTCATGTGACCGTTAATCAATTTCATTATCAAAATTTTTAATTTACAAATTTTAAAAATTGCCTTCTTTTGTTTTTACTTTTCATTCCAAACTCTCATTTAATTAATTTATCTCACAAACGTTGAATATTTGAACATTAAAAGATACGGGTTTTGAATGAAAAAATAAAAAGAATTAATTAAATTTGTGAAATAAAAAATTTGATAAAAAGTATGACTAATGGCCTTTAATGTTTTACGTGACAGGTGTTACTATTCCCTATTTTAATAGCTATCAATTGTACCACATACATCAAAATATGAGAGTTTGAAAACTAAATATGTTGGATTTAAAACATTAGGGACTAAAAGTGATATTAGATAAAATATTGAAGATTAAAAGTGTGATTTTCTCAAAAAAAAAAATATCCCTTCTTCATTGACCTAGCTAAAACGGATTGATTTTAAAAATATATATGCACACTATCCCCAAAAAAATATCAATTTTTGATTGGAAATAATGATATTTTTAATGATTTTTCATAGTAGAAAGTTATGACTAGTGTGGCATGTTGAAAATGAAAATATAGTTTGTTATCATTTTCTACCTTTTAAAAAGTGTGATAAATAATCTTGTCTTTTCATTGTTATCACATTAATAAATATGACTTTTCACTATGAAAATTATTAAAAATGTAGTTACTCTTTTGATATATATATTAGTTATAAAGTTCAACACATTTAGTACTTCTTTTTTGATGGAAATAGTTCAAGATTTAACTAGCACAATGTCTTTCTCTTTATGAAAAATAATTTATACGTTCATTCTATTTTTATTTTTAATATAACAACTTAATAATATAAATATATATTTTTTGTCCATCTTTCCATAGATAGACTATTCTTTCTAAATTATAAATGGTTCCCTTTAATTACTTTTAATTACTACATTTTATCTAGTCCAATAAGTATATAAAATATCTTAATTAAATTCTATCTTAATTGAAATATCTTCTCTTCTCTTTATATCACATTCAAAATTAAAACCTGAAAACCTGCCTAGAATCTTGAAAAAAAAAACATTTTCAGTGAAGTTTTCAAGAACAAATAGCTTACTCTTCGTGCAACATACATGATTCTAAAGTGGGTTGGTTCAAAAAACACATACCATTAGCATTCGACATGTATAAAAAAAAAAAAAAACATTTTTGTGAATTTAATTACTCACAAACATGTGGACAAATGGTCAAGGAGTTTTATTCGCCAATGAATCCACCAATAAATGCTTTCTGAACTTGGAAAATTCTTTACCATTATTTAGAGGTGGCAATTCATAGAGAATATGTGGGAATTACGTGGGAGTAATAGATAGGCAATAAATGATAAGAGATAGTTTATTTTCCATTAAATTTTAAAAATAAAAAGGAATGGGTGGGAATGGCCAATGGGACTGGAAATGGATAAAAATGAGATTCAATGAAATCAGCTATTCCCAATATTCTATAGGAATTCCTTTGAGATTTTTTTTTCTAATTTATTTTATTTTACTAGGCAGTCATCGGCATCTAAACAGCTTCTGACCAACAGTTGGCCACCACTGGTTCGTCTGATTTAGGCCAAAATTTGGCAACGTTGCCAATGGCCATTGGACAACGATCTGGCTATTAGCTAGTCAAAACTTTTTTAATAAATAAAATTTCATTTGTTAATAAAAATATATAAAATATATAAAATAATTAAAAAATTAAGAAGCTAATTAAAACACACATTGCACTTTAATTAACCTACAATTACTTAATTATTACTAGAGTTAGATTATTTGTTCTGACTAATATGTAAAATAATTATCTATTTGATTAGTAAAACTGTAAAATAAATTAATACGCATTAGTTGAGATAAAGAATTTCACCTTATAATAATTATCTATTTTAATTTCCTATTAAAATCTATTAAAATCTTAATATTTACTTAATAACATCTCATCCCAATTCACACAACAAAGAGCCCAATTTATCCGGCAATAATTCCAACTCAACCTTGTACCTCTTCTTTCTTCTAGAGCAGCAAGCACCCCAGCAAGAGGAAACCTTGCATAGTTTTATAAATTCAATATTGCCTCAATAAAAAACTGAAAATTTTGCATTCTTTCAAAGTCAAAAATTAATTGTATTATTATTAATTTATTGTTGGCTATTAATTTAATTTGTTAGAACCAACATATTGACAAGCATGAACGAGGAGTAAACGACAATGGATTTTTTTTTTTTTTTAAAGCCAAGTTAAATGTTACTGAATTTGGATTTTTTCCAAGATTCTGTGTTCGCAAATCTTAATGCAAGACTGATCTTTATCACAAGTTTGGTTGGAAACATTATAGTAATATAGTCTATGTTACAAGGATTACCGGCTACAGATTTGGTCAAATAAGAAAATAAAACTTCACGTTTGGCCATTTTTACATATTACTGTTCGTAAAATGAAGCAATCACATATGATGAAGTTCGACTTGAATCCAGCACACCTACAATACTAACAATAGTGAGTTGATTTTTAGGTTTTGGTATTGGGAAATTGCTTCGATACTTAAGTTTTTTTTTTTCTCTGAAACGATAGTTTATTAATAAGTGGCACAATGGCCAATTTACAAGCCGTAATGGCTAAGATAGTTTCGTGGTGTTGGAAGCTTATAACTATAAAAACAAAAGTTCTTAAAATGACAAAAGGCCCAAGGGGCAAAACCCGACAATGGGAAGAAGGCCGACTAGCGGCAATGGTTGAAAACTGACAACCTGGGATCAACCGAAAGACAAAGATACACAAACCGGTTATATCGGGTGTTTAATACTATACAAAAATGATACTAGACATCTCAAATGGCCCAATAGAAATGGCTTGTGGTAATAGAAACTAGAACTAAATCTCTATCTATCACCTCATGCCGTTGTGTGGAATCCAATCTGCATACGTTGAATAGCGCGCCGTCATCCAATTACTACCGCAAGCGTTGAATAGTCAAACGATTTTGCTACTACCGTTGCATACGTTGAATAGCGCCGTCACCCACCTACTACCGCAAGCGTTGAATAATCAGACGATTCTGCTACTACCGTATGGAGAGACTGCAGTACCTTAAAAACAAAAAAACAACAACAACCGAGGAAAAAAAAAAAAAAAAAAAAAAGGGAAACAGCGGCAACAGTGCGAAAATCGCACCGTTGCCGCACCTTCAATCGCCCCTACTGCCTTTGTTGGAGAGAAAAATGCCCAGCCTGGGCCCGCCAAAACTACTTATTCTTCTTTTGATAATCCAAATTAAGCTCGATACTTAAGTTAACGTTGTATAATGTATAAGTAACTAAAAAATATGAAAATCTCTCTGATACCTATATGTGAGTATTTATAGAGGTCGACCAGCGGCATCTCAGAGATGGTAATGCAAAAACCGCGGTTTTCTCGAGGCGGAACGCGGCCTTCTAATATAAATTGCAATTTTCTCACACAAAGTCATTACTGATTTATACCACTTGTGCAACTAAGTCATGCACGTCCCACAGCATTACACTGTCTTCAGTTTGGCCTTCTAGTAAAGGCTGCATTTTCTCTGTCCAAAACTGCCACTGATTGCCCCCCAGCTGGAGCAATTGGTATATTTTGGAGGATTTCACATTTTCCACAGGGTTTGTACCATGACAGGTATATGACAGGTATACTTGGGTTTAAATTTTTGTGATTGTCGTTGATTGTCAGTATTTGAAATAAGTGCTTGTCAATATTTGGAATAAGTGCTGGTGAACTTAATTCCACACCTGGTCAATACCTGGTATGCGTTCAATGATTCTTAATTCGGTAAAAAATTTGAAGAGTGTCTATGTATCATGTGGATATGGGGATAGTTTGATAAAGAAAAAAGACAGCTACTGGTTGGGTTCCCGTGTGGTCCCTTGAGCCGCACCTTGCCTTCTGTAGCCTTTCTTTCGATTATAAAATAATTGATTTATTATACCCATATTAGCATACAACTGAAAAAGATATTATGAAAATAGTCTATCTACATATAAGAAATTAAAAAAAATAAAAAAATAAAAATTTATATAATTAATTTATTACATTAAAATTAAAAATATAATTAATATATAAATATTTTTTTTATCTCAAGAAAAAACTGTTGTTGGGTCAAATTTCAAAGTCAATTTTGTTATGCCAAACTATAAAGGGACAACCTTACAAGTATTATTGATATAGATTATCATTCATAACAATAAATTGCAAAAGAACAAAAAAAAAAAGAAAAAAAACCACAAAACTATTCAAGCATATTTTAAGCTTCCATGACGCCACTACGTTATGTCCCCTTGTGTTAGGCTGAAATCCATCGATAGTTAAAATGATTTCATGTAATTTAATGATCTTAATTACTTATGAGTACCCAAAATAAACTATTGTCGAGATCTTGCCATATTGATGTGTGGATTTGGGGCCTGTTCCCAGTTGTGTCTTTCGTTTGCATATGATAGTTGAAATGATTTTATGCAATTTAATAATCTTAATTGCCGATGAGTACCTAAAATCATGATAAAGTATTCCTGAGATCTTACCATATTTAGGTATCGACGTGGGGCTTGTTGCAAGCTGTACCTTTTGTTTGCGCATGATGATTTCAATCTATCGTGTTGGATCTAAAAGATTAGGTTGACGAGTTTGTCTGTATGTTAATGATAGTGTTAGAATTATATAAAATTTGATCATTCATTTTGATACATGTTACTACAATCTCATATTTCATCTAACAAACATTTTAACCTCGTCAAGAGAGGAAAAAAACAATAATTAGGCTGTTTTAAACAGTAAGAAGAGGAAAGAAATTCTAGTTTTGACATATTTAGTTTTGACGGTTAAAATTTTATTATTAATTTACATATTAAAATATTTATCTTGATAATAACATGGGATCTGTTTTGCAGATGTAATTAAAGGGATATTCATTTCGAATCGAGTACCATACCAATTGAGGTAGTTATTTTAATTCCAAAAAAATGTAAAAAAAAAAATAATAATAAGAAAAAGTACAAATTGGCAAAACTAAAAATGCATTTTCTGCTTTTGAAAATTTGGTCCCCTAACACAAATATAGTCAGTTGTACTAAGCAAGAACAAATTTGGTCCCAGCATTTGTAGTCTCAGCTGAAAGTGGGCAATTAACATAAAAGTTCATCAAAAAGTCAGACTAAATAATTGTGAAACATGTTTAAGATCAAAACAACTTAGAAGATTGATTGATTGTAGAGGATGGAAGAAATCTAAACCAGCCATAAAATAAGTATTCCTTCCGGGCTGAAAAAGTGTTATTAAATATATAATTTATATTTATATTTTTAATTTTTAATTATAGTTGATGAGTATTGCACCTTATCCCATTATGCAATGTATATTAGGTTTAACCCATAAAAGGTGCTGTAGATAACAAGTATGTTTGATCTACCTTCCAATGATTTCAGATTTCAAATTTCAAATATGAATACATTATGATGACACCAAATAAAGGGTAGAAAAACATTAATTTTTGTATTTTGTTACTTTCGGCTAACCAACCATCTTAAAACTAATTTCAATATTGAAATATCTATCTCAAAAATCATTTCAAGATCTGTACCATGTTGGAGTATCTATTTCGAAAATTATTTGGAAATTTGTATTGCAGGCTTATTTTCAATCAAAAGGTTTGGAAATCGTCTACTTTGAATCGGGTGACGAATATTCTCTGTATTAATAGTCATACATAATTATTATTAATAAGGATATTATAAAAATTTTATTATAAAGGTAAATCTTTTTTTCGGGTAAAAAAATATTTTAGATTTTTTTTTTGAAATCGAAAAAATAATTAAATGCGGAAATATTGTAATTTGCAAAAACCTTCGTGCAAGTTGCTTTTCTGATCGGTAGGAACGAAACATTCGACCAATCAATTCTTAATAGGGACTACATTTGTTCTCACAAGACATTTAAATCTTGGGGATGCCTCGAAAAAAAAAGGAAAGAAAAAAAAAAGTCTAATTCTTATCCACCTAATTGACTAATTACATGTTAGTACGAGAAACAGAAAAAATTAGGGACATGCTCATGAGTAGATTTCCATTGGTCATTCAAAAATCTTATTTTGAAACAAAATAATAAGACAGATAGATGATTAAGAAAATGATCAGAGAAAAAGAATAGTGAGAAAAATTATGAAAGAAAAAGTAGAGTAAGAAAAATTATGAGAGAGAAAGTAAAGTGAAGAGAGAAAGAAGAATAAAAAAAATTATAAAAGAGAAAATAAAGTGAGAAAAATAATGATAGTTTAATATTGAAGGTAAAATTAAAATAATATAATAAAAATATTTACTGAATTTTAAGTAATAAATAATTATAAGTAAGGTAGTTAATCAACAATTACTTAATTTTCTACAATTATTAGTGAATTCTATTACTCTTTTTTTTTTTTCTAACTAAACACCAAATAACAAAATAAATCTCATTCCCCCCAATCAAGCACCCATCAACTTCCATGTAATGTGTGGCTATCAATTTAATATCTAAGTATCAATACTCTTTTGAGTTCTTCATTCGTGAAACACTGAATTATAATTATTTATATCTGATTTGGTCCTTTGTCCATAACCCAACCACCATCCTTTTGGCTCTTACTTGGAACCTTCGGTAAGCGTAATTATCTTGGATTTGCAGTTTTGCATGCTTTTCCATCAATAGAAATAAATAATTTAATTTGTTAGAGCAACATAAACAGTTGAAGATATTGACAAGCATGCACGAGGCCTAAACCTAAACGACCATGCTTTTTTTTTTGGCTTTTGTCCAAATTAAATGTTACTGAATTTGGATTTTTTTTCCAGATTCTGTGCTCTCAAATCTCACTGCAAGACGGATCTTTATCACGAGTTTGTTTGGAAGCATTATAGTAATATAGTCAATGTTACAAGGTTGGGTTAATTTCATTTTGTCCCCTTGAGATTTGATCAAATAAGAAAGTGATAGTATATCTCCTTAAGCTTGCAAAATAATAAGAATAATATTTAATTGCTACTATTACTACCCTTTCTATCTTTAGTAACAAATAAAATAAAATTAAAAAATTAACAATATTACTCATTATTTTCTATTTTCTCATCTCATAAATCTTATTAAATTCTTTGTTGTTGACTATTAAAACAACAAAATTTTCACTAACGATAATAGAGTAATTGTTATCACTGCATTTTTCACATAGAGATTTTTAATGTTAGTAAAGTCTAAATAAACATAAAATTTTAATTTGAAAAATTGAAAAAAAAAAGGTTATTTATGTTGGATTTAGATAAGATAATTATATATGAAAAATTGATTTGAGATTAAAAAAATATTTTAAGAATATATAATTTGTCATATGAAGGGCATATTTGGTATTTTAGCCAAAAAAATTTAAGAGCCAATGGTTTATGTTATATGTTTGGTCATTTCATAGATAAAATATATCATACAATCGTTATACTGTATAGAATGGTGCAAGCACACACAATTAAAGGAAATAGATTATAATTTAGGAGAACAGTCTATTTATATGTAAGGCACAAAATAATAAAATTTATATAGTTGAGATATTACACTAAAAATAAAATACAATAAACATATAAAATATTTTTTTTCCATTTCATGAGAAAATCGTTATTAGGTCAAATCTCAAAGTTAGTGTTGTTATTTGGCCAAACTATACAGGGTAAATGTAATTAACCCTTACAAGTTACAAGTATTACATAATAATTGCAAAAGCATCCCCAAAAAAAATAAAATAATAAAGGACTTAATTTTTTTTTTCCAAAAACGTTAAAATATATTAACTTGTAAAAAGTTAACGCAGTATAGATAAATGTTCTAAAAAAGACTCCTTAGCTCAAATGCTAGCGACTAAGATTAAACAACAAGAAGTGATGGCTAGCGTCACCACAAAACAGTCCCTCTAGTTGGAACCGAGTTACCCTTCTTAGTTTCTTAACCTAAGAAACTAAGAAAAACTTCCCTTAACTTGTCGGCCTCTCCTGTCATCGCGCGTGAGCCGCAGACGTATGAAGAAACTGTACATAGACACAAACCGTCATCTCTGGTACCTAACTTCCGCTATGACCAGAATTGTTGATGAGTATCACTTTGATTGCCCCTCCTCCCAAGTTAGAACAAAAACCTACAAAAGAGGAAGCAAATCCTCCTTTATAGACCCACTGGCTAACACACTACTACCGTACCCGTTGAATAGCCTGAGAACTAACCAACCAACGGAAAAAAAAGAAAAAGAAAAAAAAAGAGTCAATTATTTAAGCATATTTTAGTCTTGCATGGCGTCAATGCGAGATGTCCCATGAGTCAGGTTGGAATCCACGGATAGTTAAAATGATTTTGTCTAAGTACGCAAAATCATTGTTGGGATCTAAAATCAATAAATCCCAAAAGACACACCAAAACCCGTGGCAAAGCAAAATATCAAAAAACCGGAAAAAACTCTCACGCGGCCAGACACGAGTTGGACGCGCAATTTTATTAACTACTTGTGCTAGAATCCGTTGCAATCAATCCAATAGACAAAAATTGATTTAGCCAGGAAACAACCGTGGCTATGGCCCGCTGAAACAACACAAGCCAATTTACAATGGACCCACACAAGCAAAACAATTTGCTTGATTTGTTGAATAACTTAGTTTGTCAACAGAAGCAAACAAAAGAAATAAGATTGATCAAAGCTTCACGTGCATGGGCTTGGAAAGCTTCGGTCAACAAAAATTTATCTTGACCAAGAAAAGAAACAAAATTGATTTTGAAATCAAACTAGCCTTGCGGCTTTCAAACAAGACGGAGGCTCTATGTTTCTTTGTATTTTTCTTTCTATTTTTTTTTCTGTATAAAATTATGAATAATATGTTCTATTTATAGGACTCAACTAAACCCTATACCTATTGGATTTGGTAACTACTAAACCAAAACCCAATATGATTAATAATTCTAAATCTAATAGAATTATTAAATTACAAATTATAAACCCAATAGGATACTAGGATACTTAGTTTAATTCTACTACATTGCCTCCCTTAAACTAAGTTTTCGTAACTTATCATGCCTAGTATTTTCTTCAACTTCATAAACGAATCCATCTTCAACGCTTTCGTAAAAATATCAACTACTTGCTCTTCAGTCTTGCAATAATCGATCACAATTTCCTTTCGTTGGACCAAATCACGAATGAAATGAAATTTGATGTCGATATGCTTGCTTCGACCATGAAATACTGGATTCTTCGTCATCTTTATTGCTGACGTACTATCGCACAAGATAGTAGTTGCTCCATCTTGTTTATGTTGAAGAAAATCTAGCATTCTTCTAAGCCACAATGCTTGAGTAGCACTGCTAGCCGCTGCAATGTATTCTGCCTCCGCTGTAGATAACGCTATAACTGGTTGCTTCTTTGAACTCCACGAAAATATACCGGATCCAATAAAGAAAACATAACCAGAAGTACTCTTTCTCTCAATAGTGTCACCAGCCCAATCACTATCAGTGAACCCAAAAAGATCAACAGGATCACTTTTTGCATAAAAAATTCCATCACCTTGAGTACCTTTAATGTACCTCAAAATTCTCTTAGCTGCCTGTAAGTGAGACTGACGTGGATTCTCCATAAATCTACTTATTAAGCCGACACTGAAATTGATATCAGGTCTTGTAGCTGTCAAGTATCTCAAACTCCCTACCAAACTTTTAAAATAAGTAGGGTCCACATAAGTGCCAGTCCCATCTTTGGTTAAACGCAACCGTTCTTCAGCTGGAGTCAAGATTGGTTTTGCACCATCCATCTTGATCTTCTTCAAAATATCTCCAGCATATTTCTTTTGGCAAATAAAAATGCCTTGATTAGTCTGCGAAACCTGAATTCCAAGGAAGTATGACATAAAACCCATGTCTGTCATCTCAAACTGTCGAATCATCGCCTCCCTGAATTCTGCAATCATCTTGGGATTATTCCCAGTAAATATTAGATCATCCACATATAAGCATACGATAACAACCGCACCATGAGAAGATGTCTTCACATATGAAGCATGATCAAAGGCGTTGAAAACCATCACAACGAAGAAAGAATCAATACGTGTACCACGCCTTGGAGCTTGCTTCAAGCCGTAAAGGGCTCTTTTTAAAGCGGTACACCTTATTTTCTTGACCTTCTTCACAAATCCTCGCAGTCGCTCAACGTACACTTCTTCCTCAAGTATACCATTCAAAATCGCAGACTTTACATCCATTTGATGTATTTTCCAACCATTTTGAGCAGCTAAGGAAATAATTAAACGAACAGTATCAAGCCGAGCTACAGGCGCAAATACCTCAAAATAATCGATGCCAGGTTTTTGTTTATAACCTTTAGCAACCAACCGCGCCTTGAATCATCTACTTCCATCGGGCTTGTACTGCCGTCTTGTAAACCCACTTGACACCAATGGGTTTCTTGCCACTGGAAGATTTGTGAGCTCCCAAGTATCATTCTTTTCAATGGCATGAATTTCATTAGCCATTGCTTTCTTCCGTGATCCTCACGAACAAAGATCTTCAAAAGTAACTGGGTCACAATCTGCAAAGAGAGCAAAATTAACAACATCTTCGTCAGATAAATTTTGAGAGTGACCCTCAACAACATAATCCTGCAAACGAGCTGGTAGACGTCTTTGTCTTTGTGGCCGACCAGACTGCACAGGAATAGGTTGAGTAGGAACTTGTTGCTGTTCGGGTACTTCGGGCTGATTGACCTCATCATCATTATCATAAAAGTATGAAGGTTGAGGAGGATGACTAACCGAATCATCTAACCCTTTTTCTGACCAATCCCAGACACCTTTCTCATCAAAATTCACATCTCTACTAAAGGTAATCTTCTTTGTCAAAGGGTTGTATAACTTATATCCTTTAGTCTCAGAACTATAGCCAATAAAAATACACTTCTCCGCCTTATCATCCAGTTTCTTTCTGAGAGCATCTGGAACATGTGCATATGCCAAACAACCAAATACTCTAAGATGAGAGATATTTGGCTTTTTACCAGACCAAACCTCATAAGGGGTCTTCCCACCATTGCATCTAGTAGGACATCTATTTAATAAATAGATACCACATGAAACTGCTTCTGCCCATAAACCCTTGGGCATATGTTTGGCAACTATCATTGATCGCACCATGTCCATCACAATTCTGTTCTTTCTTTCTGCAACACCATTTTGCTGAGGAGTGTACCTTGTTGTCATCTGATGCTTAATCCCATGCTGTGCCAAAAAATCATCACATACTGTATACTCCGTGCCTCTATCAGTTCTCAGAGTTTTGATGGAGTAACCACTTTGCTTCTCAACATATACTTTAAAACTTTTAAAAGTATCACAAGCATCAGACTTATTCTTCAGAAAATAAACCCAGGCCTTTCTACTGAAATCATCAATGAAAGTAATAAAATACTTATTACCTCCATTAGAAGGAACATCCACTGTACATAGATCAGAGTGAATGAGTTGTAAAGGTTCTTTTGCTCTCCAAGCCTCGCCTTTAGGAAACGGGTCTCGATGCTTCTTGCCCAAAATACAAGACTCACACTGTCTATGGTAAAAGTTGATGGAAGGCAGCCCAAAAACAATGTTATTCTTAGCCAAAAACTGCAATCCACGAAAGTGAAAGTGCCCAAATCTCATGTGCCACAACCAAGTATCATCAACCTCAATTGAGTTGAAACAAGATGAACCACCACAATTCAAAATAATCAGAAATAATCTGCTATTGGTCATATTCACCTTTGCAATCAAACCCAATCTATCATCAGTGATGGTGAAGACGCGTTTTCGAAAACGTAAATCATAATTCTTCTCTTGAAGTTGACCCAAACTCAAGAGATTTTGATGCAAAGCAGGCACATAATACACATCAGCAACGGCACTTTTTGCGCCACTCTTCAAGGTAATAGGAATATCTCCTTTACCACATACAGGCACTTCATGATTATTACCAAAACGAATAGTGGATTTAAATGACTCATCCAAATTTTTAAATAATTCCTTCTTTCCAGTCATGTGGTTACTACATCCAGAGTCAACATACCACATGTTATTTTTAGACTCCCCAACCATACCAGCAGAAAATAAGATTGTCTCATGCTTTTCACCAGAATCTTCAACAATATTAGCACTGATATCCTTATTTTCTGATTTATTAGACCAACAATTCTTTTGTATATGGCCTACTTTACCACAATTAAAACATTTAGGCCCTTTTTGCTGATTATTGTTGGAATTATAAAAATTGCTTCTTTGTTGGGAGGAATTGTTACCTCTACCGCGACCACGAGAGTTACCTCTTCCACGTCCACGACCTTTGAAATTCTGGCCACGACCACCAGAAGCAACACCATTTGACGAATCTTCACTGCTTTTCTCCTTAGCAGTCTGAATTTTCACAGCTTGCAACGCTTTCTCCACAGGCTCCTTTTCATGAGATTCATCCAATTTGCCATTAATTCGTTGTTCATGTAGCAGCAATGACCCTTGCAATTCATCAACTGACAAGGTTGACATCTCTTTTGTCTCTTGCATTACGGCAACGACATGGTCAAACTTTAACGGCAAAGTATTCAAAACCTTTTCTACAATGAGTTGATCAGTAAGATCATACCCATTCAACTGCATCTCGTTCTTCATATCATTCAAACGAGAAAAATAAGACTCAATAGTCTCATTCTTTTCCATGCTGCATAGTTCGAACTTTCTTTTCAACGTCAACAAGTTACTCTGTTGGACTTTGTCAACGCCACGATACGTTTTGGCCAAAATATCCCACGCCTGTTTTGCGGTTTTAGCGGTAGATATTTTTCCAAATACAGAAACATCAATTGCCTGGTGTATTTGAGACAACGCCAAACTGTCGTTTTGTTTTGTCGCCTTAGTAGCATCCTCTGCTAAATTTTCTTGAATATGGCCTAACAAATCAAACGTGTTGAGATGCGTTTCCATCTGGATCCTCCAAAAATTGTAATCTTGTTTACCCTTTAATTTGGGTACGGAACAATTAATATTCCGATTCGCCATAACTTCCAAACACCAACCAAAACTCTGATACCAGATGTTAGAATCTAAAATCAATAAATCCCAAAAGACACACCAAAACCCGTGGCAAAGCAAAATATCAAAAAACCGGAAAAAACTCTCACGCGGCCAGACACGAGTTGGACGCGCAATTTTATTAACTACTTGTGCTAGAATCCGTTGCAATCAATCCAATAGACAAAAATTGATTTAGCCAGGAAACAACCGTGGCTATGGCCCGCTGAAACAACACAAGCCAATTTACAATGGACCCACACAAGCAAAACAATTTGCTTGATTTGTTGAATAACTTAGTCTGTCAACAGAAGCAAACAAAAGAAAGAAGATTGATCAAAGCTTCACGTGCATGGGCTTGGAAAGCTTCGGTCAACAAAAATTTATCTTGACCAAGAAAAGTAACAAAATTGATTTTGAAATCAAACTAGCCTTGCGGCTTTCAAATAAGGCGGAGGCTCTATGTTTCTTTGTATTTTTCTCTCTATTTTTTTCTCTGTATAAAATCATGAATAATATGTCTTATTTATAGGATTCAACTAAACCCTATACTTATTAGATTTGGTAACTACTAAACCAAAACCCAATATGATTAATAATTCTAAATCTAATAGAATTATTAAATTACAAATTATAAACCCAATAGGATACTAGGATACTTAGTTTAATTCTACTACAATCATTAAAAACTATTGTTGAGATCTTGCCATAAGGTATCGATTTGGGGCCCGTTGCAGGGTGTATCTTTTGTAGTTTCAAATAAAAGAGGGTAATTAACATAAAAGTTCATCAAATTGACAGACTAAATAATTGTGAGACATGTTTAAGATCAAAATAACTTAGAAGATTGATTGTAGAGGATGGAAGACATCTAAATGAGCATAAAATAAGTATTCCTTCATGCGTGAAAGACCTGTCATTAAATATATAATTTTATATTTTTATTTTTAATTTTTAATTATAGTTGATAAGTACTGAATCTCAACCTATCATGCGAAGCCCTTGAAGTTCAGCCATAAAGATTTTAGTAAATAATAAGTATATTTAATTTCTATGACCTTGATTTCAAGTATAAATATATTAGAATGACAAGAAGTAAAATAGAGAAAAACTCTAATTATTGTATTCTCGTGTTGTTATATTATGGGAGCGTTTAACCCGGAACCATATCGAACTCATCAATTCATAATGGGGACTACATTTACTCTCCCAAGACATTTGAATCTTGGGGACGCCTTCCATATGGAACTTATCAATTCACAATGGGGACTACGTGTACTCTCCCAAGACATTTGAATCTTGGGGACACCTTTTAAAAAAAAGGAAAAAAAAAAAGTCTCATTCTTATCCACCTAAAAGTCTTTAACTCTATTGAGACCTTATATGTTGCTATTGGGCAATAAGGCATCTTAATGGGTCACAATATGGAACTCATCAATTCATAATGGGGACTACATGTACTCTCCCAAGACATTTGAATCTTGGGGACGCCTTTTAAAAAAAAGGAAAAAAAAAAGTCTCATTTTTATCCATACCTCCCAGTAGAAAAAAAAATAAAAAATAAAATAAAAGTCTTTAACTCTTTATTCTCCTATGAGAGGTTGACAGCAACTTTTAACGTGATTCATGTCATCTTTTACTCTCTGCGTCTTCCCTGCTTATAAAAATACGGTTTGGCTAATTGCTATGCACACAAAAAGATAGAAGCCATATGGATTTGGCCAGAAATATTAGTAATGATGCTGATTCTAATGAGCTACTTGCAGCTCAAGCTCACATATGGAATCACATATTCAACTTCATAAACTCAATGTCACTCAAATGTGCAGTTCAATTAGGCATCCCAGACATTATTCACAAGCATGGTCGCCCCATGACCCTTGATCAGTTGATCCATGCCCTTCCCATAAACCATGAAAAATCCCAATTCGTCTATCGTCTAATGCGAATTCTAGCCCACTCGGGCTTTTTGGTCAAGGAAAAAATCAGTGAAAATGATGAAGAAGAGGGTTATGCACTTACTCCTGCTTCTAAACTGCTGTTAAAAGAGAATCCTTTAAGTGTGACACCATTTTTGTTAGCCATGCTTGACCCACTCTTGGTGAGTCCATGGCATCAGTTCAGTCAGTGGTTTCAAAACAGTGACACAACCCCATTTAGTACTTGTCACGGGAGGCCATTTTGGGAGCTCGTAGCCCACGAACCGAGGTTAAACCAATTCTTCAATGAAGGAATGACCAGCGATGCCCGTCTGGTTGGTAATCTGGTGATAAAAAATTGCAAAGATGTTTTCTTGGGGTTGAATTCAATGGTGGATGTTGGAGGTGGAACTGGAACTTTGGCTCAGGCCATTGCTGTTGCTTTTCCTCACTTGAAGTGTACCGTGCTAGATCTTCCTCATGTGGTTGATGGCTTGAAAAGTAGTGAGAATTTGGCCTATGTTGGAGGTGATATGTTTGAAGCCATTCCCCCTGCTGATGCTGTTTTATTCAAGGTACAATTCTAGTATATCCTAATTAGTTAATTTTCTCTCTGAATTAATTATATATAGAAGTTTTATTGATCTTCTTCTTGACAAAGTAAAAAAACAACAATAACTTATTAATTAGCAAAAGTACAGGAATTCATGCAAGTCCAGAATAGAAGTTCAAGATTTTGGAATGACTGTTTCGTGGTGTTTAGATGACAATTTAAGAAGTGTTTTCCGCACCATTCATACGTAATCTTTCTTCATATACCAACTAATTATATAATATGCAAGAGTAAGTGCCTTAGCAATTGTCATAAGCAATGAAGAGTCTATATTAAGAAATAATTGTGAATTATGTCATTATGCCAAATAAATAAACAAATAAACAAATACGTTTGGTCTATTCTGTCAATGTTGCTTCTAACTTAGGTTTTAGTTTCAACAAATGTATATTTTTTTATGGTTTGGAAATATTATGTGGGATGAGACAAACTGGACTAACTCTTGTCAATTCTTATTCAAATAAATGAAATAATGCAGTGGATATTGCATGATTGGAGTGACAAAGAATGTTTAAAAATACTCAAGAAATGCAAAACGGCAATTCCCAGCGGGGAAAAGGGAGGCAAGGTAATAATTCTTGACATGGTGATCACCAAAGACCAGCGCAAAGGAGATGCTAGTGATGAGGAACTTGAAACTCAACTTTTCTTTGACATGCTGATGATGATTATAGTCACAGGAAAAGAGAGGAATGAGGAAGAGTGGGCAAAACTCTTCTTTGAAGCTGGTTTCAGTGACTATAAGATTACTCCTGTATTGGGATTGAGATCTCTCATTGAGGTTTATTACTAGTATTCTTAAATTTTCTGAATGTGTATGATATTTTTGTATTTTTAAAAATAGTCATTAAATAAAATAAAAAAATATATTAAAAAATACAAAAAATAACTTAAAAAATGTAAAAATACGTTGTAGAATTGGAAATCATACACGCTTCTGCTTTGTATTGTCCTTTGTTCTTGGACAATGGTGTACCTCGAGTGAGGGCTTTCATCACCTTGAAAATGTTGCTTTTTCTCGGAAAGATTGGGCAATATATGCTTGATATATTTCATTATGATGCTGCATCATCGTGAATAAAGATCTTAATTGTATACTGTATATGTTTTTTCTTGCATTAATTAATAGATGCCAACCATTATTCACCATACTCTTCATTTGCACTGCTTCGATCAATCAACACATGTACATTGGAGAAATTTAAACCAGACAAATAATTGACTAAATTTTGTGATATCTGGTGGACCTTTGCCAAGAATTTTCAACTATCTAATGATCCTCAGGCTGGGCAAATGAGAGTGGTTGAGTATAATGTCTTGGTCGAGAACTAATTCATAAATTTCAAAATTTGTCATCACTAGTTAAAAAATAAAAATAATAACCAGTTTGAGTCAAATCATTAGTAATTCACCTTCTAATATTGTAGCGTGTATATAAATTACATTCTAAAATGTATCTTTATGTTTTTCGAAATAATAATTAATAATTATAAGATAAAATATATTTAAAAAGTACAAAAATATATTAAAAAGTGTAAAAATATATTTTTATAGTTTAATCCATATAAACTATTACATGCAATGCACATTGTTTTGAATTAATCACAAATCATGCGGGTTAGCATGCCAGAGAATCCCAAGCATTTGAATATCCAAGAGACGCCAAAGTTGCATCCCTGCAGCCTTACATGCACTTGTCACTTTTTTTTTTTTTTTAATTAACCAAAAATCATGGGGGTGGGATAGCATGTCAGAGAATCCCAAGTATTTGATTGAATATCAAGAAAGGCCAAAGTTGCAGCGCTATAGCCTGAAGCTTGTTGCTAAATTGTAAGAGAAAGAGAAGGATCTTAATATGGAAAATATCTAAGTTATTAGGGTGTGCATACACTGAATTTTAAAATGTAATTTTTATATTTTTTAAAATAATAATCTTAACATAAAAATATATTTAAAAATTTTAAAAAATGTAAATATGTATTTTGAGAATGCTATTAGCAAACAGTTTGCACTTCAGCGATGGTTTGAAAATAGAGGTCAACAAAAAGGGGTTCGAAATGGTCGTCGATGAAGGCTTCTTTAGTGCTACTCTCCGGATCTGATGACATGGGCCCCCTGGAATCGATTAGGCAATCAAAGTTGCCCCACTATCGTTAGATTTGTTTTCATTGTCAGATTTTTATTTATTTTTAATTTGTTTGATAGTCACCTGACTCACCTCTTCTTTTCAATTTTTTCAAGATTGAGTTGTTAGGGTGAATTAGTACTAACATTTTCATATGGTTTAAACTCGGGTGGTATGTTTGTTAAAGCAAAACTAAGTTCAAGATTTGGCGAGCACGATATCTTTCTCTTTATAAAGAATATTTTATACATTTATTGTATTTTTATTTTTAATATAACAACTTAATAATATAAATATATATATATATATCTATATATTTTGTCCATCTTTTCATAGATGGACTATTCTTTCTAAATTATAAATGGTTCCCATTAATTATTTTTAATTACTACATTTTATCTAGCGCAATAGATATATAAAATATCTTAATTAAATTCTATCTTAATTGAAATATCTTCCCTTCTCTTTATATCACATTCATAATTAAAACCTGAAAACCTGCCTAGAATCTTGAAAAAATAACATTTTCGGTGACGTTTTGACACACACACACACATATATATAGACACACACACATATATATAGACACACACAAGCACAAATACCTTACTCTTCATGAAACAGACACGATTCTTAAGTGGGTTGGTTCACGAAACACGTACCATTAGCATTTGACATGTATGAAAAAACGCGAACATTTTTGTGAATTTAATTACTCACAAACGTGTTGAAAAATGGTTAAGGAGTTTTATTCGCCAATGAAACCACCAACAGTTGGCCACACTGGTCCGCCTGATTTAGGCCAAAATTTGGCAACTTTGCCAATGGCGATTGGTCAACGATCTGGCTATTAGCTAGTCAAAACTTTTTTAATAAATAAAATTTCATTTATTAATAAAAATATATAAAATAATTAAAAAATTAAGAAGCTAATTAAAACACACATTACACTTTAATTAACCTACAATTACTTAATTATTACTAGAGTTAGATTATTTGTTCTAACTAATATGTAAAATAATTATCCATTTAATTAGTAAATGATAGAGCTTAATTTATATATATCTTTTATTAATACTTTCTATAATATTTGGTTAATTTTATGATGAATTTAATGGATTTGGTTACTTTATGTGTTGTAGATGTTGAAAGTAGGTGTTTGAAGAAAAGTGTGCTTAAAAGCTAAATTTAGTGGAGCAAAAACCAAAAGACCATCAGTGCTTAGGCGTGGGCACAACTAAAGCATTGAAGTCTGGGCAAATTTTAGGCAACCACTTGGGCTTCAAAAGAAAACCCGAAAGGCCCAACAAAAAAAACAGAAGGGGAATACATTAGTAGCCACCACAAGATCATCTCTTTCTTTTTCCATTCTTCATTCATTCTTTCTTTCTTTCCCTTTTACTTTGTTTTTCATCAATGATGTCAAACAACTAAATTCATCTTCTAGTTGAAGGATAATTGAAGGATGGTTCTACAACAATTGTGAGACTTATTGTTTTTAATGTTCTTGTGAATTCATGGGTATTTGTTTATTTCCTGCAATATATTATTTATGATTGTGTTGTTGAATTAGATAATTAGTACCGTTATTTGATTGACAATATAATTTATCGCTAACTAGAACATCAAGGTTTGATTGTTTTAGTAAAGTAGCAATTGGCATGATTATTGCTTGCTAAGTGATTCAATTGTGTCAAGGGATAAACAATCTAATTAAAACAACCATGGTATGAGTTTGTTTGTTAGAATTGGGTTTCTCTCAATCTTAAGGCTGTGGGTAAATTGAATTCTATGGTGGTACCTAGATTATTTACTAACAAAAGAAGTAATTAACGAGGGTCTCTTAATTGCCAACAAAATAAGGAGAAATTGGTTGCTTGGTGATATTAAGTGACTATAACCAATTTATTTGTGGATTTATGAGATTAATTTTGTGTCAATGACCAATTGAATGAACCAATCCTGAAATTATTCCTTTAACTAGATCTTGTTAATCATTGAATTCTACTATTTTAAATTCTGCATTAATTAATATATTTAGTCTTAATTTGTTAATTTGCATTTTTGCATATTTAGTATTGTCCTTAAACAACCCCCAAATCATTTTTGTTGAGAGATAAATCCACCATTCCCTGAGGAGACGACCCGACTCACGCTATACTTCGAAAGGTTTGAGAGTTGGAATTTATTTTTAGTGGTTTAACGACACACCAGTAAAATAAATTAATACGCATTAGTTGAGATAAAGAATTTCACCTTATAATAATTATCCATTTTAATTTCCTATTAAGATCTATTAAGATCTTAATATTTACTTAATAACATCTCATTCCAATTCACACAACAAAGAGCCCAATTTATCCGGCAATAATTCCAACTCAACCTTGTACCTCTTCATTCTTCTAGAGCAGCAAGCACCCCAGCTAAAGGAAACCTTGCATAGTTTTATAAATTCAATACTGCCTCAATAAAAAACTGAAAATTTTGCATTTTTTTAAAGTAAAAAATTAATTGTATTATTATTAATTTATTGTTGGCAATTTTGTAATATATTAGAAAATTCCTATTTATAACTATGAATCACTTATTTATAATATTACTAAATATATTATTTTAATTTTCCTATTTATAGTCAAAATAAGTTGTTAGATTCTGAACTAGAGTGAGAATTGGTTATTGTCTGTTACCTATTTTGATTAATTGTATTGATTATAAATATTGGTTGTCGGGTTATTTGTGACTTGAAAAGAGGGAAAGGTAAAATTGATGGAGTCTAAACATAATTTGAAAAGGACAAGTTTGTCTTCTTGATTTAGTTTAAGCCACTCATATTTGTTAACGTTAAACATTCAACTTTTATGTATCTTTTAGTGGTAAACAAAATTCAACTTGGGTGTACTGTGTGGCTATTAATTTAATATCAGGGTGTGTTTGGCTCACGTGGGGGAATGGGAAAGGTAATAGAAATGATAGTAGTGAGGAATGATAGTGGGGTCTTTCATTATAATTTTGCTGGTTGATTTGTATTGGGGAATAGGAATGATTACTAAGGGTGCGCCTGGCTCACGTGGGGGAATGGGAAAGGTAATGAAAATTATAGTAGTGGGAAATGATAGTGGGGTCTTTCATTATAATTCTGCTGTTTGATTTGTGTTGGGGAATGAGAATGATTACTAATAATAGTGGTTGGTTTGTGCTGGGGAATGGAAATGATTATAAATTAATTGTAATAATTAGTATTAATTAATTAGTTATTATTAGTTAATTATTTATTATAATATTAATTAATTAATTATTAATAAAAATATTATTGATTAAATTAATCTTAAGTAATTAATTATTTATAAATTAATTAATATTAATTATAATAATTAATATTAGTAAATGAGATTAATTAATTATTAAGTAAATTAATCTTAATTAGTTAATTTATTATTACTTAATAATAATATGTTGATAATAAATTAATTAATATTAATTATAATAATTAATATTAATTAATTAATTAGTATGAGTTAATTTTTTTATTATAATATTAAATTAATTAATTATTAATAAAAATATTATTAATTAAATTAGTCTTAATTAATTAATTAATATTAATTGAATTAATTAATTAGTATTAGTTACTTAATTAATTAGTAATAATTAGTAATTAATTAATATTATCAATTAATTATTTATAAATTAATTATACATTAACTATAATAATTAATATTAATAAAATGAGATTAATTAATTAATTAATATTATTAAGTAAATGAATGATTAATTAAATTAATCTTGATTAATTAATTTATTATTACTTCTAATAATAATAAGTTAATAATAAATTAATTTATATTAATTATAATAATTAATATTAGTGATATGAGTTTGCTACTTAATTAATTTAATAATTGATTAATTACATTAATTAATTAATTAAGTAGCAAACCCATATTCTTAACTTTCATACCCCCCAATATTGGGGGATATAAGGATATACTAATATTAGTAAATGAAATATATTGTCAAGTGAGTTAGAGAGTTCCATTTCCTTCAACCAACCACCCTCAAACACTATCAAACTCATATTTCCATTTTCAAACCCTCACACCAAACACCCCCTCAAAGTATCAAAACTCAATTTCAGGTATTCATTTTTGTCCACAACCCAACCGCCATCCCTATGTCTATTTTGGAACTCTTTTTCGGTAAACGTAATTATCTAGGGATTTGCTCTTTTTCACGTTTTTCAATCGATAGAAATAAAGAATTTAATTTGTTAGAACCAACAAATTGACAAGCATGAACGAGGAGTAAACGACAATGGGTTTTTTCCTTTTTTTTTTTAGCCAAATTAAATGTTACTGAATTTGGATTTTTTTCAAGATTCTGTGTTCTCAAATCTTACTGCAAGACTGATCTCTATCACAAGTTTGGTTGGAAGCATTATAGTAATATAGTCTATGTTACAAGGATTACCGGCTACAGATTTGGTCAAATAAGAAAATAAAACTTCACACGTTTGGCCATTTCTTGAAAAAAATATTTTACGTATGTACTGTACGTAAAATGAAGCAATCACATACGATGAAGTTCGACTTGAATCCAGCACACCTGCAATACTAACAATAGTGAATTCATTTTTAGGTTTTGGTATTGGGAAATTACTTCGATAATTTAGTTAACGTTGTATAATGTACAAGTAGCTAAAAATATATGAAAATCTCTTTGATACCTATACGTGAGTATTTATAGAGGTCGACCAGAGGTATCTCAGAGATGGTACTGCAACAACCGCGATTTTCTCGAGGCGGAACGCGGCCTTCTAATATAAATTACATTTTTCTCACACAAGTCATTACTGATTTGACTACTTATGCAATAAGTTATACACGTCCCACAGCATTAGGGCATCATCAATAGCCCCTTTTTTTCAATTTGGGGCCTAACCACATAAAAGCCAAGTCAGCAAAATGAACAGTGCAATAAACAGTGCAAACTTGGCAATGAACAGTGCAAGCCAGGCTCCTTTGCCTGGCTTCTGCACGGGCCAGGCAAAGGAGCTTGGCCCCAATTTTTTTTTTTTCCGTTTTTCTGGCCAAAACGATGCCGTTTTGCGTCCAAACGACGCAAAACAGGGTCGTTTGGAGCTTGTGTCAGACGTGACGGCGCGCGCCACGTGTCCGGCCGTTGCAATTGTTTGCAACGGCCAAAATGTTATTAATTTTTTTTTAAAAAAAAAAATTTACCAAAAAATAGGAAATATTTTTCTCTACAAATTGATATGCACTTTGTCTATTTTTAGAGTAAAATATGGTATTTTTATTTTCTATTCATTGTTTTAAGTATTTTATGTTTAATTTAGAGTATTTATTTTTATGTTTTAAATATATTATTAATTTATAGTTTTAATGTAATGTAAATTTATTTTTCATTATTTGTTTTAAGTATTTTATGTTTAATTTAGAGTATTTATTTTTATGTTTTACGTATATTATTAATTTTTAGTTTTAATGTAATGTAAAAAATTTTTTTATTGATTTTTTTACGTATTTTATATTTAATTTAGAGTATTTATTTTCATATTTTAAGTATATTATAAATTTTTAATTTTAAGGTAATGAAAGTTTTTCCATTAATTGTTTTTAAATATATAATGTATGATAAAAAAATTATTCATGCTATTAAGAATTTTATATTTAATTTATCACATTTATGTTCATGTTTCAAGTATATTATTAAATTTTAATTTTAGTGTAATGTAAATATATTTTCCATTAATTGTTTTAAGTATTTCATATTTAGTTTAGAGTATTTATTTTCATTTTATGTATTTCATTTTAAATTTAGAGTATTTATTTTCATTTTTAAGAGTATTATTAAATTTTAATTTTAATATAATGTAAATTTATTTTCTATTGATTGTTTTACGTATTTTATATTTAATTTAAATTCATGTAATGTAAATTTAAGTTTTTCATGTAATGTAAATTTATTTGTCAAAAAATATTTTTAATAATAGTCCAAAAAATTATTAAAGTTGTATTATTAAATGTATTTTTAATTTTAATATAATGTAAAAAAAATTGATAATAACTGCATGAATAGTGCAGGCCAGGCCACTAGCGTGAGTAAATTTTTTATAATAACTGCATGAATAGTACTGACCTGATCACAAGCTGATGTGGCACTGATGTGGCTGAATGAGCTCTGGCCCCAAAAAGGGGCCACCGTTCATGCCCTTAGGGCATGCACCATAGCCCCTTTTTCCTAATTTGGGGCCTGGCCGCAAAAATGCCAAGTCAAGAAATTGCGACTTGGCAATGGCTGATGCAAGCCGTGCTCCTTTGCTCGGCTGACGGGCCAGGCAAAGGAGCCTGGCCCCAATTTTTTTTTTGCTGTTTTCCAAGCAAAAATGACGGCTTTGTGATTCCAATACGTTGGCAACCCACACTTTTGTACACGTAAATTGAGACTCAAAAATGCTTTAAACAAGTGACCGTTCGGCATTCACGTGTACTTTCCGTTGCAAATTGTCCAACGGTTTGCAATGGCCATTTGAGGCTAAAATTTATTTATTTTTTTTTTAAAAAATCACCAACGGTCATAAAATTTCATCCTCTATAAAATGAGATGCAATTTGCATATGTTTGGGTCAAAATCCGAATTTCATATTTTTCAAACTCTCTCAAAATCTCTATTTTCTTCCAACAAAATGAATCCTCCTAATCCTTTTGGAAATAACCCACTATATGGAAATAACCCTTCATTTTATAATCCATCATATAATGTTGGTCACTTTGTTTCTAATTCTCAAAATCCTACCCAATTTCCCCAAAACTCACCCCAATTTCCAACTAGTTTTCCAATAAATCCTACAATGTTTCAAGTTCAAGGGTTTCAACACCACATGATGTCCAATTTCAACCATCAACCAAACCATGAAATTCCTATAAATGTTGATAATGAAGATGGCTCCGGAGACGACGGAGAAATGCAAAATAAGGCAAAAAAATGGTCACTTGAAGAAGACACGGCTTTGATTTCGGCATATATTCACATCACAACAAATCCGATTATAGGTACGTCTCAAAAGAATTCTATGATGTGGAAGAATATCCTTTCACAATATAGGGCGGCTCGGGAAGACAATGCAAACATCAATCCCAGAAATGTGGCCCAGATTAGAGCTCGGTGGAGGAGAATTTCTTCAACTGTGTCAAAGTGGGTTGAAATTTTCGCAGAGTCGGAAAGGTTGAAAAAAAGTGGAATGAACGACGAAGATGTGCTTCGAAACGCACTCACCATATGGGAGCATTCGAATAAGGGTTCAAAGTTCCAATTTATGGAGCATTGGAAGTTGTTGAGATCTTTTCCGAAATGGGAATCCTGCATTGGAAGAAATGTTCCTACTTCCAATGTACCATTTGATGATTCAAACACCCCCGAAACACCACACACCGCTAGTAGCGGGAAGAGATCACGCACAGATGATGATTTTATCAACCTATCATCTCCAATTGGCGAACAAGTTCCGATCAATTTAGAAGACACTGCTACTAGTCCTCTAAAACGGCCAATAGGGGTGAAAAAAGCTAAAAGTAAGAGAAAACATACGGTCGGTATACAACTTTTTCCGGAGAGTCCGAGCATTGATAGGCTAGGCTTATCATTCTAAGAGAGGATAGTGGTCGAGAGGGAGAAGATTGCTTTGGATATGAAAAAATTAGATGTCGATAGAATTGCTCATCAAGAGCAAATGGAGGCCGAGAGAATGAAAATAGAGGCCGAGAGAATTGCTCATCAAGAACAAATGGAAAGGATGAAACATGAGCAAAAGTTTCAAGCTTGGCTTACTTTTGCGAATTGGAAGACAACTTATCAAACGCAGAAAAGAAAATGTTTTATAAGCTTAGCGAAAGTTTAGGGATGTAGTATTATTTTATTTATTATGTTTTAGTATTTAATTTAGAGTATTTATTTTCATGTTCTAAGTTGATTATTAAATTTTATTTTAAACGTATTTTTAATTTTAATGTAATGTTATTTTATTTTCGATTAATTGTTTCCATTAGAGTATTTATTTTCATGTTTTAAGTGTATTATTAATTTTTAATCTTAAAGTAATGAAAGTTTTTCCATTAATTGTTTTAAGTATATAATGTATGATAAAAAAATTAATCATGCTATTAAGAATTTTATTTTTAATTTATCATATTTATTTTCATGTTTCAAGAATTTCATATTTGCTTTAGAGTATTTATTTTCATTTTACGTATTTCATTTTAAATTTAGAGTATTTATTTTCATTTTTAAGAGTATTATTAAATTTTAATTTTAATATAATGTAAATTTATTTTCTATTGATTGTTTTACGTATTTTGTATTTAATTTAAATTCATGTAATGTAAATTTAAATTTTTCATGTAATATAAATTTATTTGCCAAAAAATATTTTTAATAATGGTCCAACAAATTATTAAAGTTGTATTATTAAATGTATTTTTAATTTGCGTGAATAGTGCAGGAGGGGCCAGTAAATTTTTATAGTTTAGCGTGAATAAATTTATATTGCAGATGTTCGACGCGTACTGCGATGTGTCTGAATGAGGCCTGGCCCCAAAAAGGGGCCACGGTGCATGCCCTTACACTGTCTTCAGTTCGGCCTTCTAGTAAAGGCTGCATTTTGTCGTCCAAGACTGCTACTGATTGGCTCCTGGCTGGAGCCGCATGTTTTGAACGATCCCACATCAAATTTGTGTGATTATCGTTGGCTTCTGTTTAAAAAAAACAAAAAGACTACTACTAATTGGGTTCCTGTGTGGTCGCTCGGGCCTAAACCTTGCCTTCTGGAGCCTTTTCTTCTATTATAAAATAATTAATTTATTATATTCATATCAATATACAACTGAAAAAAACAATAGTCTATCTACATACAAGAAATAAATAAAGATAATTTTATTTATTTATTTATTACATTAAAATTAAAAATATAATTAATATATAAATAATTTTTTTATCTCAAGAAAAAACTGTTGTTGGGTCAAATCTCAAAGTTAATTTTGTTATGCCAAACTATATAGGGATAACCTTACAAGTATTATTGATATAGATTATCATTCATAACAATAAATTGCAAAAGAACAAAAAAAAAAAAAACAAAACAAAACAAAAAAAGACTGACTACCCAAAATCATGATAAACTATTGTCGAGATCTTGCCATATTGAGGTGTGGATTTGTGGCCTGTTGCCAGTTGTGTCTTTTCTTTGCTTATGATAGTTGAAATGATTTTATGCAATTTAATAATCTTAATTGCCGATGAGTACCTAAAATCATGATAAAGTATTCCTGAGATCTTACCATATTTAGGTATCGACTTGGGGCTTGTTGCAAGCTGTACCTTTTGTTTGCACATCATGATTTCAATCTCTCGTGTCGGATCTAAAAGATTAGGTCAATGACGAGTTTGGCTGTATGTTAATGATAGTGTTAGAATTATATAAAATTTGATCATTCATTTTGATACATGTTACTACAATCTCATATTTCACTTAACAAACATTTTAACCTCGTCAGGAGAGAGAAAAAACAATAATTTAGGCTGTTTTAAACAATAAGAAGAGGAAAGAAATTATATTTTTGACATATTTAGTTTTGACGGTTTAAAATTTATCACTAATTTAAATATCAAAATATTTATCTTGACAATAAAATGGGATCTGTTTTGCAAATGTAATTAAGTGTATATTCATTTCGAATCGAGTATCATACCAATTGAGGTAGTTATTTTAATTCCAAAAAATATTAAAAAAATAAATAAAAAGAAAGAAAAAGTAAAAATTGGCAAAACTAAAAATGCATTTTCTGCTCTTGAAAATTTGGTCCCCTAACACAAATATAGTCACTAGTACTGAGCAAGAACAAATTTGGTTCCAGCATTTGTAATCTCAACTGAAAGTGGGCAATTAACATAAAAGTTCATCAAACAGGCAGACTAAATCATTGTGAGACATGTTTAAGATCAAAACAACTTAGAAGATTAATTGTAGAGGATGGAAGAAATCTAAACCAGCCATAAAATGAGTATTCCTTCAGGGCTGAAAAAGTGTTATTAAATATATAATTTATATTTATATCTTTAATTTTTAATTATAGTTTACGAGTATTGCACCTTATCCCATTATGCAATGTACATTAGGTTTAACCCATAAAAGGTGCTGTAGATAACAAGTATGTTTGATCTACCTTCCAATGATTTCAAATTTCAAATATGAATACATTATGATGACACCAAATAAAGGGTAGAAAAACATTAATTTTTGTATTTTGTTACTTTTGGCTAACCAATAGTCTTAAAACGAATTTCAATATTGAAATATCTATCTCAAAAATCATTTCGAGATCTGTACCATGTTGGAGTATCTATTTCGAAAATTATTTCAAAATTTGTATTGCAAACTTATTTTCAATCAAAATGTTTGGAAATCGTCTACTTTGAATCGGGTGACGAATATTCTCTTTATTAATAGTCATACATAATTATTATTAATAAGGATATTATAAAAATTTTATTATAAAGGTAAATCTTTTTTTTGGGTAAAAAAATATTTTAGATTTTTTTTTGAAACCGAAAAAATAATTAAATGCGGAAATATTGCAATTTGCAAAAACCTTCGTGCAAGTTGCTTTTCTGATCGGTAGGAACGGAACATTCGACCAATCAATTCTTTATAGGGACTACATATGTTCTCACAAGACATTTGAATCTTGGGGATGCCTCGAAAAAAAAGAAAGAAAGAAAGAAAGAAAGAAAAAGTCTAATTCTTATTCACTTAATTGACTAATTACATGATAGTACGAGAAACAGAAAAAATTAGGGACATGCTCATGAGTAGATTTCCATTAGTCATTCAAAAATCTTATTCTGAAAGAAAATAATAAGAGAGATAGATGATTAAGAAAATGATGAAAGAAAAAAAATAGTGAGAAAAATTACGAAAAAAAACGTAAAGTGAAGAAAGAAAGAAAAGTAAAAAAAATTATAAGAGAGAAAGTAAAATGAGAAAAATGATGATAGTTTAATATTGAAGATAAAATTAAAATAATATAATAAAAATATTTACTGAATTTTAAGTAATAAATAATTATAAGGAAGGTAGTTAATTAACGATTATTTAATTTTCTACAATTATTAGTAAATTCTATTACTTTTTTTTTTCTAACTAAACACCAAATAATGAAATAAATCCCATTAATTAATTTCATTCTCCCCAATCAAGCACCCATGAACTTCCATGTAATGTGTGGCTATCAATTTAATATCGAAGTATCAATACTCTTTTGAGTTCTTCATTCGTCAAACACTGAATTATAATTATTTATATCTGATTTGGTCCTTTGTCCATAACCCAACCACCATCCTTTTGGCTCTTATTTGGAACCTTCGGTAAACGTAATTATCTTGGATTTGCAGTTTTGCACGCTTTTCCATCAATAGAAATAAATAATTTAATTTGTTAGAGCAACATAAACAGTTGAAGATATTGACAAGCATGCACGAGGCCTAAACCTAAACGAAACTGCATTTTTTTTTTTTTTGGTTTTTGTCCAAATTAAATGTTACTGAATTTGGATTTTTTTTTTCCAGATTCTGTGCTCGCAAATCTCACTGCAAGACGGATCTTTATCATGAGTTTGTTTGGAAGCATTATAGTAAAATAGTCTATGTTACAAGGTTGGGCTAATTTCATTTTGTCATCTTGAGATTTGGTCAAATAAGAAAATGATAGTATCTCATTTAGCTTGCAAAATAATAAGAATAATATTTAATTGCTACTATTACTACCCTTTCTATTTTTAGTAACAAATAAAATAAAATTAAAATATTAACAAGATTACTCATTATTTTCTATTTTCTCATCCCATAAATCTTATTAAATTCTTTGTTGTTGACTATTAAAACAACAAAATTTTGACTAACAATAATAGAGTAATTGTTATCACTGCATTTTTTACATAGAGATTTTTAATGTTAGTAAAGTCTAAATAAATATAAAATTTTAATTTGAAAAATTAAAAAAAAAGGTTATTTATGTTGGATTTAGATAAGATAATTATATATGAAAAATTGATTTGAGATTTAAAAAATATTTCAAGAATATATAATTTGTCATATGAAGGGCATATTTGGTATTTTAGCCAAAAAAATTTAAGAGCCAATGGTTTATGTTATATGTTTGGTCATTCATAGAGAAAATATATCATACATTCGTTATACCATATTGAATGGAGCAGGCACACACAATTAAAGGAAATAGATTATAATTTAAGAGAACAGTCTATTTATATGCAAGGCACAAAATAATAAAAATTTATATAATTGAGATATTACACTAAAAATAAAAATACAATAGACATATAAAATATTTTTTTCTATTTCATGAGAAAATCGTTACTAGGTCAAATCTCAAACTTAGTTTTGTTATTTGGCCAAACTATACAGGGTAAATGTAATTAACCCTTACAAGTTACAAGTATTACATAATAATTGCAAAAGCATCCCCAAAAAAAATAATAATAATAAAGGACTCAATTATTTAAGCATATTTTAGTCTTGCATGGCGTCAATGCGTGATGTCCCATGAGTCACGTTGGAATCCACCGATAGTTAAAATGATTTGGTCTAAGTACGCAAAATTATTAAAAACTACTGTTGAGATCTTGCCATAAGGTATCGATTTGGGGCCCGTTGCAGGGTGTATCTTTTGTAGTTTCAAATAAAAGTGGGTAATTAACATAAAAGTTCATCAAATTGGCAGACTAAATAATTGTGAGAAATGTTTAAGATCAAAATAACTTAGAAGATTGATTGTAGAGGATGGAAGAAATCTAAATGAGCATAAAATAAGTATTTCTTCAGACATGAAATAACTGTCATTAAATATATAATTTTATATTTTTATTTTTAATTTTTAATTATAGTTGATGAGTACTGAATCTCAATCTATCTTACGAGACCCCTAAAATTCAATCATAAAGATTTTAGTAAATAATAAGTATATTTGATTTCAAACTCTTGTGATAACACATTCCTATGAACTTTGATTTCAAGTATAAATATGTTAGAATGACAACAAGTTAAATAGAGAAAAACTCTAATTATTGTATTCTCGTGTTCTTAAATTATGGGAGTGTTTAACCCGGAACCATATCGAACTCATCAATTCATAATGGGGACTACATTTACAGGCCGTTTGGTATGAGGGTTTGGGAGGGGAATGGAATACTATAGACTAAAAATGGGTGTTTGGTTTGTGGGTTTGGGTTTATTAAAACCCTCCCCCATGGTTTTTGGCAAAACCCAGGCCCCCCCCCCTCCTTTCTTCCAAACCCACGCAGCTGGGTTTTGTTCCTCTCTTGGCCTGAACTTTGAAGTGACGCATACCAATGGCGCCACACACATGGGTTGCAACCCTATGGTTTGCAACCCCCATTTTACCTTTTTTTTTATTTTTTTTAAAAACAAATTTCACTAATTTATAGAAAATATTTTTCTCTACAAATTGACATGCACTTTGACTATTTTTTGAACAAGATATAATTTGTTAAATATCATATAATGTAAAATACTATTTTTATTATAATTTTAATATAAAATTTATTCCATTCCATTACAAAATAATACCAAACAACATAATTATTATCATTCCATTCTATTCCAAACCTTTCCATTCCACAAATCTATTCCATTCCTAAACCCATCATTTATACCAAGCGCCCCCTTACTCTCCCAAGATATTTGAATCTTGGGGACCCCTTTAAAAAACAAAAAGACTAAAATTCTTATCCACCTAAAAGACTTTATTTTCCTGTCAGAGGTTGACAGCAACTTTAACGTGATTCATGTCATCTTTTACTCTCTGCATCTTCCCGCTTATAAAAATACGGTTTGGCTAATTGCTATGCACACAAAAAGATAGAAGCCATATGGATTTGGCCAGAAACATTAGCAATGATGCTGATTCTAATGAGCTACTTGCAGCTCAAGCTCACATATGGAATCACATATTCAACTTCATAAACTCAATGTCACTCAAATGTGCAGTTCAATTAGGCATCCCAGACATTATTCACAAGCATGGTCGCCCCATGACCCTTGATCAGTTGATCCATGCCCTTCCCATAAACCATGAAAAATCCCAATTCGTCTATCGTCTAATGCGAATTCTAACCCACTCGGGCTTTTTGGTCAAGGAAAAATTCAGGGAAAATGATGAAGAAGAGGGTTATGCACTTACTCCTGCTTCTAAACTGCTGTTAAAAGAGAACCCTTTAAGTGTGACACCATTTTTGTTAGCCATGCTTGACCCACTCTTGGTGAGTCCATGGCATCAGTTCAGTCAGTGGTTTCAAAATAGTGACACAACCCCATTTAGTACTTGTCACGGGAGGCCATTTTGGGAGCTTGCAGCCCACGAACCGAGGTTAAACCAATTCTTCAATGAAGGAATGACCAGCGATGCCCGTCTGGTTGGTAATCTGGTGATAAAAAATTGCAAAGATGTTTTCTTGGGGTTGAATTCAATGGTGGATGTTGGAGGTGGAACTGGAACTTTGGCTCAGGCCATTGCTGTTGCTTTTCCTCACTTGAAGTGTACCGTGTTAGATCTTCCTCATGTGGTTGATGGCTTGAAAAGTAGTGAGAATTTGGCCTACGTTGGAGGTGATATGTTTGAAGCCATTTCCCCTGCTGATGCTGTTTTATTCAAGGTACAATTCTAGCATATCCTAATTAGTTAATTTTCTCTCTGAATTAATTGTATATAGCAGTTTTGTTGATCTTCTTCTTGACAAAGTAAAAAAACAACAATAACTTATTAATTAGAAAAAGTACAGGAATTCATTCAAGTCAAGAATAGAAGTTCAAGATTTTGGAATGACTGTTTCGTGGTGTTTAGATGACAATTTAAGAAGTGTTTTCCACACCATTCATACATAATCTTTCTTCATATACCAACTAATTATATAATATACAAGAGTAAGTGCCTTAGCAATTGTCATAAGCAATAAAGAGTCTATATTAAGAAATAATTGTGAATAATGTCATTATGCCAAATAAATAAACAAACAAACAAATACGTTTGGTCGATTCTGTCAATGTTGCTTCTAACTTAGGTTTTAGTTTCAACAAATGTATATTTTTTTTATGGTTTGGAAATAGTATGTGTGATGAGACAAATTGGACTAACTCTTGTCAATTCTTATTCAAATAAATGAAATAATGCAGTGGATATTGCATGATTGGAGTGACAATGAATGTGTACAAATACTCAAGAAATGCAAAACGGCAATTCCCAGCAGGGAAAAGGGAGGCAAGGTAATAATTCTTGACATGGTGATCACCAAAGACCAGCGCAAAGGAGATGCTAGTGATGAGGAACTTGAAACTCAACTTTTCTTTGACATGCTGATGATGATTCTAGTCACAGGAAAAGAGAGGAATGAGGAAGAGTGGGCAAAACTCTTCTCTGAAGCTGGTTTCAGTGACTATAAGATTACTCCTGTATTGGGATTAAGATCTCTCATTGAGGTTTATTACTAGTATTCTTAAATTTTCTGAATGTGTATGATATTTTTGTATTTTTAAAAATAGTCATTAAATAAAATAAAAATATATATATTAAAAAATATAAAAAATAACTTAAAAAATGTAAAAATACGTTGTAGAATTGGAAATCATACACGCTTCTGCTTTGTATTGTCCTTTGTTCTTGGACAATGGTGTACCTCGAGTGAGGGCTTTCATCACCTTGAAAATGTTGCTTTTTCTCGGAAAGATTGGGCAATATATGTTTGATATATTTCATCATGATGCTGCATCATCGTGAATAAAGATCTTAATTGTATACTGTATGTTTTTTCTTGCATTAATTAATAGATGCCTACCATTATTCACCATACTCTTCATTTGCACTGCTTCCATCAATCAACACATATACATTGGAGAAATTTAAACCAGACAAATTGACTAAATTTTGTGATATCTGGTGGACCTTTGCCAAGAATTTTCAACTATCTAATGATCCTCATGCCGGGGCAAATGAGAGTGGTTGAGTATAATGTCTTGGTCGAGAACTAATTCATAAATTTCAAAATTTGTCATCACTAGTTAAAAAATAAAAATAATAATCAATTTGAGTCAAATCATTAGTAATTCACCTTCTAATATTGTAGCGTGTATATAAATTACATTCTAAAATATATTTTTATGTTTTTTGAAATAATAATTAATAATTATAAGATAAAGTATATTTAAAAGGTAAAAAATATATTAAAAAGTATGAAAATATGTTTTTATAGTTTAATCCATATAAACTATTACATGCAATGCACATTGTTTTGAATTAATCACAAATCATGCGGGTTAGCATGCCAGAGAATCCAAGCATTTGAATAACCAAGAGACGCCAAAGTTGCATCCCTGCAGCCTTATATGCACTTGTCATTTTTTTTTTTTTTTGAATTAACCATAAATCATGGGGATGGGATAGCATGTCAGAGAATCCCAAGTATTTGATTGAATATCAAGAAAGGCCAAAGTTGCAGCGCTATAGCCGGAAGCTTGTTGCTAAATTGTAAGAGAAAGAGAAGGATCTTAATATGGAAAATATCTAAGTTATTAGGGTGTGCATACACTGAGTTTTAAAATGTAATTTTTATATTTTTTAAAATAATAATCTGAAAATAAAAATATATTTAAAATTTTAAAAAATTGTAAATATGTATTTTGAGAATGCTATTAGCAAACAGTTTGCACTTCAGCGATGACTTGAAAATAGAGGTCAACAAGAAGGGGTTCGAAATGGTCGTGGATGAAGGCTTCTTTAGTGCTACTCTCTGGATCTGATGACATGGGCCACTGGAATCGATTAGGCAATCAAAGTTGCCCCACTATCGTTAGATTTGTTTTCATTGTCAGATTTTTATTTATTTTTAATTTGTTTGATAGTCACCTCTGCTTTTCAATTTTTTCAAGATTGAGTTGTTAGGGTGAATTAGTACTAACATTTTCATATGGTTTAAACTCGGCCAGTATGTTTGTTAAAGCAAAACTAAGTTCAAGATTTAACGAGCACGATATCTTTCTCTTTATAAAGAATATTTTATACGTTTATTGTATTTTTATTTTTAATATAACAACTTAATAATATAAATAAATAAATATATATATACCTTTTCATAAACGGACTATTCTTTCTAAATTATAAATGATTCCCTTTAATATTTTTAATTACTACATTTTATCTAGCGCAATAGATATATAAAATATCTTAATTAAATTCTATCTTAATTGAAATATCTTCTCTTCTCTTTATATCACATTCATAATTAAAACCTGAAAACCTGCCTAGAATCTTGGAAAAAATAACATTTTCGGTGACGTTTTGACACACACACACATATATATAGACACACACAAGCACAAATACCTTACTCTTCATGAAACAGACACGATTCTTAAGTGGGTTGGTTCACAAAACACGTACCATTAGCATTTGACATGTATGAAAAAACGGGAACATTTTTGTGAATTTATTTACTCACAAACGTGTGGACAAATGGTTAAGGAGTTTTATTCGCCAATGAAACCACCAACAGTTGGCCACACTGGTCCGCCTGATTTAGGCCAAAATTTGGCAACTTTGCCAATGGCGATTGGTCAACGATCTGGCTATTAGCTAGTCAAAGCTTTTTTAATAAATAAAATTTCATTTATTAATAAAAATATATAAAAGAATTAAAAAATTAAGAAGCTAATTAAAACACACATTACACTTTAATTAACCTACAATTACTTAATTATTACTAGAGTTAGATTATTTGTTCTAACTAATATGTAAAATAATTATCCATTTTATTAGTAAAATAAATTAATACGCATTAGTTGAGATAAAGAATTTCACCTTATAATAATTATCCATTTTAATTTCCTATTAAGATCTATTAATATCTTAATATTTACTTAATAAAATCTCATTCCAATTCACACAACAAAGAGCCCAATTTATCCGGCAATAATTCCAACTCAACCTTGTACCTCTTCTTTCTTCTAGAGCAGCAAGCACCCCAGCAAAAGGAAACCTTGCATGGTTTTATAAATTCAATATTACTGAAATTTTTGCATTTTTTGAAAGTAAAAAATTAATTGTATTATTATTAATTTATTGTTGGCAAATTTGTAATATATTTGAAAATTCCTATTTATAACTATGAATCACTTATTTATAACATTACTAAATATATTATTTTAATTTTCCTATTTATAGTCCAAATAAGTTGTTAGATTCTGAATTAGAGTGAGAATTGGTTATATTCTGTTACCTATTTTGATTAATTGTATTGATTATAAATATAGGTTGTCGGGTTATTTGTGACTTGAAAAGAGGGAAAGGTAAAATTGATGGAGTCTAAACATAATTTGAAAAAGACAAGTTTGTCTCGTTGATATAGTTTAAGCCACTCATATTTGTTAACGTTAAACATTCAACTCTTATGTATCTTTTAGTGGTAAACAAAATTCAACTTGGGTGTGCTGTGTGGCTATTAATTTAATATCAAAGTATCAAAACTCAATTTCAGGTATTCATTTTTGTCCACAACATGACAACACAACCACCATCCCTATGTCTATTTTGGAACTCTTTTTCGGTAAACGTAATTATCTAGGGATTTGCTCTTTTTCACGTTTCTCAATGCGATAGAAATAAATAATTTAATTTGTTAGAACCAACAAATTGACAAGCATGAACGAGGAGTAAACGACAATGGTTTTTTTCTTTTTTGTTTTTTAGCCAAATTAAATGTTACTGAATTTGGATTTTTTTCAAGATTCTGTGTTCGCAAATCTTACTGCAAGACTGATCTTTATCACAAGTTTGGTTGGAAGCATTATAGTAATATAGTCTATGTTACAAGGATTACCGGCTACAGATTTGGTCAAATAAGAAAATAAAACTTCACACGTTTGGCCATTTCATGAAAAAAATATTTTACATATGTACTGTACGTAAAATGAAGCAATCACATACGATGAAGTTCGACTTGAATCCAGCACACATGCAATACTAACAATAGTGAGTTCATTTTTAGGTTTTGGTATTGGGAAATTACTTCGATAATTTAGTTAACGTTGTATAATGTATAAGTAGCTAAAAATATATGAAAATCTCTTTAATACCTATACGTGAGTATTTATAGAGGTCGACCAGAGGTATATCAGAGATGGTACTGCAACAACCGCGGTTTTCTCCAGGCGGAACGCGGCCTTCTAATATAAATTGCATTTTTCTCACACAAGTTATTACTGATTTGACTACTTATGCAATAAGTTATACACGTCCCACAGCATTACACTGTCTTCAGTTCGGCCTTCTAGTAAAGGCTGCATTTTGTCGTCCAAGACTGCTACTGATTGGCTCCTGGCTGGAGCCGTATGTTTTGAACGATCCCACATCAAATTTTTGTGATTGTCGTTGGCTTCTGTTGATTAAAAAAAAACAAAAAGACTACTACTAATTGGGTTCCTGTGTGGTCGCTCGGGCCTCACCTTGACTTCTGGAGCCTTTTCTTATATTATAAAATAATTAATTTATTATACTCTTATCAATATACAACTGAAAAAAATAATAGTCTATCTACATATAAGAAATAAAAAAAATAAAATAAAATAATATAATTAATTTATTACATTAAAATTAAAAATATAAATAATATATAAATAATTTTTTTATCTCACGAAAAAACTGTTGTTGGGTCAAATCTCAAAGTTAATTTTGTTATGCCAAACTCTATAGGGATAATCTTACAAGTATTATTGATATAGATTATCATTTATAACAATAAATTGCAAAAGAACAAAAAAAAAAAACAAAACAAAACAAAAAAAGACTGACTACCCAAAATCATGATAAACTATTGTCGAGATCTTGCCATATTGAGGTGTGGATTTGTGGCCTGTTGCCAGTTGTGTCTTTTCTTTGCTTATGATAGTTGAAATGATTTTATGCAATTTAATAATCTTAATTGCCGATGAGTACCTAAAATCATGATAAAGTATTCCTGAGATCTTACCATATTTAGGTATCGACTTGGGGCTTGTTGCAAGCTGTACCTTTTGTTTGCACATCATGATTTCAATCTCTCGTGTCGAATCTAAAAGATTAGGTCAATGACGAGTTTGGCTGTATGTTAATGATAGTGTTAGAATTATATAAAATTTGATCATTCATTTTGATACATGTTACTACAATCTCATATTTCACTTAACAAACATTTTAACCTCGTCAGGAGAGAGAAAAAACAATAATTTAGGCTGTTTTAAACAATAAGAAGAGGAAAGAAATTATATTTTTGACATATTTAGTTTTGACGGTTTAAAATTTATCACTAATTTAAATATCAAAATATTTATCTTGTCAATAATATGGGATCTGTTTTGCAAATGTAATTAAGTGTATATTCATTTCGAATCGAGTATCATACCAATTGAGGTAGTTATTTTAATTTCAAAAAAATATAAAAAAAAAAGAAAGAAAAAGTAAAAATTGGCAAAACTAAAAATGCATTTTCTGCTCTTGAAAATTTGGTCGCCTAACACAAATATAGTCACTAGTACTGAGCAAGAACAAATTTGGTTCCAGCATTTGTAATCTCAACTGAAAGTGGGCAATTAACATAAAAGTTCATCAAAGAGGCAGATTAAATCATTCTGAGACATGTTTAAGATCAAAACAACTTAGAAGATTGATTGCAGAGGATGGAAGAAATCTAAACCAGCCATAAAATAAGTATTCCTTCAGGGCTGAAAAAGTGTTATTAAATATATAATTTATATTTATATTTTTAATTTTTAATTAGAATTGATGAGTATTGGACCTTATCCCATTACGCAAAGTATATTAGGTTTAACCCATAAAAGGTGCTTTAGATGACAAGCATGTTTGATCTACCTTCCAATGATTTCACCTAATTGAAAGAAAGAAATGACAGAAAGAAAGAAAGAAAAAGTCTAATTCTTATCCACCTAATTGACTAATTACATGTTAGTACAAGAAACAGAAAAAATTAGGGACATGCTCATGAGTAGATTTCCATTAGTCATTCAAAAATCTTATTCTAAAAGAAAATAATAAGAGAGATAGATGATTAAGAAAATGATGAGAGAAAAAGAATAGTGAGAAAAATTATGAGAGAAAAAGTAAAGTGAAAAGAGAAAGAAGAGTGAAAAAAATTATAAGAGAGAAAGTAAAGTGAGAAAAATTATGATAGTTTAATATTGAGGGTAAAATTAAAATAATATAATAAAAATATTTATTGAATTTTAAGTAATAAATTATTATAAAGAAAGTAGGTAATCAACGATTACTTAATTTTCTACAATTATTAGTGAATTCTATTACTTTTTTTTTTCTAACTAAACACCAAATAACGAAATAAATTCCATTAATTAATTTCATTCTCCCCAATCAAGCACCTATCAACTTCCATGTAATGTGTGGCTATCAATTTAATATCTGATTTGGTCCTTTGTCCATAACCCAACCACCATCCTTTTGGCTCTTATTTGGAACCTTCGGTAAGCGTAATTATCTTGGATTTGCAGTTTTGCACGCTTTTCCATCAATAGAAATAGATAATTTAATTTGTTAGAACAACATAAACAGTTGAAGATATTGACAAGCATGCACGAGGCCTAACCCTAAACGACCATGCTTTTTTTTTTTTTTTTTGGTTTTTGTCCAAATTAAATGTTACTGAATTTGGATTTTTTTTCCAGATTCTGTGCTCGCAAATCTCACTGCAAGACGGATCTTTATCACGAATTTGTTTGGAAGCATTATAGTAATATAGTCTATGATACAAGGTTGGGTTAATTTCATTTTGTCCCCTTGAGATTTGATCAAATAAGAAAATGATAGTATCTCCTTTAGCTTGCAAAATAATAAGAAGAATACTTAATTGCTACTATTACTACCCTTTCTATCTTTTTTTTTTTTTTTTTTTTCTGAAACGATAGTCTATTAAAAAGAGGCACAATAGCCAATTTACAAGCCACAATGGCTAAGATAGTTTAAGTGTTGCAGAATCAAAATAGCTTATAACTCCAAAACAAAAGCCCTTAAAAAGGACAAAAGGCCCACAAGGGGCAAAAACCCTTTCTATCTTTAGTAACAAATAAAATAAAATTAAAAAATTAACAAGATTACTCATTATTTTCTATTTTCTCATCCCATCAATCTTATTAAATTCTTTGTTGTTGACTATTAAAACAACAAAATTTTGACCAACGATAATAGAGTAATTGTTATCACTGCATTTTTTACATAGAGATTGTTAATGTTAGTAAAGTCTAAATAAACATAAATTTTTAATTTGAAAAATTGAAAAAAAAAGGTTATTTATGTTGGATTTAGATAAGATAATTATATATGAAAAATTGATTTGAGATTTAAAAAAATATTTTAAGAATATATAATTTTTCATATGAAGGGCATATTTGGTATTTTAGCCAAAAAAATTTAAGAGCCAATGATATATGTTATATGTTTGGTCATTTCATAGATAAAATATATCATACATTCATTATACCATATTGGTGCAGGCACACACAATTAAAGGAAATAGATTATAATTTAAGAGAGCAGTCTATGCATGATGTCCCATGAGTAATTAAACCTTACAAGTTACAAGTATTACATAATAATTGCAAAAGCATCCCCAAAAAAATAAAAATAAAGGACTCAATTATTTAAGCATACTTTAGCCTTGCATAGCGTCAATGCGTGATGTCCCATGAGTCAGGTTGGAATCCACCGACAGTTAAAATGATTTTGTCTAAGTACGCAAAATCATTAAAAACTATTGTTGAGATCTTGCCATAAAAGACCCCAGGACTTGGCCCAACGGTCTTCCTTAGGGTAGGAACGGCAGTCCCTTTTGAAAAAAATACGGCCTGGCTGCATGAAGCCAAGTCAGCAAAATTGCTTACTTGGCGTGGAAAGTAGCAGCTAGGCTGCATTTGGTGGCCTCTGCACCGGCCAGGCAATGCAGCCTGGCTGCATATTTTTTTTTTGCTTTATTCGGACCAAAACGATGCCGTTTTGCGTCAAAACGACACAAAACGGCATCGTTTTTGGTCAGCGGTTAGCGCGTCAGTGTAGGCGCGCTAACACACATGTCAGCACGCCTGCGCTTTTTTTTCCTGAAAATGCCCCTCAGAAACGACGCCGTTTGGCGTCTTGAAGACGCCAACCGGCGTCATTTCTTTTTCTTTTTTTTTTTAAAAAGAGCTGACAGGCACTTCAGCGCCTGTCAGCTCTGCGACGTGACGCGCCCCCACCACGTGTACTTCCCGTTGCAAACTGTCCAGCGGTTTGCAACGGCCATTTCAGCCCTATTTTTTTTTAAAAAAAATTACCAACGGTCATAAAATTTTATCCTCTATAAAATGAGATGCATTTTGCATATATTTGGGTCAAAATTCGAATTTCATATTTCCCAAACTCTCTCAAAATCTCTATTTTCTTCCAAAAAAATGGATCCAAATTCTTATGATTTTGACTCAATTTTTTCAGAAATGGACAAGTTGTTAGATGAAATTTGTGTGCAAATTTACGAAGCTAGTGTAAATGCGCAAAATGCAGAACATACTACAAGGCCTAGAAGAAGGCATAGACGAAACGAAAATCCTAATCGTCGTCCAGATAAAAATCGAGAAGCCAGTCAAATCCGCCTTTGGAATGATTATTTTGCCAAACATCCTATATACGATACTAGGCAATTCAGACTTCGATTCAGAATGAATAGAAGTCTCTTCTTACATATAGTGGAAGGACTACAAATTTCTCCCTACTTTCAACAACGAGCAGACGCAACCGGTAGAATGGGTTTTACAGCTTTGCAAAAATGCACAGCTGCATTACGAATGTTGGCCTACGGTAGTTCTGCGGATTCAATTGATGAGTACTTGCGCATTGATGCGACTACGTCCAGAGAGTGCATTTCCCATTTCTGTTAAGGCATTATCGATGTGTTTGATGCTGAATACTTGAGGAGGCCAACTCCTGCAGATATGAGAAGGCTATTACATATTGGTGAAATGCGCGGATTCCCGAGCATGATTGGAAGCATTGATTGCATGCATTGGGCGTGAAAAAATTGTCCAGCGGCTTTGAAAGGAATGTATCAAGGGTGTGATAGCGTAGCTACATTAATACTCGAGGCTGTAGCTTCCCAAGATTTATGGATTTGGCATGCATTCTTCGGTACTCTAGGTTCATGTAATGATCTAAATGTGCTTTATCGTTCCCCTATGTTTAATGATGTATTACTTAGTAGGACATCGACTGTTCAATATACGGTTAATGGCCATGAATATGACATAGGATACTACCTTACAGATGGTATATATCCCAAATGGGCGTTTTTCATCCAATTAATCCCAATACCACAAACAAATAAACATAGATTATTTTCCCAATGCCAAGAAGCCGCTTGAAAAGATGTTGAACGGGCGTTTGGAGTGCTGCAAGCACGTTGGCGGATAATTAAAAATTCGGCACTCGCATGGGATGGGAGTATATTGCATCGAATCATGAATGCATGTATTATAATGCATAACATAATCGTCGAGGATGAACGGATTAACTATGAACCTTACGTTGATCCTTCAACATTTATTGGAGAGCAACCAGAAAGCAGCAATCGTAATGCTCTGCAATTCTCGACGGAGAGAGTTTTCAACATAAATAATTATTTGATGAACAGGAATCAACTTCGCAACAAAGAAATCCACAATGAGTTGACAAATGACTTGATTGAACACATATAGGAGTGTTTTGGTGGAAATCAGACATGAGACTGGAAATTATTTTGAGTATTAATTTTCATTTTTAAGTGTATTATTGCATTTTAAATTTAATGTAATGTTACTTTATTTTCCATTAATTGGTTTTTGTCTTTCATATTTCATTTAGAGTAATAATTGTGAACATTTATTATTAAATTTAAATTTTAATGTAATGCCAATTTATTTTCCATTAATTGTTTTACGTATTTCATATTTAATTTGGAGTATTTATTTTCATGTTTTAAGTGTATTATGTCATTTTAATCTTAAAGTAATGAAGGTTTTTCCATTAATTGTTTTTAAGTATATAATGTATGATAAAAAATTATTCATGCGTTTAAGAATTTTATATTTAATTTATCATATTTATTTTCATGTTTCAAGTATATTATTAAATTTTAATTTTAGTGTAATGTAAATATATTTTCCATTAATTGTTTTAGTTTTAATGTAATGTAAATTTATTTTTTATTAATTATTTTATGTATTTCAATTTTAATTTAGAGTATTTATATTCATTTTTAAGAGTATTATTAAATTTTAATTTTAATGTAATTTAAATTTATTTTCTATTGATTGTTTTACGTATTTTATATTTAATTTAAATTCATATAATGTAAATTTAAGTTTTTCATGTAATGTAAATTTATTTGTCAAAAATTATTTTTAATAATGGCTCAAAAAATTATTAAAGTTGTATTATTAATGTAAAAAAAGTTGATAATGACTGCGTGAATAGTGCAGGCCAGGTCACTAGCGTGAGTTAATTTTTTATGATGTCTGCGTAAATAGTACTGACCTGACCATAAATTAATGTGATACTGATGTGGCATAAATAAAACCTGACTGGTTTCAAGAGTTACCGTTGATGCCCTTAAGTTTGTTCTCCGGGAAGGTCGCATCGAGCCTGACCGCTGCTGGTGTGGGGACTACATTTACTCTCCCAAGACATTTGGATATTGGGGACGCCTTTTAAATAAAAAAACACAAAAAAAAAAAAGTCTAATTCTTATCCACCTAAAAGTCTTTATTCTCCTACAGCAACTTTTAACGTGATTCATGTCATCTTTTACTCTCTGAGTCTCTGCGTCTTCCCTGCTTATAAAAATACGGTTTGGCTAATTGCTATGCACACAAAAAGATAGAAGCCATATGGATTTGGCCAGAAATATTAGTAATGATGCTGATTCTAATGAGCTACTTGCAGCTCAAGCTCACATATGGAATCACATATTCAACTTCATAAACTCAATGTCACTCAAATGTGCAGTTCAATTAGGCATCCCAGACATTATTCACAAGCTTGGTCGCCCCATGACCCTTGATCAGTTGATCCATGCCCTTCCCATAAACCATGAAAAATCCCAATTCGTCTCTCGTCTAATGCGAATTCTAACCCACTCGGGCTTTTTGGTCAAGGAAAAAATCAGTGAAAATGATGAAGAAGAGGGTTATGCACTTACTCCTGCTTCTAAACTGCTGTTAAAAGAGAACCCTTTAAGTGTGACACCATTTTTGTTAGCCATGCTTGACCCACTCTTGGTGAGTCCATGGCATCAGTTCAGTCGGTGGTTTCAAAATAGTGACACAACCCCATTTAGTACTTGTCACGGGAGGCCATTCTGGGAGCTTGCGGCCCACGAACCGAGGTTAAACCAATTCTTCAATGAAGGAATGACCAGCGATGCCCGTCTGGTTGGTAATCTGGTGATAAAAAATTGCAAAGATGTTTTCTTGGGGTTGAATTCAATGGTGGATGTTGGAGGTGGAACTGGAACTTTGGTTCAGGCCATTGCTGTTGCTTTTCCTCACTTGAAGTGTACCGTGTTAGATCTTCCTCATGTGGTTGATGGCTTGAAAAGTAGTGAGAATTTGGCCTACGTTGGAGGTGATATGTTTGAAGCCATTCCCCCTGCTGATGCTGTTTTATTCAAGGTACAATTCTAGCATATCCTAATTAGTTAATTTTCTCTCTGAATTAATTGTATATAGAAGTTTTGTTGATCTTCTTCTTGACAAAGTAAAAAAACACAATAACTTATTAATTAGCAGAAGTACAGGAATTCATGCAAGTCCAGAATAGAAGTTCAAGATTTTGGAATGACTGTTTCGTGGTGTTTAGATGACAATTTAAGAAGTGTTTTCCACACCATTCATACATAATCTTTCTTCATATACCAACTAATTATATAATATACAAGAGTAAGTGCCTTAGCAATTGTCATAAGCAATAAAGAGTCTATATTAAGAAATAATTGTGAATAATGTCATTATGCCAAATAAATAAAAAAATAAACAAATACGTTTGGTCTATTCTGTCAATGTTGCTTCTAACTTAGGTTTTAGTTTCAACAAATGTATATTTTTTTATGGTTTGGAAATAGTATGTGGGATGAGACAAATTGGACTAACTCTTGTCAATTCTTATTCAAATAAATGAAATAATGCAGTGGATATTGCATGATTGGAGTGACAAAGAATGTGTACAAATACTCAAGAAATGCAAAACGGCAATTCCCAGCAGGGAAAAGGGAGGCAAGGTAATAATTCTTGACATGGTGATCACCAAAGACCAGCGCAAAGGAGATGCTAGTGATGAGGAACTTGAAACTCAACTTTTCTTTGACATGCTGATGATGATTCTAGTCACAGGAAAAGAGAGGAATGAGGAAGAGTGGGCAAAACTCTTCTCTGAAGCTGGTTTCAGTGACTATAAGATTACTCCTGTATTGGGATTGAGATCTCTCATTGAGGTTTATTACTAGTATTCTTAAATTTTCCTAAAGACATCTGTTCAATAAGTTTGAAAGTTCACAGGTATAATTCTGCTGCTACTTTATTTTCAATAGCCTACCACCTAATCTTAATTTGCCTACCGCAAATTTGACATTCTTTGAACACTCACGCTTTCATTTATTAAATGGGTAGATTAAAAATGGGTTCATTAAATGGATTCTATATTGAGTCGATCCATCCATTGTTTTCTTTATTTATGTTGGTTAAATTTCCATGCAAGTTAGTGCTCTCATTGGATCATTGTGCTTAGTGATAACAATTGTTTTTTAATTTTAAATATTGGTGATACATTATTTAGTTATTCTCATGAGATATTGTTGATTTGGGGACCAAGAAATACCTCAAGCTAACTAGAAATACCTCAAGCTAACTAGTTTGAGGAGTTTAATTTGTGAATAAATTTTGTGCATTGTGTTTTACGGTGGTCGTTCCATTTATGGAAGTCTTTTAAACTTTACCATATAGCACATGAGAATACTTGCCATGGGAGGACGTTTTGGGAGCTCGCAGCCGGGCGGTGAATCCCCGGCTGGTTCGTAATATGGTGATAAAAAATTTGCAAAATAATAATTGTGAATCTACTATGAACACGTACATATCAAGAAATAATTTTGCATAATATCATTATATCAAATAAAAAAATAAACTAATACGTTGGGCACATTGTGCCTATGTTGCTTCTGAGTTATAAGTACGTTGGCATGGTGATCGCCAAAGACCAGCGTAAAGGAGATAGTAGTGATAAGGTTGAAACTCAACTTTTCTTAAAGCATGCATGATGGTGTTATGGCGGCTGCATAAGATATTGCTGGTCTTATGATGTTTTATAATTTTTTTTTTTGAATCTTTGTGGTGTTTTACAAGTACAAATTGTAAAGAATATATATAATGAATTTATTCTGATTTATGTACTTTCTCCGTCTCAAAAAAATAAAAAAAAATCTACGTTTGATTGAAGTATAACTTTGTATTAGTTATTAATTACATGTACAATTCATAAAATGTACCACTAAATATATAATTTTATATTTTTGTGATTACTTTTTAATTTTGAGTGTACATAATTATTATTAATAAGGATAATTTAAAATTTTCGTCTAGGACTCTTTTTTGGAAATAAGAAAAAGTTTTTATAGTGGATTCTTTTTTTTTGAGGACAGAGGGAGTATAGCATTTTTTTAAAATTAATTTTCTTATTTTTTTTTATTTAATTCATATTTGCTAAGTTTCACACTTTTTCTGTAGTTACTGAAGTGCACTCCATATTTTCAATTTTACATTTGTTTATTTTAAAATTTTTCTAACCTAATACCCCATTCTAATCTTCTAACTTAGCATCAAATCTAAAAAAGTAATGAAGAGAAAATATCGAAATGAAGGTGGATGTTAAATAGAGTTTAAAATAAGTACATTTTGCTTCACCACTCCATTGATGACTATGTCCTGCCTTTTCTGATCATTTGGGTGAAGTAACTTTTTCCAAAACTATTTGCAGATAAAAAAGTGTATGGGATCCCTGCTGCTTGAAAGGCACTCCTGATCTGCTTCCTTTTATTTAGGAATTCTTGGAAAGGAGGCAATTTTGGGATGATTTTAGCCAAAGTATAAACTAAAATCAAATTACCAAATTCAGTAGCTAAATTTTAAACTTTTTAAAAATCAAACACCGAATTAAAATTAAAAAAAAAAAAAACTCCGCGAGGCCTGAATTAATTTTTTGGGCTTGCTACGCGTATGACTTTGCGTATTTCTCATATTGGTTGATTAGGCCTGAAATGGATGCAGATGAATTATTGACTTGCTTAAATTTCTTGATTTTTTTTAATGAATTTCTTGCCGACATTGAATTATTGGCAATTTGTGCGTGATTCATGTGATCCATAGTCCCATACCCTACTTAATTATAAACTCTCACCAAGATTAATGCACACAGAAAGGATAACAACCAGCCATATGAACATTCTTATAAGTCAGAAAAATGGATTTGGCCAGAAATGATAATTACAATGAGCTTCTTGCGCTCAAGCTCACTTATGGAACCATTTATTCAACTTCATAAATTCAATGTCCCTCCAATGTGTAGTTCAATTAGGCGTCCCAGACATCATTCACAAACATGATCAGCTGATGTCCCTTGATCAATTGTGTTGGGAAAAAATGATATCACAATCTTGTGAACTTGCGAGGAAACAACTAAACACGAACAAAACAACAACACAACACAATTTTAATGTGGAAAACTCCCTCAATATGAAGGATAAAAACCACGGGACCGATCTTGTAGTCCACCCAAATTTTCACTATATAATTTTAGATACAAAACCTAATTCTAACTCAACATATGAGTACCACAATTTCCATAAATAATGGAATCAACAATATAGCAAAAACAAGCTATATCAAAGCAAGTCCAAGAAAAAAAAGATGAAGATGGTGAAATCTCATCCAAACCTCTCACACTCTATTTCTCTCTCAAAAGACGCCTACTACATCTATATTTATAGGCATCAAGTAGAGACCCAATCCAAATCAGATTAGATCAGTGTTCCAAAACACAGTAGAATTATTTAAAGATTCCAAATCCTAACTAAATTATGAAAAATACCAAATTAGAATATTATGTAAAATCATCTAATCCCATTACAATTTGGAAACCAGACATAATCCAACTCTTTTTCATACTTCCTTCCAGTTTTATACAAATGCCTACATGGGCTAGACACAAGGCCCAAGGCTTAACAAATCTCCCCCTCCAGCCCAATGAGGGAGACTGCAAACTCCAACTCCTCAATTGGAATATATGCCGGCCAAACGTTGACAAAATTCAAACTTTTCTCTAGGAAGTACCTTTGTCATCGTGTTTGAGTCATTGTTTTCAGTGTGTATTTTCTGAAGTTCTAATTCTTTAGACTCCAACTTATCACGTACCAAGTGATATCTAACATCAATATGCTTAGACCTAGCATAAAAAGTAGAGTTTTTCAAAAGGTGTATAGCACTCTGACTATTACAGAATAACACATACCTCTCTTGATTAAGGCCAAGTTCTTGCATAAAAGCTTTCATCCAAAGCAACTCTTTGTGCGCTTCAGTTTCGGCAATGAACTCTGTTTCTGCTGTGGATAAACCAACACATTTCTGTAGTTTAGATTGCCAAGCCACAGCTCCCCTTGCAAAGTTAGCCGAATAACCCGAAGTAGATTTCCTGCTATCAATATCCCCTGCCATGTCTACATCGATATAACCAATGACAATCGGCTTCTCACTCCCAAATGAAAGTTTCAATCTAGAAGTGCCACGGAGATATCTAAAGATCCACTTCACTGCATTCCAATGCTCTCTTCTAGGATTAGAAGTATATCAGCTAACTATTCCAACTACATAAGCTATGCTTGGTCTTGTGCAAACCATCGCATACATTAAACTACCCACTGCGAATGCATAAGGAACTTTCTTCATATCTTCAACATCTTTCTTGTCAGATGGACACTGTTTCCTACTAAGCTTAAAGTGTGCAACAAGAGGTGTGCTCACTATTTTAGCTTTGTCCATCTTGAACCTTTGAAGTATTTTCTCTATGTACTTCTCCTGTGACAGCCATAACTTTTTTACTTCCTGATCACGACTGATTCTTATACCAAGAATTTGTTTAGTTGGCCCCAAGTCCTTCATTGAAAAAGACTTGCTCAAAGCTTGCTTCAACTTTTCAATTCTCGAAGCATTTTGACCAACTATCAACATGTCATCAACATATAACAGTAAAAAATAAAATCATCTTCAAAGAACTTTTGTACAAAAACACAATGATCTAAAGTGATCTTCATATAGGTTTGCTCCCTCATAAAAGACTCGAATTTTTTGTACCATTGCCTCGGCGCTTGTTTTAAGCCATACAAGTTTTTCTTTAGCTTACAAACGTAGTTCTCTTTACCTTTCACTTTAAACCCGTCTGGCTACTTCATGTATATCTTTTCCTCCAAATCACCATAAAGGAAAGCAGTCTTCACATCCATTTGCTCAATCTCAAGATCAAACTTGCTACTAATCCCCAAGCAACTCAAATTGAAGACATTCACAATAGGAGAGAAAATCTGATCAAAATCAATTCCCTTCTTTTGATTAAAACCTTTAACAACCAATCTATCTTTATATCGATGATGTGAATCATTCTCATTATATTTCAATCGATAAATCCATCGATTCTTCAAAGCTCTCTTTGCCCTAAGCAAAGTGACCAAGTCAAAAGTATGATTGTCATACAACGATTTCATCTCATCTTGCATAGCATCAATCCACTTTTCCTTGTTCACATCCTCTATCACTTCTTCATACCTTTCAAGCTCACCTGCATCAGTTAGAAGAACATACTCACTCGAAGGATACTGGTAGATAGACGACAGTCTCTAGTAGACTTTCTCAGCTCAATAACTGGTGGAACCGCCTGCTGCTAAATATCAACAACCCCATCTGCCTGAGTATTACTGTTTTCTACATCCTGATGGTCATTGTGAATCTGATCATGAACATCATGCTGAGCATTATCATCAACCTGATCAAGTGATTGTCTTTGTGGCTCACTGAATGGAACCCGACCAATATCAACTAAATCAGAATCTCGGGACACTATCTTCTCTGCCCTATCAATGTCCATTATGGTCTGACCCTCAACAAATACAACATCTCGGCTCCTTACGATCTTTTTCTCAATCGAATCATAGAGCCTGTTGCCAAACTCATCAAAACCATAGCCAAGAAAAATACATTCTCATGTCTTGGCATCTAATTTGAACCTCTCATCTTTGGGGACATGAGCAAAAACTTTGCAGTCAAATACTTTTAAATGATCATAGGAAACATCCTTATCAAACCAAACTTTGTCTGGCTCATCACCATTTAAAGCAACCATGGGTGACAAGTTAATAACATGAGCAACTATATTCAATGCCTCACCTCAAAAGGATTTTAGTAATCTAGCATCTGAAATCTAACATCTGACTTTCTCAATTAATGTTCGATTCATTCTTTTAGCAATGCCGTTCAACTAAGGTGTCTTTGGAGGTGTCTTTTGACGACGAATACCATGCTGTCTACAGTACTCATCAAATGGTCCGATGTGTTCACCACCATTGTTTGAACGAATACATTTCAACTTCTTTCCAGTCTGTCTCTTCACTAGAACATGAAACTGTTTAAATGTATCTAACACTTGGTCTTTTTTCTTTAAGAAATAAACCCATTGTTTTCTTGAATGATCATCAATGAAGGTCACAAAATAAGCAGCACCACCAAGTGTTAGTGGTTTGATTGGACCACAAACATCTGAATGTACTAAAGATAATAAATCTGACTTTCTCGAAAAAGGATGACTTTTGAACAAAACTCTTCTATGTTTTCTTGCTAAGCAATGTGCACACTTCTCAAGCTTCACACTCCTTACTCCAGTGAGTATTTCTTAGCCAATAAGCTCATACCTTTCTCACTCACGTGACTTAATCGCTTGTGCCATAACTCAGTTGCATTCCCATCTTCCACAAAATTACTGAAATTCTTGGAAATTTTGGCCCACAACAAATATAAAGAAGATTCATTCTTTCCTCTAGCCACAACTAAAGAGCCTTTTGTGAGCTTCCATTGTCCATTATGAAGTATATTGCAGAAGCCCCCATCATCGAGTTTCCCTGCAAAAATCAAATTCATCCATATATCTAGTGCATGTCTAACATCTCTAAAAACCAATCTTGTTCCATTAGTAGCCTCCAGACACACACTTCCCATACCTACAACTTTAACCACACTATTGTTGCCCATCTTTAATGTGCCAAAGTTTCTCGAAGTATAGGAATTGAAAAACTCCTTCTTCGAAGTGACATGACATGAAGCTCCACTATCAATTGCCCAAATTGTCATGCCAAATTCACATTATCATCATAGCATACAATAACAAGATCATCAATAATTGTAGTAACCCGATCATTATTAGTATGATTCTTTTTCTCATTATTTTCACTCCCATTCCGCTTTTTTCTTTTCAACTGAAAACAATTCTTCTTAATGTGACCCTTTGTGCCATAGTGATGACAGTCCACATCCTTGTGCCATAATCGTGACTTGTTTCTGTTCTTGTTTTTACCTTTCAGACCTTTGCTTTGACTCCTCTCCCTACTTTCTGCAGTTAAGGCTTTAGAAAAAGAAGAAGAAAAACTTTGATTTTTTTTCTTCTCATCTCTTCATTTAGAATATCGGGAGCAAAATTACAAAATGACACACAAAACATCTCCCAAGAGTCTGGAAGAGTACCAAGTAAGCAAAGCCCAAGTACCTCATCTTCAAAATTAATAGGAACAAATAGTCCTTAAAATTTTAAGGACCAAAATTTGAAAGAAAATTTCAGAATTAAATGTTCTCATTTATGAAATTTAAAAGACTAAAAGTTCTCATTTATTTCACAAATAGTACCAAAAGTTCCGATTTATGAAATTTGAAGGACTATTTGTTCCCATTTTAAAAGTGGAGGATGAAAAAGATTATTTGTTGAAATGTGGAGGACGATTTTGGGTGTTTTCTCAAATTAATATTCATGGTTGAGAGCTGATCTATCACTCCTTGAAACTCATTCAAGTGATCGGATATGGATCTGTCTTCCTTATAACTCAATTGCATGAACTACTTCATCAGAAACATTTTATTGTTGCCAGATTTCTGCTCATATAACGACTCAAGCTTCGTCCAAAGACTCTTAGCGTGTGTTTCTTTCTTTATGTGATTCAAAACATTGTCGTCCACAAATTGACAAATAAAGCCACACACAGATTTGTACTCAATAACCCAATCAGCTTCGAACATATTTTCTGGTTTTGAATCAACAAACACAAGTAAATGTCAACGTTTCACATAAAGAAGGTCTTCCATTTTACCACTCCAAATCTGGTAATTATTTCCATTTAAATTAACCATTTTGCTCAAACACGGTTCCATCGTTCAATCCTAAAAGCTCTGATACCACTTTGTTGGGAAAAGACGATATCACAATCTTGTGAACCTGCGAGGAAACGACTAAACACAAACAAAACAACAACATAACACAATTTTAACATGAAAAACTCCCTCAATGTGAAGGACAAAAACCACAGGACTAATCTCGGAGTCCACCCAAATTTTTACTATATAATTTTAGGTACAAAACCTAATTCCAACTCAACATATGAGCACCACAATTTCCATAAATAATGGAATCAACAATATAGCAAAAACAAACTATATCAAAGCAAACCCAAGAAGAAAAAGATGAAGATGGTGAAATCTCACCCAAACTTCTCACACTCTATTTCTTTCTCAAAAGACCCCTACTACATCTATATTTATAGGCATTAACTAGAAACTCAATCCAAATCAAATTAGATTAGTATTCCAAAACACAGTAAAATTATTTAAAGGTTCCAAATCCTAACTGAATTATGAAAAATACCAAATTAGAATATTAGATTAAATCATCTAATCCTATTACAATTTGGAAACAAGGCATAATCCAACTCTTCTTCATACTTCCTTCCGGTTTTATACAAATTCCTAGATGGGCTGGACACAAGGCCCAAGGCCTAACAAATTGATCCACGCCCTTCTCATAAACCATGAAAATCTCCAATTCGTCTATCGTCTCATACGAATTCTAATCCACTCGGGCTTCTTTGTCAAGGAAAAAATCAGTGAAAATGATGAAGAAGAGGGTTATGCACTTACTCCTTCTAAACCCTTACTGAAAGATGAGCCCTTCAGCATGAGACCATATGTGCTTGTAGGTTTTGATCCACTCTTGACAGATCCATGGCACCATCTCAGCCAGTGGTTTCAAAATAATGATGAAACTCCATTTGACACTTGTCATGGGAAGGTATTTTGGGAGCTTGCAGGCCGTGATCCGCAGATCAGCCGATTGTTCAACGAATCAATGACCAGCGATGCTAGGCTAGCTATTAGTGTGGTGATAAGGAATTGTAAAGATGTTTTCTTGGGATTGAATTCAATGGTGGATGTTGGAGGTGGAACTGGAACTTTGGCTCAGACCATTGCTAATGCTTTTCCTCACTTGAAGTGCACTGTGTTAGATCTTCCTCATGTGGTTGGTGGCTTGAAAGGAAGTAAGAATTTGGCCTATGTTGGAGGAGATATGTTTGAGGCCTTTCCTCCTGCTGATGCTGTTTTCTTGAAGGTATAAGTCTTGCATATGTTAATCTCTCTCAATTAACTTAAAAAAATGCTCCACACCATTCATAATTCATGCAAAGTTGACGCGTGTTTAATGACAATTTTCTTATTTTGTTTTAGGGAGAAAAAAGGTATTTTTTATACCATTCATAATTCTTGCATAAATAATTTTTGAAATTTGGAAAGACAATAGTTCCTTAAACTATAGGGTTGATTTTATAGTTTAGTTAAATTGTAAAAAATTATAGATGTAATTTATCCAATAGTAATTAATCTTATTGTACGTTATGCAAATATGACGGTTCATATTGCATAATTGGAGTGATGAGAAATGTGTTGAGATACTCAAGAAATGTAGAGAAGCAATTCCCAACAAAGGAGGCAAGGTCATAATTATTGATATGTTGCTCAAAGATAATCATAAAGGAGATGAAGCTCATCATCATGAATCCATTGAATCTCAGCTATATATTCTATGACATGGAGATGATGGTTATAGTCGATGGAAGAGAAAGGAATGAGAAAGAATTGGCAAAACTCTTTTTTGAGGCAGGCTTCAACGGTTTTAAGACCACTTTCAGTGCTCGGTTTGAGATCAATAATTGAGGTTTATAACTAAGCACTAGCTTATATGTGTGGATTCCGTGATTAGTTCCTACAAAATGACAAGTCAAGAAAGTTGCCAAAATGTTGAAAATGAATACTAATATTACAAAAGGAAAGAGTTATCAAAATCCCTCTAAGTAATGCGGAGATTAGATTATAAAGAATTTCTAGTTATAATAGTAATTGTGAAACCACGAGGGAAGGAGTGTGTATGGAATGTTATTTTATTTTGTATTTGTGTATGTCTAAAATAGAAATTGTGATATATAATTTTTAGTTTCTTTATTTTAAAAATGTAAAAATACCATTTAAATTAAGAGTAATGATACTTTTAGTGATTAATAATCATGACTTTTCATAGTAACTAATGTGGTAAGTATAAAAAGACAAAATTCACTAATTGTCCTCCTTAAAAAATATAAAATAATAAGGCATGATTTTGTCTTTTCATACTTGCCACATCAGTCATTATGAAAAGTCACTAAAAATATTATTACTCTTAAATTAAACAACATGAATCTGTTGAGATAGAACACTTTAATGAAGGGAGGATCTTAGTATGGTATAATCAATCAGGAAGACTCAACTTCATCAACTACATTCACTTTTTGTGAGTAAATTATTAAACTGTTCAAAATCAATTATTCGATCAAAACTTGATCTAATCCGCACTATTTGATCTGATTCGATGTGAATATTTTGGATTGGATTGACTCAATTTTTATCCGATTTGATCCATTTCAGTTTTTTTTTCATATACAATATTAGGTAACTTAACTTAGATTAGAATTTTGAAAATAATAGTTTCGTATTAAAAAATTATCTATTTTTTTATGTAAAGATAATAAATAAATTTCATGTAAATATTTTAATTTGTCTATTTTTCATGTAAATTAATTTCTGTATTTTTATGTAAATATTTTAATTTAGGGTAAATTACATCTACAACCCCTGTAGTTTGTAAAAACTACCAATCAAACCCCAAGATTTGAAATATTACCAATACCCCTTTAAATTTGATAAATTTATAACATTTAACCCATTTAATCAACTAAATTCATAACATTTAGCCCCCTTAAATTCATAATATTTAGCCCCTTTAAGGGGTTATTGGTAGTTTCTCCAAATCTCGAGATTCGATTGGTAGTTTCTACAAACCACAGGTGTAATTCACCCTTTAATTTATTTTGTCACAAATTGACTAATTTTAGTTAAATAATTATTTGAATTATCAAAAATAATATTAATTTATATTTTATAACTAATGTTAGCTATTTTTGAAAAAAAATGTTATATATTTTTTTGTATTTGAATCAAAATGACCGATCTGATCCGAAAAATAAATTGATCCAATCCGATTCGTTTTTTATCCAATCCGTGATTCAAAATGAACACCCCTAATAAATTCAATTGACTAATGAAACCACATACCAGATTAAATTTTAATTAGTACTAAAATTTCATAGTTCTATACACAGTTTGGGGCATCTAAAGTCTAAACTAGAATGTAGTAATAATTATTCCACTGGATGTTTAATAAGCTCTATTAATTCTATTCCACAAATTGGAGATTGAAAATTATAAGTGTAAAGAAGCCCCTAACCATAATTCCTAAGGCGTTTCCTGGTTGGAATTAAATGGATCACACTTAAACAATGAAAATTGCAGTATCATATTGAACTATTGTCTTGCATGTGCTTCAATCAGAGTCTCCACCTGGACTCAGGACATCCTGCGCATGAGGACCATATATAGATGAGCTTTCTTAAGCAACGCATGAAACATGCCAGCAATATTAGTACTTATTTACTATGGCCGATCGTAGATGACTTTCTTTTCTTGGTTTTTGGGTTCTATAATTATAAAGAGGTTTCACGCCTGTTTAGAATGCAAAACTACACAAAAGAAAAAAACCATAAAAATTCGAACGACTTTCAAACGGCAACTGTTGAGAGTACTTCTTTAGCTGAGCTTCAGCACACATATTTGGAACCAAAACCTGAACTTCTCTAAAATGTGCAATTCAACTAGGCATCCTGGATGCCATCCAAAAGCATGCCAAGCCCATATAGCTCTTTCTGAGCTCACTTCTGCCTTCCCAATTTACCCTTCTAAAGCTCTCTTTGTCGAACGTTTGATGCAAATTTTAGTGAATGCTGGATTTTTTTCCTGAAGAAAAGGCGTGTTATGCTTTCAGGACGCCTTCTTCTCGAAGATGAACCTCTCAATACAAGAGCATTGGTTCTGATTACTCTTGATCCTGCCATGGTGAAGTGATGGAATGTATCTAGAATGATGATCCAGCCCCATTTCATATCAGGAAGAGTTTCTGGAACTATATGTAATGCCTGTGAACCCTATTGGGAGAGATACCCAAAAGCAGAATTCTCGTTCTTCTTCTTTGTGTGAACTATTAGGAAACTATTAAATGAAATATGAAGTAACCACAATGCAAATATAAAATCAACACCAACACCAACCCACAAGCACAATAACACAATCAATTTTTACGTGGAAAACCTCCTCAATGTGAGGAGTAAAAGTCACGGGACCAAAATCTACCAAAATCTACACTATAATCAAACAATGGGTTACACCGTTCTTTCTAGATACAACTAGAGGCCTGAAAACATCAACCAAATATCAACCATCAAGAATTATAATTCTTCGCATTCAGAAATAGTTCAGAAAATTAACTAGAGAAAAATTGTGAAAATATTCTCACAAAACAGGTAGCCATGAATTTGATACCGTTTCTTCAAATCGGAAACTCCAAATGCTAATCCCAACAATCAAAACCAAGATCAACGTCTCATGAACCCACTGACAAAATTTGAGCCAAATTGGACCACGGATTACCCTCCGATCGATACTTTGATCAAAACTATGCAAAGAAGAAAAAAGTTTTTTTTTTCTTTCTCATTGCCGCCGCACTTTCTTTCTTTTTTCTTTTTTTTCTTTTTCTGCTGTTTTTGTTCTCACGGTTGTAACTTTGACCTAGTTTTCCTTTTTATATTTTTAAATTGGATTGGGCTCCACTTGAGAGTGGCCCCAGATCCAACAAATCTCCCCCCCCCATGATCAAATGGAGGGCATTGCCATCCTGGCAATCATACGACAAGCCTCAAGTTTTTGTTTTGGTAGAGTCGTTGTGAGCATATTAGCATCATTCTCATCAGTGTGAATCTTTTCAAGATACAACTGTTTTTATTCAAGAACATCTCTAATCCAATGATAACGAACATCAATATGCTTCGACTTAGCATGAAAAGTAGAGTTCTTACCAAAGTGAATCACACTTTGACTATCGCAAAACAACACATAGCGATCTTGCTTGAAGCCAAGCTCCCGCACAAACTTTTTCATCCACAACAACTTTTTACATGCTTCAGTTGCTTCTATATACTCGCTTCAGTGGTAGAAAGTACAACACACTTTTGTAACCTTGATTGCCAAACCACAACTCCCCCTAAGAAAGTAACCAAGTACCCTCGAAGAGGACTTTCGACTATCAATATCTCCAGCCATATCTGAATCTATATACCCAACCAATGATGGTTCATTAGTTCCAAAACAAAGTTTAAGTTTAGAAGTACCAACACAATATCTCATGATCCACTCCACTGCATTCCAATGCTCTTTCCCAAGTTTTGATAAAAATTAGTTGACAACACCAACTGCATGAGGTATATCTAGTTTAGTACATACCATGGCATACATCAAGCTACCAACCACTGAAGCATATGGAATAGTTGACATGTATCTTTTCTCTTTTTCTGTAGAAGGGCTTTGTTCAATGCTCAATTTAAAGTGAGAAGCAAGAGGAGAACTAACCACTTTAGCCTTATGCATACTGAACCTTTGAAGTACTTTCTTAATGTACTTCTTCTGTAATAGCCACAGCTTCTTGGCATGTCTGTCTTGATCAATTTTAATGCCAAGGATCTATTTTGCTAGCCCCAAGTCTTTCATAACAAAGGATTGGCTCAACTGCTTCTTCAACCTGTTAATCTGAGAAGCATTCCTACCAACAATCAACATATCACTACAAGAAAATTGCATTTTTCCGACGGACAATTTCTGACGGCAAACCCAGCTTTCCGTCGCAAATTTTAAGATTTCCGACGGTTTTCCGTCGGAAACAATCCGTCGGAATAACTTTCGTCGCAAAAACTTTTCCGGCGGTCAACCGTCGGAAATCGTTCGATTTTCGACGGATTTCCGTCGGAAATTATGAGAAGTAATTAAAAGAAATAAATAATTTCTGACGGAAATCCGTCGGAAAAAAAATAACTTTTTTTAAAAAATAAGTAATTTCCGACGGAATTCCGTCGGAAATGAAATAATTTTTTTTAAAAAAATAAATAATTTTCCAAAAAATATGCCAAAAAACAGCGGCAGGAGAAAAATTCCAGCAAATATGCCAAAAAACAATTCCAGAAATGAGATGCACACAAAATTCAAGAAGTTGGATGACCAATTGCACAATAAAATCCAGAAAAGGGCAAACAAAATCCAGAAAAGTTGGATGACCAAGATGCTCCCCACTATCCAAGCTCATATATTTGTTTACATATTCAGGGACACACATTGAAGTTTCAAACTTGTGTGGATACGGATTTTTCCCAACTTCCTTTTGAGTTGCAAGAGCTTTATCAATTTCCGCTTTTTAGATCATCAACCAAAGAAAAAACCACAACAAGACAGAGAACATGCCATGACCATCACTTTATCCATCTCTAAAAGATACCAATGACAAGTTGAAAGAAAAAGCAAATTCTAATTCATCATAATGTAGGTAGAACCGATCACAACTTCCGGCTTGGGAAAAACCCCATACGGTATAAAACAAGTAAAATTGATCTAAAATAAGTTTTTTTCTATGAGCTATAAATAACAAAAAAAAAAAAGTTTTAAAAACATATAAAAGTAGAAGAGAAAAACAGACTTGCGCTTCTTCCTCCAAGCTTTCTTCTTTCCACCAGTGGCACCCATTTTGTGCATGGAATCCTGCGAGATACCTATACACACAATCAAAAATAACAACTGTATCAAAGGCAATTACTTTGGAGGTGAACAAAGTTTAGAAACCCAGATAATAATTGAAAGGTTTGAGCATACCCATCTTGAATGAGAGCTGAGCGGAGCTGCGCTTCCTCTCTGAGTTCCACCACCTCCGCTATCTTCAATCTCCTACGAGAGGCAAGAGGGGTGGGCGGGAAGGGGGGGGGGAAATGGGAGGGAGGGGGAAAAGGGGGTTTTTTTGGGGCAAAGTGAGGCGGGAGGGGCGGGCGGGAGAGAGGGGGAAATGGGAGGGAGGGGGAAAAAGGGGGGGTTTTGTTTTTTATCTAGTGTCACATTTCCGGCGGATATCCGTTGGAAAGAGTAATTTTTTTTACTTTTTGGAAGGAATTCCGACGGATTATCCGTCGGAAATTTTTTAAATTTTTATTTTGAATATTACCGACGGTAATCCGTCGGAAATTTTTAAATTTTTTTAATTTTTGACAAGAACTTCCGACGGATTGTCCGTCGGAAATTTTTTAATATTTTATTTTGAATATTACCGACCGTAATCCGTCGAAAAGTTAAAAGTTTCCGACGGATATCTGTCGAAAAATGTCGACCCGTCGAAATTAAAATTTTTAAAATTTTTTTTAACATTCCGACGGATTTTTCGTCGGAAATTTTTTAATTTTTTAAAAATTATTTCCAACGGAAATCAGTCGGAAATATAATTTTCTTTTTTATATGATTTTGTTAAACATTCCGACGGATTTTCCGTCGGAAAAGTTTGAAAAATAAATTTTTTTGAAGATTTTCCGACGGAACATCCGTCGGAAATATTTTTTCCGACGGACATCTGTCGGAAATTTTGCTGCCGGACTCCAGTTCGCTTTTTCCGACGGATGTCCGTCGGAAAGTTCCGACGGATTAATATCCGTCGGAAATTTCCGTCGGAAATTGAGACTTTTCTTGTAGTGTATCATCAATATAGAGCAAAAGAATAATAAAATCATCATCAGAGAATTTTCACACAAAAACACAATGATCAGAGTTTGTCTTTCGGTAGCCTTGCTCCACCATAACATACTCAAATTTTTTATACCATTGCCTTGGTATTTTTTTTAAGCCATACAAACTTTTCTTTAGTCTGCAAACATAGTCCTCTTTTCCTTTTACTTTGAAACCCTCTGGCTGCTCTATGTTGATCTCTTCTTCTAAATCACCATGTAAGAAGGCTTTTTTCACATCCATTTGTTCAACCTCTAAGTTTAAACTCGTTGCTAAATCGACTACCACACAAATGGATGACATCTTAGCAATTGGAGAAAAAATTTCATCAAAATCAACTCCTTTTCTCTGGTTGAATTCTTTGACAACCAATCTTACCTTTAGGTAGTTTCACCAATTCAAATGTATGATTATTATACAAGGATTGTATCTCATCTTGCATGACATCTTTTCACTCTTCTCGATGTTCATCTTCCATATCTTCTTCAAAGCTTTCTGGTTCTCCCCCATCAGTCATTAAGACATACTCACCTGGGGAATATCTCCCAAAGTGTTGACTTTCTCTAGTGGACCTTCGTAATGGAACATCTTGACTTGATGAATCAGAATCATAATCTACCTCAACTTGTCTAGAAGCATCTACATCGAGAAAATCATGGTGATCGTCACAAACTATTTCTTTAACATTCTCTCGCACCAACGTTGAAGGAACTGGATCCAAATCAACTGGAACAATTGAATGAGACATTGTCTTCTCAATGTCTGTTATGGTATGATCTTCCATAAAAACAACATCCCTACTTCTGACAATTTTGTTCTCAACTGGATCCCATAACATGTAGCCCAACACATCTTGGCCATAGCCCAGAAAAGTGCATTGATGTGTTTTCATGTCAAGTTTTGATCTTTTATCTTTGGGAACATGCACAAAAGCTTTACATTCAAAGACACGCAAAAGATTATATGAAACATCCTTACCTCTCCAAACTCTATCTGGCACATGAGCACCTAGCGTAGAAGATTGTGAAAGATTTATCAAGTGTACAATTGTAACTAAAGCCTCACCCCAAAATGATTTTGGCAAGTGTGACTGTAAAAGCAAACATCTAACTCTTTCAACCAACGTTTTGTTCATTCTCTCAGCCAAGCCATTCAACTAAGGAGTTTTCGGAGGAGTCTTCTGATGCCGAATACCCTGTTCTTTGCAATGCACATCAAACGAACCTGAATACTCAGCCACATTATCTATTTTGATACACTTTAGCTTCTTCCCTATCTGTTTCTCAACTGAAGCCTGAAAAAGTTTGAAAACATCCAAAACCTGGTCCTTCATCTTCAACAGATATACCCATAACTTTCTAGAATGATCATCGATGAAAGTCACAAAATACGAGCAATACTATGTGTTTTTGTCTTCGTGGGACCACAAACATCAGAGTACACCAAATCAAGTACTTCTGGTTTCCTTAAAGGAGGATTAGTTTTAAATGAAACCCTGTTTTGTTTCCATGCCAAGCAATATGAACACTTTTTCAAACATGTGCTCTTTATTCCTGAAAGGAGATTCTTCTTGTCTAGAACAGCTTCACACCTCTGAGAACTAACCTTGTGCCATTGTTAGTCTCCAAACAAACATCTTCAATACCAACAACTTAACCAAGTCATTGTTTCCCATCTTTACATATCCAAAGTCACCAGTTATATAGGATGTAAAGAAATCTCTACGAGATGTAGCATGTGTAGAAGCACCACTATCAATCACCCAACTAGGCTCATCACAAGCAAAGTTGACAACATCATCATGGCATACAATTAAGCTATCATCACAGGTTGCAACAACATCATCACTATCGCTGTCTTCATTCTTCTTTTCCTTGCTTTTTTCTTCTCATTTTTCAACTTCCGACAATGCTTCTTGATATGACCTTTCAAAGCACAATGGTAGCACTCAATATTTGCAAACTTGTTAGACTTGCCTCTACTCTTGTCTTTGTTTCTTGGACCTTGACTTTTACTTTTGCCCTTTGTCTCAGTCACTAATATCTCTAACTGTGAAGTAGTACTTTGTGTCTTTCACCTGACCTCCTCATTCAGAGTACTAGTTTTTGCCAATGCCATTGCGACAACACCATTTGGAGCTAAATTAGTCACAATTGTTCTAAACGTTTCCCATGAATTTGGAAAAGTGTCAATAAACCATAATCCCTGAACCCCATCATCAAACTTGATCCCCATTCCAGATAATTACTTAATGATCCATTGGTAGGTGTTCAAGTGATCTGTAACCGAAGTTCCATCATTATATCTCAAGGCCATCATCTGCTTGATAAAAAACAAATTTTTTTTTTGATTGTACGAGAAGACGACTTTTGCAATTATTCCACAAAGAACATTCATCAGTTTCTACTGAGATGTGGTTCAAAACATTATCATCTACCCACTGCCTGATATACCCACACACTTGACGATGCAACAGTTTCCAATCATCATCACTCATATTATTGGGGTTTTGAGATTTAAACATAGGTAAATGATAATTTTGCATATAAAGGAGGTCTTCCATCTTAGCACTCCAAACTTGGTAATTCTGACCTTTCAAAGTAATTATCCTACTTGTATTAGCTTCCATCTTCAACACAACACAAACAAATAGCAACATCACTCTGATACCACTTGTTGGGAGGGATATCCAAATAGTAGAATTCTCGTTCTCCCCCTTTGTGTTAACTATTAGGAAACTATCAAATAAAATATGAAGTAACCATAATGCAAATATAAAATCAGCAGCAACACCAACCCACAATCACAATAACACAATCAATTTTTACGTCAAAAACCTCCTCAGTGTGAGGAGTAAAAACTACGGAACTGAAGTCCACCTAAATCTCCACTATAATTAAATAATGGGTTACACCACTCTCTTTAGATACAACTAGAGGCATGAAAATATCAACCATCAAGAATTATAAATTCTTGGCATTCAAAAATAGCTTAGAAACTAGAGAAAAACTATGAAAATATTCTCACAAAATAGGCATTCACAAATTTGATGTTGTATCTTCAAATTAAAAACTCTAAATGCCAATCTCAATGATCAAAACTAAGATCAGCCCCTTGTGAACCCGCTGACAAAATTTAAGCCAAATCTGACCACGGATCACCCTCCGATCGACACTTTTATCAAAACTATGTAAAGAAGAAAAAATTCTCTTTTTTTTTTCTTTCTTACTGCCATGCGCGCTTTCTTTGTTTTTTTTTTCCCCCTTTTTCTACTGTTTTCTTTCTAATGGTTATAACTTTGCCCTAGTTTTCCTTTTTATATTTTTAAATTAGATTGGGCTCCACTTGAGAGTGGCCCATACCCAACAAACCCAAACTTGGCAAGGTTGCTGGTTGCTGAGTGCAAATATGTGTTTGGAGGGTTGACATCTTTGGTGGGTGTTTGAGGTGGCACTAGCACAATTGCCAAGGCTATTGCAACTTGAAATGCACTGTGTGTGATCTCACAAATGTAGTTACCAATCAAGAGGGAAACGCAAAGAACTTGGACTTTGTAGCCGGAGATATGTTGAACAAGGTTCCGTGTGCCAATGCAATCTTACTCAGGAATAACATAAGATTAATAGTGATGAGTCCGAGGGAGAATAACATAAGATTAATAATTATTGTCAAACAGTGGACTCACCAATTTTGTACAGATTTTTTACTAAAAAAAAAAAGATATTTGGATGAGTTCACAAGTGCAGCATGTAAATAACATAAGATTAATAATTATTGTCAAACAAGAGACTCAACAATTGTGTACAAAAAAAAAAAAATTAATTTTTTTTGGATGAGTTTGCATGTGCTGCATACGAACTCAGGACAAAACTAAAAGAAAAGATTATTGTATTGAATTCGCATGTCAGAATCTTGCACTAAGTAGAGTTGTTATCTCGATAAATTTAGCCCAAGATAATATCTAGATATTTGAAACAAAGAACATATGAATGAACAAGAAAAACTGGGTTGTATCATGGGTAATGGGGACTCATCTTTAAAAAGGTAATACATTATTCCGATAACTTTTGAATTTTATTCTGTTTAGAAAAGTTCTGATAACTTTTGAATTTTATCATATTTAAACTATTTAAACTAAATTATTAGTGACCTATTAACTAATATTTTATATACATTTTTTTTAACTTTTGGATGTGCAATTGGAGCACCACAACTTGTCTCAGGTGATAAATTCTTCCCATTTGCAAAATACTCCAACTAATTAATTTCTTGTCTTATCTTTGAAAATTTTCTCTTTTGGAGCGAAGTTGTAGGATATAAAAATCTTATGTACAAAAATCACGCAGCGAAAAATAACAAAAAATAATTTATTTGGATGTTAACAATAAAGTAGGAAAAAAAAACGCTACACCTCAAATTGTAGGAAAAAACTCCTACTCTTTGCAATTCTTTTTTTTTTTTTTTTGGTGAAGTCTCTCTTTTATTTTTTTGAACCTCATACGAAGTTTTCCTACCATTGTATCTAGTAGGGCATTTGTTCAACACATATATAGCACATGAAACTGCTTTTGCTTAAAACCCTAGAGCATATGTTTGGCAACCATAATTGATCGCACCACGTCCATAACAGTTCTATTCTTCCTTTCTACAACGCCATTCAGTTGAGGAGTATACCTTGTTGTTAACTAATGTTTGATCCCATGCCATGCCAAAAAATCATTACACACTATATACTTTGTGCCTCTATTAATTCTTAGAATTTTGATGGAGTAACCAATTTGCTTGTCAATATATATTCTAAAACTTTTGAAAGTATCACGAGCATCAGACTTATTTTTCAAAAAGTAAATGCAGGCCGTTTTGCTGAAATCATCCATGAAAGTAATAAAATACTTATTACCTCCATTAGAAAGAACATCCGCTATACATAGATCAGAGTGAATGAGTTATAAAAGTTCTTTTGCCCTCCAAACCTAGCCTTTAGGAAATGGTTCCTATGCTTCTTGCCCAAAATACAAGATTCACACTGTCTGTGTGAAAGTTAATAAAAAGCAGTTCAAAAACAATGTTATTTTTAGCCAAAAATTGCAATCCACGAAAGTGAAAGTGCCGAAATCTCATGTGCCACAACCAAGTTTCATCAACTTCAACAGAGTTAAAATAAGGTGAACCACCACAATTCAAAGTAATAGGAAACAATTTACTATTGGTCATGTTTACCTTTGCAATCAAACTAATTGATCATTAGTGATAGTACAAATGCATTTTTGAAAACGCAAATCATGTGCATAATACAAATCAGCAATGACACTTTTTGTGCAATTTTTCAAGGTAATAGGAATATCTCATTTACTACAAACAAGCATTTCATGGTTATTACCAAAATGAACAATAGATTTAAATGACTCATTCAAATTTACAAATAGTTCCTTTTTTCCAGTTATGTGGTTACTACATCCATAGTCAACATACTGTGTGTTATTTTTAAGGTCTTTAGCTACATCAGTAGAAATAAAATTGTCTCATGGTTTTCACCAAAATCTTCAACAATGTTAGCATTGATATCTTTACTTTTTGATCATGCTAATAATTTTTTTTTGAATATGGCTTACTTTATTACAATTAAAACATTTAGACATTTTTTGTTGATTATTGTTGGAATTATTAAAATTGCCTCTTTGTTAGAAGGAATTGTTACCTCTACTGCGACCAAAAGAATTACCTCTTCCACATTCACAACCTCTGAAATTCTGACCATGACCACCAGAAGTAGCACCATCAGACGAATCTTCACTACTTTCTCTTTAGCAGTTTGAATTTGCAAGACTTGCAATGCCTTCTCTACAAGTTCATTTTCATTCGATTCATCCAATTTGTGGTAAATTCTTCATTCATGCAGCAGTCACAACCCTTGCAATTCATCAGATAACAAGGTTGACACATCTTTGTCTCTTGCATCACGGCAACGACATGATCAAATTTTAATGGCAAAATATTCAAGACAATTTCTATAATGAGCTAATTAGTGAAATCATACCCATTCAACTGCATATCGTTCTTTATATCATTCAAATGAGAAAAATAAAACTCAATTGCCCCATTTTTTTCCATGCTACACAATTTGAATTTTCTTTTCAACATTAACAAGTTTCTTTGTTAGACCTTGTCAATGCCACGATACGTTTTGTCTAAAAGAACCCACACCTGTTTTGCGGTTTTAGCAGTGGATATTTTGGCAAATATGGAAACATCAGCTGCCAGGTGAATTTGAGACAATGCCAAACTGTCATTTTATTTAGTCTCTTTATTAGCATCCGTTGCTAAATTTTGTTGAACATGGACTAACAAATCAAAATTGATCAAAAGTCCTAAGACAGCTTTTTATGGGATGGCAACTGGTTTTTTTTTTCTCTCTCTGGTTTTCTTTACAAAAAATGTGTTCTTTGTCACAGGGTTGTACAATTTATACCCTTTAATTTAAGAATTGTAGCCAATAAAAATGTACTTCTCTACCTTATCATCAAATTTCTTCCTGAGAGCATATGAAACATGTGCATATGCCAAGTAACCAAATACTCTAAAATTAGAGATATTTGGCTTTTTACCAGACCAAATCTCATACGGTAACTTTTTGAGCAATTTTTCAATGTAATAGGAATATCTCCTTTACCACATATAGGCACTTCATGGTTATTACAAAACCAATAGGGAATTTAAATGACTCATTCAAATTTACAAATAGTTCTTTCTTTCCACTCATGTGGTTAAGACATCCAAAGTCAACATACCACGTGCTATTTTTAGTTCTTCAATCACACTAACAGAAAATAAAATTGTCTCATGTTTTTCACCAAAATCTTCAACAATGTTAGCAATGATATCTTTATTTTCTAATACGGCATATTTTACCACAATTAAAACATTTAGGCCTTTTTTTGCTGATTATTGCTGGAATTGTTAAAATTGCCTCTTTATTGGGATGAATTGTTACTTTTACTGTGACTACGAGAATTACCCCTTCCACGGCCGTGACTTCTGAAATTCTGACCATGATCACCAAAAGCAGCACCATCGGACGAATCTTCATTGTTTTTCTCTTTAACAGTTTGAATTTGCAAAACTTGCAATGCCTTCTCCATATGTTCCTTCACTACAAGAATTTTTAATATTTGCAAGGGTCATGTCCCTCGCAAAAAACGGAAATTCCCTCACAAATTATTTTTTGCAAAGGAAAAAATCCTTGCAAACGCCCTTGCCATTTCTTAATTCACAAATAATAATTCACTCACAATTACCACTGTGCCCTCGCAAATGTTTACATTTGCGAGGGCTTATTTGCAAGGACAAAATCTTCGCAAATAATTATTGCGAGCACTTATTAGCCAGGAATTATCACTCACATTTGGTTTTTTATAACAAGGGTAGAGGCACTCGCAAATAATGCAATGGCCCTCGCAACTTTATTTTTTTGCAACATTGTGGCCCTCGTAAATGAAAGAAATGCCCTCGCAACTGTGTCTAAGTGCGAGGACTTTGCCCTCGCAATTGAGAGGTTTTGCCCTCACTTAAAATACTATTTGCAAGGACTATTGCCCTCACAAGAGAAGTCGCTACCCTCACATTCTTTGATTTTGCAAGGGTTTCTATCCTCACAAAAAAACATTTAACTCTTGCAAAAATGGTCAGTCATGTCATTATTTTTAATTACTTGCGAGGAAATTAGCCCTTGCAAATACATAGTCCCTTGCAAAAACTCATGTTTTTATAATAATCATATTTTTTATTGATCCAAAAATAACATTTTAAAATACCTGTTAGCTAATAAAATAAAACCAATAAAACAATCTACAAGTTCAAATTGAAAATATCAAATTTATTAAGTTCAAAGATCCAACAAAAACCAATATTATTTACAAAATGTTCTAAATATTTAATAAAACAATCCAAAAGTCTAATCAATAATTGTTGCCAACTATGAAAAAGATCCTAATATCCATAAAATGAAACAAAATCAAAATGCAACAATAGAAAATATTCCAATAATGTGATTAAAAGGCTAAAATATCATCAATGCTAATTATTTAGGACTCTCAATTACAGCTCTTTGAACCCGAACGAGAACCACCCAGAAACTTCTCCATGAAATTTTCAACATAGGAAACCACCTTCTGGTTACTCAAATACTGATATAAGCCACCAGATGAGAGCACCAAAAATTGATCTCTAGGAAAGAGCTTATGGTGATGAAGAGAAGGTGAACATGAGATGCAAGGGGCAGTACCAATGTAGTCATTCCGGATCATTTCCAGCATTGCATCATTCCACTTAGGCTGTACCAACACGTGTCAAAATCATTAGCCATACTAGCAAAGCATATGAAACCAACATATAAGATTGTAAGACAAATTTTAACAATTGAAATTTGACCATAATAAATCACTATAACCTTCAAGTTCAACTGATACTACAGGGAAGGAAGTAAGAACAATGAGATTCAGTTCATAAGGACAAAGACAAGGACAAATTACAATATGAGATATTCAAAATGCTTCAAATGTCAAGTAAATGCACCTTTTTGAACACAAAATTGAAAGGTACAATTTAAAGTATGATGTGGTCATCATGTTTAAGGGATGATGACAATGTTTTGAAAAGGACAGAAAGATGAGAAACCAACTGAATTAGTGCATCACTATGTTTCCAACCAATAAGATACACTGTTCAATAAATAAGTTGCATTTACATCAAACATGATCTTGAGTTCTTTCTTAGTTAACAAATACTCTCAAAGTACCACTCCCAATGGAGTAAACATTATAATGGTGACCATAAGCTGAACAGGTACAAAAGTTATGACCAACCTGTTTAAGAAAACCAGCCCCAAATGCACGGGTAACTTTTAAAAGGCCTTTAACTCTATCATTGATAATGCAATTGCTTGCAGGTAAAATACAAGCTACCCTTGGAGAGTTTACTTGCCTTTGGGCAAGATGTGGCCATAAAGATGCGACGAACGATAGCAATAAATGATAGAAAAGCAACAATCATAACAACAGTCATTAGAACAGTAACAACATGGAGATGACTTAGCTCCTCTGTAAAGGATACTCTATAATAAATAAAAGGAGCAATCTAATGGCCAAGAATTGTGAAGGGTTAATTTCATTAAAAAAATTCCCTTGTAGAAACATTATAATATGGATCACATTCACCAGTGATAGGGGGCGTGCCATCAATTCCATTCCAGCCAGCTAAAAGCGTTATAGAGAAAAGTAAAAACAAGAAACATAAAAAGAAAGAAAAATTTATAGAGATTTATTCAACCTTTTTAAAAAAATATTTAATAGTTGGGGTCTAAGGTTTCTGGATCATTTCAAGATGAAAAGAGGTTTTAGCTATTATAAGAAACTGAAAAGTGATATTTTTTACCCAAATATTAAAAAATATTTCTCTTCATTCAAATCTCATCACAAAATGACCAAAGAGAGATAATAATTTCCAGTTCCTATGGACAAAATTTTTTGTCTTAAAAGAATATAAACTTAAAGAAATAAACATTGGGTTATAATATGAATCTCTTAAACCATAGTATTATGTTTACAACATAGTCCCATATGCGGACTTCATAAAAAATAGAGCAATAATTAGTATGCTTGTGAATAACCATTGTTGCTACTGTCTCAGATTTGTGTAATAGCTAACCTCAATTTTCTAGAAGCTAGATTACTCACAAAAAAAAATCAATTGTTTTGGGGGAAAAAATGTTAATAATACTAATAATAATAAAATAAAAAATGTTCATTCATGGATTAGATTCTAGAAATAGTGTTAGTCCCCAAAAAAGCTTCAAGTTAATTGAATCCAAACCTTTCAAGTAGTAGAACATTGTTACATAAACAACAAGGATGTTAAAGAGAACAATAGTAACCCGTGGCATTCCCACAACAAAGTGACGAATCAGCAAAAGCCAAATAATTGACAGGAACAAAGGCAAAATTCCCTCACAAACAATCAACACTGGCCATGACTTCCCATCATCTTAATCACTGATATATGAAACATTACAGCCAACATTCAAGAATCTGATGCAACATTATAAAAGATTTCCAGAACAGATCAATAACATCGTTTCACTCAACTCAAAAGTAATTCAACAAATGATATAATCAGGATTGAATTTTTTTCAACAGTTATATGTAAATGAAATTTAATCAATCAATTATAATTTGTGGAGTTGAAATCTAGCAGGACAACGAAAACCCTCATACACTGATTTCTAAGTTTTGTACTTCATGATCAACCTCAAGCCCAAACACCAAAATTAACACCAACAAAAAATTTATTTACAAAAAGTGTTAACTTTACCCCCAGTGTTATTCCAATCACTAGGGATACTCATCGGGTGGGTTATTCAGTTATTCAGTTTATTCAATTTGGATTTGTTCAGTTTTCGGTTTATTCGGTTTGAGTTATTCGATTTTTGGCCGAACCCGAATTTAATTTTATATATTATATGTAATTATAAAAATAATTAATATATATACATATAAAGAATACATGTATATATATTATATGTAATTATACATATAATATATATACATATAAATAATACATAAATATATATTTGGGTTTCGGTTTGGTGTTCGGTTTAACCCAAAATCCAAAAATCTAAAAATTCAGTTTCGGTTTTGGTTCCGACGGATATTCGGGTTATCCAAAAATTGAATACCCCTACCAATCACCAAGAAAATAAGAATTATTCTTTCATCCTGAATCAATAATCATACGAAAAGCCAACAACTACTAGGGTAAATTACATCTACTACCCCCGTGGTTCATGTAAATTACCAATCGAACCCCGAGATTTGGTAAAACTACCAATTCCCCCTTAAGAAGGCTAAATGTTATGAATTTAGTTGATTTAGGGGGGGTATTGGTAACAAATCAAATCTCGGGGTTTGATTGGTAGTTTTTACAAACCACAAGAGTAGTAGATATAATTTACCCCAACTACTAAAACCAACCACAAAATTGAACCCAGAAGAAAAAACAAAGAACCAATAACTCATTCTATAATAGTGATAAGTGATTCAATTTTAGTAATTCAAAAAAAGGGCACAAAAATAACTCACTCTGATGGCGAATCATACTTACCATCCACTAGGGATACAAAAACATCAAACAAAAAAGACATAACTCTTTGTTTGAAATTAAAAAAAAAAAGTTGAATTTACATAAAGGACTAAAATTACATACCTGAATAATAGTGTCAAGGTTGAGCTAAACTCTAAAGTAGCCACAAAAAAAAAAGATGGTCTTTTGAGAAATTAAACCAGAAGTAAATAGACAAACAACCGTGAGGAGATGGGATAGTGGCCAAAGCACCAACACGACGGAAGTGAGAAAACAAGGACAAAGAAACAGAGAAGGAGGCTATGTATTGGACAAAGAAGGAGGAAATGGGGATTGGGCACTTGGAATCGATGAAAATTGGTGGCAGAGGTCTATTGTTGCCCTAATTCATTTTTGTTATAACCCGAATAAAAGGCCCATTTTTAACTTTAGATCCGTGTTTTTTTTAATTTGTGAAGTATTTGATTTTGTATTTTTGAGTTTAAGTAAAGAATTCAATTTATAGAATTGGAAGGATGTAGAATTGGAATAAATTTTCAATTCTTGAACTTTTTATGAAAACAAACAATAGAATTAATATTGGATCTCTAATTTTAATTCTAAGGCTCCAATTTTATGGTATCAAATGAGCCTGAACAAAATTAGAATACCATATCATGGAATTGATTTTAAATTAATTCATATCTTAACTAATATAGATCTTAATTTAATTAATTAAGATTGATCTCAATTAAATTGATTGATCTAATGCAATTAACTAATATTGATCTTAATTAAATTCAATTGAATTCATTTCAATTAAAATTGATAAATATTAATTGGATTAAGATCTTAATTCATAAGTATATATTTCTAAAATGAATAATTTGTAGTGCTTCATGTTTATTCCTTGACATATTTTAAAGAAAAATTATCTTAATTCAAAGATTGATCTTAAATTGAATTGTTTTATTTTAACTCAACCAAATTCAAATTTATCTTAATTAAATTATAAATTAAGATTGATTTTAATTAGGTAAAAAACATTGAAGGCTACTAAACTTTTGAAATCATATACTTTTGGCCACTTATCTAACAAAATTACGCGAATAGCCAATCAACTCGTAAATTTGACAATCCGTGGTCATTCCATTACTTTCACCTGTTAAAAGCCAAACAGACAAGGGCAAAATGGTTAGTTTTGCATTTTGAAATATGGGTAAGTATTTTAATAAATTCTATTTTTTTGGGATAATGAGTACAATACTTTTTAAAAATATTTTGAAACACTATTTTATATTAAAATATTGGGTAAATTACATCTACTACCCCTTTGGTTCGTATAACTTACCAATCGAACCCCGAGATTTGGTAAAACTACCTTAAGGGGGCTAAATGTTACGAATTTAGTTGATTAAAGGGGCTAAATATTATGAATTTATCAAATTTAAGGGGGTATTGGTAATAAATCAAATCTGAGGGTTTGATTGGTAGTTTTTACAAACCACAGGGGTAGTAGATGTAATTTACTCTCAAATATTTTAATATAAAATTAATTGAAGAAGCTTATATTTGAATGTAAGAGGAAACTAACCATTTTGCTCGTGTAGAAACACTTGGAAGCACTGCTGTTTGGCTTTTAATGGCTGAAACTGAAAATAACGGAATGATCACGGGTTGCCAAATTTACGAGTTGAATGACTATTTGCATAATTTTGTTAGATGAGTGACCAAAAATATACAATTTCAAAAGTTTAGTGACATTCAATGTTTTTTACCGGTTTTAATTTAATTAAATAATATTGATCTTAAATTAAATTGGTGTTGGTGTGAAAGATATTGTTTTAGCCAATTTTCTTTATACTCAAGTCTATTTTAATAGTTGACGCAAATTATTAAATTAAGTTTAAGTAACCCTTATCATACAAGATTAGATTTTGGTTGGTACTTAAAAACTTTTTTTGGTTATTGATAAATTTCTCTGACTCTTTTATTAGTTTATATGCTTTTTTTAAATTCAAATGAGATGTAATTTACTATTTACATTTTCTATAATTTTATAGTTGAAAACTTTAATTTAGCAAAAAAGTGTAATTAAAAGTTTCAAAAGTTAATGATCTAACTCGTACATAAGAACCTATTATGGGATAAATTATATTTCATTTGAAATCAACATAAAAATAAAAATAAATACATATTACTTGAAGAAAAATATTAAATTTCAATAATAATATTGTCCTAAGAATATGACTTTATAAATTAAATTATACTTAACAAATAATGAAATTAAAAAGAGACTATTTTCACTTACATAAGTCTTTCATGGGATAGCTAAAGACTTGTCAACGGAATGAAACTTTTTTTTTTTTAGAAAACTATTATTTTTTGTTTTTGTGAGGGCTTAACACTCGAAAATAAGCCCTCACGAACAAGTTAATTTTGCAAGTCAATTGCACTCACAAGTAAAGATATTATCCCTCGCCTATAACAAAAAAAAAAAGGCGGGCCTTGAATTTTCATTCCCGCAATAAGTTGTGAGAGACATAAATGTTATTGCGAGGGCTACAACCCTTACAAATAATAATTTTATTTATTTATTATTATTTGAAATTTTCTTGCAAGTGATGCATTTGTGAGAAAACACTCCCTCGCAAATAATAGGAGAAAAAGTCAATGTTGATCGTGTTTTGTGAGGGCGTAACACTCACACATATGCCCTCGCAAAATAATTCTTATTGCGAGGACCACGTCCCTCACATAAAATGATAGAATCCCTTGCACATAACATATATAAAAGGCGCACATCATTTTCTATTCTCGCCAAATCTAGTGAGAACCATCATTGCTTTTGCGAGGGTTCGATCCCTTGCAACTAATAATTTTATTTATTTATTTTTAATTGAATTTTCTTGTGAGGGATGTTTTTGCGAGTAAGTTATCCCTCATAAATAATGGGAGATAAATTCAATGTTGACCACTTTTTGTAAGGGCTTCACACTCGCACATATGCCCTCGCAAAATAGTTCTTATTGCAAGAGACATGGTCTCGCAAATGACGATATAAGCCCTCACAAATAATAGAGAGAAAGTGCTCAAACCACTTTTCATTCCCGCCAAACCCAACGAGAGCCACCAGTGCTTTTGCGAGGGCGATATCCCTCGCAAACAATAATTTTATTATTTAATTTTTAAATAAAATTCATTTGCGATAGACTTTATTTGTGAGGCAGTTTACCTCGCAAATATTAGTTTTAGGTGAGGGCCTACTGGCCCTTGCAAATAATCCCTCGTAAATATTCAAAATTCTACAATATTGAGCTGATCAATGAGATCATACCCATTCAACAATATCTCATTCTTTATATCATTCAAACGAGAAAAATAAGACTCAATGACCTCATTGTTTTCCATGCTACATAATTCGAATTTTCTTTTCAACATTGACAAGTTACTTTGTTGGACCTTGTCAATGCCACAATACGTTTTGTTCAAAATATACAACGCATATTTTGCGATTTTAGTGGTAAATATTTTTCAAAAACAGAAATATCAGCTGTATGGTGAATTTAAGACAACGACAAACTGTCATTTTGTTTAGTCTCTTTGTTAGCATTCGTTGCTCAATTTTGTTAAACGTGGACTAATAAATCAATGCGTTGAGATATGTTTCCATCTGAATCTTCCAATTATTATAATCTTATTTGTCCTTTAATTGAGGGACAAAACATTTAATATTTCATTTTGTCATAATTGCTAAATACTAACCTTATTCTATTACCCGATGTTGAACCAAAACTAATAAAATTAAACCAAAATTCGTGGATGGTTGTTGCGGGTAAAATCCGTAAAAATCAAAATGACAAGACAATCAAATTTGTCTTGGTGTATGTAAAAATCAAATGAGAAGACAATTAAACCAAAATTCGTGGATGACGGTCGCGGGTAAAGTTCGTAAAAGTCAAATGACAAGACAATCAAATTTGGTGGGCGTAAAAGTCTAATATTTACTTTTACGCCCACCAAATTGGACAATTTGAATTGTATTTATTTATTTGATTTCCTTGGAAAAAACAAACAGGCAACACCGCTTGTGAGATTGCTTTGAGGTAAAAGACTTGAGTGTAAAACACCTTGTCCCACACAGAAGAAATGAGTGAGTTAGGATTTCCTCTTAAGGTCCATGTGCTACTCCTTTTGTCAGCAATTGCTTGAAGGTGTGAATTCTGTGGGTTCCCCTTAGGTTTAGTCTCTAGTCAGCAATTGTTCTCTTAAGGCCTATGGGCTCATCCTCTAGTTAGCAATTGTCTGCAAGTGGCTTTTTAAGTCCGTCGTCAAATCCCAGGGCTCAACCCTAGACAGGCGTTGGAAACTACCAAGCTAGAGTACGGTAGGGGCAGAGGGAATTTCCGGTAGAGTACCAAGCTAGAGTACGGTAGGGGCAGAGGGAATTTCCGGTAGAGCGGTGAAATGCGTAGAGATTGGAAAGAACACCAACGGCGAAAGCACTCTGCTGGACCGACACTGGGAAAGTGACTAAAGCCATTCAAGGACCGAGTGACTAAAGCCATTCAAGCACGACGAAAGCTAGGGGAGCGAATGGGATTAGATACCCCACTAGTCCTAGTGAAGGGCTCAACCCTGGACAGGCGTTGGAAACTACCAAGCTAGAGTACGGTAGGGGCAGAGGGAATTTCCGGTGGAGCGGTGAAATGCGTAGAGATTGGAAAGAACACCAACGGCGAAAGCACTCTGCTGGACCGACACTGGGAAAGTGACTAAAGCCATTCAAGCACAACGAAAGCTAGGGGAGCGAATGGGATTAGATACCCCAGTAGTCCTAGTGATTCGATTGGTGATGAAGAAAGAGAATTCTTGGTTCAATTCTCCACCTTAACGACAGAAAAGGGGATTGATCAAATTCTATTGAGTCTGACTCATAGTGATCATTTATTAAAGAGCGACTCTGGTTATCAAATGATTGAACAACCAGGAGCAATTTACTTACGACACTTAGTTGACATTCATAAAAAGTATCTAATGAATTATGAGTTCAATACCTCCTGTTTAGCAGAAAGACGGATCTTCCTTGCTCATTATCAGACAATCACTTATTCACAAACTTCGTGTGAAGCTAATAGTTTTCATTTCCCATCTCATGGAAAACCCTTTTCGCTCCGCTTAGCCTTATCCCCCTCTAAGGATATTTTAGTGATCGATTCTATAGGAAGTGGACTATCCTATTTGGTCAAATACCTAGTGACAAACTCCTATGTTACTTTCATTACAGTAACTGTGAGTTTTATGGGTCTCCCTTAGGTTTGAGTGCTGATTTGTTCGTTAGTGCTTGTGAGCTTAGTAAGTGTGAGTTTTATGGGTCCCCCTTAGGTTTGAGTGCTGATTTGTTCGTTAGTACTTGTGAGCTTGGTCTTTAGTGAGCAATTGCCTGAAAGTGTGATTTGTTCGTTAGTGCTTGTGAGGTTAGTCTTTAGTGAGCAATTGCCTGAAAGTGTGAGTTCTTAGTTATCAGTACCTTGATATACTTCGAGTGTTCTAACTTAACTTTTTAACTTTGATATCCTTAATTGGAAAGAAAAAATTGTATTTATTTATTTGACTTTTACGGCCACCAAATTTGACAATTTGATTTATTTGATTGTCTTGTCATTTGACAATTTGATTTATTTGATTTATAAAATATATTTATTTGATTTATTTCATTGTCTTGTCATTTGGTGTGAGTTCTGTTGGTCCCCTTTAAGTTTGAGTGCTGTGAGGGAGATTAGTTAACCTCAGTTATCAATGCCCTTGATGTACTTCGAGTGTTCTAACTTAACTTTCTAACTTTGATTTCCTTTGAACAAAAAATTGTATTTATTTATTTGACTATTACGGCCGCCAAATGTGATTTATTTGATTGTCTTGTCATTTGACAATTTGATTTATTTCATTGTCTTGTCATTTGATTAACGTTAATAATTGAACCGAATATGAATTTATTTAATTAAAAAGCTATTGACTGTGACTGTGAAATGCTATATATAGTGAGAGTATAAAAAAAGGATTTCCTACCTTTCAGTTGCAAAGCAATTCATCATCTGAAGATATTGAACTTGACGGTTACCAAAAAAATGTCTAAGTTTGAGAATCCTGGTAGTGATGAACTTCTTGAAGCACATACTCATCTTTCCAAACAAATGCTCAACTTCTATATGTGCGCAGCTCTAAAATGTGCACTTGAACTGGGTATCCCAGATGTGATTCACAGACATGGCAAGGCCATGAGTCTTTCTGAGCTGACCTCTGCCCTCCCAATCAACCCTTCCAAATCTCAACACGTTCATCGCTTAATGCGATTCTTAGTGAGCGGTGGCTTCTTCAAGGAACAAATTCAAGGTTATGAACTCACCCCACCAATCAGAATTCTTCTCAAAGATGAGCCTTTCAACATTAAGGAAAAAGTGTTTCTAGTTACTGATCCTGTTATGCTGCAGCCCTGGAATTTACTGACTAATTGGTTCAAGAGTGACGATCATGAATCTCCTTTTAGTGCGGCACATGGCAAAAATTTCTGGGATTACAGTGCTCATGAACCTCGATTTGGTGAAATGTTTAATGAAGTAATGTCTGCTGATTCACGGATCGTCACGAGGGCTCTGCTTCCTGACTGCAAATACGTGTTTGAGGGATTAACATCCTTGGTGGATGTCGGGGGAGGCAAAGGCGCAGTTGCAAGGGCCATTTCGGAAACTTTTCCCAACTTAAAATGCGTTGTGTATGATCTCCCACTTCTTGTTTCCAATCAACAAGGAACTGACAACTTGACTTTTGTTGCTGGAAACATGTTCGAGACTATACCCCCAACCAATGCGGTCTTACTGAAGGTAATAATCCTAAATATCATCTTTTTGCATTATTGGTTTCTTTTGGGGGTGGTAAATTTCACATTTGATTTGTGACCCTATGTTGCTTTCTACAAATCTCAAAGGAAAAATATGAAATTATCCCTTTTTTCTTTATCTTAAAAAAGTTTAGAGGATGAAAAAATTGCAACATTTTGAATCTACTAATGGAAGACTGCTAGATTTGAATCTGAGCTTCTTGCAGACAAAATGTTGGAATTAGCATTAGTAAGTTTGATCGAGGTAACCTCATCGGCAGAATTGACTCTGATCATTTGATCAATTAAAAACATTCATCCATATTTTTTGCTTTAGAAATTATTTTCAAAATATAGAGTGGTACTTGATTTATCATTTTAAATTATAACTTTAAGGTTCTAATTGTCAAAACAGTGGATTCTACATGACTGGAGTGATGAAGACTGTGTGAAAATTCTCAAGAATTGCAAAAAGGCTATTCCGGGGAAAGACAAAGGTGGAAAGGTGATAATCATCGAAGAAGTCATGGAAATCAAGAAAGAAGCTGGTAATGATCCTTTTGAATTAAAGAGTCGCTTAGACATGTTGATGATGGTTCTTTTCACTGGTAAAGAAAGAACTGAGAAGGAATGGGCTCAACTGTTCTCAGATGCAGGTTTCAGTGATTATAGAATTTTTCCACTCTTGGGTTCGAGGTGCATCATCGAACTTTCTCCATAGATTCTAGTATTGTTGTATCATGAGTAGATTTCCATTGGTCATTCAAAAGTCTTTATTCTCCTAGGGTGTAAACGAACTAGTACATTCAGTAACAGTTCGTGAATAAATTCGGTTACGTTCGTTTATGTTCATTTGTTAAGGTAAACAAATAATAAATGAAATCTTTTTACCTTTCGTTTAATAAATAAACACGAACATGAACAGACATGTGTTCGGTTCGTTTATGTTCACGAACAAGTTTGTTTAGTGTTCATGAACAAACTCGATTAATGGTCATTTAAAGTTTGGTTAATGATCTTTTAAAGCTTGTTTATTGTTCATTTATATTAAAATAATAATATTGTTTGTTCATCATTTGAAAAAATGTGTGGTAGTGTAGTGGTAAGTTTATTGACTTTCAGCTTCCAAACCCAGGTTCGAACCTTGCCATGGTCATTTTTGTGAATTTTTCGGCCTTTTTAATGGAATCACACATGTGTTCGTTTACTCATTCGCAAACGTGTTCGTTTATTCATTCGCAAACATGTTAACAAGTTATTCATGAACATGTTCGTTTAATGTGTTAATGAACATGTTCACGAACACTAATAAACGAACATAAACGAGCATGAAGACATATTTCATACTAATAAATGAACATAAACGAAAATGAACAATCTAAAAAATAAATGAACAATTAACGAACGAGATTTGTTCGTTTATATTCGGTTCGTTTACAGCACAGCAACTTTTAACGTGATTTGTGTCATCTTTTACTCTCTTCGTCTTCCCTGCTTATAAAATACGGTTTGGCTAATTGCTATGCACACAAAAGGATAGAAGCCATATGGATTTGGCCAGAAATATTAGTCATGATGATTCTAATGAGCTACTTGCAGCTCAAGCTCACATATGGAATCACATATGCAACTTCATAAACTCAATGTCCCTCGAATATGTAGTTCCATTAGGCATCCCAAACATTATTCACAACAATGATTGCATTGATTATAAATATAGGTTGTTGGGTCATTTGTGATTTGAGAAATAAACTAAAAGGTAAAATTGATAGAGTCTAAACAAAGATTGAAAATAGTTTTCAAAACACTTTTACAGTTTTTAATACATCTCTTATCTCATAATCATTATTTTAAAAAATGTAAAACATGTTTTGAAATACTATTCATATAAGATCTAAAGAGCCATTTGGTACATGGGTTTAGAGGGGGGAATGAAATGAAATAGAAATGGTTGTTTGGTTGGGGGTGTTAGGTTTAGAGAAAGTGTTGAGGGTGGGTTTTGTTGAAACCCAACACCACCACACCCCCCCCCCCCCTCCCCCCTGGGTTTGGGAGGAAATGTTTCAAGAATGACTCAAAACGATATCGTTTTGAGTAAGAGTTTAAAAAAAAAAAATTTGCAGCTGACAGGCACAACTGCTGATGCATTGGGCGCACGCTACATGCCATGGTGGTTGCAAACCCACCAATAATTTGCAACCACCATTTTACCTTTTTTTTTTTCTCTTTTTAAAAACAAATTTCACTAACTTATATAAAATATTTTTTTCTACAAATTGACATACACTTTGACTATTTGTTGAACAAGATATGATTTTCTTAAATATAATATAATGTAAAATAACAATATCTTTATTATAATATTAATAATAAATTTTAATATAAAATTTATTAATATTAATATTAAATTTTAATTTTAATATAAAATCTATTCAATTTCATTACAAAATAATACCAAACAATATAATTACTATCATTCCATTCTATTCCAAACCTTTCCTTCTATCAAATCTATTCTATTTCTAAACCCACTGTTTATACCAAGCGCCACCTAAGTTTGTCTTGTTGATATAGTTTGAGCCACTCATATTTGTTAGTGCTAAAAAAGTTCAACTTTCATAATCTTATAGTGATAAATAAATTCAATTTTGATGTGCTATATGGCTATCAATTAAATTTAATATCAAAGTATCAAAAGATTCAAAACTCAATTTGAATTCTTCATTTGTCAAACAGTGAATTATAATTAATTATATTTGATTTGGCCCTTTGTACTTAACGCAACCGCCATCCCTTTTTTTTGGGCAATTGAAGATATTGTTTGTAGATCAACATAAACAATTGAAGATATTGACAAGCATGCACGAGGTCTAGACGACAATTTTTTTTTTTTTTTTTGGGTTTTTGTCCAAATTAAATGTTACTGAATTTGGTTTTTTTTTTTTCCAGATTCTGTGCTCGCAAATCTCACGGCAAGACGGATCTTTATCACAAGTTTGTTTGGAACCATTATGGCAATATAGTCTATGTTACAAGGTTGGGTTAATTTCATTTTATCCCCTTGAGATTTGGTCAAATAAGAAAATGATAATATCTCCTTTAGATAGCAAAATAATAAGAATAACATTTAATTGGTATAATTACTACCCTTTCTATCTTTAGTAACAAATAAAATAAAAAATTTTAAATAGAAAAAAATTAACAAGATAACTCATTATTTTCTATTTTCTCATCCCATAAATCTTATTAAATTCTTTGTTGTTGACTATTAAAACAACAAATTTTTTCACAAACGATAATAGAATAATTGTTACCACTGCATTTTTCACATAAATATTTTTAATGTTAGTAAAGTCTAAATAAACATAAATTTTTAATATAAAAAATTGAAAAAATAAAGAGGTTATTTATGTTGGATTTAGATAAGATAATTACATATGAAACATTGATTTGAGATTAAAAAATGTTGTAAGAATATATAATTTGTCATATGAAGGGCATATTTGGTATTTCAGCCAAAAAAAATCTAAGAGTCAATGGGTTTATGTTATATGTTTGGCCATTTCATGAAGAAAATATTCTATTCATTCATTACTCCATATGAGATAATGCAATCACACACAATTAAATAAGTCAAGTTACAATTTAAAAAAACAGTCTATTTATAGATAAGGTAAACAAAATAAAAATTTATATGATGAAGATATTGCCCTAAGTCATCGTGGACTAATTAATATTTCAAAGTCGGCGGCCACTTGGGCAAATTCTTCTTGGGTTCCAAATTTCCAAATCCTCGTCAATTGTTGGGGGATACATTTGAATAGCTATTTGTTCTCACAAGACATTTGAATCTTGGGGATGCCTTTTTTGAAAAAGAAAAAAGAAAAAAAAATCTAATTCTTATTCACCCAATTGACTAATTACAGTGTTCGTACGAGAAACAGGAAAAGTTAGTAGGGTGGCAATTAGGAGGAAATGGAAAGAAATTAGGTGAGATTTAAATGAATAGGAAATTATTGGGAACAGGAAATGTAATTCCCATTAAATTTTGAGATTAGAAGGGATTGGGATTTCTCAATTCTTATTAGAATCCCATTAAAAATTTTCATTGGAAATTAAATGATAGCCGGTGGTAATACGGTCATCACTAACGCAACGACAACGGTTGGTGTCGGCAATGGCCGGCTGGGAGTTCGATCATTGGTAGATGTCATGATTTTAAAATGAAAAAATAAACTTTATTTATTAATAATATATATATTTAAAAATTAAAAAATAATTAAATTATCATTAATTATTTGTTGTTAAATATTAACTAATAATTACCTAACATTACTTAATAATCACCCAGTTAACTACTCTCAATACAACCTATGGATATCCCATAACCCTCCCAATAAATTTCCATTCCAAAAATATTCCTTTCAATTATTCCCAATATGTATTTTTAATAGGTATAGAAAGTCCAATAACTCTTGTCCCATTACGTACTCATTGAAATTATAAAAATATTATCACTTCTAAAAATTAGGGACATTCTTAGATTTCCATTGGTCATTGATCTTTTACTCTCTGCATCTTCCCTGCTTATAAAAATACGGTTTGGCTAATTGCAATGCACACAAAAAGTGAGAAGCCATATGGATTTGACCAGAAATATTAGTGATGCTGATTCTAATGAGCTACTTACGGCTCAAGCTCACATATGGAATCACATATTCAACTTCATAAACTCAATGTACCTCAAATGTGCAGTTCAATTAGGCATCCCAGACATTATTCACAAGCATGGTCGCCCCATGACCCTTGATCAGTTGATCCATGCCCTTCCCATAAACCATGAAAAATCCCAATTCGTCTATCATCTCATGCGAATTCTAATCCACTCGGGCTTCTTTGTCAAGAAAAAAATAAGTGAAAATGATGAAGAAGAGGGTTATGCACTTACTCCTTCTAAACTTTTACTGAAAGATGAGCCCTTCAGCATGAGACCATAAGTGTTTGTAGTTCTTGATCCACTCATGACAGATCCATGGCACCATTTCAGCCAGTGGTTTCAAAATAATGATGAAACTCCATTTGACACTTGTCGTGGGAAGGCATTTTCGGAGCTTGCTGGCCGTGATCTGCAGATCAGCCAATTGTTCAACGAATCAATGACCAATGATGCTAGGCTAGTTAGTGGTGTGGTGATAAGGAATTGTAAAGATGTTTTCTTGGCACTGAATTCAATGGTGGATGTTGGAGGTGGAACTGGAACTTTGGTTCAGGCCATTGCTGATGCTTTTCCTCACTTGAAGTGCACTATGTTAGATCTTCCTCATGTGGTTGATGGCTTGAAAGGAAGTAAGAATTTGGCCTATGTTAGAGGAGATATGTCTGAAGCCATTCCTCCTGTGATGCCGTTTTCTTGAAGGTACAAGTCTTGCATATGTTAATTAGCCAATTTTCCCTCTCAATTAACTTAAAAAAAATTCTCCATACCATTCATAATTCATGCAAAGTTGACGTGTGTTTGATGACAATTTTCTTATTTTATTTTAGGGAGAAAAAAAAAAGGTATTTTTTATACTATTCCTAATTCTTGCATAAATAATTTTTGAAATCTGGAAAGAGAATAGTTCCTTAAACTATAGGGTTAATATAGATGTAATTTATCCAATAGTAATTAATCTTATTGTACGTTATGCAAATATGACAGTTTATATTGCATAATTGGAGTGATGAGAAATGTGTTGAGATACTCAATAAATGTAGAGAAGCAATTCCCAACAAAGGAGGCAAGGTGATAATTATTGATATGTTGCTCAAAGATAATCACAAAGGAAATGATGCTCATCAACATGAATCCATTGAATCTCAGTTATTCTATGACATGGAGATGATGGTTATAGTCAATGGAAGATAAAGGAATGAGAAAGAATTGGCAAAACTCTTTTTTGAGGCAGGCTTCAGGTACAAAACACAACTGAAACTCTACTAATTGTTTGTTACTATACTATCTTACGTGATATAGTAAATTTCTAAAATATTTTCTCTTACCTTCTACCTACATCTATGATACTTTATTCGTATTTAAAAAAGTACTATGTTTTAATTAAATTTAATCTAATTCAAAAATTATATTTCACAATTTCATAATTTGCTTTCACATTTCTTAAAGGACTATTAGATACATATCACAAAATCTACATTTTTCTCAAATATATTATTGAGAATTAAAGGGTTTAATCATTTTTTTTTATAGAAAATAAAATTTTTGCCCGGAATATAACTAAGGGTTTTAAAATTTTGAATAAATCTAGTAGGTGATTTCTTCTTTCCATTAATTGTTTGTATCTAAACTTTCAAGATTCGGAGCTTCCTTAACGTTATGTTCAATATTTTTTTCTCCAACTCCTACATTGAAAAGTGAAAAGAAAAAAAAAATCCCTTCTTCATTGACCTAGCTAAAGCGGATTGATTTAAAAAATATACACGCACGATATTCCCAAAAAAATATCATTTTTTTATTAGAAATAATAATATTTTTAGTGATTTTTCATTATAGAAAATCATGAATAGTGTGGCATGTTGAAGAAGAAAAATAATTTGTTATCATTTTTTATTTTTTTAAAAGTGTGATAAATAATCTTGTCTTTTTATCATTAGTAAATATATTTTTTTAATATAAAAATTATTAAAAATATTATTACTCTTTTGATTGAATATATATATATATATATATATATTAAAGTTAAAGTTACTTGTTTTTGTGGGGTTTTGAGGGCTGTAGCGGCATGAAAATGAAATTGTCTATGCCCCGTCCTCTGGTACAGAGCCCATTAACATAGAAGCCGAAAAATGGACGCAACTTCCAACCTCCAACTTGGTTGATTAAATGCCACTGCGGCAGCAACTAGGCAAGTGACGACATGCATACCATATATATATCTAATACCAGAATTAATAAAATTAAACCAAAATTCATGGATGGCTGTTGCAGGTAAAATCCGTAAAAGTCAAATGATAGCTGTCCGTTTTCCCATGGATCCACACTTGCAATTTCTTACTATTAAAGATAACCGCTCCTCTTTTCTCTGGAGCGTTCCTTGAGTGGTATTATTCTATTGAAAGATGAATGGACTTTTGTCTTGAAACCATCCTTGAAGAAACATACAATAAGAAGGATGATAAGGTCTACACTATATTCATTCTCCATAGGCCTTATGTTCAGACAAGTCTTAATTCCTTTGCTCCCAAGTCTACCTGCTACATGTGGAGATCCTACCTCATAGGTTTCCTCGAATCTGTCACAGACAGACAGGCTCTCCGAGCACACTTATTTTCTACCAACAACATGACTGAAGGAATCTTTAACCAAGGGATTTCTTCCACGTTTATGGGTGCTCCAAAAAAGAATATAGGTACTCAGACCACATCACCACCGCAAGTCTACAAATTCCAAAAACACTTGAAGCCCATACTCTTGGAGAAATTCAGCAAAAAGCTATGACGGCTCTAACCAAACTCTGTGAAAAGCAAGATCTTTTCCAACAGTTCATGCAAGATCAGAAAAAGTTCCGGAAAGCTTGTTCCCGAAAACATCTGGAGATCAAATGTCAGGACAAAAAATGTCATTGTGACAAAAAGACCAAAAGCTCCAAGGGCAAGTTCCACAGAAAGTTCAAGAAACGATTTCAGAAAGACAAGCCCCTTCGATTTTTTAGGAAAAAGAAAGGCAAAGGAGGCAAATCTAATAGGTGTTTTATTTGTGGAAAGAAATGGCACTTTGCAAAAAATTGTCCTAACAAAAAAGAAAAAGCTGCTAAGCTGGTTTCGCAATGCCAGCTTTCTAAATATGATTCAGATATAGAATCTCTATATTCTGAACAAAGTGAACAAGATCAGGAGACTGTCTTTGCTATTCAAGATTCAACTTCCAGTGAATCTCAATCAGATTCAGAAGGCAGTTCTTCTGAACCAGATGAAGAATTTCCCGTTTACATGATGAAAGCTCAGCCTATGGAAAGAACTCATATTGCACCAAATGTGGAGATCAAGATACTATCTTCAAAGTATGCAAAGCCTATTTCAGCAATTGGTTTCATAGATACCGGTGCTTTCAGGTTTATGATGAAGCTCTCAGTTTTACCTCCTAAATGTTGGGCTCCTCACATTGAAAGATTCAAAGCTGCAGATGAACAAGTCTTCCACTCCCAATGGATTACCAAGAAAGAAATCAGGGTACAATTTTTCCCTGAGTGCTTGGTCAATATCAGAATCTTAGGATGCGATCTTCCTGATAAAGATCTTCTTATTGGTTTTGATCTATATTCTAAAGCTCAACACTTACGAGTTTTACCTGAAGGAATTAGATGGAAAAGAAACTTTAGACCTTTCACTAAGGTTGAAAAGTTATTCTCTATCTCTAACACTCCTCCAGAAGTCAAAAGCATTGCAGAAAGTCTCAAGCAATGCTGTGCTAATTCTCATGCTGAATTCCACCATCCTTCTCCATTATGAAAGAATTCTGATTTCTTTATCCAACTGCCCTTCAAACTCAATGAAGATGTCAACCCCACCAAAGCTACTCACCCAGGAATGACCCCTGATGATCTTGCCTTAGCCCGAAAATAATGCAATCAGCTGCTTGAATTAGGATTAATAGAGCCCACTAAGTCCAGTTGAGCCTGTCAGGCCTTTTATGTCAATAAAAGGTCTGAGCAAGTTCATGGCAAAAAGAGGCTAGTTATCGACTACAAGCTTCTTAACAGATTTCTCCAAGATGACAAATTTCCTTTGCCAAGAACCCAAGTACTATTTTCTCAAATTGCTGAAGCCCAATGGTTTTCTAAGTTCGATTTAAAGGTTGGATTCTGGCAATTGGGTATTGATCCACAAGAACGATACAAGACTGCTTTTCATATTCCTATGGCCCAATATCAATGGACCATTATGCCCTTTGGACTCGAAGTTGCTTTATAGTAAGAATATATTCTCTAGAATATATTCCCTTAATGCAAACAAACATAAAGGACAAAACATAAAAGACAAAACACTTAAGCAAGCTTGTCATGACTTGGCTTAGCTTGACTTCACTTGGCTTGGCTTGACGTGGCTTGGCTTGGCTTAGCATTTTTAAGGAAAATTATGAAAATCATAATATTCCTTAGAAAAAGGAATATGCCAATGCATTCCATATCCTTCCCAATTGATTTCTAGAGGGTCGTCCCATGGGTCCTGTGCATCTTGACTGTAATTTTCGAAAGCAGGTTCGTCAAAAATAGGTTCAGCAAAAGGGGGTTCAGTATTGAGATCCTAAAGGATGGCGTACATCCCTACGTCAGAATCCCAGTTTGTTGGAGAAAATTCCCACAGCTTTTTCCCTTTATCAGGGTTGGATGTTGATTCTTGCGGTGGTGATGTGGTTTGAGTACCTGTATTCTTTTTTGGAGCACCCATAAACGTGGAAGAAATCTCTTGGTTAAAGATTCCTTCAGTCATGTTGTTGGTAGACAATAGATGTGCTCGGAGAGCCTGTCTGTCTGTGTTAGATTCGAAAAACCTGTGAGGTAAGATCTCCACATGTAGCAGGTAGACTTGGGAGCAAAGGAATTGGGACTTGTCTGAACATAAGGCCTATGGAGAATGAATATAGTGTAGACCTTATCATCCTTCTTGTTGTACGTTTTTTCGATAATGGTTTCAAGACAAAAGTCCATCCATCTTTCAATAGGATAATACCACTCAAGGAACGTCCAGAGGAAAGAAGAGCGGTTATCCTTATTAGTAAGAAATTGCAAGAGTTGATCCATGGGAAAACGGATAGCAAAATAGTACAAAGTACCAAGGCACCAGAAATACCAGAGAAGTTCTTCAGGAAAAGGGCTATGAGGAAGGATAGTGACCAAGTTTTCAAAGGAAAAATCAGGAGCAAAATTTATCTAATCGTAGGAGAAGTTACTCAGAATAAGCAACTGGGTAAGAAAGGCAAATAGATGGTTTCTTGCCCAATTTTGAACTTCTACTAGACTGGACAAAGGAGGGCTAGTAACAAGAAGGTCACGAGGGTTAATGGCATTAATACCTTCTTCACTAATAGGTATAGGAGGAGAGTAAGAGAAGGTTTCAAATTTCAGAGGAGTAGTGGGGGAACCCATGAAGATCAAAGGGATAGGTTGATAAGAAGAAATCAAGTGTACTGATGAAGGTTTAGGTCGGGTGAGCAAGTCTGGAATGAGGTTGCTTGCCCCTTTTATATGCACGACATTGAACTGGTATTTGGAAAACCAATCTTTTAGTCTCAAAAGTTGTGGCTCAGGGATCATCTTGTTCTGGAAATCCATTATCTTCGGGAAAAAAGAGTTATCCATCTTTACCGTGAAGTGGTGTCCAATCAAATGAAATTCAAACTTTTTGATTTCATTTTTGACAGCTAGGATCTCCTTGATGACTGTGTGATTGTGCTTTTCAGAGTTTTTAAATTGTCCACTTGCATGCCCACAATAGTGTTGCTTTTTATCAACCTCTTCAATCAAGACAGCTGCCCAAAATTCGTCACTTGCATCTGTCTGAAGGATCCGATGGCCTGTGCTGGGTATCTGTAAAGGAGGTGGTGACTGACAGATTCCCTTTAATTTTTTAACCGCATCTACTTGTTCTTTTCCCTAAGGAGGAGGATTCTTTTTTAGTAGCTTAGATAGTTGGCTAATGTATCTGGAGTATTGGGGGAGAAAATCTTTAATATAATTAACAATTCCAAGAAATTGTTGTATCTCTTTGACAGAAAGATTTTTATCTAGGAACTTCAAGAGTTCTTGTGTGATATGGGGCCCAGGCTGATAGCGACCATGAGAAAACTTCATTCCTAAAAATTCAATTTCAGACTGGAGCAGGAATCCTTTCTTTTCGGATAACATAACACCATATTTCTGGACCAAGCCCAAAAATTCTTTGAGCAATTGGCGATGGGCTTGTTGATCTTTAGAGAACAGTAAGACATCGTCAATATAGATAATGGCACTGTACAAGATGGGCTCAAAGATTCTGATCATGGATTTTTGGAAGATAGAAGGAGCAACTGACATCAGAAATCCCCTGGCTTATAAGGGACTTCTGATACCATGGGACTTGTCTGAACATAAGGACTTTTGAAGGTTCAAGAGGCAAGTATGTCTGTAAAAATCAAATGACAAAACAGTTAAACCAAAATTCGTAAATAACGATAGTGGGTAAAATTCATAAAAGTCAAATGACAAGACCATCAAATTTACCTTGGTGACCGTAAAAGTTTTAAACAATATATTTAACTTTTACAGTTGATTATCTTGTTATTTGATTTTTTTAGATTTGGTTGCGATTGCTATTTACGAATTTAGATTTAATTGTCTTCTCATTTGATTTTTACAAACATCATATTTGACTTTTGCTGTCACTAAGGGTTCGTTTGGACACATTGTTTTTATTTGTAAATAAGAAAATTTTCAAACAAAAACAAACTATCCAAACACATTTTATTTCAAAATTTAGAATTTAAATTTTCCCACTCAAATTCTTCTTGCATAATTTTTAAAAAAAAAATTCTCTTATTTTTCCTTCCAAAAACCTTTTTCTATTAAAATATACTTACCAAAATTTTCACATATTCTAATATAATTTTTTTATTTAAAGATAAAAATACATCGTCCAAACGGACCTTAAGATAAATTTGATTGTCTTGTCATTTGACTTTTATGAATTTTACTCGCAACCGTCATTTACAAATTTTAGTTTAATTGTCTTGTCATTTGATTTTACAAATTTTACCGTTAGGGCCGCAACAAATGTCCACGAATTTTAATTTAATTTTATTAATTATGGTCCGACGTAAGTGTTTTGGAACCCCTTTCGACGGCCATAGGCCCATAACACTATCCAAGTGGACGGCAAGACTTCTTTTGTGCTTCACAGAGTCAACAGGTTCAGTCGCACGCAACATGCCCCTTCTAGAGCCAAGACTAAGCACACAATTTTTAATGTGATACATTCATATCTTTCCTCCAAAAATTTAACAAATCAATGTTTTTTAAATAAATCAAATATAAACGCTAATTTATTTAAAAGTCAAATATGGTGTCCGTAAAAATGAAATGACAAGATAATTAAATTTGTCTTGGTAACCGTAAAAGTCAAATAAAATATATTTATTTGATTTATTTCATTGTCTTGTAATTTGATTAACGCTAATAATTGAATCGAATATAAATTTATTTAATTAAAAAGCTATTGACTGTGACTATGAAATGCTATATAGAGAGAGTATAAAAAAAAAGGATTTCCTACCTTTCAATTGCAAAGCAATTCATCATCTGAAGATATTGAACTTGAGGGTTACCAAAAAAATGTCAAAGTTTGAGAATCCTGGTACTACGTAGTGATGAACTTCTTGAAGCACATACTCATCTTTCCAAACAAATGCTCAACTTTTATATGTGCGCAGCTCTAAAATGTGCACTTGAACTGGGTATCCCAGATGTGATTCACAGACATGGCAAGGCCATGAGTCTTTCTGAGCTGACCTCTGCCCTCCCAATCAACCCTTCCAAATCTCAACACGTTCATCGCTTAATGCGATTCTTAGTGAGCGGTGGCTTCTTCACGGAACAAATTCAAGGTTATGAACTCACCCCACCAATCAGAATTCTTCTCAAAGATGAGCCTTTCAACATTAAGGCAAAAGTGTTTCTAGTTACTGATCCTGTAATGCTGAAGCCCTGGAATTTACTGACTGATTGGTTCAAGAGTGACGATCATGAATCTCCTTTTAGTGCGGAACAAAAATTTCTGGGATTACAATGCACATGAACTTCGATTTGGTGAAATGTTTAATGAAGTAATGTCTGCTCATTCGCGGATCGTCACGGGGGCTCTGCTTCCTGACTGCAAATACGTGTTTGAGGGATTAACATCCTTGGTGGATGTCGGGGGTGGCAAAGGCACAGTTGCAAGGGCCATTTCGGAAACTTTTCCCAACTTAAAATGCGTTGTGTATGATCTCCCACTTCTTGTTTCCAATCAACAACGAACTGACAACCTGACTTTTGTTGCTGGAAACATTGTTCGAGACTATAACCCCAGCCAATGCGGTCTTACTGAAGGTAACAATCCTAAATATCATCTTTTTGTATTATTGGCTTCTTTTGGGGGAGGTAAATTTCACATTTGATTTGTGACCCTATGTTACTTTCTACAAACCTCAAAAGGAAATTATGAAATTATCCCTTTTTTTCTTTATCTTAAAAAAGTTTAGAGGATGAAAAAATTGCAACATTTCGAATCTACTAATGGAAGACTGATAGGCATGTGGTGGATTTGAATTTGAGCTTCTTGCAGGCAAAATGTTGGAATTAGCATTAGTAGGTTTGATCGAGGTAACCTCATCGGCCCAATTGTCTCTGATCATTTGATCAATTAAAAACATTCATCCATATTTTTTGCTTTCGAAATCATTTTCAAAATATAGAGTGGTACTTGATTTATCATTTTGAATTATAACTTTAAGGTTCTAATTGTCAAAACAGTGCATTCTACATAACTGGAGTGATGAAAACTGTGTGAAAATTCTCAAGAATTGCAAAAAGGCTGTTCCGGAGAAAGACAAAGGTGGAAAGGATCAACATTGAAGAAGTCATGGAAATCAAGAAAGAAGCTGGTAATGATCCTTTTGAATTAAAGACTCGCTTAGACATGTTGATGTTGGTTCATTTCACTGGTAAAGAAAGAATTGAAAAGGAATGGGCTAAACTGTTCTCAGATGCAGGTTTCAGTGATTATAGAATTTTTCCACTATTGGTTACGAGGTGCATCATCGAGCTTTCTCCATAGATTCTAGTATTGTTGTATCATGAGTAGATTTCCGTTGGTCATTCAAAAGTCATTATTCTCCTATCAGTGGTTGACAGCAACTTTTAACGTGATTCATGTCATCTTTTACTCTCTGCAGTCTTCCTTGCTTATAAAAATACGGTTTGGCTAATTGCTATGCACACAAAATGATAGAAGCCATATGGATTTGGCCAGAAATATTAGTGATGGTGATTCTAATGAGCTACTTGCAGCTCAAGCTCACATATGGAATCACATATTCAACTTCATAAACTCAATGTCCCTCGACTGTGCAGTTCCATTAGGCATCCCAAACATTATTCACAAGCATGATTGCATTGATTATAAATATAGGTTGTTGGGTTATTTGTGATTTGAGAAAACTAAAAGGTAAAATTGATAGAGTCTAAACAAAGATTGAAAAATAGTTTTAAAAATACTTTTTCAGTTTTTAATACATCTCTTATCTCATAAACGTTATATCGAAAAATGTAAAAACACGTTTTGAAATGCTATTCATATAAGATTTAAGTTTGTCTTGTTGATATAGTTTGAGACACTCATATTTGTTAGGGTAAAGTTTGTCTTGTTGATATAGTTTGAGCCACTCATATTTGTTAGGGTAAAAAATATTGGCGGCCTCTCAACTTTTGAAATCGTATACTTTTAGTTACTAAACTCACAAAATTACGCAAACAGCCATCCAACTTGTAAAATTGGCTACCCGTCACCATGCTGTTACTTTTGTCTGTTAAAAGCCAAATGGCAGTCTTTCCACGTGTTTTTTGAGGGGCAAAAATGTAATAACGTATTTTGAAACACTGTCCATATGAGATCTAAGTTTGTCTTGTTGATATAGTTTGAGCCACTCATATTTGTTAGTGCTAAAATTAAAAGTTCAACTTTCATAATCTTTTAGTGATAAATAAATTCAATTTTGATGTGCTATATGGCTATCAATTAAATTTAATATCGAAGTATAAAAAGATTCAAAACTCAATTTGAATTCTTCATTTGTCAAACAGTGAATTATAATTAATTATAGGATAAATTACATTTATCACCCCCGAGGTTCGTGTAAATTACCAATTAAACCCTGAGATTTGATAAAACTACCAATACCCCCTGAACCCTGACTCCGTCATAAATAGTAACAGAATAGTAAAAAAAATTAATGTTTGGACAAAAATACCCCTCATACACTAGTTATTAATTTCTATAGAAAAATACTTATAACTAACACTTACTCAAAAAATAAAAGTAAAAATTATAAATATTTATTTATTTCAAAGGCAGAATATGCAGGAAGAAAATAGAAATAGAAAGTTGACTTGTATTAAAAAATTCAAATTAATTGAAAAATAAAATGCAAATCTATCAATGAAAATACAAAAAGTATAATATGAAATTTTTCTAAAATTCATTTCGTAGTTAAATTCACCAAACCAACAGAAATGAAAATACATATATTTCTTTTTTTTCATACATATCATACATTCTTTCTTTGTTGATAGATTTGCTTTTTACTCTTTAATTAATTTGAATGTTTTGATACAAATCAAACTTCTACTTCTATTTTCTTCCTACGTAACCTTTGATAAAAATGAATATATATAATTTTTGTTTTTATTTTTAGGGTAGGTGTCAGTTATAAGTAGTTTTTTATATAAATTAGTAACTAGAGTATGAGAGGTATTTTTGTCCAAATATTAATTTTTTTTCACCATTTCATTATTGTTCGTAACGGAGTCAAGGTTCAGGAGGTATTGGTAGTTTTACCAAATCTCGAAATTCAATTGGTAATTTACACGAACCTCAGGAGTGATATGTAATTTACCCTTAATTATATTTGATTTGGCCCTTTGTCTTTAACGCAACCGCCATCCCTTATTGACTCTTATTTGGAACTTTTCTTTTTGGGGTAAACTTAATTATCTTGGATTTGCTTTTTGCACAATCCATGGAAATAAATAATTTACTTTGTTAGATGAACATAAGCAATTGAAGATATTGTTGTTAGATCAACATAAACAATTGAAGATATTGACAAGCATGCACGAGGCCTAGACGACAAATTTTTTTTTTCTTTTTTTTGGGTTTTTGTCGAAATTAAATGTTACTGAATTTGGTTTTTTTTTTCTCTCCGGATTCTGTGCTCGCAAATCTCACGGCAAGACGGATCTTTATCACAAGTTTGTTTGGAACCATTATAGCAATATAGTCTATGTTACAAGGTTGGGTTAATTTCATTTTATCCCCTTGAGATTTGGTCAAATAAGAAAATGATAATATCTCCTTTAGCTAGCAAAATAATAAGAATAACATTTAATTGGTATAATTACTACCCTTCCTATCTTTAGTAACAAATAAAATAAAAAAATTTAAATAGAAAAAAATTAACAAGATAACTCATTATTTTCTATTTTCTCATCCCATAAATCTTATTAAATTCTTTGTTGTTGACTATTAAAACAACAAATTTTTTCACTAACGATAATAGAATAATTGTTATCACTGCATTTTTCACATAAATATTTTTAATGTTAGTAAAGTTTAAATAAACATAATTTTTAATATAAAAAATTAAAAAAAAAAGGTTATTTATGTTGGATTTAGATAAGATAAGTACATATATATGAAACATTGATTTGAGATTAAAAAATGTTATAAGAATATATAATTTGTCATATGACGGGTATATTTGGTATTTTAGCCAAAAAAATCTAAGAGTCAATAGGTTTATATTATGCGTTTGGCCATTTCATAGAGAAAATATTCATTACACTGTATAAGATGATGCAACTACAGACAATTAAATTAGATAGGTTACAATTTAGGAGAACCCTCTATTTATATATAAGGTACAAAAAATAAAAATTTATATAATTGAGATATAACATTAAAAATAAGGATATAATAGACGTAAAAAATATGTTTTTCCTTTCATGAGAAAATCGTTATTAGGTCAAATCTCAAAGTTTTTGTTATTTGGCCAAACTATATAGGGGTAAATTTAAGTAACTGTTACAACTATTATTGACAAAGATTATCGTTCATAACAATACATTGCAAAAGAATCCGGAAAAAATAAAACAAAAAAACTAAGGACTCAATTATTTAAGCATATTTTAGGCTTGCATCATGGCGCCACTGCGTGATGTCCCGTGTGAGTACTAAGTACCCAAAATTAAGAGAAAATACTCAAAATAGTTCTTCACATTTCAGTGAATAATCTTTTTCATCTTTCACTTTTAAAACAGGAACAAATAATTCTTCAAATTTCATAAATTAAAATTTTTGATCTTTCGTTACTTAATCATTTGTTTTTCTATTAAATCACTTCACGTGCGTTGCACATGACATTTTTCTTATGGGCAAAAATGGAACTAAAAAAATGTTACGTGCAACACACATGGGGTAATTTAACAGAAAAACAAACAGTTAAGTAACGAATGACCAAAAGTTCCAATTTATGAAATTTGAAAGATTATTTGTTCATATTTTAAAAGTGAAAGATGAAAAAAATTATTCGCTAAAATATAAAAGACTATTTTGGGTGTTTCTTTCAAAATTAAATCATTGTAAACTATTGTTGAGATCTTGCCACATTAAGGTATGGATTCGGGGTGCATGGCAAGGACCAATCGAGGTAGTTGTTTGAATTCCAAAAAGGTAAACAATAGCAGAAGGAAGACAACTTTACTTATTACTAGTACTGAAGGGTCGGGCTGCCCATTTTTTGCACCTTTTCCGTTTTCTTCTTCTTCTTTTTTTTTTTTTGGTTTGTTTGTTTGTTTGCTGCAAGTCTCTTCATGCGGTAATAGATGAGCTGTTCAACTATTTAACGCTTGTGACAGTAGTTGGGTGGCGACGCTATTTAATACATGCAATTTAGATTCACGAAAACATAGGAGGTGATAGTTATGGACTTTAGTCCAGTTTCTTTCATTCAATGTATTTTGTAGTAGGCCAATTGAGATGAGTAGCATAATTTTCTTGTATAGTAATAGTGCCTTGATATATTCAGGCTTTTGTACTTGCCGTCTTGTGCGGCCTCTTCCCCCTGTGGGTCTTTTTACCCCTTTGTAAGCCTTTTGGGTCCTCGTGGTCCCTTTGTCTTCATAGATTATAGCACTGTATTCATTTGTAACACCACGAGACACATTTAGCCCTTGCGGCTATGTACTTTGGCAATTGTGCCACTTTGTTAATATATTATCGTTTTTAGAAAGGAAAAAAAAAACAGAAGTAAGAGAAAGCACAATTAGGCAAAACTGAAATGCATTTTCGGCCCTTCAAATTTGGTCCCCTAGCAAATTGCGGTACTTGTTCAAGAACAAATTTGGTCCCGGTATTTGTAGTTTCAAATAAAAGTGGGAAATTAAACATAAAAATTCGTCAAATTGGCAGAGTAAATAATTGTGAGACATGTTTAAGATCAAAACAATGTAGGATATTGATTGTAGAGGATGGAAGAAATCTAAACGAGCCATAAAATAAGTAGAATAAAACAAGTATTCCTTCAGCCCTGAAAAAGCATCATTAAATTTATAATTTTATTTTTTTATTTTTAATTTTTAATTATAGTTAATGAGTATTGTATTTCAACTAATTATACAAGGTCCATGAGGTTCAACCCATGAAGGTCCCGTAGATAATAAGTATATTCAACTTTAAATTCTTGTAGGAACACGTTCTTATGATTTCAAATTTAGAGAATAAATACATTATGATGACACCAAATAAATTAAAGAAAAACCCTAATCTTGTATTCTGTTGCTTTCGGCTATCCAACCATCCTAAAGTTAACTTAAGTATTGAAATATCTATCTCAAAAACTATCTTCAGATGGATAATCCCAAGAAATAGGAATACCTACCTCAAGAACTATCTTGAGATCTGTACCATTTTGAGATTTGTTTTGCAAGCTTACTTCCAATTGAAGTTCCCAGAGCAGGAAGGGTCTAAAAGTAGTTTATTTTGAATTGGGTGGTGGATATTCTTTTTATCAATATTTATACATAATTATTATTAGTAAAAATATTATTCTAAAGATAAATTTTTTTGAATAAAAAAAATTTAAAATAATTTTTTTTCTGAAACGGCAGAAATAATCAAATGCAAAAATATTGCAATTTGCAAAAGCCTTCGTGCAAGTTGCTATTCTAATCGGTAGGAACGAAAAATTCAACCCTTCAATCCATAAAAAGGACTACATTTGTTTAGGGATGGCAACGGGTTGGGTATAGAGTAAGGGAATCCCCACCCACCACCTACCCCGCCCCTGTCCCTTGCTTTGTCCCACCTCGTTTTGCCTATAAGTGTTCAATGGGATTCGTTTTAAACGCAAAAATATATAAAAATTAAAATTTTAATATTTAAAATTATACAATAATAATTACTCAATCCAAAACTTAAGTAAAAAATTAACATAATTCCAATATAACAACTAACAAATTATAAAATCCAAATCCAAGTATACGAATAAAATGTAATAAAAAGTTCTAAAACATTATAACATATAAATGTCAAATATAGTTTGAATTAAAATAACAAATCATAATCATCATTTTTTTTAAAACTCTACAATGCATCACATTCATCAAAATCATTTTCTTTACTTCCTTAATTGTAATTTTGTTTAATTCAATTATAGAAGTAAATTGAAGGTTGCTTTACTTCCTTATTATTTCTTTTTCATAATAAAATTTAAAATACATAAAATACTCTCTATATATATATCATATATATATATATATATGAAATTAAGACTAATTTATAAATATAAGTACTAAACAGTAAACTAGTTGTACTAATAATATGTTATAATGAAAAAGATGATAGTCAATATATAATAATTCATAACTAATAGAGAAATAATAATAAACTAATAGTAACTAGTAACTAGTATTAAAATATGATAATTAAAAATTTTAATGTAACATCTATTTATTAAAATTTAAATATTATATATATTAATATATCTAAAAAACTAATGCGGGTAAATGAGGCGGGTACAGGGCGGAGCTTCGTTTAGATGCAAAAGGGGTTTTTCTAACCCCATCACCGCCCTCGTCACCCGCTTCACTTGCCCTTAACTAGGGTTAAATGAGGTGGGTACTCACAAGTGGTGGGTACCCTTGCCATCCGTACATTTGTTCTCACAAGACAGTTGAATCTTGGGGATGCCTTTTTTGGAAAAAAAAAAAAAAACAAGTCTAATTCTTATCCACCTAATTGACTAATTACATTGTTCATACGAGAAACAAGAAAAATTAGTAGGGTGGCAATTAGGATAAAATGGAAAGGAATTGGGTGGGATTTAAATGGGTAGGGAATTATTGGGAATAGAAAATGTGATTCCCATTAAGGGGGCAGTTGGTTCGTTTAAAGGAATGAGAAAGATAATGGAAATGATAGTAGTAGGGAATAATAGTGGGTTTTTTCATGATAATTGTGTTGGTTGGTTTGTGTTGGAGTATGTGAATGATTACCAATGATGGTGGTTGATTTGTGTTGGAGAATGGGAATGATTACCAATAATGGTTGTTGGTTTGTGTTGGAGAATTATTATAATGAACAATTATGGTAGTTGATTTTAAAAATATTTAGAAATGAAAATCCAATTAATTTTTTATTTTAATTTGAATTCTAAATATTTTATAATTACAAATAAATTATGATATTAATAATGAAATATGTTATTATTTTACATTTTCCGGCCAAATGTAGTATAATTTTTTTTATTAATTACGTTTAATTATGGTATTTTTTTTATTCATTTTCATCGGCTTCAGCATTACTTTGAAGTATAACCACTATTTTGAGGGCAAGGAATTTATGATTTATTCATTTGATGCTTCAAATAAGAGAAATTCATCTGATACTCCAAAACAGCCCAAACTTAAATTTTGAAAATCAATCTCTAGCCAATATATTGAGGGCACATACAAAATCTCATCTACACTTTGCCATAAAAGGAATTGCTCAAACAGGTCTCACCAGAAGTACCTATAATAAAAATCACACAAATAAAATTTTCAATGGTGTCCTAAATAATTATTTGCAAATGAAAATATCTCAGTCTTCAATCTATCCATTCTACACTCTCAAAAGTTATAATCTTTAGAAACTAGCTACATTCCACATCCATACTTTGTGAATACAAAAAATTCAAGAGCATCTATCCATATGAAACTTCTTTTTACTTCAAAAATATGAGTTAAACATAATATGCATACGTCATCCAGTGCTAGTTACATTCCAAATAAGTTCAATGATGCAGAATAACCAATAAATCTGAGAACAGTTACAAAATAGCTAACTAAAACAAAATAACCTGGTTACGTAATATCAATGGCATCCCAAATCCATATTAATTACCAAAAGCTTATATACCAAAAGAATATACTCCAATGTCTGGTTGGCACGCTTCTCTTGGGACTCCAAGTTCTAGCCAAATTGAGAACCAACACCAACACCAACAAATTCCATTTCTTCTTTGCCATTAATCCAAGTTGGAACTTTCACCTATTAAAATGAGTAAACTAAGTTTAAGTGGAAAAATGCAAGCAGAAGTTGAAGACCCCTCAAATGGATAGTCTAAGGCATCTACAGATTGTACCACAAATTTGTTTACTATTACAAAATCCCAGTTGATACAGCATACATACAATTCTAACACATAGCAGCCACATCTGCTAGGAAAAAAGACAAAAGACAAAATAGGCCTCATGATATTTCAACTTTTTCATAGGCAACTAAGTGAAGATAATATAAAGATAAAACCTTGTTTAAGAATTTTTCCTCTCAAACCAACCCCCCCCCCCTTGGACCCACAATGAAAGGAAAGCCATATGCAAATCCTAATAAAAACCATCAAGACTAAAAGAACATAGATTGTACTATGCTTCCAGAAAGTGCTACTTCAACCAAATAATGGGAAAAATAGAAAATCTTGAGAATAAAGTACATCCAACCACAATCAAAAGTTATGGTGGTGATATGGGTTGTGGGAGTGTTCAAGGAATGAAAGAAAGCAGGTTGCCCAGAATTACCAAAACAAAGTTGTTGCCACAACCAGGCCTTCCAGGTGCAACATCATCTTGGTGAACTACATCATTTCCATAAACTAAAGAACAACTCAACAACACCACTGCAAAAGCTACAGAAACAAAATCGTCCATAGTTCCTCCCATGTTCAACTTCAGTACAACACCAACATCTAAATTCAGTATAAATTTATGCACAAATATCAAAAACTACAAAATCTATTAACCTTGACAAGGGCATGCATTAGGCATGAATTCAAGGAATTCAATGAACCACAAAATCTGAATTCAAGGAACCTTGACAAGCAAATTAAAGGAATTCAATTCAAAAAACCTAAACTCAAATTGGCATGCAAAAAAACCCCAAAAATTTATAAAAAAGAACCACAAAATCCACCAAAACAAATACCAGAAAAATACCATAACATAAACATACCCAAAAAAATACCAGAAAAATACCAAAACATAAGCATACCCAAAACAAATACTAGAAAAATACCAGAACATAAATATACCCAAAACAAATACCATAAAAGAACCATAAAAAATCTAAAATACCAGAACAAAAATTACCCAAAACAACTAAAAAATCCTCCAAAATCAAGCACACACGGCGATCATTCCAAGCTCGAGATTCCTAAAAAAAATGATGGGGAACGATAAACTGAAGGGTTGACACTCGAAAATCCAAACAAAAAAAATGATAAATAAATCGAAGGGGAATGGTAACCAGGTTATTCACTGATGAAAGTCTTCAATTGGCTATGAAATCAAACTTGGAAATTCAAAGCAATGGATTATTGAAGAGAATGAATATATGGAGACGGATGTGGAGGACTGGATTGGGGTGAAGAGAGAGGGAGAATAAGAGGGAAATACGAGAACTGTATTTTGTCTAACTGAAATTTTGAGTCTTATTCATCCGCGTCACTGTGCATCCATGCATTTGCTGCAACAAATCTGGAGGGGATGAAGCAATTGAAGATGAAGATGAACTTTTTGCTGCAAAAAAATAGTGCTAGGGATGAAAATAGAGGACGAAAATAGAGAGATTTCTTTGGAAACCCTTGGTAGAGTTCAGACGGAATGGAAGAGGAAAGAAAAAATCTTTTTTGGGTTAATGGATTTCATTCCCCCCCAATATTGGGGGGTATGAGGATATTGGTCAAAGGAGGAATGAATTTTACTGTACAACTTTCATTCCTTTTAACCATGCAACACGTTTCCTTTCATTCCCATTCCTTCTCGTCCCATACCCTTGACAAGGTGCTCCCTAAATTTTGAGATTGTGAGGGATTGGGATTTTCCAATTCCTATTGGGAACTCATTAAAATTTTCTATTGAGAATTAAATAGTAGTCGGTGGTGGTATGACCACTGCCAACCAATGACAACAGTTAGCATTGGCAATGGTCGGTTGGCAATCCAATCACAGGTGGATATCATGATTTTAAAGTAAAAAAATAAAATTTATTTATTAATATAATATATTTTAATATATTTTAAATTTAAAAATAATTAAATTAGTAATTAATTAGTAATTATTAAACATTAACTAATAATTACCAAGTATTACCCAATAATCAACTATTTAACTACTCCTAATGGGGCATACGGGTATCCCATAACCCTTCTAATAAATTCTCATCCCATTAACATTTTTCCTAATTATTTTTAATAAGTATTTTTAGTTAATAGGATTTTAGGAACTTTATTGCGTGCTATCATTAAAAGGAATATTAAGTCTTGGGAAGACTGTTTACCTTATGTTGAGTTTTCTTATAATAGGGGCGTGCATTACCTTATGTTTGAGGTTGTCTACTGTTTTAATTCGTTAACTCCATTAGATTTAATGCCTTTGCCTATTGATGAGCGTGTGGATTCAAATGGTGCAAAGAAAGCTGAATTTGTGAAGGCTTTGCATGAAAATACACAGCTAAATATTGAGTATAAGACAAAGCAATATGCAAGCCAACAAAGGGCGCAAGAAAATAGTGTTTGAGCCCGATGATTGGGTTTGGGTTCATATGCGCACAGAGAGCTTTCCCGCATAGCGATGTTCTAAGTTGTTATCACAAGGGGATGGACCATTCATGGTGTTGGAGAGAGTCAACGATAATGCCTACAAGCTTGATCTTTAATGTGAGTATGGTATTAGTGCCATTTTCAATGTTTCTGACTTGACTCTTTTCGATGCAGGCAATGATTTGAGGGCAAATCCTTTGCATATGAGAAGGAATGATGTGGACATCGAGCCCTATCGAGGAGGAAGTGCTAGAGACCCATTGTCCTATCTGCTAGGAGCGATCACTCGAGTGAGAGCAAAGGAATTCAAGCAAGCTGTCAGCGTCATGGTTCAAGATCTAAGAATAGAATCAATATGGATTTGAGATTTGAAGATTCTGAAACTCCTTGGAGCAACACAATCACTTTTGGTCCAGAATTCCGGACGGGTTTAGGGCTAACGAACTCCAAATTGGCTCAAATTTGGTCTACCTCTTGAAAACAGGCTGCTAATCAATACACACTACTTTAGTAGTGATTGATGACGTCTTTAGCGATTTGGAGTCATTTAGATGGACTTTTAGGCCATTTTCTATTTTTAGGTGAATTTTTAATTAATTAAGGATATTTTCATCTTTTTGCCCTTTTAGGGTTAGCACCATATATAAGGGTGCTTATGAGTTTCTAAGAATATAAGATTGATTTCAAGATTTAATACATTGAGAGGAATTTTCTTTCTCTTTTTCGAGCTCTTTGAAAACTTGATTTCATCAAAGCTTTTTCGCAGCGATTGATTCAACTTAATGAGCAAGTTAGCGAATTCGCGTATTTGTAGCATCTATAATGTTGATTGGTTGACATATGTTTGTTAATAGGTCGCGTTCATATTGAGGTTTCCAATCACAGGTTTGATTGGGGGGTCGAGGTTAACAATTCGCAACACTTGGATCTTCTTAGAACGATCAGTTTCTGCATTGATTTACATCACAGGCCATTGCTGATGCTTTTCCTCACTTGAATTGCACTATGTTAGATCTTCCTCATGTGATTGATGGCTTGAAAGGAAGTAAGAATTTGGCCTATGTTGGAGGAGATATGTTTGAAGCCATTCCTCCTGCTGATGCTATTTTCTTGAAAGTACAAGTCTCGCATAAGTTAATTAGCCAATTTTCTCACTCAATTAACTTTAAAAAATTCTTCATACCATTCATAATTCATGCAAAGTAGAGGTGTGTTTGTGACAATTTTATTATTTCATTTTAGGGAGAAAAAAAAAGGTATTTGTTATACTATTCATAATTCTAGCATAAATACTTTTTGAAATTTATAAAGACAATAGTTCCTCAAACTATAGGGTTAATTTAATAGTTTAGTTAAATTGCAAAAAATTATAGATGTAATCTATCCAATAATTAATCATATTGTACGTTATGCAAATATGACAGTTTATATTGCATAATTGGAGTGATGAGAAATGTGTTGAGATACTCAAGAAATGTAGAGAAGCAATTCCCAACAAATGAGGCAAGGTGATAATTATCAATTTGTTGCTCAAAGATAATCACAAAGGAGATGATGCTCATCATCATGCATCCATTGAATCTCAGCTATTCTATGACATGGAAATGATGGTTATATTCAATGAAAGAGAAAGAAATGAGAAAGAATTGGCAAAGCTCTTTTGTGAGGCAGGCTTCAATGGTTACAAGATCACTTTTGTGCTTGATTTGCGATCAATAATTGAGGTTTATAACAAGTACTAGCTTATATGTGTGGATTCCGTGATTAGTTCCTACAAAATGACAAGTTGATAGAGCTTAATTTATATATATATCTTTTGCTAATAATTTCCATGATATTTGGTTGATTTTATGATGAATTTAATGAATTTGGTTACTTTTGTGTTGTAGATGTTGATAGTAGAGGTTTAAAAGTTGAAATTGGATAAAAAATTAGAAAACTTCTGGTTACTAGGCGTGATCACACCTAATGCACTGGTGGGCTGAACGAATTTCTAATCAAGAAAAAAAAGGTTATGAATGAAATTTTCATCAAGAAAAGGAAATTATGATTTTTCAAATTGAAGAATGAAACGAAAATATTGCAGCCAAGATTTTAGGAAATAAATCTTTATTTTAGTTAGAAGTAATTATTCTATACTTACCAAACACAAACATCTCTTCTCCATCTACTTTCACTCTCTCTTTTCTCCTTTTTACTTTGTTTACTCAACTATCATGTCTAGGAACTAAATCTCTATTCTAGTTGAATAATAATTGAAGACTGGTTCTACAACAATTGTGAGACTAATTGTTTTTAATGTTCTTATAAATTCATGTGTATTTGTTTATTTTCCGCAATTTATTATTTATAATTGTGTTGTTGAATTGAATAATTGGCGCCATTATTTGATTGACAATATAATCTACTATTAACTAGGACATCAAGGTTTGATTGTTTTAGTGAAATAGCAATTGGCATAATTATTATTGGCCTAATATACAAAAATAGCCTGAATTTTGCCTCTTGTAACAATTATAGCCCGACCTTTCAATTTTAACAATACAGTACCTGACCTTTTCAATTTGTAACAATTATAGCCTTTGTTAGTCCGCCGTTAGGGAGTTTGTTAAATTGATGACGTGGATGCCAAGTGAATGCCAAGTGTAGAAAAATTTAAAATCCGTTTTTTCTGCCGAACCCAAATACACCATTCTCACACCCTAGCACGGCTACCAATCCAATCCCTTGTGTACAATCCGTCCTTACTGTAGATTTAAAGGGTTTTTGCTGCCATCACATCTCTCTTTGTATGCTGTAATACTAATTAATCCAGCCCTCGAAGAATCTTGTGTTTTCCTTCACATCTTTCCCTTTTCCCATCTGGGTTCCTTCGCTGAATCAGAGGTTAGTTTTTTTTCTTTTTTTCCGTAAAGTTTGTGTCTTTTCTATTTGAATTTTTATTTTTTTCACCGTAAAAGGTAAAGTTGACTTTTGGGTTTTATTTCTATGGTTAACATGTGCGAAAAGGTTAGTGATCATTGATTAACGATTTCTTTTCTTGCTAGTTTAATTTGCAGAATTGAAGTTGATGAGCATCCGTTGTTTTGCCAAGTTGGGGCTTATATTCTTGGGTTGAATATACATTGTTTTATGTAATTTTTATTTGGCTAATGAGGAAGAAGAGAAAGGGGAGTGAAATTTTAGGCACCAAGAAAAATAGTATTTTTGAAGCAGCCTATGATCTGGAATCATCTAGAGGCCAATACTCAAACGTGTAGGAGGAATAAGATTGAGGATGATTATGTTTTAGGTGAGACGATAGGGAGAGGGGAAATTTGGATCAATTTGGTGCAGGTAATCAAGTATTGCCATGAAATGGGCGTCGTGCATAGGGATATAAAGCCTGAAAATATTCTTTTAACTGCTTTTGGGAAAATAAAGCGTAGAAGAAGAGAACCAAAAAAAATTTTAAATTTTCTGCTAACTTGGCATTCATGTGTAGCCCACGTGGCTGCCACGTCATCAATTTAACAGACTCCCTAACGGTGGACTAACAGAGGCCATAATTGTTACAAATTTAAAAAGTCAGGTATTGTATTGTTAAAATTGAAAGGTCAGGCTATAATTGTTACAAGAGACAAAGTTATGGCTATTTTTGTATATTAGGCCATTATTATTTGATATGTGATTCAATTGTGTCAAAAGATAAACAATCTAATTGAAACAACCACAGTGTGAGTTTGTTGGTTAAAATTGGATTTTTCTGATTTTTAATGCTGTGGGTAAATTGAATTCTATGGTGGTACTTAGATTATTTACTGACAAGAGAAGTGATTAATGAGGGTCTCTTAATTGCCAACAAAATAAGGAAAAATTGATTGTTTGATGGTACTAAGTGACTATAATAAATTTATTTGTGAATTTATGAGTTTAATTTTGTGTCAATGACCAATTAAATGAACCAGTTCTAAAATTATTCCTTTGACTAGAGTTTGTTAATTATTAAATTTTACTGCTTTAAATTCTGCGTTAAATTTGTTAATTATTATATTTAGTCTTAATTTATTATTTTACATTTTTCATTTTTAGTATTGTCCAAAAACAATCCCTAATTATTTTGTTAAGAAATAAATCTACCTTCCCTGTCGAGACGACTCGATTCCCCTTATACTACGAAATGTTTGAGAGTTGAAATTATCTGGTGATTTAATGACACACCACAAGTATTAGTCAAGAAAGTTGCCAAAATGTTGAAAATGAATACTAATACTACAAAAGGAAAGAGTTATCAAAATCTCTCTATGTAATGCGGAGATTAGACTATAAAGAATTTCTTGTTATAATAATAATTGTTAAACCACGAGGGAAGGAGTGTGCATGGAATGTTATTTTATTTTGTATTTGTATATTTCTAAAATAGAAATTGTCATATATAATTTTTAATTTCTTTATTTTAAAAATGTAAAAATACCATTTAAATTAAACAAGGTGAATATGTTGAGATAGAACACTTTAACGAAGGGAGGATCTTAGTATGGTATATCCTATTTAAACTATTTAAATCAAATTGTTAGTGACTTATTAACTAAAACTTTATATACATTTTTTTTAAAACTTTTTGGATGTGCGATTGGAGCACCACAAATTGTCTCCGGCGATAAACTCTCACCATTTGCAAATGACTCCAACTCCTTAATTCCTTGTCTTATCTTTGAAATTTTTCTCTTTGGAGGGAAGCGCTTTGCCAATTCCAACCCCTTTCGCCGGCCATGACACTATCCAAGTGGACGGCAAGAACTCTTTTGTACTGCACACCGTCAACAGGTTCAATCGCGCGCAACATACCCCTTCTAGAGCCAAGACTAAGTCCACAATTTTTAATGTGATACATTCATATCTTTCCTCCAAAAATTTAATAAATCAATTTTTTTAAAATAAATCAACGTTAATAATTGAATCGAATATGAATTTATTTAATTAAAAATCTATTGACTGTCACTATCAAATGCTATATAGAGAGAGTATAAGAAAAAGGATTTCCTATCTATCAATTGCAAAGCAATTCATCATCTGAAGATATTGAACTTGAGGGTTAACAAAAAAAATGTCAAAGTTTGAGAATCCTGGTAGTCATGAACTTCTTGAAGAACAAGCTCATCTTTCCAAACAAATGCTCAACTTTTATATGTGCGCAGCTCTAAAATGTGCACTTGAACTGGGTATCCCGGATGTGATTCACAGACATGGCAAGCCCATGAGTCTTTCTGAGCTGACCTCTGCCCTCCCAATCAACCCTTCCAAATCTCAACACGTTCATCGCTTAATGCGATTCTTAGTGAGCGGTGGCTTCTTCATGGAACAAATTCAAGGTTATGAACTCACCCCACCAATCAGAATTCTTCTCAAAGATGAGCCTGTCAACATTAAGGCAAAAATGTGTCTAGCTACTGATCCTATAATGCTGAAGCCCTGGAATTTACTGACTGATTGGTTCAAGAGTGACGATCATGAATCTCCTTTTAGTGCGGCACATGGCAAAAATTTCTGGGATTACTGTGCTCATGAACCTCGATTTGGTGAAATGTTTAATGAAGTAATGTCTGCTGCTTCACAGATCATCACGAGGGCTCTGCTTCCTGACTGCAAATACGTGTTTGAGGGATTAACATCCTTGGTGGATGTCGGGGGTGGCACAGGCACAGTTGCAAGGGCCATTTCGGAAACTTTTCCCAACTTAAAATGCGTTGTGTATGATCTCCCACATGTTGTTTCCAATCAACAAGGAACTGACAACTTGACGTTTGTTGCTGGAAACATGTTCGAGACTATACCCCCAGCCAATGCGGTCTTACTGAAGGTAATAGTCCTAAATATCATCTTTTTGCATTATTATTTTCTTTTGGGGGTGATAAATTTCACATTTGATTTGTGACCCTATGCTACTTTCTACAAACCTCAAAGGGAAAATATGAAATTATCCCTTTTTTCTTTATCTTAAAAAAGTTTAGAGGATGAAACATTTGCAACATTTTGAATCTACTAATGGAAGACTGCTAGGCTAGTGGTGGATTTGAATTTGAGCTTCTTGCAGGCAAAATGTTGGAATTAGCATTAGTAGGTTTGATCGAGGTAACCTCATCGGCAGAATTGACTCCGATCATTTGATCAATTAAAAATATTCATCCATATTTTTTGCTTTAGAAATTATTTTCAAAATATAGAGTGGTACTTGATTTATCATTTTAAATTATAACTTTAAGGTTCTAATTGTCAAAACAGTGGATTCTACATGACTGGAGTGATGAAAACTCTGTGAAAATTCTCAAGAATTGCAAAAAGGCTATTCCGGGGAAACACAAAGGTGGAAAGGTGATAATCATTGAAGCTGTCATGGAAAACAAGAAAGAAGCTGGTGATGATCCTTTTGAATTAAAGACTCACTTAGACATGTTGATGTTGGTTCTTGTCAATGCTAAAGAAAGAACTGAGAAGGAATGGGCTAAACTGTTCTCAGATGCAGGTTTCAATGATTATAGAATTTTTCCACTATTGGGTACGAGTTGCATCATCGAACTTTCTCCATAGATTCTAGTATTGTTGTTTCATGACAATGAAGAATTTTTAACTTAGTATTGTTGTATCATCGAACTTTCAATGATTGGAAGCATTTCAAATTGCTTTATTTCTTTTTAGTACCTACTGTAATAATAAGCGAACGACAACGACATCCCTCCTAACCTTGAAAATGGAACATTCTCTTCTCCAGCTTTGATCACGTAATAGCAAAAATCTTTTCATTAAGCAAAAATTGGGTTCTTATCTTAAACCCTTTTGTGGAGTGTTTTATTACAAACATCTATATAAAATCGAAAATCCAAATAGAAGGTTATTTTCCTTTTAGAATCCTTCTTTTTTTAGCTTTTCCCTGGATACTGCATCAAAGGCTGGCATAGGAAGAACTTTTGGGATTGTAATGCCCAAAGTGCAGTTTTGCTGAATGTTCAAGGAAGCCGTGGCTAGTGATTTACGATCGATCACAAAATGGGCTCATTGCCCTGTGCAGATATCTGCTCGAGGAACGATCATCCAAGGTGAATATTAGAGGTGGCAGACTCACAATTGCCAGGGCCAGGGCCAATGTCAAAACTTTCCCTCACTTAAAATGTACCGTGTGTGATCTCCCACATGCGGTAGCCAAACAACAGGGAACTAAGGATCTCAATCATTATGCTGGAGATGTGTTTACCCAATGTTTGGTGATCCCGGCCACAGATGTTTACAGCAGCCCGGGATTTATGTTCTGGTGCTTGGTCTTGAACTAATACACTTGTCATTCTCATAGTATTCTTAGGACCAACTCTTTTTGATCGAATGGCTCATTCAATTGTTCAGGACCAACGGAGTAACTACTGCTCAGCAAGCGAAACTACAAATTTATAAAATTGAAAAGAAAAGGGGGAGTAACAAAAAGAACAAATAAAAATAAGTACAAAAATAACAAGCTTTTGCATTCTGATTTAAAAGGTAAATTGTTAAGTAAAATTCTGAGATCCCTAATGCTAAAAAGACCAAGGCTATATGAGTAAAGATAGACTGTAGAGTGTAGATAGAAGCCTGCAGGTCAAAATCCTACATGCAAGAGATAAGGGTATCTACCGAGCATCTAAAAGTAAGAACTATTCTCAGGTAGAACTAAAGATCATTCATTGGGAAAGACCCAAGAACTTTATCAACTTCTTGTATCTTTGTCCAGGAAACACCTCAGATTCAGCATATCCTGTCAAAGTCAAATTCTATATAAAGTGAGAATTGTTTGCAAAAACATTATCACTTAGCACCACAAACAAAGTGATAAGGCGGAAAGTAAGCATAAGCACAAATCATCTAATGTTCAGTGCTTTCACCTGCAATATAAAGTGGCAGTCTTTTCAGTTTCAGGAATTCAAACAAAGGGATCACAGTGCCAAACAGTGCCCCAACCAATTGAGAAGATTAATGGGGGTAATGTATTGATCCTCATAATGTTCTTCTATGGTTTTGATTAAATCTTCACTTCAAGAAGAGAGTGCACCACCTCATGCAGATTATGTTGATGACTACACTTGAACTATCAAAAAAAGTTTTCTCAGGATGTGACCCATAACGTGTCTCCACTGTGCCTTAATTGCTCCCTAATCCCAGTGTGAAGGGGTAAAGAAAAGACGAAACGTTCATAATACCAAAAAAGTTGTTTTGAGGCCAAACAACCTATTGTGAAGCAATGTCAAAGTCCCATTGATCGTTTACCAGATTATCTTACAAGGTGAATTAACAAGTCTCTCAGAACATTTTTTATTTATAAGTAGCAAAACCATAGAATACTTACATGACATAAAGAGAATATTCTCAAGTTCAATAACACCATGAATTATGGTTGACAAGGGAATTTCAAATACATTTTCGGAAAGGAGATGAACTACTGGAGAAAGACAGCCATAAGACAATTAGCCGGCCATGCAGCTTAGCTAATTAAAGAGAGAATAAGATTTCACCTCAGGAGCTGGAAAGAGCAATATCTTAATCCACATTTAAGTTTTGACATCTATTATAGATCTTTTCATCAAAAAAGAAATGTAATGACAAAGTTTTATTTGATCTTTTATTAAAATATCAAGGTATCCACTTCTCTAATTAATTCCTCAAGCCAGGTTCTCATTAGCAGTAAGGCTTTCTTATTCATTTACGTAAACAAACATTAAACCCGTGGCTAATATTAGTAATCTTTGCCTTACTTATCTAGCTTCTCACTCTCAAGAATCACCATCTTATTGGAGCAAAAAATGCTTAACAACCGTAGAACTGACTTCAAACATTGCAGCAAAGTAACAAAATATTTTCATATCTACCATTTCCGACCTTATTTAATGCATTCTATGATCTCTTCAAAAAGGCAGCTACAATATATCCACTGAAACAAGAAAATGGTCTATTCTGATTAGAGGAAAGCTAATTAGATATAGAAAATAAATGGCAATATGTGGCATGCCAAGTAAATGCATAACCTTCATATCATGTCATAACCAAACTAAACCGTGAAAATTTTCAATAAATTCTAAACTGTCAAGTCTGCTAGAAATAAAGACTGACATTAATTGAACAAGCTGCCTTGATATGGCAACATACAAACCAAATTAACAAACTACTTTTTTTGCCAAGACCTAAAAGGGTTCAAGGGAAAAAACATAGACATTAGCTCATGTACCTTCCCATTCTTCCTTTGTGAATTTTCTCCAGATCTCTTATCCCAAAGAACAAGACAACACATTAAAAAAATTAAAAAAAAGGAGGACAAGTCAAGCATGCAGAAATGTGCAAACTTGTTTCTAGGAGATTTGTTGGTCTGAAAACAAGCCCTAAATGAATTGGTTGTTGTCCTAGAGTCGAATTATCAATTATGAAAAACGACAGAAGGAATCATCAAAATTCACAAAAGGATATTTTGGATTGATTCGCCCAACTTTCTTCGGACAACGACAAAATTATCCTGCTACGCTACATTTGATCTATAAGGTAGCCGCAAATCTTGAGCAGCAAAGGACAAATAAATAACTTGCACAGAACTATCAAGACGTATTACATCATTCATGTACTATAGTCGCTAGCTAGCTTAATAAGTAGTAGCACACGCAATCATATTTGTTAAGTTTAAAGGAATAAAACCAAACCAACAGCCATTTAATCGAACCACTTGTCATACAGCCATAGGGTATCTCCCCCAAGGTAACAATGGTCCAATCAAAATTGTTCTAGACCCTTGCCATGCATAATCTGAGGCAAGACTGCACATATTTTGGCTTCTTTGGCAAGTCATAGGAATGATGAACCATGCACATACACCATTGGAAAAGTCAGCTAATGCATTCCGCAAAATCTCACTCACACAGAAACGAACACTAACTCACGTACAACCAAATCATGTAGCTCTCACATAATTTCTACAGGCAATTATAACAAGGGAAAACACTGAAGCAGTGGCAAAAATCATTGTCACAAAAGTGAACTTCAAAACAGAAATTTAATATACAAAGCTCAAGCAGTAAAGGTGAAAACAATTAAATTCATGCAGCAAGCAATTCAGCAATGAACAAATAGTTGCATATAAAACTACAGAGTCTAGTAATAAATATCCTAAAGAGAATAAAGAAGAACCTAAAATTAAACAATTTCCTACATAAATAATGTAATTTCTGACAAACAGAATAAAAAAAAAATCCACCCAGGGAAAAAAATCCAAAATTACATGGGAGCGATGATCAAAGAATAATATGATTGCAACATTTAGACATCATAACCAAGAACCATTTTGGCCATTTATTTCGAAGTCAACAAACAAAAAAAAGACAGAACATGAGAAATAATCAGGATGCTACCTTCATCCACTGGAACTGGGGCGACCTCCACTCGAACCAGGTCGGGTCATGAAATCCATAGGCTCCCCACCAATCCTCCTCATCATCTCATACCCGCCTCCGGATTTAGGCCTCGCATCCTCCCCGTAAATATTTGGATACCCAAACTGCCCTCTTCCTCTTCCCCCTTGCCCGCCCTTCACAACCTCTGGCCCAGGCTTCTCCTCCCGACCGGAAAAACCCGGTCTCAGATGGGGCGGTACAAACCGGTTTGACTTAAGCAAAGGCGGATTGGGTTTCCCGGGAGAAGGCAAAGGAGATACAACAACCGGTGAACCGGACCCGGTTCGACCCTGTGGACGGAGAGAAATGGAGTCCGGTTCAGACCCGGTTTGATCTGTAGCTTTAGTAGTTTTCGTTGCCGGTGGCGCCAAAGACGGAGTCTTTTGAGGTGGGTTTTGAGGAATGACAATGGGTTTTGGTTTCGGAGCTGCGGGTTTGCTCAAAACGAGCATATGGCCATGGATTCTTGAATTTGAGATTATGGTTTTATTGGGACTTACCAGAGATGAAGGCGTTGATGATGACGAAGAAGAATGGAATGATGAAGGATTAGAAGAGGTGTTTTTAATGTTATTGCCACTGTTAATCACTTTTTTCTCATAGATGTCATTGAAGTTGAGAGAGGCATATTTGTTGGTTCTTGCCATCCACCACCGCCGAAAGCCACCGTGAAGGAAGGAGAGGAATGAGCTGTGCGAATGAAAAATTAAAAAGAAACGTTGCTGGTGAGAATGAGTTTTTGTTTTTGTTTTTGTTTTTAAGGAGAAGATGTTTTATGTAAGCAATTTGTTATGGATTCGGTTGTAATAAATGTTTCATCTTAAAGGCAAGCTATATATATCATTATATCCCCATGTCCCAAAAAATAAGTAAAATTTATTTTTAACTTAAATTATATTTACTAAACTAAAATTATTTATCTAAAATCAAAAAATTAAAAATAAAAATTAATATATTAAATATGTTATACTTTATAATTAAAAAAAAAAACACAGTTACTCTTTTTCTGTTTTTGAGACGAAGGACAATTTTTAAGGTCAAATTGCTGATGCGCCTAATTGAAAACGTTAACAAATGACAATGATTGAAGTTTGACACAAATCAATTGCAAATTTGCAATATATTAATTAACTCTATTGGTATTATTGCCCCTTACAATATTTGCTGTAGCCATTTTTGTTGTGCAAGCATTTGGATATTTTGGGCCAAAAAAGCCTTCTAATGTCCAAAATTTATTATAGAAACTTTGGCCCATGAACTGTTGTGCTCATCTTTGAAAATATCTGGGAAAGTAGAAAAGGATCATGGAAAGTGGAAACATGTACATGTAGATCATCTTTTTAGTTAAAGATATAAAGAATTAATTTCATTCATCTCTCTCCAGATTTAGTTAAATTACAGAATAAATTTTATTATTTGAAAAAATTATAAACATTTCCCTTATTTAAAAGTAAGAAAAATTTGAAATATTTATCAATTTATTAAACTAAAAATATAAATAAAAAGAAAATAGTGAAAAAATAATTGATATTTGATTATAAATATTATATAATATTACAATTTCAAAATTTAATTGAAATTAAACACTTTTTTAAAATCTGTATTTCTATTTTTTTTATTAATTTTTTAACCCTCAAATTCAAATTTAAACATACAAGACATATATTTATTTACTTAATCATATATATGAAATATTTTACATATTTTTTAAAAATAAAAGTTACAAGTGTAATTTTATATAAAATAATTATTAAAAAAGATTAAGAGATAAATTTATCCACACACATAACTTTTTTAACTAATAACGTTTGTTTTGTAATTTTACTAAATTTGGAGTGATTAAAAGTTATAAGTTCAATAAATTAAAAATGTATTTGTAACTTTTTAAATGAGATTTATTTTATAATTTTATTCATTTTGGCTTTTGATATTGTAGTCAAAGGATGTTTCAACGTGTAGAAGTTTCAATGGCAAAAACCATACATATTTGAACACATCTCACACAAGTCACACCAATACACTACACGTACACATAAGTTTATAGTTTGGATTTGGTTAATGGATGAGTTTTTCTTTTTCTTTTTTTTTTTAAATTGCCTGTTGAGAAAAAAACAAAAACATTGATACTTTTTTTTTTCCATTGTTAATTAAATAATTACCAATTGTCCAAGTCCTACATGGGATACTTTGTCTGTTTACCAACATTAATAAACATAGGGTTTGAGATCTGCATTGCTGTTTTAGTCGGATTAGAAGGCAAGTTGGTATGCACAAAATGATAGAATGGACTCATTTCTGTTGCATTCTATGGATTTTTGTGCGAATTAATGATCTTGTAAAGATTTCATTAACATTGATCCAGAAAATTGCCAAATGGAAAAACGAAAGTATAGGGTGCAATGTACAAATTCAACAAGAAACAGAGTAATCAATTAAAGAAGAGCAGTGAAAAAAATACAAATTGAGAAATGGCAAAGAAACAGTATTGATTCAAAGGTGTATGTATTTATGATGGTTTGCTGGCTTTGACCTCAAAACAGCACCCCCATGCAAAGCAACCAAAGCCCTGAAACCAAGCTCAAACCCACAGTCACGCTTTGAGCATCACTGTTCCCAGGGGACGGCTCTGCTGCTGCTTTTGCATTACTGGAACTGCTACTCTTGGGGGAACTCAAAGTCGGTGATGGAGATGGAGCAGCAGCAACCTTGGATTTATTAAATTCTGAAGGCCACAGTACCTTATCCACTTCATAAACAGCCAAAGGGAAATCTTTCCTCACCACATTATAGATTGTAGTTTGGACTTCCCCAGTTGAGACATTTACTTGGTTTTGATTCGCTTCACCAGAGAAATATAGGACGAAGGGTTGGCCATCATTGCCAGAAGCTTGAGTCCTGACAGGGTTGCTTGCTGTTGCAAGGCCTTGTAAGGTGTAGTATTGAGGAAGAACTTGATATAAGAGTAATTGGACTTGTTGTTGTATGGTAAGGTTGTTGAGTGCCCCTGATGGGAGGTTTTGGAATGCATTATCTGTGGGAGCAAGGACAGTCATGCCTACATTGGAATTGTTGACTTGGTTGTTGATTTGGTTGCCTGTTTGTGTTGCATTAAGGAGGCGAATGAATACTGTGTACTGGCCAGCTTTGTTAAGAATGGCTATTATGTCTATTGGCCCTTCTGGGGCTGGGGCAGGAGCTGTGGTCGTTTGAGCATTGATTTGGGAAAGAAGGAAGAGAAATGGGGTGAGTGACAGGAGCGCAGAGAGGACTGCTCGTGCCATGGTGGAGGATGGGTGACGAATGGAGGAATAGAATGGGCCGGGTTTTTATGGGATAAGATGCATGCAAAGGTTGTACTCAGGACATTGTTGGAATGAGCTGGATGTGGATCTGCAAGATCAACAAACAATGAATTAACAATGTTAAGATCAGACAAATTAGTCAAACTATTATGCAAATTGCATCAAAAACTCGGACTACAAGCATGTGGAAGAGCTGTCTAGTTTAAGTACTTGCCCGTGAAGATTAATATAAGTAATTATGAAACTGATTTTACAATGTATTGGCATACAACATAGATTGTTTCTCAATTTTCATTTGCGTTGGCATGGAATCCATAGATTGGTCAGAGGGGTGTTCAAAAATATTTCTCTACTTTAATTGCTCCATAGGTACCACACGTACCAAAAGAAAAAGGGGAAAAAAAGGATTGTTGCGTGATGGGATATTACATATAATTAAACCAATTCTTTTGCTTGTGCCTTTGATTATGATAACATCAAACCATCCGTTTTTCAATAGAGGTAAAATCAACTAAATAAACTACTAAATCACAAGATTGAATCTCATCTCTCTCTACCTATCCCAACATGATACAAGTTGTCATTACCCAAAAAACAAAAAAAAAATAATAATTCACTGTATTATAAACAAAACAACTACACATTTCGCTCAGCAAGAAGGCTCCATCTGGTACCAGCTGATGCATTCATGTAGGCCCTTTTCATGGTACTGAAATATGAGCAAAATAGAAATATGATAACGTTAATTTCACAGAGTACAACCTTTCATGACAGATACTTTCACTCAACCAGCTGATGAAGTTCTTATGCTGAAGCATTTGGTAGTTAGGATAGTGGTATCTCTTAGGGTATTGCATGTCATAGTTTTGTGCCCATATAAACTGCATAATTGTATATGAACTGGATCCACCAGCATTACCTACTCTCTAGCAAGAGATAGAATGGAATATCTATTTTATTTTTATTTTTTTGGCAGGATATATAAATGGTATTTTAGCCAAAAAAAAAAAAAGAAAGGAATATCCATGGAGAACTTTTGACAGGCTGGTGAATTATTCCTGGCAACTAATGAGCACATGGGGAGATTGTTGTCACCAAAGCTTGTAGCAACTTAGGCCATTTTGGCTCTTGGAAATTGGAATGTCATGATTTGCCTCTCTCTCTCTCTCTCTCTCTCGTAAGTTTTTGTCCACAACCCTCGTACACTATCCTCCATCTTCGCGTTTGTCTCTTTTTTATTTTCCCAAAATTTTTGTTGAGTATATTCTATTTGCTTCTCTTGAAATTTGAGTAAACTATCAAATAAACTTTATAGTTTAAGAAAATAACCAAAACCCTTTTAACTCAAAGTTAACTCCTGAAAAGTGTCAAAATATTAAATTACTTATTAATTTACCAAGCTTAAAAATGCAAACAAAAAAGAAAATAAATAATCAAAGTGAATATATATATATATATATATATATATATCATTGGATCATAAAAAAAAATATGATGTTGCAATTTTAAAATTTGATTAAATTTTATAATTTTTTTCGTTAAATTTGAATCTTTATTGTTATTTTTTTAATTTTATTTCTTCAATTATCAAACTCAAACTCAAACTCAAATACGCAAAAGCACACCTACTTATTCAATCATATACATAGAATATTTTTTGTATAAAAAATTTGTAAGTATAACTTTACATAAAATAATTTACTAACAATAAAGATTAAGGGATAAATTCGTATATCAAGTATAACTTTTTGTGGATGTCATAATTTTCTAACCATTAGGAGATTACATATTAAAATTTTAGCTAATCAAAAAGAGTATCTACACTCTTCTCAAATCACAAAATCTACTTAAAATTTCATTACGAATAATGATACTGACAAATTATAGTGACAAATGTGGTAAATATAAAAAAATAAAATTTACTTATCACTCTTTTTAAAATATATAAAATAATAAAAGATAATTTTATTTTTTTATATTTATCACATTAATTGTTATGACTTTTTATTATAAAAAATCATTAAAAATATTATTAATTTTTTATTACATTTTGGGAAAAGTGAATATACTTTATCCAAATTTAGAAAAGGAGGACTGGAAAGTAATATGTCAATAAGGGATGAAAATGGGAGAATCAAAATTTGGTCTTGAAGTCAAGGGGAAAAGATAGTTCATCATATAGACTTTATATTGGATTGGGTTCACGTTTTGAACTTCAATTGCTTGGACATTTTTAACTGCCAATTCTTGAAGAAATAATGATCATCTACTCCTAGGAATGGAATTAACGCGAAACCTATAAATTATTTGGTCATCTGATAAGCTGAAGTGTCAATTTCATGTGTAGTAGTGTAATGAAAGTGAACCTTCTAACTAAGGATTCCAATCATTCAAATCATTCAAATCACAAATAATGTAGGTTTTGAAGTTGACTACAATCTCATTTTATTCTCCTACTCCATCTGTCCCTCTTTTGGCCACACAAAAGCAAAGCAATAAACAGGTTTGATGCTATTATTCCATACTACAATTGGATTAATATTCCAACCGTCTTATGGGATATTGAAGGGCTGTTTATAAGCCAAAATGGATATGATATGAGCTGATGTCCGACATTTTAATGCAAGAAATCATGTACACATGGCGACATGCTTTATTAATATAGCCAGTTGACTATAGCCCCGTTGGGCCATCATTTTCTTTAAGTTTTTCTTTTTCGAGGATCAGTAAAAATAATTTTAACCTAAAAATTTAACCAAATTTATCCAAATTTGTTGAGTTGACTTAATTAGGTTGCATATCCGATGGGCTTGAATAATAATATGTAATTTATAGATTAAATTAAATTAAATTAAATTCATCTAACTCATAATTCATATAAATTTTTTTAATAGACCATCGACAGCCGACCAAATGGATGTTAGCCAAGTCTGCGTGTGTGCTCGGACTTTTCTCCTTGCCCATAACCACGTCAAGGAAGGCATCACATCGCCCTTTATGCAAAGCTCTCTTTAGTTGTTGTTCAATAAATAATTGGGGGAATTTGTAAATATAGCACCTTGATCGTTAATTTTGTAAATATAACACTTTATTTTTTTCTTTGTTATTATACCATTTCAAGACTGTATAAAGACCAAAATACTCTTCATATTCTTTTCTAAACCACAAAGACATAGCACTTCACCTTCATCCTCTTTTTTTTTTTTTTTCTCAAAACCCATTAATTTCCTATTTTATCGATTCAACAAAATTTATTCTTACACTCTATTTTTTGCACACCTCATTGTTTGCACACCCTATTGGACCATCATCTTCAAACAAGAATGCCGCAACCATGAATAAGAAATCGTATTAGCAAAATGTTAGTTGAAATTTATACTAGTTGAACTGGGTTTGTGAATTTGATCGAAAAACTGGTGAAGCTCTAAATCGAGTTTTAAATCGAGCACAAGATTAAGTCAAGTTTTAGGTCGAACACTAAGTTAGGTCTAATTTTATGTCAAGTTTGAAGTTGAACTTGAGGTCAAGCATGAGGTCCAGCATGAGGTCTAGCATAAGGTCGAGTTTGAGGTCGAATTTGAGGTCAAGTTTTAAGTTGAACAATAAGTTAGGTCAAGCACTAGGTTATGTTGAGTTTTAGGTCGAGCACTAAATTAGGTCGAGTTTTATGTCAAGTTTTAGGTCGAGCAGTAGGTTAAGTCGAATACAAAGTCGAGTTTTAGGTCGAACACTAGGTTATAATAATTATAATTTTAAATAAAATTAATAAATAATGATTATAATTTTTAAAAATAGTATAAAATGTAAAACTTAAAATCATAAATTCTTTGCATATAAATCGTAAAATTAATTGTAACTTTGATTTTTATCATAATTTTATATTATATATTTCACTACAATCTTTTAAAATTATATATACATACATACATACATATATATATAAAGCGAATGATTAATCCCTAGAAACAAAAATATAAAGCAAATTAAAAAATTCATAAATTAAAAGACTAAAACTCTTATAAATACATGTGAAATGATCTTACAAATGTAAAATTTATATTGACCCAAAATTCAAAACATAAAAAGATATGTCAAATTAGGAGGATAAAAGTAGATAAGGTCATAAAACAAAAAAAAAAAAAGAAGAAGAAAGAGTAAAAAGACAAATGTAGATAATAATATTTTAATTAAGGAAATAGATATTACTGTTAAAGTTATTTTATAATTAATACAAAAAGAGTGAAATAATTAATTAATTATAAAAAAACATACAAATGAAAATTAAATTACTGAAAGGAATAAGAATTTTAATCATTTTCAAATTACTAAAAATTAATAGACAGTAAATAGATGATCTTTTTAAGAGTTTGTAAGATTTAGAATTTCAATCATATTCTAATTACTAAATATTGATATTAATTTAATATTATATGATAATAAAAAATAATTTAATTCTTAATATTTATAATAATTACGCTGAAATCGACTTATAAACTTTTTTCTTAATTTACCAATAGGACAAAAAGATTTAACCTAAAGTCCAACTTATTATTACATGGGTTAGATTGACTTACAACCTATTAAACTATACTGCATATGTAATCTAAACCTGTAAAATAACCCAACATGTCCATTTATCAAACTTTTTTCCCCACAAGACATATGGATTTCCTTCCGATTCTAAAAAGATGGGCCTGCAGACTGCTATAGACACTATTCAACTACTTTGTTGATACAGCCCATTGCTCTCAAGCCATAAAAGGTAAACTTCAATATTTACTATTCAGCAAAATGGGTTGTTCAAAAGCAGAATGGGCCTTCCACAAAGGAGCACCGCGAGTGTAGTCCTAAAGTGTACAGTATTCGAATGAAAAATCCAAAATACAAATACTCAAATATAAAAATAATAGTATTGAATGGAGTATGTTAGGCTGCTAATGATGCCACTAGTCAAAAATGAAAGGAAAAAAAATATTTATTCCTTTTTTCTTAAAAAAAAAAAAATTATTTATTTAATATATATACAGTGAAAAATCTTAATAAATTCTCACCATACAGTGTCAAATGACAAAAGTTATTGAGTAATAATCACTCCAAATATCTACTAATTTTTTATCACATAAATATCATGTCAATTATTACTGGGATCAACTAAATATTTTTAGTGTTAATAATATTTCTCTATTTATTTACAGGTAGAAGATAATCTATAAACCACAAATAAAATAAAACCCAATAAAAGACCATTATAAAAATGTAATCTAGCCCAATAAGGGTTAAAACGGACCCAAATGTAGTTCTTTTCGGGCCTGAAAATTTCTATTCTTGAAGAAACCTCCCAAAGCCCGTAAAATAGAAGCCCTCACAAGTCAAAACCCATTAGACCGCTCTGTCCCCTTCTCCAAGTTGCATCCTAAACCCTCAAGTATAATCTTTCCCTCATTTCCCTCTCCTCTTCTCTCTCTCCCAAAACCCAAAACCCCCTTCTGTTACACTTCCTCCGTTTCCTTAAGGTAATCCAACCAATCTTCCTCTTTTCCGATCCATATTATCAATGTGTAAGATTAGTTTTGTGGGTCTCTTGTTTAAGTGATGTGCTTGTATCAGGTCTTGCTGCTGAAAAATAGAGAAAAAGATAAAGATTTCTCCATTCCTTTCTCTTAGGGCTGTATCTTTTGCTCTTTGGAGACCCTCTAAGGTTGTTTGTTTTGGGTTGATTTTTTTGTTTTCCTGGAATAATGGGCATTTTTTCAGATGGGTTTTATTCTATGTATTAGTTCGTTTCATTTTTGGATGAATTGGGTTGCAGTTTGTAACTTTTATTTGATTTTCTGAAAGTTCTGTGGTGAGCCCTTTTGATTTCTGGTTTTGATGGCCCATTCTCGTGCAGAAGCAGTCTTTACTTATTCATTTATCTATTAGTTTGGATAGGTGAAGAAGTTTGTAGATTTGTAAGTGTGTGCTTATTGTTTTGATTTGCACCTTATCGTAGTCTCCCCTTTTGGCATCTTGGTGAGTTGCTATCATGTCATTTGGTACAATTTTATGCAAATAATTTGCATTTTCTTTTCTGTGTGGTTAGATTAATGGATTTTGGAAAAGTTATTTTGTATTGAACTGAAAAGTGGTAAAGAGTCAGTTAATGTGATTTAAGGCTGCCTTGTGAAAGCTTTCGCTTATTTAGAGTTATAAATATGTTCAGAAAAATGGTTTAGGAAGAGGCAATCTTCATGCACTATTATTCGATATGGCATCCTTGTTATAGTAGTGTGGCTGTAAATATTACTTTATTCGAGTACTTCTCATTTTATAAATGTTGGTGATCTGATTATTTTTTATTGCTTTATGCTTCCAAGATACGTGCATTTGTTGTTTCTCGGCGATCATCAATCTGGTTATATGTGTATTTCAACTTAAACCACAAATGGGACATTTTCCCTTCTTGTGTCATTTGCTATTGTTTTAGCTGAGTGCTGATATATGATTTGTTTTCCTTCAGCATCTGTGAAGATGAATTTCAAAGACATGAAGGTTCCCAAGGTTCCTGGTGGTGGTGCTGCCTCTGCCTTGATTAAGTTGGGACTTGTAGCTGGGCTTGGCATTTATGGAGTTGCTAACAGCCTCTACAATGTCGAAGGAGGTCACCGTGCTATTGTCTTTAACCGTGTTGTTGGCGTTAAAGATAAGGTTGGACTTGATATGATGTTTCTCTAAGTGGAATATATCACAAGACGGCAGTTTTAGTCTAAATTCCTATACACTGCACATTGTTAATGAGGAAAGAAGTGTGGTAGCAGGATTGGTCATTATTTTTTATGGACTGGTACTTGGTATGAATTTGTGTCACTGACATGTGTCACAAGGCTGCCTTTTTCAAAATTATGAAAAGAAGGTCTAGCTGTTTTAAAATGTTGTTTTTCTCATATAGATGAGTTTGCCTGTTTAGAAAAAATTTTCAAAGGGCTATCTTTTGAAGCTATACTTATATTGCTCTCGCCAACTTTGCTTTTGGATTTTGGTTGACAGAGTTATCTTTATTTGCTCTTTCTGAATCAATGTGTATGCATTTTTTCAAGTGGCAAGCATATTTACTGTTTTATGGCAACTCATTTCTGTAAGCTCCTTTCAATATACTGTTATTTATGACTTGACTTGATTTGATGGGCAAATTTCTATCTTCTTGGCATTAGTTCATGTTGATTTTTGCTGATTCATACTTCTGTGGTAGGTTTACCCTGAAGGCACACATTTGATGATCCCCTGGTTTGACAGGCCAGTCATCTATGATGTTCGTGCGAAGCCCAATCTAGTGGAAAGCACTTCCGGCAGTCGTGACCTGCAAATGGTAAATGTTCTTTTGCTTTAAAGATTTGCTTTAATCAACAGAGAAGCATACTCTTAGTGTGAATTGTCACGTTTCTAATTTTTTAACACTTAGGTGAAATCTAGACTTAAGTGAAGATTCTCTATACCAAAATATTCATAAGCTCTTCATTCCATCTATATCTTGATGGAACCAGTGAACTAACCATCGCTTTTGTTAGAACATCTGGATAATGATTTTTGTACTATTTAAGAAGGCCATTTTAAAAAAATAGCATTGGCATGCTATTGTGTAACTTGAAATTCTTTCTTTTTCTTTTTCCTGATTAAATGTGGAACTTGATCTCTAGAATGCCTATTTCTGGTTTTCATCTTTTCAGCGAAGGCAGTGTAAGCCACCCCAGAAAAGAAAAAAACAAAGAAAAAAATCAGAATCCATCCAACTGACTTTGTTTTTACTTGTTCTGCAGGTGAAAATTGGTCTTCGAGTGCTTACTCGTCCTGTCCCAGATCAGTTGCCTACGATATATCGAACTCTTGGTGAGAATTATAATGAAAGAGTTCTGCCTTCTATCATTCATGAAACTCTGAAAGCTGTTGTTGCCCAGTACAATGCTAGTCAGCTTATCACCCAGAGAGAGGTATATTATTGGGTCTTATGGTTTGACATTTGCTGTTGTTTCATTATTTGGCTAGATTCTGTTTTGTACTTTAATTTAGGGAAAGTGAGAGCTCATTCATTGGTTTAACGTTCAGCTCTCAGATTTTTGTTATTTGGTTGACGACATTAAAGTATATTGTGAAAATGTGGTTGAATATTGATGTTCTAGTTAAACTATTTGTTTTACTACATTTTACTTTCAGTTTGAAAGATTAATATGGATATGTAAAACTTTTAGGTGCAACTGAGTTTTCTCGTTTCATTTTTTAGGCTGTTAGTAGGGAGATAAGGAAGATTCTGACAGAGAGGGCAGCCAACTTCAACATTGCTTTGGATGATGTTTCCATTACTAGCCTGACTTTTGGGAAAGAATTCACTGCTGCAATTGAAGCTAAACAGGTGGCTGCACAAGAGGCTGAGAGGGCTAAGTTTGTTGTGGAAAAAGCTGAGCAAGACAAGAAAAGTGCAGTTATTAGAGCTCAGGTGAAAAAAATTGTCAATTCTTAAGCTCAAATGCTTGTCTTTCTTAATGTTATCTATTGAAGATGTTTTCCTCATGATTACTCTTAATAGTGCAATTAGTACGAATGCATATTACACATAGTAATTAGACGGGGTAAAACCTGCCCATCATTTCCCTGGCTCCCTTTTGATTTTGTTGTTGGGGGAGGGTGGGTTTAGTACTTGTAATTTGTTTTCAGTTTGTGTATGCAATATGACTTGTGTGGAGGAAAAGATGCTCAACTTTTATCACTTTTTTTGTCTTTTGGTTGCCAGGGAGAAGCTAAGAGTGCCCAGCTGATTGGTGAAGCGATTTCTAGCAATCCAGCCTTTATCTCACTGAGGAGAATTGAAGCATCAAGAGATATTTCACACATCCTCGCTCTCTCTGCTAACAAGGTCTATCTTAACTCAGACAATTTGTTACTCAATCTCCATGATATGAACTTAGGCCCAACTGGAAAGAAGTAACTCTTGGCATTCCACTGTTTGGGACTCCAATTTAGTTTTTGTTCCTCTCCCGAACGCAACCAAGGTTTCACTGTGAAATACGAATAGTATGTTACTATCTGTTATTGACTTTGGCAACTGGTGAATCATTGAGAATTCAGTTTCAGCAATGGGGAAAATTAAATATTAAATATCTTTGGGATGTTCTGGAAAGGATAATGGATATTCACCAGTAGTTTGCTAATATCTCTTGCAAATGTTTCCAATGGCTTTTCGGCTCTGATACACTCCATTTCTGGCTGGAAAGTTAGAAAGACACATTTTTAGGTTGAGGTTCAATTTGCTCTGGATTTTTTCTTGTATTCATATTCATTCATTTTCAAGTAGTTGAGGTATATTCTTGTGCCAATGTGTGTTGTGATGCGTGTTTGGGCGGTGGGTAGCTGGAGAGAAGCCACAACAATGTGTGGCTAAGTTGGTCTGTCTTTCATCATACAGTGCTAATGGAGAATGGTGGTTTCTGTGACTTGAAACCTCGTGGTCGACAAACATTTAACGCGTGCATGATCAATGTTGGAACAAAATCCTTAAAGAGGATGGGCTGTCCTTGCATGATTTTCAAAATCCTTAGTGGCATGGCTGTCCTCAGCTTAACGCGATGCGAGGCAGAAAACCGAGTTGACTTTGATTGATCCATGTATTGGGGACGAGTGTGTGTGCCTGTTGTCGACGGTTGATGGGGCAAGGGATTACAAGTTTGAAGCCTATTAACTGTCCTCCTAATGAAAATTGTTAGAGAAGAACCATTGGGGATTGTTCCTACGGCCATCTGCTCAAGTGATGGGGCGTTATGTTTGGTGTGCTATGTTAGGAATCAAATCAACTAAATTTGAAATTGAAATCAACCATTTTTTTTTTTTTTTTTTAATAGAAATTGATTGTTGAAAAAAAAAATGAGATAAAAGACATTGCCAATGAACGGCATATAATCACCTTCACCTTACATATATGCGTGGAGAGGAATGTGTGGTTGGTTAAAAACCACTAAAAAACATTTGAAAAAAAACAAACAAAAAAACAACAAAACAAGGCATACTACACTGAGAAAAACGCAAGTCCGGACATTCAACCATTGAATGCTTATAAAATTTATGAAAGTGTCAATGTGCCTAACAAATTTAAAAGTGGGTTTTCTTCTTTTAATCCTCCAATGGCTTAGTAAAGCTAAATAGGTTAAAATAAATTGCGTTAGGAATCAAATCAATCAAATCTGGAATTAACCCTTGAATCCGTAGAAAATTTAGCTAGTGTTAATGTATTTAACTAATTTAAAGGTAGGTTCTTTTCTTCTAACTTTTTATGGCTCAACAAAACCCTCTTTTAAAGTAGATCAAGATAAACTAGATTAAGAATCAAATCTGGAATCTAACCCTTGAATACGTATAAAATTTAGCAATGCGAGTGTACCTAACTAATTTAAAGGTGAGCTCTCTTTTTCTAACCTTCTAAAGTTCTAATGGATCAGTAAAGCCCCGTTTCACAGTAGATTAAAATAAAATACTGATAAAATAGTGCAACATATACTATATAACAAAAAAAGGTAGGTTAATATAAAATAGTATAAGATATATCGTGTAACAAACAAAATAATAAAAATCATTAAAATAATTACTTTTACTTGATTTAACTACGAAGTAAATCAATGATGAAAAAAAGGAAAGAATCTTCGCTTTGTACATTATAAGACTATTATATAAGAAAAACGAACTAGATAATGATGTGAAAGAAAAAAGAATTTCTTTTTTTACATGTTATAATTCTGTTATATATGAAAGATACGTTTTATTCATTAGTTAAAATTACTCATATTAACCAGAATTTAAAAAACTATTGAACTTATTCTGTTCAAAATTAGAATAGGATAGGATTTTTGAACTTATAATCATAAAATTGACTTATGGAAAAGCATAGCAAAATGGAATTTATTATAAAATATATACTATATTACAGACGTGAACTAAATTAATAATGTAAAAAGAAAAGGATTTCATTTTACAACTATTAACTCTAATAACAACATGATCAATTCGGATATTAGATTTAGAACTTTAGAAATCTATAGCTTCTCTCCTGGCTGCCAGCGGAATAGGAGGAGTTGAGTTGGTTAACTCAATTAGTTTCAGATTAAAAATGCACATGTTCGTAACTTGAGTTTTGGGCGCAAAATGGGAATGGCAGCCTAAGTGGTTCGAGTCCTTCTAGACCCGCGGTGATGTGAATGTTCGTGTCAACAAATTTTGAACCACTAAAATGCAAAAATTCAACTACCAAAATGTTTGCTTACATGTAAACGCTCACATTTCAATTGCAAATTTGGATTAACCAAATTTTAATTGTGTAATTTGTTCTACTACAGTATACTTATTTTTAAGACCATGTCAATTCATTCATTTCCAAGAAAAAAAGGAAACAAAATAATACTCTTTATGTCCCAATTTAGTTTTAAAATTTCTTTAATCTTTAAAAAAAAAAGTCTAATTAATTTTATATAAAATTATCGTATTATCTTTAATAATAATAATATATAATATATAAAATTATTTATTTAATAATATATTAAATAAATTATACTTTAAAAGTTATATTAAAATAAAAGTGTAATTCTCTGTCACGACCAAAGAGTAGTGGGAAAAAGAAAAAGAAAAAGAAAAGTATTATCCCATAGGCATGGAAACGAGTAATCATGGAAAGAAAATGTGTTAAAAACAAGAGGTGCTTTAATTGATTTGGAGAGAAAAATGAGTAAATAATGTATAATAAGTCGGTGATCCCTAAACGTGTGTCGCATGCAATGTTGTGGTCAAAGTGAGTATTCAAAGTGGGGGATGAACTATGAACGTTGCTGACGATCGTCCGCCGTGTTCCAGATAAGCCCATTCGTAATATCAATTTCTTTATTATTATTATTATTATTATCATTTACCCGGCCGCATTTTCTATAGAACTATTATTATTATTATTATTATTGCTTTTGAGAATCAGCTGAAATTAGTTAAATTTTTTCATATAACAAAAGAAAATTCAGGAAAAGAGTAGCCGAAAAGGCTGACTCTCCCAAGTTTTTACTGTTCCTGTGGACGACAAATGTATGATAAAGGTGTGACGTTTTTTTTTTTTGACTCTTTTCTTTAAGACTTTTCTCCCCTTTTGTGAGAGTTTTGTTCTTCCCTAGTGAAGGTGGGTATTACTCGCTTAAGAATCTCGATAGTACCCCATTAAACATGAGCAAAAAACAAACTAACAAATTTCTACAGTGACAGTTTCAAGATGTTTTAAAATTGGATTACAAGTTGGATTTTTTTATTAAGTTTTTAAATAGAATTGTTATTGGTGTCAAGGTTATTGTGCGCTAGCCAAAAATAGCAATTATTTATTCCCTGTCGCACTTTTTTTTTTTGTGGTGCCAATCCTTTGTGGATCACTACCACAAAAAGCAATTAGCCTTTTTTAGGCTACCTTATGTAAATATTTACAAATGTAATAATATATACTATCGTTTCGTGACCAAAAAAAAAACAAAAGAAAATTCAAGGTTTCTCTCTCTTTTTTCATTTTTTGCCATTTACAATTGTATTTCAGGACAATATTTTCAAGAAAAGAAAAATCAAGGGGTAAGTAAAATTTTTTGTAATTTTTATTTTTTGGTGCTTCAATTTGGCGTCAATGTTTAATCTTAACTTTTGGTGTTGAAACAATATGACAGTCTTACACATCAGTGGGTAATCAAAGATTCTCATCATTCTTCCTTTACTTTAGTTGTAGATTTGCTTTCTTCACCTAAAATTGAGAGGGCTCTTCTCCACAAGTTTTGGTGTTGGTTGGGTGGGAATAAAGATAATTGCAAACATGTGAAATCAGGGAGCTCAAAACAAGTACCTAGCAAACGGTTTTATCAAGCAATTAAGGTAGTATTTTATTGTTTCATTACAAGTACCTCCACATTCATTGAACTTATATGACTCATTTACATCTCATATTCTTATTATTGAATTATAAAACTTGCAAACACACTCCACAAGTCCAAACGTGAGACTAATTCTCTCGAATAATAGCTTATGTCCCTATAATTGTTATAAGATAGTTGCGAGAATTGATTTATAGATCTTTTACTTTACTATAACTTAATATCCACAAACGAACCAGTTGAACCAACTTTCCGAGGGGCAATTGAGGTAGTATAAGGAATGAAAAATTGTGACACCCAAAAATGGAAATCTTTCATCCAAGGCAAACTTATATAAACAAGTGACAAGTTCCTTGTCGTTCACTTGCACTTTATGTTTCAAAGATGTAAAGGTTCATCTTTTCCTCTTTCACATGCTTTATTTTTTACTCTTCCGTCTTATAAAAAAGTCACTTTAATTAATATATAATTTTTTATTAATTATTTAATATAATTCATTTAATACATTACTAAATATATAATTTTATATTTTTAAATATTTTTAATATTTTAAAATTTTAATTTAAAAATAATTTTTTTGAGATAAGAAAAAGTTTTTAAATTAAACTTTTTTTAAAATGAAGAAAATATATATTAATAAAAATATATCCAAATCTACCGGTCGTTAAATGATAGTTCTTTAAGATATATACATACAATCTAACTAAATATATTTATTTATACATGCTTGGAAATTCAAGTTTGTTTTTTATCCAAATCTTGTAAAAAACACTAAATTTTAAATGGTCACGTTTTGTCTGATTTATTAGTATTATAATTATTATTTCATGAATTATATAATAAAAAATAATTTTTAAATAATTAAAGGGAGAGACCATAATATTGTTAAATCTGAAAAGATAATTAGTAATAGAATTAAACTTTAAGGGCGTGTGGATGTAATTTACTCAATTTAAAAGGTTAGAGAAGGAAAGCAAATTAAGCACAAAAAAAAAACACGTCCTCCACAAATCCCGTGGCTGATCAACGTATCATTGTCACAGCCACCTGTCCTTCGTCACGCTTTCGTTACCATCCACGTGGAGCGTCCGCCGCTTGTGCTTTGCAATGACGTCATTATCTGGGCCCATCTCGTTTCATTGACGCTAACGTCAGATAGAAGGTGGGATGACGTGGGGATTGATCCCAACGTTTCGTTTTCCGTCCTCATTGCGCACCGTCCGCGAGCGGTTCTTTTGTCTTACATTTCTCCGTTCCGTTTACACTGCTGCGTCACGGCGTGCGGTGGAGTTTTGTTTTGTAACTTTTGTTTTGAGTATTTATTTTATTCTATTGGAATTTTTTTTTTTTGATAATTTTCTCTTTGTTTTTTTGTTGGTTTAAATCATATGGGAACAGAAGAAATGATGTGAGAATCGTTCGTGTGAATGGATTTTTTTTAATAATATGCATGATTCTTGCTTCCATTTTTTATGTTTAATTATCACTTTAGTCCAAGAATGAAAGGAGATGTTTTTGTTGTGATTTTGGTTGATTGTAATGATCTTCAACAGTTTGTTGTTTATTTTGAAAAATGAACTTTTTTTTTTTTCAAAGAATGTGTTTATGGTAGGTTTGGGTTTTAATCAGAATTGAAATTAGTTTAAAATTAAATATATTTTATATCGATTTTAATTTGAATTTTATAAAAAAATTAATTATTATAAAGTATATATTATCAATAAATTAGTTTAAAAAATTATAAAATTTAATTAAATATAATTAAAAAAATAATTCCACCTCAAATGAGGATCTGAATGCATAGTTACTGGGAATTGTATTGGGATTCAGTGATAGTTGTTTATTCAAGGAGAAATTTCAAATAGAAAAATTAACTAAAGCATTATTTATAGGGTTTTAAGAGGAGGGAGATGAAATTCAATACCATAACGAATGGTTTAAAGTTGTTCCTAATATTAGCAAAATTTTACTAGAATTTGAATTCTTACATAGAAACCATCGGCCAGATATTTTTTAAGTCTAGTTGACTATTTTTTCACTAACAGGAAAAATAATGGGGAAAATTAAATTTACATTAATAATAAATTTTTCATTTGTACATATCAAATTATGGATTAGTAACTACATTCAATTTTCAAAAAAATTCGAATTATGTCGAACTTGTCATTTTTAGAAATTAAGTATAGTTGTTGTACTAGTAACATTACATAACATGCATAATTTTGCCACAAAAATATAAGTAATTAATCAAAGAATACAAAATTCAAGAGATTAAATTATTGTTCTCTTTTTAAATTAATTTGCTATGGTATATCCAATCCTCACTGACCTCAATTTGATGGTGAATTTCGGCGTTCTTCTTTTGATGTCACGAGAAAATATAGAAATGCACAACAAACAATAAGAAATACCAAAGCCTCCAACATCATGTCATGTATAATCATGTTTTGTTGTCTTTCTCTTCCTTGTACTATTTGTATACATATTATATATCCCAATTGGAAGAAAAACCGTGCGGTGGATGGTACGACGTCAGATATTAATTGCAAATTAATTAAAGAGAATTGAATTGTGGAGTTTAATATTAAGAAATAACTTTTAAAATTATCCCTCACATATTGGTTCATAATATTTTAGTTTGTTATTTTTAAAATGAGAATAAATGACCTTTTACATTTTATGAATGTATTTTTTTTTTATCATTCGTCATTATTTTATTTATTTTTCTGTCAAAGTAATGTTAGAATACTGACAAAATATTGATAAAATAGTGCTAAAATAGTGAGAATAACTAAAAAGATATATTCATAAAATATATGAAACTATTTGTTTACGTTTTAAAAATTAATGAATTAAAAAGATTATCAGTTTATATGTGATAATGTAAAAGATCATTTTGGGGATTCTTTCTTAATTAAATAAAAATCGGGGATGATGCATGCAAGAGGTATGGGTCAAATCAACTATTACTATCAAATTATAACGTAGAAAGAAAGTAAGAAACACTTGTCAAAAATATCTAATCGATTTGTTGAAATTGAGGATATAATCTTATGCCCCATTTAAGGATGAGGATTCATGCCTACTGCTTCTTGGCTACTTTTCTATTGTTTCTGGTGAAGACTTGCTGTCTGAATATGCCACTGGTTTTGGATATTTTTTTCTTTAAAGTTAATTGAAAATCACCCCTTCAAGTTTTTACATGTTTCGTTGCTCCCTCATTGTATAATTAATAAGATCAATATCTTCCTAAGTATTTTTCTCTCTCTCTAGTCAACTTGGTAAAGACCAAATTAAAAATGTGTTTAATCACCCATGAGATGCAAGTGTAAGGAGTAAATATTGGATACCGTTAAAAGTTCTTTGTTAGGATATCTGTTTTTATTAAGAATTCAAAAGGATTTTTCTGTACAATAAACAACTAAGTAATTGAAAGTTTAAAGAAATTAAAATTCAATAAAAAATTGATCCCATTTTTAATTTTATCAAATCAAAATTCGATTTCTGTTATGTGTATTATAGAAAATTATATAAAAATAAGGAAATTAAAAAAATCCCATTATCTAGTGAGGGTAGGACTAATCAATTTGAAATGGAACTCGATTCATTCTTTTATTTATTCATTCTTCAAAGCATTTGGACCTAACTAGCATAAATTTTCTAGGTGTTGTGACTATTGAAAATCGCTTTCTCTATTTTTTCCTCTTCTTGTTAATTTAAAGATTAATCAGTCATTTTTTGTTAATTAGAAACCAGCCGGCATCACATTTTAAAATCCAGTTTTGAATCTATAGTAATGTTTAGAAAATCGTATTCAATTTATACTTAATGTGTTGATGGTATTATATTAAAAAACAAAAGTTGAGGGGTTGATTGATCCTATTAACCGTTAGGTGGGGTAATGTGAATAATTAGTATAGTTTGAGGGAGCCTATTCTTATTAACCATATTTCTTTATACTCTCATGCAATTCGGCTTTGGCCGAACTCTACCACTAAATAATAAAAAAGCCAACATCAGCAGAAGACACAAATAGATGACGTGGTGAGTCTGAATATCATAATCAGTGGGACGCAGCTCTTGGGATTGCCAACATTACAATTTGATCCACCGCACAAGATATGACGCAAATTATAGTGGTTTTTTTTTTTTATCACAAACCTTCCAAAGCTTTCTATACTTCCAAACATTCCGTCTAAACTTTTGAAATTACATTCTCAACTTTTTCTACAAATATTAATCCTATCACTTTGATGTTTGCAAAATTAGGTTTAGATAAGAATTCAAATATAGAATCACTTAGGGTTCGTTTGAACAATACATTTTTATTTGCAAATAGAAAAAGTTATATTAGAATATGTGAAAATTTTGGTGGGTATTTTTTGATAGAAAAAGTTTTTTGGAGGGAAACATAAGAGAATTTTTTTTTAAAAATTATGTAAGAAGAATTTGAGTGGAAAAATTTGAATTCTAAATTTTGAAATAAAAATGTATTTTGATAATTTATTTTCGTTTGAGAATTTTCTTATTTACAAATAAAAACAATATGTCTAAACGGACCTTTACATTTTTTACATGAGATTCCATACTTGGGACGAATAATGGCACCAACCTATTTACAATTTTGGGTAAACTTAACATTCATTCGTGAATGTTGTTCTAAGAGGTTTTTTGAAGTTACATTCCCTTTGCATGTAACGAATAAAGTAGTAAAATAAATGTTTCATTAGAGTAATAACACATTTAATTAATGAGTTTTCAACAATATTTTGTTTCTTTTTATACTCTTTGATGTATTTTCAAATAATCACAAAGACACGGAAAACAAATTTAAACCATTTTGCACGTGATGTCATTTAAACTCATTTGTGATATAATACACGTAACTGATTAAAAAACACAATTTTACAACCAGACAACATTGTGACTATGCAATGTTGACATTAACAAAAATACCACGTCAAGATACACATAAATAGGCCCTTATAAATCTAACTCAAAATTAATTAAATACAACTCTCTTAAATATTCTTCCCTTGTTAATCCTTTCTTCTCTGAAACCTTTTTCAAAATATTTTCTCACTATTTCTTTTTCACATATTATAATTCGACTATTTTCTCTCTCTTAATGTCGAATCAAGACTTCAATTACTATGTTTGTAGGTTCCATGTAACGACATTCGTGAAAAACTTATTTTGTGTTTGTAAGTCACTACAATTTGAAATCTTTGAAGGAGCAAAATGGAAATATGACTAACTGGAGGAAAGCGAGTGTAATTTTAGAGTACTAAAACAAAAGAAAAAGATAGGCGTGACATGATGAAACGTAAGCCACAACCTATGTAACGCGTAAGAAAGCGTAACTGCCGTTGACGCCGGACTCTTTCAAGTCACCCCACCCCATCCCACCCCTCCAACCCCTCCCCCATGTTCCCTTTTCCTCCATATATAAACAATGGGCATTCCCTCATTCCTTAAACACAACCCCATCTTAGCTCCCTAAGATCCTCTACATAGTTTCATTCATTGATTTCTTCAAACACTACACACACACAGTGTCAGAGTTGCACAGAACTCAATATAAAAAGGCCATGCAAGAAGCAGTGCCTTACAAAACATGGCTCCCAATGCCGGGCAAAGACAGCAGTTTAACCGGCGCAATGAGTAGAGCCGGTGGTCATGCTGCCGTTCCTTCGGTTTATAGACTTAAAGGGGCAAAGGAGGATTTGAAGAATATGGTCAAGGTAAACGCGGTGATCGTGATCGGGAAACGAGGCTGCTGCATGAGCCATGTTGTGAAACGACTGTTACAAGGACTAGGTGTGAATCCGCCGGTGTACGAGGTTGAGGAAGAGGACGAGGATGTTGTGATTAATGAGTTGGAGAGTATCGGCGGCGGCGGCGGAGTCGTCGCCGGTGAAAAGGGTCGCCTGGTGCAGTTGCCGGTGGTGTTCATCGGTGGTCAATTGTTCGGAGGATTGGATCGGATTATGGCTACTCATATTACGGGCGAGTTGACTCCTAGTTTGAAAAAAGCTGGGGCCTTATGGCTGTAAATTGATTAATTCTCACAATGTTTTCTTTGTTACTGATTTTTGTTTTTGGTTTTTCCCCACCTTTTTATAGAATATTTTCTTTTTGGTGCAAAATTTCCATCTTTATTCTGCTTGAATCGAATGGAGAGATGTGAAATTTGAGCATCTAGCTTTTAACTTGCAAAAGAGGTTGCAAATCTCATTATAGGGAAAAAAAAAAGAAATTAAAATTGAAACTTCATTTATTTTTCACTTTTTTTTTTTGGGTTCTATATTGAATGGTGGATTATGGAACATGTGATGTTGGACATAAGAAAATTTGCAATTTATTACTATTGTACAAATTTGTCGATCCCTTATAATAAGATAAAAGTTTAATTATTATTATTATTAGCGATTTTAGTGTGAGATAAAAATTTAATAATTATTGTTATTGTTGTATTATTGTAGTAATACAATTATTTATATAACAAAGTATAAATTAAAAACTTGATCTACCAAAATATTGTAATTTTTTTTTGGAATGGAATCATATAAATTACCACTAACCAGAAAAGAAATCGAAATATGATACCATGACATCAGTGGGTACAGGCTGGGGCCAAATGTGGCGTGGTTGGCCCTTGATGTGTTTTGCTTTTGACTGTGATGCGGAAGAAATGAGAATAGCGTGGCGGCTAATCAAAACTGGCCTAATCGCCAAAAAGAAATATCTTCCAAAAGGCAAACTCTGTTGATTACCCCACCGGCTCACTAATGCAGAGATAAAAGGAAGAAAATTAATCGAGATTTTCATTAGTTAAGATCATGGTTCATATCGTGGGCTTTCCTCTTCATAATGAAGCTTTCACAATGTAATAACTTTCCAAACACAAAAGATGCATTCTATTCTATTCTAATAAATATTTCACACATTTAATACATCATGTAACGTGTTTATAGAGCAATCAGGGTTATTTTATTTATTTATTTTTATTTTTTTATCATATAAACTCATTGAACTGGATTGAGATAGTGCAAAAGAAATCATGAAAATATATCTAATCTTTTTCTTCTTTCTTCTGCTTTTTTTTTTTTTGTCTTTTAAACGTTAGAAAGTTTATAGCAATAGACAATATTACAAGATTTAGCGACTAATTGATTTTCATGATTGTGTAGCTGAGAGCTTAACCATGAAATAAAATGCACAATTAAGAAGGAAAAAATAACAGATTGCGTAAAATATTGATGTGGTTAACGCACATTAATTAAGATATCACAAGCAATAAAGACTCTTATACAGTCTAGTTAATTGACCTATACTGGAGAATTATAAAAAGTCATGAAAACAAAACACTACTAAACGGAAACCCGGGTCACGAGGCTTGTCCCTAACGGCTGCTCCAAACCCTGTATGATGCTACCGCTAACATTGAATAACCTTGCAACAAAACTACTACCGCATACGTTGAATAGCCTGGCAACCAAACTAGTAACAAAACACCTCCAATGAGTGAAGGAAAAAAAACCCTAATAAATAGGGAAGAAACGGAAATTGCACACAGTGCAATCCTTACCAAAAAAAAAAAAAAAGCAATCACACACATTTCGCACCAGTAATTGCCCACAGTGATATCAAAACCTTAAAAATGATATGTGTGAGATGTTTGAAAATAGTTGAAGTAGTTAAATAGGATGATTATTATGACTATAATCTTTAGTAAATTTATAAAAAATAAAAATGACTTATTTGATATTATACATAACTGATTACATAACAATCGTTTCATTTTTATAAATTGGTCTAATCTATTACTCTATTTTTGTGCCTATTTCGCATTAGGGGGTTGGTTTAGAGGTACAACTTTTGTAACTTCATCCTATTTAGAAGGTTGTAACTTTTTATCTACTATAGTTTTGAATGCTACTAATAATTTAGCACATTGTTTGATGTTACTATGAGGTCTTGCAACTAAAGATAATTAAAAAAGACAACTTATAAATTAAAGGGATGATTTATCTACAAGTAGGGAAAAAAAGTTTATATAATTAGTTTGTTCCATTAAAAATAAGAATATAATAGATATACAACTATTATTTTTCATAGCTGATTAATCTATTAAAATTTAATTACTAACCGTCCAATACAAGTCAATTCATGCATATAAATTTGACAATTACAGCATAGTTAATGCATTGAACCCCTTACCCAACATCTAAAGCTTGAGCTTTGAACAACAAATTTAAAGTTTAAGAGAGAAAAAGAATAATTAGTCTGCAAATATTAGACTATTGGACAATCTGCTTAATGTGAGTTAGTTAATTGACAGAAATTTGGCCATTGCATTATAGTGAATGCATTGAAGATTTTCAAGCATTTTTTTGACAGATTCACACTTGACACTGGAAAGGGTTGAGTTGATAATGAGATGCCTGGACTAGCTTTAAACATACAAATGTCTTATTACAATCACTTTTGTCTTTCCAAAGATGAGAAGACAATAAAGATTGACTTCCACTTCTACAGTTGCTTTCTTTGTTTTTGTTTTCCTAATACTTCTAAACATAAATTCATAGCTACTGATTTATTGAAGATTGGCTTATTTTAATTTAAAGACCCGAAATAACAGTCTTGAGTCAACATAACATTTGCATTCGTCAGTTCTCCAAGTGCATCACCATATAGGCGAATTACCTACTGACACCAGTCCTTTTGATTTCTAGAACCAGTCAAGACCGATGATGCATCTATAAGCTCTTTAAAGCAAGTCACAAATATAAAAATATGATGAACAAGAATCGGAGGAATGAGTTATTGAATGTATTTTTACCATAGCAGATTAGTTTGAGCCCCTCCGGCTTTCAAATCTCATAGTTTTGAGCTTCTGATAATAAAGCATCAAGAGGGTTGATAAAAATGAATGATCCCAGTTAAACAGAATTTCCTTACTTGATTTCATGGTCATGAACAACTGAAAAAGGATAATCAAGAATCGATTCTGCATCAACAAACAGCAAAGAGTCCAAAGACACCCCCACCCAAAACAAGCGCATACATGGATTTCCCAAAATGTAAAACATGGTGGGGCTCATTTGCTTCACAATCATGCTCTGAAGAAAATGTAATGGCACGCTATCCTCTTTCATGTCATAGTTGTGCAGAAAGATTAAAAAGGGTAGTGAAAGCAAGAAATTCAGATATAATCTGATTGCACATTTGACAGAAGTAGGCCAAACAGAATATCCACATAAATGCAATAACTACTTTGATGGACTCCAATAATGAGTTGTGATCCTTGTGGAGAGTATTTATTGGTTCAAATTAGTGCATCTCTTATTGCCACCTTATCTAGTTCAGATTCTCCACACATGGGCTAATCTGAACAGATATCAAGTCTTTGAACATCAAATGCCCCACCAACAATGAAATCTTCCCAGAGATATTTAGTGAGACGACAATTACTCGCAAAACAAAAACAATTCAACTCAAAACCATGGAAAGTGTACTCTTCTACTAGAAATTATAAATCAGTCGTCCCAGTTAACCATATGAAATTGAAACTTCATAGCAGAATATTTAATGAACCCCATATCAAAAAGAAATGTTGTCATGGTATTGTACAAGCTAATTACAACAAATACATTGACAGCAAGAAAAGTTTTTTCTGCTTCTGAGCAACTAAAGTGTGTCCAACCATGAATCAAACTCATCCAAAATTTTAGCTTTGGAATTAGGTTGTGAGGCAGATATAGTATCATTGGAAACAACCTTTACCTCAGGTCCTGGTAATAATCCTTTTGCATTAGTTAGATTGGTCTTATTGGAGGTTTCTTCAAGTAGGTCATCAAGAGTATCATCGAGGCTAGCATTCATACTTCTGAGGTTTGTCAAATAAGGCCCTTCCCTCCCATGTTGCCCTGACACTGAGATTGACTGAATGGATGAAACTTGTGTTCCGGAAGATGTGTAATTAGACTTCTCTGTTATCCGTGTGGAGTCCAAAAACTTGGTTTCACTAAATGAGTCAAGAAGCATGTCAAGCTCAGCTTCTGCTGCCGTTGCCTTGAACCTTGATGATTTTTGAGCAACAGAATCTGCATGGACATTGGAATGCAACTTTTCTGAAGTGCTTCCACTGCACCAGAAGCCATCCACAGATTGGTTTATAGAAGTTGGGGCAGAGATGCTGCTGCTTGTGCTGGAGTTAGATGGCATGTATTCAGGAGATAGAAATGTGCTTCTGTTTTCTTTCAAAATACTACTGGAAGCTTGTCCATCTAGAGCAGTTTCAGTTGCCTCAGTACTACATGTAACTTGAGCTTCATCGGGATATTTCTCATTGTCTGCTTGTAGTTCAGAAAGCTGCCATATATGATTATTTAAGACACTGAATACATAAGCAAAAAGCATTGGCATTGTTCAGCACAGTCGCATATGCAAGAATGATTTGAAACTTGCCATCTTTCAAATGAAGATTTTTGCTCAGTTGAGAATATTAACTAACTGCTTCCATGCAAACAAGTATACCAAAAATGTACTAACCAAACTATTCCACCACAAGAGCAAATGAGCAGATCTTCTAAAAGTTGAATGAAAATAAATAGAGCAACTTGAGACAGATTATAGAACTTTAGCTTCAGTATTATTCAGCATAATAATCCACATCTAGACATTTCATCACCACTCCCCAAAAAATAAGTCAACTTACAATTGCAACATAAGTTGAAAAGGATAAGTAAATATATAAGCTGTTGAGCACAGGACCAACAGCATTGCAGAATTGCAAGATTTGAAAGCAATGGATAAAGGAAAAGTAAATAGAACTTTTATAGATCAACGAAGATCTTTTAGAGATACCAGTTGAAAATATTTGAAAAAAATAAACAAAAGAAAAGACTGCGCAAAATAAGAGAAGCCTATGCAAGCAAAAGAAAATACTGTTGACCTGTACAAAATTTACTAAGCAACCTTCCAAAACTGTCAGTCGTATCTATCTTAATAATACAACAACACAAAAAAGGAAGCTTTTTCTGGTAAAGTGTAGAAAGGCAACAGGAGCAATTATGTCTACCAACTCTGGAGGCAATACATCCGGTTCAATGAAAAGCCTTTCCGCTAAACTTGCTTTTGAAAGTTGTTCTGCAAGAGAATGTAAGTTGAGGGAGAAAAATGCTGCCTGCAAGAATAAGAAAAAAAAAATGAAAAGAGAACAAGAACTTTGGCTCCAAAAACTTTAAGAAAAGAAGTTCCGTAGAAGCTAGCCTATGGCAATTCTAACCTCCGAACCAAAGACAATACTTGCCCCCCATTCCTTAGAAATGAGTATATATACTACCCATTTGTTCTATGGGCCCCATTCAATGGGATTACATTAACCATTTTGTTATGAAAACCACATAAAATCACCTCTTATTGAGTTCAGTTAGGTTAGCATGGAGAATTGATTAGTTTCAACAATAACAACTAAGGCTATGTTTGGATGATATTCATTTACAAAAGAAAACATCCAAACACCTTTTTATCTCATTTCAAAATTTAAATTTAAATTTCCAAATTTCCCTTCTAAATTCTCCTCATATAATTAAAAAAAAAATTTCCTCAAATTCATTTTTTATTCTCCCTCCAAAATAATTTTTCTTACAAAAAATTTTCACCAAAATTTTCATACATTCCAATACAAAATTTCTCAAATAAACCACACTCCAAATATAGCCTAAGTCTTTATCCCACTATGTGGAGTCAGTTATAAAGATCATATTTCGTCATCGCTTTCTATTAAAACACATATATTTGTTTACTTTTATGTAATTCATGTTGTTTTAATAGTTTCTTTATAACCCCTTTCAGATCCTCCCCTTCCCTTTTTAATTTGTGTTAATAATTCTCTAGTCTCTAGATGTCGTACTGGTGCATTTAAGGGTCTCCTATGCATATGTTCAAACAATCATAAACTTGTTTCCCTCATTTTCTCATCTAGTGGAGAACTTATTAGTTTATAGGAAAACAAACTAACTGAAACTTGAAAATATTTATTTATCATATTGACCAAAGTTGATTCGCTGATAATTGAAAATACCTTTTTCAGTTGAAAATAGAACAGAATATAGCTATGTGCCATAAGAATATTATTCCAGAACATAGCATTCGAAAGATTACTTCAATTTAACCATTTCTAAAGCCTGACAAAGAGTCCATGATGCTTGTTTTACTTGGCAAGTTCCGCAAGAGTTCATTCTGGAATTCATGCAATGTTGTGCTGTACATTATTCACCGTTCTGGTTCTTCAAATCATCTCATTTAACGTGAGTTTAGCCCTAATGGTGCAATATAACATAGCTAAAAATAAAAGGAAAGAAAAGGGTTTGTTTTGGAAAACACCAAAGCAAAAACGGTTCCTCAGAAGGTGATATCATTTGACATCAGAGTTAGCAAACTTTCTCACTCTTAAGGTCTTTGGACTTGCAGATATAATATGCAACCAAAGATTATTACAATGAATAGAAATTAAGTAAGAAAAAGATTACCTCATGGCTACTAGTTCCTTTATCATCATATGGAAAATTGTCATCTGAAATCCATGATAGCATGCGTTGCCCTTTGACAGAAAGCAATGGACCCAATCCTTGATGAAAGCCTAAGAAATTTTGAAAGTTAAACTTAAAAACTGTAATAGGCAGAAAATAAGAACAATTGTCAAGTATGTGAGTGTGTATACACAAGACATAGAAACATCAATTCATCCAAATAAGAAACAAAAAAATCTTTAGAGGTATATAATGTCACTTTATCTTTTCATATGTCTTATTTTCAGCTGTATCTTTTCATACATACAACTTCAGTTCTCTTGAATCTTTGATTTGTATAAGCATCATTAACACATATATGACCCATACAAAGATAACTTTTAGGTTTTGAGAGTGTGTACAAAGATTGAGACCAGGAGGTAGAAGACCACTTTTTTTTGGGAAAAAAAAGGTACAAAAGAGACAATATACATTAAGAAAGGAAAGATCTTAAACCTAGGGTAAACACAAAGAGTGCTTAAAGGATCTGCTGTATCCAAAATCATGCCCTACCCACATATAATGTAACAATAATTGAAAAGTGAAATAAAAGTTATAATTGACTTTAAACACTTTAAATACAGAAGGTACTATGGACCCTAAACTTTTTATATACATCAGAAATGTAAAAGATTTTTGAAACAATATCCATTGATACCAGAAAGGCATCAAGAAGCATGTAATCCTTATTACCAAACACAAGACAAGTCCAACAAAATTGCAGTAGCATCCATTGATCACAATAGTGAGAAGTAAAAACAAAATACCAAAACACAAATAAAAGTATTTCTCTAGCACCTTTCAATCTTTCAATCTTTCAATCATACTAAAGATTCAATAAACATGGTCAAACTGCTTCATGGTATTGAATATTCTGTTCAGCTTACAAGTGAGAGTGACTGAGATAAAGCAATCACAAAAAACCAGGTATGTTTAAATCTACTGGTGATAGAATCATATTCATCAGATATAGTAATTATTTGGATATGATTGGGGCTTTTTGTGTACAAGAGAAGTTCAAGATGTAAATTCACAAACTTAATAGCAACTAAATTTCTGGGTGTAAGTAAAAGCAAAAGTATTCACATAGCCTTCCCATTTCTTAACCACATAAGACACTTTTATGCAGCTAGGTGAGAAATATACCATTCAGAACATCATCAACCAAACTAAAACTATCAGAAGAAGAATTTGCTTGGGATTGAGCCTTGGCCTCAGAAATCAAGTAAGCATAGTCTGCGCCTTTGCTCTTTGGTGCAACAACATCAGATGCTGATGCCTGACTGGTACTGACTTGAGGTGACTCTTCAGAACCTAAATCAATTTCTTCTGTATACCGATCCCAATTTGAAGGGAGTTCTTTTGAGACCCAAGGTCGATGAGATTTATCCTTTTCTTGTTTGGTGGTTGCCTTCTTACCACTGGCAGATGTAACTGAGCCAACAGGTTCTCTAGATGTAGGATTTGTGTGATGCTTCTTACTGTGATGTAAAGAATGAGCTCTTTTGGATTTTGCCAAAGCTTTTGTATCCATGATTCCACTCACATATATCAGCTGTAAACAATCCCTGCAGGAATGGAGTAAAAAGTCTGACTCAGCTAAATAACAAAATCCATAAATACACAAGTGATTAATAGATGACAATATAAAACAAAAGCGATTCCACATTCAAACTGCCTTCCCCAAGATTAAGATCGATTAGATAAGGTGTTCACTGGACAGTACCAAAGTAGCAGGTAAGTAAAATGATATGATGTAAGTTATTTCCCTCTACTCTCAAATCAAGAGGTATTGATAAAGCACAAGATAAGTAGAATGAAATTTCATATCTCCATTTTTCAATCTAGTTTCCAAGTCAATAAGAGTAACATCCAAACTTGTCAAAACAAACTCCATTAATCCTACTTTGAGTTCAGCTGGTTTAGGAGCTAGGTCCATGCTTAAAATACTTTGCCTAATGCATCATCGTATCTGTTACTAATGAAAGTCCAAATTAGTTGCTAAGTTTTCCACCATTCACTTATACTTTAAGCAATTATCTTCCTTCAATAAAACCACCTTTTTTCCCAAAAAAAAAAAAAAAAATACTCACACTTTTATAACCAGTATTGATTAGCACCAGTTCAGGAAAGCAAAGCAATTGTTACTAAAACCTTAACGCCAGGTGGGTTAAATGCAAACCATATGGCAAATTTAAACATTGTACATGTGTAACTCTAAAAACACCACCAAAATTTTAATAAAAGAGTAAAAGAACAAAAAACTTGAAAAATGCATGTAAACAAATTGCAATGAAATTATCCCTAATTTTATAAATTATCTATTGATTCTATTCATATCCACTATTGTCAATAAGATCCAAACTAAGCCTACACAATCACAGCCAAGGAAAACTGTCTATTCAAAATCCACTGTTGCCAGTGAGGTCCAAACTAAGCCTGCAAAATCATAGCCAAGGAAAAACCAACAGACGCAAGTATGAAAAGTAACATGAAACATAAAGGCAAGTATACATGGGATGATACTATAATTCAACATCCAAATGGAGTTCCCCTTCAAGAATGCAATCAAAATACCAAAACTTCTTGCATTTCACGAACCAAATCAGCTAACGTTACTTAATTCCCATTAGAAATCCAATAAAACAACAATAACCAAGAATCCCAATTCTTCTCCAAATCACAAACGCACATAAAGAAAGCTCTATATATGCAAGAAATAGTTGTAAAATGCCATTCTTTGTAGTAGCCCACAAATGCTAAAACTTCCAACCACAACTAAAAACGTAAAAGAAACAAACTTTTCATCTGGGTTAGCTCCACTGATTCCAGAAGAACAAATAAGCATCATAAACTGTCTAAAATATATTGTAATTCAATAATCGACTTTCGCCAATAAAATTTTAGTTCCTATATAGAAGAAAAAAATCCAGAAAAATAAAAGAAAAATTAAACTACAAGATGACCAAAAAGAATTTTCCAACTTCATACCTGGAAATGGAATAAACTATAGTAATCAATCGAGCGAGTTTAACACATCAAGAATAGCTCTGGCTTCAAGAACACTCTCTACAAAGTACAGACTTTACTGCAGTGGGTACATACTTTTTTTGGGATTTTGTTTATAGACTGGGCTTTAAGAAGAGCGGAAGAAAATCCACTTTCCTCCATTACAGGCTGATACCCAGTGTGCACTAGTTTTTAAATGAGGCCCAGATGTGGAACTCACAATACAGAGATATTTGGGCCAGAAGTATTTTTAGTCCATTATTGAATGGTTTTTATCTTCTTACCCTTATATCTTTTTTGGTCTTTGTGTTCAGCCCATGAAGATAAGAACATTTGTGTTCAAGTTTCTAGGGTCCGTTTGGACAAGTACATTTCTATTTGTAAATGGAAAAAATTATATTGGAATGTGTAAAAATTTTAGTAGGTATTTTTTGATGAAAAAATTTTTTTAGAAGGAAAAATAAGAAGAATTTTTTTTAAAAATTATGTGAGAGGAATTTGAGCGGGAAAATTTAAATTCTAAATTTTGAAATAAAAATGTGTTTGGATTGTTTGTTTTTGTTTGAGAATTTTCTTATTTGCAAATGAGATTTTCCTTTCCAAACTAATAAGAGTTTAAACGAAAAAGAAAAAATGTTTAAAAAAAAAGTTTAACTATGGATTTGTTTTTTTTTTTTTTTGGATAATTATGACTTCTCCATGTGTTTGTGCTAATGAGAAAATTATTTACCTCTTCAAATGTAATTATTTTGCATTTGAAGTTGCATAGTTGATACGCTAGACCCCCAAAGGTAACTCTTTCTCTCTTTTTAAGCACTTATAAATTTCAAGAATGACCAAAAGTGATATAAAAATGGTGTTGTGAAGGAGTGTTCGCAAACACGCAAGGTCAATTTCTAGGTGGATAGATTTAGGAAAAAATCATGTGAAACGCACAAACTATATGATAGATAGTAACTCAAAAAAAAAAAAAAAAAAACACCTAAGTTTTCAAAGGGGAGATAGAGAGGGATGGAAAATGAAAATTGGCTGATGCAACGTGTTATGAAGTATATAGATTGCATTTTAAAATGTGTTTTCACGATTTTTAAAGTAAAGGTTGTGAAATAAAAGTTATCATAAAAATATAAAAAGTTATATTTGAAAGTACAAAAAAATGTATTTTAAATTGTAATCCATATAAATCTTCTCTTGATCTCTGAATTAGTAAAGCATTTTTACCTTAATTTTGTACTTTTTCCATTAAAAAAAACAGAGTTCATTTTTTAAAAAAATTTCTTTGTTCCAAAGAAAAGAGTCTATATTATAATAAAATTTCTCAATTATTCTTGCTAGTAATAACTATGTATAGCCCACAAATAAAAAATAATGATAAAAAATTAAAAATTATACACTTAACAATACATTAAGTGTATTATATTTTACAATTAAAAAAATAAACTTTTTTTAAAACATATGGAGTATGACATTGGTAGGCATAATTGCCTAAAAATATTGTAGGCATAATTTTTTTAAAACTTTCTTTCTCACCTCTACTCCTAATTGTTTTGCTCACTATTTAGGTATCAAAATACCTTTTGGTTCGAGTTCTACTCCCAAACGCCTTAAATACTTAAATAGCCAAGTTGAATTCTTTCTTCCCGTAATTGTTCATTTTCATGTATTGAAGATGAACACTACAACAAGAAGAAGTATATGAGGAAGTTTCTCATTCTAATTTCTAAAGCCACTAGGAATTAATCTAAACCTATTTGCACCAGTAACTAACAGGCCACCATCAAAGTAGTGCTATATAAAGAATAAAAGGACCAAAAACCTCAATCAAAATCTTTGTTTTAATAACTATTTTGGTGACAAAAGAAAGTGGGGAGTGGAAAGTGGACATCCCTTCATATTGAACGTTGAAAACTCCCTTTTGGCTTACAAACTAATCTTCACTTTGCCTTTTCTCCCCTCTATTTCAATCAAACATCCAAATCATTAATGCTCATTTTGCATGTATTTTAAAAAGCACACTCACCATTCAATTGTTTAGGAAGTGGAATCCCTGTACTTAATGTAATAATACACTACTTTTTGAGTGTAAGGAAACTAAACTAAATTTTATAGTTGGAATTTCTACATTTCTGTATCAATCACTATCCTTTCCTTCACCACTCTCAATTGCAAAAAAAGGTGATTCATAGACTACTAGGGAATCATTTGGGACCATCCAATCTACCTGGGATGGAAGAAAAGAAGAAACGAGGGTGTGGGAGAGCTTATTTTATTACTATTTTTTTTCTTTCCAAAACCAAAAAAGGAATCTTTAATCTTCTTGTGTATGGCATTGCATGGAATTTGCTTGCTCAGTTTCCATGCGCACTTACCACACCGTATCACTAAAGATTAAAGGGTCTGGCCAGATTTTTTTTCATTTATTTATTGTTTGGGAAATTTCTAAGAAGAATGTTAAACAACCAAAGCAAGAATGGAAGATTTGCATTTTCTTTTTCTAGTTAAAAGGAAGACAATATTTGTTACATATCAACATCACGGGTTGTGTGTGTAAACTTTGCCTATAAAGTAGTTTTTTTGAAGTTTATGAATACTGTCTCATATTTGAAAATTTGAAAAAAGTATAATAGTTAATAAGTAAAAAGTATTCAAAACTCATTTCTTTAAACTTTTTTTATTATCTAAATTGGATTCATATTATTTATTAGGCTGTTCAAGTTGAGTTTTTTATATGTTATCTTTCTAACAATTAGTATCAGAACTGAATTATTCAATGAAATAAATGGCTCTTTTTTTAATGGGATCAAATTTAGTAGAGATTTGTGGATTGGTAGATGGGTTTCATAGTGGAGAGGTAAGTTCACAAGAGTAGATACCCTACCTAAGGAGGGTTCTTCTAGTCGGACTGACTTTAGTAGAGATTTATGAACAAGTGGTTGGATTTTATGATGGACATATAAGCATGTTGGAGTAGAAACCAGACTTATAGAAGAGTAAACTTTAATGTATTATTGTATTATGTAGGGAGAAATTTATCGAAAGAACTAAAATAATTAATAAACAGAAAGGACTTCAAATCTGAAAAAGAAGAGATTTGTTGGAAGAACTAAGATAGTTAATAAGTAAAAAAGATATCAATCTGAAAAAGAAGAGATTTGTTGAAAGAACTAAGTAAACAGGATAGATCACATGAGATTTTGAATCAACTGAAATGCCTAATAAATAAGGACTCAAAACTTATTATGTTAAGCTTTTGAATTTCAATTAAACTCTTATTATTTATGAAACCGTACTAATAATTAGATTTTTCATGTATTATTTCTTCCACAGTTTTCACCATCAGTATCAATGCAACTTCTGCATTCAAATCTCTAACTCTAATGGACAAAATTCTCGCCAATCATCGGAACTAATTTTCGAATATATTTATGTGAAATGAGGTTAGACCATATATCATATCATTTGAGAGTGAAATGTTGATTAGGCATGCTTGCAATTCTTAATCATAAAATTATGTGTGTGTGCTCCACAAACGAAGATCTTTTCAACTGAATTGTTAGCTAGTTTGCAGCACTCAAATTGATGTGCCTTTCCATTGAAATCATTTTTACTTTACAGTCGTCCTTAAGCATTGACAGCGACCTCATCAATCATCTTCCTAAACTAATTTTCAAAGCCAATGATTTTAGGTCGTTAATTTTTGACCAAAATAATGAAGGAGAGAGAGGCAATTAACTATAGGAGTCTATGTAACTAGGGAGGACAATCTAAGGAAAAAAATAAACTTGCATTACCTTCCACTAGAGAAATGAGCATGCACTGTATTAATTTCATAGTCCAAGTGAAAGTTTAAATTATGTCTAATAATTAAGAGTTCATCCCATTTGATTCTTTGATATTCACTGTGATTCAAGAATTTGAGTTTTATTATCAAAACATATATGTGCACTAATATTCCTAACTAAAAGAATTTTTTGGCCATGAATAATTATGATTGATTTCATTATAACTAAAATGGTCACCATCTTTAGTTATGAATGTTCGTAAGCGTTTCGTTTTTTTACATATATGATAATTTAAACAAAATGGAAGAGATTTGATAAGAGATGGGTATTTTGCAGTGGTGTAAATATTGTACTTACTATTTTTAAAAAAGTATTGTTATTGTTCGCGAGCACTAATGCAAATTGCTTATACCAATGAGGTGCCAAAATTCTCAAACATTTGAGAAAGTCTTAGGGGCCACATAGGATTAGGCTGAATAAAAGTGGTCAATTTTTGCAAAAGGGTTATCCTCTTTAACAAGTACTGATATATTAGCTTTGTGGAAAAATTAATTAGATCCTCAACAGTTTCTAATCAAAAAGATAAGAACTTTCTTATGTCCTATATTTTTTAGTCATTAATTTTCCTTTTGTTTAGGCTTATCCCAGAAAAAGTGCCAAGCATAATGAATAGTTTAAGGTTGAATTAATTAATACAAGCAAAATGAAATATTAAAACATGGCAGCCCCACATGCTTACAGCTTCATGTGTGGATATGGAAGAAATTATTGGAGTGTGTCTTATTAAATTTCTAGATAATTATCACATTTAATTGCTATTTAATTAATTTATAATGGTGATAATTCTGAAAGGAAATTTGATTTGATTTGATTTATTCAACAATCGGAGACTACAGAGAGTGCAAAAGTGGCAGTTGATAGAGACGGTGATACAAGATGAACAAAGCTTGTTAAACATTATGAAACAATTTTTCAAAATTCATTTGGTTTATAGTTCAAAGAACATTTGATTTTCTCAAAAGGGGTTTTGAAATGTTTGAAAATCATTAGGCCATCTCGTTTTTTGTTAGAATTGGAATTGGTTTAAAATTAAATATATTTTCTATAAATTTTACTTTAAATTTCATAGAAAATTTTAATAATTTAAAAATATTATAAAATAGACCTTATAAGTGAATTTAAATAAGAAAAAATTATAAAACTCAAACAAATATAATAAAAAAATTATTTAATTTTAAACCAATTCTAATTCTAAGGAGGAACCAAAAAACTCCAACTCAAATTTATGAGACATTAACTTTTAAAATTAATTTTAGATTTTATTTTTTTAAAAGCAATGAATCAAGTAGAGAGAAAGAGTGGAGTGAGTTAAAAATCAAATTCACTAAACTTCAGATATTTCCTATTCTGTCAATTGAAAACTTGATCCAAAAAAGCCAATAGACCAAGCACAAGCACAATAGTAGCACCAAATGCTGCCACATATTTGTGGAGTCCATTTTTCAGAGTTTGGCTTGTTCAATTTTTGCTAAAGCTCACAGAATCCTTCTACTATCACATGTTTTAAGTCTTGTGAACAATTGTTGGGAACTGCCCAAGTGCCCATATGACATATATCCCATAAATTTTTTATCCCAAAAGAAAAGGTGAAGATAATGAAAGACTAATATAGTTTAGGGTTTGCAAAAAGAAAGATACTATACTGCATTCTCCACCTTTTCATGACCAGTAGCAAGTGGGTTTATGCAGGATTCCTAGATCCAAATCTGTCACACATCAAGATATACATTTACTAATGCAAATTAAATCTAGTCAAATCTGCTAATTTGGACAATTACAGACCACTTTTTCATAATATGCTACCAAAAAGAATAGGGAAAGTTCATAAGGTTGAATGAGATTAGTTCACAGGAGTTAGTCCATTGTTGGCTTGTTAGCTCTAAAATTTAGTTTTAGAATTAACATATTAAAATCTAGCAAACCATTACGGAACATAATTTTTTAATAAATAGTTCAATTAAACTCCCCTCCCCCCCCCCCCCCCCCCCTTTTTGTTTTTTTATAGAATGCAGATTATGGTATAAATACTGTCCATTACAAAAAGTAAATGATTCATTGTGTTGGAGTTTCCCATGGTACTAAAACTTTACTATCTGATTCCTCCATGTAAAAAGTAATTCAGTGAATCTGTCCTTTCGTGTTTGTAGAGGAGTTGCATATATGCCATATCTTGTTGTGCTTCCTAGAATTTTTATGCTATGAGACATATATTCCATTCCAAATTCTTGGGTATGAAACCTATGGATCAGAGAATTGACAAGTAGAGGCCATCCCACATGAATATAATTTGGTTTCCAATCGTATCAAATCAATTAAGTTTGATTATATTGTACTTACAAGAGACACATCCATTCCTTGAAATGAGGAAATACTCTTAGACCTTAGTAGGATTAGGCTTCATTAAACCCTATGTATAAGACTCTAGTTGTAATAAAATATGTTGTGTATCCCTTCATTAATTTACAAAGTAAGAGACAAACAAAGAAACAAACATACCCAAGGTGACAACATTTTACTTTTCCCAAACTCCCTTCAAAAAATTTCAAATCCTTTCTCACTTGGTCAATTGCAAGACCACGAATGTTTAATAATAATCAGTTACCATTGATTCAAGCCAAGAGATCCACAAACACTAATATTAATTAAGACCATGTAATTATCATCAAACCAAGAGACCCACCAACACTGATGTTAATATTAATTAAAGATGGGGTATCTAATAGTACAAAAAAATATTTAAGTATTATGAAATGGCTAGGGAGGGGGTAACAAGAAGAGCTGGACCTTGAAAGTTGAAGCCTTTGGGGAAGGGAAGAATATTCTAGGGCCACCAAAGTTCAACAGCTAAACTCCAAAATTAAAATACTAAACAAAGTTAGAAAGCAAAAAATGATTAGATTATGATTAATGCTTAGCAGGAAAAGTCAGCCCACAAGTAGACGACTGCTCACTTCTCCAAAAATTCACTGCCTTTGTCAGTTGGCTGTCTTTTAGGTTTTAACCCCTTATTAATTATTCCTAAATATTTCTTAATTCTTAGTCTTACTACTATTACTACTAGAGCATTATTAAACTAGTAGTCTATTCACCAATATTTCATGCTATTTAACCACTTATATTAACTTAATTAATTAAGGGCTTGGTTATTTTTTAACATGATGCCCCTTTTTTACTCATTTATTTCCACTTAATTACAAGTAAAAAGAAATCAGTTTCTTGATTGAGCAATAAACCATTGGACATAATCCATGAAAGTGAGAATGCGCATAACAATGTAAATGATGGGATACTGTTATTATTATTAGTGTTCCTTTCTAGTTCATAAGTACATTGAATGAATATAACTTTGAGAATGATGAATTGAAATTGCAAATGTCAAAATTGCTACATGATTCTACACCACATTCCCAGATTGCTTTATGGACAAGATGAAAAGCAATAAAGTGGGGAAGGGTAAGATGATGATCTACCATTCAAGGAGTCATGCATCCGACAATCAAGGGTCTCCTTCCCTTTATATTCAATTCCATCCAATTTCCTCCAAAAAAATTCTTCTTCACATCTTTTCAATAAAGGGATAACATTTTTCCTGTTGTTGAAAAAATGTCAAGTGAAGTGGGCAACACAGATCTACATTAGAATGTGCACATTTTGCACCATTTTGAAGTGTGGGACTCCCATGGATGTAGTATCATAAGGACGATTATTCCCTTTTGTGAGGGTTTTCTCGTCGTTTTCTTTGGATTTTACCTTGTAAAATGACAGTTGGGCACGTGCATGGCTTTTCTATGTCTCAAAGATTCAAAGAATACACGTTAAAAAAGAGAAGCAAAAGTATATATGTAATATTCTCAAAGTAAAACCCCAAGAAAAAATGTAAAGAAGAAATATTTGTAAGTCTTTTACTTTAACTCAACTCCTGCGATCATTTGTTCACATTTGATTTGAATATAGAAAGTTTAGAGATATTGAACATTGTAAACTCATATTTTCTGTCACAAACTTCATGAATTTTTTCTCTTTTTTATTGATCGAAAATGAGAATTTACTTTTTTAAAAAAAAAAAAATTATCTCCAAATTGATCAATCACTAGTAAAAAGCGTTTATAATTAATCCTAGTATCGATCATCAATATAATAAGAGTGGTAAAGTATAACTCTCTATATGTGGGGATTAATTGTGGGGTTCTTGCAAATTATCAAGGCATTGCTTTGTGGAGAAACAAACATACTTAAAATGGTTGAATAATAATAATATAAAGAAACAAAAAGCAAAACAATTATGGTATAATCATTCCAAGGGGAAAAGCTCAGAGTCTACCTTTCTCCAAACCTCATCATATGTGTCATCATGCACCTATAAAAGTGTTGGATGTTAAGCAAACTCCTCTGCTCAACCCAAACCGCCCTCTCTTACCCAACTTTCACTTTTCACCGCCTCCCATGAAAAATTGATATTCTATTCAGACAGAAAGCAGTTAAAAGGCTGCACAGACAACAAACTTAGCCAGACCAAGAAATCTGTTATATATTCCCTTAAGGTATATAAGATATTAATGGCAAATTTTGGCACCTCACTTCTCCAGTTCTCCTAAGCTTGTATTAATCTCTTCCTTTTGCTACTCCCCACTGAATTCCTCAACATTCCTCACTGGATGTGACACTGGATGTGACATACACAAAGAATTCTTTTATAACAGCTTGTGTGATAACAAGGTTCACATAAGATAAGAAAAGGTATATTTTTATCTTCCTGACAATTCCCATTTATTGATCTTACATATATGTGTGAACTTACTCTTCCTTTAATTCAATATAGATTGAATCATCCTTCAAGAAAACCAAAGGGATTCTTGAGAAGATGACAGAGGAGATAATCTCAAGTTCTTTCACTCAAACTCCAGCTGAGGAAGCCAATCTTCCTCCTCTAAAGAAGAGGAGAAACCTTCCAGGAACACCAGGCAAAAATCTCAACGCTTTTCCAGTCCCAAGCCTTTTCCTTTTTTCCCTTCTTTTTTATTGGCTTTATTAGTATAAGTATATTCAAGGATACTCATCAGGGATTATTTATTTGTTGTTCTTTATGCAGATCCTGAAGCTGAAGTCATTGCCTTATCTCCAAAGACTCTGATGGCCACAAACAGATTCTTATGTGAGATATGCGGAAAGGGTTTTCAAAGGGATCAAAATTTGCAGCTACATCGAAGAGGGCATAATTTGCCATGGAAGTTGAAGCAAAGAACAAGTAAAGAAGTTAGAAAGCGGGTTTATGTATGCCCTGAAAAGTCCTGTGTCCACCACCACCCTTCTAGGGCACTTGGGGACTTAACTGGGATAAAGAAACACTTCTGTCGAAAGCATGGGGAGAAGAAGTGGAAGTGTGAAAAGTGTTCTAAACGGTATGCTGTGCAGTCAGACTGGAAAGCCCACTCAAAGACCTGTGGCACGAGAGAATACAAATGTAGCTGCGGGACTATATTTTCAAGGTTTGCACAATATTAGAGACATGTTTCTTTGTTCATAACTTGGTACTCATGTGTAGACTTTAAACTAGTAATGCCACACATGTTACACGCAAAAGGATTGATTATTTTGGAAAACTCCAAGGAAAGAAATTAAGGTTATAGCGTGAAACATTTTTCCTCATTGTCATGTGTTTGTCTTGGCCTTAACTTGCTAGATGGTGGTATATGCTTTCTTTCCATCCTCAAGCCTATGCACCCTCTAGTTTTAGCATGTATGTGTCCTTAGAACAAAAATGAAAGAGGCTTTGATGTTATAAAGAAGACAAACCTTCTTTTTTTTTTCTTTTTTTGAAAAATTTGTGAGATCTAGTGAGAAGGAACTAATTAAAAAGCTTTAGAATAGGGCCCGTGAGAATCAAACTTTCGTCTGTAATTACAAAATTGATTTCAAGCTCTTCCTTTCCTCTATGATAGTGGACATAGAAACATAGAAGCAATTTTGAAACATGTTATTCTTCATTCTCTCTCTTTTTTTTACCCTAATAATGACACTCTTTTTGTTGTTTTTGTTGTTTTATGGCCTTGTCCATAATTACATTGACTATGCCTACCTATCACCATAGATTAAATTAGTACGTTTACAGACTAAAGTTGTCTCCTTGCCTAAGTTCGTGCTAACTTTTGGTTCTGAGATTGATTGTTTGTTTTCCTTAATTTCTGCTAATTTTGTTTTTTACCACTTTCTGCTGATGGATTGTTGGTTTATATGTATGAGCTCCTCAGGAGAGATAGCTTCATCACACATAGGGCCTTTTGTGATGCCTTGGCTGAAGAAACAGCAAGAGTGACAGCTGCATCCAATGTCGTAGCAGCCAATAATATCAATTATCATTTTGTGGGAGCATCACTTGGTCCCGGCATGGGGCAGCATTTTTATTCAATTTTCAAACCAATCTCAGCAGGCAACGGTGAATCAACAAATCCAATAAGACAAGCGCTTCCACTGTGGATGGGCCATGGAATATCTCAAGGTCAAGAAAAAATCCACAATAATAGTCTCCAAGAAATGCCTCATCTCAATTCTGCTGTGACCGTTAGTTCATCAGGGCTACTATTTCCTACTGATGCTTTTGTTAATCCATGCTCAAATCCTCCACCAACAAATTATCAACTGAATTGGGATTTCGGAAATAAAGTCTCCTCCAAAAGTACTTCAGAAGAAATAGCAAATGCTTTGCCACTTGCTTTGAACAATGTTAAAGATCATGATGGAGGTCAAAATCAGATGATTACTGTTCCATCTTTGTACAGTAATCAACATCAGTCTCATCAAACACATTCTGCTGCAAACATGTCTGCCACAGCTTTACTTCAGAAAGCTGCCCAAATAGGCGCTACCACAACTGACCATTCATTCCTAGGAAGCTTTGGATTGAAGTGCAATGACAGCCCAATTCAAGATGGGAACAAATTCTCTGGCTTGTATGGTACAACCCCAGTAACTAGTACTCTGCAGAGTTCAGTGAATGATCATCTTTCATCTCTGAATCAGTTGCAAATGTACCCCTCAAAACGCCGCCATATACAGAGTGAAGATACAACGGCAGGAGGAGGTCACACTAGGGATTTTCTTGGGGTTGGAGTACAGTCCATTTGCCATCCATCTTCAATCAATGGATGGATATGATCATATTTTATTATATGGGATTTTATGGTGGAAGTTAATAATATTCTGAAAAGGGTTATGGAAAGCTGGTAATAATTAAAGTGGGGTTGAATTTTTGGGCTGTTGAAAGGGAAAATGGAAAAGAAATAGTTTTAGTATTGGCAAAACTTTGCAGAGAGGAAAAGGTGGCATTGAGTGCTTGATGAAAGCTAAAAGGTGGCCATAGGGGGGTAGAAAAACTATATTAAGAGAGGATAGCTGGCCATGCATATTCTGTTGGATCCTGAAAGCTATTCTCTTTAAAAATGGTGGCTTTAATTGTTGATAAAGGTTGAGTAGTGGGGACAAAGCAAAGAGGGCCTTTTGAACTCCATTATTGATTTATGTTTTATATCTGTTCTGATCTGCAGGTTATTACCTTCTCAAGAGGAAATCAAAAAGATGATTATAGTGGCAAAAGAAAGTTAAATCTAGTTTATCTAGCCCTAGCCTTTGCAATTAGGCTCAGATTATATGCTGTTACCAACTGTTTTGCCATGCAAAATTGTACAGCATTAGCTATGGTGCATGCATGCAACAATGTAATTGTGGGAGTCTTTCCCTATCGTTCCAATGTATAAAAGATTTGCAAATCTTTTGCAACTTTATCTCAAAGTCCTCATTATCTACGATTCTCTGAAGAAAGCTTTCATGGGTCATTAGGCAAAACTTTTGCCGAATTGCACAAAGATATAAAGAGAGGAAGAATCCCTTAAGCAAAAACAAAGTCCAACTTGGATGGGAAAAAGAAAACGTGACATCAAGTTTACTACACGTATAGTAGTAGTGTGTACGGGTTAAAAAAGACTAAGACAAGTACAAAGTCCACATGTTATGTTACATAGATTCCCACTTATCATCATCATCATCATCATTATTATTATTATTTCTTGTGTGAGTTTTGTATAGTAAAGATTCATAAATTACCAACCCATCCAATGTACAAAGTTTAATAACCAATCCACACGTAGACATAACTAAACCTACAAATAACACAATATTCCCAATACCAACATGTGTTGTTGGTTGAGTTGGCTCAAGATTTGAGCACTAGGTTAAGTTTTCAAATGTGTATGTAATGTAGCTCTACACTGAGTGGGGCACATTGATAAAAGGAAACAAAATCTTTTCAAAAGCATGACAAAAATTGATACTCTCTTCCTCCAATAAATATACATATATATATATATATCATAAAAAAGTTCATTTCTAAGTAAAATTAGAAGAAATTTCTATATTGTTCTTGTTAATAATACTCTCTTTGCTTCAAAAACATCATAAAAAAGTTCATTTCTAAGTAAAATTAGATGAAATTTCTATATTGTTCTTGTTAATAATACTCTCTTTGCTTCAAAAACAAGAGTTTAGTTTTGATTTAGTATAATTTTTTTCTTTCCGTTACAATGTATTATATACCTTAATATATTATTAAATGTATAATTTTTTATCTTTATCTTTATCTTTATTTTTTAATTTAGGTTATACATTATTATTGATACTAAAAATAATATAATAATTTTGCATTAAAAATAGAATTTTTTAATACAGAGAAATTTTTTGAAACTGAACCTTTTTTTGGGACAAATAGAGTAAACAATTTAAGTCCAATATTAAAAAGTAAAGATAAATATAGAAAAGTAGATACAAAATTGAGTATTAAATGTGTTGTAATTTATAACTAAATAAATATACTCAATCGAAAGTAAACTCATTTATTAAGACGAAACCCAAGACAATGTGTATAATAATTTATATACTATTTTATGTGCATAATGTACAATTGGTTGCCATAAATTCATAAATTTCCTCATTTGTCACATTTTGGTGTTAATATTAATTCTGAGTTTCTGGGACTATTTCTTGCATGACATTAGCCCATTAACGTTCAACAGGCCCACTCTAATAATAGCCCATTACTTAGCACCTACCAAAACAAGCAAAACCAAGCCTAACGAGAACAATCTCTGAACCGGTGAAGTAAAGAAAGGCAATGAAGTTCACCGATTCTCCGGTGATTGACCTCCGAGTCCTCAATGCCCACCTCTCTTTCCACCAGGACAACGCCACCATGCATGTCGGCACCTCCGTCTGGCCATGTTCCTTAGTCCTTGTCAAATTCGCCGAGCGCTGGCACCCAACGACATGGGCGGAGGCGGACGACAATCCCTACGCCGACCTCCTCAACTTCACCAACAAGCGGGGTATCGAGCTCGGAGCCGGATGCGGAGTCGGCGCGATGGGGTTATACGTGCTCGGCCTCAACGACGTCGTCGTGACGGATATCGCTCCCGTAATGCCGGCCTTAAAACACAACTTGAAACGCAACAAGCCCGTTTTGAAAAAGGCCCTTAAGACGGCCCAGCTGTATTGGGCTAACGAGGCCCAAATGATGGCGCTCGGTCCACCATTCGACGTCGTGGTGGCCGCCGACGTGGTTTATATCGAGGAGTCGGTTGGGCCGTTGGTGGAGACGATGGCGAAGTTGGTGGCGGACGGCGGCGTGGTTCTGCTGGGGTACCAAGTGAGGTCCCCTGAAGCCCATGTTCTGTTCTGGGATCTTTGTGGGAAATCGTTCGAGATTGAGAAGATTCCGCACGAGCATTTGCATCCCGAGTACGCCTACGAGGAAACTGATGTTTATGCCCTACGTAAGAAGAAGAAGAAGAGGGAAATTTCCGAGGAAGACGATGTTATCTAGGGTGTAATCCTATATAGTACTGCTAATACATTTGGGATCTTTGTTTTAGTGAGTTGGAGTGGATAAATATTCCACCAGTGTATCGTTTGGCTAATGGCACCTGTGTATGTGAAATTTGGGTTTGTAGTAATGTTATAATTTGAGACTGGATAAGGAAATGGTTTGAGATTGATTATGTATCGCTGTATTTCAGCATTGGCAGGTGTCCCAATGTTGTTGTTCTGATCCCATTTGCTATGTACTTTCACAAATTGTACGTACTTTTACAATTCGAAACCATTTCCAAGTATTTTCAGTCCTTTAACATGTAACTTTAAAATGATCAAAACCTTGTTAACAATCTTTGTTCTTGTTGTTCGTGGATATTAACTCACATAATGTGTTCATAAATTATGTCTTACATTGAAAAAATGAGAATAAATAGAGCGCCTAATGAATTGGAAAGTTCCAATATCTATTGGTAACTTAAATTAGCTTTCAAATCAATGGCAATAAAACTTATTTATTGAGAATCATGTGGAAAGCACGAAATTATACCCGGGGCAAAATGTTCAATTAATCGATATTAGGCTTCTCGTATGTATTCTCCACCATCAATTCTCTTCCCAATTGTCTGACCAAATTACAAGATTATAAGAATCAATCATTGGAACAACTTCTGATTTTTTATAGAACTTAAATTGTGCATATTTATTGTTAATATTTCTCCAATATTTGGTTGATTTTATGGTGAAATTAATTGATTGGTTATGTTTTATGTTTTACATGTTGAAAGTGGAGATTTGGAGGAAAAGAGAACAAAAGAGTGAAATTTGGTAAAAAAGCGCGATCAAAAGACTTTCAATTATCTGTCGTAACCATGCCTAATGCATTGATGAGCTGGGCGAAAATTTGATCTAGAAGGAGAAGTTTTTGGACGAAATTTTCATCAAGAAAAGGAAATTGTGAATTGTCAATTGCAAGAAGAAAAAGGGATATTGTAGCAAAATTTTTAGGGAACAAATCTTTTATTTTAGTTAGGAGTACTTTCCTATTCTTGTCATATTTCCTTTTTAGAATAGAATTTAGTTTTTGGTAACTCTTTGTAATTGGTATTTTACCATATTATAGGAGTTAATTTTTGTTATAAAAGGCGAACCTTAGATGGGCCAAAACATATAGAAAAAATACAAGCAATTGTCTCTCTCTTCAAATACATGTTCTCTTCTTTTCTTTCTTAGGGTTAGAAATTTCTCACAAAAATTTAAGAACTCATGTGTGCTACTATGAGTGGCTAAACTCTATTTTCTGATTCAAGGGAATGATTGATTTTAATTGCAATTACTGTGAAGTTTTATTATTAAATTTATATTCTTACTTTTAATTCAAGTACTTGTTGATTTTTTATTTAATTTCTATGAATAATTGGTGCTAGTTAACCTGACAAATTAATTCTTTATCTTTTATTCTATTACTATCCATATATTCAATGATCTGTAATTGTCATGAATGAATAGTACAAGTAGCAACTAGGTTAATTATGTTTATGACTTGAAATATGCATGTTTAGCTTAAGAGAATCAATGTGACAAGATTAATTTAGTGCAACTATTTCGGTTCTTTAATTTTGATTTAATTATTTTTATAGATCTTAATACTATTATTAATTTGATATTAAAAGCTATCGTACCTAGTCAATTAATAGTAAGTTTTGATTTAGGTATTAGGTTCGGTCATTTATATTAGGGAAACAGAAATTTGTTATAGCTATGCTAATAAGTTTTAAGTTAAATATTTGAATTTGTAATATAATTCTTTGTGACCCATGATCAGTGATGCAATTGAATGAGATCAAACTTTGAATCGAAAGCTTGGTAAATATGGTAACTTCTTTATTTTTCTACTTGAATATTTACTTTTATTAATTTTTAGAATTCAATCAAATAGTTAATCATTCTAAACCCCCCTTATTTTATTTCAGTTGTTCAAAATTTAGAACTATACTTTTGGTTCCCATGGGATTCGACTTAATCCGCTACAGCTGCAAATTTAAGTTGTAGAGGCCAATGATTAATTTTGAGAGTTTTGACAACTCGTCACTTTTCCCTTCTAAAACTTTGTTAATTCAAAATTTGACATGTTTAACCTTAAGTGTCCAATATTTGACAAGAAAAATTTTATGAAGTGTCAACGAAATGGACTTTATTTTCCTCTATTAACATTTGCAGCACATATAGCCTTTAAAATGCTAGGACAAAACTAATTGCCATGTATAAACAGTTAACACACTCGAACCAGCATCTAAGGGGAAAAAACACTGAACGAAAGGAGACCTAAAAAATTGAAATTCAAATTGAAAAATTTGGGTTGGAACCCTACTCTGTCATCCCCTCCACTTATCCTCCCTCTTTCTTGGTTAATATGAGAGTCTCATCTTACATTGTGTGAGGTACATACTGTTACAATATAACAGAAATATAGATGTAATAGAAAATAATTGTTAAAAAGTTAGAAAATTTAACTTTGTACAGCATGATCAACTTTATTAGCATTTGTGATCATTTTCCAGAATGGTTAAGAAGGATCAACATTCATGAAAAAGTTACGTTAGATTCACCTGTACAAAGCTATTCAACAAATAAATAAGTATAATACTTCAGTATACTGGTGAAACTTAAACATCAGCTGTAGCTAGCCTCCATTAGTGGGATTATGAATCCATCCCTTCGCCTTCAGCAGTGGATCTAATTCTCTTATTGCTCATCAGCATCCCTCCAAATTAGCAGAGTGAATCTATTTATTTTCCTCTCGTCCAACTAAATAAATTAATTAATTACTCCAGCTCCAACTAGATCCTGCACTCCAAAAAAAATAATATTAGCAAATATATATATATATATATATATATATATATATATATATATATATTTCTTGGGGTATCAATTTATTTATACCTTTTGTAAGAAATGTAAGAATGAAATGGAAAAAAGAAAAAAGGAATAAATGATAATGAAATCGTTATTTTATAAAGAGAAGAGCACAGATACCGTAACGAAATATTAAAGTTATAAAATTATTTGTGACTGATTATGCGTGATTCTTAGAGATTAATTTATTCTCAAACATTAAAGTTGGCATTAAATAAGAAGTTGAGACATTGTTCTCACATTAATCAAAGGAAATGAGACCTGAATTGTAGTACTCAACAAATGCAGAGTTGTTAACGTTAGAACCCTCGTGCCCATTGATTCTTCCACTTGGTTTCAAGGAAGAATCCTTGATGAAGGAACCACATTGCCTAGGTTGAGTTTGGTAGAAAACCTTGGAAACCACAAGTTCTCCTTCTTTTTCATCCTCATTGTTTCCAAGGTGATATTGATGCATTACCCAATTTGTTTTCTCGGGTTTTTTTTGCCTTCCATAGTTAGTGTAGAGTACAAGTATCTTCTTATACCCTTTCACTTTTCCTTTCACTGCAACTGGCCTTGTCTTTCCTGTCTTGTGCCAACGAGTTTCGCAGCCATCAATGTCTGTGTGTACTTTTCTTCTTTTCCTAGTCCCCGTTGTGTACGCTTTCGAGGGTCGATGGAAAAAATGTCGAACTAATCCGTCTGTGCTCACGCCTGCAGATGAAGAAAAGGGCAAATTTGTTCAGACATAATCATCCTCAATTATTACTTCTGTGAAAATGAATAGTTTCATATTACTTCTATTTGTTAACAATATTATTTAAATTACTTTCTTCAAAAGAGAAGTGAAAGAAATGTAGGCAACGGAAAGAAAGAATTGAATGCTGAAGAAATAACTCGAACCCTTATTTTGTAAAGACCCTCCACTGTTGAATCACATCCAAATGTCCAAATTTGAGTTGTTTTACATTTTCTTTTGAGCTTCTAAATTGTATATCATGCAAACTTTGTAAACTAAATTGTTACAGTACATTTTATTTCCTAGATAACAAATAATATGAAGCTGTCAAGAAGGGTTAATGATAAGAGAAAATTATATCCTGATTTCCCTCCCACCTCTCATGATTGATCCCATTGGAAGGAGGGTTGATTCTTCGACTAAGATGTTTGAAAATAAGGGCTTTGAATTACCTGGTAATTTTTCTGGATGGGTATAGCAAATTCCATTCTCTCCTTCAAGTGTCTGGATGAACTCATCAATTAGAGGATGAAGCTTGTGAACATCTGACCTCACCTTGGCCTCCAAATGTTCAAGAATTTCTTGATCACTCGGATCAAATTTCACTCCAGCAGGCAATCCTGGAAGGTCATTAATTCCAGCCTACAACCTCAAGAACCCTCCAAGATTATAATTATGTCGAAGAAAAAAAAAACTAAACCAAAAAAAAAATCAAAATATGAATGTGAATATGATGATTGATTTCTCTAACCTTTTCTTGACAATTGATTTTAAGCCCACAGGAGGGACAAACCATCATTTTGTGACTTTTAGGGCTCCCATGATTACTAGTATCCTCACGATGATCATTAGGAGGTGGCAGCCTTCTTGAAACCGCCGCTTTCTCTTTGCCACCAAAATCACTGCAACAAGTCATTAGGTCTACCTTTCTTTTTTTAACCTCTTATGGCGTGATCATTCCATCATCTTCTTTAAAAATTCTTCTCAGACAATACTAAAATAAGCAACACAAGAGCAAGAGAGAAAAAGGGTTCAAAGGAAAAAAGCAAAAGCAACTTGTCCTCTCTTCTGCTGCACGTGTCCTCGTGCCAATGTTGTAGAGGGTGGGGAAAGTATTGAATTCTCTCCTTGTTGATCCACTTTTTAGTTCATTGAGTAATTATGGATTAGTAATCGGTTTCCCTCATCACCATATCCCCTTAGAAACAGTTGTGCTATCTTGTGTGTTATTTTGACGAGTGACTGATTTAAGTAGGTAGAAAACACTTAGGCAAACATTAAAATTGTTCCCAAACATAGAAAAAGAGGTTGCTTGAACCTCACGTTTTGGACACACATGTTTTTTGGTGGAAATGCCTCATGAACAAGAAATGTATTTTATCTTAAAGGGAACTTTAATTGATACTATACTGCTACAAATTAAAGAAAATCAATTAAATTTTAATAAGGGAAAAAAAGGAAACTTGGCCATAGAGTATAGATGGGACAACCTACTTAGAGAGAGATTTCTTTACATATGTATTGCATGAGAAGTCTACGCAAAGGAATATAAAATTATGTTCGGTGCCAATTTTTATGCATTTTAGTCCTCACTGTTTCCTGCAAATTTCATGGCTTCATTTGCACTCTAGGGCGACATTGGACCTGAATCTATTTTGCTCCCCATCTATCGTTCCCCCTCACACCAAATACTACGATGGTGAAGCATATGAAGTTACGTACGTTTGCCATATGTGTGCATACATATTTAGCTTCAAAGGGATGATCATAGAGTAGTTGAATACATTTTTTAGGGACATGTCCTAATGCCTAAAATGAAAATAAAATAATTTCAACTTAAGTCAAAATTGTCTTAGTGCATTGTACATTTTACTGTCTTTCTCTTTTTTTCAATAACTATAAAATCTCAAAATTAACTCGTGCCATTTTAGTTACAATCATTCCATACCATCCAACTCATCTATCTGACCCATCAATCTTTTACCATCTCTTATTTCCCTTTTACCAGTTCTTACTTCTCACTTTTCCCTTGCTATTTAAAAAAAATAATAATAAAAGAAGACATTCTCATCATCTGCATATGACCCTATGTCTTGAATTTTTACTGGTGGTCTGCAGTGCATCACTGATCATCAGCACAGTAAGGACCTGTGGCATCCAAATGGCTTAGGTGCAAAAATATGAGATATTGCTTTTGCTTTTCGAAATATGAAATTTAGAGGAGATTTGACTTTCAATACCATCAAATATCAATGTATAGAGTGGGTGTCTTGCTTTTGAAAGTTTATACGCAAAAGGATATACAATTATGTCTCCAAATTAATGATGGCAATGACGGCAAGCAATTGGATTGGGGCTGAGTGTGAAAAGACACAGCAACAATTACTGAATTTTATAATACAAAATTTTATTAAAGAAGGATAAGGACGGGAATTTTTCCAAAATCCCAAATCGTTGTTCTAGGAGGATTTTTCAAAAGAAAAGAAAAAGAATGAAATATAATTCAAAGTAATGATTCTTTTAGTAATTAATCATAATGACTTTTTATAGTGATTAATGTAGAAAGAATAAAAAGATAAAATTCACTCATCATCCTTTTTAAAAAATATAAAATAATAAAGAATAATTTTATCTTTTTATATTTACTCCGTCACTTATTATAAATATTATGACTTTTTTTTTAATATAGAATAATATAACCAATCTTTTAAAAAGATGTAGTATCAAATTTCAAGACAATTCTGGACACTCCTACTTTTAGAAACATAATTTGGAAGCGTGAGGGGATTACGCCTTCAGAAGCACGCTTGCGTCTGAGAGCATCTCTTTAAAGGAGCCATCTCCTTCATCCGACAGCTTTAATTGCGATAGTTTGTCATCTATCAAAATCCACGCTTATGGTGCAATAGAGTATCTTCGAGGGCCACACATCTGAAATCGTGGTTTGATGAAAGTACAAAACAAACACTTATATAAACTAGAAGGCGTGAATCCAGCAAAAGAAGTTTGCTACCTCTGACGTCTGAATGTTAACCTTTGGACAAAGTTCAATATTGAAGGCGTGATAGTATTCACATTAAGGCGTGAATAATTTTAAAAGGCTAAATCAACGCCATCATCTCTTTCAATTGTTTGAGAAATATGCAAAAGTGAGCCGGCCACTAAAACAACTTTCTTTATTATCTAATCCTCTGAGCTATAAGCTCCATCTTGTTTTTACTGAATCTGCTTGCGGAAATACCCTAAAAATAAGACTCTTTTCTCTATTTAACTATTTCGGGTTGATAAGACTCCTCACCAAACTTTGATATGATCTGCTGTTATCACACATTCACAATAATGCATACAAATGTAGCAGGGGGAGAAAAAGTTCTTCAGTAGAGAATGGGCCAACGACTAATTAACGAGAGTGATGCACTTAGGAGGACCGATGTACTCAAAGTCAATGATTTCGGAATAAACTCAATTTTGGTCGGTCATAACAAAACGACATTTTGAGCACAACCCTCTGCCTATGGCAGTGTACAACGATGGATTTTAACGATTCAAGATCATTTAGATGGGTTTTCCATTCTTTTTTGTTTTTCGACAATTTTTTCAATTTTAATGGTATTTTGGTAATTTTGCGTTTTAATTGTCATTAGGGTTAACACCCTATATAAACTCGTTCTTAGAGTTTTGGGAGGCAGACTGTTGACATTTGATAATTATATCGTTTTCCTCGATAAACAATCGGAAAACGATAAACGAAGAACAAATTTTGCTCAAAATTTATTCATCGTTTATCGTTTCCGATTGTTCCTATGTAGTTTTGTTTTCTATGTTTTGGCATCAAAGAGGTTGATATTTGGAATTTCCTCTAAGGTTCCTATTCCCAAATTTATTCCTCGTTTATCGTTTTCGATTGTTCCTGTGTAACTTTGTTTTCTATGTTTTGTCATTAAGGAGGTTGATATTTGGAATTTCCTCTAAGGTTCCCATTCCCAAATGAGAGGAGTCTATATTATAACATATGCCACATAGCCATAACTATTGAGTATTGACTAAGATAAGAACCACACAATCTAGAAAAAGTACAGAATTAATAGTGCTAGTTTGCTACCCAACAAGTGGTAAATTCCAATCAAAATGCTGCAGGGAAAAGTGCTGTCCTAGACGTACAGTGAAACAGCAAAATTTACATATTATGAAAAGGTATGTGTTATTTCATGTCAGATTGTATATTCTAAGTGTGTTTTATGGGCTGGGAAAGTTACTAGTAATTACTTTGGTAAGTTAAACCATCAAAACGCCAAAATACAATCAAATTTCTATTTTATTCTTGTGATTGGTTTACTACGTTGAAACAAAAACGAAAAGAGCGAACTGTTTAGTCCCCGCTTGGGTGCCACAGAACTTACAAGTTACAATTACAAAAGTCAAAGGTTTTCTTTTTAAGAATTACAACAGGCCTCGTTCGCCTTGAGTGGCTGAGGCCAGAGGATCAAATTCCCGTTGTGCACAGGAATCTGTTGCGTCTAAACACCGGTGCTGAGGATTGAATTAATCACTTGAGCATTTTTGGATTCCCTGGTTCACTTGCATTTTTAGAATAAACCAGAACATTTGGGGACCATGTATGTATCAGTTCTAGTCATTTTCCATTGAAAATTGATCACTTGACACTTTAAACCAAAGGACCCAAAGCATTAAAGTTGGGCGGCAAAGGAAGACAGACACTAAAGTCCCACAACCAACAAGCTCAATTAATTAGGCTAGAGTGGATGGAATTGTTTGTTGTGATATCAGCTGAACACGGGAAGATGCTAATACTTAATTCTGAAATCCAAGGATGACCAATCAGAGGGTATACATGTTCATCTCATGGCATACTCAAGTGGTCTTGATGTAACAGGTTTAATTCCTAGTGCAGTAATTGCATTTACAGCTGCACTAATTAATGCTATTGATATTCTAGATTCTCTAAGCTAAGGAAGATAAGAGCCCTGTTGTAATAGAAAAATCAAGGGCCATTTCTGCCAAGCTCCAGGCGATAATACTATTGGAGCCACGTTCCTATATTTTCAAGCTACTTTGACTGGAATAATCTTTGGAAAAATGAGGTGATAGATTACGTTCCATTTCTGCAATCTTTGTCTTGAATTCTGGACCTGATTCTTGCAGCATTTTCACCACCCTACGCATTGAGGGGCGATTTACAGGAAAAGGGGAGGTACAAAGTAGACTGATGTTGAGAACCTTACAAATATGTTCCTTGTACCTGGAGGGAATGCTGGTATCAATCACCTGATCAACTCCTTCCTGGTTCAACTTTGTACAGACCCATGTAGCCAAATCTTTTTCCCTAATTTCAGGATCAACAGGCCGCCTGCCAGTCACTAATTCCAACAGAACAATTCCAAAGCTGTATATATCACTCTTTTCATTTACACGAAGAGTATATGCATATTCTGCAACAAATACAGTTTAACCGAAGGTCAGCTTACTTGATCAGGAAAAAACAAAGGATTGATCAAGTACATGATATGGCCTAATTAAAGCCACAAGTTTTGAACAAAATCCACTTGTGGTTTCAATACCATGCCAAGATGTGGACAAAACTAAGAAACAAACTCGTGATGGCCCGAATTAAAGTTAGTATAAAACATGTTAAAGTTAGTTTTTCTGTAACTGATAACTAGTGGATCATCTAAACTAAACAATTCCAAAATATGAAGACAGAGAAAAAACCGGTTTGCATAGTTCAAGAAGTGCAGAAGTCAGAGATAAGGCATGAGCAGACAGCATCCAAGCCCGACATACATACCAAATCTAATTAGAAGGAACCTTTCATGAATTACAAAGTACTCAAAAAAAGTCTAGTCACGAGCTATACCTGGTGCAATATAACCACAGGAACCAGCAACAGCTGACATGCATTGACCATCCTTGTTAGCTGCTTTAACAATTTTGGCTACTCCAAAATCAGAAATTATGGCACCAAATTCTTCATCCAGCAATATATTGTTCGACTTGACATCCCTGTGCACTATTGGAGGAACACAATCATGATGTAAATAAGAAAGCCCCTCTGCAGCATCCAATGCAATTTTGAACCTCGTTGGCCAATCCAACAATGTACCCTTCCAACTATGCAGCACATCACTTAAGCTCCCATTTGGCATGTACTCATAGACCAAAAGCTGGCAATTTCTAGCATTGCAACAGCACCACAATCTCACAATGTTCTTGTGCCTGATCTTCCCCAATGTCTTGACTTCAGTTTCAAACTCATCATTTTCAGAATCAACACTAGAAAAACTTGTTTCATCTTTGTTTGACTTTTCCCAGAGCTTCTTAACTGCCACCGCCTGACCATTACTAAGAACAGCCTTGTATACTTTGCCAGAGGAACCACTTCCAATTACATTATCTTCATTAATGCAATTAATTATCTCATATTCATTGAATCCCAACTTATGGAAAGATGTCCATTTTGTTATGATCATACCTGTCTTACGGTCCTCCATATACTTGTGCTTCCACATGAAAAAAAGAAGCCCCAGAATTAAGCCAATGGAAACAATCACAAAAACTGGTCTCAGAACCCACAAAAAATGTTTATTTTGACTTCTACTTTCGCTAGTACATAAACCAGCAAAACCACCACACAGATCTTTATTATCCAAAAAACTATCCCTATAAACATACTTTTGAAAAAGTATAGGTATGGGCCCTGATAACCGATTATGTGACAAATTTAACACATTAAGCTTCAAATCCTGCAACACAGAAGGGATTTCTCCGGAAAAATTATTTGAGGAAAGATCAAGGTAATTAAGCCCCCGCAAAAACCCAATTTCATCTGAAATAAAACCAGAAAATTTATTATGGGCCAAATTAAGTTCATTGAGCTGCTTCAAATTCCAAATTCCCCTGGGAATTTCTCCGGAAAGTTCATTACTGTGAAGATCAACAATAATTAACTGCTCCAATTGAAACAATGAACTAGGAATATTCCCAGTGAATTCATTATGAGTAGCTGAAAATTCAATCAACTTTTCCAGCATTCCAATCTCTTCCGGCAAGTGCCCACGAAATTTGTTCCTCGAAAGTAAAAGGGTGGACAAGTTTCTTGCACCTTGAATCCTGTATGATATATTACCTGACAAGCCATTGTCATTAAGATCTAGCAAATAAACATGTGGCAACCCCCAGAGCTCGGCCGGAACATCTCCAGTTAGACGGTTGCCCCGGAACCGAACCCGCATTAAAGTCTGACATTTTCCCAGACTCGCTGGCATAATGCCGGTGAATGAATTAAACATCATTAAAAGTTCGGACAATTGGCCATTTCGACACAAATCTCCAGGTATTTGACCAGAAAATTGATTCCCTGACACGTCTAGAGTTTTTAAAGGCGAATTCAACCCGAGTTGACTAGGCAATGTCCCGTTGAGCCTGTTGGAGAAAATTCTCAGCTCATATAAATTCGGGGACTTGGCAATGCTTTCCGGGAGTATGCCCTGTAACTGGTTCTCATACAAATGCAGAGACTCGAGTGGCAATTCACACAACTCGTCCGGGATTGGCCCCGTTAAGCGGTTCATGGAGACATCAAATCGTCTCAACTGAGTCAAATTAGCCCATCCCACCGGCAATATCCCGGTGAACGAGTTGTTGAACAGCTCAATCTGCACAATGCTGTTGAGCTGGAATATGAAAGTCGGTATAGACCCGGTGAGTTGATTATCGGCCACGTCGAAATTAAAGAGTCGAGTCAGCTTACCAAAGCTGTCGGGAATTGAGCCAAAGAGGTTGCAGCTTGTCATCCAGAAATCCACCAGGTTCGTCAAGTTCCCGAGTTCGGGAGCAAGTTGACTCGGGCTGAATGGGTTGTAAGCAAGGTGAAGCAGTCTGAGACTCGTTATATTACCCAGTGATGCAGGGATTGTCCCATGGAGAAGGTTGCTAGTCAGAATAAGATTTTCAAGTCTCTGGAATCTACCGAAACCCACAGGAATATCACCGGAAAAATAGTTTGCATCAAGATCAAGGTTCCTACAATTAATATTCAGAACCATCAAAATTCAAAATTAAAATAAAACAAAAAATAATATATTCGCCAAAAACAAACTTTAATAAAATAAAACACCCTCAACAACGTTTTACAACTAGTTTCAAAAATGCATACAAATGCCTGAATCATTTTCCAAATATTTTTTCAAAAATGTTTAGTCCGCTGGACAAAATAAATAAAAATAACCCGAACCCAGATGAATTTCTTTACACACCAACGGTATCAACACCATACCTGAGGTTTGGGAGGTCAGCAAGAGTGTAAGGAATAGGGCCCTGAAGCAAATTCTCTGAGAGGTCGAGAGAGGTCAAGCTTTGGCACAAGGAAACATAGAGAGGAAGGGAAGAATTGATTGAATTGTTAAAGAGGGAAAGCTCAGAAAGATAAGGAAGACGGCAAAACAAAGTCGGAAAAGGACCGGAGAGAGAAGCAGAGGAGAGATTAACCTTCAGAACGGAAGGATAAGTCAAACCGTAGCTGTGAAAACACGTAATGCCAGTCCAGTTGCATGGGGTGGCATCCGTTTCTGACCAGGAAGACAATGAACCAGCAGGGTCCGATAAAGAGCGCTTCACTTGCTGAAGGATCAGACCCTCTTGGTTAAGACCAAAAGAAATGGCGAAACAACAAGAAACAATGGTTAGAATTAGAACGATGCTGATGCAGATTTGCTCCATAACGATAGCTTGCATTTGCATGGAATCAATTATTTTATTCATTTTTCTTTTTCCATTTCCAGTGGGATTTATAGTGCGGTTGAGTTGAGGAAAGATTCATTGGGAAAGATGAAGGGCATCATGAGTGCTGTGTGGGAATGCATTGGAGAGAAATCAGAAGTGTGTGTTTGGCTTTGGAGTTTACTGGGAGCCTGGAAGAGAAGGAAGGGGAATGGGAGGGAGGGAAAATGTGTTTCTTGGGAAGTGTTGAGCGGTTATGGTTTCTGGGAGGAGGGGATGATGAATGTGATTCTTTTCCAAGAATGGGTCCTACTGCAGTATATTTCAGGGGAACAGTGGACCCGTTAATTAATATAACTACCATTAATGTACCAAATCCAGTGATTTACTTTCTTAATTTATTAAATGGTCCAATGGAGCTATATCGGCCCATCACTTATTGGAACTCTAGTTCTGTCTCTAATTCTAATTCTTTCTTCTTCTTTTTTGACAAAAGTAAAATACTAATAACATAAAATGATGTGTCAATATTATCACTCATACTTAATTGATGATGAATAAGATTCAAAGTGTGTATAAGTTGTATTTTATAACGCATGTTTTAATTTTTTGAAATAATATTTTATATTAGAGACAAATTTTAAATTCGTAAATTTAAGGTTATTCAAATAAATAAACGGAATTAAATATGCTGTGCAGGTGCGATTCAAAAATGATTGTTATAGTTCAATTTGTTTGTAATTAGCATTAGATTATATTAATATTGTCCCTACGTTATAGGGTGCAATGTCCTCTTCGGAGGCTTTTGTCTTTCTCTGGAGGTGTTATTTTTCGTTTTAGTTAATATTGTTGTTTTTTCCAATTTAGACGGATGTCCTTCTCTTTCACGAAAGTGCTTGTCTTCATGGGTTAGGTTTCAACCAATGTCATAAAGCTTTTTTAGCATTTTAGACTATGTACATTTTGCCAATTTGGCTTGCAATATAATTATTATTTTGAAAAAAAAATAATTTGAGTTGTAATACCAATTATCCGATCTAACCCGATTGAGTCGGATTGATTTTTCAAATCCCATGATTTTGGAGACAAAAGTTAAAAACTTAGATAAACAAAAATACAATTCATATACATTCTCAATTTTTAATCAAAATTAGCAATAAAAATATTGTAAGCATTTATTTAGTATGATGATAGTTGTTTTTCATTTTTTAAAGAGTCCAATTCGGTTCTCCACCCTCCCTCCATAGAATACAATAAGATATAATTTTTTACGTAATTACATATAAAAAAATGTTAATGGCATAAAATTCAAAATTTTGTTATTTGCTCTTTAAATCAAACTTTTATGAGTAAATAATGAATAGATAACAATGATGATCAGTTGATAAATAATCACAAGTCCAAGATATATTACATGGAGTGATATTTATCTAATAATATATTTTTTTTGCCATAGATAATCCCCTACCAATTTATATGATTAATGTGAACCTACCAAATTAGTGCAAAATTAATCATACACATCACAAAATACATGATGGGAGAAAATTTTTGCTATAAAATATAAATTCTTTACATACTATAAATGTCCTTGTTAGTCTATTTTGTCGTATCAATGACAATAAAATGCTAATAAATTTTACATGAGTTTTACATAAATATTCGCTAAAGAAAATTTTCCTTATTTTTTTGGTACATTTTCAATGCATGCGCCTTAATCATAAAGGAGATATTGCATACTACAGTTATATCACGTACAATAGTACAAATACGAAAATGCAAACACAAGTATTGAATTAATTCTCGCAACGAGCGAATCTTTCTTGCTTAATTGCCATTAAATAAATTATCTGTGCCATAAAGTATTAGATTAAGTCTCACAACAAACAAAATCCTCATGTTTAATTGCCACTAAATAAATTACCAGTAATAAATTTTTAAAAAAAATCACATTTGAAATGGGTTGTTAAAGCCAATATCTCATGTTGATTTCATAAAAACTTTAACACCAATTAATAAAATACTTGACCATTCCACTCATTGCCAATTGTGCTATTCAATTTATTATTAATTGGTTTTGAGCTGGATGCTCAATGATTTTTGTTTTTTCAGTTTTTCAGGCAATCGAAAGCTGATGTTAACATCCATTAAATCAATACGGCAAGTTGGGTTTCCTTCCAACAACCATGTAGGTTGGTATTTGTTGAATTTTCCTTGCCTCTCTAACTATTTCAATGAGAATGCATTATGCACTAATCCAATATTTGAATTAGGCAATGCAAAACTAAACCATTTTAATTAAAGTTGGTAAGACATGCTTAAAGTCCCCATGTTCAAAATGTAAATGCTCTCAAAACACTACCCTTTTTAAAACTTTTTTTTATTCCAAAAAAGTTCATATCTAAATAAAATTCCTGTACTGTTATTATTATTATTATTATTATTATTAATGCTAATAATGACTCTTTATAGCTCAACATTAAAAAATAATGATAAAAATAAAAATTTATACATTTAATATCCTATTAAATGTATTATATTTTATAATTAAAGAAAAGTATATTCAATTAAAAGTGAGTAATGTAATTTATAATTTGTGCTTGATCTCGACATGATTTGTGTACTAATTTGGCCTACCAAGTACCAACCAAAACACCCAATAGTGCCATTCGGTCACTTTGCAATAAATTTGATATTAATTGGTCACTGATTAGGAATGAACATGATACAAAGATATTTGGTCCCATCTCACCGTCCAAGAAAAAGTAGAGGCCCTTTTAAACCTATCACTATATTGACAAAATTAAAGCAAGCAAATTTTTTTATGTTAGGAAATAGTAACACCTCCCACGTACAATATGCATTATTTTCTATAATTTGAACACATAAAAACTTAATTTGTTCCAAATAAATATACAATGCTTTTATTTGGAATTAGTTATATATATATATATCATTTTATATATTTGATTTTCCTTTTTGTAATTGCGTAAAGTTTACAAGATAAAATTTTTAAGTTATTTTTTCATGTCAATTTAATAAATATAAAACAGATCAATCACTAAAATAATGTAATACTCGTTGGTTTTTAGCTTAAAATGTATGTCACAATTGAATTGGGAATTAATTTATTCTTGGCTACCGAAGTAGTTTGGTGGTGTAGCATTAATAATGCAAAGTTGCTACTTGCTAGCCCTTTGAAAACTGTCAAACAAAGACTACAAATTCAAAGCAAGAAGTGATTAACAGTCGCCAAGAAAACAAACAAGATTCAAACTAAAATTATGCACACATTGCTAATGCGAAAAGACATTACCTTTTAAAATATATTTTTATACTTTTTAATATAAAAATTATAAAATAAAAAATTACTTTAAAAATTACAAAAATTCAAATACATTTACCTTTTGACAGTTTTTGTCACCTCATAAATGTCGAACCATGACATTTTCCTATTTTGATGTTGCCTAACAAGAAAAATCTTTAGTCATCATAGATTATTTTTGTTTTGTATTTTTATAAAGGGGATGGCTTTTCTTTTTTTAAAAAAAATATTATTTTTTTTATTTTCCAATTTTTTATAGTATGGTTTTCAAAGTAAGAGGAGTACGTACTTTCCTATATTTAACTCACACCACCAATTAAGATATATATATATATATAAATGAAAGGTATGACAACTATGCATGAGACTAATTCAACTCCCCGAAAGGGATATAACATGTTTGTCAAATTAATTTGGCAGCTTAATGGCTTTATCTAACATAGTAGAGATGTGCTTCATTTGTCGGCTACAAATTAATACAAAATTGATTGATGTTTAATGTTATAGCTATTGCTCGAAAGGATGGAAAGGGACAAAAGGCACCAAATATTTCCATCTCCCACGAATGAGATAAACCATATAAAAAGAATTAATGAAGTTAAAAGTATAATGTAAGGAATGAATCAACCAACGTTAAAAGTTCAAGGTTGGTGATCTAAGTTAATAAGGCAAATGAATTAAGCCAACTAAATTTGAACAGAGGTTTGTTTACAAGTTATACATTTTTTGTCTCATTTTGGCATTATTACATATTATTGTCAGTGAGATTTCTTAGTGTAATTTAATCACTTGACTCTTATACGAATTTTGTTAGGCATTTTTCGTCTTTGACATTTCAGTAAACTTCTGTCTCTTGATCTTATTTTTGTCTCTTTTCGTTCTTCCAAGGCACCCAAAAGAGCTATTTATTTAGAATCTGAATGTAGATATTTTAATTATAATTTGTGAGAAAGGATACTTGTTCAATCGACTTTAACTAAATTGAAAACGATGGTGATAAAGAAACCAGCAACACCGAGATAGTTTATTGAAGAAAAATGTTGAATTTTTTAAACGAATGAATTGAATGCTGTAAAGTATGCCTTGTCAAATGGACCTTTACTTGTTGTAAAACGAGTAATGATATTTATAGTAATTTTTTATATTAACTTTTCATAATGACTGATTTGGTAAGTATAAAAGATAAAAGTATTCCTTATTATGATGTATTTTTTAAGAAAAATAATGAGTAAATTTTATCTTTTTATATTTGTCGAATTAATGATTATAAAATATCACTATAATTAATTATTAAGAGTATTATTACTCGTTGAACATATGCCTCGATGTCCCGCATCCCAAACCGCCCTTATAACCAGAAACATGTTGTCATCTTTAGGTGTTGTAACCGACATTAGAATTAGCCATTTGAGGAATTATATATAGCATATTTTGCACTGGAAAAAAAGAGTTTTGGATCGAATAAAATTCTGATTTGTCGTCTCCCTACAATTTCTCCCATTCTCTGCAATTTACCTTTGTATTCCGAACTCAAAGTTCTGGCAATTGGTACTAGAGCAAATCGTTCATACACTAAATTCTTTAATTTTCTTGTTCATTTTTAAATCTTTCTTAATTATTTTTCAAAATTTTCTCTTTCTTCAAAAAATTCTTTTTCTTTCTCCTTTGATTTCTGTTCAATCTTCATCCTTGAATTTTCCCTTTCTTCCAAAATTTTTTTCTTTATCCTCTGCTTTCTATTCAACTTTCATCCTTGGTCTTTTCCTCTCTTAATTATGTATCTTCATCCTTCTCTAATTTCCCTTCCAATCTTCAAAAGTTCTTTCTATTTTCACTCTTAATACCATTTGAAGTTACTCGATTTTGGAAGCAAAAATGGCATCCAACTTAATGACATACCAAGAGGTGGAGTATCTTCTATGGAGACATAAAATTGAAGCCCAAATGAAAGAATTTATGAATTTAACATGGGAGGAAAAAATGAGAAGGGCATCAGATAGAACAATGACAAGTTAACACAATCTTGAAAATTGTGGGTATCAAGAAGACTATTTAGGAAATGATAATAGAAGAATTTACCCTAGTCAACCAACAAGATCCTACTATTCAGGAAATGATTATAGAAGAATCTACTCCAATCAATGAACAAGATTCTGGATATGAATGTTTGGGGATAGAAAGCAATATTCTTTGTAGTTCTTCCAACACATGGTGCTTGACAAAAGTACTCTAACAGAAGAAAGGTTGCCTATTGAAAAAGTATCAAAGGTTTATGGGAATGAGGATAGCAATTTTGTGAAATCATACTATCTCTTCTCCAAATCAAACATTAATTGAGGAAATGCCTGGTATGTTTCAAGTGGGGATTGGATTTCAGACAAGTTGAAGACCAATAGTACTAAAGATTGTGTTGAGAAGAAGACCAATGGTACTGTCTCATCTGCAATCAATAATGCTATCATAACTGCAATCAATAATGCAAGCCTATCTAGAAGTAGCTTTGATGATTATTTGGACCATGGAATAGCAAGAGAGGCATGTAAAATTGAGTTGGTTGCTGATGATTTTGAAAATCAAATTCGATTGGAATTAATGCAATTCAACCCAAGAAAAGTCATAAACCTTAGACTGAAATTGTGACAGGATTCAAAGGAGATACTCTTATTGCTAATTATAAGCTAATGGTTGTAGGTGTCTCTTTTATTTGTTGCTTCAAAGTATAAGGAGGTTAATCCTTAATATGTGGAAGATTTGTACTACGTTGATGCTACTGAATAAGAAGTGATGACGATGGAGTTTGATGTGTTTAACCTTTTCAAGCATGAAAGAGGCAATCCCATAATTATGATTTTCTTTGGAACATTCATTAGAGTTGCAAGAGAAGACTATAATTATTCCAGATTGCAATATGGAATTCCTAGAACAAAGGTTTACTCATTGTCCTAGAACAAGGATGTTTTAATGGAGAAGGAATTTGTCATGATCTTTAGGTGTTGTAACCGACATTAGAATTAGCCATTTGAGAAATTATATATAGCAGATTTTGTACTGGAAAAGGAGAGTTTTGGATGGAATAAAATTCTGATTTGTCTTCTCCCTACAATTTCTCCCTTTCTCTGCCATTTCCTTTGTATTCAGAACTCTAAGTTCTGACAAAACAATCTATACATCCAGCCCAATAAACAGCATAGACAACTCTTTAACCATAAGAAAATATGATTCTTCTACACTTCTAATATATTATTTTTATTGTTATTATGAAAAAAAAAATCAAAATCGAAGTCTACAATGAGGAATGTCCTTAAATGCTATTACAAATATTCTTCCTAGTTTTAGTTTAGTCTAATTTTATGTGGACTTCGGAGTCTAAAATTATGTAAAATTCCATCTAGATTAATTTATATTAATTATTGGTCATGCTAATTTTGTTTTATCAAAAAAATAACGTTTTATTTAACCAAAACTAGATAATCTTCTAACAAAACATAAGATATAAAGTTAGGTGTATCATGTAGTCGAACTTGCTTATTATTTATAAATTTTGAACAAATGATTCGTTATTTTAATGTAACACTCCACTATATGCATGAGTTGCTATTGAAACAACCCAATAGTTTTGATATCATTAATTTACCTTCACAATTAACTAAAATTAGTTATGTTAATTAAATATCTCAATATGTTTAAAAATGTGAAAATTAACTAAACTTGAATTGTTCTTGAATATCCAAGAATCTCTTTTATAATCTTGAAGAATACCATTTTACAGAATATGTTTGCAATTTTTTTTATGGAAAATGTTTGGAAATTTAATACTTGGCTAAAACGTTGTGATTTTATATTCCCTTCTCATTTTGATTAACTCCACAAATTCCCTTAAATTAAAGTTTTTTTCCCCTCAAGAAACCTGTTTTAACCCTTTAATCTTTTACTATAACTAATGAAAAACAACTAAACATTATGAATTTACACCATCCCTTAAAACAAATGTCAAAACAATGAAATTGAACAGTTGTATCTGACAATTGTTTCAACTCTTGTTGTTAGATCCCTCAAATGAAACCTCCCAATTTACACCATGGCAAAATAAATACACAACTCTAAATGAGGGTCTTTACAGCCTATAAATGCACGTTATTTTTCACCATGAGGAAGGCATGTCCTGAAAAACCCTTAGTCATTTGAAGGCTTCCAAACTCATCAATGTTGAGAGTTAATTTCTTCAACCATGAAATTTAGTCTCTCCTCATTTACCTTTCGTGAAAACCTTCATCTTAAATTACACTTCATTTCTGATAATTCAATCAGAAACCAAAAATTTAATTTTCCCAATTTTCTTCCAAACAACTGGAAAAAAAAAATAAACGGAAGAAGAGAATTTCAAGCCAGGAAATCAGAAATATGAGCGCACAAAATGGAATGGCCAATGAAGTATTCTCTGCTCTTGAAGAGCAATTGGATACACCCCTCATGGAAAATCAACCTGGATCGAACCCGCAAAAATCTCCACGACAAAAAGCCATGAGGAAAACCTTTAAAGGGACAGCTCATTTAGCCAATCTCCTTCCCACAGGCTCAGTTCTTGCATTCCAAATTTTATCACCAGCTTTAACACATGAAGGTAAATGTCAATCCATCGTCAGCCAATGCATGACTGTAGGCCTTCTTGGCCTCTGTGGTGTGTCCTGTTTCCTCCTCTGCTTCACAGATAGCATCCGGGATGAGCGGGGGAAGGTCCGGTACGGCGTGGCGACAACGAAAGGATTGTGGGCTCTTGATGCTTCAATCAATGTTCCTCCAGAGGAAGCTGCCAAGTACAGGATTAATTTCATGGATTTTTTGCACGCATTCATGTCCCTTTTGGTTTTTGGAGCCGTGGCCATGTTTGATCAAAATGTGATTAATTGTTTGTATCCACACCGATCAGATGAAATTCAGGAGTTTCTGACTGTTTTGCCTGTTTTTGTTGGAGTTGTTTGTAGCCTCATGTTTGTTACGTTTCCTACCAAGAGACATGGAATTGGCTTTCCTCTCTCCAAGAAATAATGCAATTATGCAAATTCATTCTCCTTTAGTCTAACTGATGTGGACATCTCATAGCAATTTTTCGATTCAAGAAATGTCTAATTGAATAAACTTGTTGACTTTTTAGAATTATAGTAAAAATGTCTTTTTAAACGGTGAAATTTGTTTTGAACTTGGTAATTACTAGTTTAGTTAAAATTAAATTATCTTAGAAATATAGTTTTTGTACATCAGTTTGGCTACTAATATCTTCTATATAAATTATCTAATATACTAGATTTTAAGAAAATTATCAATATTATTTTTAGAACAATGGTTTTTCTCGAATTTAAATTACCTCTCTCACGAGTGCATTTATAGTTTTATGAAAATGATTCAAGTGCTGATCTTGTGTCTCATCCGTCGTTAACTTCCAATTGCAAAGTTCAAATTGGTTCTTTTTGCTTCGTTCTTAAGTCTTTTTTCATCTCCAAAAATGAGTTCAATTTCAAAAAAAATTTTGGTAATTAAAAAGAGAGTCTATTTTTTTTGTGAAAATATTTACATAATTTAAACTAAAAAAATATAAAAATATATATTTAATGGAGCATTAAGTATATTATATATTATAATTTAACATTTTGTATTAAATTAAAAGTAATTTTTTTTAGAATGGGATAGAGTATTTCCTATTGGTATATATTCCTATTTAATTTGTCTTAGAATCTAACCAAGAAAATCCATCTACATGAAGTAGAATATCCATCACATATGGTTGCATGCATAGGCAATGCTTCAATCAAACTTTCTCACAAGAAATTGAGTAATTGTGAGCACAATTTTTGACCACCAACATAATGTTGACAAGACTCCCCCAAACATTCATTTAATGTGTGTATTTTCTCCCCAAGAAGTCTTCTGGTGAAACGTAACATCTTTGAATTTGGTTAGTGCACCCACAACACAATAAATTCCAGTGCCTTAAAAGTCCATTTAAGGATTAAAATATAACATCTAGTTGCACAAAAAGCGGGTGTTCTCTTAGGAGGTAAATTTTGCATATATTTTACGTTATAACTTTATTCAAGTTAATAATTAAAAAAAAAAAGTGCTACCTCCTTGACTAAAAAAATAGTAATAATTTAACCATTTAACTAAAAATTTGTACAATGCACAATGCACTATGAAATCAAATGTTTTACTTATTGTGAACCAATAGTGTTCCATTACTAAAACGACATCATTTTATTAAAACTAAACCCATTAGCGTTTATGCATTTTATATTAGGATTTAATATCTATTGATAAAACGATATATTTTCGTTAATATGATATGATTGATATACAATAAGTGGGATAAAAATCTGAACTCCTATTTCTTCACCCTCCAAAAAACAAAGAGAAGAAAACCTTCAATTAATTATCATGCTTATTTAATTTAAACTTTAATATGACATGCTTTCAATATTTCTCTTGATGTTGAATTTAGATCAATTACCACAAAAATGACTTTTTTTTTATGGTAATTAATATGAGTAGTGTTGAATTAAGATTAACTATCACAGAAATAAAACATTGAATCAAATTCATATTTATTTTCAAATAATTAGTATGAATTGTTATCCACTTCTAAAAAATGTAAAAGAATCAAATTTCACTGTATGCATACTCGCGAAATATGTATCTTGTGTCCAAATTTACAAGTCAAAAAATAAAAAATGGGAATGCATATTTGTTTAAGCTCATTTTAAGTGTCTAATAGCATTTGCAAAATTTATTCCAAGTAGAATAACCCTTTTTCATCTTCTATTTCATCAAACTTTTTTAAACTTTAAACCACAAGATCTCCTCAAAATAAATTTTTTTTTTAAAAAAAGGAGGAAAATACAGAAATTAGAGCTTTAACGTTTTGAGGAGTGGGGCCCGCAATTTCGCCTCTGGAAAAAGTCACGGCAGTTATTCCAATTGTGTCTCCCGGTAAACGCTTATTCAATCGCGTTAACTAACTCGAGCATAGCACCTAAATTCAACGACCGTGAAAGTACGCGCAGTTCCTGCGTCTGGGCTTATCGAAAAGGCCACTTAAAGGCCCTCTGAATCCTCAACCCGATCATCGTACCAAAATTAGACAAGAAGTAACAAGAAGTGCAATTGTGTGTATATATGTACGTATAGATAAGAAAGAGAGAGGGAAAATTCAAGAAATAGAGAGAGAAAGGAACAGAAAAACAACACACAGTCACACACAGAGTCCACACACAAACAACAAAAGCATCAATTCTTGAATCATCAAAGCCTTTCCCAATTCTGACAATTCTCAATCCTAACCCTTCCTTCCACCTTTCTTTAATCATTTCCAATTACCCTCTTTCACACACACACACACAGACACAGAGAAAAACCCACAAATTTTTTTACGCCATTCCGTAAGATATTACAGTTCGTGTATACGCACACAAAACAATTCAAACAAAGATCCCCAAAAAACAGAAACCCATTAGTAGAAAACAAAAAAGAAAAACCCAAAAAAAAGGGAGGGTTGAAAGAAAGATAGAAAGAGAAATGATGGGTGGGATTACAAAGAAAAAGATTGGATTTTTTGTAGATGATGTTGTTGCTGTTGGTATTGGTTCTTGTGGAGTTCGGAGTTTGTCTTCTTTTTTCATTTTACTACAAGTATTAATATTATTATTATTAATACTAATAAATGAACATAGATTCCATCAATACATCTTTTGCAAGTTTCAATTTGCTTTTGAGCAAGTTCAACAAATAGTAGAAGTACTAGTGATAGGAAGAATAGATAACAATTATTTGGGTTACTGAGGAGTACTTTATTATTGTGTGGTATTCTTCAAATCTCACCGCACATCTCCATCATTCACATTCAACTGGGATAAAAGAAGGGCTAAGTCTTCTTTTCTTTTTCCTCATTGCCGAAATCTCCCAATTCTTCACCAACCCTAATATTAAACTTTACTTTTGAGGAATGGAAAGGATGATTTTTTTAGAATTTTTTGTTTTTATTGAAATGGCGAGCTGGGCTCCTGCTGAAAGCTTTGATCTTTGAAAGAATTGGATTTGTTATTTTTATTGTGGGGGGAAGATTTGATTTTGCTGTGGAAAAAAATGGAGGGTGATGATGGTGGTGGAAGTGGTGGCTGTGCTGCTGATGGGGTGGTCGAGGCTGGAGGAGATGGTGGTGGTGGCCCTCAGCTGGAGAAGAAGAATACATCAGTAGCGGAGCCTAAAGTTAAGAGGAAAATGAAAACTGCTTCTCAATTGGAGATTCTTGAGAAAGCTTACGCTGGTGAGCTCATTTGTAAATGTATTGTTTTTCATAATTTCTGAAGTTATTTTTCTTTATGTTGTATGATTGGCGAGTTTTTAAGTGGTCTTTTTTTATTCAGTTTGCTTGCATAGAGAAGTAATTAAGTGCGATTTTTTTTTTGTTGAATATACTTGTATAGAGCGGGAATGATATGTGTTTTTATGGTTGAATTCTATAGTGGAGACATACCCATCCGAGGCATTAAGAGCAGAGCTGGCAGTGAAGTTGGGGCTGTCTGATCGGCAGTTGCAAATGTGGTTCTGCCACAGGAGGTTGAAGGACCGGAAAGGGCCAGTGGAGAAGCGGGCAAAGAAGGACGCTTCTCCAGGAATGGTGCCTAGGTTATCTAGTGGGGTAGGGGGAGAGATGATGGTTGGTCATGGTGGTGAGGTGGGGAATGATCACGGTCTGGGTTTAGGGCGAAGTGTATTAGGCCCTATGGAGGTTCATCAACACAGAGTTGTTCATCGAACTGGGACGGCTCTGGCAAGGATTGGAACTGAAATGCCAGCTGTAAAGAGGTTTTATGAGCCCCCGCAGGCATTATCTGAGCTTCGAGCAATTACTTTTGTGGAGGCGCAATTAGGGGAGCGACTGAGGGAGGATGGTCCTGTTCTTGGAATGGAGTTTGATCCACTGCCACCTGGTGCATTTGGTGCTCCTATAGGTAATTGGTCACTTTAATTAAGTTTGATGTGGAACATTTGCAATTAATTCTTGGATTATTTCTGGTGATTGAAATTTGGTTACTTTTTCAACTTATGTTGACTTAGATCAGAAGCTAAATGTGCCTACTAATACAAAACGCTTTGGTGGAAATGACTAACTTATGTTGATGAGCAGACATAATCTGATGTATAGGAGCTTATAGTAGTAATAGAAAGAGCCAAAGTGGCTGTACTGATCATGGATGTCGAGTAAATAGTGATATCAATGCTTCTTAAGCTACTCACTTTCAAAAAGTATTAGGCTTCATTTGAGTAGAGGCAAATATATCTTCTGCTTTGTCAAAGAGAAAAAAAGGTTTCCTTCCTTTTTCTGCACTTAACCAACTCCTAGGAGTTCTGCGAATGACTGGTGATGCTCATTGATGTGTCATCATACAAGGAAGTTAATGATTCTTGTAAATGTGTTAGTTTGGAGATTGATTGAAGTGTGAAGCCACTAGGGGCCCTGAGTAACAAATGGAGACATTATCCATACCAGTTTGCGTTGGCTGTAGTGCATACGTCATTCAGGATCTATATGCAAAGAATTGCATTTTCAATTCCTTTTTCATCTTTATACCTGCTGGTAAAATTTTATTCAAAATTGCTGCTTTTTTATGTTATTGTTTTTCTGTACTTCCTGTATTTTGACTGATGATTTTTGAAGTTCCAAATGCATCAGGACCCCAGAAACCAAGTGTACGGCTTTATGAGGCTCAAGTATATGAGAGTCCAGATGCTAAAGTTATACAGGTTAGCTGGCATATTTTGCCTTAGGGATTCTTAATATATGACTTACATGCACAGCCAGAAATTTTTAGCTGAAGCATATCTACTTGTGTAATAACTTCTTACATGTTTTCCATAAGTATGTTTAAACTTTAGTGCAATAAATAAATTTATCAGAAGCTTCTCTCTCCATGATTCATGTAAGTTTGTACATGTGGTGGTGATAGTTTTTTCCATTCAGTTGAAAGAAAGTCTATGATATGACAATGTAGGTTTGTGGTGAGATATAGCTTGTTTGAAACTTCATTGTTGATCTAATATATTATCAGTTCAAACTGTGAACTGAGAACACTGTATAGATTGCAACTTTTGCTGTTATGTACTTGAGCTGTTTATGTTCTTAAATTATTTTTCATGTTCAATTATCCTGTATTTATGTAATCACCTCATTTTTTTTTAATCTCTTGTGGAATTGGATGCTTATTGTCTTTCTCTTATTGTATCTTCTGAGATTTCTTACATATATGTAACATTCTGTTATGGTCAAAGAATAAAAGTTATCAGGTCACTATGTATTTGTTAGGGTGCCAATAGAACCATCCATGAATATCAGTTTCTCCCAGAGCAGCCTTCTATTAGAGATGATATACGTGAAAAGGCTGTTCCATTTCATCAATATGGATCCTCAATAGATGCTCGAAGTTCTGCTGCTCCATTTCCTGCTGCAAGTTCCCTTGTGCATGGTACCGAGCAGCTACCACCAGCGTATAGTTTCCAGAGTAAAATGCCAAGACTAAGTTTAATGCCACAGCTTGGAAATCAGGGCCATCAATTATCTCCACCTTCAGAACAGATGGATAGTGTTCTGCAGAAGAACTCTTTTGTGAATATTGACATGGATGCACATGTTTCTCATCCAATAAGGGGACTGGAAACATCATTTATGCCATCTGACAGACATGTCATCCACGATGAGGAGCGTATGGAGAGGAAACGCAAGGTTTTGTACATTGTCCCTAGTTATGGTTATGAAAACTGTAACTTATGTTCTAACGTTGCTTCTTTGGCTCTGCTTGCAATGTTTAAATATACATATAATGTATCTTCATCTTTACTTCATGTCCAATAAGTTGTCATACCAGTAACATTGCAAATCATATCTGAGTTACCTCTTGCAGAGTGAAGAGGCAAAAATTGCAAGAGAAGTTGAAGCCCATGAGAAGAGAATTAGGAAAGAACTTGAGAAGCAAGATTTATTAAGGCGAAAGGTCTTACTCTCTAAACTTAATACTTTTTATTTCTAATAGTTGGTTTTTATTTATGTGGTTTTGGTGGAGAAGTAAGAGGGATGGGAGGGGACTTGTTATTTGTAAAATAAGTGTTCATTCTTTTATCTTTAGAGGGAAGAGCAAATGAGGAAGGAGATGGAGAGGCAAGACAAGGAAAGGCGGAAGGAAGAAGAAAGGTTACTGCGGGAAAAGCAGCGTGAGGAGGAGAGGAATCAGAGAGAGCAAAGGCGTGAAATGGAAAGAAGGGAGAAATTTCTGCAGAAAGAATCTATAAAAGTAATTCCTGGTTGCTTTACCCGTTTCAAGTTTGATGCTTTTATCTCGTAATCCTAAGCTGACATTTCTATACACATGCTTGCACCAGGCAGAGAAAATGAGGCTTAAAGAAGAAATGCGGAGAGAAAAAGAGGCTGCAAGGCTCAGAGCTGCTCATGTTAGGGCTAATGCTCGCCGGATTGCCAAGGAATCAGTTGAACTAATTGATGATGAACATTTGGAACTTATGGAGTTAGCTTCCACAAGCAAGGGTTTGCCTTCAATTTTGGCTCTTGAGGGTGAAGCTCTGCAAAATCTTGGGTCATTTAAAGGTAATTGCATCTAATATATTTGAGATGCTCATTTATATGTTGTTTGGATCTATTTGGCACATTTCTTAATCATGTCTTTGAATACTGAATAGCATTATAAGTTCTTATCTTGTCCGAGTTTGATTACTATTAGCATCTTTTTAAATGTTTCCTATGAACTGACAAGATTATGAATATGATGTTGCAATTTAATTAATCCCAGTTCCTAATTTTGCTGCTGCTTTTCATTTTTAACATGATCATGATCATGCCTTTTGAATCTGTCCTGTTCTTTTTAAGTTCCATCTTCCTTTTTCTTCTTTTCTTTTTCATTATTTAGAGTTGGGTATAAAAGTTGCCAATCAATGAGGTGATCTTTACATGTTTTATGCTGCTTTTTTTCTTGGTTGGGGGGGTGGTGGTGCGCGTGGGGATTAAGTGCCTCCTCCATTATATGACTTTCTGCAAAAGCTGCTGAATATTATATTTGTTTGTGTTCTGGTATTTCAAATTTGTTAAGTGGTCGCTGACTTTTATGCTTTAGATGCCCTCACGGATTTCCCTCCCAAGAATGTCCAGTTGAAAAGACCATTTGGAATACAGCCTTGGATTGAATCTGAGGAAAGAGTAGGCAGCCTCTTAATGGTTAGTTGACATGCTGTTTCATCTATATGCTTGTTTAAAGTAATTGGCGATGAAATGAGGAGTTCCCATTTTCATTAGTCTGTATAGAATTATCTTACAATCACTTTTGAGAAATTGCTATAAGATGTATTTTTATATGCTTATTGAAGTTTGTCATCACACGCCTTTTTAAGTCTTTCTATTATTTTTTTCCCCACAAGTTATGGAGTTGATTCACTTGCAGAAGTAAGCTATCCTTCTAAATGTGTTTTTCCCTTTGATTGTTTAGGTTTGGAGATTCTTAATTACTTTCTCCGATGTTCTTGGTCTCTGGCCTTTCACTTTGGATGAATTTGTCCAAGGATTACATGATTATGTAAGTGTTTGATGTCAGTTTTTCTTTATGAATAGAACTTCATGTTTTAATAATGTTTCACAACTTTTAGGATCCAAGGTTACTGGGAGAGATACACATAGCTCTTCTGAGAAACATAATAAAAGATATTGAAGATGTTGCCAGAATTCCTGCCACTGCAGTTGGAGCAAATCAAAGTGCTACCAACCCTGTAGGTGGCCATCCACAGATTGTCGAAGGGGTATGCTTAGACAAAGTTGTTCTCTTTAATCTGGTTTAGAGTTGTAGTGGCTTGCATTTAATCATCTGTTTGGAATCTGATTAACTCTTGTTCTTGTAACAGGCATATACTTGGGGTTTTGATATAAGAAGTTGGCAACATTACTTAAATCCATTGACCTGGCCTGAGATTTTGCGGCAATTTGCTTTAGCTGCAGGATTGGGTCCGAAATTGAAAAAGCGAAATGTTGAACAAGCAAATCCCCATGATGAAAACGAGGTTTAATTCTTTTGCTATTATAAAGTAATTTCTTGAGTGATGCTATTTCTCACAAGAGTTCTAATGCCTCAGACTTTCCAAACCAAAATAATTGTATATGTTCTGTCCTGAATTTGAAGTCCTGAGAGCACATCTACTTTGTGTCACATAAATTTTGCATTTGGAAAAATTTCAGTGATAGTTGCCTTGTCCTTTGCTAGGTCCCATCTCTTGGAGAAATTGGGTTTGTACATAATTTTAACTGGGTTTAGAAACCCTAAGTGCACCCCATGATGGATTTATATTTGATTTATATTCTGTAAAGCATAAAATTTCATGGTTTAGATTTCCCTGTTAGAGTGCTTCCAATTTATTTCATCAAATGGAAGCAAAAGAATATTCTTTTTAAGAGAGCTTAAAAGATGATGACAGATAATAACATGTGTAAATTTCACTTGTGTTTTTGGAGATTTCTCTTAGAGTTTGGCATTTGATTTTGAGTATGCATTCAGGGTAATGATGGTGTAGATATCATATCGGACTTGCGGAATGGAGCTGCTGCTGAGAATGCTGCTGCCAAAATGCGAGAAAGGGGTATCTCAAATCTCCGGAGATCTAGGCATCGTTTAACACCTGGAACAGTCAAATTTGCAGCATTTCATATTCTTTCACTTGAGGGAAGCAAGGGCATTACGATAATGGAAGCTGCAGACAAGATTCAGGTAGATTTTGACTGATAATTACACAAGTCTTACTTCCTCTTGTTCAGTTGACTCATTCCTACTCCCACCTCTCATGTGAAGAAATCTGGTCTTCGAGACCTTACCACAAGCAAGACTCCGGAAGCATCCATTGCCGCTGCATTATCCAGGGATACAAAACTTTTTGAAAGAACTGCTCCTTCCACTTATTGTGTGCGTGCCCCTTATAGAAAGGACCCTGCTGATGCTGAGGCTATACTTGCAGCTGCTCGGGAAAAAATTCAGGCATACAAAAATGAAATTTTGGATGCAGAAGAGCCAGATGATGCTGAAAAGGATGATGCTGATAGATATGAGGACTCAGAAAGCGATGTGGCAGATGATCCTGATGTGGACGATTTAGATACTGAACTCCAACCGGACAAGGAAGCTCCTCGTTCATGTGAACCAAGCAGTTATGAAGGCAAATGTTGTTCTGCTAACAGGAAAGAGAACTCACATGATGATTTTATGGAAGTCCCTCCTATTGACATTGCAAATACAAATAGAAGTGCTGATATTGTTCAAAATGATAGCGTGGTGCTAAAGATATCTGGAGCAGCTCTTGATCAGTTTGCTGTTGCTGATGGAAGTCATCCAGAGGTAGCTAATCAAGAAGACACTGTGATTGATGAGAGCTACTTCGGTGAATTATGGGTCCAAGGACTAACAGAAGGTGATTATTCTGATTTAAGCATTGAAGAGCGCCTAGATGCCCTTGTTGCTTTAATTGGCATAGCAAACGAAGGAAATTCTATCCGTGTTGTTTTAGAGGTACTTCTCTTTTGCTGGTTGGAGATATATATGTGTGCTTTTTTGCTTTTGTATTTTAGTGCTTTTGGTATCACCATCTCGCTATCCTTTAACAAGGAAACTGTTTAGGAACGCTTGGAAGCAGCGAATGCCTTGAAGAAGCAGATGTGGGCAGAGGCACAGCTTGACAAGCGTCGTTTCAAAGAAGAGTATGCATTGAAGGTGCAGTGTCCATTGTTCACAGGGAACAGATCAGAACAAAACTTTTCTTCATCAGATGTTAGGCAAAGTACTGTTATTTCAGTTGAAGGAAGAAATGAATTGGCATCGGCAAGCTCCACAGGTCAGCAGGAAGGCTTAGGTGATTTCGAGAGAAACCGTAATTATTCTAGTAATATTCCTACTGAGAGAAACATGCTGTTGCAAGAGTTGTCTGGCCCTGATATTCTACTTCAGCAATCTGCATATGCTGCTGAGAAGTCTCGGTCAGAGATAAAAGCTTATATTGGCCAGAGGGCAGAGGAGATATATGCATACAAGTCATTGCCCCTAGGACAAGATCGAAGACGTAACAGATATTGGCAATTTAGTACCTCTTCCCAAAATGATCCTGGCTCTGGCAGGATTTTTGTTGAGTTACATGATGGTCAGTGGAGGCTCATTGATTCTGCAGAGGTATATAAACCCCCCTCTCTCAATTGTTTAAATTTTTTTTGCAGTTCTATGTGTATATTTTATCAATTGTATTTCCATTGTGCAGGGTTTTGATGCTTTGGTGGCATCCTTGGATGTGCGTGGAATTAGAGAGTCTCATGTGCATTCAATGCTGCGAAGGATTGAAGTTTCTTTCAAGGAAAGTGCCAAGAAGAACTTGTCCTTGCACTTTAAAAGCCAAGGTGGGGATGATTTGCAAAAGGAATTTTCTGAAGAGAGCCCTAAGAGCATGGTGTCTGGTACAAATCCAGATATGACATCATCATGTATTGCTATTGAACTTAGGAGCACAGAATTGGAGAAAGATGAGACCTTGGAGAGATATGAAGATTTTGAGAAGTGGATCTGGGAAGAATGTTTTAATTCCATGAAATTGTATGCTTTGAAGTATGGCAAGACTAAACGCAGACAGTTGCTGTTCATTTGTAGCTGCTGTCATGATCTGTACTTCTATGAGGACCATCACTGTTCCTTTTGCCATATGAATTACAGTACTTGTGTCAAAACTTTGAGCTTTGCAGAGCATGTTTCTCAATGCAAAGAGAAACAGGAAGAAGTGATTGACAGGACTTTGGCCAAATTGGAGTCTTCACCTCCCTTAAGAATCAGATTGCTAAAAGCACAATTAGCTTTCCTGGAGGTAAACAATTTGAGCACTCTTGTTATAAGTTTTCTGCAAGATAGATGTAGTAGCACATCTCCAGATTTGCTTAAAGATAATTAAGCATATTTACCAGCTTAGATTCTTTGTTCTTCTTGCTCATTGTGAAGGCTGCTCTTCTGCCTGAAGCTCTTGAGGCTTTTTGGTCAGAAGATTATCGGATATCTTGGGGTAGGAAGCTGCAAATGGCATCAACTGCTGAAGAACTTCTTCAGGTGTTGTTTCTCTCTCTTAGTTTCTGGTTTGGTGTGGGTCTGTTGTTTCTCACTTGCGTCCTGATCTGAATGCCATACACCTTTCATCCTCTTTAGAATTAGATCTCAAAAATTTGTTATTGGGGGATCACTAGAGTCATAATCTAAACTCGCTTGGAATAAAGAAGGATGTAAACTCCCCTAGTGCTCGTTACACTAGCCTAAAATTGGAGGATCACGTGCTCAGCTTGATACAATTTATCAGACCCTTGAAACTGTCCAAGAACTAACTAGGCACAGATCTGGTAATTGTTCTATGTTTGCATGTATGCCTTGGCACACCTCAATATATTTTTCCTCGTGAATGACCCCATGGGATGCATTATGGAGAGCACTTCAATCTGCAAAAGAAACACAGGCTGCCTACCTATTTCTTGGAGGTGTCATTTTTAGTTGTCTACATATGTTTTTATTCTTTAACGTAGTAGGTATTTATTTCATATGCATACTGGTTTTTATTCCTTCTTCTTTACCTCCCTTTTTTTTTCTAAATAATTTTGTTTTTCTGATAGTTATTTCTACCAATTCCAGATGCTGACACAATTGGAGAGTGCCATAAAGAGAGATTTCTTAGTTTCAGATTTTGAGACCACCTCTGAATTGTTGGGTTTCAATAATTTAAGGGGTCTAGTGGTTAATGATACCCCTGACCTTGAGATAACTGCAGTGCTTCCTTGGATACCTCAAACAACATCTGCTGTGGCACTAAGGTTAATGGAACTTGATACCTCAATATTTTACACACTGCAGCAGAAGGAGGATTTTGAAAAAGATAAAGAAGCCAGGCAGATAATTGTAAGCATTTCTTGTCCCATATTGTGTGAAGAAGTTGTGTGGGGCCTGACTGCTATCAGGACTAATTTTTGCGTGGTGGTTTGTTTTGTTTGCTCAGACAATTCCATCAAAAAGTACTGTTACAGGGAATGCTTCCGAGCATCTACGTAGGGATCCGCCACATGATACCGGAAATGTGCCTAAAGATACTTGGGATGGTCCTGGCGCAGAGCACAACAGCTCAGGACGCAGAGGGGCACGTGGCGGTATTCGTGTTGGGAGACCTCAGAGGAAGGCCGCTGAGAACATCACGTATGGATCTAGTCGAGGAATAAATGCAACAAACGGGGAAAAATTTGGGCCCTTGCCGGGGTGGAAAGGCCGAACACGTGTGCGCGGTGGTCGTAAGCGAGGCCGTCGAACAGTTAGAAGTAAGCAGAAATCAGCAAAAAAGATGCCAGAAACTACTGTTAAAAGGACAAGTGCCAGGCTCACCATCAACAAGAAAACTCCGAGTTTATATCAACAAGAATGGACTGCAGAAGAAGTAACACCCATTCTGGCAGATGGAGCTGGAAACCTTAGCAGCTCAGAAAAATCAGAATTTGATGATGGGAACAGTCAAGGAGTAGGGGATGACTATGATGATCTAGTGGTAGACGACTATTCAGGTGGTTTCAGGGGAAAATCCAGCCACAGAATGGAGGGTCTCGACTATGCTGTTGACGTGGAAAACGAGAAGGATGACATTGACGAGGATGAGGAGGATGTAGAGGAGGAAGAGGAAGGTAATGGTGATGAGGGACAAAGAGATGAAGGTGTGGAAGAATATTTCAGTAGTGAATCTGAAGAAGGGAATAGATTTATGAGTAGAGATCAAATGGGAAATCCAAATAAAGGTTTGGAATTTTCATCATCTGATTATAGTGATTAGGATACCAAACAAGAAGAGAATAGCTAGATATAGGCAAGCAAGGCAATTGACTACTTTGTCACGAGCAAGGATGTTTAGTATTGAAGTGTTGGAATTGGAATGTATTTGCTGAGGAATCATATTAATCATTCGGCACCTTGTAACTTGTAAGATTCACATTTTTAAGAAATTCAACAGAATAGTTTGCTGACACAAATTCATTAATGATGTTTACTAGTTCACATTTCCATCGCATAAGGAATGTCTATCCCTTTGGTAAATTTTTCCTAGTTCTCCATTTTTTTCACCCCTATTGATCCTTCCACTATATGGGGGATATACAGAGTGTTGTAAGAATCATGCCAGATTGTGAACACGAGTCGTAAAAATCATATCTAAGTGTGAACATGAGCGAAAGAAATTGGCCAAATAAATTGCAATATGTCGAAAAACTCACTATAGTAAAAAATTCGATGTAACAAAAATTAAAAAAATAGAATTTTGAAATATCATAAATAATTTTACCCTTCTATAATTATCAAAATTATTAAGTCAATCACTGTTTTCAGCTTCTCGTATCTTTTATGGCCCTTACCGCTTTGAGTAGATTGCATAGCCAACTCTGTACCGCCGCAACCCAGACAGGAAGTCGAGCCAAATGCCCATTTGAAAATGAGATAATATTGGGTATGGCTGAACACCCAATATCTAAACCCTCTATCAGAAAGCCTGTTAAAATTCATTTCCGTATCTCTCCATTACCGCTGAGTTGAACCCACTTCAAGTAATGAGCAGGAATCAATCTCTTTGCACTTCATGTGTTAGATTGTTTGTCACAGAGATTTTGCATCTTCCTTGCTTCCGAGGCCTTGATTTATAGGCTGTCTTTGATTCAAGCTTGAATTTTCGCCATTGGGTTAATATGTACCTCACGCGATTCTACCACGTATCGTGTATATTAGAGAACCTAGCCCTACAAATTTGCCGTTTTTCCTCTACCCCCAGTGTGAATAAGGTTACTTTGTACCTCCAAAGAGCCAAGCTTATAGATTCAATAAGGCTTAGCCTCCGTTCAAATTTTCCAGAATCCCTTCTTCCTCTTCTGCAGAGTCCTGCACTGGACTCTTTTGTCGTCAATAATGCACTAAAATCAGCCCCTTCCCCTGATTCTGCTCTCTCATTGATTGAGAAGCTTAAAATGATTCCGCATTTCTCGCATAACCAGCAAACACTTTGTACATTAGCCAAAATTCTTGCAAAATGTAGCCAAACTAGTAAACTAAGAGCCCTGATCAATGCCATCAATGCAGGAAAGTTTACAAATGTTGCGCGTGTCAGTTTTATGGACAGGATGCGTTGGTATGCTCTTGCTGGAGATCTTGATGAGGTAGTTAGTGTATGGCATGAGTGGAGGGCATCACAGAAACGTCCCAGTACAGAGTCTTATAACATTGTGATGGCTCTTTTAGCTAAGAATGGAAAAGATTTTGAGGCTGTGACAGTGTTTTGCAGAATTGTTGATGAAGGTGTGCCTCCCAATTCAAGAACATACACGATAATGATTGAGCATCTTATCAACTCGGGTCATTTAAGTGCTGCTTTTGAAGTTTTCCAGACATTGCCACAAATGAGAATCAAACGTAGCTTGAAGCAGTATTCTGTTCTGGTTGATGCATTTTGTCAAAATGATCAATTAAACATTGTTAAGACTTTGATTGATGAGATGCGAGTTGATGGTATATTGCCTGGTCGAGCTATGCAGAGCTCTCTGCAGCAACTGCAGGAGGCAGGATATACTGCAGAAACAAATGAATTGATAATGGAAATGTTACCTGACGGGAGAATTAAGAGTATAGCTTATTCATTGGATGGTAGTGATGATGACATGGAGGAGGATGATGAAGATGCTAACAATGTTGATGCAGAGATTGTTGAGGAAGTGCGGTTGAAACCTTGGTTTGATCCTGCTGCTTTAGCTAGTGCATTGCAGCACTGGAAACCTGAAGAGGTATCAGCTTTAGAGGATGCAAAATTTATATGGACAACACGGTTAGTTTGCAAGATGATAAGGAGTTTCAAATCTGCTGAAACATCATGGCAGTTCTTCTGTTGGGTTGCTTATCAACCTGGATTCACTCATGATGTATACACAATTTCGAGAATGGTTGTCAAGCTGGCCCGACATGGATGTGTTCATTTAGTTGATCAGCTCTTGGCTAAGTTAGAAAGGGAGGGAATGACATTGTCATTTAGCACCGTAAGATTAATAATTGACTTTTATGGCCTTTCTGGCAATGGTGACTCTGCTCTAAAGATTCTTCAAAATGTTAAAACCATTTGTGGTTCAATATCAAGGAGCAATCTGTTGACTTTGTATACATCTCTTTTGAGGACCCTGACCAAGTGTAAGATGAATGCTGAAGCCTTAGACATCCTTGAAGAGATGATTTTAGTTGGGATTGTTCCAGAGATACAAACGTTTTCTGGCTTGATGCATTATTTTGCAGTTCAGGGGGATATCAAAACAGTGCAAAGACTCTTTGGGATGGTGAGACAAAGTGGTCTAGAGGCAGATGCTTTTATGTACAGAGTTCTAATTCATGCTTATTGCAAATGCAAAAGAGCTGCTCTTGCAATGAGAGTATTTGAGGACATGATGAACTCGGGATTAATTCCTGATTCTAAAACTAAAGATTTGCTTGTGAAGAGTCTTTGGAAGGAAGGCAAGCTCAGAGAGGCAGCTGCTGTAGAAGAAAGAAGTGAGAAGATTGGCGGGGTGCTTCCAGTGGCTTTGCCTGGACGTGTATATACTTTGAGCGCTGTGCATCTTATGAGAATTTATGACATATATTGTAATAACTTTAAACCGACAACTGACAATGAGTAAATCGTGAGAATTCACGACATAACAGTGTTGATTTGTTGTTTATAATTTTCCAGGCTTCAACCCTCCCGAAAGAATATTATGGATCCACTGTGGAATTTGAAGGGCAACAGGGCATGAAAAATTGAATACTGGGAAAGAGGCAAATGCCCATATAGGCATGATCTAGAAACTGAATACTAGGAAGAAAGGAGAGATGATATAGAAATGCATTAACTCGTTGGTGCCATGCTGATTTTTACAGGATACTAAGAGTACGCTATGCTGTTTGATCTTTTCATTTTTCAAGTTTGATAGAGTTGGGAAAAATAACTAGGGATGCTTAGATGGGGGAATGAAATCAGTTAATGGAATTCATTATATTATTTTTAAATCAATAATGATGGTGGAACATTGGGTAATTGATGATTACCTACCTCGACCCTTCAATTATTAATTATTTAAAATTCAGTAATTATTTTTATTCTATTATTTTAATTTTATCCTCAATACTAAATCATTATTATTTTTCTTACTCTACTTTCTTTTTCATCATTTTGTCACTCCTCTTTCTCTTTCTTCCATAGTCACTATTATTTTCTTAGTCCCCAACCTGGAGTTTCACTGGAAGAAGCAGAGCCACAGTAGCTGCCAAGTCTTCTATTGGTACATGAACAACTGTATAGACAAATGGACTTACCACTTGATAGTTACAAAGGACAATACTACCTCATCGAGCCAATGAATATCAATATATTACTTATGTATCTTACCCGTTAGACCTTTTTAAGAAAGATTATGTTACTAACATGTTACTTATTATTTTTTCACTTTACTTTCGCTCTAATAATTTTTCTCACCCTTCTTTCTCTCTCATCATTTTCTCACCTTACTTTCTCTCTCATCATTTTCTCACCCTACTTTCTCTCTCATTATTTTCTTGCTCCACTTTTTTTGTCATCCCTCTTGCCAATTACTTTCTCTCCCATATTTCTTACTCTACTTTTCCTCATATTCATCTAGATAATTACTTTTTTGTCTCATTATTTTCTATGTCCACTTTCTCTTTCATCCTTCTCTAACAATTTTTTTTTTCTCTCACCCTACTTTCTCTCTCATTTTTCTCCACAATTACTTTCTCTCTTATCCTTCTCCACTATTACTTTCTCTCATCATTCTCCACTATTGCTTTTTCTCGCTCTACTTTCTCTCTCATCATTTTTCTCAACATACTTTCTCACCCTACTTTTTCTCTCTACTGTTACTTTTCGTCTTCATTTTTTTCATCCTACTTTCTATCTCATATCTCTTATCACTTTATAATGTTATTTTTATAATATATTTATTAATGAGGACAAAATTAAAATTTTGATTAAATCCTATTCTCATAATTTAATTGAACCAAGCATCAACATTCACATTAATATCCATTATATGATTTAAACCAAATACTAACAATGCAATAAAAATTTCCATTATGATTTCCATTGACAAAATTTGAACCAAACATCCCCTAAATAGTTGTAAATAGGCAGCTATGCGAAGGTTAGCTTAGTAGATGGAAACATCCCGTCCTCCATGAGTCCATGTGCAGAATCAGGGAGGTTGGGATCATGAATAACACTTTCTATATTGTAATATAGGCAATTTTTACATTAGCATATTCGTTCATTACAACTCTTCACAGCTTACTGTCTTTCTTTTTCTTTTTCTTTTTTTTTCTGTAAAGACAATATATATATATAAATATATATCCAATAGGGAATTAGACTGATTGAGATTGGTATTCACCTGCTAGATCCAAGAACTTGAATTAATTATTTTTTTAATTAATCAGATTTCTTCGATCCAATGTTTATTAAGCACAAATCAATTTTAACTATTGAATCAGATTTAATATAATTTTTAATCGAGACAAACGAAATCGAAATTACACCATATCTAATTGTTATAGAAATCCCATCTATAAATGAAAAACAAGAAGAATCACAAACAATAATCCTCAAAATCTCCAACAATTATCCCAGCGACAAAGCATGCAAATAAATCCAGAGAACTCTAATAACTTTAGCGTCAAGTAACTCAAACAGGACGCAATTCTGGAGATGAAAATAACTCAAAATCTAATAAATGTTGGAAAAAGATCATCACTAACAAAACTCAAATTTTATCAAGTATAAAATTTATACCACATCCAAACAACCAATGGAAATATATAATTTTAAGCCAATGTAGAACGCCGATGGACTAAATCTCTTCTAAATATCTCCTTCTCGAACTGGAAATCTTGAAAATATACACGCTAACTACTTCTAACAAAAGTTGAATTACAACTTCAAGAACCCAAAAGTTCTTTCAGACCAGCCTTTTGACTTGAAGTCAGTCTCGCTGGAAATTTAATTTCAAATTTGATCCTCAAATTTCCCTTCTGAGATGGATCTTTTGAAAGTGGCATGCCTTCACCTCGAACCACTTCCTCGTAAGTTGGATGAATAACATTGTTCACAGGAATAGTTAAACTTCTACCATCCAAGGCCGTTAAGTGGATTGTATAACCTGTCAATGCTTCAACGAGAGAGATCTTTTGTGTCACAATCAAGTCATTTATGTCACGCGTGTAAACTCTGTGGGGTTTCTCATCAATGATGAAGATGATATCTGCAGGTATAACACCCGGCATCTCATTTCCTTTCCCTGCGTATGTGAGTTTCGTTCCTTTCTTCCAGCCTGGCTTGATATCAATGTTAAGAAGTTCCTCGTCCATTCTTGACCTGCTGTATGAACAGAAGAAAACTGCATTAGTGAACAAGATAGCACAGCTCAACTCAAAACATGACAGCCATATTCAAGACACCTCTGTGTTGAAGCATAATGAAATCAACATCCACAATTCTCAAGGCCAAACAACAACAACAACAAAAAGCAATGGGTTATGAAAATAAAACATTAAAGCAAACAAAGACATTGCACTATTTTTGTCCGAAGCACTTAACTAATTCTGTCCACAATAACTAATTGAAAAGCAAGATATGCAATAGCTGCAATCAAACAACCATCCCATAATCTCACTTTGGCACACAAAACTGAAAGATCAGATTGGTAATTTATTATTATTTTTTTAAAGCTACAAATAACCCCTAAAAAACACAAGAACAATGTTCAACACTTATGTTCACACCCTAGGATATTCGATAGCAGCAGGACCAAGCTCCAACTTCTCCCATTTATCAACTAAACTGAAATGCAGAAAGGTAACTGGCCTCAGCATGACACTACAAAAGTTGCAGTAAGAGGTACTGCCACTTCGTGCCAAACTGAAAATAGTACTCGATGGAAAAAATTTAAAAAAAAAAAAATGTAATAGCAATTTCAGAAAGAACATATAATAGGTTTCATTTCCACGGTGAAACCCTACAGACTTCTACATTAGTATGTTAATAACAAAATCCTAGAAACACTATCTTAGTTGAGATTATTAATTACAGTTTATATTTGGGTATCCAAATACCATATAGCAACTCTCATTTATTACAATCCATTTCCTTATACAAACACTAGATTTTTACACTGATCACTATATCCTCAAATTAGCATTTAATAGATGTGAACCACATGGATATAAAAGCTGGTCACTAAATGCAATGTTTATGCGTTATGGCTAATAATTACGCAAAGCAATCAACTTACAAACAAAGTCCACAAGCAGGATACCCTTTTGACACTAGCATTAACCAATGCAACCACATGTGAAAAAAAAATTTGTATTAACGACCTGGGACACCCTGATTTTACTAAAAGGTTATTGAATCTTCCTCATGCTTATCCTGAACATCATGCAAGCATAGGAACTAGATGACATCAAATATAATATGAACCTCCTCAAACATAAAACCAGGCCCCCATTAATTAAGCTATACTCAGCTCACCCTGATTGAATGTTTCAGAAAAAATAAGTGTTGGAATATTTCTCACATGACCAAGTTTCTCAAGCATCATATTTTGACTCAATTTCAGAATCATTGTCCTAAAGAAGTTGGGTAAAGTCAATGTCTTGCCGATACCAAACCTATCAGCTCTGAGTCCTCTGACTACAATTGTTAATAGTTAGTGATGCTGTTCCTGCTGCTTTACAAATAAAAATATGTTAAACATGACTGAGAAACAAGACCTGTAATGTGATCCAGGAATACAAGGAAGAAAAAAGAGAAGACAAGGGCCTGGCTATGTAACTTGAGAACAATACCTGCCGGAATGTAAAACACTAATACCACTACATACAGGGTTGAACCACTTAAACAACCTCAAAATTACCGTTGGACAAGTTTGACATAATAGCAACAATGTTCTACTTTCTAGCGTTCCAAATGCTAGAATTACCAGTAACAAGCAGCCAACAAAATAGGCAAACAAATGAAGCATGCCAAAGAGAGCATACGACTTGACTAATCAATGACAATTAACAATAATACTCACCCACTGGCATCGAAAATGTCTCGGGATATCTTCATTTTCCTGGTTGTCCCGTTATATAGCTCTTCGAGTGTACAAGACAAGTTTTGCTCGACAGGAGATGCTTTTTTAAGCGATGGTTGATGCACAGATCCACCAGCATTGCCAGCTCCTTCACCAAATGGTGAACCATATGTGCCACTATCACCAAATATGCTACCGAACCCTGAACCTCTCATTCCACCGCTACCCACTCCTCCGAAGGGGCCTGAAAACCCAAAAAATTCTGAAAATATATCATCAGCACTCCTAGGATTGAACCTAAATCCAGTAGGCCCTCCCCCAGTAGAGAAGAAAGTTGAACCAGCCGGACCAGCAGCTGCGCCAGGAGGAGGCACCCCCTTTAGCCCCTCCTCACCATATTGATCATACACTGCCCTTTTCTGTGGATCACTCAGCACCTAAACATTACAAAATAAAATTACAATTAAGGGAAAAGAAACCACAAATTTCAATGAAACGAACCCAAATTGTCAGACTCTAAACTTACAGTATAACAGACACCCACCTTAAAAAATCTTTCAAAAAACTCACAAGCAAAAACCGTATATATATAGCATTATAGAAAAAAGCCAATTCAAACAACTTAAAAAATCTTTCAAAAAGCCAATTCAAAGACAAAGATCAAAACTTTGATACAGAGACATTCATCTTTATGCATTGAAAAAAAAAAAAAAAAACTGATAGAATTCCATTAATAAACAACGACTAGTTATCAAACCCCATCACCGTTACTTATACTCTTTAATCCAAAACTTAAACCCCTTCAAACAAAAACACAGTAACTTCTAAATAATAGACTACCATAACCACATAAAATCATACAAAAACCATTAACATCATACACCAAAACATATACTTCATAAGCTTCGGAGATCTCCTTAAACTTGGTTTCGGATGCTCTTTTGTTGGTGGGATTCTTGTCCGGGTGCCACTTCATAGCAAGCTTTCGATACGCCTTCTTCAAATCATCATCCGTGGCTCTTCTATCAACCCCAAGTATTTTGTAATAATCCACCCCCATCTTCTCCCCCTCCTCCCCTCTCCGCCTCTTCCTATTTACCTTCGCAATCTTTCTTCTTCCGCTTTAGACCCAAAAAAATGAAGTGAGGAATTCAATTCTATGCGATAGAGTTTTATGAGTTATAAGAATCCAATTTGCAATCTAATTTTGATTTCGAGGAATTTAAGAAATCCAGGAGAGCTGAGCAAAAGTGTTTGCGTGTCGATCGGAGTTGACAACTCTGGAGGCTTTGAGGGACTGGAATTTTAAAGAAGGTTCCAGAAGAACGCAGGAGTAAATAGTAAATGTGTACTAATTCTGGTTTAATATAATGCTAAATAAGAGCCCTTAAAGCAAGAAGTTGTGAAACGTTAAATCGGACAAGAATTTGTGAATTTGTGAATGGTTAGATCAGATCAACCCACATAATTGTTTATAGTTTATGATGTTGATTTATGTTTTCCTTTTTTTTTGCGCATCCTAATAACCATGAAACCTTGCGAGATATAAATAAGCGAGGCAAGCCTCGTAGGCAAAGGCCAAAATGATTTAAATGTCGATGAGACTTTACAAAGATGCTGTCACATCAACTGGTATCATTTCGCCACATCAACTTGTTACTGCACGAGGCGTGTTTTCATTTTTAATTTTTGAGTAATTGACTAGAATTATTTTTGACACTTATAATTTTCTATAATTATTACACCAACTAAATTTAATTTTATCAATAATTCAAGACGGTCAATATTCAATTATTCTAACTAAATTTAATGCGACGTGTATTGGACTTCTTCAGCACGATTATCATAAATTACTCCTTCTAGGTATAGTCGACAGATATGAATGATGGTTTTATTGAGGTGATGTTTTTGTTCTTTTGAATGAATTCACTGTTGTATTGTATCAAGATGATCAAGACATTAAGTGATTGATGTAATGAAGAGACATTAAGTTTGATTTGAAGAGATTAAGTATTTAATTTAATTTAACTAGTTAATCATGTTGGATAGAGAACCCGTCGCTATCTCTGCTGTGCTACCGAAGGCTCTGGAAAAATCAAAATAGGTTTTGTATATATCCAATAAAGCAGTAAAAGCATTTGGATTTATATAGCAGTTGTTGAGGGTATATTAATAGATAGTTGATGAAGTATAGTTTCAAATTTAAAGATGGGTTCTGCTTATTATCTTTTAACTATAATTCAAGTATAATCAACAACCGTACGTAATTGATTTTGTATGATTAATTTTTTATTTTATATTTGATTTTGAAACTTTACAAAAGAAAATTTTACATTTTTATTGAACGTTTCCCATCTGTGTCATACGTCCTCCCTTTTATCATATAAAACATTTCTAATTTAGTTGTATAATTCAAAGTAAAGTCTATTTGGTTTGTATTTTAAAATTTATTTTTGTCTCAAATACGATTTCTGTTATATCTCATACTTCATAATCATTATTTCAAAAAATGTAAAAATATATATTTTTTTTAATTACAAAACACGTTTTGAAACGCTGTTCATACATACTTTAAACCTTCTTAAAATCATTCTCGATTGCTTATTCACAATTTTTTGGCCACAACACACAAACAAAAAGAAAAAAGGAAAATTATAATTTTCTCTTATTTTCTAAACTTGCGTTTTTTTATTTTATGTTACGTTGGAGATGAGAATTTATGTTAGCACTAAGTAATTAACTTCACAATAAGATTGGTTGAAAATTTAGGACAGAAAGGGACAACCAAGTGTTGTATAACTTGTATGTGCCAATTTGAAGAGAACAGTTGGAACATTTGAAAGCTGAACTAAAATCGATATTTTTAAGAACTTGGGAATAGTAATTTTTTAAAAAAATAATAATAATTTTAACCTTTTAACTTGACTTTTTTAGGCTCCGCGAGGATTAAAAACTAGAAAATTATTAATTTTCATGGTAAAAGATTAATTATTGGTAACACGTGGTAAACTATTTAGTGCAATCACATTGGATGCTGATAAAACATACATAGTAAAATCTTGAAAATTGAAGATTTTATTTCTTTATTGTATGTAACTTTATTTGCAAATTCAATAATGTGCTAACATAAACCCGTACTACAACTAGCTAAAAATCATGGCCCTCTTTAATACAGTTTCTATGTCGTGGATATTGGGGAAATCTATATCAAAAATTAGTTTGTGAAGTAAAAAAATTTAAAATCATATAAATTTTATATACAAATTTTACTTTTTTATATGTGAACTAATTAAATTCTAGTGATAATAGCGATTTATCACGCTCTATATCGTGTGTCTATGTAAAATTATTAGTTTTATATTGAATTTTTCATTTTAGTCCCATGGGAACATTGTAATTTTAGTATCACTAATATTATTAGTTTTGTACTAGAGGTTTTTTACTAAATTTTTTTCTTTAGTTCTAAATGAATGTTGTAATTTCAGCATCTTTAATTAGTTTGGAGTGAACACTACAATACTAATATCACTAATCTATATTATTCGTTTTGCACTAAATTCTGCTATCTACTTTCTAACAATATTAATCCTTTCCTTTCTATCTGGTCCCAATAAGGTTGGTAGAGCACTTTCGGAGGTGGATGAGTTAGTGTGGCAGCAAGCACAGGACCATAAAGTTACGAGTTCAAATCCCCTTGTCAACACCTTATTGGTCGAGCCCATCACACAAGGTTTGCCTAGTGTGGTTTACATCTCTTGTGTGGTTTACAGGCTATTACACAAAGGCAGAGTTTACTCAGTGCGCACCCTTGGTAGCGGTTGCAAGTTCCTTAGTTAACAAAATGTTGGTAGTGTTAAGAAAATATCTCTTGCACGAAGGTCAGCTAAATGTATTTTTATTTATTATTATTTATTTTTTTTTGTAAAACACTAGTCTCCGTGAATTCATAATGAGAATATATAGATTTTTTGGATTCTATATGTTATTCTCCTTATGAATATAAGATAGAGTTATATCCATTTAGCTTCGGAGAATCTCTGTTGTACCAAATTTTTTCTATACCCATAAGGTGGAGTTGTATCAATTTAGTTCTAGACGAATTTTATAACACTAACATCACTAACCATGCCATGTGAATAGTTGACCGTGTTATTATTTGTCATGAATCTTCCAAAAATCTATCTCAAAAACTAGTTTGTTAAAGTTAAAAAAATTAGTTTGATAAAGTTTAAAAGAACCAAAAACCATATAAACTCTATATGAATTTTTTTTTTCATTTTTAATGTCACAGCCAATTAAATGATCACATTCCAATTGCATTAACGAATCTTGTTATAGTTTCCGTGCATATTCAAGCATGAGGAGGCCTTTTTTTTAAAGCCCATTTTTATATTACACCCCCAAATTATTGTTCCAAGTGTGGAGTGGGAAACCATTCTGTCACCCCTACAATTTCAATGTCCAACACTGAGGCCTGGGCTTCGCTTGGCCCATATGGAGAAATTTTGAAAGGTCTTTCTTTTGGTTTAAACCTTGTAATTATCTCATCTTGAATTTGAATTGGTAGATCACAAATAGTTCAATAAACCCAAAATTAACTCATTTTTCACCAAAAACAAAATAATAATAATAATAATATATAAATATGTAAATAAAAAATTAAAAAAATCATCAATATGCCAGGGTCAAAAACTCAAAATAGTAAACTTTGGTTTATTTGGGTATCAATAGGCTTGTAACTTTACATATCTACGTTTGAGTTCTAATAATTTTACGATTACTTCAAAAAAACTCATACTTTAAATATCTTTTCATGATTTTATTTATTTAATTAATTAATTTTGTCTTAGGCTGATTGTGAGAGGGTTGCCATTGACCCTAAACCGATGTAGGGTTATATGCTCAAACCTCTGAACTGTATATTTTTGTCACATAAACAAATTGTAGTCAAGTGCAACAATTTAAAAAATAATTGAAATAATTACCATATATTTTAAGAAGTCGCCAGTGACACTGTTTATGAGTCATCAACTTATTTTTTAATAGACATGCGATCAAATTCCTGAATTTTAACACGCGATTAAATTTTTGAGTTTCTCTCACTGCTCAAAACTTTACCGTTTTATATTTTATTTCACTTTCCGACGAGTTCTTTTCATCATTCCTTCACAATACTTCACACTCTTTATTTGAATATAAAAAAAATATATTTGAAAGTAAACTTTTTTTTTTAGATACAGAATGAGTATCAAACTAAATTGATATACTTCACAATAAAACTAGCACATATATATAATATGCTCGAGACCTTTTTTTTCTTTTTCAAATCAAGAATTCGTTTTTTTCTCTCATGGATTTTCCCAAAATTATAATCCCATATACGCGACGCGGAGAATCTCCCATAAATGCTCCTCCGCCATGACTGCGAAGTGGCAAGGGCAGCTTACATCCCAGTCCCACCACAGCCATGAGCCACCCCTCGTGTTGTGTATCTTTCAAAGATTGAAATAACAACATCCATCAGCCTCCCTCGTATTGCACCGTTATCAGTGAAAAGGATCCTTCATAATCGTTTTTGTGATACTTTTATGGTAGTGTCTTTCATTCATATTTCCGATTAAGTTCTACTAGCTACTGATTATTATTCTCTTTGTTTTTTTTTCTTTTTAAACTTTTTGAGAGAGTGGAGCAAAAGGATTTTGCATAATGTTGTCCCTCCCATGTTTGGATCAAGAATGATTTGTTTGTAGTTGGTCTGGTTTGGCCTACGAAATTGTCCCTTTATTTTTTACATTAGATTATATTAATTATATGTCCCTTTATTTTTTCAATTTATCTTGCCACTGAATTTGTCGTTTTATCATACTAGTTCATTGAATCAACAAAGTTTTAGTAGTTTCATAATGCGAAAAAGAAAGAAAAAGAAAGCATATATATGTTTTTTTCCATATATAAATATTTGGCTATTTAGATTACATTTTGTAACCCAGGGGGATCAGAAAGATTAGTTTAGATATATTAACGTTGTGCATGAATAGTTATTTTGATTTTTATTTTTATCTCACACACGTTTTTTACTATGTAAAATATTGTATATCTAACATTTTCTAAAAATGTCTTTTGCCTATAAAAAAATAAAAACACACCTATTCTCTATTATTTCCTTTTCACATTTAGTATCTTAATTATGCCGTTATAAACATTTTAGTTAAAAATATGTTTAAATTCTTCAATTTAGACATTTCAATTCAAAATATATTTTAAAATTTGTAATCTATGCAATATTTTAATTTAAAATATATTTTAAATTATTAATTTAAATAATATTTTAAAATATATGTTAAAACGCTATCCATATGCACCCCAAACTGGCTTCTTTGTGCTGCATCATATACACTAGGGACTAAAGATTAAAAGGACTCTCAAACTCGGAGGGGCAAAAACTAGAAATAGTTCACCCTGCTCATCTTTCGTTTTTAAGTGAGCTTCAAAATGAAGAAAGAAAACAACAGTAGCGTCATGATTTTCAAGTTCAGGGGCTAGAAATAGTAACTCCATGATTGCTGGGACGGGCAAATTCTGACCATATTCTTTTCATACGTTTGTTCATGGCTTTATACTTACATTCCAAATTTAATCATTTTTCTCTCCACTCCCAAGGAAAGATTAAAACACTGTTAGGACCACTTTTACATCTCTTCAGTTACAATGTCAATTTTCCATGATTTCAGGCATGCAGTGCAACCTTGAAAAGAGAAGCCCTGCTCGGCAGGCACTACGGCCATCTACCATGTCCATTTCAAGAACAAACAAAAAACCAACCCCACATTTTGACATAAAAATCCCGCCACATAACAAAATGACTCAATATCTTAGTTTGATTTTCCCTCTTAAAGTAAGTTTTTAATGTGAAATATATAGAATTTTTATTCATGGTATGATACCTGTGTTTCAATTAGTAACTAAGTTTAATAAGAAGCCAAGAAATTTGTATTTTTCCGCATAAGAATTGTTCTATAGGCTAAGTGCTGCTCTATTGAAAAATAAAATGGTTCTTGGGCAATTACTTTACCCAAAGAAAAAGAAAGAGAAAAAGAAAAAGGTTATCTCTATGTCCAAGACATCAACATAGCTAGCCATCCGCTAAAATTTACGATTACATGTTAAGTAGGGCGGTACAAGTGTGAAACAATGTCAAGTATTACTCCATTTCTATAATATATTACCTCCGTACTAAAAAAAAAAAAAATCATTTTCAATTTTTTTTATCCAAACAATGTCAAGGAAAATTCTTATATTATTGTTATTAATAAAAACTATGCATGGTTCATAATTAAAAAGTAAAAATAAAAAAATTATACGTTTAATGGTGCATTAAATCAGTTGTATTTTGTAAATAAAAAAAATTACAAAATCAAAACTGAACTCTTTTTATTTTTTGGACAAAGTTAGTAGTAAATAGGCCATTATTTATATAATTTCACACTTATGTTTTTGTCTTTGAATTATGATTTGTACATATTCATTACTTATACAAATATTATTAAAATTTCTTTCTCGGCTTGACTTTCTTTTTCCTCTTTTAAACAAGACAAAAGGAAAAAAAAAAATTAAAAGGGGAACTCTTTTCCCTAAATAAATGCAATTATATTTAATTCTCTTTCCGTCTCAAATTTTTGAAAAAATTCTTTGTTTAAAAAAAAAAATCTACTCATGAATGAAATTTCAATAATATCTTTACTAATAACAATTATGTAGAACCTATAATTAAAAATACAAACAAACATAAAATATTATACACTTTATAGTGCACTTCCTAAATTACAGTTTATGATTAAAAAAATTATGCACATAAAAAAATAGACTTTTTTTTTAAGTGAAAGGAGTATTAGTCATTATGAATTGACATGTGTCTTTTTCAATGCACGTCTTAGTTGATTGACATGTATATAACACCAGTCATAATAGTAATGCATGAACTCAAACAAGGACAGTGTTGCAAGTTAAAGAACATAAGGAATCTCACTTACTTGCAATTTTTTTTTCACCAAATAAATAAACTATTCAAACACATTTTTATTTTAAAATTTAAAATTTTAATTTCCCTCTTAAATTCTCCTCACATAATTTTAAAATTTTTTCTTTCCAATATACTTTTTATTTTCCCTTCAAAATACTTTTTTCTTCCAAAAAAATTTCTATCAAAATTTTTAAACATTATAATACAAAATTTCTTAAATAAATCACAATCCAGACATAACCTAAATGTCTTACACAAAGTCACACGTTTGGACTTTATTTCCTTCTTTACAAAAATCGTTTAAGTTTAACAAAACGTATTTCTTGAACTTTTAGTCCAATGTAAGACCTAGAAAGTATATAGCTAACATGTTCCATGCTAATTATATTGCTTAGAAAGGCTTGCCTTTTTCAATATCTAGGTTAAAACTCATTCATTCTTTTATTATTTTTTTCTCTTACCAATCCAAATAAATTGATATATAGTAGAAAGAAACCAACATTTTGAATTTTGGATTGTGAATCCATATTATTCAGAGAGCTTGTGCTATTATTTGAATCCAACAAGAAAGAGCAAAAGTGATATTCACCACACAAATTCGATTCCATTTTATACCATGAATTTAGCAAGTATTCTTCAAGAAATGAACTAAGATCTACTCCACCCAATCTGTTTTGAATTATTGAACTGGAAAGTGGGGTCAAAACTGGGTTTTGGATTTTGGTGGGGTGGAAGAGGGGACCTCTGTTCACAGAAATACTCAAACGAAAAAGAAATTCAGACTCCTACATATTGCATAACACAATAATCTCAGCAGTATCAACAACAATTATTGAAACTTTGAGGTCCCATTCTGTTACACGCATTTCGTTGTCTGTCATGACTAAACAATAAAGACATCCATGTCTTTTTTTGTAGGTACCTACAAATGTGTCATCTGTGTTTTGCAAATTGTATCTTCATATGGTCCCCAAGATCCATGTAACATAGAAGACCCTACCATTTTCTTGGATAAATTTCTTGCCCCCATCAAAGTTATATGTATTTTCTGAAATAGAGGACTCAACTTCACACAAAAATTTGGCTCCACATGTCCACTGGAATATTTGGCCTGTGTCAAAATTTGCATTCATTGTTGTGGGAATGTGAGAACCCGAGATGTAGTAACTACTCATGGTTAAATAAATTACCATAGTCTTCATTAAGAATTAGATTTAATTATCATCTATATTATTTTCTTTTCTTCAATAAACTTTCTCATCATGCAAATTTTATGAGAATCGAATGATTTACGCCATATAGAACTAAAACATGAAAAACCATATGTACGCTTTTTGATGAAGCTCAATCTGGTGCAGTTGAATCAGCAACTTAGTTTGGGAGCTCCACATAAAACTAGGATTGCAAGAGAAATAGTGAGCAATAGATTTGAGATTTTATTCTCAAGAGATCATTTTGATACTTAACTTAGTAGTGGCAATGAAAGTATTTTTCCTTACCTGTGAACTAATGAGGTGTATTTATAGTGTTATTTGAGTCGAAGTGAGACAGTTAGAATGATCCCATTAATTTTCAAGTCTCGAGAAATATAATGGTCACATGGTTTATGAGTGCGACCATTCAGAGAAAACCACACTTACAAACTAAGATCACTCTATATTAGGCAATATTTCTTTTTGTTTTTCAAAATATAATATTATAATATAGTACTCATTTCTCTTTTCTTTTTTTAATTTGAAAATGGGGTCCAAAATCTATTCATCATCCAAATTATAATAGTAAAATATTCTTCTTGTCACACAAAAAAAAAAAGAAAAGAAAAAAAAAAGGACTTGGATTCTGAACTCCTTATTTGAGTTAATTCACACCTAAGTTGTTCAGTGTATTTAAGTGGTGCTCTAACCTGCAAACAACATGTAAAATACACAATCAACTCGACCTAGTTAAATTGTCCATAAATTCGTAAGAGAATTAATCTCCTAATAATGAGGTATGTAATCAAATTCCACTATCAATACTTTCATGTTTAGCAAATTAGACATGCTATAATACCTTACAGATATGGTTAGTTGAACCCTCTATCTCTTAAAATAGTTTAGTTGAATTTACGCAAGAAAAAATGATATTACAAATTATTAACAAAGAAACAAATTGCAAAACAAAAAGTCAGTCATGATATTATGATAGTAATGATTTTCGCATCTCAACTAAAAATTACCAATTGTCTCCAAAATTAAGCTTGACCACTAACTCTAGAATTCGTAATTAACGTTGTTTTTAACTTTGGAGGTAAATGTCAATGTAATCATGGAGACATGGACCATTGATGAAGATACCGAGGTGACGATGCAGACAAACTTTTGGAATATATCATAATCAGTAGAGGCTAAATAGATAATAAAAAACAAAATCTTCAAAGGGACATCACAGTTGACATGTCCGTCGGTTAGAGTATCAGACAAATTACTGAATAAAATCTAATCTATGTGTGGGTATGAATTTTCGTGGTTTCCTTATTTTTTAAAATTGAATATATATATTTTCGTGGTTTTCTTATTTTTTAAAATTTAATATATATATATATACACACACACATGGAGTCTGTTATAGACTATAAATTACATTTTTCGTTTTTGAAAAAAAAAAGGGTTCATTTTTAATTTTTTTATTCCAAATAAATTTCACTTTTGCACAAAATTAGATACAATTCCTATGTTATTTTTATTAATAATAACAACATAAGTTTCAAAGGATAAAAATAAAAAATTTCATATGTAATGATGCATAAATCAATTGTATTTTATAATTAAAAACAGTATAGTCAGTCAAAAGTGGATTATTTTTTGAAAATAGAGTGAATATATAAAATGTTATTGTATTCAACATTTGAAGAAGGAAAGAGAGCGGTTTTGATTGTTTACTTTCTTAATCGTCACCTCTTTAATTTTAGATTTATGATGAAAATTTGTTATGCTTTGACGAGGAATGTTTCTAATTTCTATTTAAGAATTAGTGCGTTTATTGCTTTTCGTTAATTTTTAATTGGATTATGTTTTATACTCCTTCCTTTCCCCTCAAAAAAAAAAAAAAAGATTAGATATAACTTTTTTATTAGTTATTTGCTACAATACATTTAATGTACCATGAAATGTCTAATTTTACATTTATATTCTTACTTTTTTATTGTAGATATACATAATTATTATTAGTAAAAATATTTTAATAATTCAATTCAATAGTAGACTTTTATTTTGAACCAAATTTTTTTTTTTTGAAAGTGAACTATTTTTTTAGGACAAAAGAATTAGTTAACTAAAGGAATAAGTATTTGTTTATTTCATGTTAGGTTCTAGATGAGTAATGTTATAATTAATTAGAATTTGTTGACTCTATGTTATCGAATATTTTTTTTATGCACTTGAGTTCTATACAACATGTGAAACTTAAAAATTAATTTTTTGGGTTGTTATAGAATCTTTTTTTTTTTTAAAAAAAAAGTCTTATATGAATGTTGCAACAAATATTATACAAAGCGGGTCATATAAGATTCAAAACTTCATTATTAGTGTTTTGAAGTTTAATGTGGATGGCTTCTCTTAGGGAAATCTTGAAATTTCTAGAGGAGGTAGTTTGTTAAGGGATTCATTTGGTGGAGTGTTGTATTGTTTTTATTCTTTTTACAACATTAAGACAAACATGGAAGCCAAGACATTGGTTTTTTAGATGGAATCCCTTTGGCTGCTACCTATAATATTTTTCTTCTAATGGTTGAGACAGACTCGCAGTTACTAAAATTATGATATACTTATAGGTAGTGCAATAGTTCCTTGGCAAATTGAAAATGTCCTATATCTTATTAGATAATTTTAGAGGGTTAATTATTTTCATATTTATAGAGAAGCAAATTCTATGCACTCATTAGCTTCTTATGCCAATCACTAGAAATCCTCAAATATGGTTTCGTGAAGGGAATGTCCCAGCATTTATTAGGAGGTCTACTGACATTTAAGGCAAGATCTTTGATTCTTTTCTTTACGTATCTGTTCCTGTTTTGTTTATTACATTGTCGTTTCATTTCATTCATGAATTTGAAAAAGAATGTTTTCGAAAGATGATTTTCTTTCCTCTCATGTTTTCTACACTATAATTGTCATCAATGAGATTTTTTTTTTCCAAAAAAAGTGAGAAAAATTGAATGCCTCTTTGTCCAGAAACTATATTAGGGTAGATGTTTCGAGACTGTCAAAAATACACATGTACTGAAGAGTTGGAATTTAATTTTTTTACTCTTTTGCTCCTTCCATGGCGTAACATCGGGACAAGAAGTGAACATCAATAATAAATGTGAGAACAGGAATGATCTGAGCGCAAAAATTCAAAATTTTTACCAAAAAATAAAAGAGATGCTGCCGACTGAACTGAAAGTCATTTCCCTTGTTGTTCGTTTATGGTTAAAACTTGTTCCTTGGCTTTTGTTATAACCTTTTTTTGCTGTCTCTCTCACTCTCTGTTTTGTCTCATCTTGATACTAATTTGTCTCTCACTCTTTCTGTCATTAAGACGATATTACATATCTGAAAATTTTTAAAATAAATAGAAAAGGGGTTTATTTATTAAACACATATGTAGATATTAATATCCTTGTTCCCTTAGATTGTATTGGTGTTCATATCTTTTACTTAACATTACGGTTTGTGTTCTATTAAAAGAAAGTAAAAATTTTCTATTCAATTATGAGATATGACAATTTCTTGATAATTCCTTCTATAGCCTCGAGGAAACATATCATAATATCATATATAAATAAGAAACATATATAATATATAAATTTTGAGCCTAGGGTTGAGGTTTACATATACTCATAATTGTTGGTATAATTTAAATTGAGAAGGGTTTTTAAACTCAATATTGATGTATCAATTTATATGTTCTTATGTCATTAAGAAAAGAAAAAACCAAAATTTGAGATTCAAAATCATTCATGAATTCGCAGTCAATTATTAATAGTTAATAGTTCAAATCAATTTGACTTTTGAAAATAAAAATCAATTGTCGATTCAGAATAGTACGTAAGGAAAGTTGACTATTTTGAGATACTCTATTAGAGGTGTATCAAATTCAATCAAAATCAAAAGAGACGAGGTTATACAAGTCTTACAAGAAAAGAATGAATGAGGAAAAAGCTAGATTAAAAATTAAAAAAACGGAACTCGCACACAAATTGGATGTACTGCTCAAAAAAATTTCAAAAAATTTATTTTGGTGGGCTTTATTTTCTTTTCTTTTTTGAATTGAAAATTTCAAACTTGCAAAATAATAAACTAGAGCTTAAAGAAAAATGTAATTTTGAATATCATCGAAGTACTACTTTTTTTTTCTTTTTTTTTTTTGTGGTTGGGGTCAATTTGCAGATTCTTTATTTCATTTTGATTTTCGGCGAAATTCAAAGTATTAAAAAAAAATGTAACCAATGGTTATAGTAAAAACCAACCCCGAAGATTTGAGACAAAACAGGTAGTGGTTACCATTGAATACATTTGTTCAATTTGAGTTGGGTTAAAAGCACAGAATATGTTTGCAAATCACTATTTTTGAATAAAGTATTTTTTGCGGTAGGAAAATTTCATTTGTTTTTTCACTCCCTTTGTGCATGGGTCTATTTTCGTTGAGTAGTCATATTAAAAGACAATCGGTCGATTGTTCTGTTTTTTACTGGCGGTCCAAAGTGAAAGTAAAACTCACGCATACAAAGGACAAAAAAAAAAAAAACTCTTGAAGACTTGAATTGTAAAATAACCAAGAAATTAAGGATTACAATTAGAGTCATCCATTTGGGAGCAAATCACTTCTTGTCTTGTCCCCCATATTCATATTTTCTTGGCCAATTTTATCTTCGTTTTTTCAAATTGTGAGGGATAATGTTCTAATTTTCTTTCTTGTTAGATCTAATTAGGTATTTGTCAGCCTCAATTGAATACTAATGAGGGTGATTAATATTTAAAACAACCATAACATTCTATCAATCTTTTAAAGTTAGAAAAACCCATAAAGCTACTTTAAAAAAATCATAATCCCTCCATTATCCCCAAAAAAATCCTAAATTAAATATATTTTTTTAATTCTTTGAAACAATAGATGGGGAGTAGTAGGAATTTGAGTATCAAATTAATCAAATCAACTATTGCATGCGTTCCCCAATAGTAAACTACGCAAGGAATTTTTTTTTTTTTTGACCAAAAAAAAGAAATCAATAGTAAACTATGCAAGGAATTGATGGGTTGAGTTTGCATTGGATATGTTCTGATCCAGTTGTGATGAATAAAATCACACATCCAAATATCCAGTCTTCAATGGAAGTTAGTGTTGGAAATGGCCGTGCAAAGTTAAAGTTTCAGGGCCGTTTGAATTTTCATCAATTTTGATTTTTAAATTTTTTTAATAATTGATAACTTTTAAACTTATTTGCGATACCCAACTAGGCTATCAAATGGAGAAAATGTTTTATGTATTTGATGCACTACATATGATGTTACAGCAAAGACAATTAATTAGGGGATAACTTATAATTTAGTCGAATAGTCTAGTTATATGCAATGTTGTTAAACTCTGGATTTTACTAGTACGTTTTTACGATTTTACAATCCAAAACCAAGTGTTCGATTTAGTTTATAGGTAAAAACTAAAACAGGTAAAATCGGGTAAACTCTCGATTTTACAAGTACGTTTTTACGATTTTACGATCCAAAACCAAGTGTCCAATTTAGTTTATAGGTAAAAATTAAAATAGGTAAAATCGAGTAAACTCGCTAGTTTGACACTTAGAATCATAAAATCGGCCAGCGATCTGTTTCTACAAAAACGCAAAACAAATAAATTTGATCGAACTTCAATTTTATTTTACTTGCGCTTTTTCCGCCTTCTTCAATTTCTCTCCGCGCAGCTTTGCCTCCCCATCCACCGCAACTCTCCATCTCCGACCGCCAAAGTCTCTTCTCATTCTCCTTCTTCCCTTCTCCTTCCTTAATTCCTTCCTTCATTGCCTTTGCTTTCTAGGTATTTTCTGCTCTCATCCTCAAAAAGCATCATCAACTTTTCCTCACTCGCTTTCACCGATCCTCTTCATTGCTATTAGCTTAAACTTCGATGATTAAGGACTTATGCTTTGTTATGCATGGTTGTTAATGAATTATGATTATTATTAATTTTTATGTGTGATTGATAATATATTTTTTTTGAAATTTGTGTATTTTTTATAAGGTTGAATAGGTTTGTAATTTATAAATTTAACATATATTATATATAATATATTTATTATATTATTTTTCATAATTTGTAAACTCTTGCGATTTTACGATCCGATTTTGTGGACCCTCTACCGACTTTACGTAAAAATTCGAGTTTAACAACCTTGGTTATATGTGGTGTAAAATATGTATATATATATATTTCTGATTTACTGTATTAAAAATAAGAATATAACTGATGTAGGAATTTTTTTTTTTTTTATCATATGGGTGGGAAAAAAACACATGAAGCAATAGATCCACATTTCTTGGATTTTTCTTTTACTGTAACGGAATTGGGATTTTATTTAAAAAATCAATGAAGGATTAGTTTCTGTGATTGATTTCAAGAAGCCTTTTATCGTGTGCTACTATCTTATCTAAAGTTCCTCATTGGTTGGGGAAGGTTGCGGGGGAGAGAAGCTTATTATAATTCCCTTATTATTATTGTTATTGTTGTTTGATGAAATCCATATTTGTAAATGAATATCCCTTGATATTCACTATTTAATTTGAAATAAATATTCACCTGATTTCATTGTAAAAGTAATCGTAAAATTATTTCCACGTGGAGTTGTTCCCAAGTTAAAGATAGAGTTTTAAATATTCTAATCTAAGGATGGTTTACATTGGGTTCTCCTCAATGGATTAAAATATATTTATACTCAGAACGTAAGAAATAACGTTAACAGATTTTATAGAAACTCTAATACCATTGTCAAGATTCAATATTAATCATTGTTTGTTAACGTAAGAAATGACGTTAACAGATTTTATAGCAACTCTAATACCATTGCCATGATTCAATATTAATCATTGTTTGTTATTGATTGATGAAGGGACTATCTGTCATCCTGTTCAAGACCCACAAGTTTTGATTTTTTTCGTCAAAAGGATATATGTAAAATAGATTTGGAAATGGTTCTCCAGAAAGATACCATGCTAACTTAGTATTAGTTTGATAAGGTATATAAATTTAATAGGATGTAAGAATTAAAGTTTTTTTCTCTCATTATGTATAAGAATCATGAAACATATATATTTGTTATCCGAGATTTGTGAAAAGTACAAAAATAAAAATTTAATATCGAATATATTTTGTTTATTAGTAAAAAAAATTTTAAGTCTGACCTCTTGGATTAGATCTAGTGGATCGAGATATCTAGTACATGAGTGAACTTGTTACTCTTTTATTATTTCGAGTCACACTTAACATTTTAATAAACATTTTTTATACAATTCCAATCAATGAATATCTTTCTTAAGTTTGAAGGTTATATTTTTTTGCATTTATGACCACAAATTTCAGATTTTTTTAAAAAAATAATAATGTATTAACAAGGCAAATTATTTACGCAATCATGTCTTTCATATCTAAAGGCAATAATAATATGTTTTCAAAGAGGTCACTGTCATTTTGGAAAGGACTAAGTAATAGTTATAGTTTCCCAAACTGCTTATCTGATTTGACCATAAAATTTCTGTTGATGATGAGAGGTTTGTAGGACATGAGCGTCAGTATTTCAATTAATACGTTATCAACTATCAATTTCCACGTAAGATAAGATAAGATAAGATTAAAGTGACTGCATTCGATAAATGCTGCAAATTAACTTCCACAGCATTTTTTTTTTTCAAAACATGGGCCATACTAATTAAGTGCTAATGTAATACTATATTGACTTTTAAAATATTTTTCTATTTTTTTATAATTGAATTTATAGATTTTGATTTCGTAATGATTTTAGTTATTAATTGGTTCAACTGTTCAGTACATATCCATATCGAATTCTATGTTTTTGTTGCAGACTTTATGCAATTAATACAAAATTTTTTAAATACGGTAATGAAATATTGTCGGAAAGATGGATGGATAATTTCTAATTTTTTTGAGTTACTTAGAATAAATATTATCTCTTGAATATTTTAGTCTCTTTAACCAATGCAATAAGAAGCTAAAAAAATTATTGGATTATAAATACAGAAAGAGCCATTTGAAATTATACTTGTGTAATAATATTTTATAGAGGAAACACCCAAAATCGTCCTCCACATTTTAGCAAATAATTTTTTTCATCTTCCACTTTTAAAACGGGAATAAATAGTCATTCAAATTTCATAAATCGAAACTTTTGATACTATTTATAAAATAAACGAAAACTTTTAATCCTTCAAATTTCATAAACGGGAACGTTTAGTCTTGAAATTTTCCTTCAAATTTTGGTTCTTAAAATTTGAAGGACTATTTGTTCCCATTTTAAAAGTGGAAGATGAAAAAGATTATTTGGTGAAATGTGGAGGACGATTTTGAGTGTTTCCTCTATTTTATGATGACAAAGTATGAATATACCTGTGGTGTTCCCTTGATTAAATATTACATTTATATTTACTACATGACTTTTTTTAGGCATAATTTTTTGATGTGTGTGTGTGGGTTTTTTTTTTCAGATTTTTATTGAAAGGTGAAAAGAAGAAAACGAAATAAAGATAGATGTGAAAATCAAACTATTATTATTATTTTTTTTTTGTAATTGGTGAGTTTTTAAAATAGACATTGAAGCGCCTCCAATGTTGCAATTTTTGACTAATATAAACAAATGAATGATTACTTTTAATGTTCCATGTGAATTAATATTTTTCCAATCTGCAACATCTCTCCTACTTTTATTTATTTTATAGGAAAAGAACTTAACTGAACTATATCAATGAACTGAGAGACTAAACTATTAAACTAAAAAAAATACATGACACCATCATCAAAATTTTAAATTGACGGTATAATTTGGCACTAAATGAAATGAGTTTCATGTTTAAGGAGCAACTGGGGAGAAGTCGCAGTAAAAATAGAAGGGATCAAATTGCAATTTTAGGTAATAAATGACTATGATAGCCCACCTCATTTAATTCTATAAATCTCGATTATTCAATACCGTACATTCAGTGAATTATTCATGGTCAGAAAACTTGTAAACAATTATTAATATTCACGGAACTAATCATGAACAAACAGCGGTTTGACGTGGTACGATCTCCAGTCATGTCTCCAGTTCTGTTCAAAAAGTATAAGGTCATGCGGAGACAACGATTTGAAGGTGGCGGTCTTGATCACAACAACAGATCCATCAATTAAGTTTCATATACATAGTTCATGATAACAACTACACGTCGGTTAATTAAATCGTTATCTGGTAATGACTTTTTTCTTCCTTAATTTTTACCCGTTTACATCTAGAATAAGAAATATTTATGGATAAATTATCAATACCTCTGATATTTTTATTTATTATCAATCGAATTCTATAATTTGTTAAAATTATCAATACTCTTGAGTTGACTTCCGTTATAATTAACAAATGCAATGAATAAAATGACAAAAAGGCCAAATAAATGGCAGATGCAGAGATGAGAACCAAGTAAATGACAAGCAAGTAAAATGCTAAAAAAATATGAAATAAAGAAACTCATAAAGGGGGGAAAAGGGGTGGGAACATGGTTTCTTCATTGGGAAAATAAAGAAACCATGTATTTGACTATATCTTCAATAATTTTCAATTATCCAAATATTAACTCTCAGCTCCTGCACACCATTGACTTCTTTATACCAAAAGTTGGAATTTCTCTAAACTCAGGTATTATATATTGGACTATAAATGTTGAAATGTCATAATGGTAAGTTGAGCTTGTTTGTTTCGAACTTTGAAGAAGATAAGTTTGGAAAAGTGAAGAGATAGTTTTTGACATCATCATCATCCCTCAGAGAAAATGCAAAAAGATTTGTGTCTATCTAAAATATCCACAACTAAAGAAAAGCATGAGATAGAAATGTTTTATCCAGTTCCATGGTTTGACTGATTCCACTCACGAGGAGTCAAACTAAAAACAAAGCTAATAGGAAGAATACTTCTTCACCCCCATCAAATTGACCACCATTAGGCATTAGCTTGTATTTATTTTGTTTTTCATTTAAAAAAGCATACTGTCAATATTGAACTTATCAGAGCTTTGGAAATGACTATCATTCTGAGGTATTTGGACTAAACTTTAAATTTAAGTATGTAGGTCAAAAAATTTGTGACTGTATTGGAATCTTTTTTTTGGGTAACCGTACTAGAAAATTTCCATTTTTTGTGTGGATTAGATAGTGTTCAATTTTCATTGCTAATATGTGTAGATTTGCTATACTTACAATTGTAAAAAGACACTAAATAAATATTTATAGTGAATTAAATACTAAATGAAAAAATGTTAGTTAATATTGCAGGAAGCAATAGCAAGTGTTTTTGAGATCAAGTTGCACTATGGAATGCAACAACACTCAATTAAAAATATTGATCCAAATAAGTACTCCCGTGTCATTCTGCTTTCGAATGTGACTGAGCACTTCTTTAATTATCTAGATTTCTTAAAAAAAAAAAAGAAGGTAGAACTATCTTTATCTATTCATTGTGACATTCCAGATAGTTCTGATAGAATGATGATATGCAATGAGGATCATGTTCAAAATATGTTCAGAATGCATAACAAGTCTGGGTTCATAAATGTGTATGTGATTTATGCTACTGATAGTGTGCATTACAATCATATAACTAGTGGCGTAGAAGTGATTACTACACATGCAAACACTGGTTTGAGTGGAGATTATGTAGTCAAACCCATGACCCAAAATAATAGTAAGAAAGTAGCAGCTAAAGAAAATAATAATAGGAGGAGCCCAAGATTAAATAGTAGAAGGAAACATAACACTTTTGATGGTGCAAATGAATGTATTCCTTATAATGAAGATGAAGAAAGTGATGACTTGTATGCTTTAAGTGATAATGATGAAATGCACCTTGAGAATGATGATGAATTGTTCAACAAATAAGTAGTTGAAGAACCAAAAAATGGTAGAAACAGTGGTGGTGAGTTATCTGACTATAAGTCTAATGATGAAGTTAAGACTTATAACAACTCAGATAGCGAATTTGAAAATGACCTAATTGGTGCATGTCTAAATGGGGCTGATTTTTACATACCAAAAAGGGAGAAATTTAGGCTTTTGCAAGGGATGATGTTTGAGAGTGTACTTTGGGGGTCGCTGACTTTGGGGAGGGGGGAAAAATGGGGAAATTTGGGGGAGGGAAAAAGGCAGATGCGCCCAAAGGTGATGAGCGCATTCAGTGAATGCGCCCAAGCTTGGGCACATTTGCCAAATGCGTCCATCATCTTTTTGGCACATCATTTTTTTCACACCCCTAAATTTCTCACTTTTTTTTTCCAACTTACTTCTATAATTCTTTCATAAAAGTTTAGAAGTGTGCTATATGAGTACTCAATACAGTGAGGTTTCATATTGATAATGGTCAAAAATAAAAGGGGCAAAAATCAGAGCATATTGTGTAGGGGATAAATGTAATTGGAAGATATATGCATCTTGAATGTCCAATAGAGTCACATTTAAAGTTAAAACTTGCAATGCAAACCATAGTTTGTGAGGAGTGAAAATCTAATTACCTTAGCCAAATACATGGCTGAGAAAATTGAAGGGCTAGTTAAGTATGACAATAATATATAGCCCTAAGTTCTTAGGGATGAACTGGTTAGAATTGGATTACATCCAACACATATGCAACTATTCAGAGCAAAGAGGAAGGCTTTGGAAATGATAAATGGCAATCATGTTGAGTTATACAAGTTACTACCTAAATATTGTGTTATGGTATGTAGAACAAATCCTGGAAACGTTGCCAAAATTCATTTCCACATGTTCCTCAGTGTTACATTACCTTCAGTCAAGAGATTCTTCTTAGGTCTTGATACTTTTAAGAAGGGTTTTTTAGATGGATGTAAACCTTATATTGGATTTGATGGATGTTTCTTGAAAGGGCCTTTTGGTGGTGTGTTGTTATCTGCTATTGCATTAGGTGGAGACTATGGGTTATTTTCAATAGCTTTTGCAGCAGTTGAAAGTGAAAATAAGGAGAGCTGGTGTTTTTCTTTGAGCAATTGTTTGACTTATTAGGAGAATTTTCAGAAAACAAGAAATGGGCATTTATGACTAATAGGCAAAAGGTACTATGATTTCCATTTAGCATAAAAGTGTCTGAATTAATATTATTTTTCTCTAATGTATTAATTTCTAAAAATATTATACTCTTCTTATTGTTGTTTTGCAGGGTTTGATATAGGTTATTTCAGTAATTGTCCCTAATGCTTTTAATAGAAAGTGTTGTAGGCATATGTTTACCAACTTTAAGGCTAAATTTCCAACTACGATTATGAAAAAACTATTTTAGGTAGCACCAAGAACAAATAATTAACAGGAGTATAAGAAAGCAATGAGTAAGATTAGAGCATTGAATACTGAAGCTCATGACTAGCTAGAGAAAATAGGCAAATAAATGTGGGGCTAGACACACATTTCCATGTGAACTGAAGAATGATCACATCACTAACAACACTAGCAAATCATTCAATGCCTGGATTGGAGATTTGAGAGAAAAACCAATGCTCACATTGATGGACACTTTTCGATCTAGGTTGATGTGCAAGTTACAAAAGAAATATCAAAATGGATATAGATGGAAGCACTCAGTGGTTCCTCGGGTTGTTGACAAGCTGAATAAAGTGTGTGAGAAGTGCAAAAGTTTGACTTTTATATATGCAAATGGAACAACATTTTGAAGTGCAAAAAGGAAACATTTCCTATATAGTTGAAATCCAGAATAGGAACTGTAACTGCAAAGTCTGGAACTTTATTGGAATTTCTTATGTCCCTGCAGCAATTGTTTTGATTGAGAGGAGGCAAAATGTAAAAGAGTATTATGATCCATGTTTAGGAAAAGACATGTATCTATCAGCTTATGGTCATGTAATCAATCTTATTCCAGATGTAAGCTTTTGGCCTTATTTTGTAGATGGTGAAGCTATTGAAGTACTTTCTCCTGAATTACAAAGACGAGTTAGAAGACCTAAGAAAGTTAGAAGAATGGAGAAAGGAGAGGCTCAAGCTGTTAGACAAAAAAGATCATCGACTTTGAGATATGGAAACTGCCTCCAATTTGGGCATAATAAAAGAACTTATGTAGGGGTCCTCTAGTGGTTAGATGAGCAAGACTGATAAAATCTAAAACAAAGGTCTATTATTAGTTTCTTTTAGTTATATTATATGTTGATCATTGCCTCGTTCATTCTCTAAATTAACTAGTTTTTTTTGTCATTAAGGGACAAAATCTAGAAAGTCTCTGCCATCTCTCCAGTCAAGTTTCCATCCAACCACTCAGCCAGGTCTCAGTCAAGCACTCAACCAAGTCCTCGTCCAAGCACATAGCCAAGTCCTTAGTCAAGTCATCAATCAAGCACTCAGCCAAATCTGCAGTCAAGTTCTCAACCAAATCCTCTATCAAGTTCCGAGCATAATATTCAATCATATTATCACCCAAGTACTCTGACAATTTTCCAGGTAACCTAACCTAATAGTTGACTACATATACATGGCTTGAATGATCAATTAATAACATATGTCTACATTTGCTTGAATATATAGGTTGTTGTGAATCACTCCATGTAGACAATTTTTCATAGTTCAAGAGCTTCGGCCCTGCTTGGATTAGAACTGGCTGGTAGAGTACTTTAGCAAGTAACCAGGTCAAGCTCCATAGGACAAACATTCAAGGGACTGAATGATGGCAAATCTACAAGTGAAAAACCTTATAAATGAATTAGATATATCTACTTTTTTTAGGTAATTTACTTAGGTCTTGTGATTTGGAAGTTGGCTATTATTTTGCTATTAAAGAATGTTATTAGCTTGTTGGCTTTTTGCTATTATTTTGATAAACAAGGGCTGGTCTTGTTATTTTGCTATTATTCAGCAATTATTTTGCAATTAAACAAGGTTATTTTGCTATTATTTTTGGAAGTTGGAATTAGAGGTTTATTGGCTTTTTTACTGGCTTATTGACTTTTTACTGGCTTTATGAGAAGTTTGGATGAATTGATTGGTAGGGGCTTGCTTAACTTGTCAAGCAGTTCTGAAGATTGGTTTTGAAATTTTGAAGCTTTGTCCAACCGTTATTTTACTCGTACATTGAAGTTATTACAATACCTTGATTATAGCCTGGGTGGGTTCTGAAGTGAAAGTAGATACGTCAGTGATTGCAGAAAATTTTGGGTTTAATTTTTTCATTTTGAGCAAGCTACTTCCATTGTTTGTTCTTGGTACAATAGATTTTCACTTGGAATTCTCAGTGGTGAAGCTTGGCGTTCTGCATATGCAAGTTGGGTTGCTTGAGCTTTGAGGAAAGATATTGAGATTTGCAAAAACTGGAGCAGCTTTCATCAAAGAGGGAGTGGAAAAGCCACAATACTGATAGGATGTTATCCCACTCTGTGCCAACGCAAATTTTTAAAGTTGGTCATATGACTAAAACTTAAAAATTTCTTTTTCTCTTATAATTTCCATGTTCCTTTTGTTTCTTCCTGTACGTGAATTTTATAATCTAATATATTCTCTTAAGAATCTTCATGCCTCACTTCCTTGAGCAATTTATAGTTTACCAACAGTACCCCTTGAATCAATTTGGTTAATGAAGGATCAATAAGTCTGCTGACAACCTAGAACTAAGGAATATGACTATAATGATCAAGAATAGAGGATAAGAATGCAACAACCACAAGCAAAACCCCAAGAGTGTGAGCCAGGTCAAACCATGCAACAAAGCATAAACCATTTACACTCACAAAGACATAACTTGACATCATTTGAAATCTTACAAAAAAGTATTACAACTTCAACTTGTAGCAACCCAACACTCATATATTGAAGTTATTACAATAGCTTTGGGAAAACACATTATAAAATAAACCAAAAGAAAAATTACACTGAATGTACACATAACAAGCTAGTATTATCATTGCTAATTATCCCATTCTTTACTACAACAATCCAAGAGTCGCATTGTGATCCATCATTGATATTATAATGCTGCTCTGTGTTTGCTGCACCAAATAGAACTTCATGATCCTAGATAGTCATCCACCCACTTGACTCCTGCCTGTTCCTCAAATTGCTTGAAGGAGCCCCTACTCTTGTTCTCTTCATAAGAGTTTTCCAGACCTGCTGTCATCATGTAAGTATCATTTTCATTTGCTAGCAAAATTTCAGAGCAAGCGAAATGCTTGCTTGGTGATCCATAATCTTGTAGTCAGGAATGCTAAAAACAGAACCATTTTACTTGGCCATTGTATTGAGAAGTTCATTAGGAAGGTCAAAGCAAGTTACAAATTATGCAAAGATGCTACCACTGATGCACTCAGGGATCTTGGCCTTGACAACTTCCATTTATAACATATAGGGTAGTATACTTCAATAGTGCTTTTAGCACATTGCTGACCTAGTGGTTCAATCCAAACACCATAAAATAGTTCAGATCAAATCGTTAGAGCAGGTACTATACATTGCCAAAAAATGGAAAAAGAGATAAGCATGATAACCCAAATGCATTCAAGACATGAATGAATTGCTTAGAACTCGACAAGTTCACTTAATCATATGATAATAATGGCTACACAAAGTCATGGATTAAAAGTTAATGTCTGAAAACCTTTATGCTTCAATCTTTTGCTGCATAGGGATTTTTAGCAAATTATACTCCATTAAAATTCTTCAAGGTACAATTATATATTTTCCAAAAGTTGTTACACATATGGGCATGTCTTATAGAAGTTGTTACACATATTTTCTAGAAGTTGCAAGACAAGATGTACAGAAAACACGACTACCCATTCCAATTCACCCCAATTTTATTGCCAAATTGAAAGGTGGTGGATAAATTGCCATTTTCTAAGTTCATCCCAATTTTCTTGCCATTTTCTAAGTTCTTCTCACTTTTAATCCAACCACATGAACAAACAACACTAAGCAAAAACACGTGATGCATTCATATTCCAAATTATATACACATAAATCAAGCATTTTAGCTCTCATTGCACTTCACCTAAAAAATACAACATAGAAGCACTCCAATTCATCCTACACTATTGGATTGCATCATACTATTTTTTGACTAATTGAATCAGATAAGTAAGCAAAATAGCAGCCAAGAGAACCAAATTCACAGTCACTAGGGTTGATACAATGCTACTGTTATTCCAAGCCTGGGTGTTCATATTTCCCCCATCTAAACACGCTCATATGGTCCAGTACTTGTTGCTGCTATATTGATTAGTTTGGAGTTGACCTCATCTTCCATAGCTGTTAGGACAACCCATTTCAGCCATCCATGGATGCTGCAAGCATAGTAAAGCCTCCCAAGATTTTTGGCCGAATTTGAGACCGACACTAAAGACTTCCTTCCACATTGCCTACATACTACATTCTCAAACCTTAAGTTATCAAGAGTTCTACTACTGCTTGATGGAGCCATGGATGATTAAACCACTTCCAACACAGTAGAACCCTAACTCTAACCAAAGCAAAAGATTCCCAAATCAAATTCTAATCAAATAAATTACTTAATCATACATACCATACCGAGGGTAAGGTCATTGATAGATTTGCTTTTTGGATGCAATTCAACCTTCTACACTTTTCTTGCATTTTCTGTCTTTGTTGCAGATGAAAATGGAAATGAGGTGGTGAAAGAGTCAACTATGAGTGGTTGGGTTATTCATTGGTTGAATTGGGTGGTAATTTTATAGGTCATGATTCAACTCAATTAATATAATTATGGGTCAGATTTGGATTTGATTAGATATAGGTCAATTGAACCGATCATTGTATTAAAATATTAATTTTTAAAAAATTAAAGAATTGGCCAAATGACCAACCAGCATGGCTCCGATGACAGATTGGGTTGAACTCAATCAAATTTATTAAATTACATGACTCATTTCATACATGACCTATTCACCTATTTGTCCCATTTGACCCAATCAAAGAGTTAAAATAGTGGGTTGATTGGATTAATTTTTGGATGGCTTTAATTTTTGTCAGCCATATAGTCATCAATAAAAGGAAAATGTTAGTATTGCTAAAATTATTCATTAATAAAGTTGGCTGAAAAAGAAAAGTGTGTTATAATATTTCCAAATATAATATTAATAAATAAATTAAATAATATTATATATTTCATGTAGTTATGTGTGAGCATATATATATTTAAACATTAATTATTCATTTCAGTTGCACTGATAATTTTTGTCATAGCCAATTTAAATGAAAAAAAATATTAACTTGGCTTTCATTTCTCAATCTTTTTGACTTTGTCAGTAAAAAGGTTTTGAAGCCAAAAGAATTACTATATTGCATCAATGTAATGTTTACCTTCTGACTTTTTCTTTTTTCCTCTAACTTTTACTGTTGACATTTCAAAAGTAGTGATTCTTGTAACTAAAATCCTCAAATTTAAAAGTAAATAGAGATAAATTCCAGAACCACGAGTGAATTCCTGTGTTAGCATGGACCTTTTTGGTAAGAATTCATTTTATTTCCCTGGGCAAAGAAATGGAGATGTATTACTGGATGCATTTTCCAATATTAATTTGATAGAGCACCTAGCTAGTTTTCGAATAATTCATTTTGGCCATATACTTCCTTCGTTTCAAAAGAAAAAAAAAAGTCATTATAACTTTCTTTTAATTATCAGATATAACAATTCTAATACATCATTAAATACATAATTTTATATTTTTATCTTTATTTTTTAATTATATTCATATATAATTATTATTAGTAAAGGTATTAGAGATATTTTATTTTAAAAGTGGAATTTTTTTTGGACAAAAGACAATTTTAAAAGTTTTTTTTTTTTTTGGGACCAATGAATTATTTTACATTTAAAAGAACTTGATTATTCCTTTACCAAAATTTAATACATAAAAACTCAAAATTCTTGGAAAATTATATATATATATATATATATAATGCTTCTAATTGAAGTTAATGAGTTTGACTGGTGAAGCACTGTTGCAATGAAAAAAAGATGGAGTACATTTTGATTGCATTGGTGCTAGCTATATATATTCAAAATTTACTTCGTTGAATCCCTTGAACAGATTGATGAACCACTTGCTCAAAAAATTACCCTAAGAGTTGTAAGCGTGTTTAATGTCTCTTTGGCTCTTTCTCATCGTGTTTGGAACTATAGAAAGTTATCATATGGACATGAATATCAAAGTATATATATATAGTTACATATATCTATCAATGGCAGTTAAAAAAAGGAGGGGAAAAACAAAAGAATAAGAGAAATTCCTCTCAGTCCAACTAGCAATAATAACATCCCTTTCTTTTCACTGTACAACAGATATGCATGAGCTGAAATATACGAATTTTTCAATTCTTTATTGTGTCTTTGAAATCCACTTGGAGCTTTCTTTCTCCTTAAAGTCTATGGTGAAATTAATTACAAATCAGCTCACGGGAGTGCTTTAATAGATTTTTTCAAACTTCAAAAAAACGCCATCCACAAAACACATTAAAGTTTTTCAGAGATTATTAATATCATACTATGAAAACTATATTATAAAGTAAAAAGCCAAAACAAATGCATAAGTACAAATCTGAGAGCTCCCTCTGTACAAGTTGTGGTGGAGAACCAAGCTTTCCACACTCTCACTCCCAAAATACAACAAAAATAAAATCGTCCCATTTCCACTTCAATATTCTCCAATCTCATCCTCCCTCCTCCGGTAAAAAAACTCGCCGGGAAATCATCTCGTACGGTACTTCTTGCATGACATATTCTTGAAGAAGAGTAATCGAGTTGCACCATAATTTAGTGCATATTCTATTATACACAAGAGAGATCTTTTAGTGTGGTTGAGTAAATATATATATTGTTTGGAATGCTTGCTGTGACACCTTTGAGGACTAACAAGGATGAAAGACAGAGCGAAGTGGAGAGCTTTACAAATGGAGCAGATGATTTTCCGGATTTTTCATGTGGGAACTTGCTTGATAGTATTGACTTCGATGACCTTTTTGTTGGGATTAGCGATGAAGATGTACTGCCGGATTTGGAGATGGACCCTGAGATTCTTGCTGAATTTTCACTCAGTGGAGGTGAAGAATCCGAGATGACAACCCCATCAGTATCTACAGAAAAAGTAGAGGAAAATTCAGCAAAAGAGGAAGTGGATAAGGCTAATAATAGTAACTCAGACTTGTCCACCTTGACTCAGGCTGAAGATGTTGTGAGCAAGTCGTCAGAGGAATCGGTTGCGGCAAACCCTTCTCATAAAGAAGCTAATAAAGCCAAAAAATCATCTGCACAATCAAGAAATCATCAAGGAAAGAGGAAAGTTAAGGTAACATTAGAATTAGGGTTTGGTGAGTTTGGTAGTTTATTTTCAGTATTCAAATAGTAATTCTTATGGTCTGTATGTGTATTTTTCTTGCATAGTTATGGACAGTCAGTTTTCTGTTCACATAGTACCTGGGGGGTTTTGCTAATTTACTTCACGAGAATCCTGGGGAAAACTTAGAAACCATGATATCAAAATGATTCTCTCTCAATAGTGTGTAAATTTCCCTACTGTGTGTGTATGTGAGAGAAAGAAAAAAAGATTTCTTGAATATGTATGTTTGGTTGTATGGTTGTATTTCTTTTATCTTAAAATGGGAACTGATTTCTTGAATTGTGTGAAGGTGGACTGGACGCCAGAGCTGCACAGAAGGTTTGTGCAAGCAGTGGAACAGCTCGGCGTGGATAAGGCAGTCCCTTCAAGGATTCTTGAGCTTATGGGAATTGATTGTCTCACCAGGCATAATATTGCCAGCCATCTTCAAGTATGCATTTTCATTCCTTTTTTCTTTCCTGTCTTCGACTATGCAGTTTAGAGGGTTGGATTTGTGCATTCCATTTTTGTTATTGCATATTCTTCTCCTAGATTCAACCTTAACACCCCCAAATCCCACACCAAACACACCCCCCCGCCTTTCTTGCGAAGAATAAAATTTTCCTTGTAATGAAGTCAAGGGCACTTACCTTTTTTCAACGTCAAATTCACAATATCAAAATCTAGGGCTTTTCGTGACAAAAATGTGTCCTAATTAGCTCAACTTTAATACAAAGAACATGGCTTTGTACAAATGTTTTGAGTTAGCACATCAATTGCACATATGAGTGTCTTGACAGCACATAAATTGAACATGGCTATGGCTATGGCTATGGCTATGGCTATAGGCTATGTTTGGTTTGTGTTTTTATTTGTAAAAGGTTAATTTTTTTTAATTATAAAAATAAAATATTCAAACAACTTTTTATTTCAAAATATAAAATTTAAATTTTTGCTGAAATTTTTCTCACATTATTTCAAAAAAATTCCCCTCAAATTTATTTTTTCATATCACTTTGTCCTGCAAAAAAATTTTATTAAAATTTTCACACATTCTGATATACAATTTTCAAATACAACACAACCAAACATAGCCTATTTAGGGTTTAGCACTGTTTGTGATGGCAATAATCCATGTCTTTTTCTCTTACTTTTCGCTGTTTAATTATGTCTCCAGAGTGTTTTCACAAATCATATATACGGCCAAAGAAAGATTGACGTTTCATCCTTTGTTTCCTTTTTTTCCTTGCCTTTTGTCACTTCCTTTATGTTTTATGCTCAATTTTGGAATCCAAGAAAACCATTGTCAGAAGAAAAGTTACCTCTATTTTTTCATTTTAACCTTTCTTGATCAATTGTCACTTGCCATTATTGTGAAAGCATTTGTAACGGAAAATTCCCACCAGAACTCAGAAAAGCATTTGTTGTGCTTGTTTTGGAATGTTTTTCTCTTGTGAGCTAGCTATTGAAGCAATCATTAGTGAATGAAAATCCCTTTTCATTTCTTACCCGCACTATCAACTTAGAATAAATCTTTGTACTTTTCATTAAGGCCCTGGTTGATCCAGAAATTTAATTTAATTTTATTTTGTACAGCTTAATTAAAGAGGTAGACAACCATGAATGATATATATAATTATGTGTGCAAATGTTGGACATGCAGAAATACCGTTCGCATAGGAAACATTTGCTGGCACGAGAAGCCGAGGCAGCAAGCTGGAGCCAAAGACGGCAAATATACGGCGGCGCTCCCGCCGGAGGAAAGAGAGAAATGAGCCCTTGGCTAGCTCCCACCATGGGATTTCCTCCCATGGCACCTATGCCACATTTTAGACCTTTACATGTATGGGGTCATCCATCCGTCGACCAATCTTTAGTGCCTATTTGGCCTAAACATTTAGGCCCTTCGCCATCTCCTCCACCTCCACCACCACATACTTGGGCCACCGCCGCCTCGCCGCACCCTCCACCGCCACCTGACCCTTCCTTTTGGCATTCACACCACCAAAGAGTAAACAAATATTCACTTAACTAGTCCCTACATTGGGATTTTTTTGTTTAATTTTTTTTGAATAGTTTCATGGAAACTAAATAATGGCACTTTTTTTGGGTGTCTAGGTTCCAAATTCTCCTACGCCAGGAACACCTTGCTTTCCACCACATCTAGCACCCACGGTAAATTAATTGTTCATTCCTTACTCTTTTGAGCAATATATGCATGGTCCATTTCATTTGCATGAAAAAATGTGCAATGTTTAGCCTCTTTTTTTTGGCTTGCTCCATTTTTGTGGGCAATCAACATTGTTTAGATTTTAAACAAAATCGATTTCTTAATCTCTTTATCTGAAAAAAAAATTAATTTCTATTTAGACTAAGAAAACATACTCTATCTAGTATAAAAAAAATTATTCTAAATAATATCTATTTTTAGTGTGAAATTTTTATACTGCATTTACTAATAATAATAATGTATAACCTAGATTAAAAATTAAAGATAAAAATATAAAATTATATATTTAATTATACATTAAATATCTTGTCTCATATTTTTAAAAAAAAAATTGTACCAAATTATGGTACTGTGTGAGTGTTAATTAAGATAAATGGATTTATGGTACAATTTTATAGAATTGATGGGTATTTATCTGAACCATGTTCATAGTGAATTTTGAATGAATTTTTTAAGTAAAAAAAAAATTGAAAAGTAAAATGTAAATATCTAAATCTGGGATGAAATGAAGGGAGTGTTCAACCCCCAAATTGAGGCAAGAATGTGAGAAACAGTATCTAAACAAAGTTCCCACCATTTTGGCAAAGATGCAATTAATATTTCCGTACCTAAATATACATTAAAATCTTGACGCAGAGATTTCCGAGTTCAACAGTACCAGGAATACCGCCCTCTGCCATGCACAAAGTAGACCCCGCCGGCATTGGTGTCCCGACAGCCACCCCCACCACTGGACAACCACCACCTCAGCCTCCACTTGATTTCCACCCGGTAACCCTACTTGTACCTTTACCTACTCTCTCTCTCTCTCTCTCTCTACTCTCTCTATTCTCTCCCTTCTTGTTTTGCACGTGCATTGCTGTACTATTTTGTCTAGCATCTCTGCCAACTGCCACGCTACAAATAATTCACTTTAGTTCTTTAAAAATTAAAATTAAAAAAAAAAAAAAACTAGTGCATAATTCTCCCAAAAGTTTTTTAAGGAAAATTTAAATCAATTTTTTTTAAAAAAAAAAATTGATAACACTTATGAGATATCAAGATTGCGTTTAGAATGCATTTTAGAATATATTTTTGTGTTTTTAGAAACAATTTTTTACTTTTTCAATGTATCTTTAATATTAAATTATTATTTTAAAAAATATAAAAATACGTTTTAAAATGTAATCTAAATGCATCCCAAATACGCTTTTAGAATAAATCTTTCCCTTTTGAAGTCTCTTTATAAGCAATTTTCCCTTCTTTTTTTTAAAGTATATTTAAAATCTTAGAATTTAACTGAAAATTGACTTGTATTAAACATTAGAATTTACTAAATAATTATTGTTATGGATTAGGAAATCTAATAATAAAAAAGGAATTAAAATTAGTATGTCTGTCGCATTAAAGGTACTATATCAATCCCGAATAAAAGGACATCGTCCAATTTTGTTAGTATTAAGCCTAGATTCATCAAAGGACGAGGTACCAAAGGACCGATGTATTTGATGGATTACCAGCCGTCTACCTTTGACCCTCAGATATGATTGAGATAATAATATAAATTCAAATAACAAAAACCTTGACATTTTCCTATATATATGGATAAAAATTTTTTACACCAAACAAGTTTTTTCTTTTGTGTCGTAAAAACAAAAAAAAAAAAAACAAAGTAACTCAGTAAGTTTTGCATGAACGTATATGCCAATTAAGGGTGTGTATAGATTGTATTTTCAAAATATATTTTTTTTGTTTTTTAAAAATATTTTTACACATTCTAATATATATTTTGCTTTATGGTCAATTCTCAAAAACCGTAAAAACGCATTTTGAAATGCAATTTATGTACCATAAGACTACACCTAACTTGTAATGCTATGTTGTAATGACAGTTTTTATTTATCGTTAATTTATTTTTATTTTTTTTTATGTATTATGTGACATTATTCCAGTCAAAGGAGAGCATAGATGCAGCTATCGGAGATGTTTTATCGAAGCCGTGGCAGCCGCTTCCACTTGGGCTGAAACCACCGTCGGTTGATGGTGTTGTGGTGGAGTTGCAACGGCAAGGAATATCAAAAATACCACCAACTGCCTGTGTTTGAAGCTGAACCAGCCCCCGAATTTGACGACATTGCCAGCAGCCTTAGATGAGCATTAGCATATCTAATGTGCAAAATTTTCTATCTTTCTTTCTTTTTTAACCTCCTTTCTTCAAAATTTTTGCATTGTTCTTGTCTCCTCTGTGCAGGAACAATGTTTAATTAACAATGGACTGTGCGAATGATCAGTAATTTTGTCTTTAATTGATCTGGTATAACCTCATAATGAAATAATGGGAAGAGTGAATTCTTCATGCATGGCTGAGTCCCAATTTCATTTTTTTCTCCCATTATTATTATTATTGCTTTTTTTTTTGTGGTCTTTCATCATATAAGTTGAATTGTATTAAAGAGAATTAAATATATTTTATATGAACTTTAGTTTGAATTTTATAGAAAATTTTGACAATTTGAAAACATTATAAATGAGTTGTAGCAAGAAAAAAAAATCATAAATTTTAACCAAATATAATAATAAATTCTCTAATTTTAATGAAAAACTAAATACACTCTAAATACTTTCTCATCTTCCTAGAGCTAATCTAGTTTGAATCTATACCCGATAGATTTATGACCTCCTCTCCAAACGATTAAGCATGCTCCTATTGCCATAGTTGTAGATATAAGTATTTTTGGCCCTGCGTCATGGCGAGTTAATGAGTTCTGATGTGGGAGAAATCCTCCGAACGCAGTTCAAACTCGCGTGGGACATTTTTCATTTGAAATATTGTGGGAGTCATTCGCAGGGTTTGGTGCATTGGCTCTCTCGCCTTCCGCTAATTCGCGTGACATCTCTCGATTTACAACCATCGACTAAGCGCCTGCAGAATGCGTTAGCTACCGTAAGGAGGACTTTCTCCAAATCAAATATATAAGTATTTTGAAACTACGTTTTAATAATGGTTAGTGATGATTCTAATGCATAATTTTGCTAGAACAGACAATAATGACATAATTGTACCCATGGTTCACTTAAATTGAACAATCTTTTTGGATGGACTAGTTTTCAATGACAGAAAATTGAATATGGTCCACTCCACACTTCCCATTAATTCTCCTCTCCTCTTTGCTTCTCAGTTTCCACACTTGTGACGCCAATACTTTCTGAAGGTTAAAAGACGCAAGATAAATTAAGAAAGGGTCAATTCTTTAGCGGGTAACTATAATCCACTTAATATTATTACTTAATAAATATGTATAGGAATTTACAGATAATTTTCTATGTGAATATCCTTAATAAATATTTGATGAGAATAAAAATGATTTGAAATTATAATTATCCTATTATTGGGATAAAGATGAGTATGAATTATATTAGAACTCTTTTATATTATCTTATCTTATAATTATTATATCTTTTTTAAGTGTAACAAACATCTAGTTACAATCAATTATACTTCTTATTTAAATACGTTTTGTTTTTTGAATAAATCTGACTTGAGCAACAGAGTGTTTTCAGAGATCTCGTCCCCATTCTTGCAGGTAGTTCGTGACGTAAATAGGCGAGCACACCAAAAAGTTAAACTTATACCACATTAGTTTGCATATTGAATACTTTGTAGAGTTGTATGCATATCCAAGAATATTCAACACCTTCCCTTTCCTTCACAATTTCAAACACATATTACCAAATTGGCAACCATTGCGGAATAAGTTTCCAAACATAAGTTTCACATTTGAACTTCATTGCTCGTTGGATCTGTTTGACACCACAATTCAATTCAAGTAGTTGAAATTTTTTGTCTCAATTATTGTGTACAAACCGTGCTTTATTAATAAAAATTAATATTTATGCATTTTATGTTAATTTAATATGAGTAATGATATTTATAACTACTTTTTATAGCGACTAATGCAGCAAGTATGAAAAGACAAAATTATTCTTTATTATTTTGTATTTTTTTTAAGGGAGTGATGAGTAAATTTTTTTTTTTTATATTTATCACATCAATTATTATAAAAAATCATTAGGATCTAATTAAAATTAATTAGAGTGTGTACATTTTATATTAGGGATTAATATTTATTAATGAAATTACGTCGTTTCATTTATAGAAACACTATTAGTACATATTAGTCGTGACAAAAATCTATCCTCCAATTCAAATTGGTTATAAGCAAGAAGTTTAAACTTTTGTGTTGAGATGGGATTAAAAAAAATACACATATTGTTGTTCTCTTTGCTTATTTAGCTAAGATTTTAATTCCCTTAATAATTTACTTAAACTCTTGTTTCTCCCATATTATGCGTCGTATTAAGTTAATTTTGTATGATTTTGAAATTTCATTTCTTGTTATTAATATTTTATTTTTATCACAAGAATAAAATTAGTGATACAATTTCTTATTTTATTTTATTGAAGAAAGTAGAGCACGGCCGGCTGCAGGGAATTAGAATAAGCAGCAAAACTGCAGCGAATCTACAGCTGCCACGATAGGACCACTTGCGAGCCGACGCTTGGACAGGCAACACCGGATAATACATCATAAATCTGACCGGAATCTGCTGGGCCGTCAGATACAAACACGTCACTCTTATACGAAGGACTTTCCAAATGGAGAAAAAATAACGGCCGCAGGATACTCTGACCGCTTGTGAAAGTGGGACCATCTGACCCTCTTTGGAAGTTCCATAAATTCCAACGTTAGAGCGTATCGAAAGCGACGTGGCGAGCCGAGCCGCTACGGACTTTATCAACGTGGTTTTCCGGGTCGGGGTTACCCCATTCTGTATAATCCATTTTTGGACAGCATCTTCTGCACAGCGAAAATACACGTGAAAGTACTTGCAAATAATTGTACAATCCCTCAAACTGTGCTCTTTTGGAAATATTGGTAAACTGTTCTCTCTAGTTAATTTTTTTTTTTTTAAATCTCGTTTTAAAAGTAAAGTATAATTCATTATTGGCACGGATGGATGCGATTGATTCGTGCTTCATAAATCATAATTTGAAACTGATTCGTAATCTGATGGGTTTAGTTTAATTTTTCATATTTACAAAGTAAAATACTGAACAAATATCTAATTTGATTCTATCGGAATTAAAATATTGATTATATTTTAAATTATTTAATTTGATTTGATTTTAAATTTTCTTATCTAATCAAATCAGTTTTGTGACTACTGCATTTTTATGAGTTAAAATGAACAGCCATAAATAAAAAGTTACAACGCGTAATACATCAAGTGAGTCACTCATTATATAAATTTTCACTTTTTTATTTTACTTTTGAATCATAGATTATATATAAGTATTATTCTTTATTAGCACGGATGGATGCGATTGGTTCGTGCTTCATAAATCATAATTTGAAACTGATTCGTAATCTGATGGGTTTAGTTTAATTTTTCATATTTGCAAAGTAAAATACTAAACAAATATCTGATTTGATTCTATCACAATTAAAATATTGATTATGTTTTAAATTATTCGATTTGATTTTATTTGAAATTTTTTTTATTTGAAATTTTTTTTATCTGATTTGTGACTACTGCATTTTTATGAGTTAAAATGAACAGCCATTAATAAAAAGTTACAATGCGTAATACATCAAGTGAGTCATTGATTATAATAAATTTTCACTTTTTTATTTTACTTTTGAATCATAGATTATATATAAGTATTATTCTTTCTATCTCAATAAATGTCTATTTTCAAAACCTTTTATTTATCCTTTAAAATTTTTTATTAATTTTTTTCTTTATATTATCTTACTAATAATGACAATATTAAAATTTAAACTTAAAAAGTAAAAGTAAAATTAAAAACATTTCAAATCATAATTAATTAATGAACAAAAAAGGAACATATTAGATGTAACAGCTAATCTACGAAACTATTAAATAGTTTTTTCCTCGTCCAAAAAAAAATTATCTTTTACTTTTTTCTTATTTTAAAAAATAAATTCATTTATGAATGAAAATTTTGTAATATTTATAATATTAATACTCTTTTCATCTAAAAATTTAATTTTTAATTATATAAAAAAAATTAATAATAAAATATAATACATTTAATATATTATTTAATATGTAATTTTATATTGAAAATAACTCAACTAATATTGATAGTTTTAAAGTATAACATACAATTAATACACATCATAATTTGGCCTAGAGATCCAAGACCATTGGGGGAGGGTGTTTGGTAAGTATGGCCAAATTGGTCTGTAACTGCTTTGTGATTCATCTGACCATTTCGGGCCAAGGTTTTATAAGTTGAGGCTTAGCCCAATCAAAATTTGAGCATAGAATGAAAATCCTTTTAACCATTTCAATGATGGGCTTGCCAGATAACACGATGTGACAACTTGTCAGCTTCTTAGGGCTTAATGTAAAATAGACCTCATCGTGAGAATTATTGTATATGTCAGCATTGTTCATGGAAGGAAATAATAATTGGTTGTGTAGTTCTTTCAAGTCAGTTTGTTAGTTACTAATAAGAGCCATTATCTCTATAAGTGGGCGATTGCTTGCTTCTTAAACAACTGAAACAACCGCACCAACCAGTATTGGGATCAGAATGAGAGGGGTTCAAACCCCCTTACTAACATTCCGCCCCGCCCCCTTCTCTCTTCCCTCCTCTCTGATTATTCTCCCTCTTTTTTAATTAAAGTGAGAGTTTCACCCTACATTATATTACGCATATATACACACAATAGTATATCTTGTGGCTTATTAAATCTTTTAGAACAATCCAATACCTAAGGTTTTCCAAATGGGCACAATATTCATTTAGCATCCCAGATATACACATTTTCACAAGAGTTTCGTCCTTAAAATCTTCCTTAACATCCAAAGCTTGTCTTTGAATATACACACAATAGTATATCTTGTAGCTTATTAAATCTTTTAGAACAATCCAATACCTAAGGTTTTCCAAATGGGCACAATATTCATTTAGCATCCCAGATATACACATTTTCACAAGAGTTTCATCCTTAAAATCTTCCTTAACATCCAAAGCTTGTCTTTGAAGTATTGGACATAGTCGATTAACTCTTTATCCTACTTCTAGCTTCTGCCTTCTCCCTAAGTCCAAATGCTCACATTTTCTTCCACCACAAAGAACTTGGCACAAAAGGCGAACACCTTATCCCCCAAGGTCATGCCTAAATCATCCCCAGCGCTGCTAACGTGGCTACTAAGCTATTTATTTGGAAAGCTCATATTAACATGAGAAATTTCCCGATAAAGCTAATAGTACCAAGTGAACTCACATTAGCCAAAATGAAAGAGAAAAAAATAGTAGAGAAATTTGGCATGGTGAAACAATTGAAAAGATAACTGCTTTGTAACTTCTCCCTTAATGAACTCGTTCCAATTCTTCTCTTCTCTAATTTCTTTTCTCATTCTTCCTTAATATTTTTTGAAGTTCCTTCTAAAATCCTTGCTTTTTTCCTTTAATTTCTTTATTGAATTAGTCAAGATTGCTAAATTCTGACAATTTAGTATCATAGCAAATCACTCATTCTTCTTTAATATTTTTTTGAATTTCCTTTTAAAATCCTTGCTTTTTCCTTTAATTCCTTTATTGGATTAGTTAGGATTGCTAGATTCTGACAATTTAATATCATAGCAAATCACTACCCTTCAATTATATCACGATCAATTGGTGACGTTGATATTGTAATTTGTCTCAAACTAAATTGATAATATCGATATTATAATATTTATCCAAAACTAAGTAGTAATATCAATATTATAATGTTTGTTCGGAATTAAGTTGAAACATTGGTATTTTTAGAATTAAAGAGAAAAATTTAATATAAAACCACCTAATGCATAATCATTTAATGCAAAACTAATAATTTTATATGAATTCATTATGTAGTGCATGATGAATTGTGATGATCTACTTTTAAATGGTATGAAATTTTCATATTACACAAGCAAACTTTTGCGGTGATTAACGTCAAATTAAATTCCCAGGCCCAGCCGATTCACCCAATCAACTTCATTTTTCGTGGTGACACCCCACAACAAATTATAAGCACATGTCATGTTATTTTTTGCGTGGCAGAATTTTTGGGCACAATAATCAACAATGAAGTTTTTTCACCAAGTACAAAAAAATGTGGATGGTAAGCTATCAAAAATTAAACAAAATTGGACAGATTTTTCGTCCCTTGTTTTTTTTGAAATGGCAAGTGTGGAAATCAAACATGAAGGAAGAAAATGGTTTGAATCTTTACTATGCATCAAACAAGAAAGAATAAAGTAAAATCTTTACCATACAGAAGATATTGAAATTAATCATAATTACTTGTAGTTTATCGGAATATATATTTTTTAAGAGCAATCAAATTCATGAACGACCTACATAACATAAATTACCAAGTAAAAGTCACTTTAAATATTTAATAATTAAAAATTCTATCTCTGCTATATTAATTATTAAAAAGGGCACAATTTTAATATATTTATTATTAAGGGTGAAGACAAAAATTAAATATTTTAAAAATCATAAAAGTAGCAACCGTTCTTTTGGCATTCATAAATGGGGGAGGGAAGCCCTTATCTCTTTCTTATTTCTGTTTGTTCACTTTTAAATTTACAAGAAGCAAAGTTTGTCTAATGGAGATATTAGGAGTGCTACAATCAAGATATCTGAAAATTGATGCATTCACCATCAAGATATCTGAAAATTTGCATAGTTGTCTCGTGTTCAAATCAATCTTTTTCGTTCTTTTTGTTTTCTTTGGTTTTTTTTTTTCTTTTTTCTCTCTATCAATCCTTGTTACATCTTAATAGATTGATCTGGGGTGTGTTTCTAACATAGGTGCTAGGCGTTATTTATAACCAGAATTGAAAAACTTAAAGCCATTGAGTGAGAGGATAAAGATTATGCCTGGTAATCTAGACTTGCCATAAAGGTGCAAGATGAAGATTATCATGGATTTTCAGACATTTGAAATGTTGAACACATAACTACCCTTAGATGATTTAGGCCTTTAGGAGATGGATGTGAAAAGTTCCAAGTTAATGGAGTTATTTAATAAATTTTAGATTTCATTATCGTTAATTTAAAATGTTTAAATTAAGTTATTAGTAATTTATTAATTAAGGTTTTAAATATATTTTTTTTCTTTTTTTTAAAAAAAAAAATTCCAATGTAAGATAGAGTATCGCATTTTTTTTTCCTTTAGGACTTTTGCGTCTTCACAAGATTTAACTCATCACTTCTTTCGGCCTAATTTTCTTTACACAAGATTCTAGATGTTATTTTTGTATATAACATTTTGTCCTGTGAATGTTGATGTAACAATTTATCTCCATCGGATTCAACAAGTAATTCCTATACATTAGTTTTGCAATTAGATTGTTTCTATTCGCAACTATATTATTCTAAACCGATGAATTGGTCAAATAACTTTTGAATTTCATTTTTATTATTCTAAAATGCTTAAATCTAGTTAATAATGGCCCATTAATTAAGCTTTTATATGCACATTTTTTCTTCGTTTTTTTTTTTAAACTTTTCAATGTAAAATAGAATAGCAAGGAGGAGGCTGGCTTTTGTTTGTCAGAGAAGGATGTGATTGTATTTTCCTAATATTGAAAACAATTCACCTGTTTTTTTATTTTTTTAACAATTAAATTAATACATGCATGCCCCTTCTTATAATTTTGTATCTCCATCTGTCCCTTGATAAAATTTCACTTTAAATGTTAGTTGTTATCGAATCTTCCACACACATCAATCACTTTAATTGTCTAACCTTCCTGTCCTTAAAGTCACTGTTTTTGTGGGGAGATTGCGGGACAAATTTTTCCCCCACGCCAACTCATGGATGGGACCGTAGAAAGTGCAAGTGTTTATTTTGATTCAATGATTTTGTATTTTTTCACTTTATAACCACATCCAATTTTGATATCCATATATACTTATTATAAATGCACCGGAAAAAACTAACAAAACTATTCATTGCCCGGAAAATACAACCATTAAATGTAAAAACACTTGGAAATTTTGTGTAAATGGAACCAATTCAATATTTTGTGTTGGATTTTCTTGTGCTTACTCTTTTAGGCCAAATTCGTGAAGGGATTAGAGCAGACTATCGTGAACCAAAGTGAGAAAAAAAATTAATATTCTAACGATATAATTTGCTAAATTGTAAAAATAAAATAAGATGTTGTGGATCTTGCAACTAACTAAAGGGCAAAAGTGAACTACAATATGGTCCCTCCTCTGCAAATTTTTGATGCGTATGATGATGCTAAAAAATTGGAGCAAGATCACTTTCTCTTTAAGTATTGAAAAGAACAGTGCCAGCCTTTGACTAATTGATGGCGCTTTTTCTTGGCCCAAAATTAGGTGCCTGAATTGTGAAGACATGTTCAACAAATTTCACATGCAGCTTCTCCATCAAAGCCATTATTTCATGCCTATGTCTTCAAATCATATGCCTCAATCTCCGCAAAACATCACGGACAAAAAGAGAAAGAGAACAGCCCAGTTTGTCTCAGTATAAAAGGATGCATTTGGGATCTTGAAATTTCAGACTTAAACAAAGTTTAACTCAGCCATTTCCCATTTTTCCATCATGGCTCCCTTGGCTAAACATGTCTCGTTTTGCTTGCTCGTAGTGCTCATTTCCGCTCTTCATATTGAGGCTAGAGGAGGCAAGTTTTTGGCCAAAACATCCTACAACTATTTGCCTGACCCTGGATCACAAGCACCAACTCTAGCACCCCCAATCTCTGCTGCACCAGCACCCACTGAAGGTGGAATTAGCTATGCGCCAGAGCCCACTGAAGGTGGAACTGGCTATGCAACACCCCCAGCACCGACTGAAGGTGGGATTGGCTATGCACCAGAACCCATTGAAGGTGGAATTGGCTATGCACCAACACCAGTTGAAGGGGGATTTGGATATGCACCAGAACCCGTTGAAGGTGGAATTGGCTATGCACCAACACCAAATGAAGGGGGATTTGGCTATGCACCAGAACCCAGTGAAGGTGAAATTGGCTACGCACCAGTTCCAGCACCAGTGGAGAGTGACCGTCCCTACGGCTTATATGGTGGTGATCCTACTGAATTTTCTCCTAAGAAAACAACCACAACCATGACTACCACCACTACAATTGGCAATGATCAACAAGATAAAAAACTTGCTGATGAATTTGCTAATGAAAGGAGTGGGGAATACAATTATGGGAATCAGTACACCACCAACAACCATTACTCCAACAATTACTATGACAACAACAACAATGGCTACTCCAATTCGGGTTACAACTACAACAAGGGCTATGCTAATAGCTATTATAACAACGGCTACAAGAATAATGAGAAACAAGGGATGAGTGATACAAGGTTTTTGGAGAATGGTAACTACTACTATGATCCGAATTCGGGTTACAACAACAACAACAACAACAAGGGCTATGCTAATAGCTACAATACCAATGGCTACAAGAATAATGAGCAACAAGGGATGAGTGATACAAGGTTTTTGGAGAATGGTAAGTACTACTATGATCCGGGTCACAACAACAACAACAAGGGCTATGCTAATAGCCACAATAACGATGGCTACAAGAATAATGAGCAACAAGGGATGAGTGATACAAGGTTGTTGGAGAATGGTAAGTACCACTACAATCCTAACAATAAGAATCATGACCACAATGAGTATGAACAATCAGTGAAGGGAAATAGTTATACCGAAGGCTACTATGGGAATGGTGAGAAGTCCAAGTATGAGTTTGATACAATGGAAGAATATGAGAGGCAGCAAGGATATCCAGACGCGAGCAAGCTTTACAATCCATGAAGTTCACTTTGCAGAACACACAGCACAGGATATTAACAACATATTTTACAGCACGAATCCTGCCAAATTATGATGGCATTGTAGTTTTTTTTTTCTTTTTTCTTTTTTCCGGATTTGCTTTCTTGAATTTAGTTCCTAGTAGAGATGTGGTTCCATTTGTGTTTGCACTACTTATTTTGCTTTGTAAAAGTAAACCAGTGGAACTTTTTTTTTTAAATAAAAAAATCAGAATTATACTAGGAAGAATTATTAATGCTTTTGTATTTTTTTTTTAAATTCACAAGAATCATATCAGAACTTCACTAGAGAAATTTATAGGAAAATTAGGCAAATATGTTCAACAAGAAAATTCTTTTTTCTTGTTCTTGTGGGCTAGACTTTGTTGACAGTTCTTCTCCATAAAAGTCAAATTAACACTTGTTAAAAAGAACAAGAAATATTTTTGTACGGGGGCCATGGTTGTGAAAATTAATCTATGAATTGTCTTATCAAACCAATGGGCAAAGTATTTTTCACTAAATTTGTTTACATTTATCTCAAATACAATCCCTAAACTTCAATTTGCAGAACATACAGCACAGTAGATCAATTAACAACATATGTTACAGCACAAATCCTGCCAAACTATGATGGGATTATACTTTTTTGCTTTGCAAAAGTAAACCAATGGAACATTTTCTAATGATTTGGAGAAGACGTAATCCGAATTATACAAGAGGAAGAATTATCAATTTCGCTATGTTTGGATTGATACTCAATTGCAAAAAGTTAATTTTTTCAAACAAAACAAAATAAACATCTAAACTTTTTTTTGTTTCAAAATTTAAAATCTCCCTTCTAAATTCTCCTCACATAATTAAAAAAAAATTTCTCTCTAATACAAAATTTATTCTTTCTCCAAAATACTTTTTTTAACAAAAAAAATCGAACATAATTTTGCACATTCCAATTCAAAAATTTTCAAATAAATCACAATCCAAATTTAGATGCTTTTTGTATTTCTTAATCTACAACAATCATAATAAACTTCACTAAAGAAATCTGCTGGAAATTAAATTAGGCAAATGTGAACAGCAATGTACAAATTTTTGTTTGGTGTGCTAGATTTGGACGGCAAAACTTCCCCTGAAAGTCAAAAAGAAAACTTGAATAGCAACATTCGGGCCCACATCCGGTCTGGAGGAGGGAATGGAATGTCAAACTTCCGCCTAAGATAAAGCAACGTATCAGGAGTATGGTTCATGATGTGCTTAGGGTTTATCATTTTTTTTTCTAAACGATAGTAGATTAATAAAGTGCGCGAGCGCCAATGTGCGAGCTATTAAGTGTTTAATGGCGTCGCAATCGAAAGCATTTATAACCCACGAAACAAAGCGAAGCGAAAAACCACGAGGGCAAGAAAAGCAAATAAAGAAAACATAAACTAAACCCGCACAAGACGGGAAGGAAGACAACCTAGACGACCAAAGTTCAACCGCATTAAACCCCGCCCAAAACGGGAATGGTTGAGGACTTGGACAACCCAGAACCACCGAATATTACAAAATAATATTACACTCAAGTGGCCAACTACATGACCTATGATGAAAGAAACTACAACTTAATGTCTATCTCTCACCGCATGCCGCTGTGAAAACCAATCTGCAGACGTTGAATAGCAAGAACACCGAACTCTCACGCAAAAGCGTTGAATAGCGAGGCGACGCGTTGAGCAAAGAACACCGACGAACTACTGCCATTACGTTGAATACCAAGACGATGCGACTACTACCGGCTGGAGATAGTGCAATACCTAAAAAAAAAAAAAAAAAAAAAAAAAAAAAAAAAAACAGCAACAGTGCGAAAATCGCACCGTTGCCGCACCTTAATCGCCCCTACTGCTTGTTGAGAGAAAAAAAATGGGCAGCCCGGCCCTACGCTCTGTTTATCATTGGAAGGCAAAATTTGTGAGCTTTGTAGTATAGTAGTGGAGAACCTTCACCACCTCATTTTCTCATGCCTGTAGTCTCTCCAAGATTGGATGGCATTACTAGCGTGGAATAGGCTGAGGGTCTTGTCTGTCGTGAAGCGTATTAAATTAAGTGAGCGAGGGAGAATTTTAGGAAAAAGATCTTTTTGTTGATCTCTTTCTTTGTTTTTACCCAACTCTATAATATACTCATTTTTTCCATTAATCTATATCATATATGGCATAGTTGTATATTTCCTAAGTAAATTAGCTTGAGCTCCACGTTAAAATTAAAAAAAAGAAGAAGAAAAGATTATTTCAATGATGGCCCTCCATGGATTCGCCTATATAAGCCGTAGTTAAAGTTACAAAAATAAGAGCTTGAATACCACTTGTAAATAATCCAAGAAACATAACAGGTATAGAAATTACTGAAGCTACTAAAGAAACAAAAACAATAATAATTAATTCATCGGCTAAGATATTTTTGAAAAATCAAAAATTAAGCAATAAGGTTTTGTGAAATCTGGTATGGTTGTGCCTTACTCCAGCATCTTTCACTTGTCTTTGAGGGTGATTCGATTTCCATCATTAATGAGCTGAATAATAATGCCGGTGACCTCTTTGAGTTGGGTTTTATTTTGGGGGATGTTAAGGACCTCTTGCGTCTTGTGGGTAAGGAAGAGTTTTGGTAAATTCGACGATGTAATAATGGTGTTACCCACTTCCTACTGAGAACTCTCCCCCTTCATTCCTTATACCTCTTTGATTGGCTGATTACCCCAACCACTTTCAATAAAGCTTTTGTTTGTTCATTTCAAAAAAATAAAAATGTTAATCATAATAACTTAATGGTAAATCACATGTTTGGATTTATTATTAATTGTCTCCTAAAGTTTAAAAATATTAAAATCTTCCCCTTTAATCATTTAAAAGTCAGCTTTTAATTTCATAATTCATGAAAGGATTAAAAAAATTAGACAAAAATAAACTTTAAATTTTTTTTTTCTTATTAGACTTGTATTATGGTATTACATGTGATTGCATTTAACATGCATCCTTTTTTAATAAATCCTTTAATTCGTTTCTTGTTTATTTTAAAAAACACTGTTATTAACGTTTTGTCATATTTTTTAGTTATTTCATGAATTTTATAATGAAATACTAACAGCTAAATGATTAACAGGGGAGACTATAATATTTCTAAACATCATAACATAATTAGTAATAAAGACAAATTTTAAAGGAGATAGATATAATTTACCTATAACTTAATCAATGTACAAGATTTAGTTAAAAAGAAAGGAGTAATAATCCCTCCTTGCTCAAACAAAAGTTCAGTTTAAAATTATTATTATTTTATTCTGAACAAATTTTCTTTAGTTAAGCAAGTGGATTTTTAAAGAATGTATAAAAGAGAAATGTGCAAAAGTACCGGGATTATACATGATAATATAAATTGAAAACTCAAATCTTAAATTTTCGAACTACATGGCAAAAGATTTGATTGCTCTTATATTTCAATTATTAATTGCATTTAAGATTAGAATTTAAATAATTGACGATAATATTTTTAACTTGAAATAAAGAATTCACAAAAGTATTATAAGGCAAGTTATATCAAAATTTTACCCAAAAAAAAAAGAAGAAAGAAATGGAGGGTAGAATTGACTTCACAATTTGACTTTCGGGTCAAGTATCGGATAAATAGCTAAAAATCTATAAAAAAAAAATGAAAAACTCTCATATTAACCATTACGAAAATTAGGTTTTCTACATATGCATTTAGAACAATGATTTGTATGAAAGGCAATTCATAGAAGTCAAAATATGAACTTAAAATTTGAAATACTGCAATTAAACTTTTAGGGGTATTTTCAAACTGAGTTATAGTTCAAGGGGCATATATGCAATTTACTCCATAAATATTTAATTTTGGGAACATTTTTAACGTTCCCTTCTGCCATAGTGCCATTCAAGTATACATATATTCAGTTCGGTTAAACGAATTATTTGGTGCGTTTAACGACTCTAGGTTGACGGCCATGCATCCAACCAGTAGCACGGTCGGCTCCGAGGACGCCATCTTCGAGAGCATGAGGTATACGTGTTTAGATAATACTTTATGTATACATCAAGATTTTTGTTTGAAATTTGCATTGGAAAGTGTTGTTTCTCTATGTTGTTTGGAGTTTCATTTGATCAATTTCTTCAAAAAATTGTATCTTTTGAAAGTTTCTTGTGTATATGAGGCGGGTTGAGCTGGGAGGGATGGAATTAGGGATTTCGTGAAAAAATTGAATCTTTTGAAAGATAGTATATATTTGGTGGCCGTTGCAATACACATAGCATTATATTTATGTTTGGCAATACACTACAGAACTTAAAACTATGCCAGTTGCGTTGCTATTGATCATGTTGTTGCTGGGATTAACTCGTTAACTCTCCGTCAGTACGTATGTTTCTATGGAAGTTTTTGTTACATGGTCAAAAAGTGAATAAAAATTATGTCTTTGTGTTGTCTACATTTGAGTTTAGGAGTAGTGGGAATCTAAGAACAAGAAAACTCATAAATATTGTTATAGAAGTTCTGAACTTTTGGTTTAGGCAATTGCAGCCTCTGCTGCTTGTCTATCAGTATTCAAATCCTGTTTACTCGAACGGACTTTTTTGGTCACATTATTTTCTTACTATTACTCTATCGATAGAGTTAGATGTGGAGATAGTTGTGGAGATAGGTGTGTTTCTGCTAATCGAGCTATTAACTATTATGATGATGGGTTACCAGCCGCTAGGTTATTCTCCCAAGGTTACTCTTATACTTACGATGATGTCATCTTCCTTCCACACTACATTGACTTCCCCACAGATGCTGTCTCCATCTCCTCTCGCCTCTCTCACAACCTCACCCTCTCCATCCCCTGTGTCTCCTCTCCTATGGACATTGTTACTGAGTCCTCAATGGCTGCTGCCATGGCTTCTCTCGGTGCTATTGGCATCATTCACTCTAACAACACCCCTTCTTTCCAAGCATCTCTCCTACGGACAGCCAAGTCCCACCGGATCCCTTTCTCCTCTGACCTCATCTTCGCCTCCCCATCTGACTCAATCCTCTCTGCTGACCAATGCGGTTCTGCCCTTGTATTTTCATCACCTAATAAGGAACTAGCCAATCCAAGCTTCTAGGCATTGTCTCACGGTCCACTTGGGACACCTTGCCTTCGGTTGACAGGGAATCGCTCAGGGTTTCCAATTATATGAAGACATTTTCAGCCTCGATTAAGACCTTGCCTAATGGTTCTAGTTTGGAGGATGTCGCCTCCTTCTTAGCTGCTGAAAACCTCGAATTCATTCCTTTAGTGGCAGCTGGTGGTGATGGCGATTAGGAGCAGGTAGTGAATGTTGTGTCCAGTGCTCAGGCCAATACAATTTTAAAAGATTTCCCGAAACTGGGCCTTCCTCCTTCGGTAGGTCCAGATGGGAAGTTTCTAGCGGGTGCTTCAATTGGTACAAGGAGAGGCTGGAGCACCTGTTGAAGGCAGGAGTCAATGTGGTTGTGGTTGATAGTTCTCAAGGGAATTCCATTTACCAGCTGGACATGATCAAGCATATGAAGAGGAATTACCCTGATCTAGATGTCATCGGTGGGAATGTGGTGACCACTTACCAAGCCCAGAACTTGATTCAGGCTGGTGTTGATGGACTAAGAGTTGGGATGGGTTCTGGTTCCATCTGTACCACCCAAGAGGTCTGTGCTGTTGACCATGGACAGGTGATACTAATTTTTCCATACCTTTCATTCCTCCATTTTTTTTGCAATTTTGTTCTTTTTCCACTCTCAGGTTGTTGTGGTTTTGATTAAAGTTTCTATCTTTATTGTCTTGAATTTTGTAAAGGTTCTATCTTTACGGTCTTGAATTGGTTAAAGTTCCTACCTTAATTGTCTTAGTTGCAACATCTACCTCAAGCAATAATTTTATGCTATTAACTTTCAGGCAACAGCTGTTTATAAAGTGGCTTCTATTGCCAAGCAAAGTGGTGTCCCTGTCATTGCGGATGGTGGCATTTCAAACTCTGGACACATTGTCAAGGCTTTGGTTCTTGGTGCCTCAACTGTGATGATGGGTAGCTTCTTAGCAGGAAGCACTGAAGCTCCTGGCACTTACTAATATCAGGTGCAATTTCATACAATGGACCCTGTGTGGTTGTTTCCTACATTATAGCAGTGGTCTTCGCCCCTTGTATCTCCCTGTATGTGTTTTTAAATTATTTTTTGTTCTGTATCCCATCCTTGTGAAGCGATCATAATGCTTTTTCCCCCCTTTCCTGTTTCTTTTGGTTTCCTTCTCTATTGCTTTCAACTCCTTCAGTGAGGGTATATAGTCAAACGAAGCAGAGAAATTTTGTTTGTCTGAATTGCTTGTTTTTCTTGTCTAAATTTGTTGACCTCTATATAGAATCATGGATTTTATTTCAGCTGAATGGCTTGACCTTGGTAAGCACTGTGCTGCCTTTTAGCTTTCTTTGTCAGTATGCTGACTGCAGTTACAAGTGGCTAAGATGGGAACCCTGATGATAGTTGGCATGCTCTTCTCACTTATTGATTTAAAACTGATGACTTGACATCTTTATTTCTGTTGGATCTAATTTCCTCTGGAATGACAGGGTGGGGTTCGAGTCAAGAAATATAGGGGCATGGGATCCTTGGAAGCAAATGACAAAAGGCAGTGACACTAGATACTTGGGTGATACAGCTAAACTGAAGATTGCAAAGGGTGTGGTAGGTGCGGTTGCAGACAAAGGTTCAGTTCTGAAGTTTATACCTTATACCATGCAAGCAGTGAAGCAGGGTTTCCAGGATCTTGGTGCTTCATCCCTAAAATCTGCCCATGATCTTTTGAGATCCGATGTGCTAAGGCTTCAGGTTTTGCACCTCAATTTTTATCTTTTTGGTGTTCACCTTTGTTTTAATTATTTTCCCTGTGTTTCCCCGTGTTTCCCTGTGTGGTGACCCTGTGAGTTCAGATCCATGGGTTCTTACTTGGTGTTTTTTCTTTCTAGGTTCGAAATCGGATCAGCACAAGGTGAAGGTGGAGTTCATGGTCTTGTGTCTTATGAAAAGAAGTCCTTTTGAAACAAATGCCTGCCTGCCTGCCTGCCATTGCATTCTGATGCTCTTTTCCTGTCAAATCACCTGCTTCTGTGGGTTGGTGTTGCTTCCTATGGACATGACTTGTTGCCCTGGAAAGTGTTTGCAGCCACTTTTGGTTGCTAATTTTGGGATTTTGAAGCTTTCCCGACCTATGTGTCCTGCTTAAGAAGGGTGTCTTCATATCAAATCTTAATCCTGCTTCTTTCTGTGTCTTTACCCAATTGACAGCCAAAGAGCTTCAGTAGTTCTTAGTTTTTTTGCTCCATATTATCCTTCCAGCGTACATCATTATTATTCATATTCTACTTTTTGTGTGATTATTGAAAGAGTGAATACCAAATTTGGTGACTACACTTTTCAAAGTTTGGCTTTGGTGCACTATAATTTTTTTCCCCAAAAAAGTTTATTGAACTCTGAAGAAGTGCATAAATTGGTCATTCCGTCTAACAAATCCGCATGTCCGCATGTGGCAGAAATGTGATAAAATCAAGGTATTTTCATTACAAATTCTAAAATCGAGCAGTAAGCAAACAATAATGAGAAGCACATAAGCCACAAGAAATAACTAAAGACTTATATGGGTAGTATTTTAAAATGTGTTTTTATATTTTTTTAAGATTGTAAGTGATAAAAAATGTATTAAAAATTAAAAAATATTTTGGATAACGTTTTAAATCAACAATAGTTACAATAGTAGCTAAATCAACAACAGTTTAGTTGACAGTAAAACAGAAAAAACAATTACACACTAAGAACAACACCAATAACAAGAGGAATTTACGGCAATCTCCTTTACATATACATGGTGCCACAATTCAATGTATCAACCTCAGATTAATACAATAATGTGTGGTCATTAAGCTAGCTGGAAGTATATTAATTTAAAGAAAAACTTGTATAATATGAGTAATATTACAGGCATTAACTTTTGGGATACTTTCTTTTCGTGGAGTTGGTTACATCCATTACCATGAAAGCCAATTAACATTTTTGGCTTTTAACTTATTACCATTACAATAAAATTTATCGATTGTTTATGAAAAAAAAAATCATAACAAAAGGATTAAGAATATGAGAACTGTAAATGCATACCATATTTATTATTATTCGTGTTCGTAGATAAAGTCACCAAACCAAATACATTATAGTGTAATAGTCCTTCCATTGTGAAAAAAAGTTTTTTTGTTTCTGATTAAATATAACTTTTTATTAGTTATAGTATATAATACATCTAATTTAACTAACAATAAAGTATACTAGATTTTATTTTTTTTATTGACTAAGGAACTTGCAGCCGCTACCAAGAGTGCGCACTGGGTAAACCTCGTCCCTGTGTAATAGCCCGCAAACCACACAGGAGATGTAAATTGCACAGGGCTTATTAACTAAGAAACCCGCAACTGCTACCAAGAGTACGCACTGGGTAAACCCATTCCTGTGTAATAGCCCGCAAACTACACAGGAGATGTAAATTGCACTAGCCAAACCCTGTGCGACAGACTCAACCAAAAAAGTGTCAACAAGAGGAATTTGAATTCGTAATTTCACGATTACATGCTTGCCTATCACATTAACTTGACTACCCCAAGGGGGCAAGGTATACTAAATTTGATTGTACCATCCAACAGTTTAGTTCCCAAAATGAGGAGAGGTTCATTGAAGAAGTGATTAAGAAGAGGGTTGGGATAAATACTTCCCTTGTGATAGCCATTCATTTACAATAGTTAAAATAATGGCTACTACTTACACAAAAATAAAAAAAAAAACCCTTCTTCTTTAACATGAAAAAAAATCAATTGATATACTTTAATCCTAACATGTTGACGTAATTTAATAGCACAAATAACATAAGAATATCTTATTTTGGGTAAAGTTTTTGTTAAAATAGTTAATCAAAGCCGAGTTTGGATTTTATTTCAAAATGTGTTATTGTAATTTTTAGGGCAAACAACCTTGGCGGCCACTCAACTTTTGAAATCGTATACTTATGGCCATTCAACTAACAAAATTGCCCGAACAACCATCCAACTCATAAAAACCAACTACCCGTAGTCATTCTGTTAATTTTCCACATTAAAACCAAACGACAATGATTCCACGAGCCATTCACGTGTTTTTTGAGGGGCAAAAACGTCAATCCACACATATATAAGAGCCCTGTCTTCCTTCTCCGCCATTTCCTAAACATTTTTGTTTATGTTTGTTCTCATGTGATGCAGCAGAAGACTTGCAACATTTTCTTTGGTACCTTGGCATTCTTCTTAGAAGAAGCATGCTATTCAAGATCACCAGTAGGCATGTCCCAACATTAGCGAGAACTGCGGCCCAAACAATTGGATGACCGGCTATGGCCAAACCCAGTATCAAACTCTTTGTAGCAATTGAAAGGATTATATTCTCATGTATTTTTCTTCTGACTTTTCTTGATAGATTCGCTACTTTGGGTATTCTCTGAATGTCATTTGTCATTAGTATCACATGGCCATTACATTGCGAGTGGGGAACCTGATACACCCATTGGGATGCCAACATCAGCAGTAGCTAACGCAGGAGCATAATTGATTCCATCACCAATCATCGCTGTGCTTACTTTGGATATGGGTCCAAAAACTCATGGATAAGAAAAAAAACAACTTGCAAGCTCCCAATTTCCTACACCGAAGACCATAGATAAAGAATATGAGACGGGTCACCAAACGGGTCGTCGGGTCTACAACCAACCCATGAAGAAATTGAACAACGAACTGCAGATTTTAATAAAATTTCTGAACTCCCCAAACTTTTTGATCCCATGGGGAAGAAGAAAATTGTCTCCAAAAGCTCTCAAACTCCTGATCAAAATTCCGTGAAAGCTCGATGCTCAATTGCTGCCCATGAATTGGAAAATCTGAAGGTCAGTAAAAAATTCTCAAGGCCTAATTCTGATGTTGATTCTTCGGATGATGATGTTGGTGTGGAAAGCCCTGATTTCTGGCTATCCCACAGCTCATGCACAAACAAAGGAAACTAGTTCCCTGCTCAAATCAGAAAATGCACGCCAGCTGCTTGGTGAATTGCCTCAGAGACAGACCGTGCAAGCTAACTCATCCACACTTAAAAACACGTGGAATGGTCGCCGTTTGGCCTTTAACGAACAAAACTAACAGAATGACCACGGGTAGTTGGTTTTTATGAGTTGGATGGTTATTCGGCCAATTTTGTTAGTTAAATGGCCATAAGTATACGATTTCAAAAGTTGAGTGACCGCCAAGGTTGTTTGTCCTAATTTTTATGATAACTTCTTACATTTAAAATATATCTTTTACCTCATAACTATTATTTTGAAAAGTACAAAACACGTTTCTTACTTTTTATGACAACTTTTTACATTTAAAATACATATTTTATATTATAATTATTATTTTAAAAAGTACAAAAACGCATTTTGAAATATAATTTATATGAAAATTTTTAAACTCGATTTAAAGATAATTAATCAAGTTTTTTTTTTTACTAGGTTAAAATTTAAAATATATACATTGACATTAGGAAGGGGAAGGGTTGCTTCTGAGTCGATTTAATATGTGCAATTTAGTAGATTTTTTTCTTAATAGAGTTTAAAGTGCGAGCCAAATGTGTAAAGTGTTAAAAATATTTCAAGGATGTAAAATGAAGTTTTTATAATTTTTCATGGGTGAACCATAAATAAACCAAAAAGTGATACTAAAGTTATAATTATTTTGAACTAGGCTTTTCCACTTTTCTAGATTAATATAATTATAATTACTCTCACTCTATATATATATATTTAACCTTCAGTCCAAGAAACTTATTTCATAATAATTACATTCTACTCTCTACCTCTTGCAGAAATTTTTCTAAAAAAAACATTACAGTTCAAAGAATTTCTTCGATTCTAGGTTAATGGCCGTCGATCCAACAAGCAGCACCGGCGGCTCCTCCAAGGACGCCGCTCTCAAGAAGAAGAAAGATGACAAGAACAAAAAGGAGGATGACGATCTTGTATGTTTCAAAATTTTGATAACTTTCTGGGTTCTGCTGGGGAAGATTCTTGATGGGTTTTAGTCATTCGGTTTCAATTTAGCTTAAGAATTTTTTGTTTTGTGAATATGAAATTTGGGGTTTAAAGGCTTCAACTTTATGCTTCGAGTGATGTTCTGATTTTTATTTTTTGTATTTTTTTGATGGGAAGTCGGAAGAGGATATAGCACTGAAGCAGCAGTTGGAGTTGTATGTCGAGAGGGTACAGGATTCCGATCATGGGTTGCAGAAAATTGCCCTTGAGAGCATGAGGTATGCGGGTTTAGAGAATACTTTATGCATACGCAATGATGCTTTTTTGAAATTTACGTCAGAAAGTGAAGTTTCTCTAACTTGTTTGGAGTTTCCTATGATTAATTTCTTCAAAAAAATGGTATCTTTTGAAAGTGTGTTGATGTATTTGTGGAGGGTTTAGCTGGGGGAGGTGGAATTAGGGATTTGGTGGAAAAATTGTATAGATGGGATATACGTGGTGGGTGGTGTTGAGGTGTTGAGAGCGGTGGAATTAGGGATTTCTTGGAGTGGGTACCTATTAACATGATGAGGAATGCAGGAATTGTTTGATTACAAACATTTCTGTAGAATTAAGCTTTTTTTGGAGAGAGCTTGTGGTGGTACTTCTTTGGAATGAAGGGTACATGATCTTGTAAGAACATGTATAAAATGGTGGACGAATGTAATTTGTTTTTGTTATTCAACTCTTGCAAACTAGGACAGTTGCATTGCTTTGATCATGTTGTTACTGTAATTAATACTTTGTCACTATGTATTCTTTTATGCAAGCTTTTGTAACGAGGTCAAAAAGTAAATAAAAATTGTCTTGGTATCGTCTCCTTAAATGTTGTCTACATCTGAGATGAGGAGGAGTGAGAATCTAAGAACAAGAAAACTCAAAACTCATAAATATTGTTTCAGAAGTTCTGAACTTTTGGTTTATGCGGTAGCTCTCCTCTTGCTGCTTGTCTATAGCGTTTAAAATCCTCTTTACCTGAATGGACCTTTTGGGTGAAATTATTTTCCCTCTGTTCCCTGTCGATGGAGATAGGTGTGCTTCTGCTAATTCAGCTATATAGATTTTCTTAAACATGTAATGCTCATTCCTTTTAGGCAAGAAATTCGGAGTGCCACAAGCTCTATGACATCCGTTCCAAAGCCACTGAAGTTCTTGCGTCCTCATTATGGGACACTAAAAGCCTATTATGAGAGCATGGTGGATTCAGATCTTAAGGTGCATAGCACTGTGTTTGTTGGGAATTCTTCTCTTTAATATTTGCAATTCTAAACTCTTAATTGACATTTTCTCCTCTTCCAGAAACTCTTAGCCGATATCCTTTCTGTTTTAGCCTTGACAATGTCTGCTGAAGGAGAAAGGGTACGTACTGTTGCTTTATTTTTTCAATCATAACCAGACCATCTTTGCCTTCTGCTCGAGGCTTTTTGACTAATGTTTGGTGTACGTCAATAGAATCTATCCTCAAAATCAAACAGGGTATAACTGTATCCCTATTGCAATCATCGGGCGTTTCTTGTTTGTTAATTTGTTCTTGTGTCAATTATTGCAGGAGAGCCTGAAGTACAGACTGTTGGGTTCTGATGGTGATATTGGTTCTTGGGGACACGAGTATGTTAGGTAAGCATGTGCATCTGTTTTTGGTGCTATTTACTGTATTCAAAGTGCTTTTTATTTGATTTGATTTTTATGTGATCTTGAGTAATATCTCTTACTCATCTTTCTTATGAAGAGAATTCTGTTTAGAGCTTTCTGATTTATATACATTTGATTGTAATTTCTCACTAGATTGCTTGGAGGACTTGAGCTTTTAGTTTTGTTAATTTTTGGGCTTGTCTCAATGTTATAATGTGTTATTTATTACTGAACTTGTGAGGAAGGAACAGGAGCCTTCAGTTGGTAAAGTATTTGCATTACGTCATATGTGATTTTTTTTTTAATCCAAAAACTAATCCAGAGGGAGAGGGGGAAAAAGAAGAGAACTGTGATACTCATGATATCATGTCTTTGATTTTTGATGAATATTGAGTGTTTGCACCGGCTTTCTCTTTGTCTTTAGTTTTTATTCCATTTGGCATGACTGATTTTGGATTTATAATTCTATTCTCACATTCACATGGTGAAGAATAGGCTACTGTATTATGAAGCTTTATCTTGACATGACAGAGATTAGAATGCTTTATAATTAACATCTTTTTTTATTGCAAGCATATATATCACCAGAGAAAAAAGTGAAGTAAACAAAAATTGTTGATAGGAAATATTCTTGCATTTTTCCATCATGTGATATGATTTTTGCAGTTGATGTTGTTTTTCAATTTTGTTGGCTTTCATTTCTCAAGTAATTAATTTGAGTGGATGATCATTTACTTTTTGTAGGAACCTGGCTGGAGAAATTGCTCAAGAATATGCTAAGCGGCAGGTGAGAGCTTCTATTCTCTTTCTGATATGCAGGGTTTATTCAGTCATTTAATTAATTATCAGAAACTTAGGGTCCGTTTGGACAAGGGTATTTCTATTTGCAAATGGAAAAAGTTGTATGGGAATGTGTGTAGATTTTGGTTGGTATTTTTTGATAGAAAAAGTTTTTTGGAGGGAAAAATAAGAGGGAAATTTTTTTAAAATTATGTGAGAGGAATTTGAGTGGGAAAATTTGAATTCTAAATTTTGAAATAAAAATGTGTTTGGATAGTTTGTTTTTGTTTGAGAATTTTCTTACTTGCAAATGAGATTTTGCTTTCCAAACAAACCCTTAATATATAAGCTGAAATGCATAGAGCACTACTCCCTCTCTATCTTGATCTCTCTCTCAGGAATTGAGTAAGAAATTAATCATCTACCTCAGGCATCTGGCTTAGTCTTCCCCCACCCCCTCCTCCTTCCCCCTTAAGAATGAAAGTTAAAAATAGTCTCTCTAAATAAATTCCTGATATTTAGTTTCTTTTTGAGATTTTTTATGGCCCTAAGGATGGTAATTATACTGTTCAAACAATTTCAGAGTGAAGAGGCCCCGATTGATGATTTAATGGAGCTTGTGCAACAAATCGTAGCATTCCATATGCAGGTAAGATTCTTATGAAGCATTTTTTTTTTAAATAAAAAATTGTTAAATCCTGCAGAATGTATTTGGAGTATGGCCATCATTTCCCTTTAAAAGCTGTTTGATCATATGAAAGTTAACATTGAAAAATGTGTCATCTAAACCCTTTTGTTTTCTTCAATTCTCTAATAACTTTTAATGTTCTTCTTTTCAGCACAATGCTGAACCTGAGGCTGTGGATCTTTTAATGGAGGTAAACAATTTTTATGAATACCAGTTTTGTAACTTAATGTGTTCTCTTCCATTTGTGCCATTCAAACTATTATCTGAAATCTCTGACTTACTCTAGGTTGAAGACCTTGATCTCTTGGTAGAGCATGGTGACAAAACAAATTTTAAGAGGACCTGCTTGTACCTCACAAGTTCAGCTAAGTGAGTTTAAAAGCTTTGTTGAGAGTTTTCTTGTTTTTCTGAAGAATGGTTCTCCCCTTGTATCCAATTTTTGTTGTAAATGGGGTTGGGTGCTGATGATAGTAAAGCGAAACAACAGATCATTAACATTCTAAGCTCTTGAAATATTCATTTTATCTTGCTTTCCCTCCCTCCCTTCCCTCCTCTGATTATGGATGCAAAGTTATGCACTATTGGTCTAATTTGTTGTAGTTGAATTTTACAGATACCTTCCGGGACCTGATGACATTCTAGTTCTGGATATAGCATACATGATTTACATGAAGTTTGAAGAATTTCCTCGAGCACTTCAGATAGCTTTGTACCTCGATAATATGCAGGTTGCTTATCACTAGACACATTTACTTTTTCCCTAGTAGTTAATGATTTTATCTACTGTGAATTATAGATGCAAGTATGTGGGAAACCAAGAATGCCTGATTTTAAGAGTTATAATTTGTCCCAATAGTGTTTTTGTGGATGCTGGTAATATATTGCAAAAATTTTTGCTTTTATCTTAGAATTTTATTTGACTCTGATTTTATTGCGTTGCTGTTTGCAGTATGTGAAGCAGATCTTTACAACATGCAATGACCTTCTGCTGAAGAAGCAATTTTGCTACATTCTTGCTCGACATGTAAGTCCCAATATGTTGAATTCTTTTCTGGAAAAGATTGTTGCATGCATTGCATTTGTAATTTCTGCATCATATCCTCTTTAATTTAAATAAATGCAGCACTATATAAGACAATAATTATACCAAGTCCTCTACTGCTCTGGTGAATGACCTGTTCTACATGCTTCTAGTGTTTGCTGTTGAGATATCATAGAGTTGGCACTGTCGTCTTATTAAATCTTGCTTGCTTGCTTTGGAGTGGATGTAACTCTGAAGCTATTGATTGTTCTGAGTTCATAAACTTCACATTGTCATATTTAATGTTTGCGTTTGAAAACTTCTTACATATTTGTTTCTTTAATAATCTTTTGTTCCATCTATTTGCAGGGCATTACTTTTGAGCTTGATGAAGAGATGTGTGGAGATGATGAAGAGAGGGAGGGACTACAAGAAATCATCAATAATACTAAACTAAGTGAAGGCTATCTTACCCTTGCTCGAGATATAGAGGTCATGGAACCAAAATCTCCTGAAGATATTTACAAGGTTTGTTTTCTTAAAACTTCTCATGTTCTCTTATGCGGTCTCTCTCTCTCTTTCTCTCTCATGCATATATTGTATTCCTATTTTACACAGATTGATTAGATTTTGCATTTTTTCTGTCACTTGTGGGAATTTCTTTTAGGCCATAAGTCTCTTTGATCTAGAATTATGAAGCAGATATTCAAGGGAGACAAAAGAAACCAAATAACCTTTATGCCTTCTTGTCTTCTCTGAATTATTTTCAGTATTGCTAATTATGCCTCATATTATTTTCTAATTTCCATCAATTTTCTTATATTTCATTCTGTACTCAACAGGCTCATTTACTTGATGGTCGGGCCAGTGCTGGGGCAAGTGTTGACTCCGCCCGTCAGAACTTGGCAGCAACTTTTGTGAATGCATTTGTAAATGCTGGCTTTGGTCAGGTAAAAAGATGTTACGTTTGTGTTTGAAATAGATAGTTGCTTGTTTGTGTGCTTGATCTGAGTGCTTCCACGTTGCAGGATAAGTTAATGACAGTTCCAACTGAAGCTTCAAGTGGTAGTTCCTCCACAAACTGGCTTTACAAAAATAAGGATCATGGAAAGACTAGTGCTGCAGCAAGTCTGGTGTGTAGGTTTATTTTTATTGTCATTCTTAAAAGGTTCCGTATCCAGCTGCAGCATAATCGTTTTCTTCCTTGTATGTATTAGGGTATGATTTTGCTTTGGGATGTTGATTCTGGACTCGCTCAAATTGATAAGTACTTCCACAGCACTGAGACACCTGTTATTGCGGGTGCATTGTTAGGAGTTGGGATTGTAAACTGTGGTGTAAAGAATGATTGTGATCCTGTAAGTTTTTTATTCCTCAAAAAACAAAAAACAAACAACAAAAGCTGTCTTCTCAAAAGTACCTATCATCTTACTTCAGAGTATTCATATATTTCTCAACTTCTTGCATGAATTTACCTTCTCAGGCATTGGCACTTCTAGCCGAATATGTTGATAGGGAGGACCCTTCGATTCGAATTGGTGCAATAATGGGTCTAGCACTTGCATATGCTGGTTCTCAGAATGAACAAGTAAGATTTATTTCCTTTTCTGTCCATATAGTGTGTTGACTGTCTTTTAAAATATAGAGGTTATGGACAATAGATCTAGTATTTGAGTAATAGGAAATGCCTGAGTGATTTGGGGTTCGTATGGTGGTATGGGTAGTTTTGTACATGATTTCCATATTATTTATTATCATCTTACTGGCTGCACATGGAATTTGATTGTTTTGGGCCCTTATGCAGATTCGGAGTAAATTAATCCCTATACTTGGAGACACAAAGGCATCCCTCGATGTGATTACATTTACTGCACTCTCATTGGGTGTGGTTTATGTCGGTTCTTGTAATGAAGACATTGCACAGGCAATCATTTTCGCATTAATGGACAGGAGTGAGGCTGAATTAAGTGATCCCCTCACACGACTATTGCCTCTTGGTCTTGGTCTCCTGTACCTTGGGAAGCAGGTAACTTGAGTTTATGTTCTATGCAGCTTGCTTGAAATTGATTGCTGTTGTGTGAATAACCGTGGGAAATTATCTTGCTTATCTATTGCCACGTAAGATATTTGTACATTGGCTACTATGTTGCCATATTAACTGTTCTGGTATGTTTGTCATTAACAGGAAAGTGTGGAGGCTACTGCTGAGGTTTCAAAGACCTTCAATGAGAAAATCCGAAAGCATTGTGACATGACACTGCTTTCTTGTGCCTATGCTGGAACCGGAAATGTACTCAAGGTTTGAAACAAACCCAATTATTTTTGAAGGCTACTATAGTGGTTACTTATTATATGATGATTTAATTGCTTATTGTCTCTTTGGTATAGGTCCAACACTTCCTTGGTCAATGTGCACAACATCTTGAGAAGGGTGAAACCTTCCAGGGTCCAGCTGTTCTTGGAATAGCTATGGTAGCAATGGCTGAAGAGCTTGGCCTGGAAATGGCTATTCGCTCATTGGAGCATCTTTTACAATATGGTGAGCAGAATATTAGGAAGGCAGTTCCTCTGGCTTTGGGTCTCCTCTGTATATCAAATCCAAAGGTACTTGCATCATGTTGATGTGTTGGTCTTAGTATTATAGAAGATCTGGGGTTGGCCGAAATTGAATGACTAGGATGCCTCTTCTTTATTTTTCTATCTATGCCCAGCTAACTTCTGTTCTCTTCCTGCTCTAGGTCAATGTTATGGACACATTAAGCAGACTCAGTCATGATTCTGATACAGAAGTTGCAATGGTAACATATATGAATTTTATTTTGTTTAAGCATATTGAGAGTTCACCTTACCACCAAATATGAATGGAAACCTTAGAACTCTTTGTTTGATCTATTCAGGCTGCCATCATCTCTTTGGGCTTGATAGGTGCTGGAACCAACAATGCTAGAATAGCTGGCATGCTTCGCAATTTGTCAAGTTATTACTACAAAGAAGCCAGCCTTCTCTTCTGTGTAAGTGTCATTTTTTCCCCTGATGCATGCTGATTAGCATTTAACAGGGAATATTGAACAAATGTAATGACTTTTTGACTAATTGGCAGGTGCGGATTGCACAAGGTCTTGTTCATTTGGGTAAGGGTTTGTTGACACTTTCTCCGTACCATTCTGAACGGTTCTTGTTGTCCCCGTAAGTCTCTTTGCTCTTTCAGGGGAAAATAGTTCTGAAGTTTTTCTGCTTCTCAATTCTTCTTTATGATTTGACCACTTTGCATTTTCTAGGACTGCGCTGGCTGGACTGGTGACTTTATTGCATGCATGTCTTGATATGAAAGCTATCATTCTGGGGAAGTACCATTACGTTCTGTACTTCCTTGTTTTGGCTATGCAGGTACTCTAAGGATTTAGCTTATATATTTTCCCTTCTTTTTGGTGGTTTGATGGTGGTAGCACGTTTTCCATTTATTTTAGTGAGTCCTGTATATTTACATCCTTCGTTCCTTTTTGTCTTTTGTAACTGCAGCCGCGGATGTTATTGACTGTTGATGAAAACCTTAAACCTCTACCCGTACCTGTCCGTGTGGGACAAGCTGTAGATGTTGTTGGTCAGGCAGGCAGACCGAAAACCATCACTGGTTTCCAGACCCACACAACCCCTGTCCTCCTTTCTGCCGGGGATAGAGCAGAACTCGCAACAGAAAAGTAAGCAGCAGTCTGCTCTCATATTCACATTTTGCCTGTGATATCTAGTTGCTAGTGCTAATCCTCAATGTGTTGATGCAGATACATTCCTCTGTCTCCCATTCTTGAGGGCTTTGTCATCTTAAAAGAGAACCCTGAGTATAGAGAGGATCAATAGTTGATCAAACAGGGGCATTTCCTGCAACTTCATGATTTAAAAATGGCATCTTGATGTCCTGCACTGAGTGTTCGAGGAACCAAAGTCTTGGAAAGTGAGGGTTCAGGGATAGATTGAGGTTTTTTGACATTAACAGTTGCCATCTCCTCTGCTTCTCCCTCCTTGACCCTCCCTGCTACTGCTCCAAGTTCTGATTTCAACTAACCTCATTTGGGAGCATTGTATTGGGATTGACCTTTCTATCAGTCAATTTTTGTTGGACAGTAGTACAAAGTTATTTATGTTACGAATTTCAATTGTAATATTTTTTTTTCCAATATTACATTGATATACTACATAATTTTCGGCCATTTTAATTTTTCCCAAGAAGCTAGAATCAAAATTCCTATGAATAGTTTTTTCTCCAATATGTTGCGTGATAATAAAATTTAGATCATTGATAAAAAGGCATATCCATCCCAAATCACGAGAAGGCCTAGGGAAGTTACTTCATTCCAATCTCCACTTAAATTTGGTTTTATGAAAATTTGTTTGAGAATATTCATTTAGCTAAATTCAAACACAATTGTTAAAATTTATAATGTTATCAAATCAAAGTTAAATATTATAGTGTAGATGTCTCCTTCACAATGCTCCCATGAGTCTCTTTTCTTTTTGTCCCTCCTAATCTTATTGTTAAATTATTATTCATGAGTCATTTTTTGGCTCTTTCTTTCTATCAACTTCCCTCTTTTTATCGATATTCCACTATTATATATTTATATGTGGGTGGTTTAATTGAATTTTTTAATGACAACCCACATGCAAATTTTTTTTTCTTGTGGAATTTTCTCTCTTGGAGTTTTATCCCTTCCAAAAAAGTGGGACTTCTTTCTTATTTTGAAGCATGAAGGGTTTTTATTTTCTTTCATTTGGATTTTTTTTTCTTGTTTGATTGGTGCAAAGATGGTGCCCCAATGGTTTTTTTTTTTCTTTCAAAAAATAATTCACTAACAAAGGTTGAGCAGTCATGTAAATATTCTAAAATAATACGAAATTATAAACAAAAAAATTTAACTTATACTGGAATGGAATTGGTTTAGAATTGGATATATTTGGGTGGATTTTAGTTTAAATTTTAAATAATTCTAAGATATTATTATATTTTAAAAGAGTTTGAATTATAAAAAAAAAATCATAAAATTTAACCAAATTTGATAAGGAATTTTTTTTTTCTAATTTCAAGAGAGTAACCAAACATTCCTTTAAGAAAAATCACTCATTTAAGATTCTGAAATTTCACAGGGGCCTAAATTGAAAACATCGAAAACTTATGGCAACAGGACTTGGAAAAAAATTTTAAATTGTAACGCTGAGGCAAAAATTAATGCAGCAATAAAACCAAGCAGTGGTAGTACGTTGTGCTTTAATTGTTGAACTAGGGTTTATGCTTCCTCTTTCTCACTATTTGGGTTTATCATAGCTCCCTCTCTCCCCGATTATCACTTTTACGCACAACGATGAAGGTGAAAGTGATATCGCGTTCTACGGATGAGTTCACTCGGGAACGAAGCCAAGACCTCCAGGTATTGAAACACTTTTCTCCCTTCCTCCATCTACATGGCGTCGTTTTAGTTGCTCCTTAATCCCTAACTGTAATGTTTGTGAAAATTGGATTTGATCAGAGAGTTTTTCGCAATTTTGATCCTAATCTGCGAAGCCAAGAAAAAGCTGTTGAATATGTCCGAGCCCTTAATGCGGCTAAGCTTGAAAAGGTAAGTGCTGAAAATTTTGTTTTTCCCAGTTTCAAAATCGAATCTTTTTAGAGTTAATTATTAAGTATTTTTGGGGTGTCTGTTTCAGATATTTGCTAGGCCGTTTATTGGAGCAATGGATGGTCATATTGATGCTGTCTCATGTATGGCAAAAAACCCGAATGACTTGAAAGGGATTTTTTCGGGTTCTATGGATGGAGGTATAGTTTTTTAAGTGTCTTTTGGCAACCCTTTTTTTCATTTGTTGAAACAATTTAACTTGTGAAATCTAATAGTGAAAGGGAGAATGGATGTGATTTTGGGGTTAGCCATACTTTTCAAGATGAGTACTTGTGCTTAATTGATTCAGCTTTCTGACTGCTGAATAAGTTGAGTTCAGAGTTGTTGCAGTGCTCTTGAGCTTGTGTGATTTTGTGTGTGTGTGCGTGCTTTTTTTCTTTTAATAAATTGATATTGAATGGGTTCTTTCTGTTGTATTGCAGATATTCGCCTCTGGGATTTAGCTACGAGGTAACATTTATTACTCACTTGAGTTGTTTCTGTTACATAAACTTGTCCCAAGTTTTAATCAAATGTGTGCTTCTTGACATCTTTCTTTGGAAAAATAGACGAACAGTTTGTCAGTTTTCTGGACACCAAGGTGCAGTACGGGGTTTAACAGTGTCTACAGATGGTAGTGTTCTGGTCTCATGTGGAACTGATTGCAGGTAAGAGAGCGTCCTTTGTGTACATCGTATTTGAGTCAGGTTGATGGATTAACATTTGTCTCTCACTTAAACCTTTCTTCAGTGTGCGGCTCTGGAAAGTGCCTATTGCTACTGTTGCAGAGTCAGATGAAATGTCTCGTGACTCAGCCGATGTCAGTACTTCTGGATTATCAAATTCATTGTGCCTTCACAATAGTTGATTTTGTTCTATTGGTTTTAACAAGTTAAAATTTTAATTTGCAGCCTTCAGCAGTTTATGTATGGAAGAATGCATTCTGGTAAGGTCTTCTGTGTTATTAGTTGAATTCATTTTGCTGTGATTGTTTTTTACTTCTTTCATCACGTTGATGATCTACCTGCTCTTTGTTGTAATTACTACTGTAACAGGGCCGTGGATCATAAATGGGATGATAACCGCTTTGCCACTGCTGGTGCACAGCTTGATATATGGGACCATAACAGGTTGATGTGAAATTCTTTCTTCCCCCACCCTCCACAATATTAACTGAATCCTTAGACAACCTAAGCCTTCTACTTGTATCTGTTCAAACAGATCCCAGCCAGTGAACACTTATGGGTGGGGAAATGAAACAGTGGTATCAGTTCGGTTTAATCCTGGAGAACCTGATATATTGGCGACATCAGGGAGGTATGCACTTGAATTATCCTGAAGCTTGCTTTTCTATAGGTTTGTTTTAGTTTGTTATTAATTATTCTTTTAGATTCATACGTTGGATTTATCTTTCCTTTCATTCAACTTTTGTTTTTAAGGTTTTTAAACAAGATATAGCCATAATTTTGTGTTCTTTGCAGTTCCTGCTTCTTCCCTTCTAATCTAATTGGTCAATAGAAGCTTTTTCTCCATGCTGTGTGGTACTTATTTATAATGTTGTCTTTATAATTGAATTGTGCTAGGAGCCTGCTAAGTTTTGAGGTTCTATTCCTAATCACTTACAAAGTTATCTATTTCAATGAAAGTAACCTTAAATGTTGATGTAGTGTTCATGTAACATCTTTGCTCATGTATGTCAGTCATTTTCTTTCATTGATAAAATTCTAACTGGTTGTATGATTTGTTGGCATCTTATTGCATTTATATTTCTGAAATTGATGCATATCATGCTAGTTTGGACCTTCAACTGCACCTCTACTCTGTTTGGCCTTTAATCATTTTTTTGCACTTGCAGTGACCGTAGCATAACAATATACGATCTACGGTTGTCATCTCCGGCAAGAAAAATTATCATGAGGGTAATTGTCCTTATATCTAAAGTACTAAATCTGAGGTCTATGAGTACAAAGAATTACCTTCTAGCTTTGGCTGTTGTGAATTCTATCTACACAGTAAATGTTTATGGTCTCACCCACGCCAACTCCTCATTCAAAGTTCTTCTTCGTCTCTGCTATTTTTTTTTTATTTTTAAACTTGGATGTAGCCACTTCTTTCGGAGGCTAATTAGTTGATTTTTTCTGTTGTCGCAGACAAAAACAAATTCCATATCGTGGAATCCAATGGAGCCAATGAATTTTACAGCTGTAAGGACAAGAAGTTAAACTGATTCTTTTCTTTTCACCTTCCCTATTTAACTTTATAGGACAAATACAAATCATTTGACCACAGATTTCTCTATGGTTTTTTGATATCTCTGTTCACTCTAGGTTTCTGTTTGACTGTGTGGGGCCTATATTTAAATGTTGGTACTCTCTGATGTTTGTACTATGAATCAAATCAAGTAAAACTTGCTGATTTTTGGAATCTCAAAGCTTTGTTAATAATTGTTGGTGATGCTTTTTAACTAATTAAATTCTTGATATCTCTGTGAGCGTAATTATTTTGATCTCAGTTGATCATGCTGATTTTTGAGTATAGTTACATGCTACTCAGTTATCCAACCCTTTTTGCAATTTTTTCTTATTCATTTGACTTCTAATGTTGGTTTAGGCAAATGAAGATTGTAATTGTTACAGCTATGACATGAGAAAATTGGATGAGGCCAAGTGTGTGCATCAAGATCATGTTTCTTCAGTGTAAGATTAGTGTTTGTGATTCTAGATTGTGACATTTGTTCATCCCATTACCTACCATTGGACTGATGTTTTACTGCCTAACTCTTGTGTAGTATGGATATTGATTACTCACCAACTGGCCGGGAATTCGTAACTGGATCTTATGATAGAACTGTAAGTTAGTTATTGATCAAGTTTTATCCTGCACCTTAACCACGATATTGTTGTGACTTGGATCAAGGGCTGATAAAAACTATGTTTTACTCTGTAGGTGAGGATATTTCAGTATAATGGCGGCCATAGCAGGGAAATCTATCATACTAAAAGAATGCAAAGGTTATCTTTAAGAACTTCAGAGTTGAAATTCTTTAGTTGGAAATTCCCTTTTTTGGTCCATTTTTTGTACTACTAATGAAGTTTGAAGTTAATATGCATTTTATTGTTTGTTTATTGGAATTAGATTATGATTAGTATCATATGGTAGTGTAGTAGGTACTGACTTCAACCTGCCTATGATGTAGGGTATTCTGTGTCAAGTTCAGTTGTGATGCAAGCTATGTCATTTCAGGGAGTGATGACACCAACCTTCGACTTTGGAAAGCAAAGGCATCCGAGCAATTGGGAGTTGTAAGACTTTCTTCCTTTTCAGAAGCTTTTGGGTCAATCATTCCATTTCTTGAAAGATGTGCATTATGTTGATGAACTTAGCTGGTTGATCATTATCATCTTTCACAAAGTGGAGTATTTGAGTGTTTTCGTTCAGGATATTCATTATTTTATGTCTGAGACTTGTTGCTTGATCATTCTTGTTTCCTCTAATATTGCAACAAAAGCTTAACGAAGTTTAAAATAAAAAACATTGGAAGAATGCCGGTAATTTACTTGCATTCACTTGAAGTTTGATTCCCCCAAGATAAGGTAACTGTGAAGTTTTCTCATGAGGCCCACTTCTTTTTCTGGATTGATAAACATTTTACTATAGCTTGCCTGAGTGTCAGATTGTTTTGTGTCACTTTCTGACAAAGAGATAAGAAACAGAGAGAGTGGGTTGGGTGATAGTCTCGAATTGCTGAACAGAAAGTTTATGGGACAGAATATTTGGCTTGCCAATTGCCATCCGTTCTTTGCAAAGCAGAATTATTTGGAACATATTGCATAATGACCAATATGCTGATAATATTGTTTCATATTTTGCAGCTTTTACCAAGGGAACGGAAAAAGCATGAATATCTGGAGTCTGTTAAGAATCGTTATAAGCACCTTCCTGAAGTTAAACGTATTGTCAGGTATGTCGAATAATGATGCTAGAAGTGGATGACTTCATTGACACCTGAATGATTCAAAATTGTAAAATTCTCTTCTTGATCATTCTGATGGTTTTCATCATTTTGCACATTCCCGTATTCTAAAGTAACTAGTTGTTTGGAATTGGAAGTGTCAGTGGTTATAGCATTTTTATCTGTTCTTTGAGAAACTCAAAACCCCAATGCCAGAAGAGAGGAAGCTGATCCAACACAGTGAAACGCATATTGTTATTTGCCTGCCTGTCATTATTAGAAAATGATGCACCTGAATCAAAATGTCTGCATTTTGTTTGTACTTAGCCTGACATTTCTTTCTCTGACTTAAATCTTCTCAGTATAGCGACGTCGAAAAGCAGATGATTAGAATTCATCCTTCATGTTTATGATTTTTCAGGCACAGACACTTACCTAAACCAATATACAAGGCAGCCTCTCTCAGACGTGTAATGGCTGATGCTGAAAGAAGGAAAGAGGACAGGAGGAGAGCTCACAGTGCGCCAGGGAGCAGGCCCAAAGAAGCCTTCCGCAAGAAGAAAATTATTCAAGAACTGGAGTGAGCTCTTCTTAAACAGCATCTTGGATCTGGCGCTTGTGCATATGCAGCATATCCTTTACAAATATTTATGAGAAGGCCTGAATTTGTCCCTGCCCAGTTGAATACCGTAGCCCTTGGAAGAGATTCATGTTTGTACCGCAATTTTGTTTGCCTGTAGGACAACTTAATATTAAATTTTTTGGGGTTTCTATTGTAAAATTAGTCTTCTGGTCCTTTTGTATGAATAAGTTCATGCAAATTTATTATTTTAATGAAAGCTAACTAGTTGAAACTTGATGGCACCTCTTATTCTTCCTCCATCCCAGGAGCTACACACATATACCTAAAAAGAACAAAAAGAAAAATCCATTTGGAAAGCAACCATGAGAAATAATTTATATAATCGATTCTATTTAATGAAATAAAAGTTTTATTGTATTTGGAAAGCTAAACATCAAGAAAAAAATATTGTTAATAATGGCATGTGAAAAAGAGAAAGAGATGATCAATGTGTATTTCTAATTTGAAATTAACAAATTTATTTGGTGTTATTAATGAGAAGGTGAGAAATTGATTTTTTTTTCAGAGATAAAAATCATTTATTAGTGAGGAGGTGAGGAGGTGAGGAATCAAATTTATATGATAATTAAAAAAAAAAAGAAAAAACCTTTCTTTCCTCATTCTCCCTTCCCTTCCTTTTCTATCCAATTCTCTCAAAGTCTTATTTCACTTTTATGTAAGGACTGTGAAAAGCAACAAAAATAACAAAAATAGCTGAAATTGCTACATGTTTGACAAGAATAATTAAATTTATTTGTGAAGATAAAAATTAAAATCTTACTATATTTTGAAAGTTGAATTATAAAGAAACAAGGGTTCTGTCTATTTTCTAATTTGAGAAGTGTGGATTTTTAAAATTGAGAAATTTTCTAAATTTGGAAAAGTATGATTTTCGAAAATGAAAATCTTATGATATGTTAAAACGTATTTTAATACCCGAAAGTTAGACAGACCAAGTCTTATGCAAGAATTATATTATTCATAATTTTTATGCCAAGATGATATAAAAAATAAATTACAAGGGAAAATATCTTTTTGCCAAATTTAACATTTCAAACTAAGTCAAATTGAAAACAAATTGGAGAAAGTTAATTTTACACAATTCAAAACCTTTTTCTTTGAAAAAAAACTATGGCCAGATAAACAGTGACTGTGGGCGATTCTTGATACGATAAAAGTGCAATTGAGGTTTTTTTTGGAATAGTTTTATGTCCCTATTAATTAGGGACTCAGTTATTATTGATTAGGGTTTTGTCTTTTATTTTTGAGATATTTGTGTACTAACTTGGAAATAGGGGTAATCGATATACAAGACAGCGTCAAGAATGTTTATGATCAGTGTCTCCATTCAATTTCTTTTGTTGTATGCAGCTTGCGATATTCATATAGATGCCAACAAGTTAGGATGTAAAGTATTGTTTGTTTAACTATGTTGTTCCTTTGATCCATTCTGTGTATCTGTTAGACTTTTGCAAGTTCTAAAACTTTCATTAACAATGTGCAATGCTATAATATAATATTGTTATCAATCAATATAATCAATATAATGATTGTTTATTTGGTTAAAACAAAAAAAACCCTTTTTCTTTTATTTTAAAAATTTTATATCCAACTTTAGAAAAATAAAATACTGTAATTGACTGTGGATTGACAATTTTATGACTGCAGCCAAACTGTCCCTTAGGTAGGGTTTAACAAGAACTAAACCCTCTTGGCCTATCCCACCACAGCTCGCTGCATTTCTTTCACTTCAGCACTATCACTCCCACTAAAACCCACCCAAAAAAGGAACGAGAAATGGCCGTCGCTGCCGCTTCTGCCGCTGCCAGATCCATTTTCCGTTCAGCACCCGTCCGTGGCGCGGCCTCCCGGCTTGCCTCCGCTTCCAAGCCCAGTCGGTCCCCCTTCTCCTCCACTTCAAGAATCACGCTCTCCAATCGCGTCTTTAGGTGCTATTACGTGTATTTTTATGTGTGTTTTTGTCGAGGATTTGAATGGGAAAAATCAATCTTTATCCGGGTTAGTGTAACAATTGAGCGTATTGGTTGATTAATTGAAGGTATCCGGTGGAAATGAGTGCGTGTTTAGAGACAATTCAGCCGTACCACACCGCCACCGCGTCGGCTTTGATGACATCGCTTCTCACTGTCTCTCGATGCGGTTACGGTTGGCTTCCTGATGGTAATTTCTTTTTTATCCGTCTCCTTGATTTGTCTTTTACTTTCTTCCGCTTTTTATTAAATGCCAAAAAATTAGTTAATTCTGTGAATATTCTGTTATGTCTTGGTTTATTTTTTCCCCTTTCTTTATTACGTTGATTTTGAGATGTTATTTGTTGTTGATAAGTGAAATGAGACACATCAGTGTGAATGACTAAATTTTTCTGCATTGGAAGATATGAGTAATATTTAAATGGATGGCACTGAATTTGGAAGATATGAGTAATGTTGTGTTTTCCTTATATGGAGAAGGATGAATTGGAGGGGTAGGGGTTAAGTACAAGACAGTAGAAACTCCCATATTGAGGGGTGTTGCGTTCTAATCAGATAGTTTTGGCTGTCAGTTTTATACTTGCTGACTTTTGTCTTCTGCATTGCATGGATAAATCAATTAAAAAGTCTAGAAAATTGTTTCAGTTTAGCAATTCTCAACAGCTTTTAAGAGAACTTTTTTAAGATAATTTTTTTAAGTGTAGTTATCGCACTCTTCATTCAGGTTCTTCCTGAATTTTCCACCATCAGAATTCTCTACTCTGTACCTGAACTCCATTCCATTGGGGTGTCCTGTTGCTTTTGCGGACTAGAATCGTTTCTTGTTTCATCTTACGCTTCAGCTTCTTCTGTATACCTATTCTTTTTACCCATGAGCGCTGTTTTTTAAAAGACATTTTCCAGCTCCTAATTGGATTTTATATTTCCTGCAGTTCAGTTATTACCAAATAGGTTTCCTAACCAATGGATTTTCCTTCTTGATTTAGGTATCTAGCAACATCTTCTAGGAACATCCTTTGACGTCCTTTTCCTTCATTTCTGTTTCTGGTAAGTTAGTTTGTTATTGGATGTCAAATTAAATCTCTTGGATGTAATTTGAACTTGTGTTATGCATACACCCTATGGAATTTTAGGATCTCATGTTGTTAAAGTCACACGGAACACTAATTTAAGGTCTTAGCAATCACCCCAGTTTAGGAATTTCAAAGAGCGCGAGACCTTATAATGGATATGGTTGATTCCATAAACTGTTTATTGTCTTGTAGAATGATACTCAATCAATAGTCGCCACTCCCACTCAAACCCTTGTGTTGCATGCTGGGTTAGTTGGTTTTGGCTTTACCCTAATTTATTTAACAAAGAAGTGCATGCTTCATTGTTTGCTGTTGTAGGCTATGATGAGACTAGATGAAGATGGAGAAGCAAAGAGGATGACTTGGATTTGTTTACCTCTCAAAAAGCATCATTTTGAATTACTCCTAGTAGAAAACATTGGTTCTAATATTTTAGACCTTTAGGCTTCCTTTCTGGGAATGAAATACCATGAATTTTCTGGGGGTATAAATTGATCATTTTCATTGATGCTAGTTTGTGCAATTTATTGAAATGAATGATTGCCTATTCATGCAATGTTACTTCAGTCTGAATCTGATGTTCATTTACAACATTTTCTGTTGATCTATTTTGCCAATCATTTTTACTTCTATTGATGCTTCAACATCTATAATTTGTTTCCCTTTCTGTGTTCTGTGGAGGTTGCTGCTGCTTTTGAAGTAATTAATAGTTTCAATATTGATTGATGTGAGCAAATCTTAGTGAAAATCAATATGTGCTGGAACTTACCTAGTAATTTTATTCAACCAGCTTGCAATGATGATGTGTGATGAATATATGGAGGGAGCAAGCAAAATGTAATGAACAATTCCCAACATTTTCATTCAATGGCATTAGGATAAAGAGATTTCAAAGAGCTGCTGAAGACACTTTGGTGTCACTCCTTCAAAACTTGCATTTCTAGTCTCTTTTCTTTACTTTTGACTTTCAGATAGACCTCCGAGCCTCTGTTTATAGATGCTGAAAAGTGACTTAAATTCAAAAAATGTCAACAGTTCAGTTGTCTTGCTTGATTGTTCCATGATTTCTATAATAAGGTCACCAAGGCAACCTACTGATATTTGTTTCCAACCAGCTTGCAATGATGATGTATGATCAGTGTTCTTCTGTCCTCCGAGGCAGTCATGAAAAGGTTCTTCATTGGGTGCTTGAGTGAATCACCTTAATGTGCCTGGCCAGCTATATATACCATCAATATAGCATTTCTTTCCCTCTGCTTCTTCTAGCCTTATCCCCATTTAAAAATGCATTGTCGATAAAAGGAGTAAATGGTTGTTTGCTTTTCTTTGTATTTGAGGATGCTGTCCCTAATGTACATTTCTTATTAATCTATCAAAGGAATTAGGAGTTAAATAATATTCCTCTTTGTGGTTAATTACAATAAGTTTGTACTGATTGATCCATATGATGAAATGGGGAATGCTGTTTGGCTTTGGTTTGCTTGATAGATTTATTCCTCCTCCTCTTTACATTTCTGGACGGCTTTTAAATATGGTATGCTATTTTGCTATAACAACTCGGTGCATCTTTCCATTTTTCAGTCTTGGGCCCAAGTTAAATCTGTGCACCGTCTTTAAGCTCTTAATAACAGTACAATACTTTATCCGGTGAAAGTAGAGAACATCACTAAGAAATATGCATATACAAATAGGTTCCACTAAGTTGTCTATGCCTTTCCCGAAATTAGGGCTTCTGTCTCACTCCCATTTTAATCATTTCAGATAACTAGGAAGATTTGGTGCTTTGGCTGAAACCAAGACCTGGAGGGATCATGTGGCAAGCTTTAGGATTAACTTTTTGCTCTTGATTGTAGTTTTTAACTGTTTCTAATTGCCTTGGTTTTACTCTGAACACTTGTTATACCTCTATAAATGCTAACTGGTTTTCTGTAAATCTTGGATATATAAACAGCACATTGTGAAATGATTTGGATCTTAGATAAAGGAGACACTTTAATACGTTGCATCACTCACACAATTTGGCTTAGATTTGCTCCTTTTAAAGTGTCTGTAAGAAAATCTGTTACGACTATCGAGCCAACTCTAAGACGGTCTTCCCCTCCCTTTAAATCATGGTTTAAATACAAGTTGAAGTTGACGCGAGGGTGGTCTCACTCTCGAGTTGAAATCAGTTCAGACTTTATAGTACTGACTGCCACCCATTTGCTCCCCTCCTTTTCATTGCAGGTTCGTGATCTGGAGGATTCCTGGGTCACTTTGAATGAAGCTAACATCTCTGTGCGGACTACTTTCCACCACCACCACCACCACCCCTACCCCTTTTCACGCTTATCCGGTCTGCCAAGTATTCGATATTTTTTCTTGTTAATGACCCCGACACCCAAGTCTGTGAATTGTTATAGGCTGATGGTAGCGGAGCCTGACTTGGCATTTAATCATACTGAATTAAATGAGAAAAGGAACTTTACAAAGAAACTCTTGAGCTTTTACCTCATATGAACATAATTCATCGCAGGGTTAGAAAAGATGAAACTAATAGACAAGCCCTTAGGTAGTTATATTTTAGGCCTATGTTCAGCAAATGAAGAACCAACAACCGAGACATTGATAACGAGAAATTTAAGCTGCGTACAACATTTAGATGGGAAATATAGATCTTAACTAGATAAGAATAGTTTGGAGTTAGTAACTGATAAGTTTGATATTCTGGCAATTCGGCATCAGGTCCTAATTCTTACATGCTACGCCATGACAAAGGCACGGCTTGGAGAGAAAACTTGTTAGCATTACTCATATGAACACATTGATTATTCATACATATAAACTTGGATTAACAAAGTTTCACTTGTTTTTACCGCTGACTATGGTCTGTTTAAACTTGGATTAACCGAGGCTAAGATTGTGCGAGTCACGTACTGAACTCAATCTCACAAGTTCCAAGGACATTAGGCAGTTGGGCTATAGTAATAAGCAGATCCAACAAAAACTGTCCTAATCCGGCACTATTCTAAACCCCAAGCAGTAAGCAGCGTTTCGGATTTGGAGTGCATGATATGGTGCATAACAAGGTGTAAGCATAAAGTGTAATCTCTTTACTTCTTGAATCAAAACTAAGTACTGGTTACACATGAAGGCATGCTATTTCTTTTCCGAAAAATTTTACTCGTAAGGGAAAAATTACAAACATTTTTGAATTTGCAAAACATACCATAATTCATCCCGGATCATAATTCACATTTGATAGAAGAGAAAAACCTCCTAGCTGCCTCAACAAATTCACTTACAAGAGAAACAGCTCACTCTTCCACAACATTTACCAATTCATATTCAACCAGAGAGAGATTGTTATCTTCCTTCACCATGAAGTTAGCCAGTTCAGTAACCTCAACACGACCCCATTTGTCAACTGCAAGCCTCATGGAACCCTTGAACATGTCGATCTTTGCATTACGAAGTATTACAGTTGTGCCTGGCTCCATTACATCAACTGTAACAAGAAAGGGAGAGACTGAGGAGCCATCAATAGGCAGAAGCACAAAAGAAATAGCAAGACTAGTATGCCCTTGCATATAAAAAATTAATTGTCCTTAGATCTCCAATCCTATTCTGACGTGGAAGTAGAAGTTCAAAACCCAACATAGATAAGACCTTGTGGCTTTAGATTCACTCTGTAGATCTTGGTAAAAACAGAATATTGTTAAGAAAGTAGAACAGGTCATATAGTCAAGATCTGGAAAGCAGCCACCTAGCTGGACTCATTAATGTATACAAAATTTTAGTATCTAGAAACAGGAAAAGTACAGTACATCTGAAAAATCAATGCATCTACATTTGTTAATTCCTTTTTACCAGGGAATTTAAACCCACATTATGAGATGAGTATCGTCATATATTAGCATGTCCACTTTGGCTCTTGCTTTCTAAGTGAGAGCTCTAGCAACTTATGACTGTCACAAGGCTTTGTGCAAATATCAGAATTTCTTTAGTGGGAAGAGATAAAGATTCAAGAAAATCACAGGAAGAGTTATAGAACCATGAGTATCCTATGTCCAGCACTTAATGAGCAAATTACATAAACTCTGAACATATAAACATTTACATTTAACCTAGGATGGTGGAACCTAGATGAATTTTAAACCAAAAGATCCTCTCAAAAAGAGGTAAAGCTAAAGAGAAGAAAAAGACAAAAAGATGCACAAGCACAATAATTTTGACTGATTCATATCTGTGCCTAGAAAAGCTAACCACATTCACTCCTAATTTGAACCACCAAAATAGACAGTGGAACAGTTGACTTGCTGTTTTGAATGACTCCCATCACACTTTTACTGGAGATCTCGATCAGATGCTTCATTTCCCAAATTTACAACTGCTGATACACAAACAAGAGTTCCGCACCAAAAGTTCCAACATTAACTCTTGCATTTATATTTCCCCATTGTAATCATGAATTTCATTTCATGTTTGCTCATCATACCAACTAGACTGTGAGCAAAGTCTTTCAATGACAAAGCCAAAATTCATATATCAAAATGCCCGACAGTATTCATAGTAACCTCACATGCTAAAGAACTTCAAAATAAATAAATAAAGCATGCAGGCCCAATTTCACATTTCTAATTATAAAATTCAATCAAATGATAATCTTTATGCGGTCAGCATACCATAAACACGTTCGACCAAGTTTCTGTTTTTATTTCCAATTCTTTTAGCCTAGTCTCTAAAACCTTTTTAAAAAGTTTTCCGGCATCAAAAAAGCCCATAGAGTTAACCCAATTCCCAAACTCAGTTTTCCAGTTCATAAGTCTTCTTTTTCATCAAAAACCCAAACAAGAAAAATTAATATAGACAAACCTATACCTTGCTCATTACGGGCAGTAAATAAAATGGTGCCGGTCTCGTCACCGACAAGACATTCCGCAATTCGTGGCCTAGGGCGAGAATTGAGCGGCACCGCCGTTCTTCCGCCGCCTCTGACATTCGGTCCCTTGTTCACGACGGTCTTGGAACTCACCACGTTCACGATCAAAGTGTGTCCATTGGTCCCTGGCTTAAGGTCATCCACCTTCACAAACACCGGCTTCCTCTTCGCCGCTGCAGCCTCTGTCGTCGTCGCTGTTGGCGCTGTGGAATTAGGTGTCGCTGCCGTAGACATAATGTTAAACAATAAAACCTTAACCCTAATTTTGGCAGAATTGTTATTTATGGCGATTGAACTGAATGAGTAAAAAGGAAAAAATAAATAATAAATAATCCAGGGTTTTGGTGGGCCACCAACAGGAAAAAAATGAAATTATAGTCCTTGAAACTTTATAGAATTTGTTTTTCCACCTTTAGGTTTAAAATTGTACGAAATGATCCTCAAGACTCTTTTGCTCCCATGGGAAAAAAAAAAAATCTTTTTAGAAGCTCTAGTTTCCCAATCGTAAGTACAACTTTAATAATTGATCAATTTACACTAGAAATGGACAAAGACATAATTTTATCTCTTTCTAGTACAAGGTTAATTTGATCAATTTTACATGTGACTAAAAGATCATGATTTCAAGTCGCGAAAATAGTCTCTTATAAAAATATAAAATAAAGTTACGTATATCAAATTTTAATGGTTTAACTCTTCTCTATACCTCACACATGTTAGAACAACTGTACATTGGGTTGGCCTCTAATAAATAAAATTATAATTTTATACAAAACTTTTATGCATTGAACTGCCTTTACGAGGTTAATTTAAAAAATCATGATTTTTAGAGTGTTAAAACTTCATGGGGTTTAATCCTCTATAAAGAAATTAATATATAGATTTTTTTTTTCCTTTTTTCAGATTGAAAAATGTTTTTTCCGCAGAATTTACTAACTAATTTATGTGTCATAATGTGATTCACTGGTATGATCTGAATTCTATTGAAAATGAACATATTTCCAGCAAATAATTTTTTTATGATAATTGGAAAGAGAGGACAAAAATAAAAATAAAAATAAAAAAGAAAGAAAGAAAAGATAGGAAAAAGAATGTAAGGACCAAAATCATGTCCCTAGATAGCCATAAATATAATTGCGTTTTGGAATAGCATATAATTAATAATTAAATTTCCTTTGCAGATTAATATGTCATAAACACAAGCAGATAACTTTGTAATAGTAGTGAACCCGAATTCAAGTTTTTCACCAGTCTTTTTTTTTTTTGGGGGACCAAATGGATCAACTATACTAACCTACCCTTAAAAAGATTGTGTATCCCAAGCCTACTTTCTAGTGAGAAAATTCTGTAATTCGCCTTTGCATTGCCCATAATTTAATATTGGAAGGTTCTGAAGGAAAATTCACAAGCTATGCTCATTCCTTGCTACTTGAAAATAATTGTGCTGCTTATATTTTTTCCAAAAAAAAAAAAGAAGAAGAAAAAAGAAAAGGAATAAATGAATGAATGGTAAAAACAAATTAAGTGAAATTCTTTTTCCAAGAGCATTTCTTTACTTTCCCACTAAACTTCTTCAAGTGTTATTTGTAATGAGATAGGATACACCAAAAGGTAACTAGGACTTTCTTACATATACAATGAAGTGTGTACAAGGTAGGACAACTCTGTTAGAATCCTACTGCATTGGTACAGAAGTGAGACGTAAAGGGGGAGTTTCAGTTAGCTTGAATAAAAAAAGAACCATACAATTCACATTTCACAGCTAGTCCTTTTCTGGCTCACTTTCCAGTTTCCACCACAATCATTGCCTGCTGTAGCTGCTGCTGTGGTTCATCCTTGACTGCTCCGCCCTCCTCCTCTTCAACTTTTACTTCCGAAAGTTGATATTGTCTAGAGTATCTAACTATTACTAGACATATGAATGCTGCAAATCCCATTAAGAAAAATGATGTTACAAACAAGCAAATTTTACCTTGAGCAGCCAAAAAACTAAAAGATGTTAAAAATACCCCCAAGAAATTGGCAGTTCCAGAAATATGATACCCTTGCCAGCAATATGAGACTCAAATATCTTAACAAATAGTAGACATCAATCAGTTGATTGGCCGGTAGTAATGAAGTTAATCAACTCTTCACATGTATTACCTGCAAAGATTCTGGTTCTAATGCTAGTCAGATGCCAAAAAGCTGTCACTCCAGAAGCAGCCACCATTTTCTTATGAGAGCAATCTCTCCATGCCTCCAACATCCAAGACTTCAGATATTCACCTGCATTATTTTAAATGCAAAACTATCTCAATGAAAAAATGAATAAAAGCCTGACTCTAACTCTAAATACTAGTAACGAGGTTGCTTCAAATTACCTTTTCTGGAAATCTGAAGAGAGTAAGAAGAGTACAATCTTGGACAAGTGAAACTGATGAAAAAACCTGTCAAAGTCGTTCTAAGGATCATCAGATTTCTTTTCATACGAAAGTCAGATAATTAGCAGGAAAGTGAATACATGGTCATCGAGTGATCATACCAAGTGCACATAGCCTCCATAGTGTCAAAAGATGGCCATACTCAGCTCCAAGAAGTAGAAATGGCACTACCTAATCCAGTATGTAGATAATAGCTAAGTTAACAAATTCCAACAATTTTAACTACTAACTTGAATAAGCAAAATGGCCTTAAGAACACAATGCTACCTTTAGGGTCATTGCAGGCTCTCCTGAAAACAGCTCCCTTATATTTGAAATTGCAAGATTTGTAGCTGGAAGTATCAATCTCCCCACTCTTAAAATGTCTTCTTCCTTAAGCTTAAATTCACGACTAATCCCAGTACCATCCCTTTGAAATTAACCAAAGCCAAACTGAGGGGAAAAAAAAAAACAGTAATTCCATATTTTAAGGCCTAAAGATACCTTGACATACCTTTTGCGGACTGAATTTGAGAAGAATGACAATCCCAGGAGCAAAAGCCCTATTTGAGACATGACTGAGAAAATGCTGAAAATATAAAAAGATGCAAACTTGTCAAATAATTCTCAAACTAAACAATGACTTATCAAGTTTGGCATTTAGAATTGAACCCACCTAAACTTAATACCACTCGTAAAGCACGAAGACAGGAAGCACATTGATCCAAAACCAAACCAAAGGCTTGATTTTGCGACATCTTTCCACATAATTAAATCACTTATCACTTGCCTAACTCTATCCAGATTACACTCATTGCCATCATTTGCTCCATCCAGATTACACTCATTGCCATCATTTGCTCCTAGTCCTTAAATCAGCATCCAATAAGCCCAAATTTAATCATTAGCAAAAAAAAAAGTACAAATAAGAAATAATCAATCAATTAAAACAACGGTTTCAAAATTTTTAAAAAAAAAAATCAATCCAATTTTAGCGTACTTGGTGATGGAGTTGAAGGGACCAAACTGAGCTTGTCCTTTTTGGACCTACCACTATGCCTCTTCTTCCTTGGCTTCAGCATATCTTCTCCCACCCCAAAATCCCTCTCGTCCCTCATATCTTGCTCCAGCCTCCTTCTTGACCTCCTATGGATCCTCGGAGAAGCATGCCCCATCGATACCAATGCAACATTTTTGTTCCTCAATTTCTTGCGAGCTCCATTCGGTTCAGCTCCGTCCTCAACCATTTCAAGCCTTTCCGCGAGACGGGTTCTCGACTTTCGAAGAGGAGAAGGCGAAAGAAGCAGGAGTTCATGCATGGGAAGACCACCATAAGGAGACTTGGAAGGGGATGGAGAGGCTATAGTGGGTGAACACGGGACAATTTCAAGAGAAAGATTTGGGGAGGTTATTTCATTTTTATCATTGTAACAACGCAGTTTTGAGAGTCTTGATGATGATTTTGTTCGGCTTTTGGGCTCAGATCGATGATAGGGAGGCGTTGAACCCATAGTTTCGGTGAAGATTGTGAGAATTTTGATGGGATTTTGAGCTTGGAGAAGGGGGGAAATGGATGGGATTTTCTTGATTTTGAAACAGGGGAGAAGAAGGCGAGGAAGAGCCGTTGGAGTTCTTTATTTTTATTAACGGCGGCAGTGGGCCTGTGGATCTGGAAATGGAGACAAGTCCGTTATCGTGGACTTTTGGGGTCGTAGTAACGAGAGTTTATAATTGTAAATTGTGTATTACGTTAGGATATGCCATGTACAAAAATTAGTTTGTGAGATAAAAAAATTTAAAGTTATATAAATTTTTCATCAAAATTTTATACTTTTTATTAGAGAATTAAATAAAATCATTACAATCTACCACGCTTCACATACCGCGTTTACAGAGAATTATTAACTTTACACTAAACTGGCAAGTAAAATCATTACGATCCACCACGCTCTACATGATGCGTCCACGCGGAATTATTGATTTTGCACTAAATAATTGTGTACTAAGTGTTTAAATTTTTCTCTTTAGTTTCGGACGAACACTACAATAGTGACATTAAAAATTTAATGCCAAGCCAATATTACAAACAGACTTTAACATTTAGTTCCGGCATGAACTCTTTAACACCGACGTCACCAACTAATCATGACACATGAAGAGAGTAGTAATTAACTCTGGTATCATTTGTCATGATCCTTGGAAGAACCAAGTAAAATCATTATAGGATATTGGAGTTAGACAATGTCGTTTTGCTAAAGGTTTAGAAAGAAAGAGCAGTACATGCGGGAGTAAAACGGTGTTGCTCCACTTAAAGAATCCTGCTTTCTGTCTAAGTTTAATTCATGCCCTAATTGTAGATACGAAAATAAAGAAATGAAATCGTTATGTTGTTTAATTAGGAGTTTAAACTAGAAAGTAGTGTATAAATAGGAAGCTGCAGTATGAGTCAGGCACTCCCCCTCAATTTTCCCTTCTTTCTTGCTCAGTCTACATTCTTGCTCCATTCTTGTCCTTCTCATCCTTTCTGTTCTGCCTTTATTTCTTTCTTCTCCCTTAAATTCTTTATCTTTTTCATGAATCTGAGTTTACGAAGCTTGAATGTACTGAGCTCCTTTGAGTAGTTTGTTGGTATCTATAATTAATATTGAAAAGCCTGACGTATTAGTGGACTTGGGATTTGTTCTCTTTTCTTTTTTGGGCCTCGATTTGGACTAAATATTAAAAGTGTTCACTGTAATATACGGATTTTTTCAGGCAGCATGAGAAGTAAGTTAATGAAATTAGCAAACGAAATCTTTGACTCCTCGTTTTCTTTGATTTGGAGAAAGTCCTCTGCAGTAGCTCACTCCCACTGCACTGGCCTTAGGCGGGATGTAAATCGGATGTCGCGAATTAGCGAGAGAGGCTGAGGGACTGTGCAGAGCCGCGGGATGTAAATCGAGGATGTGCACGATTGGCGAGGCTGAGGGACTGTCGAGGCCCTTAGTCGGCGGGATGTAAATCGAGGATGTCGCACGATTGCAGAGGCTGAGGACTGCACTGCAGGCATAGCCAGCGGGATGTAAATCGAGGATCTGCGAATTAGAGACCGGCGAGAGCCAACCGACCAAAACCCGGACAGACTTCACAATATTTCAAGAAAATCGCCCACGCGAGGTTTGAACTGCGTTCGGAGATTTTCCCACATCACCTCGCGCTATCAACTCGCCATGCGCCAAACTAAGGTAGGGTAAACTTTTTATAGTGACTGGCCCCACCGCTTCGCGGCCCCATACCCCAGAAACCCTACTTTGGCTTGGCCCTACGGGTTAGTATACACCGCTTGGCCCTACCACTTGAAGGGTTTTTTGGGGAGGCTCAGTACCACTTGCGCAGAGTGAGACTTGAACCCAAGACCTCCCTCTGGAATATACCTTAGTTTTCTCTTCTGGAGAATGGGGAAGGATGGAGACAATTGACGGAATATCGCTTAAGTTTTTTGAAATTAAAAAAATATTGATATTTTGGAGAATTCATTTTAACTGAAAATAATAGTGCAAAAATTCACTTTAAAGCCGATTTTGAAGTTAATTTTTGAAAAATCGACATCAGAATAATTGCAATAGTACAATCTCTACTTTTTCCCTCCACTAATGGCGTAGTTGTGCCACTAATTTCCCTCCCCCAATTGGTTTCTAGAAGTGAGGCCAATTGTTGGACATGTAATAATTAACATGCTTGGAGTTTGATTGATTGATTGAAATTTTGTAGCTTATGCTTTTCTGTTTAATTGAGCTAATCACTGTTTTTTTTCTTTATTTTTCTTCTTTTAATTTTGTGTACACAGAAACTGTTAGTAATTGCCAAAGGAGTCGGGATAAGTATTAATTGGACCTTATAGAGGTAAGAGATTGCAAATTTGGAGTCGGTCGGTTGGGAGGGGGATGGCTAGGGAGGAAAGGGGGTGGGGTAGAGAGTGGGGAGGGCTGCTGGGGTCGGGGAGGGAGAGGGAGGCGGGTGATGCTACACCAGTGGGAGGGGGGTGGGGAGGGGTAGGGAGGAAGAAATGAGAGACCGAATTTCTGCGGGCGAGGGAGGGAGGAGAGTGCAAGTAATGAGACTTCAAGAGCTATGTTTTTTTTTTTTTTAAAAAAAGTTAACGAAAGTCCACAATATGATTGTAGACTTTAGAGTTAACATTCAAGATGTTGATTTCAATAGTTTTGGAACCCATTTAAAAATTATAATATTTATTTAATTTATATTAAAATAATAAATATTTATAGAAAAAACTCGAGAAGAATGCTTCCTTTATTTCTATTTTTGTTTTTTCAATAATTTTCCATATTTATTAGTGCTCTTTCCTCTTTTTCAAATGTGCACTTCCTTCTTTATGAGAGTTTTTATCTCCTTTTACACTTCAAATGAGTTATTTTATTTTACTTCTTAAAAAAAAACTTAAATAAAAATATTTAATATCATAATCATATATTCATACAAAACTTTTATTTTGAGTACACTGGAATGGAACCATAGACCGTCACAATTTGATTGATAGCATTTGGACATAAAGGAAGTGACCATTAAGTGTCTACAGTTCTACACAGTAAAATCGATTTTCGACAAAATAAAAAGGACATATAGTAAAATCATAACCATAAAATATGACTATCATCAAACGATTTAACTATAAAGGTCACAGTCAGTAGCGATAGTGATAGTGAAAATTGGATTTGAGCATCCTCTTGTCATTGTTTCCTCATAATTTGCATGAATCAGAAATGAAATTGAAATTTGCACATATCATACCACAATAAGAAACGTAATTTGTCATAGTGGACAAGAAAAACAGAAACTGAACCTTTTTCAATAGCATGATTTGAGACAACACAACACAGACAGGAGAGGGGGGAAAAATCAACTGTTTGAGATGCAGGGTGATGGTCTTTAGGTAAAAGCAAGCAGCTCAAAGGCTGTTGAGCTTCAAGGGGATATTAGAGGTTGGCTGAATACTTGCCCTGCCAATCACTACTGCATGATTGAAGGTGGAATTTGGTTTCAAACAAAGGATAGTTTTAACCAAGAAATCAAATAAATATTCACAGCTTTTTCTCATGTCTCGAGCAGAAAGCTTGAATTCTTTCAAGACCATCCTCAAGAGAAGACAGCTCAACAGCAAATGTCAAGCGCAGCCAGTTCCTCAGCCCCACTGTAACTCCTGGAGAAAATGACAACCATTGTTAATTTAAGAAACCATTTCACATTGGCCTAGATGCTTCATAACTCCAGTCAAAATTTGTAGATGAAAATTTGCCATGAAAGGTCCTTGCTTAAAGGCTCATTCTGGTTTAATCCCAGAACGACTACTATTCACCTGGCAAGACAACTACAGATTCTTCACTGGCAAGTTTTAAGCAGAACTCCATATCATCATTTATGCCTTCCAGTAATGATAGGTTTAGTTTCACCTAAAATATGATCTCATCAGTTCAAAGATATATAAAATTTACCAATTTATGCCCGCTAGATTCCAGAGTTTTTAACATTAGTCTTACCAAAATAAACATGGATCCTTCCGGTTTGCATGGGCATGTGAAGCACGGGATTTCCTCGAGTCTATCATAGGAAACATCTGCAGCTTCTCTAAGCAAATGTATTGTCCTTGAGTAGAAATCCTCTGGCACTTCTTTCAGGATTTTAGGGACAGCAGCCTGAAGGACAGGAGTTATTGCTGCTGAATGTAATTATCTGCTGGAAAGTAATATAATGAAAAGAACCATGACTTTTGTTGCATATTTAGATCTCTTTAGAAAGATGCATTGAGATACCAGAGAAATCAAACTGCAGTAAGCAGGTTTGATCTGATTGCCAATTAAATCAGCAAGATAACATATGATATTAAACTTAAAAATTAACCTCATTGATAAAAGTTTCAGGTTGATAGTAACAGATAGTGATCCTGATGTCTATAAACCCAAGGGACTAGGGCCATTAAGCTGAAGAGAAAAATAGGAATTAGTTTGAGGGCTATTTGAGAAAAGGTTAATAGATTCTTATTGCTACTATGGGAATAACATCGATGCAAGTGGCATACCAACTTAAAAAACAAAGACTTAGCAGAAGGAGGAGCATCATTACTCACAGACCTGAATACAAGTTGCAGGGTTGGGTGCGATTTCAAGACAGCTCTTGATGCATTCAACCATCTGACATGAGATCATGAATATAATATTTAACAAGAAATTCCGTTAATTCAATTCCAAGTTCACATCTATTAGTAAATATTTCAACTTTATAAGAAGATCTGTTGGTGAGTTGATAAGATAGACTCTGAAAAATGAATGGTATCTCAGATTGGTGGTAGATATTTGTGTTGTTTGACATGTATTTCTGCTTAAGTAGATTGTAGGTTGTATTTATGCATTAGAAATCTTCATCTTCTTTCATCGTTTGGTTTACTTGCAGTCTTATATTTGTAAGGATAATGTGGGGTATGGATGCTTTTTTTGCCAACTTAAAATATCCTACAGATGAACATCACATGACCATCAGTAGGCTGCTCTACATTTACAATCATTTATTCATTTTTGGTGAAGTTTCACTGCTACTAAAATCATCTAATGAGACACTTCAATCAAACTTTAATCAGAGAGGGTGAGAAGGAACCCCGTGTTTTTTAAGGATGCCCTTTGGATCAGCGATCACAAGCCAACCAATTCTCCAACCAGGAAGCATCCATCTCTTTGACAAAGAGCCGAGTGACAGAACTGGTACATTTGATCCAAACAATCGCATTGACACGAAGGGGTTCTTTCCAAAAGCTAGATGAGCATAAGCTTCATCAGCAATCACAAGAAATCCACGTTTTCTTGCAATTTCTGCAACCTACATACATTTACATTACAATTTGACCGAAAGCATCTCAACAGTTGCATTCTTAGTCCACATAAGAGAGTCCAAGAGTTTTTTACCTTCTGCAAATGCTCATGTGTGTATACACTTCCACATGGATTACCAGGGTTAATAATAACAAGAGCAACTGTCGTATCATCTGCAAGAGTTTCCACGTGATCGAGATCAACTTCCCACGCCTGCTGTGGCAAAAGATCATAGTGCCGAATTTCAAGCTGGCTAAACGTGGCACGAGCTTCATAAAATGGATATCCTGGTTTAGGAAGCAATATACTAGCACCAGGACGAGCAAGGGCTGTGAGTATGACATCAATTGCATGTCTTCCGCCAACAGTTACATGAACGTCATCAGGGGATACCTCAAATTGTTGGTTACAAGAAAGATAGTCTGCTATAGCCCTGGTAAAGAGAATGATAATTTGGACATCTGGTGAGTCTATGATTAATCTTTTAGGCTATAAGTTCTCAACCTTTTGCACAGTGTATGTAGCGTTGAAGGATGCCATCATTGGATAATTACTTAGCAAGAAGTCTTATACTCCTTAGTTCTCTGGTTCTTTTTCATTCAATTGATAAATGTTTTAGTAGTTTCTGTTCTTGTTATTGAGGCCTTTAGGATGAAGACCGCCATAAAAATTCCTATATAGATGCCATACTGTCCTACCCCTTCAAATCAGACCAAAATTAAGTAAAGCAAAATTCAGAAAAAACAATAAAACAAATAAAGACCATTGACTTAAATGGAAGAAAGATAGTCCAAATGATCTAAGCATATTATAGGGAAAAAAAAGTAAAAATGGACCACTGAAAGTGTAGTTGTAGTGTTGTACCTTCTTGCTTGGGGAATACCCTGACTTGGGCCATAACAATTGAATTTAGCAGATTGGACAGCATCCATGAGAGCCTCTTCCGCAACTTTACTCGGCCTAAAGCTCGGAAACACACTGGGATCACCATGGCCAAGAGGTATGACAGGCCTGTGGTCATTTCCATTCAGATGGTCATTCAGAGTGACAAGTGCGGTTCTGATAGACAAAGCTGATGCTTTTGTGGTCATTTCATTCCCTTTGAAGTTCCATTTTGTTAACCCTTCTCCCATTTCTTCTGTTTCCTACAACTGATGCCTTCACCAAAGCACCGGGACTGTCGTGGAAATCTGGAAATGGGTTTATACTTTTGATTTATAGACCGTGTGGTGCGTGGTGTGTGGTGTGTAATATTTCTAGATCAGTGAAACTTCAGGTGAGATACTCTTTTAAGGCTGAAATTGCAACCCAGAAACATGGACTAAAGGGCATGCACATCTTGGATGAATTGGCTCTGCACACTCCAGTGACTCCACAGTAGTGTATTGCAAAATAGTGTTGGAGGGAATCAACTGGGAACTTCGTGACAAAGGGCATAAGGCCAAAGGGAATAAAAATAGACAAAAGGGAATAAGGTCAAATCTGTGTTAATATACCTGAAATGATATTCTAAACAACTTTGTTCTCATATTTAAAAGTCTAATTTTAATTGGATATGATATTTTTTTTATGTTTAGAAAATAGGCTCTTTTTTAGTTAGATACACAATACTTACTTCGTCTCAATTTAAAAAAATTTAAATTTTTTTTTTTAAAAAAAAAAGAAGACCATTTTTAGTTAGATGTACCTCCGTTCAATAAAGAGTCTAGTTTTAATAAATTTTATTTTTTAAAAAATTCAATTTTGATGTGAAATTTTTATACTACTCTTATTACTAATGATATGTATAACTCAAATTAAAAAACAATGATAAAAATATAAATTTATATATTTAATTATATATTCAATGTATTGTATTTTCTAACTTAAAAAAAACTTATACAAATTAAATTAAGAGCAGACTTTTTTTTAATGGAAAGAGTATAATTTTTATTAGTTATTAATTTAAATACACTTAATACGATCATTAAACATATAATTTTACACTTTTATTTTTACTTTTCAATGATGAAACATACATATTATTATTATAGATATTTTGGAAATTTTATGTAAAAGTGAACTCCTTTAAGGATTAAAAAAATATGAAAATTAACCCCCACGGCAGTAGTTGAGTGGTAAGGCGATATTGTTTCCATAGGAAAGAACAAAATTTGAATCCCCAATGTGCATCAGGTATGCAGTGAGACCTAGTAGTACTTATGAATTTACATGCGATGCGATTGTAGAGCTAATAGTGCCTGGCCACTGTGAGATGGGGCTTGCCTGGCCAGAGTTCAAAGGGTTGTTTAGTGCGAGAGTTTACGAGTCATCCAAAAAAAATTGAAAATTAGACATTTGTCAAAATTTGTATTATTTTTATGACTTAGTTTAAACGGTCTTTTCAACCTAACTCATACAGCTGGCTTCAACATACGTGGGAAGCAAGCATCATTATCCTCAATATTCTATTTGGAATTTCATTAAACAAAGTATAAATAAATAAATAAATAAATGTTTAAATGAGTTTTGGTGATTTAATTAGCGTTAATCCCGACTTAATTGTCCTTAGTTCCCAAATAATTGTGCAACGCTAATCAGGCGGTCCTCTACAAATCCATCCATTATTCTAATCTAATTACTTCCATCCACAAATAATTAAGCTTGGAAATGCTTACTTAATTAGCAGTTAAACTGCTTGATTAGGAACAAAGGCGTCGTCATTGTTGTTCAGGTATCTTTCTGTCTGTCATTGTTGTTATTATTATTTTATTTAGTTCTTAATATCATCAATTAACAATTATCAAAATAATATTAGATGCAATCAACTGCTTAACCATAATTAACATAGCTCAACTAATTAATCATAATTATCATAACTCGCTCAATATTCGAAATCACGTACTTAACTCTGAGAAAATATTGAGTGCAATGACTGCATCATATATATAGAATTGTCCAACCTAATTGGTTAAGTGGAATTTTTTTTTTTAAATTTTGGTATCATTTATGTTATATTTCCAATTTAGTTCAAACTAAAAAGAAAAGAAAAATTTTGAAAGAAATTATTAAAAAAATATAAATTATCTAAATCTAAATAAAAATATGAATAATGATATTCATAATGACTTTTCATAATAACTTATGCGGAAAATATGAAAAGACAATAAAAGATAATTTTGTCTTTTCATGGTTGCCACATTAATCACTATGAAAAAATACTATAAATATCATTACTCTAAAAATATATTTTTTAATAAAAAAAATAGCAAAATACTATAATTTATAAAGAGTCGACTTAATATAGTAAAATAAAGATTTAATTGTTATCTTCGTGTGTCCTATTTCCAATAGGATGAGGGAGGACAATGTTGAGAAGGGAAGAGTTGATAACCAAGAGGGAAAGTTCCATTCCTATGTTTAGAGTTCCTTGATCAATTATAAATCAAAACTACGAAAAAGGAAATATTACAGTTAGTTCTAATAACTAATAAACATAATATTTTTTTGTAGTACATTTAATTTTTTAAAAAAATTAATAGTCGATACATTTTAGTTGTTAATCAAGTCAAATATTCACAACCTTAGAGGACTAAAAAATATAATTTTGGTTTTGGCAGTTTGTCATGAAATAATCTTATGGTTCTTGATGATGAAAAAGAAGACAAAGATGGGTGCAAGTATTAATCAACAGTACAACCATTTCATAAAACTTCCAAGTTGAGGAGACAACAAAGAAGCCAAGGCAACCAACACAAAGTTGCCAATGCCAAATAGCACTACATAAAACACCAAGAATTCTATTACAAGACCCTACTGCCATTCTATTTCCTCCCAGAGATGAGGAAATTGTTGAAACCTAAGGAACATTATTGACTACTCCCCAAGTGAAGCATGATGTCTAACCACTAGTTCAAAACCACAGCTTTGATAGCATTGGCCTGAATGAAAGATGGTGTAACATCAATTCACATGAATTCTGAGGCTAAGAAACAACTTCTATTGTTTCTTGGCATGCCTCTGACAGAAAGCTTTGATTCTGTTGAGTCCATCATCAAGAGCTGATGGCTCAACGGCGAAAGTTATACGGAGCCAATTCTTGATTCCTAAAGTGCTCCCTACAAGAACAACATCTGTCACGAATAAGAAATTAATGAACCTGGACTACTCTTTTGGATCAAAATCCTCCAATTTTTTTGTTGCTTGCTTGTGCTTTCTGTAGGTTAATAGACAATAACTAGTGTCTCAATACGCACATACGTTTTCCCAGCAGTTAAGATAAAAAGTTTCATAAGTAAAAAGGTTATGAAGTGTTTATTGAAAAGAAATTCCAAGCTAATTTTGCCATGACGCATATCTCATCAGAAACAATTGGCGTGCTTTTGTTCGTTTTACTTTTCTCCATTTCCAATGACTCATAACCAAAAGATTACATTGGTTGAAGTGAGGAGCGAACATACTTTTAGCATTTTTCAATATTTCGCTTAACTAAAATCAGCATAACTATCCACCTCTAAGGGAAAGAACAGCCATAAATAAAAGAAGGAATAGTAGCTCGTAACACATCAAATAAAGAGTTTCTGGCAGATAGAACTAGTTGGGGCGAGAGCAAACAGAATGTAAATGAAAAAGAAAATGTCAAAAAGTTAACTTCAACTTCAGATGGTCTTAATTTACCTGGTAGAACTATCATAGATTCCTCCTTTGCCAGCTTGAGGCAAAAGCCCATATCATCTTCAATGTTTTCCAGGAGGGACAAATTTAGTTTTACCTGAAAGCAAAAGCTTTGGATTGATCTTGACCAGCTAACAACAGAACATAAGAAGAAGTCACATTTACGATCATCTTACCATTGCAAACAAACCTCCTTCCGGCTTGCTTGGACAAGTCATGCAGGGGATTTCCTTTATTTTAGTGTAACACAAATCTGCAGTTTCTCTAAGCAAACCATTAATCTTTACAAAGAAGTCTCGTTTAGTCTTTTCAAGGATTTCACTTAAAGCACCCTGTCAATACAAAGAGTTCTCCGGCATTTAGGACAGACAAAGTCACAAGTTTATCTGCATTCATTAAACTAACAGGCATAGAAATACAACAGATTGATTTCAAGAGAGCAAAGTGGACAACCAACAAAACTTACAAACTCATGCTTGCAGAGCATATAGCTCTGAATAAATAATGGCGAATCAAAATAAATTCACAAACCCAACTATTAAACGTTGTTGAGGCATGTGATAAATGTTGGTGAAGTAGTTTGCAACATGAAAGAGTGTCAAAGTCTGAAAAGTTGTGAGCCAATTTGGTGTCCTATCAGTCAACAAAGACTGAAGAGGTGTGACCAAAATTGGTGTTTTCTCATTCAAAGACATCTAACCGTTTGTAACTGCTGTACAACAGTTGTGTGGATGTCTTTGTCTATAAAGACACGACTGCAAACCAAAAGACAAAACAGAAAATTTAGAACAACACAGAAAACAGTACTTTCTATAGAAACCACAAGAACTTGCTATCTTGTTTGGTTTCTATTGAATTTCTTGTATCCTAGAGGTATATTGCCAAGTGGTTTCTGTTAGCAAGTATAAAGAAGGCAATAAACACCTTAAGAAAAGTGAAAGCACGCCTGAAATTCATCACTTTCTTCCCCCACTTGGTTAAAGTTCTTGTTACAGAAAATTTCTGGATTCTCCTATTTCTGAAATTTCCTGGATTCTTCTTCTCTTCTCTGTCTTCTTTCCCAATTTTCTTCAACAATAAACATTAATCATTTTTTTTTTCATAGCAGGTACTTGAGAGATCATCTCTTTTCTCAATGACCAACTGTCCAATACCACACTGCCAGAGATTTGATTAAATTTCATTATGATGTTCATAGAAGTCGAATGATGCTATTTCATGTGCTGCATTCACCATTTCACACGTCTAAACATATTTTCTTGGTCACGGCTCAAACACAAATCCAACATGAAAGACCAAAAGACGCAACCAACAAAAGAGACGAGACTCTGAAAGATAATTTTTTCATAATTGGAGAAAAAAAAAATCATCAAACAAAAACCTGAATGAAAGTTGCAGGGTCAGAGGAAATGTTGAGGAATCCAATGATAGAATCAACAATCTGCACAAATGTGAAAATATTAGAACATTTCTGATGCATTTAAGGACTTCATGCTTTATTGTATCTACATGATTTATGTATCCGCATCAATTACTCCATGCTGGATCTAACCACAAGTTCAATCATTGTTACATTGGGTAGATGGGTGTTTAAGATCTGAATGTATGCATGCATGCAAGTCTGTACAAGCAAGAGAGAAGTAGAGACAGATTTTAAACCCAAGTGAAATTTAACACATCTATGAGGTCCTCATATAGTATGATTCAACTGTGTCTTCATTCAAAGTGCTACACGTCTAAATTTGACAGAAACCATATTCCAAAAGAAAAAAAAGGAAAAAAGTGTACCCCATATTTCTTGAGAATATTGTTGGGGTCATTTGTGACCAGCCATCCGAGTCTCCAACCAGGAACAACCCACCTTTTTGATATGGACCCAACTGTAATGACTGGAGCAGTTGATCCAAAGGCTCCCATTGGCACAAAAGGATTACTTCCAAAGGCAAGATGATAATACACTTCATCGGATATAATTAAGATCCCAAGCTTTCTGGCAGTTTCAGCAACCTTGAAACAGACAATACCACTCACTGAAACTGCATATTGTAACTTGTAAATTTACCAACAGCAGCATATTATATCACAGTTGAAACAAGTACATACCTCCTTCAAATGTTCATACTTATAGACATTTCCACAAGGATTTCCAGGATTTATAATTACCATTGCAACAGTGTTTTCATCAGCCAGAGCTTCAACTGCATCAAGATCAACTTCCCAATCTTTTTCTGGAAGAAGATCAAAGTAACGGCATTCAATATCGCTGAATATTGCCCGGGCATCATGATAAGGATAACCAGGTTTTGGAAGCAGAATGTTTGCATTAGGACGGGCTAGGACAGTTAAAATGACTTCAATTGCTTGGGCACATCCACTTGTTAAATAAACATCATCTGGTGTTAACTGGTATGGCAGATCATGTGAGAGGTGCTCTGCTAGTGCCCTGGTGAGAATAAAAATATAACACTTTAGATCACATTAGTCCTTCCTGAATTCTGGAGGGCAAGAAGCCAATCTGTTACATCCAGTTACACCAATAGATTATGTCCACAAATTACATCAGACTTGTTGGCTTATTGTTAATTGTACAGGCATCAGATTGAGGGAATTGTTCTGTAAAGGTATATCAATTTTTTGGTATTCTTGGTTGCCTTTATGGGTACTTATCAAATGAGGGCAGTGAATCCAATTTCCATATCATTTCCTACTCTGAAGCACTGAAAATCATGCCCAGCTTATTGAAAGCAATATATCAAATGATGTTCATGTTGATACCATGTCCTATGAAAATGGTACTCAAGTGTTCTAAGACTAGGTACCCTGTTGCCACTAAAAATACATGATCAGGCACATATATATAACTGGCACATCTAATTAATTTTTTCACTTTTGCAAGTATTGTGATATAGTGAAACAGTAATTAGGCAATTCTGATTGATTCAGTCCAAGCACACCTATGTTCATTTGCCTCGACCCTCGAGTACTCAGTTGATTCATCAATTGTAGCAACAACAGTAGCACACCTATGATTGGACTATGCATGCCACTTTCTTAAAACTAGCAAAGTCATCGAAGAAAAGTTTCTATTGCTAGTTGACTTAGATGGCCTAATTTCTTTTGTGAAAATATAGTCTTTCTCCAACAAAATCAGTTTTTTTTTTCTTTTTTTTCTGAAGCTCAGAATAAAATCAAGCACAAATATAAAAGCTCTACAAGATCATTACAACAAACGAAACCAAAATAACAAAAATTAATTCTTTCCTCTGGTATCAAGAATGGTTAAATTATAACAAGTAATAGGCTGTAGAGGCACAGATGCAAAAGCTCTACAGAATTTTCACCAAACATCAAAAAATTCACATAAAAATTTGAAATCTAATGCAAATGTTTCACATGCATAAAATTAAATAGACACCAAGATATGCATGCACACATTTCTGGGCTCACCGTCCATGTTAACAGGAAGCATAACCCCTGTATTTAATTTCAGAACTTCTAAAATCACAGCTCATTCATGTGTGATTAAAAATACACTAGCACCGACAAGCAGACATGAAAGTATCACAAATTAATCTGGAACATACGAAACAACACCGATTATCCTTTCTCCCACATGCATGCAATGTAGAACTTCAGCACGAAATGAAACCATATTCGAAAAAAAAACTTACTTTCTTGCAGGAAGAATACCAACAGTGGAGCCGTAACCATTGTACTTAGCAGAGTAAAGAGCATCAGAAATAGCACTTTCAGCCTCAGGAGCAGTCCTAAAACATGGGAAAGCAGACGGGTCACCATGGCCTAATGGGATTACAGGCCTGGGGTCATTTGGGTTCAAATTTCCCATCAACATGTTCAGGACACCCCTCACAGTGATTGCAGAAGACCTCACCAATAATTCATTTCCTTTGAAGCGCCACTTTTTGGACGAAATCCCATTTTCCATCTCAATTAGTTTTTCTCTCTATTCTCCTTCTTTGATTTTCCGTGCTGATAGAGGAGAATGGAGACGGTGGAGAATTGGAAAGTGAATACTGAAGAGCTGATTTTTGGCCTTCCTGTACCATGCTTAAGTATCCAAGTCCACATGTTGTTAACTAGAGTCCATATTATTATTGGCGGCGGCCACATCTCTCTCCAATTTTACTGTACGGCGGGCGATTTCGTGCGATATATATATATATATATTAAGGCTGTTTTATGTACGGGGTTACTGAACTATTTATTGTCTCCGATAGTAATTTTCGGATTATTTAACATGTATAATGATAGTTTTTGAATTATTTAACATGTACGGTGTTAATTTAGTACCTACCTATAGTGTGAGTTCTATTTCCTTGAGTGTTTGGTCCGAGCTTTGATGGTGGAGTATTCGAGATGAAACATAGCGTAAAGAATGCTGGCAGTTCCCGTTCATTTTTTATCAAACAGCTCTACATGTCGGCTCTACATGTCGGTTGTAGCTCCCATAGAGATCAATTGGTTTGAGTTTAGTCACTTACCTAATTTGGTTAACTAGTTTGTACTTTTATTGTTAATTTTCTTTTATCCCACTGTGAAAACTAACTTTTTGTGTTACCAGTGAACAACTGTATATTTGTATGTATATTAATATATTTATCATTTCGGGTAAAAAAAAAATCCACATGTTGTAACACACAAGTGGGACCTTTTTTGGCCTATGGAAACATTTTATTCTTTTTGTCCTTGGAAGAATGTAAGGTGGAGTTGATCTCTTGACTTGTATTGTGTCGCAATACAATTAACCCATGGAATGAGTTCAATGTCTGTGATCTTTAAGGATTCAAGGGGGCACAATCAAGATTACTAAATACCCCTTTGTCTCAAAAGATAGTTTATTTTTATTAAAATATAATTTTTTATTAATTATAAAATACAACTCATTTAATATATTACTAAATATATAATTTTATATTTTTATCTTTACTTTTTAATTTTGAATATATATAATTATTATTGGTAAGTATATTTAAGGAATTTTATTTAAAAGTGGATTTTTTTTAGGACAAGAATTTTTTTTTAAAATAGACTCTTTTTTTAGAATAGAGAGAGTAATTAAAATAATAATTGATTACTCCTTCCTTCTTAAAAAAATTAATTTCATAAGTTTTTTTTGTATCGGAAAAAAAAAGGAGTTTATTCTTTGTGTGAAATTGTGTATTATCTTTATTATTATTAATAATAATACATAACTTAAATTAAAAGTAATGATAAAAATATAAAATTTTATATTTAAATGTGTATTAATTGTATTTGCGCCTTATAATTTAAAAAAAAATGATATATTAATTTAAGAGTGAACTCTTTTTTTGAAACATAGAGAATACTAATTTTCACCACATTACATTAGTACCAAAAGATTTAATTAAAGTTGTTTAATATTTAACTAAAATTGCTCATTCTATGTATCATTATTTTTTCTTAAATAATGTATTCCACAGGTGAATCAATATTGGGTTCTCTGTTTAAACCTGTTATTTTATTTTATTTTTTAGAGTAATAATACATTTGAAAATTTTTAATAACTTTGGTTAGTAATTAATGTAATGTTGATATTTTATTTTGAGATTAAATCCCTATTCATCTTCCTTTTAATATCCATAAATACTTGTGCAAAGCCAACTAGGAGGCTATTTTGGTCCTCCATTATTGGTGAAATGGACATCCTTATGAAACATATCACAAATATTGGGAAGAAAATTTGAAACTAAACTCTCTACTTTGAGTAGTTGGAGAACAAATTTGTTTAGAAGTGTATTAGTAGCTTAACGACAAATTAGCTTGTAAATACTCCAAATTGTTAAGGCATCTTTTTGTCTGCCATTATTATTTTTAATTCTTAAACCAACAATTAATTACTACTAATAATTATCAGAAAAAATATTGTGATAAACTAATTAATCATAGTTTAAGGTGAATAGCTCAATATGTCAGCGTCACACCTAGGACAAGAGATTAAACAATTAGATTTGCACCAATAATCCATGATATTATGTCCTTTAATGTGGCATTAAAGCCACTTGTGGGCTCATACTTAGGACATTATTTTATTTTCCTTTTTTTAATTACTTTAATAGAGTGAAAACCTCTTTATTTTTTCATTAAAAAAAGGGAGTAAGTAGCACTATTAGTCCCTCAATTTAGGACATTGATTTGACTTTGTCCCTCATGTTAAAAAAAGTTTCAATTTAATCTTTTAACTTGCAGTTTTGATTCTAATTGATTTTTTTAAAGGAATTAAGCTAAACAAATTTTAATATGTTCAATCACTGGACTGGTACATGCATAGGGTAAAGAATGCTAGAATAAAATAAAATAAAAAGAATAAATTATAAATAACCATTTTGAACTTTTATTCTTTCAACAAAATACTACCGAAAAAGTTTAATTTCATATTTTATCATCTCCAACTTTGAAATTTTCATAATGTAAACCAATTTTGGTTAGTCATTAAAAATATATTATGAATATATAAAATTACCTTGTAAGTGTTTAAATTGCAAAATGTCAAAATTGAAGGAAGTTTAAATAATTTGAAATGTAATTTTCATAAATTATGTAAGTCAGTGATTGAATGCACTAAATCTTATTTAACTTGATTCTATTAAAAGGACCGATTAGAATTGAATCTGCAAACTGGGAACTAAATTAAAACCTTTTAAATATGAAGGATGAATTCAAACTAACATCCCAAGTTGCGAGATATACGACTATTTGCTCAACAAAATAGTAAATTGAAATCTTGTTCATGGAAGAAGAAGAACAACCCTTAATAACTAAATGACATTCAAGTTTTAGTTAGGACATGTTCAATAAATAGCACACGAGTAATAATTAAAGTAGTTCTATTTGAAGTTTTTAGTATCAAATGATGTGTTTCCATTATAACTATGTCTTACAATACCTTAAGCAATTACTAAAAAAGGGTGTTATGAAAGCATCAACATCACCTTTATCTTAAACTAATTGGTGTCGACAATCAATGAACCCAAAGAGCACACCTGAAAATTTTTATTTTAGATAACTTCATAAAACTAATTGTTGTTTTGTTATCCATAATCTCTTCTAGTAATAAATAATTGCTGATACTATATATAGATTGTGGTGTGTAAATTATTTTTAAGTTAAAAGTATAAACCAGGCGATAAATCTCTGTCCGATAAGTGTTGATCTGGACTGAGAAACGGGTTCTTAAAAGCTTTCCTGTCATTTTGTAAGAAAGAAGCAATGAGGTGATGTCCGAGTTTTGGTCCCGAAAAATCACCATGATGTCTAAGTTAGTAAGGAAAAAGGTATGTGACAAAAGTAAAAGCTAGATTACCTTGTTTAGTACCCATGTGGAAGTATTTATAGAAATTGAATGGCAGTGATATTGGGTCAGTTATAATGCAGGTATGCAACGCCATGCTCATTTGTAGAGTGTGGCGCCGCATTTCGCAGGTAGTTTTTTTTAAAAACAATAAATATATTTCATTGCAATAGCAATATGTATATAATCAAAAAAGCTAATTAGATTTTGTGGTATTGGATGTAATTGAACTTACGAAAATAAATCTTCGAAGAGAAAAACAAGCCCATCTATGATTTTTCGTCTAGAGGAATTCGACTTTTATCTAAAATTATCGTGATTGATCGATATGTTAATTAGATCTGAAGGTATATTGTAAAGTCTCATCTGTATTATTAAATTAAATGCTAGCTATAATCATATCACCACGAATGGACGCTATCACTAACATATAAATAGTTCTAGCTGATTTTTCTTTTAAAAAAAAAGAAGAAGAAGGATTTTCCTTTGATTACAATTTATAGAGACAGTACTCTATTTTACAAAATTGATTAACAAGAAAACCGGAAGTTCGAGAAATTGACTTGGGCATTTTTGCTAGCTTTGAGTTTTCCCTAGGATGGGCCGGGCCCTGATTTGCATTTGAAATAATAATAAAACTAGAAGCAAATATGGGCCAGTGCTTTCAATTTTGAATGATTAGATTAGTTTTTGAATTTCTGTCAGGATCAAGGCTGAGATCTTGATTGAATTAAGGGAGAATTATCAGAACGAAGAAAGAAGAAGGAGAATAAGTACAGAAAAGAATGAAGGGAAGAAAAAGGAAGAAAATGGGAGAATGATATTTGATTGAGGAAAGTTAAAGTTAAGAAATTATACAATCATCAACCTAACTTCTACTAATTATTATGGCAGTATTTATAAGCCATTTCCACCACCATTGCCACTAACTAATTTGCTACTTTTAACTAACTAATTCTGTTAACTAATTGCTAATTGTCTAAGTTTGTTTTTATTACAAAAGAGCCCCAATCCCATGACAATATTACCCCACTTTAAGCTCAGCCTTGTCCTCAAGGTTGAAAATGAGAAAATTGGCTTTTGATGATGCTTTGATCCTCTCATGAAATCTACTTATTGTTGAAATGATTATATTTGACAAGCCACTGTGGTGCTGGGAGTTTGTTGCTCATTATGGTATTTTTTTGGCAACACATAAGCTGAATTCTCTACTCCAAAGGTCCTTGATGGAATGATTAAATCTTGCAATAGTGTAGCTTCGTGAATCTCAATGCTAGTATTAGAAACTGCAGCCACTTGTAAGTTGTAACTCAACTTCCTGATCTTTCCTTGAAGTTTCATCTAAGCTAAAGTTTTCATTACACCAACAAGTGAGTGACTGGTTGTTGATTGGACATTACTATTTGTTTTTAAGGGACTGCATCTAGCTCTGAAAGGACAATTTCCTTCCATTTTCAATTTAGGCAAAGCAGTGGTTGGAATTTGCTGATCTCCAACTTCAGCCTTCAAAAAGGAATCTTGTGCTTTGATCATTTATGTTGGAATCCGATATGGCAGACAGCCTCACAAGTCACAATGCTGCAGCCTTGATTTTTGTTTTCCTTCAAGAATTTGCTCACTTCTTTTTCTCTAATTAAATTCAGTTGGGAATGTTCAACCTTCCCATGTAGCATTGTATATCTATCTTCTTGAATCAACTGTTCCAGCTCCGAATATTTGGAAAAACCAAAATAAGCTATTGGGCCATTAGTGTCTACTTTTTAGAAGTGCACTGATAACAAGATATCTAGCCTGATAATATTGTGAGGGCCCAAACAGTAAAATTCCACACTTGACACAGAGAGAATAATTCTGACAACAAGAAATTCCAGAAAGCAAGGAAACCGAGAAAGAATATGCAGAATCAGGGAAGAAGGAATGAAGAAAGAAGGTGAATGAGGCAAGAAAGAAGGAGAGCAGAGATATTGAGAGAAGGACAAGAAGAAATAAGAGGGGAGCAGGATTAGCTATCACCAAATCTGTCCTTTCTGATATTGTTCTTGTGCGTATACAATTGTTGCTCACTTTTCAGGCTGTTTCTAATTTACTGACTCAAATGAACCAAAATGACTGAACTACATAATTAGGGTAATAAACGAAATTAGGATAACAAAAATAAAATTAGGAAACTGATAAAAACTGAATTTGGGGCTGCTTTGGAAACAACACCGTGTGGCTTCTTCTTCATCAGTGGAATGATGTCGGTTCAAGCCAAAGGATTCCTCAGCTTTAGTGTAAAAGCTTAACAAATATCAGGCCTCCATAGGTCCAATCTTATGGCATTGCTCATAATTTTTAAAACCATATGTTTAGATTAGGTTAGACTCTTTTTTTATATCATTTTTTTTAATTCCTTTTTTTGTTTTTTTGATAATAAACAAACGAAAACCAGAACTGAATTGCCAATTTTAGTTCCCTTTTCACCATTTTGAGGAACTTTAATTAGATTGCCATGTTCTGGTTCTGGGAATCATAACTACATTTCAGTTTTTTATTTCAAAATCGGATAATCAATTTCAATTTGAACCAAAACTATTATTGCCTTACTTACACAGAATGAATCTACCAATATTTTAAATTGATGTACATACAAAACCAAAGGAGAAATAAAAGAGAAATTAAAAGGAAAAATGAGGTGTATTCTCCTAATTGCTGGCCTATGTATGCAAGATGAGCCTACTAATATTATAAATTAATGTACATAAAGAACCAATGGAGAAAAAAAGAAAGCATAAGGGAAAATGAGGTGCTAAAATTTACTCTTACACTTTCCTTTCTTATTTTACTTGGGCCTGTGTAGACAGTATTTCAAAAAATATTTTTATATTTTTTGAAATTGTAGCTTTAAAATAGGGAGATGTATTGAAATTTTGAAAAATATAAAAATATATTTTAAAAAATTATCCATACACTCCTGAGATCCTTGGTGGACATTTACTTTGAATATGTTACAAGTTTGACTCTCAAATTTTACTTTTTTTCTTGCCCCCTCTCTTTGAATAGGTCCTTTTGTAATCCTTGCAAACAAAGAAATATATAAAACAACAACATCAGGAAATAAAATACAGCAGATTTATTCCATCAAGCCTTTTGACGTGATTTCTCTTCTACTGAAAAATATGAGTATCTAATTCAAAACTAAGTGACAATGAATAAAGTGATCCAAAAATTCTCTTTCAATTATGAGTCTTAGTTGAACTTCATTTTTTTTTTTCACACTTTCTTCAAATCTCGTGGTTGAACTTTATTTTTTGAATACTCCCTGTTTAGATTAATCTGGTCATCGACAAGTTTATCAAATCTAATGAATTAACCAAAGGTCAGAATGAAAACTCACTTTAGTAACGTGTTAAAAAACTTGAATATTCAACTTAAAACTAACTGATAATGATTATTAATGAGTGGAATGGCTTAAATATCTTATATGCCAATTTGAAAATGAGTAATGATAGAGACAACGACTAAACATAACGACTTTTTTATCGCTACTAATGTGTACTACTAACATAACTGTCCATGTCATTCCTATTTAAAAAATAAATAAATAAAACAGAAAATTAAATAAAGATGGGCAATCCCTCCACAACACTTCTTGCTCAAGAGGTTTTCCGTATCAGTTGGGAGAATTTTTCGACCATTACTGAAGGCCACAGATGGAGAACTGAAGAAGCGAAATAGAAGTGAGGGCTTCAGGTAAACAATTGTGGATCCATACAGAGAAAAACTATTGGTAGAAAGGATTGAAAGTTTTTGTTATGGAAATGGAGAACTCAATTTGTAAATGAACCAGTTCAATTTTTCGGTTCATTTACAAATTGAGTTCTCTAACTGACAGTGCAAATTGGAACTGAAACTAAATTCTCAAATCTCCCATTATTGTTCTATCTTTGTATCTATTTGTCAACATAATTGGAAAAAAAACCATGACAGCCACCCGTCTTCATCCAGCCACACATAATTGAAAATCTAGAATTCTCGTGGTTGAATGAAGACGGGTTTGGAATTTGGAATTCCTATAGTTGGATGAAGACGGTGTTAGAATATGGAATTTCCCTCGCCTAATGAAGACGGGTTTGGAATCTGAAATTCCCATAACTAGATAAAGATGGGGTTGGAATCTATAATTCCTGTGGCTTGATGAAGACAGGGTTGGAATCTGGAATTCCCGTGGCCGGATGGTGGAAATTAGGTAGAGAAGAAGAGAGAAGAAGAAGTTGGATGGCGGAATTCACTGTTTTTTTTTTTCTGTTTGAAACATGGAATTCCCCTCGTGGCCCAATAAAGGAAATCGGGCAGAGAAAAAGAGAGAGAAGAAGGAGCTGGATAAAAGAAATCGAATGGCAGAATTCACCGATTTTTATTTAATTTTTTGTTTTATTTTTTTTAAAAATAAGAATGACATGGACAGCCACGTTGGTGGTACACATCAGTGACGATAAAAAGTCATTATGTTTAGTCATTGTCTCTATCATTACTTTTTGAAAATATTTAGAAAATCGACATGGGATATTAACTTTATCATCTTCATTTTTTTTTTCCAATTATCTGTGTTTCAGAACATGGTTGCAAGGTACATGGATGACAATGCAAAAAAAAAATTAAAAGAACGTGTCAACAGAAACTAAAAAATTAAAAAAAAAACACACACACACACACAAAAGTGATCAAGATTAGGCGAATGAAAGGGAAAGGGGACTAAAATTCGTCATCGAAATTTTAATCCATCATGGGGAATTTATATTTTCTTCGTGAAATGGTATAATGCGTGCAAATTTGGACTCACATAAATTTGCATGTTTAAGAAGTCAATGCAGTGTGTGATTGTTAATTTGTTTTGACCGTTTCTTATCATGACCTAAGATGCTACTAGTTAATCAATCGACGGAATCAAAGAAATCTTTTCTCACGAGTACATGAAAAAGGATATCAGTTTAGGCATAACACGTATAAAAGGTTAATGAGTTCCAACAAACAAAAATGGTCATCTAAATTAGATTCTTTAACCTAATAAGGTTAATTAGAACTATTTTTTTCACAAGTAGCATAATAGACACATTTTCTCTAATTTCTCAAATAGACATAATGAAAAAGGACTATATTAAAAAGTCAGTCATTTTAAAATTCAGATTAATTCTATTAGTAAATAGAGAGAGAAAGGAAAGAAGAATATGATCTTTGTTACAAACTTGTTTTAGCTAGTTCAAACTAAGGATTACATATGGTATCAATAAAACCAAAAAAAAAAAAAAACGGAGTAAAGGGCCCAAAACAAAAAGAACAAAACAAAATGTATTAAGGGCAGCCTCGAAAATACAATCCACTAAGATGAAATCAAGCATTTACCTTGTTTCAAGGAGGCAAAAACCTTGTATTCATCAAACCAACTAAAAGTCTAAGAGGTCAACATACATAGTAATTAAGAGGTTAAATTACCACAATTATTTATAAATTTGTTTTGAAAATATTAAAAAATTTGAAATTAATTTTCATATTTAAATATTTTGCTTAATTTTTCTATAACCAAAAATTAATCCAAAAAATTATAAGGCATTAAAAAAAAATCTTTGCTTAGTGATTTGTTGAAGAATTAATTAAAATCAAATTGAGAAGTTTAAAAAATGAATTGAAACTTTTACTCCATCTATCCTTCCAAACAAAAGGTTCACTTTAGATGGAATATATTTTTTCATAATTATAAGGTATAAATACACTTAATATATTATTAAATACATAAATTTTTTAATTTTCATCCTTGATTATATATAATTATTATTAAGAAAGATAATATATGAATTTGGTCCAAATGTGGACTTTTTTTCAACAAAAAAAAAAGTTTTAAAAGTAAATTTTTTCTACTAGGATGGAGACTAAATTTTTTTTGGATAAATTACCTCTACACTCGAAATTTGGAAAAACTACAAAATGAATCTTAATGTAGGGTAAAACTACTAATATCTCTCTCAATTCAACAAATTTATGACATTCTCCTGTTAGTGGACTAACATTTGACAACCATACTTTTGACCAAGTCAAATATCAATTTTTTTGAAATTGTCAAATTAGTTTTTATACTACAACATTTAAATTATATTTACCTCTGGAGATTTGTTTTCATTACAAATTGGATCCTAAAGTTTAATAAAATGTATCCGACACTACTTTTCTCTTATTTACTTAGTATCAAAAACAAATTTCAATAACAATAATTGATAATTAAAATGTAAAAACAATTCTAACAATTCTCTACATAGTTGAACAATCTAATAAGTTATCAAAATGTATATACAAAGTTTAGATTTTGCAATTTGTTATTACGCTTATTTTTTTAATTTGTTTTTAAATAATTTAAATTCAATTAATAAAATCTAATTCTTAATTTTAAAACAATTACATGAAATTCAATAACCAAAGTGAAACTATGCAAGATTTAACAAATAATTATTTCTTATAACTTTATAGATATACAAAAATAATAATAATTACTTAATCATTTAATCATTTAAGGAGACAGCAACAGCAATAGTAGACTAATAGTGAAGGTACAATCACAAAATTAAACAAAAAATAAGTTTTTTCAAATTCAATAATGATAAAATAGTAATACGGGAAAAAGTACTTTTTTATTAATTTTATGAATTAATTTTTGAACATTTTAAAGACATGTATTGATATGATCATAGTTATTCTTTATAGTTGTTTGAATTATGATATAAAATAATATTATGAAATGATTCTTGATGGAAAAAATAAGAAGAAAATAAAAACATAAAATAAAAGAAACAGAATTTATTAAACTTTATGTAATAAAATTTTAAAATTTAAGAGTCATTTCGTAATTTAAACAAATTTTAGGAAGGTATATATTATTCATCTATACTTGTTTTGTTTTGTTTTTTTTTTAAAACTTATTTCGTTAATTGATTTCAACCATTTTTAAATAAAATGCATCGATAGTTTTTTTGTTCTCATAACATTAGAATTTTTATTGCAATTGCAAACTATACATGAGGTAGCCTAAAAATAGGCTAATTACTCTTCATGATATTTTATCTTAATCACGTTAAAAAGTGCGACGACAGTGAATAAACAATAAACAAAAAAAGATTGCGTAAAAGATTGATATTTTCAATTAACGCACAATAACATTTATATCAATAACAATTTGGAATATTTTACATTTTAACTTGTCGACCTCTACTTGAACATTTCAAACTTCAAACAGTAAAAAAAACCCACTAAACTTAGACTCTGGTTCCTAATTCCTACCCATGCCTTTTATCATCTCAAACTGTAAGTTACAAAACAACTACTAAACTCATATTTTAATTCTATCTCCTAGCCATGTCATACATTCTTTCTAACCCATAACATCTATGTCAGCTTTTTGTCTGAATAGAGAAAAAATGACTCGCTTTTTAAATGATCCCTCTAGAAAAAAGTGATTATACCAATATTTCTAGTTACTTCGTTTTCTATTTTTACTTGAGAATGACTCCTCCTCCCAAGTTAATATTCTCCATATCAGAATATTGAGAAAAAAAAAAGTACAATCATATGTAATTTCAATGCAGCTTCCACCGCAAATTGTTTGCAAGGATGCTGCTCACATAAGCAAGAAATACGTTAAAAGGAATTAAGGAAAGCGACAAGTTCGGCCCGCAGCCAAAAGGTGAAGCCAAAGTTCATACTTCGTACACGGCTTCTGTTGGAAGGACGCGTATAGAGACGCGTGTCCCTTTTTAATGCCTAAGGCCTAATGGTGTGCTTAAAGAAAAATTGGTTTTAATGGGAAGGCGCATTATCCTATTTGTTGGATTGGATCTGAGATGACGAGCCCCCAACGGCTCAACTCAACCAACAAAGTCGGCGGATTTTCCAATTTTTCTTTCTTGGGAAGAATATTTTATTGGGTATCTTTCACTTGTTTAAGAAAACTCGTTACAGCCACAAGTGTCCTGAGTCTCCTGACCAAGCCACCCTTTAGGTTTTCTTTCTTCTTTATTTTCTTCTGACTTTCCTTTTCCCTTTTTTTTTTATTCTTCAAACACGGATACTTTTGTTTTTATATTTTTAAAACAATTTTTATGTTAAATTTTTCCTAATGATTGATAAAAATAAAAATTCCCAAAATAAAGCATTGGACCATCTTTAAGAATAACAACGATTAGTAAAAACAGATAGCGAATGCGTGATGGAATAGATCACAAGAGAGCAAGGTTTAAATTTATTGATATGTTGAGATGCTTTAGTTACATGCATCAATACCCTTCCACTATAAATATATAGATAAATATGAAAGAATTATTTGATTTCTCAATACTAATGATATGGTAGAATCAATGGTGTATAGTCGAAAAAAAATTATTCAAACCAAACACTGTCAATAATCCTATAAATAAACTCATTTAATAAAAAAATTTCTTAGAAAAACAAGTGAGTTTTTTTTTTTGTAAAATTATGCTCAATGTCATATATGGTAATTTTGTCAAAAAAAAATTATTAGTTAGAGGAAGAATTTTTGAGAATTGATTTTTTTTGGAAAACGTACCCTTACCGCTTTCTAGTTATAGTCTATTTTTGTACGTTATAAATAACAAAACTTAATAATAAAACGAAGGAGATTAACCTTTTGTATTCTATTTTTTTAAAAGAATATGATTTATCAGGATGATCCTGATAAATCACTTATCAGGCATCCAATCATATAATGACATATAAGGTATTTTTTAGCAATTAACTTATACTCGGTACTCTAACCACGTGAGAATTTTCTATCAAAATTTTTTTACTAAAGCCAAACCAAGCTACAGCTGAACAGCCGTTCTTCACAAAAATAAAATTCGTTCTTCACAAAAGCCACCCAATATCAAAATGATCAAAATTACAGCAGAACAAGTAAATCAATTTGTCAAGCAAAGCCGTGCTTCACAAGATCAAAGCCGAACGTAACCCAAAGAAACCAATCGGCAAACGATTAGTTACTGTTAAGGCAAGGATTTTTTTTCCACATATATATTTTTTTTGTTCTTCTCCTCTGGGTACTTCATATGGTTCCGTTGGAAGAAATTTTTGTTGATTCTTTTAAAAATCAGTATTGTTGATTCTTTTAAAAAATTAGTAACCCTCAACTCTTTGTACTGAATGGTAAAATACAAGCAGTGTTCACTTAAGCCAGTGTCCAAAGCCGTGCTTCATATGGTTTCGTTGGAAGAAAAGAATCAACAAAAAAATCAACCAAAAAAATCATTCTGATAAAGCCATGCTTCACAGTAGCTAATCGTTTGCCGATTGGTTTCTTTGGGTTGTGTTCGACTTTGATCTTGTGAAGCACGGCTTTGCTTGAAAAATTGATTTGCTTGTTTTGCTGCAATTTTGATCCTTTTGATATTGGGTGGCTTTTGTGAAGAACGGATTTTGCTTTTGTGAAGAATGGCTGCGGCTTGGTTTGGCTTTGATAAAAAAAAAATTGATAGAGGATTCTCACGTGGTTAGAGTACTGAGTATAAGTTAATTGCTAAAAAATACTTTATATGTCATTATATGATTAGATGCTTGATAAATGATTTATCAGGATCATCCTGATAAATCATATTATCTTTTTTTAATACATTATTAATTCATTTTTCATTAGCACGGATTAAAGAATTTTAGTAAATTTTCCTCTCCTATTTTATTCTTGTATCTTTACTTTGTGTACCCGTATATCTAAGTAGAATAGAATTAGATATATAGTACAACATAATTTGATAAGTTTTTATTTTGATTGTGTCAATTAACTTTATTTTGATTTTTTCGTATATTCTTTTTGCACAATTTATATTGGCAATCATTTATTAAATAATATAATTTATTGTGATAAGTGAAGTAGATTTATTTATTTCCATCGCATGCATATAATCTAAATAGATCTGTCACCTATCTCATTTTTTTTTTTAAGTTTAAAATTTTATATACCAATAACCCATTGAGGTTTAATTAAGTTATAAAGACCCCTTTATGATATATTAAATTTGAGAGAGCGCTCATGTGATTACATATAAAAGAGAAAGTTGGTCAAAATCATCTTTATCCCAAATATACTTGAAGTTTTATTTCTATCATTGGGAAGCATGTTTAGCTATTTTAGTTTTTTTTAATATATAATATCAATGTATTTAGCTAATTAAGCTAGCAATTTAGTCGTCTTAACTCAACTATTCTTTTTTTTTTTTTAAGGGAAAATTTATCAACTTTCTAGTTTAAACATAACCATAGAAAAAATTCTTTGAACCTTAATAAATCATAATAGTTTTTTTGAAACTTAGTTAAGCAACAAAGGGTCCTTGGTGGTTAACCCTTGTTCGTTCTTTTAACTTGAAAAACCCATGTCATTTATAAGTTTGCAAATGAAAGTGGTTAACAAGGTAGTGTTCATACTTAACCTCTAATTTTGTTAAATAGCTTAACCATACAATGTCTCTTTTAAGATAGATTAAGAATGCAATTGTTATTGGACCACAAATATACACGTATTTTGTACTAAATTTTGGTGTCTAATTGTCATGTCCACGTTTAAACATTTGACCAATTGAATTCCAACTTTTAGAATAAAAATACTTATAAAACTTTAATATTTTCTGATAATAATACTAATGAAATGCGGTATAGAAAATTAAAGCACAAACATCTTTAAATAAAAGATTTGATGCTAGTTGATTTGAGCTCAATATAATTGAGCTAAATGATCTTTTATATTTTCTTGTGTATTTTTTTTTATATCATTCTTGTTATTCGTACTAATATATATTATTAATATCCACTTTTAATGGAGTTAATTTATATTTTTATATCAACTTGACATTTTAATTAAATTTTATAGTATTTTGGTTTTTATATTAAAATATAAATTAATAAAAAATAAACACTTAACATCAAATTTTGTTACAATAAAAATAAATGTTAATAGTATAAATATTAACATAAATTACAATATTTATATCAATGTATTAAATTGTATAATATGAAATGACCCATATAAATTGTGAACAGGAGTGCTGCGTTTAGATTGTATTTCAAAATATATTTTTACACTTTCAAAATAGTTTTTTACATTTCTAATATATTTTATATCTCATAATTATCATATTGAAAAGCATAAAAATATATTTTAAAATACAATATATAACCATCTGAGATATTTTGTAGGAACATTGAGTGGGATAGCTCCTCACATATCATATTATCCAACTTGTTTATGTTAACAGCATAATATTGTATTAAAATGTGTGAAAATTTTAGTAGGTATTTTTTGATAAAAAAATATTTTAGAGAAAAAAATAAGAGATTTTTTTTAAAAAAAATTATATGAAAGGAATTTAAATAAAAAATTTAAATTTTAAAATAAAAATATATTTAAATATTTTATTTTTATTTAAAAAATATTAATTTTTTTATAAATGAAATCTTTGTCCAAACAAACTCTTAAAGTTTTAAAATTAGTAATGAAATTTAAAAATGTTTGGGGTTCATAACTTATTTATTTCCACTAGTATTAATTTTATCTGAGTAGGGCTTTAATATTAGAGCGCGTAGCAGTGGGTAATAATTGCGGGCGGTGACAGTGATAAATGCACTGGTCGTTGTTTGAGAAGTCAGTGGGACACGTGGCACACGGTGGAGTGAAGTAGGAGAGGGGAGACGTTGATTTTGGCCGGCTTTCAGAAAATTAGACGGCCAATCTTACGGCGTTGTACCATTTGTTGCGTTTACGCTGGCTTCCTTTGCTGCCGCCTTATTTAATTCTCCTTTTGTCAGGCCACGTATCACTCGTTTTTGGCTGCGCGTTTTTGTAGAAAATAACACAACGTTGGATAGTGAAAGTTTTTTTTCTTTTTTTTTAAAATTAAATTTATTTAATCGAGAATACACGTTGCATTACAATTTTAATTTTATAATAAAAAGAGAGATTTTAAAAAATAATAAATTTATTCACTCTATTAATTACCAAATTTGATTTAATAAATTATAAAAAAATTATTAAAAAAAGTTTATAATTTAATAAAAATAACTCACTTACGTCTTGATTTTAAAATAAAAAAAAATTTCAAAAAATTACAAATTTATTCATTCCGTTAATAATCGAGTTAAATTTTATGTATCGTAATTCAATCTATTAATAATTATACAATGAGAATAATATAACGTTCCAGTTCCATAACTTTTTGAGTTTTGTCATCACTAATTTCAAATATTTAAACCAACTCATTAATAATTTATTCATTAGAATTTTATATACATTATTTTCATTGATTAACTTTTCACTGTCAGATTGAAATATCACAATAACTTACTTATATATAGAAAAATTTTAAAAAATATATAATTAATTTGGTGAATTAAAAATATTTAAAAATATAAAAATATATGAATTTGGTGTTTTGGAGTCTTTAAGATATTTTTTTTTCTTCAAAAAGGGTGTTACCATTACCCACAACAACAATTGGATAATAAGAATGGATAAACAGTGAATCCGAGACAAGACAAAGGCGGCTAACTTTGTTGCAATAGTGCTAGGGTGAGTGGTAAAATAGCTTGAATCCGAGAAAATATTTAAAGTTTTAAGTACTAATGAAATGCGACCAGAATTAATGTGGAAAATTTTTCAATAATTAACATATTATTTATATGAATTTTTAATTAAAGCATACAAACTAGTTACTGAAAATTTTTTAGATTATTATTCTGTTAAAGTAAAAAAATTATAAACAATTTTTGTCCCTTCATCGTGTGCATGATTTTTTTACACTGCACAAAACTATTCCCTCCTAATTATTTTTTTATGATCCTTTGATCTGCCCCTAACTAAATTAATCCATAAATAAACTATTTAAGGCTGCCATCAATGCACTTTCCCTTCTCATTTTCTTTAAGAATTCCTCCCAATCACAAGATTTCACGTATCAAATCACTCTTTCATATCATTTTCTCAAAAACTACACTCTGCTTTCATACAAATACCCTTTAGTATAATTTTTCAAGAAAAAAAAATAGTTTATAGTGTATTTTAAAATATAATTTTATATTTGTCGGTGTAAAAAATTGTGAGAATTTTTATACTTTTTAACGTAAAAATTATTTAAATAATATAAGATATTTTTTTGGAAAATCTAAAAATGTACTTTAAAAGACAATTCAAACCCAATTAAAGGCAACTAATCCATGCAACTCTAAGACTAAATAAGATTGTAATCACAATTATTTAATTCGTTAACATCACAAATCATATTGGGAACTCAAATTTTTAAGTGTAGAAATTTAAAAATTAGTAGTAGTAAATATAAAATAACACTCGCGAATAAAGTTAAATTAAAATCCATTCCAACCACAATTGACCCAGCCTGCGTACATAATTTATTCAATTAGCGTCACATCAGCCGATGCGAAAACACACAGTCACACTGTACACACTCTCTCACAACTGGGGCGGCGGCCCCCCACTCCTTCCCCAGTCAAATTCCTCGCTGACTGAGCCCCACATCCCCCGCCCCCCGCCCCACCTCCTCCCCCAATCAATATTTATATAAGGCCTCTTCCCTTCTCTTTCCCTTAACAGGTTTCCCCTCATAAATTTTTTACGTGCTCTTCATTTTTCCTCTTCGAAGCTTTTGTACCACGCTTTCAGTATTCGTTTGTTTTGCTTGCTACTTTAGTAATAATGGCTATGAAGGATAAAGCTAAGGAGAACAAAGGAGGAAACGGGAAAGTGAACGCCGCCGTGAAGGAAGTTCACTTCAGAGGTGTAAGGAAGAGGCCATGGGGCCGTTATGCCGCCGAAATCCGTGACCCTGGGAAAAAGACCCGGGTTTGGTTGGGCACCTTCGATACGGCGGAGGAGGCGGCGAGGGCCTACGATGCAGCTGCCAGAGGGTTTCGCGGTTCGAAAGCTAAGACCAACTTCCCTTCTCCCTCGGAGAGTCAAAGCCCATGTAACAGCAGCACTGTGGAGTCATCCAGTGGTGATGGCGGGACCCACGCGCCAGTTGAGCTTGATCTCACGCGCCGCCTTGGCGCCTCCGCAGGAAGTGTTGTGGAGTTCCCGGCGTACCACCACCAGCCTGCTATGGCTGTTCTCCCTAATGTGCAATCTGTTGTTTTCTTCCAGCCGCCGATGAACCGGGCCCATTATTATCCGTACGGTTATGGGTCGGCGGCGGCGGCGGCTGATTTGGCTAACTTGGGTGGTCGTGGTGGTGGTGTTCATAGTGATTCTGACTCTTCCTCCGTCGTTGAGGATAATATGTTCGACGGTGGTGATGTTAAGAGAGGGCTTGATCTTGATCTCAACCTGCCTCCCCCTTGTTGAAGCTTAGATGGGGTAGTATTTGAAGAGGTTTAAGAGTTGAAGGACTAACGGTGCAATTTTTTGTACATAGGATAAGAATCTGAGTATTTGGTTTAATCAAGGGGTTTACTCAGTTTAATTTTTTGCAGCTTAAGAGAGATTATTGGAATTTCTTGATGGTTGTTTCTCCAATTGTATTACTAAGTTCATCCTAATTCATATGATCCAATGAAAAATTTGTTAGTGATCTTTTTTTTTTTGTTTAATTTTACTTGTTTTTATCTTGGTATTTCAAATTGCAAATCAATTTAAACTGAATAACTTTAACAATGATTATTACCCAGAAAATTAATGTCTTTCTTAGGCCATTGAGGATTAATCTTTGCTTCGATTGGGAAATTGGGGAAAACGTATTGATTTATTGTTTGTCATTTTTAGCAGCCAAATCAAAGGGCACGAAAGATGAATATTCCTTTGCACCATAAAAATTACAATAAATTTTTTTTTTTTGGGTTTTAAATTAACTATCAACTTAAAATAGTTATTTCATATTTTTTTTCTAATATAATTTTATGTTTATGGTTCATATGATCCAATACTTATTTCATATAATCATAGTTATCTATAATAAATACAAATAGGCCCTACCAAGTATACAAAAGGAGTTAAAACTTATTATTGTATAGTGGGAGAGGTAAAGGGAGTAACATAGTTGATGAATGCAATGAATTTGGACAGGGCTAATGGAAACAAACAAAAAAATACACTTTTATTTCAAGCTTTGCCCATTACCTAATTAGAGACAGAATTTTAGATAAAGATAGGATAGTCCTCTCTTGCCTTTCATGCAAATATGGCATTTTTTTCCCCACTTATTTAGTTGCATTTTTTCAAAAAATATACTAGATAAACATAGGATTGTCCTTCCTTGGCTTTTATGCTATTATGGTAATTTTTTCACTTAATTCACTTTTAGGAAGTCATAAGCAAAGCTATGAAAATCAAAAATTCAAATTAAGGGCATTTAAATTTGGCATTCGCATCCCATCCGATCCAACCCCCCGACCTGTAATTTAAATATTATAATTCAAAATCGATCTAATTCATCCTAATCAAATCGGTTTGGACAAATTTCAAATATATGTATTATATAACACAGAATTGAATGTGTGATTCCATCTGATTAGATTCGACATAAAATAATAAATACCTTATAAATTATCTAATTATATTTTTGGATCAGAGCAGATTAAATTTATCGAATATTTCGGTTTTGAAAATAAAATTAGGCAGCGTTAACAGTGGTTAACTATTTGCATTAGGATTAAAATGGTCACAGCTCACAAGCCCTCCATCCTCGTTAGGAATGAATTATTATTATTATATGGAAGCCAGTCAAAAAGGCGAACATGAGACGAAATGATAAGATATCATTATCTCTCTGTCTGTCTCTGATTCAAGCTACCGACGGGAAATGACAAGCCGCTCACGCGACAACGCAACCCAGCGGCGGCAATAGTGGGCGGGATGGCGGGATCCCACCCAAGAAAGAGAAAAAGAAAAAGGGAAACACCAACTACGAATTCCGTGTTGACGGGGTGCATGTCGTGCCTAGGGTGAACGGCACGTGTACTTTCTTGCCGTCCCCCAACAGTTCCCGTTTCCAATTTATTATTGAATTTTGCAAATACTACTACTACTACCATATATATATATATAAACAGTTGGAGTACTAAGCAATTTAAATTCCTAAATTAGGAAAATAGGAGGAAAAAAAATATTATTTGTGTCTTTTATATTGGTTTTTTAGTATATTAAACTAATCACATAATTTTATTTTTTTTACCTCTTTATTATGTAATATATTACTGTTCCTATTTTTTTTAACTGTATTAATTTTATATTGTACAATAAATGCAAAGAATATTTTCTCAAAAAGGAGAGGGCGAGATAGAATAATATTTGAGTGAGGAGATCTACGTTTAATAGGATAACTCTTAAATCTTTGTAACTAAATTTAATAGGATAACCAAGAGAAGATATTAGGATGTTGACCTAAAATGGTATAGTATGAATAATTTAAAAATAAAAACATAAATTTAATTGACCATTATATGTAAAATTTAAAATGTCAAAATTACGTGGCTTTATTTCAACTGATTCGTTATATAAAGAAGTACAATATTTAATCCAAAGGAACACCTAAATTAACACTCAGCAACAATTCTAACCAGTCTCGACGATCACTTACGACTGATCCTAAATGATTTATCAAGCCAATCACGTAAAACGTAAAATAGATTTTACTTCCTCCGTACACTTTAAAAATATTTATTTGCTTTAAAAAAAAATTTACTTTTAAATAATTTTAAAAATAATTTTATTAACAATAATTATTTTGAGAATGTAATTAAAAAATAAAATTATATATTTAATAATATATTAAATAGTTTGTATTTAATAATAAAAAATTATATTTAATTTTTTTTTGGTCTGTGGGAGTGCTACTATTACCCTCTCTGCACTCCGCAGTCTCGGATAATATCGCCAAGCCGCCGAGGACAAAATAGACAAAGAAGAGTGGATGAGAGAGCACATGGCGGTGGGTGAGCGGGCTCAAAGCTGAGACAGTTCCCGCGGGCCGCTCATTACTCATTTTCAAAAGTAGGAAACTCGTAAATATTACAGGATGATTGTGAACAAAAAAAAAAACACTGCGACGTCAACGTGTCGAAAAAGTGGACGTTGAAAGGCAAATGCCGCCGCCTGGGTATGGGGGTCACGTGGGGCCGCGGGGGTCCAACCGCCAACCACAATATCCAGTCATTCACACGTGCCATACTTTGGGCAAGGCCAACGATTAACTTATCGTGGCTGGCAATGAGCCGGTTGCTACTTGCTAGGAGGAATAAAATACATACCTGCTTTTTTCAGCTGGACAGGTCCACTTGGCGTGGTGGCTTTTTATTTGGGCTGTTACGAACATGCCCTTAAAAAAAATAATAATAATAAAAAAAAAACAGAAAAATGTTAGAAAAGATTTATATCATTCGTATTCGTTTTTGTTGGTTGTTTAAAGTTCTAATCAATTTAATTTTGCACTGAAAACTATTATAGGAGAAATTTGAGTCCATTTAATTCAGTGGTTTGACATGAGTTATGTTTTATCATGTCCCTACGTATTAAGAGTGTATTTCCTAATTGTTAAGATTTTATTTTTTATTTTGGAGGTATTTTGATACTAGATTGGGAAATGAGATGATAAAAGTATATGATAGCATCCAGATAGGCATGGACAAGGGTTAATAACCAACATATGCGTTCAATTTTTTCTGTAACTTGCAATTTCGGGATGATTAAGGAGAGGCAGACAAGTTATGTTTTAGATTTTTAGTTTTTCTTTTAACTTAAATAATTATGCTGCAGGATATTGTGGGCTTTCATAAAAATTCTCGTAGAATTGAGAATGAAGTTTTCATTCTGTACATGCCAGATCATGAATTAGTAACCGCATCCAATTTCCAAAAAAAATCTCAATTGTGTCGAACTTTTCATTTTTAGAATGAAATATTTACGGAATTTCCATGAATAGAATCAACCCTTATTTTATTCCATGGTATTTACATAACGTTCCTCTTTAAAATAGTCCCCGAGAGGGCTTCGTTGATCTATGATGTATGTTTCATCTTTCGTTTCCTCTTCGTTTGTTTCGAGAAATCTATCGATCAAACCCGATTCTTTCTTTTTCTCTTGATTCTTTTCCGATCGAGATGTATAGATCTTGTTCGTGGAGTTAAGTCCCTAATTGCCAGTGGGTAATGTTATGTAAATTTCTTTACATAAATAAAATACTATCGTTTGTTAACAAAAAAAGACATGAGTTATGTGTATCCAATTTTAGAGTTTATAACTGGAGATTCGTCTGCGAGTCATGAGCTCCTTTGGTTATACTAGGTCAATGTGTTTGGTGTTGGTTTTTGGCTCCCATGGCCCCAACCCAACCTACAGGTCTCTTAGCGAGGAGTTGAGTTTGGATTGACAAACCAAAGTTACTTTCGGAACTATATTTTTCCCAGCTAATATGTGTCTAGTTCTGTGGAAATATGCAGGGCAAAGGAACATGCTGTTATACTGAATCCCCTGCTAGCCATGAGGGATTGATTGTAAGGCTATGATGTGCAGGGGAAAATAGAACTCATTTTTTTCCATAAGGAATAGGTATACCAACGACAATTTCAAATGTTACACATTTGTTTCCGGTACCTACTTAAGAATACCAAGCTGGTAGGTGATTGGAATTATATACAAATTAAGGAAAAACAAGTTCTGACCGGAAATCAACAATTATTATCGTTTTAGGTAGAGAAAAATTGTCGTCCGAACATAGTATAAACTATAAAAACAAATTGAAATGAACTGGTTGGTATTAGCATTTCTACACAATAATTTTACCAAAGGCGATTCTATTATAACAATAGTTTTAAATACATTTGTTACAATTTTTACTGCCCATCTTGTACTAAAAAGAATGATTTCAATATTTCCTACGTGCAATCTTGTGGACAAGCATGGTTTGAATTTTTATAATCAATGAACATTCCTCGAAGTCTCATTTGGTTACTTGACTATCACAGCGTTGAAGAGCCATGTTAGATAAAATACTTGTCATCATTGTAAACCTTGAGGAGATTATAGTTAAACCTTGAGAAGTTCATAATTAGGCGCGGTTTGATTTGTGGGAATGTTTCAATTTTGACTCTGCAGTCTTTGAAAAAATATTGTATGTAGTGACTGTATCACATAAAATGACAATACGAGTAAATTATGTTGATTTAGTAGGCTAAAGTTGGCATAAAATCAAAAGCCAAAATACTTTAATTTTATTACATTTTTTTAATGGGTCTTTCTTTTCCTTACGGTAAAGTAAGACTAAGTTCATGAATTTATTATCTTAAATTAAAATAAAATATGTTGATGAGATCTTTTTTTACGTCTCTGTGTCCCCCGTGTGGCGACGTGAGGGTGAAAAAGAAAAAAAGAGATGGAATTTCTCTCGCTTTTGGCATAGCGAGCCCTAGTGGAAGGCTCGCACGACGGGTTATTAACTTAGTAATAAAGAGTATTCCTAATAATTACATCGTTGTGCCTGAATTGTGAGGACTTTCAACTACATGAATAATTCAATATGCTCATCGGCGCTTGATCCTGAGACGTTAATCATCAAAAATACATTAACATGACTTATTTCTCCTGTTGGCACTGGGGTTACCATAGCACGACACCCCACTTACCAATTATAAGACACATAATCTAAATTCCATCAAAGAATGTGGATTTTGGGTTTTATTTCATGGTAAGACTGCAAGACATGTGCAACTCGGGTAAACATGCTGGACCTTTTTTTGGGCTAGTCCAACCAATAGAAACGATAACAAATGTAGATTAGGATATAGCGGGTTTTCATCCTTCAATTCAATCCATGGTCACTGAGTCCTCTCTTTCACATTTGTGTGAAGATTTTAGAAGCCCAAATCAAAGTTTTATTTTTTTATATTGCTTTCCTTAGACCAGATGAATAGCAAAAGGACAGGTCTTCACTAATTAGACATGAGAATTGTTTCCAAAAATTAACAATAGTGAGTGTGCTTTAATGTTCCACTGACATGTCGATGGTTTTATGAATAATGATATTTTAATGGTTTTATGAAATTATATAGTAAAATAGCTTAACGAATAATGTAGTAAAAATAAAAGAGTAATAATTCTCTTTGTCAATTCACGTGGGGAATGATATGGTATTTGTAACGGAATAAAATTATCTATCATATTCCTTATAAAAAAGAAAAAAAAAGGATGACTTTTGTATTTTTTATATATGTTATATATATCATTCATTATGTAAATTCACTCCATAAATTCATTAAAAGTATTATTATTTAAATAAAAATATAATTATTTATTATTTTAAATTTTGTAAGGAGTGCGAAGGATATATATATATTATTTTATACTTATCATATTAATTGTGAACAATTTTCACATGTAGAAAGTTGTGATGGATAATTTTATCCTTTAATAATTTTCTCATCAATCATTATAAGTTTTTACTTTTAAAAAACGTGATAATTTTTTTTTTATACTAATCATATCACTCCTGTATGGCTGTATTTCATTAAATATCACCACTTTGGTGCTATGTGCCAATCCCAAAAGGAGGTGTATATTATGCCCCCCCCCCCCCCCCCCCCCCCCCCCCGGGAGTCTAACCCAGCCTCTTTGGCATTACTTCAAAACCAATGATGCATCTTATTTAAATAAAAACACACACATATATATATTTATATAATGCTAAACTAACAAAGAAAATTTCCTCATTAAATCAAAATGCCAATGTCTCACCCATTTTGTCACATAACCCTATCATATAAGAAAGCACCACTTATATATAGAGAATATTTTGCATATTTTTTTTTATAATAAAAGTTATAAATGTAGATTTATATAAAATAATTAAGGACAAAAGGTTAAGATGTAAATTTATTTACACATATAACTCTTTTGACCAATAAAATTCGTTTAGTAATTTTAAAAAACTTTAAAAGATTAAATGCTGCAAGTTTCATCAGTCAAAAGATATTTGTAATTTTTTTTTAAAACAATGTTATTCATTTTTCATTTTTGTTAAACTTGATGTAATTGACTCTATAAATCATTCATGCATGCACTATGATGGACAAAATTTTTGACCCTCCAGTGAAGAAGGTTGAACATGGATTCCATCACCAGTCAATTTCTAATGGCCTAGTTTAGGTGAATTTAATGGAGAAGTCGACTGACCATTTTCTTTTGTTTTTGTTTCCAAGTTTTCTTGCTTTTGTAATTTTCAGAACCCTTTTGGCACCATATCATAGGTGCGATCGATCTATACAGAATAAGTTATGGGCTCTCATATAATGCATTTTCATTTTGCGCTTACCCGATAAAGATTGTGAAATAAAAATTATTTAAAAAATAAAAATACATTTTGAACGCCATTCATACTAAGTGAGGAGATGTCTAGATGACCACATAATTTAGTATATACGAAATTCGTAATGATATAATCTTGGTACCTTTGTTTAATATCTTTTAAGCATATGCAAATTTCATCATATCCTTTGTTTAATGTCTTTTAACATGGTTTGCGCAATTAATCTTATTTCTGGCGACGTTTCAATTGAATGTTGCAGCTACACGGGAACATTGAATTCCGTTCATGATCATATACGCGGAAGGGGGAAGGAACGACATGCCCAAAACAGGTGTCAGCCATACTCTTTGTGAGATGTCATCATTCACAGGCATTGCCACAGTATGGGCATTTTGTCTCCCTTCAATACTGATGAATAATTTCATGAAATAGGCCCTAGCATGGTGGCCTATAAATGGGAAAATTATTATCAGCAAAAAAAAATTTTGTTTCTTGCTTTCAAAGGATTACTTTTGAATTACATTTCAAAATATATTTTTATATATTTTTAGTATTATTTTTTATTTTACAAAACTAAAAACGTATTTTAAAACACAATTGTACATACAGATTAAGTTTCATAATGCATTTTTATATTTTTTAAAATAGTAATTATAAAATAAAAAATATATAAGACAATACAAAAGTGTTTTAGAAAGTGAAAAAATACATTTTGAAAGTGTAATTCACACATATCATTTTTTTAGTTTGCTTGTTCTTTTCTTTCTTTCTTTCTTTTTTCTTCTTCTTCTTCTTTATTTTTTCTCTAAAAAAATTGTCTAAAAAAACCTAATGGGATAATTTTTTTCCTCCAAATTTTGTCCTCCTTGTAGTTAGAAACAAATTTAAAAGAAAAAGGAAAAAAAGAGAGGAGGTTTTCTATATGCAAGGTGGGTCAAGAAGGGATTGAAAACGGCATGGTTGGGGGGACCTTTAACCAAAGCGAAGGTCACCATGAGCATGGGCTGTTATCCTAAATCCATTCATTCCTTGTGAAAGTGTGACAAGTGACAACTGCATGCCTACCTAACCCTGCATTGGCAAATACTCCTACAGTGGATAGGGAGGATACCATTCTTAAAGGGACTTTGATGGTCCTCTATTTCAAAGAAGAGAAAAAATTGTACCCTACCCTCCTTACTGTCCAAAACAGATAAGTATCCCTCCTAGGAAACAAAGGGATGAGTACACATGATGCAATTATCAACCATACATGAATCTACCTCAATTTTTTTGTTGCACAACCAAGGAGGCAAATGAATTCATGATTTTTGGCCATTATATATGCATGGGTCTGGTGCTCATGAACTTCTGGACCTCAAGGCTGTCCAATATTGCATCCCACAACTCTGCCTTGATTAATTAGGCAGCTGGAAACAATTTGAAAGGCCAAAAAATGGAAACAAGGAGACAATGGCCTACTGCAGAATTATCAATAACAATAATTTTTTTAACTGAGCTCTAATTTTCAGTAAGAGAATAGGAACTGAATGTGGACAAACTATTTGATCATCCATGGTCATTAAAGTGTCTTTCGTTATTATTTTTAAAAAGTAATAATATTCATAGTTAAAATTTTCATTAAATTTTTGTAGTTACTAAGTTGCTATTTACGTAGTACTCAATAATTAAACTGATAATTGTTTATAACTTCTGTCACATAGACATTATGTCACTTGGTAACTTACTTTATTAAAATTTTTGATTATTTAGAGACTAAAAATATAATAGGAGCATATATAAAAAGAATCACGACTAAAATGATCATATCATGACTATTGAAAACCAATTAAATAGATGATTTTATTTTTTCAAATTTTCTGATTGAAACAATCAACCATGCATTCACAATCACGGATAAAAAATTTCTCAAAAACTATGCATTTTGCTCTTTTTTTAATTGGTAGCTTGTATCACATATCTAAGTTACTATGTTAGTCTAAAAGAGGAGTCCAAACTAAACTACACAAGGGATTAGAAGATACAGCACTATTAGAACAATAGTAGGAGTCCAAACTAAACTATACAAGGGATTAGAAGATATAGCACTATTAGAACAATAGTGTACTTTGGTATGGGATATTCTTGTAACGTTACTTATTTTGAACTCATCTAATTATTGTAAAGAGAATCCAACAGAACTAAGAGAGCTTGGAGGAGAAAAACTCAAACTCACTTCATATATTTGAAGTTACAATATCACATTCTTTGAAGTTGACCAACATAAAAACTTAAAAGATATTTTGCAAACCTCTAATATTAAACCCCAAACAGCACCCAAGGTTTATCTCTGCGCCAACAGAGAAGTTATATGCAAGCAAAGTTGGTTGGAATAAGGCACAAACCAAAAAAAGGAAAAAATAAATATTGGTGACACATGCTGTGTTTTGGTCATAGTCGGGAAAAGCATGCACAGCATCTTTATGGGTGCCAAAGTAGGTGGCCATGGGAGGTTTGGATATACTTTTAAAACTCTTTTCTTGCATTATTTAGATGGACATATGGCAAGTAGTACACAGGAAAAGAAGTGCAATCCTTCAAGCACCTCTTATTAAAAATTAGTAAAAATGATTAGTACTGAGATTGTAGTTTAGATGTTCATTCCATATCGAAAAAGTAGAAGTTCCCAGGCTTTCTAACTCTAGAGGGATGTAAGTACTTACAAAACATACTTTCGTAGTCTTGAAAGCAAATTGTAATGGGGCTTGCTTAAGAAAATAAAGACGCATGTATAATGGGACTTTGTTTTGTTAGCTCAAATTAGGTAAAAAAAAAAAAAACCACATGTGTATAAAAACTACGTTCTAAAATATATTTTTATATTTTTTACAATAAAAAAAATTATTTTAAAAAACAAAAAAATACGTTGCGGAAAGAATCATATGTAGTCCATATTTCTTGCAACTAAAGTTGGGGAAATGAGGAAAATTTTGTTGAGAGATGCATTATAGGTGTTGTGGGACAAAATATTTCATAGTATATGATGTTAAATATAATAAATGAAAAACATATATTCTATTTTAAAGATCAATAATTGTGAAATAAAGTTTCCCTTTTGATCTAAATATTTACAAAATTTCCAACTGTGCACAAAAACGTCCCAGCCTAGTTTTTTTTTTTTTGGTTGGATAGATTTTAGAAATTAAAATTAATATCCATGGCTTTTAATTTTTAATCAAAATGTTTCTTCAATTTCTTTTTGTCCCAAGACGAAAAAAAAAAAAAAATTTACTCACGACATCCCCTTAGTTCTGCTATAGTACTAAGTCATCCTCACATCTCGCATGTCGCCCACCTGTCCTACCGGGATTTCATAGACTACTGAAATCCCATTTGCTTTCTTCCCGAGATCTCATGTGCCATGCACTGATATGGAGATTTTCTCTCCATGTATTTCTATGCAAATTTGACAAAATATTGAACCTATAATGTTTGCCAAGATTGATCAATTCTTGGTTAAAAGGGATAGTATCTTTAAAGCTTTTTTTTTTTTTTCCATTTCTCCAAAACTAATAATACAATTCTTTAGATTTTCATATACTCAATAGTGAATTCAAGAAAAGAAAGGAAAGGGAAAATTGAAGCAATGAATTGGCTGAAGAATATGAATGAAGTGTTGAAGTACAATTTTATTTTAGTACATAATTGGAGTCATCATCATTCTTGTACAAGAGCTGAAAGACAATGATCACAGCTCTCTCACATATTACATGCTAATCAGAACATCTAAAAATTGAAATTTAACTTCTCTTACAAATACAACTTAAATAAATTAACGTGAGATATTTCACACCAGAGAGACTCGAAATTCAACACATTTAATCAAGCATGCAATTGCTGAAAGCATCAGCAAAAATCCAGAACAAGATTTGAGCAAAATAATAATCACAACCCATCATCCATCCAAGTTTTCCAATCTAACACACAAACCTTCTGCTGCCGCCGCTGATTTGTGTGGATGGCAAAAGGACTATATACAGAAATCATAATCTTAATCTTCCCCTCCAAAATTTTCATCATCCATAATTTTGATTCTTAATCATGACCACCATATCCATAAGTAGTCCAATTTTTGTTTTTGCACAATTATCTAGGTCAGGAGATCATTGACCCACCCCAGATCAGGTCCAGCCAAGCCATTCTCAATGTACTTGTTTTCTTCAAGAAAATTCCTGCTTGGGAAGTTCCTTTGAATGAATTTATTTGTCCCTGGACTAGGGGTTGAAGGAGACATAATAAACTGCTGCTGATCATCACCATTGAAATTCACATCAAGCCATGGTAAATTCCCATGTTTTGTAGCTGCATGAGAAGAAGAAGACTCACTCACTTGCATTGCCTCAAGAGAACTCATCAATTCAGTCAATGCGTCCTTGTAACTCATCCCACCACCAGAACTAAATTGAGCCAGCCCACAAGGCTCCACACCTCCAAAGTAGTGATCTTTGTACCTGGCAACAGGAGAAAATTGGGCCGCTTTCACCGGTGAGAGAGGAGGCGAAAGGGAGGGTGACAGTGGGGGTGACAAATGGGACATTCCTATCAAAGTAGAGGTAGGCGAAGCCGCAATGGAATGACAGTACATACAGCAATGATTCACATTCGCATTCCTGTGCTTCTTTTCAGCCAGGGGAGAAGAGGCTGGTGTGGTTTCATGAGAATTGGCAGGCAAAACACGGAGCTCACGGGGAGAATGTGCGAAGAAACAAATCTTTCGCTTGCAATTCTTCCCATCTTTGCATGGCTCAGTCCTATAACGAGATGGATGAAGCCAACACTCGAAGACCCCATGAGCGCACTCGCAATTGTCGCCACGGCTACAATTGCCCCGGCGAAACTCAGGGCAAACTGTTCCGGAATAATGGTACCTTCTTGGATCCCTCCTCCGGGCCTTTTCGCCCGGATGAGCAAAAGGGCAGTCGGTCCAGTCATGGCTTCGGCTGCGAGTGCACTTCCTGACCTTAAATTCATACATTCTGAAATAATCAGAAGAGTAGGGATCAGCATCCTCCTCCTCCTCATCAAAGTTGTTATAAGACAAGAATTTCTGAAGAAGGGCTTCTTCATGAGGTTTAGTGGAATCCATGAACACATGATCATTCGTATCAAGGAGGTGTGCCGCCCCAGCAGCGGCGGCGCGGCGACCGAGGAGCTTCCTTGGTGGGATGTCAATTTCTCTAAGGCTTTTTTTCTTGCCAAGAAAGAGTTGGTGAGAGTGATGCAACTTGTGTTGTTGCTCAGCACATACACTGCCCATTTCTGATGAGAATGACAAAGACATGGGGAAATTTGAAGTGGGATTGCTACTTTGTTTATTTTCTATTTTTCTTTTCTAGGAGAAAAAAGGAGGGGCAAGGTGGGAGTGTTGAATGAGAAGGGGGCAAAGATGGAGAAGGGTTTTATATAATTTGATAAGAAGAAAAAAAAATAACGAAAGAAAGAGAGAGAAGGAAAGAAAATGGAAGCAAGAATGACGAGGATGGTGTGAGGGATGGGCTGAGAGATGCGTGGCTGCATAGTATTAGGAATTGGCATGCAAATTGATATATGTGTCAGCTCTATATTACACAAAATGCATGCAAGGAGTCCTTGTTGTTATGCCTTAAAGGGGAGGAAAAGGTCAATTTGTCTTACTTTTTGTACTTTTCCATACGGCTCATTGTGGTGCCATTGTGGCGCTAACTGAATTAATGAATTGTTTGCTCACGATCATTATTTCACATGTAGGGTAGAAGGGTCTTTCAATTTGAGCATCAAGAGGCAACGTAAGTTCATATCAATCTCAACTAAATCCTAGAATTTTTTTGCTTCTTTTCAGGGAAAAAAACTTATTCTCGGATGAAATCTGGGGTCAAATGTATGACTATTTGTCATTTGTAATCCTAGTTTAGATTTTTGCTTCTTATTGAGTCATAGTGAATCTTGGGGACTTGGCCGCAATTCTCTAGCAAAGTGGATAGTTTTGGACATTTATGATTTGAATCGAGTTTTTTGTCAAAATCCATTTCATATGAACTCAAACTGTGTTTAGACAATTTTATTTGTAAGATAACATCTAACAATTTTCACCTCAAATAGCATAAAAACAATTCAAAAGGGCAGAAGTTTTGCCTTTCAAATCCTCAATGAGCATAGTTGAGGAATCAAACTTTGCACATAATTAGTGGCACAAAAGTTCTTCGCTTTATATATAATATAATTTACGCCACTAGCTTAGCATGGATGTCTTGATTTTCGGTGGGTTTGAGAACAAAACAAAAATCATGGTTTATAGACGTCAATTCATGATAAAGGTTTGTTGAAATGTGGATGAGATTGGTTGCTGAAAACTCAGGTCTTGGTTGAAAAAGTGAGTGTTATTTTGTCCATTTTTGGGTAGAGTGATGCCATCCTCATACCTGATTTGGTTTGCCACTTTGCCACTTTGCCACTTTGCCACTTTGCCGTTCTATTCTACCAATAGAAAATAGCAAAAGGGAAATTTTTTTGAAGAGTGCCCATCATAAATGGACGCCTGTATGGGCAGCAGCTGCCACTGTAAGCCTGATCCGGCATCGCTGTGGGAACTGGTTTGCTCGCCACATCGCAGGATTTACAAGTGGAATCATGCATGGCACACTGGTTTATGTAGAAAAAGAATATTCTCACACAAGATTTAATTACTACTATTTTTTTTTACTTTAAATACTTTTTGAAAACTTTTGTGTTTTTATTGGCCATTGTACTTCTCTTTTAAATGAGCCTTTTATCCGACAGCGTTTTATATTTTATCTTATGATAATTTTGTGTAAAAATATTTTTTGAAATTCATTCAAAATAAGAAACAACTTTAATTTGCTAGGTTGGTTGATTTTTGAAAATTACAAAAAATTAATAATTTAATTGGACTTTTCATTTCGTCCCATTAAATAATGCAAAAATAAAAACAGCAGACGTTTTCAACTGGAAAAAGAAAAATTTGCTTGTATTAATTTGAAATAAGCAGGATGAACTAAGATGGGAGACATTTTTTCTCTATGTTTATCATCATTGAATATTGACACACTGAAATCTTTAGCAGAATTGGATAAGACTAGAAGTGCAAACCTTGGTTCTCGATTACCATTTACTGACTTCTGTCTCTGTGGGTGGAAGAGGCAGATTACTGCGTGGTGACAAAGGAATTTGGCTTTTTGGCTTTAGCGTTAATATGGGACATGCTACTAGTTTAGTGGCAAAACTATGGGCAAACCACACGAGATACTCTATCTAATTTTGTGTTCTATTACTTGTGTACCGTAATTTAAAAAACTACGGTATTTTAATTGTGATACACAAGTAAGACATAAAATTGAAAACAGAGAATCTGATCCATGGGCAAATGAAAGTATGGCAAGGAATCTGCAAATAAGGATAAATCGAGATGTGCAAATGAAAATATGGCAAGACTTTAATTAGTTTTGGATTAAGTTGATTAGATTTTAAACTCGTTATTTGCTTAGTTTTACAAATTGACTGAAATTATGAGTCTGTATAGGTTCCATCTCAAAACGCACTCAATTTTGTTTATGATAATACTATATGTTGACTTAACTGTGCATTTTGATATACGTCCAAATTAGGGGTATTCATCGGGCGATTTATTCGATTTTCGGTTGATTTGATTTGGGTTTATTCAATTTTCAGTTTATTCAATTTGGGTTATTCGATTTTCGGCCGAACCCGAATTCAGCCGAACTCAAATTCAAATCGAACCGAATTTGGTTTTTTTTTTCATAATTTTTATATTTTTTAATAAATTTACATTTAATCTTTTTTAACATTTAATCTTTTCATATTTACTACACTATATATATAAATTATATATGCACATTATTTGTATATAATTTATAAATGTGTTGTGTATAATAAAATATAAATTAAAAATCAGGCATTGATAATTTTACAAATGATTTTAATTTTTAAAGTTTCACACACACATATATATAATACATCAAATATAATTTAACATCTTCTTGATATTATATATTTAGTATATATTTATTTTTTCATTTATATTATGTAATTATATATATAATATATATATACATATAAATAATACATAAATATATATTTGGGTTTTGATTTGGTATTCAGTTTAACTTAAAACCCAAAAATCTAAAAATTTAATTTCGATTTCGATTTAGATTCAGACGGATATTCAGGTTATTCAAAAATTGAATACCCCTACATTCAATATTATACTTATAAGGTAAGGCTATAATTCCGGAGATAATTTGAAACTTAAATTAGTAATCATTCTATACAAAGTGGGGTCCTAATCCTATGTTTGTATAATCATCATTCTTACTATTTTACGCATTATTACTTTTTACTAATTTTACCATTAGAGTGTATGCATATTACAATTTTACCTTATAAGTATATTATTAAGGCGTATTTCGATTAACAAGTAGCATCATTAGTTTCATAACTCTTATATTAAAAAACTTAATTCATAACTACCATATCAAAAAATGTGTATATTCATTTTCAATCTAATTTGGAAACACAAAATTATTGAGTAGAGATTAGTGCAAATTCATTTTATAACTTTTCTTTTGAAAAACGTAATTCATTATATATATAGTGCGTATAAATTATATATCAAAATATATTTTTACATTTTTAAATATAATAATCATTAAATAAAAAAATATATTAAAAAAATAATATTGAAAAGTATAAAAATATATTTTAATCGCGCAATTCATGCACACTATTAATCTCATTTAGAAAGCCAGAATTACTGAGTATAGATTACTGCAAATTCATTTTTTCTCACCCTTCTGACTAGGTAAAAACAGAGATTAGTGACAAATTTTGCATATACATCCTATTATGGAATAGTTTCTTTATCTCTACCAATGCAATACATGATTATAGAAGCTTTTCGTCACAAAGGGAAGCCTTAGACAGGACATCTTATTACTCGAAAAAAAATGATTGGTTTAGGATGCAAAATCTCAAACTTTTAAAATTAAGGACAACTTACGTTCATGGACACCACAGTAGAATGTTTTAGATACTTACATTATTTGCCTCCCTAATATTTATATAAACTACAAATCACTGAAACCTCACAACTATACAAGAGATATCATCCTTGCTTTTTCTAGAGACAGCCTCCTCTGTCAGATGTTTGGCAGCCAAGTGAGGATCTTTCATGTTCTTGATGGCATCAACCGCCTCTTGGTTTGACATCACCTGGAAGGAAGTCCAACAAACAAATGTTAATTGTAAGTACATATACGTGACATTATCATGAAACATTAGCATCTCCACAGTCACGAAGTGCAAATGATTTATGCAACTGAACATGGAACTTGCCTTCCACAGGCCATCACTAGCCAAAATAATAAGCTCTGCATCATTGTCAATCATCTTCACTTTTATATCAGGTTCGGAACTAAGATGTCTCTTCAAGCTTTTGTCACCGAAAGCCCTGGCCACAGCCAATTGCCCATCAACTCGAGGAACATCACCTGAGGTAATCATGCATTATAAGCATAGATAGAAAAGAAAAACTGGACAACTTATGAACTATACCTGTGGATCCAATGGCAAGATAATGCAACGAAGAAATGAATCTATTTTCACTCAAATAGTGACAAGGATACATAGGGTGATAAAAATGTTTTACCAGGAAGGTTTGAAACAAAGCCACCCTTGCTCTCAATTTTCTCCTTTTCCCTGCTTGGCTCATGATCAACAGATAGCTGCTCTGCCACACCTTTCTTGCTCAGAACAGCTCGAGAATCTCCCACATTTGCTACCACAAGCTTCTCACCGTTCATTAGTATTGCTGTGACTGCAGTTGAACCTCCTCTCCCCAACTCCATTGATTGCTCTAAGATAACCTTATCAGTTGTATGATAAGCTCTTTTTATTGCAGTTTCTGTGTTAGTCCAAAAGTCATGCTGCACAAATGGGAAAATTGCCTTTGATAGGAGTATCATGATTGAAGAATGACACAAAAAGCTAAGTAAAAAACACAAAAAAGTTGCTGAAAGACTGGAAACGGTTAACAAACCTCCTTCAAAATGTTTTGAAAAAGGTGGGATTGAAGGTATTTGGCAACATCCTGGCCCATATGCCCATCAAATATTGCAAATAGACCCAACTCATTGTCCTCTGCTAGCTTTAATTCAGAAACCAAATAATCTTCCATAGCATGATTTGATTTTCCTTTAAATAGGCAGGATCCATGAGTGAAGTGACGTGATATTTTGCTTTTCCCTGCCCCTGCAGCGGGTGATACTGGTGTGGCAAAGCACGCTTTTTCCTTCAAAAAAGAGAAACACCACAATGAATCTGAGTCGTCATTATAATGAATGATTAAGATAATCCGTTAAAGTTCAACATGGTTCGTAGAGAACCAACATTTAAAGTAAAAAGCTACAAATCATCCTTCTCCTACAGTATAATAGATTAGACTAAGATGGGAATCCCTTATTTGTCCAATCTGTTATGAGATTCTAATGCTACACTTCGAGGCAAATGTTGAAAGATTTGCATCCGTGATGCATAAGGAAGATGTAAATTATGTGAAAAATGATTCACAAAAACTGTCGCTCCTTTCATAATATGAGCAAAGTTTTTATCCTAGCACTGTACAATTAAAAGTTCCAGTAGACATTCTTTACAACCGGAAACCAATGAGAGAAGCTATCTTCTGCTTAAAAGGAGGAAAAGATGTCCGGTGGAGGAAAATAACAGTAGTTAATGCCATTATTACTGTAAGGTCAACTTTCTCTTGCTGCAGTTATAGGAAGTTATTATGCAGTCAGAGGCACATTCCAATCTCTAAAGGTCTAATAAGGTGCATGTGAAAAGGTACAGTTTTAGAAATTGCGTCTAAGATATGTTAATATGAAGCATAGCTCCAAGAAGTCTGATCTTTCTGTTCTATGGACGAATATTTGTTGTTTTAAGGAAGAATATGACCAGAAAATGAGGATGAAGAGATTAATGAAGATCTATCTACCCTCAGTTATGCCCTTTACACTGCAAATGTCTAACTAATTAAGCCTTCACTTTGTCTGTGAAGCATACCCTCTAAGTAGTCCTTGGGCCAATTTTGGTTGACTTTATTTGTATTTCATTCAGTACTCATAGATCTAGATGGCTACAAGTTCTTAATCTTAGCATTGGTCCCCAGGGAAATACAGCTCACAAATTCACAATCAGTTCCTGTCATATGTTTCCAGGACTCGGAGAGAAACAAGCCCAATATTGTTCTAAAAGGATCCCATGCTGAGAACAGAGACATGTTCCAATATTCACAGATCTACACATTAAACATAGTTTGCAGCAGGGGAACTAAGTTTAACTTTCAGTTGGTATCATGATTCTATGGGTCAACGGAAACAATGCTTTAATTGCAGCATCCTTGGCCAGAATATAAATCAATCTTGACATCTTTGAAGTCTCAAAGCTCACGAGCGATACAGACTGTTCTAATTCATTCTCTCATTTCGATGCTGCTAACGCTAATCATGTTAATTTCCTCTCAAAAATCTACAAATCAACCAACAAATTCCTTCCCAGATCGCCAAAATAAAAATCTCTCAGACCATCCATCACACTTTTCATTCAAAACAGCCCCAGACAAATATCCCAACAAGTAATCATCTCATTCAAGCACTAAAACTCATGGGACAATTAAACCACAAACATGTACAAGCAACACATAACTAAAAGAAAGCTAGACAGACAGAAACAACCATATTCCCATATTTTAGGAGCATAAATCACTACTACTGACCTTCATCTTATGAAGAATGTCCTTTCCAGTCATGGTTACTGAATTGATACTATTCCACTGCTAAAATCTTCGAGAAAACTTCCAACCCACAAAGGATTCAGTGTCTGTATGTAAATATATGGGTCCATAAAATACAAAATAAGACTATATCACAGAAAAGTGGGGTTAGCAAGTTGGTGTACAGATGAAGAAAATTATTGGGTACCACAAATCAAATTAAATGATGCATTATTTGCAAGGAAAAAATACCTATACGACTCCATGTGCAGGGTTGACTGACTGTTTCTGGTATTCCGCGTTTTTTAGGTTGTATTTTTCCCCAAAGCACGAGTCCTTTGCTAACCTGATAATCTTTTTAATTTTTATCCCTATCCTTTTTATTTTTCAATATATATTATTTTTCAAATTTACCATGAAATTTATGATTGTAACTATTAAAATCATCCGTAGTATTACTTTGATTGGAAAGATGGATGTGGAAAATTATGCTCCCTCTCAAAATAGGAATAGGTTAATATAAATTAAAGAATTTTTTTTTTCTCTCGAGAATCACTTTTTTTTTTTTTTTTTTTGGTTTGGTGATGGTATGTGAGGAAATTTTGTGATATATTAGAATATTTCAAATTATGTAATTTTGACTAAAATGAATTGGAAATTAAGGATGTCCAAATTTGAATGTGAACCCAATCTTAATTTTGACAAAATTCAAGGATGCCTTTGCATTGGATGACCAATCTCTGTCTAGCACGAGGAAATTTTTACACGCCTTTATTATTTTATGAGTAATTATATTTGTAGTGATTTATTATAATGACTTTTCATAATAATTAACGTGATAAGTATAAAAAATAAAATTTATTTGTCACATTTTTTAAAAAATATAAAGTAATAAAAAATAATTTTATTTTTTTATACTTTTCAAATCAGTTACTATAAAAAGTCATTATTTATATCATTAATTAAAGTTATTATCTATATCATTAATTAGTGTTTACTTAATACTATTCTTTGACTCGTAAATATAAACACAATATTAGAATTCTAATTCTTTTAAAACATTGATGGCTTGATTCTTACGTCATTCTTCACATTCCAACCAAGTTGCATAGAAAAGGTCCAAAGTCAAAGGAAAAAATCCAAATCCAATCCCAAAGAATAGTGAAACTTCATAGGTCCTTCAAAACAAAAAATAGTGAATATTCAACTTTATTGAATCTTATTTTTTTTTTTTCCAAATGACAATATCTACTCTAATTCATATATTTTATCCTATCCTGTGAGAAGCTTTAACTAAAGCATTAAGTGTAGATGGATAGAATTCCACATCTAAACTAAATGAATAAATTCGGCACCACATATATATATATATATATATATATATTTATATTTGGTGGACATAAATATCTTAAAATGTTACATTCAAAAAGACTCTTAAAGTCCCACTTGGTATTCACTCTGGCAACATGAGTGGTTCTTGAACCTTATTTATAGACCTCTTATCTTGCCGAATGGCATCGAGAAATAAATACTATACAAAAAGCACCAAATATAAGCTTTGAATGGCGAAGACTTCGCGAACATCCCGAGCTAGTTATGCATTATCCATTATTATTATTATTATTATTTTCATTTGGAGGTATCTCTACATTTCTCAAACTTCATTTTAATTTTGTAAGTTTAAATATTATTATTATTATTATTTTCATTTGGAGGTATCCCAACATTCACTGACTAGTGAGTCTCAAACTTCATTTTGCACAGTGACTTGTGAATTTTGTAAGTTCAGAGCTCACCCCCAAAAATATCTTGTGAAGTTTTTGAGATTCAACCCCAGGACCTGCTTGTTGTCATTATATCCAGAGAATAGTGAGCCAAACCCCATGGCTCATGCATTATCCATTATTCAATAGTTCTCTTTTGTGTCATTTATTACGCAACACGAAAACAGAAATTGCCAAATTTCTTTAGTTCTTATTGGAATAATTCAACGAACGTGTGCCAGCATGAGAATATATTGTCAATCACGTCTTGTGAGAGCAAAAATCTTAAAGCAATCTTGGCATTTTCGGCTTGAAAATCTAATCACGTCCCCATTGTATATGTTTTAGTTCTCCAAAATTTGTTGATTACATTTCGTAATCAACCCTTTGAAATGCATGCATCAAGGTGAAATGGTAAATGAATACAGTATTTGGCAACATTAACTCGGGGAGAAAATCTTGCAATGAAGATTGAATTACTAAGACATATCGTTTGATTGAATGATAGGAAGTCAGAATGGACATCATTTTATGCAAATTTATTATTAATTAACTTCAACATAAATATTGGAAATAACCAAGTGTTTATGCATCCAACTCCACACAGTGCAGTCTCCTAATCGATCCTGCAATAACACAAAAACACAATGTTAAATTAGCTTTGGCAAAATTGTACAACTCCTCTTGGTTTGGGAGAAAGTAATCTCCATCCCTTGATTCAAGTGTGGCTCTTTCCTTCCCTCTTAATATAATTTTGAATAGAATGGTAATAGATAAACAAAATTCATTTGCCAAGTATAAATTTTAGTTTTGCATATGCCATGTAACGCATTTATTGAGGAAACACCCAAAATCGTCTGCCACATTTCAGTAAATAATCTTTTTCATCCTCCACTTTTAAAACGGAAACAAATAGTCTTTCAAATTTCATAAATCTGAACTTTTGGTACTATTTGTGGAATAAACGGGAACTTTTAGTCCTTCAAATTTCATAAATGGGAACATTTAGTCTTGAAATTTTCCTTCAAATTTTGGTACTTAAAATTTAAAGGATTATTTGTTCCCGTTTTAAAAGTGGATGATGAAAAAGATTATTCGGTGAAATATAGAGGACGATTTTGGGTGTTTCCTCCGCCTTTATTCGCTTTAATTTACATGGCAACGTTTACCGTGTTGAAATAACGCCTTTACTTTTCTTTAATTCACACGGCATATATCCTAGGTAGAAGAAAAGAATGGAAATAAAAAGTAACACACAATTTCTATCAAATTTTTATTCCCTTTTTCCCTTGCATAGTAAACTTAAGCAAAAGAAGAATACAAAGAACAAACACAAAGTCAAATAAAAAAGGCTTAACACTAAGGCTGTACATGTATGAATTATATTTTAAAATGTGTTTTTGAAAATACATTGTGAAATGTGATTTGAGATATTGTTTGAAATGTTGTTTGGATTAATAGTTTGGAATGTATTTTGAAATAAAATGTTGTATGAATCACAATTTTTGAAATTGTGTTTTGAATTGAAAAGTTATATAGATTGCAAAGATTAAAATGTATTTTTGACTAAAATACTATAGGGGTATAATTAAAAGATTAAAATATGAAAAAATAATAAATTAATATTTCTCATTTTAGAATTTTATATTTAGTAAATAAAACACGTTTTGAAATTCATTTCAAAGTACAATTAATTTTAGACAATACCAAACACTCAACATTTTTATATATTAAAAAATGCATTTCAAAACATTTATTCATACACAACCTAAATCCGTTGCATGTCTGATTTTACCTCAACTTGCCTTACAATTTTATTGCCAAAACAACAAAGCGAAACACGTGCATCACGGTTAATTTTTCAAAACATATTTTTACGTTTTTTAAAATAATATTTTATATTACCGAAACAATTACTGTCTCACAACATTTATTTATACACTCCTTCATCTATATGCACATAACAATGAATTCATTACTTACCAGGAGCAATCCATGTGTTCAGATATGGGGAAGCTAAGGTGAATATTACAACTATAATAAAGATTTCTGATCCGGTATTGAGAATAAGGAGGGTGGCCTCCTCTTGCAGCTATTGCTTCAATGCATTGGCAAATTTGTCCGGCCGCATTGATCTGATTCTTGGCAATTTGGTTCAGATATGCTAATCCATTGCAACACTCAGTCAATGGATATTGGCTACTTCCCACAATGTAATTTTCGCAGCTTATGAAATAATTGGACACTTCTTGGCACCATTCTGGCACACCCCAAGAATCACCTGAATTTGGCGGCCCCCAAAACCAACCCATTGCTGATCCCCAAAACACACCAAAATAAACGAGTGTTGCAAATCCAAGATGTTGAGCCAAAGCCATAGCCAACAATGCTATTTCTTTTCTGTTTTTTGAAGGGAAAAAAAATTTCTTTTGGTTTTACGATTGTATGTAATGTATAGCTTTCATGGATGGATGCGCTGAAGGTTATTCATGAAGGGGCATTCATGGCTTAATTAATGCTACGATGGTTTTTCATCTTTGTGTTTAGTTAGAGATCATTATGAAAGTAATTAATTCAACTCCATTATCCATACGAGTTACTTGACAATAAACAAGGTTAGCCGTTTTAACTTTTAATATTTATGTAATGTGCTAATGTTGGCTACTTATATCTTAAGGGAATTCTTAGGCTGTGATGTAATCTTAGTTGATGACATTTATAAAGAGTTAGAAGGGATTACTTCGATTTTGATATTGAGATTGGACTCTTTCATTTTTAGGTTCGGTAGAATTTATAAATATATAAAGAAACTCTATCAAATAGAGATTTTTATTTTTTACCATAATTTGAATATTATAACAATATAAACTGATTACTATTATAAAAAGTACTACATATTTAATCGTAAAATAACGATTGTTTATTGAATCTTATAAATTGTGTGAAAATAAGATAAAAAGTCAAAATGTTTTATAAAATGTTGTTGATAAAACAGAAAGCATCAATGTCAAAAAACGTTTTTCATTCATGTTGGCGGGTTTTCATGGTTTCAAATCCAAAAAAATACGTTTATGTAATTATTGTTCTTTATTTATATTTCTACTGCAATTCTAATTTACAAAAGAAAAAAATTACTGTGAAGATTCAAATTTTGGACCAAATTCAGTTCCGATGGGAAATTGATTTGGATTTTCTACGTAGGCGGTTTTAATAGATGGATTATGCCATTCAATGGATTGAGTTATTCGTGAGTTATAATTATGACATAATCTAATCTATATAATTACGATTAACTTAATTCAATGGGTCAAAATAATAAGTGAAATGGGTTGAACTTTTAGGTTAAATTTATTTTTGTAGCCCTATCCAAGAGAATTTGTTCATACTCCCAATCGTCCAATGATTAAGTACACAAATTTGCATTATATCACCTTTAAAAAAAACACACAGACTAATAATATTTATATTAAAAACTTTTAGTGAATTTTTATAATAACTCACTTATATCTACTTTGTGAATAAATATTGAATGATTAAACTGATAGTAGTTTAAAAACTTCTGTAAATATAAAATTGAATTGTGGCAATTTACCAAAAGTGTACCAAATGAAAAATGTAATCAATGCATGTGCTTTGTGGGAATGTATACATTTCATGCTATCTGTTCACTAATCTAATGTTAATGGAACGCTTGCGTTGAAACAAATCAATCTAGATACTCATATTTGCAATGCAATTGGGACAGAGAAATTCTTGTCCAACAAGAAAAATATATATAGGATAAATGACATTGGAGACCACTCGACTTTTGAGATCGTATAATTTTGGCTACTCATCTAACAAAATTGCGTGAATAGCTATTCAATTCGTAAATTTGACAACCCGTGGCCATTCCGTTACTTTTAGCCGTTAAAACCAAAGGAAAATGACCATTTTACCCCTGAAAAATTGACTTAGCTTGGTTTTAACTACTAAAGAATCTGAATTACCAATGAAACAAATTTACGAGTTGAATGGCTATTTGCGCAATTTTGTTAGATGAGTGGCCAAAAGTATACGATCTTAAAAGTCGAGTGGCCTCCAATGTCATTTACCTATATATATATATATATATATATATATATATATATAAAATCTCCTTCTTTGTTTATTTTATTTTATTTTTTGCCATTAAATACAACTCGAAATTATTGCCCATATTTCTTACAATTAAAAGTGGTAAGATACCTTGTCCGAGGTTTTATAAAAAAGAAAAAAAATCTAGAATCAAGTTCCAAGAGTACCTTGAACAATTAATCTTAAACTTCCTTCAAATCCTTAATTTTTGAAAAATAATCAAATTAAACAATAAATGACCCCCTTTAATTTATTTATAGTTCTTAGGGGAAAAACACCTAATCCTCAATTTGCAAATCTCATGTTTTGACCCTAATTAATTAACGTTCATAATGTGTATTTACATTAATTAATTAATAGTGAGGGACTTGGGTTTATTCCCCAACAAACGATGTCGTTTTAGGCTCCTCAGGGCTCAGACAACCTTCCCCATGTAGCCGTTACGCAGGAAGCTCCATGACCCTTGCCCAGCTTTTAAAAATTCGACCGTTGGACTCACTATCCGTTGATTCTATATTCTTCATTTCTTCTCCTTTTCTGGTACCGAACTGCTACTCAGAACAAATTTTCTCGCCATTGGAAACCAATCAAAGATCAGACTAGGCACTAAATTTTTTTCTACTCAGACTAGGCACTAAAAATCTCATTTCTAACCATGGCTGCTGTGGAGGAAGATCCTAATAGTGCCAATCTGTTCGTGATCGACGAGGCCTATGAATTTTCCGCCCCAAAGTTCTTTGATTTCATCATTGGTGAGACCCAGGAAGAAATGAGAGAGGCGGAGCTTTGGTTTGACACTAGATGTAGTTATGCCCCTTCTCGTAAGTCTAATTCCACTCTTGGAAATTTTCTTCAATCTTGAATTATTATTTGAATTCAGGACATGGGTTCGAGTTCATTTTGGGGGATTTCCTTGGCATTAATTTATTTACTGATGTATGTTGTAATTCAGCAGTTTGGCCCCTTTTCTATGAACTCGTGATATGGTTTCTTGATTTTCTTGGAATAGGGAATTTTTTTTTTCTTTTTGGTGCTTTTGAGTTGTCGATGGGTCTGTTCAACTTTCTGAAATATCTTCTGATTTTATCATGTTCAATATCTTAGTGTGTTCTTGGGCTCGTTCTGTGGGGTTCCTATTGAAGTGTCTACTTATCTTAGGGTCCAATTAACTTGATTGTCTTATTTTTTTTTTGCAATTGTGTTGACTTATGATAGTACTTTTATCATGTTGATGGGGTTTTGTGTTGCGCAATTTATAAGTGTTGTACTAGGCCGTTAGAATAATGAGCATTGCTACTAGTTGATAGGATGACAGTTAACCAAAGCATGTTCATTTTGATTCTTGTTGTCTATTGCTTAAACCGATTTAGGAATAAAAGTCAACTATCTTTTCTGAGTAAGAAATGTTGCTTATTTGGGGAATCAGAGCAATAATATATGAAGGCTTAGAAATTGTTGTCTGGGAGAGGATAAGTCGATAAAGAGGAGCACGTGGGCGGAACTCTATGCCAAAAAAGTCGATGCAATCATGGAAGTATGTATTAATGCCTATTCTTCCGTATCTCTGATTCCTTTGTCTTTTTTCTACAATCTATTCCAAAGGAATGCCAGGACAAATGTACAATCACGTAGACGTTGCATTGATAATTAGCAACACCTTGGAATTCAATTATTATGTTCTATGCAATGTGAGACACTGGGGAAGTTGAAGACATGTTCTAGCCTGGTGAAATGATGCGCTTTTATGCTGTTTTGAAGCAAATTTGCATGGTTGTTATGTTTATGGGTCTCCAATACTTACAGCGTTTTTACTTACTAAAGTAATGTACATTATGATTGTATATGGATAAAATGCGATTCTATAATTTATTATGATGCCCAGATTTGAGTACCTTTGCTTGTGTCATTTTTTCAAATTCCATCTCTTGGTGATTATGGATCAGTTTCTCAGCAATTGTTATTTGAATTTTTGCAGCATTCATGCCAAGAATTAAGACTAGTAGGTCCGTGCAACTCGATACCATTTGTGATTTTAGTGAGGGAGAGCAGTTGAAAACGGTAAACAATCTTTGCAGCATTGGGAAGTTCAAATTTTCCCATAAATTTGATGATGTGCAAAATGTATAGTTGAGTGCATAATGTGGATACACGAGTGAGTTTACTTTTAATTTTCTTCATTGTTGACCTGATTACCTGATTGTAGGCATCAGCTCCTTCAGAATCAACAACTACTTCTGATAGTGCAAAGGATTCAACTTCGGAATTGGAGAAGCAAACAAGGTTTGTTGCTCTATCTTGATGAAAACATTTATGTTCAGAGAATTATCTGTGTAAAATGAAGTTAAGTGATCTGTCTTTATTGCAGCTCATCCTACTTTTTATGAGAAACATTCTTATTTTCCTGAATATAGGCTCCAGGCTGAAGAAGTCATGACTGCTGAAGTTAAGGGTGCTATTTCGGATGAGCATAAAGATGACCCTGTTATCAGTCCTGTATGTTGCTATTTTTTGTTTGATATATATGAAATATTCGACTGGGGGTTATGTTTCTTATTATCTTTCTTATTTTCAGGAATTGGATGAGAAGGTAGCATCTGTCCAAGGTTGGTTGGTTGTTTGAACATTTTTATTATATATTTTCTTGATACTTCTCACCGGTTCTCTAAAAGATAATTTACTGAATAACAGTGAAAGTAGAAGTTTGCACCCCAGCACCACCGACGAAATCTGGAGGGGATAAATCCCTGCAGCAGACTCAGTCTAAGAAGCAGCAGACGGCAAAGAAGATTGCCAGTTTGCTAAGAAATCCTTCAGCATTGAAGTCAAAATATCACCCTCAACAATCACAAACAAAAGCCACTAAACCGCCAGCTAGTGTGAGAAGGTTTGTGCTATACAGTTTTTTCCTGATCTTCATTTCTGAAATATTTGCCCCCTCTTTAATAGCAGGATCCTCTTGTATATTTTTTTCACCTTTTTTTCCTCTTTTTCTCACAGGGACACGAATAAGAATAGCACTGTTGAAACACCTAATTTCGCTCAGGAAAATCAAGCCATAAAGCGGCAAAAATTGGAAGGGGGAAAATCTAGGCAGGTAAGTGTCAATTAGGCCTCATATTTCCGCAGTTCAAACATTTTTGTCTCGCCTTTCACCTCATGGTACAATTTTATAGATACTTAACGTCAAACCGCAAGTATTGCCTCACAAAACAAAGGCTGGCCTCATCAGCAGCAGTTCCAACTTATACTCATCAACTGCTAAAACTCGCAAGGAGGATAGAAAGGTTTCTGGCTTGGATTTTCCATATATATTAATTTTCTATTAAGAATTTATCTTTCATAAATTTGACTTGAGTGGCCTCCTGTTTTTCAGCTTTATGTTCGAGAACCTGCTGCCCCATTTGTTTCAATGGCTCAAATGATGAAGAAGTTTCAGTCTAACACAAGGGAGATGTCTCTGTCTAATATGGGCTGTTCACTTTCACATGTAACTAAATGATATTTGCATCTTTTCTTAATCCATATTTCTTTTTTCTGTGCAAGCATGTAAATATTCCATTGTGATTATTGTACTTAGGACGATGCTGCTAGAGCAATGCAGAGAAAGAAGCCCAAGCTCACATTAACCAGGCCGAAGGAACCTGAGCTTGAAACAGCTCAGAGGGTTCGTCCAGCAAGAGTAAAGAGTTCTGCAGAGCTGGAGGAAGAAATGATGGCTAAAATTCCCAAGTTTAAGGCTCGGCCGCTAAATAAAAAGGTATATCTATATTCGACGGTCAACTAAGAATGTTCTTTCTTAACTTATCATGTACCATTTATATTATGGAATTATATTTTTCTTGCATTACAGATTTTGGAAGCTCCAACTTTGTCTGCATTGCCAAGAAAAACCCCACAGCATCCTGAGTTTAAGGTAAACTGTTACTCGAAAATTGGATTTGAAATGAAAAAGAAAAGGAGAGAAGAAAGGGAATGAAGGGAGTTTAGAGAATAACTTAAAGAATAACTTTGATTGTTGTTGCAGGAATTTCACCTCGAGACAACGTCAAGAGCCAATCAGAATGCCGAAACATCTACTGTAGCCTCTGTAGAATCTTATCAGGTACCGTTATTAATATTTCATATTTTGAGTCAATGTTTTTCAGCCATTGTGTAGTTCTTGTTGAGGTTCATAGTTAGGCTTAGAGAATTCCATATCGGTTTAATAGAGAGGTACAGAACATTTATAAGATTGGTCAAAAACTAGTTTAAACTTTTGAATTTAAATTAGAATTATTATTGGCACAAATTAGTATTCATGGGATGGTTCTAAAACCCCGGCACAAATTCCTAACAGGTGAACAGGGTTCACACAAAAAGGTTAAGATGGTGGCTCTAAAACCTAAACCTCCTAACAGTGTTCTTAATATGTTAACCTAGTTAAGGGTCCAAATTGCTAACAGGAGGATTGAATTCCTAAAACCTAACCTCCTAACAGATGATTCCTAGCCTAGTTAAGGGTGGGTCTAAAACCTAAACCTCCATCTTAACCTGTTACGAATCCAATCACCTGTTACGAATATGTTAACAGGTGATTCCTAACAGGTGATTCCTAAGGTTAATCGGTTCCAAATTCTTAGCAAGTGATATTGCTTAACAGGTAAGATGGGTCCAAATTCGTAACAAGTGATTGGATTCCTTAACAGGTTAAGAGATGATTGGACAAATTCTTAACAGGTCTAGCAGGTAATTCCTAACATGTTAAGATGGGTCCAATAACAAATGATTCTTAACAGGTTAAGATGGAACGGGTCCAAATTCCTAATAGATGCTTTCTTAACAGGTTAAGGTGGTGATTCCTAACAGGGTTCATGGTAATAGATGGACAAATTCCAAATAGGATTCTTAGTAGGCAAAGTTCTATTACTAATAATGGCTGGCTCCAAGATTTCTTATGGTCAAGCATCCCAAATAATTTCTTAATGGCTTATAAGGTTTAAGATGGTGATTCTTTTCATGGTATGGAAAAACTTCTAACAGGTGATATCTAAGATGGATCCAAATTCCTAGTGTTTCCTAACACGTTAAGATGGATCCAAAACCCGTTGAGGTTCATGGTACTAGATGGACAAATTCCTAATAAGTTATTCAAAACCCCAGATTGTTCAAAACGCACGCTGGCACAAATTCCTAACACAAATCTCTAACACAAATTCCTAACCGTTTTTAAGTTTGGGTTTAAGTTTGCCTTGTGAGCTCTGTCAAATTTCTAACAGTTTTGAATGATTAAAAAAATGTTTCTTTATTGTAATGCAGATTCATCAATGGAAGCCACATCTCACCGCACCGAAATCACCGGTTCTTCAAACATCACTGAGGGCACGACCGCCCAGCGTCAAAAGTTCTGATGAACTGGAAAAGGAAGAACTGGAAAAAATTCCCCAGTTCAAGGCGAGGCCTTTTAACAAAAAGGTGGCCTTCACTCGCGTTTTCTGATTAATGTAGTGACCCTCTGCTGTGTCTTTTCTTCAATTCAATGAGCTTTTCTATTTAACAGATATTTGAGAGTAAGGGCGATCTGGGGATGTTCTGCAGCACAAAAAGGCAGATCACTATACCTCAAGAATTCCATTTTGCCATAGATGAAAGGATTCCACCTCCAACCAACGTTGCTGACATGTTTGACAAGGTTTTTTGTCTCTGCTATTCCCTTGCAGTCTAGTTCATTGAATATTGTCACTTCACATCTTTAATCATCAAATTGTCCTTTTCTTCAGCTATCAATTACATCAGAACCTCAGCATGACAAACCTATTCCTAGAAATACAGCTCCTCAACCTTTCCTCTTGCAGACAGAGGTAAGTTCATGATGAACAATGATAAACTTTCATTTTCAATTCGCATCCATGTCCTGTAATACTTAATTGGTTTTTCATCCTCAGGAAAGAGGAGCAGAGAAAGAGAGAAAATTGCTCAGTGAAATTTTGCAGAAACAGTGGGAAGAGGAACGGGCTAGGATTCCAAAAGCCAACCCATATCCTTATACCACAGATTATCCTGTGGTATGTTCTCATTTTCTTGTTGATCTTTGATCTCGATTAGCAGATATGTTGGACACCCAGTGCTAATTCTTTATTCTTTTCTCGAGCAGATCCCACCAAAACCAGAGCCAAAGCCATGCACAAAGCCAGAACCTTTCGAATTAGAGTCTCTGGTAAGGCACGAAGAGGAAATACAGAGGGAAACGGAAGAAAGGCGGCAAAAGGAGTTAGAAGAAGCCCAGATGAAAATTTTCAAAGCTCAGCCTATATTGAAAGAGTAAGGCCTTAGTTGTAGAATTTTTATTTTATTTTTTGACAACAGTGGAAGATATTATTTAAAATTTCTAATTAATTGGCAGGGATCCGATTCCACTTCCCGAGAAGGCACGCAAACCTCTTACAGATGTTCAGGAATTCAATCTGCTTGTACAACATCGAGCTGTTGATAGAGCTGAGTTTGATAAAAAGGTATCCTTTTGGGTGGACTAAGAACCTATGGAAACCTTTTGGACAAAAACTTCACTCGTGGTTTGTGTATTAACATTAAACTGGTTTTAGGTCAAGGAGAAAGAAATGATGTACAAGAGATACAGGGAGGAAGCCGAATCAGCGAGACAGGTATGTGGAGACACGACACTTGGTCTTACTTCAATGCAATTTTAAAACCATCCCTGTATACAATTAATCTGTCTTTGAAATCACAGGAGGAGGAAGAGAAGGCCTTGAAACAATTAAGAAGGACATTGGTTCCCCATGCTAGACCAGTGCCCAACTTCGAACACCCTTTCTTGCCCCAAAAGTATGCAAAACATGGTTGACATATCTGCTTTTACGTCCACTCTCTCTGTTTTTGCTTCTGTTCTGACACTGATACCAAAAATAACAGGTCTACTAAGCAAGTCACAAAACCAAAGTCTCCAAGACTGAATGTACTGAAAATAAAAGAAAAGAGGAGGAGGATGATGGTCGGCCCGGTGGCAACAGCTTCCAGTTCTGCAACTCTGATGAGATGATTTGCCATCCCATTGTTAGGTTGTAGGGATGAAGTAGAGGATGTGTGGGCAGCTTGCCCCCGCTGATCGATCCCCCAATTGACCCATATAGATGATTTCACTAAGAAATTTTCAGAATTGAATGTAAATTTTATCTTACAGAGAACTTCCATAATTTCTGGAGTGGAATGATGGAAATAATGTTCTCTATCTTTTGCCATGATGATATTGAAAAAAAAAACAAAAAAACAAAAACAAAGCAAATCATTCAGAACCACAAAATTAGCCCATTGGCATATGCAGATCAAACCACAAAATATTTTCCCATTGTTCAAATTCATTCAAAAAAGCAAAAATTGAATGTTTAACAGTGTTCCACATGAAGAAGCTTAAAGAGGAGACAGATATCACCAAAAGTATCAGAACAAACAAGCACGATATATATATCAAGGGGGGTTCCTTCATCTTGTTTCTATTTCAATGCGCAAGCTTCCTCCACTTTCATAGATACAAGACTCTCTTTTTTTTCCTTCACTCTTTTCTTTTCCCCTTTTCTAATGTTTTCTAACAAAAAAGAAATGTCAACCAGGAGAGAGTTGGATTCTGCGCTCCTTCTTGTGCTGATATACAATTATCTGAAAAAGAGGTGCACACGTGACTAAAGAGAAAGTTCAGTATGAATAGTAGTGCAGGAAAATTTAATAGAAAATTTCACTCACCAGATCTCGGGTGTAACAAGTGCTGCGAATCCCTGCAAGTGATTCTGGCCCTTCAAGAACTTCTAATCTAATGCTGGACCATATGGCCAGATGGGAAAAGGGAAATGAATCAAATATATAAGAAAGGTCGAGGGCTGGTCTACCATGATTTTCCTCCCTCACTAACAGCATTTCAATATCATCAACTTGTGATTTTGTTTGCTCGGCAATAAACTAAGGAAATAAAGTAATGCACCAAGAATGAAGTTAGACAAGAACGACAGAATAGAAAATAATACAGACTACAGAACTAATGATGTCTCAACAATCCATTCCAAGTTAACACAATTTGTGTCAAAATCCAGTCAAAGAATCAAGTTAACAAATAGTTTAATGTGGAATTTAAATGAATGTCCAGCATCTTTTGAAGTTTGAATGAGACATTTAGCCAATGAAGCAATCAAAACTATAGCTCTCAACCTTCCAGTTATATAAGATACCATGAAATTTGATTCATATCACCCAAAGACAATCAAGAAAATAGAATACTTACCTTGCGGAGTTGACTGATTGAGAAGCTTGACTCAACGCAAAGGAAAGGTGCTTCTAAGTTTGGTATCCTTTCCTTGTCCAAAGAAAGTACTGAAAAATGGAGTTCTTTCTACAAAGAAGCACAGAATTGAGACCCACAAATAATGAATATTGCCATATGCAATACATGAAATGGAAAAACTATAGTGTCATATTCATGGTATGGCTCATTAGTTTCACTTTGAGACTTCAAGGTGCCAACTGCCATCAGCTTGTTAACTAAAACATTAATGCACAATACAGTAATAGCTTGCAATACCTTATAATCAACCTTTGCATCTTTTTCCAGCTGTTCCATAAGCTTGGACAATCGGGTCCCCCTGCTGTTTCTTGTACCACTGCCAGAACCATGGCGAGTATGGCTTCTGGCACCACCTCCACCCCAAGTAAGAATTTCTGGGTTGTGCACAGCCCCAGTAGGATTAAACAACTCCTCTCTCAATGTATCAATCGGACTTTCAGAGTTTTCAACATCAAGATTGGCAGCTGGAGAGGTTGGTGGAGGATGATCACTGGTGCTTCTTGCCCTCCTATTCATGACTTGTGTCTGAGATATATCAGAGGAAGATGGATCTAAGTTCCCATCAAGATCATTTTCCCTTTCACTAATGTTATCAACCTCCATATCAGTTCTCTGATTGTTTCTTCTTCTTGAACTGGTGTTGCGACTATACCGAGGCACTCTTATGTCATCAACATCTCTATCCATTCGACGCCTCTTATTTAAAGCTTCTGACTGTCGTCTAGAAATTTGGGCAATTGATGCTTGAATCTGTCCAATGGCAATATGCAAAATCATCCATTCACACTTACATCTTTATGTAGACCTATGCATATGTGTATACATGTATACACATTTAATAAGGGAGTCACATAAAGAGAAATTTTGTCTTTCTTAGTTGGCATAGTGTAGGAGCTTATGAACCTCTTTTTTTTTTTTTTTTTCAAAAGATAGTATGGCTATGAAAGAGGGCCCACCAGCTATTGCCTCTCTTCCCCCTCACCAAGAAAATCAAATACAATCTCAGACAGTCCAACATTATTCTAAATGTGATGGTTTTAGTTATTTAGAAGCACCAAACACCCCGTCTCCCCCCCCCCCCCCGCCTGCCCCTTCTTTCTATCTCTTTCTCTCTCACACATACTCACATTGTGTGGGTGTGTCTGTATATATTTCATCATTTGAAATGTTTGTAACTGATATCTCTCTCAACATAATTATTTGTGCATGAAAACAAATCCGACAGACCTACCACCACCATCAACTACTGAATATTATTAAGATTTCAATGACAACCATTTTATTAGGATGCTAGATTGATGATATGATGTTGCACCAACTTAAACTCCCTATGAACTAACAAATTCATTTTACTGAGAAAAAAAATTTATATTATGCATCAACCAATTTATTAGGCACTGCACAAAGTTTAACTCAATTAATTTATTAATAAGAGCTTTGCAAAATTATGCTAGCATATAAAGAGGTAATCCTTTTTACAACAAAATTAAGATGCTATTCTGAAAAGTACAATAAAAAAGAACAAAAGTGAATAATGTTCCAACAAAAACTATGAATGCAAAAGCACTCAACATCTCACTGTATCTGGATCCCTAGAGGATAACTGTGTTGGTTTTCAATATGAAATATAACAACCATTAAATGACTGGTGCATCTTATGCTAGTTACACAAAGATCCTGCTGTTTTGGAAGAGATAAAAAGGAAGTGAAGCAGGCATGAAAGCAGTCAATCTTAAGAGTGCAGATATTCTTTTTCGACAGTATCTTGTTAATCAAAATAAAATTTGAAAATGGAATATATGACCTCAAGGATACTTGTTACTGATTGTCATCATTATGGCTCTTGGAAAAAAAAAAAAAAAAATCTTTGAGCATTAGGTGATTTGGGGAGAAAACACATGGCTTTTGTCTTCCTAAAGCAGTCCCTTGTGATGAGGGAAAACCTTGAGCATAGAGGATAGCATTTGCTAAAACTAGTAGCAACACAAATAAGAAGAAAGCAAAGATGAAGAGAAGAAAGATATCAAGGTAGATGCAAGAAAAAAAAAACAGTAATATATATTCAGATACAAAAATTGCTGGTATATCTGACCTGCTCATTCCGGGTTTTTTCCTCTTCCTGAAGGACCAATTCCTGGAAGGCAGATTTGCAATGAAAAGGTTAGACTTTTGAAGTGTTTAATATATATGTTCGTTATCCTGAGGGTACATGTAGTAGCAAGTAATAAATTTGTTATGCTAAACAGCAAATTTGATCTACCTGCTCTTCATAAGTCACCATATCAGGATATAAAGCATGAATCAAGGCATCAAAGTCTAGATCATCTCTCAAAGAGCGTCTACTCGAACAATGTATACGGCATGCGGGACATTCATTGTTCCTACAAGTATGAAATATAGTTTAGCTTCTCAAGGCATTTCTGCACAGCGTCAATTGCTGAAATACCCAATAAATAAATCACATGAGCTGCTATCATATGCTGAAGTGAGAGCAAATTAATTCCATTACATACCCCAATCGCATTGATTTGTCAATGCATTCTCGGCAAAAACGGTGTAAGCAACCCATAACAGTTCGAGTCTTTTTTATAATACCTGTCATGCAAAAGTTGCAGATAGATTAGTCTCACAAAATTATGGATTCAACATGGACAGAAGAGCAAGAGACCAGAACCCAAGGTGTTTGCAGGGACTATCAACTCTAGAGCCATATCTTGCAGTTTTTTCCGTAACCATAACACTTCCAGACTAATGAAGAGGATGAACTGCAGACCATGAAACAACCCACTATTGTAGAAAGTACTTCCTTCCACAGTTAAAGACAATGTGAAAAAGTACCAAAAAAAAAAAAAGGGTATTCTCCTAAAATTATTTCTTTATCAACATGATCAGTCATCATCAACTTGCTTTGCCTCTTACCTTCAATAGCTGTAGTTTTCCACCATGAATATATGTTTCTGTTCATGGATGGTAGGTCATGCCCATTATAAATCTTAATCAACATAACACCAAATCTTACCTAAGTCTCAGGCCTCCCTCTTAGCTCAGAAGAAGCACCCAAATGAAATAAGTAAATAAATAAATAAGAGGTTTCATGTCCTTGTCATCTCAATTTTAAAGAATTCATATCATTCTGGCACTCTTTGCTGTGAAATCTTGTTACTGATTTTTGAAAAAAATAGTTATCATCTCATGTTCTCGACTACCCTCACCCCAAATTGAACAGTACATGCATGCAGGTTTATGTCTTAACAACCTGACTCCAAGAGGACAAATAATCTTCAGATATTCATGCTCAGAAACCCCAAAACTACAATGTACAGAAATCGGTGGCTACCAAACAATTATCTTCTCAAGTTGGCAGCTTCACTTAGGTCTTTCTGACTTTTTTAGGGGATTTCCTTTGTTTGTACTACTACATAGGCAAAGCCTGAACTGAAAATACCGAAGTTATCGTCCAGAGGAAACTTTCTTTGCAGTTAGATGTTTTAGGCTCCACAGTTGCCCCACATTTAACCATTTTAGCGTTCAATACTTAACCCCTTCAGATTGACTGCATTATTAGTTAGCAATCTTGTCTCACTCAATGGTGAACTATGTACATTGACATCATCAAGTCAACCCAAATAATTTGCAAGGAAATTGAAGACAACTAAAACTGAAAGAGACTCCCATGAAAATACATAGTAATTAAACTAGAGGAGATGATAAAAGATGAAGAGTTTTAGGGAAAATGGCTTTGAAAGAACAAACCAACAAAAAAATCAAATAAAATAACAGAGGAATGTATTTACAAATTTTAGGAAAAACATGGCAAGGAAAAAGGAAAAAAAAAAAGGAAAAGAAAGCAATGCAAATGAACAAGAAAAGATTTTGAGAGTGGCAGAAGAAGGTGGTAAAGGAAAATTTGGGGGCGGGGGGTGGGTGGTATGGGGGGCGCAGAGGAAATGCACATTAATAAGAAAAGATTTTGAATGTAGCAAAGGAAAGTGGTAATATAGAAAATTTTGTGGCAGCACTACTTGATAGATCAATGACATTCTGGACTTTTGTTAAAATGATAGATTCCAATAAGAAGTATGGTAGAAGACAAAGCCCATTTTCAGGATGAAATTCCACATTCCCTAATATATAAACATAGACCAGCAGTGGTTTATCATGACAAATTAAAAAGCACACACAACTCAAGATTAAAAATAACTGGATTTCTAACACTTCTTGTGATTAAACAACTTCACATTACACTGTCATAAATGCTTTTTAACTGCTTTACAAAAGTAGACATGAACACACTTTAAAAAAAATAATCTCTTGTACTGATCCAAAGAATCGGAACTTCCAGAAGGCAACCCTGCAAATCACAGGAAGAAAACAAATTCTAGGTGCCTTGACTATGAACAATAAAGATGGCAGCCACCAATAAAAATTAAAACTCGCTAGCTAGGATAATAATAAGTCTGTAACTCCAATGCAATGAATTATTAGAAGACATAGAAAAACTAGTCAAACTTGAAATGACAGTACCTAGACAGATTGGACATTCTACTTCCTTACGAGCGTCAAACAATTGTGCGAAAAAATGTCTCTCATTGAAATCCTATCAAGAAACTCAAAGGAGTAAATATTTACAGAATGGTGAACAAAATCAACATAAATACCTAGGCATATGGGGCACTGTACATTGTTACGAACTGCAGATCGTATTACGTTGATGACTCTGAAAATATTAAAAAATAGAATTATTACGACCAATCATCAAGCAACTACACAAGATTATACAAAATCATAATCCAATTAAGAGGAGGCTGATTGCAGTTGACAACTGGAAATTTCAGAATCTAGCCATTAATGGAGGTATCAAGGGAAGAGTCTCCAATGGTCAACTGTTAAGCATACTAGTCCAAGCTCTAAAATTAAAATCTTAGGGATAAATGTATTCTTTAGCAACCTATGATCTAATCATCCAGTATAAGTGGAGCAAGAAACTGATTTTTTTTCTTCATGTATGCTGCAATTAAACTAGGAATGTTTACTTGGTAAAGAAAAGCATAAAAGGCAGAACTTTGATCAGTTGCAACCAAAAGCAGTTTACATCCAAGTGGTGATGAACAATAAGATGGAGTGTACAAACAAGAATCTGTGTTATATGTTAAAAGCTACAAATCAAAAAAGAATGATCAGTCAGACTAAATGCATTGGTGCAACGTAGAAGAAACATATCTGGAAATATTTGTCCCAAAAAATGGTTCCTAAAGCAATAAAATGCTAAAGAAGAAGAAGAAGCAATAGAAGAACATGTAGATCAGTGGTCATATGAAGGGAGAAAATATTTCCATATCATGGCACATGAGCTCATTCAAAAACATATGTACAAGCCAATCGAATAAAAATTGAGTGGAAGAGATTCACAGAAAAATGTGAGAGAAAGAAGCAGAGGCGGCAAATGGCAAAAAGCCTATATCAGTGTTGGAGTAATATTCCTTTAGAGATGATTAAGACCATTGTTGACAAATAAAATATTTCAAAATTGAACACTGCTCATAAAGTAGTAAAATATAATTTAAGCAACCAATAATACAAAGCATGTTCATCCGGAACAAGAATGCATAAAGCATAACCAAATCACAAGATAGTCTATGCTTGTAGGATACACATTTTATTGTATTATTAATTTTTTTAAAAAAAAAAATTCATAAAAATTTCATGCAAGATTTGGCATGTACCGTGTGTGCGTGCATAGTTGATTAAAGTGGAGAAAAATAGAGATGCATTACATGTCTAACCCAATTAATTATTGTACCAATACAAGCCTAATAGTAAATAATATAATGTTGTTACTATGTCCTTAAACAGAAGGGAACACATTTTGGATTGCAACAACTGGTTCGTAAATCATGACTGAATGTAAATCCAGTAATAATAGAACATGAAAATTCTACAAATTTCATCAATAGCCACTTACCCTATCTTCCATTTAAAAGAACAAACAAAAGCTACAAAACTAATGCCACCATATTCCGCAAGCCTCGTTTAACAAGTATGGAAACATGAACACCACAAGCCATATCTTTATGAACTTTAAAAGTATGTCACATTTTGCCAAACTATAACTCTGCCTTTCAACAAAATATAGACAGCCTCCATGGAATGGCAAGATGCAAGCATCAGAATTGCCATGCGGAAAGTCTTTAGACAATAAATCAAGCACTTCAAATGCACAAAAATTGTCCCAAACAGACTACCTTGAAGCAAACAGTATCAGCAACTTCATGAACATGCAATCAATTTGATAAACAAACCATCAATACAAAACACAATATGCCCCAGACATGCATAAATCCTCAATGGATGATCCTAAAATTCGAAATCAACTTAAAATCGAGCAAAACAGAGATACAGCATAAGGAAGCACAAACTGCTCCTAAACTATAAATTAAGAGAAAAATAACATGCATATTTATATGCAATAAAATCAACATGCAGGATGTCTACATGCGAAATTGGCAAATCACATTCACAAATCCTCAAACAATTAGAACAGAATCCTTACTCATCAAACTCTTCCGGGTCAGTCCCACTTCCATCAGAATCTACAATAATCCAATCCATTTTTAATCATCAAAACGGAACCCAATTGGAAGAAAAAAACACACACACACACAATAACAACACCACAAAAATCGACCTTGACCCCTACATAACACGTAAAATTCAAGCTTAAGGCAAATGTAAGCAACAAGACTGAACATTTATATTTAAAATCAGCTACCCTCATCTGGGATTTGTTGAACAGGGTTCTCATGATCCTCCTGATTTGCTTGCTCTTCTTGATGCTCTTCATTTAGGAGCTGCTGCTGTTCCTGTTCCTGTTCCTCCTCCTCTTGAGCAGCTACCATCCTTACCGATTGATCACAGCCATTTCGCCTCGATTGCTTCCGGCGGTGGCGGTGGGGAGAGTGGGACAAATGCATTTCACCACCCGGATGGCTTGATGAACGCTTATGTGCAGGCATTTTTTTCCCTTCTATTTTTGTATCTTTTCACCAATTTAACACCACCCCCCTTCAGTATATGTGTTGTTTATGGTCAGTTATGGGATGCAGCGATTATAAAGGGGTAGTGGGGTTGGGGACTGGGGTGTGTTGTAGATGATGATGGCCGATGAGGGGTTTTGAGAGGCAGTGAGGCAGTGATGGCTACTGCCTTTGGTAGAGAAAATTTGACTCTCAAGAGTCTTTGCTGTGTTGCGGGTGATTTTTTTTTTTTTCTTTTCAACTTTTGGTTTCTCTTGATTATTGTTGCAACATTTGAAGGCATGTTTGCCGAAGGATTTCAAGTTTTCAATAATAATTATTATTATTATTATAATATTCTAAATAATGCATTGGGAATCAAGAAATTGCATTATAGGGTGAATTATATCTATTATTGTTGTGGTTTGTAAAAATTATTAATTAAATCTTCAAATTTGATTTATTATTAATACATTTTTAAATTTGATAAATTTATAATATTTAACTCCTTTAATCAACTAAATTCATAACATTTAACCCTTTTAAATTCATAACATTTAACCTCTTTAAGGGATATTAATAATAAATCAAATTTGGAGATTTGATTGGTAATTTTTACAAACCACAGAGGTAATAGATGTAATTTACGTTGCATTATATTCATGGGAGTCAAATAAATAACAAAATATCTATATAGCAATATATGGTATTAGTATGAAGAAAATATATTTGCAAACTTATTGCTTTGAATGTGGATTGAAAATGTATCTTGATTATCTCGTGCAATTTATCATTAAAATTAAATCGTGAGTGACACACTTTAAATTTAAAATTATAAATGTGATTGTCTCGTGCAATTTATCATTAAGATTAAATTGGAAGTTGCACACCTGAAATTTTAAATTTTGGATGCGTGTAATTTATGATTAAAATTATATCATGAATTACACATTTTAAAGGTTAGATTATAGATGAAAATTTATCGTGATTGTCTCATGCAATTCATGGTAAATATTAGATGGTGAGTTGTATGTTCCGAATATAAAGGTTGCATAAATTTCTAAACTAATATAAAAATTTTCGTTTAGCGCATAAAGACACAAAAGTTTACTCTTTTGCTCATTATGGAGACATGTTGTTTAGACCAAGAAAGAAAATATATAAATATATTAAGTAATTTTCTTGTGGGATGCAAAGTTGGTATTAGTGAAAGAGAGTCTTGGTGCAATAACAAAAGCTATTACCATGTGACTGAAAAATCACAAGTTTGAGTTGTGAAAACTTAATTTAATTATGGGTAAATGTCACAATCCGCCCTTGTAGTGTTAGTGAAAGACATTTTCTTCCTCCATGGTTTAAAAAACCCTCACTTTCCCCTCCATAGTGGTGTAGACTATAGTGGAATTGTAACCAAATTAAACTCCACTAATAGAGATATGATTTTGTTTAAACACTTTTCTTTAGTGCTTCCAAGCTTTTTTTTTTTTTTTTCATTTGAAGTTAAGAAAAGGAAGGGGAAAAAAAAAATTCTACAGCCAACGTCGTCATCATCATCATCAAGATAACAAAGGTGTGTCTATGTCCATGGCATGCGATGGAACTTATAACTAACCTACAAGAAAAAATTCACATATAGAACACAAGGAATCTTTCTAACCAAAGTTGGCCACCTAAGCATGGTGGGGTTAAGTAGGTCGCAGGTTCAATCCCGCTACTATCATGAAGGTCCCCTCGTTCCCAACACTGCTTAATTTGAGAGTCTCACCTCACATTGTGTGAGGCATACATTTGTAATAGATACATCATACTAATACATAATACATTAGTATAATGAGACCATTGTAATAGAATAGAATAATTCAAAAAAAAAAAATCTTTTTGCTTATGTCGTTAAAACACCTATACAGCTCCATGGTTAATTGAATCCATTGTAAAGCGTGCACACAAAAAAAAAAAAAGACAATGGACGATGGCCGTTGGCCTAAGAAAATATCAAAAGGGTTTCCCTGTTTTCCTGAAGAGAGATGGGAATTCATTCATTATATGTAGATGAAATGCAGATATTAGCCATCTTGGAAATGATTTTGTTATAGTCACTAATTTTGCCATCACCCTAGTAGAAAATGCACATTGGGTAAACTCTTTTCTTGTTTGGCTTTCAGTTTAATGCCCCTGGAAAAAAACTAGCCATTAAACCTCCATAAGATTTACAGTTCTTATAATCTTTTCCCTTTTGGGGAAAAAGAAGAAAGAATGATGGTTAACTGAAAGGAAGAGATTTACTGAAGGGAGAGATTAGCAAACAAATCTAGAATCGGGGCTTATATAGAGAGTGATTAAGTATCACTATTGGCGGGTGAATCAAAGATTGCTATGATTTATGGTTTTGAATTTGGATTTGGGTAGATTTCTTATGGGTTTTGTGGAACAAGTGATATTATTATTATTATTATTTTGTTATACAGTATATCTCATCTTCCTAGTTTAAAAGAGGGAGAAAACTAGAGGGAGAAAACTATTAAAAACTAGAGGGAGAAAACTCATGTAAACCAATTGGATGCAGTGACATCTGTTTGATTTCATAGATATTAATGTCCTCACAATGTTACAGCGAGGATTTGATCTTTGTTGTAACACTCCATTGTATAGTTTGATTTCATATATATTAATGTTTTGGGTATTAAATGCCCTCACAATACTACAGTGAGGATTTGATCTTTATTGTAACACCCCATCGTATAGGTGTGTGGCCATTGGGATTAAGATGCTATTAGATTATTTGTAAAAATTGCCCCTCTTGCAAAAGAGATGCATCTCCTATAAAAATGTCTTAAATATAAATTATAGGTGTGTGGCCATTGGGATTAAGGTGCCATTAGATTATTTGTAAAAATTGCCCCCTCTCCCAAAAAAGACTGCCTCTCCTGTAAAAATGTCTTAAATATAAATTAAGTGTAGATAAAATCATAATGGTTAGACGGCTAGAACTCAAGTTAGCTATCAACCTGTTGGGAAGATTATAATATGGGGAACCTAATTAGAATAACTCAATAAATAGTAGGAGTCCAACTTAAATCCAAAATTTTTGAATTCAAGTTGGGTTTTAATTTATTCATTAGTTATTGTTGGATGCTTTTTGAGTGTTTTCTTCCTAAACAAATTCTTAATAGTGGTATTAAAGTTGGACTATTAGACTATTTGGTGAATCAAGTGGTTTCTCTTTTGGTTGGACGGAGAGTTTTATAAGGACTTGTGGACAAGTAGTTCATTATTTACACAGACACTAAATAGATTTCAACTTATTAATAACTGACTATTGAGGGTTTTGTGTATTTTCTTCCACATAAATCCCCAACACAACCATTCTTTTTTGTTTTTCAAAAACAAAATAAAATTTGGGTTTTAATCATTGCTAGATTTAGGAATCCTTTGGATTTTCATCAAGCTGGAGGGTCGTTGTTTTGCAAATTTTTACTGTTCCTGCGGGCGATTTTCGATGCGAAAAAGGTGCAAAAATTTTACTGTGCGATAAACAATTTTTACTGTTCATCGCATAGTAAAATTTTCAAAAATTTTAACGTTCATGAACAGTAATTTTACTGTTCATGAAATTTTTTTTTTTAAGGTGCTACTGGTTCAACACCCAAGCGTCGCTAGACTGTCTGTGTGCAGGTTGGCTTCCACGTCTTGGCATTAGGTGATAGTTAGGGATTAATTTTCAGTTTCTGTCGCCAACGGCCATTAGTGGTGGGCCACTTGGGATGAGTAACATCCCCTTTGTATAGTACTAGTATCCCGATATAACAAGGCTTTTGTATTTTTGGTTGCTCGTCAGCCTGTCCCGCTTTATCGGGTCCTTTTGCCCCTTGTGGGATTTTCCCGCTTTGTAGGGTGTACTTGCCCCTCCGTGGGTATTTATCTTTGTGGGTTACAACTCGCTACACAGTAGCGTCACCACGAAATTTTATACACCCTTGCGGCTCTGTATATTGGCCATTGTGCCTCTTTTTTAATATAATATCGTTTCTGGAAAAAAAAATCATTGCTAGATTTAGTATGGGCTAGAACCAAATCTAGTCTAACTGTCTTATTTTTGGTGATGAGAGGCAATGAAGAGCAAAGGTGGAGAAAGTGAATGTTTTTAAAACCATAGGGAGAAAGGAGGAAGTGGATGAATGGATTAAATAGAGAGAAAGGGAGAGGAAAAGAAAAAACAAGCAAAAAGTGAATTAAATATAAAATATGATAATTTACTCACATTTAAGGCACTTATGCTGCACTTTTGTTAGTGTGATTTAATTTTGTTAAATTTCCACTATAGTCCAAACCATAGGGAGAATTTTTTTGTAAAATTTTTTAAACCACGAGGGAAGAAACTGATTTTTTTTGCAAAAAAAACTACAAACAAAGAAAGTGACATTTACCACATAGTTATTAATATCAGTATGATAATATAAAGCAGATTCAAAAGTTCATTTTTATAGAATTTTTATTTTATCATTTATCCCCGCTTTATGGTCCTCAATGGTAAAGTAATTTCGTGGCTTAAAAAGTAGAGGTAAACGTTAGTAGTATTTGAAATTTCAATTTATATGTATTTTTCAATATCTAAACAAAAAAATTAGAATTATAAATAAATTATATTTTGATTCAAGTGATTTATCAAACAAAAAAATTTTAAATATTTTGAAATTTTAATATAATAAATTTAATTTTATATAATTATAATTTCAATTTAATTTTAATTCCATGACAGCGAACGAACCCTTATAAACTATTCTAAGTTCACAAGGCCTGCAATGGTGAAATTGATAAACCTACTGTGGTTAGAACATAGTGCTAAAGCAGGTCGATTTAAGTTTAAGCGATTACTTCCTTGTCTCAAAGTCTCTCTTTTTAGTTAAATAAATAAGAAAATAAATATCACACTACTCTTTTTTTTTTCCACTTTACCACTTCTGTTCCAAATCCTAGATATAAACATTATAATAAAATCTCAACAAATCTATCTACCAAAACAAAAGTTCCAAGAAACAGTCAACAAAAAAACAACTTCATCACTGTTTTACATAATTGCTTTTGCAAAATAATTACACTGTATGTGAATAGAAAATAGACTGTCGATTGCAGTGTGATTATCTCATGCAATTCACTCTTGAAATTAGAACTTGAATTATGTTCTCAAAAACTAAGCGCTCACATTAATTTTGAAACCAAAATCAAGTGAATTTTTTTTGCACTCGTGAAATCAAAAGGTTTACTATTTTTATTTTGCTCATTGTGAGAGTATATTGTTTTGATCAAGAGGAGGAAATTATTAAAAAAAAATTATTTATTATCTTGTGCGAGTCAAAGTTATAGACTAGATCTTTTATTTCAACTTTCTTATTTTAAGCCACAATTAAAATAATGTAATTTTGTCAACAATTTTAATAAGATATTATACACTAATATATAACTAGTGAACTTCTCGCATGACTAATCAAGCTGAACTCAATCTCTCTCTCTCTTTCTCTTGTGTCTTCTTTTTTCTTTTTTTAATCTATATTAGCTTGGAGGCGACAAATGATCGAGTTAAGTTACTCACGCAATCATTAATATATTGAAAACTTACGAGTCGTGACCTAACCCATCAATATAATTACGGGTTATATTTGTGTTGGGTTATACTTGAGTTGAGTTGTCCCAATCAATCCAATGAGTTAAAATTATAATTTTAAAAAATTAAACGGTGATCTAAAAGGTTGAAATTATGATTATGATTTTTAAAAAATAGAGTGGTGAGCCAACATATTAAAATAATAATTTTTAAAAATTCAAATGATGGCCAATCAACCACCTACTGTCGCCACCGATCGGATTTAGATCAAATTGCAAGAATTTGACCAAAATCTTGCCTACCAGTCATCGACTAGCGGCGGCCCAGTAGTGAGGGGTGGCGGAGGCGAGTGACCTACCGCCCACCATTTAAATTTTTAAAAATTATTATTTTATCATATTGGGTTAATTGGATTCAAGTTAATCCAACTCATTAAACATAATTTAGATCCATTTGACCCACTTGACTCAACTTAACAAGTTAACTTAAGGGTTCAATTAAATTAGATTGATTTTTACCTCCCTAGCCTAAGCTAATGGGCTTCGTTTATAAATAACTCATGCATCCCCTCTACTAAATCATACAAGAAGCCCTCTCTGTTTTCTATTTGTCTCGTGCACTTTATAGTTCCCTCTCGTGACATTTTCAAACTCAAATGTTGTCAATTCTCTACCTCACTGCCTTAACACCAGAGTTCTATACGTACAAATGAGCATTGTATGTTGAATTATTATTCTATCGACAATAGATTTATTGTTTTGATAATCGTTGTTAGAAGTTTGCCATTTACTTGTAAAACGGACATGAAGTATATAACTCATGAGATGTAGCTTCATAAGCCTTCAGATAGATACATCTGATTATGTTTTCTCATTATAGTGACATGTTTTGACTAGAAAAAAACATGCATAAATATTGTTATTAATTATCTTGTGCAATTTACAATTCACATTAGCCGGCATGATAAATCACGATAGTTTGAATGTTTAACTTTATAGATTTTTTTTTTAATTTTATAAAATTTTTAACTTATTAACAATTTGTGATGTGTAAATAGAAACTTTAATTTTATAGAAATTTTTACTAGTTATGAACCCGTGAAAAAAAATCAACAAATTCATACAACAAAGTAAAAGATCAAAGAATTGAAGTATTTTTAAAAAATTAATCTCTAGATTTTTTTTTTATTATTAATGATGTGTATATTAGCAACTTTTATGTTGATGAGCAAATATTATTGAAAAACTTTATTTTCTCAGTTCTTGGTGTAGATGTAAAACCCAAGACCTCCTCCATTTATTTTCTTAGTTTATTACCATAATTTTTTTAAGCAATGCAAAATTATTTGGTAAAAAAGTTTGTCATTTGATTATATTGTATGTAGTACTACTAACAAATGCCAGCCACATGAAAACTTTTTACATGGATACACACACACATATATATATATATGCTTTTTATCTTCTATATACATGTATGCATATTTGCTTTTTTATATTCTCTCCTCAAATGGTATAAAGTTATTATAATATTGGCACTATCATGAATATTGTTACCTTTATTGTTCGGTCCCAATAAAAATATTCAGTTTGAATTCGATACAATTTTTTTAAATATTATTAGATACAATATATTATTAAATTCTCAATTTTTTATTTTTATCTTTATCTTTTAAATATAACCATAAATACTCATCATTAGTAAGGACAATATAGTTTCTTCCAAAAATGAACTCTTTGAAATTGAATTTTTTCTTGGAATGAAAGAATTATTAATTAGGAGATTCGTAAAAATGATAACATTACTAGCTACCAGCAAATCACTAATTAAAATGTTTATGAATTACCTTTCAAAATTGTATTTTTACACTTTACAATATAATTTTTTATATTTTAAAAATAATTTCTATATCACAATCTATATATCAGAAAGCGAAAAAATATGTTTTGATAAACAATTCATAGAAAAACTCTTGCTATTTCTCAAACTCCCATACCAACAATAAAAATTCGGCAATGGTGCAAAGATTCGGCAATCAAGAAATATGTTATATATCTTAAAATCTTAGCATATATCATATACATAGAAAGGATGGCACAATAAGAACAACCTTAATTAGAAACCAGTACCATAAGTAGGTTTCAGCATGGCATGCTGCTTGAGCCTCTGCTAGCTAGTTTAATTAATACATATAGAGTTTGCTTGGCCTGAACCTTAAAATTTTGGTGGATACGAGGCTGGATCATTTTGTCTCTCCTCTTCATTTATTTATTAAAATTCATTATTACTATCATAATAATTATGCTAATACTGCCATGAAGTTAAGCTTAAATATATAGATGACAGAAGACAGAGAGCATGACATGCTGCATGCATGAGTGATGGGACAATATTGATTGATCTTCTTCTCATCATCATCATCTGATCTGGAAATGTTTGTAATTGTGATTTTCTTGAACGCTTAGAATTTGGATTCTATCCCTATCATCAACTTGGCCACACACAATTTCTTTCATTTGATGAGACGCAGAAGTAGTAGTACTAGTGCCGGCTGTTGCTGTTGCTGCTGCTGCTGTCCCTTTGCGGCTTGATGATGATGAGCCATCTGTGTGAGAAGAAGAGTCAGTTGAATTCTTCCTTCTTCTTTCATTATGTCCAGCCAAACGCCTTCGACAACTCCTTTTGGTTTCATCAAATTCTGAAACCTCATGAAATCTACAGCATGATCGAGTTAAATTGGTAACTGTTTATGACCTTCAATAAGGCATTTTCACTTGGAACACTTTAATCAGGCTGTTTTAGCATGACTAATGATTCATTGAACAAAGGCTAAACCCCATCAGACTATTCAATCGGACTAGTATGATAAAGTTATTAAATTTTGGAAAAAGAACACAAATTAAGACTTATGTAAGCGATACTTCAACCTAATTTAGTCATTGAATTGATGAACTATAGATTAGAATGTAGAGATTGCTCTCAATTTAGGGCCCAATTCGATCTGATCTCATCCGAATCTATATTGTGCGAATCATGATCTAAAACAGATTCGCATAGTTTAAAAACAAATCCATACAATTAGGATAGAATTGATTCGAATCAATATATCTTTAGATTAGATTAGATCATATCATTTTGGTTCGATTTGATCCGAATTTTTTTCCTCTGAACTAAATGAGTGTATATTTTAGACTATGTGTTTTTGTCAACTTTAATCCCTTTTATTACAAGATTAATTAACTTTAACTAAAAATCATTTATACTATTAAAAACTAAATTAAATTCCCATTTCATGACCAATGTAAACCATTTTTAAGGGGAAAAAAGTTATATTTATTTATTTTATTCTTCATCCGAATCCATTATGATCCGAAATATAAAGAATTGCAAACTAATTGCTGAACTGATCTCTAAATCAGAGCGCACAATCCTAGCTACTTAGTATTTTACTAGAATGGCAGCTAGTCAAGTAGATTTCTTTCTCAAGAGGAGACTTGAAATTCCTAACCAAAAAATTAGCTTTGGACCAAAGAAATGGTATAATATCTAAGAAAGGAAACATTTTGTGCTTATGCAAATTTAGAAGAAAAGTGCAGCTGGTTAGTTCCGTATACGTTTGTGTCGCCAACCATTCTAAGCATATTCACTTGGGTTTATATAATTGTGAAAGCTGAACTTGGACTGATTGCATCAACTACAACAAAACATGAGACTGGATAAGAACAAATCATTGAAGATCTTCAATTAACTACGAAACCTGCTGAAACCATGAATTCTATCATTTGACTATATTGAAGTAATTCTGACAGTAGGAGGTATTTGTCAATAAATTTTAAAGCAAATAAACAACTAAAAACAAATGTGACAAAATAAGGTTATCATAGTCATGATTATTTTTTTAATCGACAACATCTATCTTACTTTTTAACTTTAAAAATAATAACAGGAAATTTACTTAATCGTTAGTATGGACAGTATTTTAAAATACATTTTTGCATTTTTTGAAATAGTAATTGTAAAATAAAAAATGTATTGAAAAATGAAAATACTGTCCAAACATGCTGGTATTTTGACATCCTCGAACCGTAAATCTAGTAGGAATTAACCACTCTGGGCCATAATTTTTTCCCCCCTTAGTCACTAGTGAAAACAATTGATTTCCACATTTGCAAGTTAAATCAGATAAAGATTCTGCTATTTTACTAGTTTTTGCCTTTATTATATTATGTAGATAGCAAATTCCAACTAAAGAAAACTATAGAAAAAAGAAAACTAATTAATATGGATTTAAACATAGTAAACAAGAAAGAATGTAGCATAAAAATATATTGATATTATAACCTTGAAAGCCAAGAAGACTTACAAGGACACAATCCTAGTGGAAGTATCCAACAATTCAACATCTTTGAGTTATGCAAGTAAAAAACAAACAATAATATAACAAAAGATCAGGGAAGAAGCCTTGTAAAACCTGCTGCATTGTTGACAAAACCTTTGCCGGATTCCGCCCACAGCCACCACTTGAGCCTTAGCATGGTGCTCACAGACCTTGTGCCTCCTGTGGTACGGCTTAGCCTCAGTAAGATCAGCAGTACACTTATCAGCCTGGCAACATTTCATTGAACCTGCGCCGCACCCCCCACCACCACCAATATTAGCCCCTTTCTTCCCTGAAGAACCACTATTATTGTTGCTAGAACTTGCTGAATTATTTTTCTTCTTATTCTTATTATTATCCTCCTGATCAGTTGTTGGACTCAAGAAATCCTCCTCCTCCATGCTATGTGCATATGTTTCTTCAACCTGATTTTTACCCTCCCTTTCTATTACCTTAATTCATCCCATCAGTGACATGATCAGCATCCATATTTATAAGGGCTGTCTGGATCAATGATGAAGGGATATTTAGTAGTAGTAGTACTATGGTGGGGAAGGGGAATTTCGACAAGAAAAGGTGAAAAGGTAGAGAGGGATGTTTGAGGACCACACTTTACCTCCATTAATTGTTTTTGTGTGTTTTGTTTGTTTGTTCAGCTATATAGGGGAGCAGTGACGGTTGAAAAACAAAGTATTTATGCATTTCGTAAATCCCTGAAGAAATTAAGATAGGGACAATATCGATTTTATGAATCTATGATTAGAAAACATTTTAAAGATATCAACAATTTATAGTCAATTGCTCCACATATATTTTTACTAAGAGCATGGCATTATAATTTGAAAGGGTGTAGCTTGTATAGATTTGTTTTTAAGGCACCCCAAAACCAAAAATAACATCTCAATAACAGTTAGATCAGATTTAAAAATTCAAATCAAGTTTTTAAATGAGAGACAAATAAAACAAATTAAAGGGTGTTAAAACCACTCAATAAATGAAATTGTTTACTTATTATTTTTTGAGTTACTATTTTGAGCTACAAACATTCACTAATAAGTACTCTATCTCCATAATTGTTGTCTTTCCACGACTTAAACTACTAATACGTCTTTTCCAAATAGTACTATTATTTTTTCCAAAATTAAATTGTGTTTTATTAGACAAGATATTAATTTAGTATATGAGAGCGGCACAGTGCCCAATTTAACGATAATACATTAAGTGCTTATAGAATTTTAACGTTGAACAAGGTCATCTAATATGGTGATACAATATATAAGACACAGTGGTTGGATTAGGGATCACTATAATGGTGAAATCGCCTTATTGTATACCTAAAATGTAATGTTTTGCATGTATACGCTTTCTTTCTTTCAATAATGATTCACTAAAGGTTTCCCTCTTCAATAATATGGAATTCCCACTGGCCCTTGGAAGAAAGTTTCCCAATAATAATCAATTATAATCACAAGTTCCACATGAGTTATCCTACTTTGACAATCTAGCTAGCAAGACTTCATTTCTACACACGAGCAATTAGGCATCTATCACTATATAATCTGTCAACATATATCTATCTATCTATCTATCTATATATATAAATTTATTTAAATCTTCCAGTGATGAAGAAAGAGGAACAATAGCTAGAATATGTAGTTATGGGAATAGTATGCATGTCAAATCATGATCCATTTCCAAGTAAACAAATTCTTAAAACAATAAGGCTGCGTTTGGACAAGCCATTCCCATTTGCAAATAAGAAAATTCTCAAATAAAAACAAACTATCCAAATACATTTTTATTTCAAAATTTAGAATTCAAATTTTTCCACTCAAATTCTTCTCATATAATTTAAAAAAAAATTCCTCTTATATTTTCTCTTCAAAATACTTTTTCTATCAAAAAATACCTACCAAAATTTTCACACATTCCAATACAACTTTTTCCATTTGCAAATAGAAATGCCTTGTCCAAACGGACCCTAAAATAGACTTAACGTGAGAATACTTAGCTCCTTTATCAACTATGACGAGGATTTGTCTCTTTCATAATCTTTATATATGATGATAAGACATAGTTAAAACTTTTAGACTAACACTTGAATGAAGATCAAGTCTCTATTCTAAGAATAATTCAAATTTAATCTACAACAATTATCTACATGCATCATTGGAAAGAACAAATAATTATGTAAGAGCTCGAGCGTTATAATGTAATTATTTTGAACTCTATAATGTTTGTTTATATTTGGTATTGTGGTTTTTTTTTTTTTAATTCACTTGGCACATTCTATATTTTGAGCACTTGACATGAAGTTCATGAGGAAATAGTTGGACCATCTAGATAAAATTATCAGCGCACTGTGAGTTTATGCGAATGATTCACTACCTAAAATTATTGTATGCACGTCATTTCATAAATGCAGTCAACGTTTGCAAAAACAGCAAAACACTTAAATATTGATAGACTCTTATTCAACTCCCACAAAAACTCTACCACCATATTCATGAACTGAGGATAAAAACTCAAAGAAAACAAAACTAGATGTGTTTGCTAATTCTCGTGAGTGGTGGCCCCAAATATTTGAAGAAAAGGGAAAACGTTAAGTTGAACTGTTGAGAAGATAGGTTTGGAATGGGACGATTATGTGATGGGGTGAGTAGTGATTGCCTAATGTATAAATCACAATAGCCCAAATGACCATTTTCATTTTGCTCTGGTTTGATTGGTTTAAAGAAGCCAATTTTCAGAGTTCATCAAGAACTTGAAGAAATTGAAAAAGAATGAAAAATCGAACGTGTTTGAGGCCATTTTCTTGAAATCTATTGAGAAAAATTTGTGGTGTGTCCTTTCAGTGAAATAATAAGGTACGATTCCTATTTGATGTGGTGGGGGAGAGCAATGGCATTGTCTGGTCTAAGAAGCCAAATGATATTTCAGAGGGCTGCCATTGCTTCTGCAATTCAATGTGTGTACTATGTTAAAATGCCAAGCAGTGCCAACTGCCAAGTGTCAAACCTCTGAGAGTTAAATTTATGGACCCTCCCAAGCTAATAGTATTTTCTTTTGTATTACTTTTTTGGGTTTATATTCCCTTTTTTGGGACCAATTCTACTAAGCACGTGAAAAAGTTACCATTCAATTCAACAAAATTGGGGAATATATTTGGGAAATGGTAGGGCTCTGGGGAATCACATGAGGCTTTTTATCTATTTATCCAAGAAAAAACAAGTAAGATAGAGGAGTGAGTGCAGTAAATTGATGAACTTTTCATAGCCACTTTTTTTTTTTTTAATAAATTCTGTCAAACGAAAATACCTAATAAATATTAACTATTCGTAAACAGGAGATGATTTAATTGTATTTTTCAATACGACTACGTTGTTATGGTTTGACACTTCCCTTTATGATTAAGATAATAATTTCGAGTATAATCATCTTTTATAGTGTGACGCGCAATATGTACAAGGTTCAAGAATAAATTCACTGCCATATAGTTAATCAACGATTATTAATGATTTAGTTTTATAAAGGAGAGCGTGCAATCCAAATTGAGGATGTGTTTTTGTTTAAAAAGAAAATTTACTTTTAAAACTCTCTTTAATCTAAAAAAAAAGAGTTATTTTTTAATCAAAATTTTAAAATTATGTATATCTACAATTAGAAAAAAAATAAAAATATAAAACTATATATTTAGTGGTGTATTAATAAACTATACATAAAAAGTAGACTTTGTTTATCATAGAACGGAAGGAATACATTAATCCATATGTGTAGAGATACTTGAATAATGATGTAAATTATGACATTACAATCATTGAGACATCAAACATTTGCTTATCATTAAAAAAAAAGGCAATTTTTTTTTTTTTAATCAAGTAAGTTGCGATGATGGTAATGATAACATCACTCTACGTATTATTATGTAATTTATAGTTATTAATTTGCAAATAATTATCTATGTATACTAAAATTGTTTAAACAGAGATTTCAAACATTTAGAAAAGATATTAACTGGTTAATGAATTAAGTAGTGGCTGCTTGGTAAAGATAAATGTTTATGAAACTATGGAAGTGTTTTCTTTAACTAATAATATGTCACTTTATAAGTGGTGAAGAATAGTTCATATCGAAAATAATTTTAATTTATCCAATGGAAAGTCAATCATATTAATACAAATGATGTCGTTTTGATGGAATAGGACACCATGGATGTATGATAGCGACACAAAGAATCTAATCTTGACCGATATAACTTTAGATATAATGAGGTACAACTATTACAACTTTCTACCACTATATAAATATTTAGGGTTTGGGCTTTCGCATTCCACACTTCTCATCACTTTTTTGCTTTGTTTTGTTTTGTTTTGTTTTGTTTTGTTTGTTTTGTTTGTTTTTTAGAAGACGAACTCATTCATTTGGAAATATTGTGAGCATTCAACTAATTGTGTTACAATTACAATATATTAGAAGACGTATCTAACTCATAGAGTTGAGCTTAGTTTATCCTGATTAATCATATTCTGGAAGTTAGCTTCATCAACATCATTATTACATTGTATTATTGGATGCCAAAAACCAAAAAAAAAAAAAAAAAAAGGAAAGGCTAATAGAGAAAAGTTGTATTGGAATGTGTGAAAATTTTGGTGGACATTTTTTAATAGAAAAAGTATTTTGGAAGGAAAAATAGGAGGAATTTTTTTTTTAAATTATGTGAGAGGAATTTGAATTTTAAATTTTAAAATAAAAATGTGTTTGGATAGTTTATTTTTATTTGAGAAAAATTAAGGATCTGTTTGGACAGAATCTTTGTGTTTGCAAATAAGTAAATTCTTAAACAAAAACAAACTATCCAAACACATTTTTATTTCAAAATTTAAAATTTAAAATTTCCCACTCAAATCCCTTTCATATAATTTTAAAAAAATTTCTCTCATATTTTTCCCTCCAAAATACTTTTTCTATAAAAAAAATACCCACCAAAATTTTCACATATTCCAATAAAACTTTTTTCCAAATACATCACACTCCAAACAAACTTTTTACTTATTTGCAAACAAAAATGGCTTGTCCAAACAAAAAGAAAGGTTCCCATCAAGCTAGCTTGATATGCAAGAAAGATTCTTTTATTTGTCTTGCAAATAGCTTAAAGATCGAGATTGGGTTGGGAATCTAGAATATATACGTAATAGGAGATGCCTTTATTTTCACGTTGGACTTGACCAAGATGATTGCGGCCTCGAGTAGCCATTCCATATGTGATCAATAGATATGAAAATTGCTACATACTACATATATACTATATAAGTGGTAATACATATAATAAAAAATTCCGATGAAATATTTTAGTGACTGATATGATGTTTATATAACAAGTATTGTTAAACAATAATTATTCTGATTATATTTAGCATTATTTTTTTAATGTAAATACCACAATAATTATTGTGAAAATTCATTAAAATTTTTGCTCTGAATATCAATACTCATGCTATATAGGTATTTTCATAATTTGATCGGATATTGTGCTTTTTATTTTCCACTTATAAAAGGTGGATGATGAAAAGGAGTGATGAAGAAATGTACATCCATGGTACACTTGGTACCTTCCTTTCGTTCTGCTTTGTTTTGAGTTGTTAATTCTAGAGATTCCTTCCCTTTCCACAAAGGGCTTTTGACCCACCATGCATTTATGCTAGAAAATTAATATGTCCAAACCATTGAGATAGTATCCCAATTGAACATATAATAATATGGTATTATATAGAGTTCATGTGAATTGCATTGTAAAATTTTGTGATTTTTAAAATAAAAATTATGAGATAGAAATATTTTTAAAAATATATTTTGAAAGTGCTATACATATGCTCAACTAAAGTATCTTCTATATGAGTGAAATTATCTGTGTATTTCAACTAAACACATAGTATATTTTTTATCAACTAGTTTCTAGTGAAAAAAGTTCTTTTTGCGTTCTTTATTCCCTTGACCTATTCTCGAGAATAGTGATGCATGATTCTTGAAATTATTTGTGTGATGTGAAAATTATGAGATAAAAATTATTTAAAAATATAAAATATTATTTTGAAAAGCGCAAAACTTTATTTTCAAAGGCTGACCCAACAACCTTCCTATCAGTCAAAATCACGTTTTCAGATGGTGAATAAAGCGTCTTTGTATAAACCTTCAAATCACCACCTGGTAAAAAAAGTGCGAGTTCAATGTTTCAGTAATTCTATGCTTTTAAAGAGCGATGCCGAAAGGCGTGAACCGCTGGGAGTGCTAAGAGCACCCACAGCAGCCCCTTTTGGGGCTGGCCGTGGGTGGCCTGGGCCACGCCAAATCAGCAAGTGTGCTGATTTGGCGTGGCCGTTTGCTTGGCATGGCTTTTTTTTTCTTCCGATAAAACCGGACGAAGGCCTGGCTTTAAATTTTTTTTCTCCAGATCAGCAACAAAACGGCACCGTTTTGAGCACAGTGTCGTGATCAGTGACACGGGGCTACTGTCGCGTAGCGTCAGCGCGATGAAAATGAAATCGCCTAGGCCAAGCGAATTTTTTTCGTTTGGCGCCATGAAGGCGCCAAACGACATCGTTTCTATTTTTTTTAAAAAAAAAAGGGTCGCTAACAGGCGCGACAGTGCCTGTCAGCGCTTGAGGTGATGCGCGCCCAGCCACCTGTATTTCCCATTGCAAACCTTTAAATGGTTTGCAACGGGAATTTGAGGGTTTTTTTATTAAAAAAAAAAATATTACCAACGGCTCCAAAATTTCTTTCTCTATAAAATGACATATAATTTGCCTATATTTAGAACAAAATCTTATATTTTGCCCTCTCCAACTCTCTCAAAATCTCATATTTTTATTTATCAAACTCTCTCATAATCTTACTTTCTTATTTCCCAAACACTCTCCAAAACTCCTTTATCTTCAAAAAAATAGATCTTTTTTGGTATGAGTACGACTCAATCGAGGAAGAAATGGACAAATTGATGGATGAAACATTCGAGCAAATGATGGAAGAATGCGCCCGTGTGGAGAGTACAACAAGTAATTTGAGGCCTAGAAGAAAGCATAGACGTAACGAAAATCCTGATCGTCGTCTTGATAGGGATCGGGAAGCTGGTCATATCCGCCTTTGGAATGACTACTTTACGGAACGTCCTATCTACGATGATAGGTTGTTCAGAATTCATTTTAGAATGGATAAAAGTCTCTTCTTACGTATAGTGGCTGCTCTAGAGAATGTTCACTACTTTCAACAACGTCCTAATGCAAGTGGAAGAATGGGTTTTACAACTTTGCAAAAATGCACAGTTGCATTACGAATGTTGGCCTATGGCAATTCTGCAGATTCAATTGATGAGTACTTGCGTATTAGTGCTAGTACGTCCAAACAGTGCCTTTCCAATTTCTGTCAAGGCATTATCGATGCATTTGGTACTGAATACTTAAGAAGGCCAAATCCGGTAGATATGCGGCGGCTATTGCATATTGGTGAAATCCATGGATTCCCGGGCATGCTTGGGAGCATTGACTGCATGCATTGGGAGTGGAAAAATTGTCCAGCGGCATTTAGGGGGCTGTATCAAGGGCGTGAAAGGCGTAGCTACATTAATACTCGAGACGGTGGCTTCTCAGGATTTATGGATTTAGCATGCATTCTTCGGTACTCCAGGTTCGTGTAATGATCTAAATGTGCTTTATTGTTCCCCTATGTTTAATGATGTATTAGCTGGTAGGACACCAACCGTTAAATATACGATTAATGGTCATCAATATGATATGGGATACTATCTAACGGATGGTATATACCCAAAATGGGCATCTTTCATCCAATCAATCCCAATACCACAAACAAATAAACATAGATTGTTTGCCCAATGCCAAGAAGCTGCTCGAAAGGATGTTGAACGGGCGTTCGGAGTGCTGCAAGTACGTTGGCGGATAATCAAAAATCCGGCACTTGCGTGGGATACGGATATATTGCATCGTATTATGAATGCATGTATTATATTGCACAACATGATCGTCGAGGATGAACGCATTAATTATCAGCATTACGTTAATCCTGCAACATTCATGATAGAGCAAGTAGAAAGTAGCAATCAAGCAAGAGTAGAGAGTACAGCACTGCCAACCTCGACGGGAAGATTACTTGACATGAATAAATATTTGCATAATAGGGAGCAAATGTGCAACAGAGAAATCCACAATCAGTTGAAAAATAACTTGATTGAACACATATGGCAATGTTTTAGTGGAAATGATATATGATAATGGAAGGAATGTGTTGTTTATTAATATATGTTATATCGTAGAATGTTTAATGTTTAAGTTTTTCATATTTAATTTGGAGTGACTATTTTCATGTTTGAAGTGTATTAGTAAATCTTAATTTTAATGTAATGTGAGATAAGTATCTCATATTTAATTTAAAGTATTTATTTTCATGTTTTAAGTGTATTATTAAATTTTTATTTTATGTAATGAAAAAAAATTTCATTAATTGTTTTTTAGTATTTAGTGTATGATGATTAAAACTATAAATTGTATTATTAATATAAAAAAATAATAGTTGAGTAGTAATTTATAAAGTAGTAATTTATATTTCAAGTGTATTAATTTAAGTTATGTTTTTTTATGTTCATTTTGAATGTTTATTTTTTAAGTATTGCATATTTAATTTGGAGTGATTATTTTAATGTTTTAAGTATATTATTAAATTTTGATTTTAGTGTAATAAAAATTTATTTTTTTATTAATTATTTTAAGTATTTCATATTTAATTTATCGTATTTTTTTTTATGCTTTAAATGTATTATTACATTTTAATTTTAATGTTATGAAAAATTTTCTATTAATTGTTTTTAAGTATTTAATGTATGATAATTAAAATTATAAATTGTATTATTAATATAAAAAAATTTAATACTAATTGTGCAAATAGTGAAGGCTAGGCCTTTGAACGAAGGCCTGGCTTTTACTATTCATATATCCAAATTATTCAAATTACTCACGTTATGAAAAAATTATTGATTTTAAATTATCGTATTTATCCGAATGTTTTAAGTGTATTATTTAATTTTAATTTTAGTGTAATGAACATTTATTAAATTTTAATTTTAATTATGCACGTTTTTTTAAAGTATTTCATATTTAATTTATCGTAATTATTTTCATGTTTTAAGTGTATTAGTAAATTTTAATTTTAATGTAATGAAAAATTTTTGATTAAATATTTTTTAGTATTTAATGTATGATAATTTTAATTTAATGTATAAGTTGTATTATTAATATAAAAGAAAATTGATAATATTTTGGAATATGGTGAAGGAGAGAGAATCAGTGATGTGATAGAAAAAACCAGGAGCTGATATGGGTATTTTTTTTAATGATGGTTGTATGAATAATATAAAGTTGGTCATAAGCTAATGTGGAGTCGGTGTGGCAGAAAAGGCTATGGCCTCGAGCAAGGGTTGCTGGGATGCCCTAATATCTGTGCTTCTTTACAATTTTTATGCTATTTTTGAATTTTTAAAAATGCAACGCTTCAAGCGGTTGTTCCGATTTCCCGCCTCTGATAAACATTCAAACTTCTTCCCCTACCCCTCACCTTTTCTCTTCCATAGTTCAATTTCCCAACTCCGACGAAAAGCAGGGTAAGTATATGGCCGTCATTTCGAAAAATGCCTCCACCGCCACCGCCACAGCCACCTCCGCAGCCGATCCCCTCCTACCATTTCTCTGGTAAAACCTCCAAACCTAAATCTCATTTTTGCTATCCTTTCTGTATATTCTCCTATTTAATTTCTTTAATTTGTCCTAATTTGAGGTCAATTGAGAAAGCTCTGAATCCTAGCGCCTCAGTCCAATCAAGCATCGGTGCAGATCTCGATGAGCTCGTGTCGAATTGCATCGAAACCTTTAAGGAAGATTCTCGCTACAGAAACGATGTCAGATTTCTCAAGATTTGGTTCCTCCATGTAAAAAGAAAAATCGTCATTCTTTCCTCATTTGGGGTTTAGTATTTTGTGTAATGTTAGATTTTGTGGGTTTTTAGCTTGAAATGGTTTGCTTGTTGCAGATGGATGGGAGGTCGGATTATGAAAGCGTGTTTGCAGAAATGGAACAGAATAATATTTGTTTAGCCAAGTCTTTGCTTTATGAGTCTTATGCGCTGTTTTTGGAGGCCAAAGGGAGGTTAATTGATGCATTTTTGGTCTATCATTTGGGTATTTCAAGGTTTTTTTTTTTCCATCCTTAAATCTCTTGCAATTTTTAAAATTGATTGATTGGCAGTAAATTTTTAGTGAACTGTTGAGTTTAATGGTTATGATAGGAATGCTGAGCCAATAGGGAGGTTGAAGAAGGCACAAGTTTTATTTCTTGAGAGGGTTTCGGATAGGGTGATTATTGGTTTACTTCCAAAGGTATGTTTTTTGAATTGGTTTGAAAATTAAGTGAAATGGAATGTGATGGTGAAGTTGATGAATTGGCATTAAAATGCTTTGAATGCCTTTTCAATTTCTGATTGGTATTTCTCATTCACGTCTGGCATAGAATTGGCTGTGGCAGCCTCAGATTGTGGTTGTCTTAAACTTATCTAGTTTCACGAGTCTTAGTAATTTGCTGGACATGTTTCAGCCTTGTATGAACTTGAGTACCTTGGCTTATATCAGTAACTCATCTTTTTTCTTTACTTTGTATATGCCATTGTATCTGGTCAAGGAAGGTTTTTTGAAGCCTATGGGAAAGTGGATAGGGGATTGAAGCTTGTTGAGTTAGATTGTCCTGTTAGCATTTGACTGATCAAGAATTAAGGAGTAACAATTACTTTTTAGTTCTAGGTAATAAAAATAATTTTGGGAGAGACGAATGTGGAATTGGAAGCTGTATCTTTTAGATAGCATAAATATAGTTTACCTTATATTTGTTTTATTGTGAAATATTATGCACATTTTACGGTTCATCTGTATTTTATCAATTCATGATAAGTCTATAATCTTTTCAAGCTTCAAGGTAATTTTTGTTCATGTTCTCCTTTTACAAGTCAATGAGAATAAGATGATGGATATCTTATCTGGATTTTTCTTCTGTAGATTGATGAGAATGGTGGGAGTTATACAAACCCATGGTTACTGTCAACCATTAAAAATCTATTGCTGGAGATGAAGACTCAGATATTGAAATATGAAGTAAGCCTAATTACTCTTTTCATTGGATTATATCGTCTCTCTCTACTATTTGATAGGCGTCTCCACCCTTCTGTTTGGCAGGGATATCATGAAAATAACAAACCATATAAGGGAAAAGTTGCATTATCTACTTTGCAGAAATCTGCTCGGAATAAGACCATTGAGATTGGTAAAGGCAGAGATATTGTTATGTTGTCCACTGATTTTTGATGCTTAAATTGTCTTGATTTTTAATTTTGATGTGTGGCTTCGTGTAATATGCATGAAAAGGAAGCAGTGTGTAATGTTATTGCAGACGATAGTTCCTACTGAATGTGATCCTGCTGTTAATACTAATGAGAAAGTAATCTTTAATGGGTCTACAAGCATGGAGATTCAGGATTGTCTTAACATGGAAGTGAACCTTCCCCTTCGATCCAGAGCGACAAATTAAAGATAAAACTAACCACCAAATAAAATCACTTCTCCAGTTCAAAGTGCTTTTATACGTGCAGAATCCCTTATGACTTTGATATTTGGCATCTAATACTCTTTGATACCATGAGAGTGGCAAGGAGCATCTGGTGTGATTTTTGTACACTTTAAACATTGCCGTAATAACTCGAAAGCTGTTTACATGCAGCTAAGCCTTTTTTTCTTGTTGTGGACTTTTGTGATACTTAAGGTGGTTACAAGTACCAAATCAAAGGATGCGCAGGTCAAGGTGGATTTGCTCAAGTATTTAAAGCATATGTGGATGGTAATCCTGATGATGTTGTAGCTCTTAAGGTAATTGAGGCATTTTCACTAGATGACATTGTGCTTGAATCAGATCTTTCTGGTTGATACTGCAACTTCATGCGACTTTCTATCAGATTCAGAAGCCTGCTTTCCCTTGGGAATTCTATATGTACCGTCAGCTGGATACACGCATTCCACAAACAGAAGTATGCCATCTTAGAACAATAATCTTTCTGGCAACTATAAGTTAAGAATCTGTAGTCACATTATGTGTTTTCTGCTTTGTTACCAGAGGATGAACTTTGGCTTTGCCCATCGAATACACCTCTATTCTGACTGCAGCATACTTGTTTCCGACTTTTTAGCTCATGGGACTCTTCAGGTACCTGTCCAATGATTCGTGCCACTTTCAGCTTAATGTGTGACAAGCCTGTTTACCACATATCTGATTTGAATGTTCTTCAGGATGCCATAAACTCTAACATAGTAACTGGTGGTTGCATGGAAGAAGTATTGTGCATCTATTACACAATAGAGATGCTGTGCACCTTGGAAACTCTGCACGATGCTGCCATCATTCATGGTGATTTTAAACCTGATAATCTGCTGATTCGCTATGCCAGGTAATCAAAGTTGTCTTGTCATTTTTTGTCATGTCATCTTCCACATAAAATTTGAATCTTGGATGTAAAACGTATTTTCTCTGCTTGAGTTTTCTTATTAATTTCTCATCTTATTTTATTGGAATTTCTATTGCACATCTGCTGGTATATTTTCCACTATTTTTTTTTACATCTTTTCCACCTGCTAAAGCTTTGAAATGTTTTTCTTGAAAGAAACTGTGGAAAAAAGTTCTAACTTGATGTAAGATATTCTTGAAAGTTTGCATATTCTAAAGGCTGATATTGCACCTTAGAGTATGGTTTAATGATTCCGGATGTTATGCTATATGTTTGAGCAAATCATTATCCAAGTAATTTAAACATCATTAAAAATCTATATGCTGATGTTCTAGTGAAAGAAGAGTGATGTTCAGTGGCCAGTATTTGAAAGGACTGCATCATAAGAGAATGAATATGTTTCAAGTAAATAATAAAAATGATGTTTCAAGTGGAGAACAAGCTTTCAATGCAGAAGAATAAAATCAAGGAGACTGATAAATCTCATTGTACAAGTCCCAAGGATTTGAAAGCACTTTAGCTGAGTATTCTTCTGAATTCAATCTCACCAGCCACCAATGGAAACTGTTCTACAGTTTTTCTTGTTTGAAATAGTACTACTGTCTGTTATTGTTATTTAGAAGGTTGTAGAATGGCAAATGGCAAATGGCAAATGTCAAAGAATGTAGAGAAGTCCGCATTCTATAAATTGAATACATCGCACAGGTCTCGAACTCAACACTTGAGAGTCAAGAGACACCTATCTTTTTACCACTCCTTCTATCCCACCCCCTCCCCCAATAAAATTGTATTATAAAACTTTATTAAAGGAAATTTCGATAAGAATAATTGCTAAGATTTTGATTGGAGTGCGTGGATCTTTACTTTCGATATTTTGATATTGTTTTAACTTTTAAATGTTCAACTGCTCGTAATTGAATCTGAAAATTTATATCAATTTCAAGTCATAGTTCCTCCTGATTCTATAGAAAGCCTTCATTTGAAAATCGATGTCGCTGAAATTTTGGCAGAAATGATCTAACAGAAGATAAAGATAGCTTTTGTGAACGCACTGGTCCTTGGAGGGATCAGGTAAATTCTGGATGCCTGACATTTAATTTATCTGAAGAGCTATTCTAAACACTGGATTTAACTGAGCAGGGACTTTGCCTTGTTGACTGGGGAAGAGGTATAGACATGCGGCTATTTCCTGATAATACAAAATTTAGGGGAGATTGTCGGACTTCTGGCTTTAGATGCATAGAAATGCAAGAAAAGAAGCCATGGACCTTTGAGGCAAGTCTGTGTTTTAAAATCTTAGCAGCTTGTAGTCAGATGATCAGTTTGAAGCGTTATACAGCAGCCTAAATTTTACTTTGGACGGCAACAGGTGGATACTTACGGCTTGTGTGTTATTGTTCATATGATGCTTCACAACTCATATTTGGAAATTGAAAAAAGACCATCACCAGCTGGGGGCTATATTTATCAACCTAAAGCGCCCTTCAAGAGGTATGTCAACTTTCTCCATTTTAAAATCATAGAAGCGCTATTATGGCATACTAAAACTGTTGAGGTTAGGGTATGCATAAAGAATCCCACATTAATTTTAAAGAGAGATACAAAGTAGTTAATAAGTAAAATAGGTCTAAAACTTTTGAATTTAAATTGAACTTCATTTTAGTTTTCTGGTATAACTCTGGTATTAGAGTTTATCAAAGCTTAAGATTGGGGAACTTGAATTGTTGAACTAGTCGATGGCAATCGGTGGCAAGCTAGTTGTGGGAAAGGTTGGAGAACTCAGATTGTTAGGCTAGTCGGTGGCAATCACTGGCAAGCTAGTCGTGGGGAAGGTTGGAAACTTGAATTGCTGAGCTAGTCAGCGACAATTGGTAGAGATGGGGAATCTGAGTTGTTGGGCTAGTTAGCGGTAATCGATAGCAAGTGTGCGTGGCAGGTGTGCGAAAGTTGGGGAACCTGAGTTATTGGAGCACTCGGTGGTAATCGGTGGGGAAGGCTGGGGAACATGAGTTGTTGGGCTAGTAGATGGCAATCAGTCGTAAGTGTGCATGGTGTATGCTATTGGAAAACTTGAGTTTTTGGGCTAGTCTGTGGCAGTTGATGGCAAGTGTGGGTGGTGTATGTTGACAGGTGTGGCTGGGGAACCTGGGTTGTTGAGCTAGTAGGTGACAATTGGTGGCAAGTATGCATGGTGGATGCCGGCAAGAGTGGCAATTAGTGGCAAGTGCATGTGGGGTATGCCTCTAACAGTGGTATCAGAGTTTAAGGTTGGAGAACATGATGGCATCAAGGTAAAGGTATTAGAGGGTGTATGTCGACAAGTGTGGTTGGGAATCTGGATTATTGGGCTAATCGGTGGCAAGTGTGCATGGTGTATGCCTCTAACAATCCACCTAGGTATCAGAGGGTTAGAGCTCAAGGTTAGGGAAGAGTGTATGCCTAACAGTGTTAGAGCTAAAGGTCGGGTGGGGAACCTGAGTTTTTTGGCTAGTCGGTGGCAATTAGTGGTAAGTGTGCGTGGTGTATACCTTTAAGAATGATATCAGAGTTCGAGATTGGGGAATCTAGTATCAGAGAGTGTATGCCTAACAGTGTGTTGTGGTGTACGTCTCTAACATTGGTATCAAAACTCAATGTAAGAGTTCAAGGCTAGGGAACCTGGCGAATGTTGTGGTGTAAGTCTCTAACAGTGGTATCAAACTCAAAGATAAGAACTCAAGATTGGGGAACCTGGTTGGCAAGGTTGGGGAAGTTAGTAGTAAGTGTACATAGTGTATGCCTAATAGTGTGCCACGGGTCATGTTAGTGAGATTGTCATGGGTTACATTAGTGAAGCTCTCACAATTGCATTTGTGAGGCAAGCAATGTTCTTATGTTAATTCTGCATAATATCAAAACTCAAGGTTGGGGGGAACTTAGTTGGCATGATTGGGGAACCTAATGGTAAGTGTGCACAGTGTGTGCCTAACAGTGAGCCACGGGTCACGTTAGTAAGGGTCGCACAGATGCACTTGCAAGGCAAACAACGTTTCTATGTTGTTTCCGCCAAGCAATTCTCTTGCATGCCACAATTCATATGCATACAAATAGCTCGAACAAGTAAGCAATACTTTTAAAGGAATAAAGAATTGAAAGGTGTAAAGTAAGAGTTCATAGTATTGAAAACTCAAAGAAGTGACCAATTAGGTTTACGACGAAACCTAAAAATTGATCACCTAAGTACCTTTACAAGATAGACCTCAATAGAAAACTGAAGAGTAACGGTAGCAAATGATTGAGTTTATTAGTTTCTTATATAAAATTATTGACTCTAGAGATATAGTAATATAGAGAAGACAAAATTGTTTCAAACACTGACAGAGCCAGAATTGTCTCTTCTTTCAAAGAGAAGAGGATGGGTTATTCACATTTCATTTGATGGTTAAAGACGAATTGAAAGTTAAGTAGTAGTAATTTTAAAAATTCTCAAGTTCTCATATATTATTAGAAAGAAAGATTACAAAGGATAATCAAATGCTTGAAGTGTACTAGGAAAAACCCGACACTTAGTACACTGCTACTCCTCACTAAACATGCCTTGGCAAAAAATCAAAAGTGATACATCCAAGACAAACTTCCCTATCAAAAGTAAAGATAATGGTTTAATATAAGAATAGTGGTTTTTTTCTACTCTACTACTAACATTATTACAAAAACATGTATTTTTTTTTAAAGAAAACCATGATTTTTTGACGTATATTACATATTTGCAAAGCTAACATGAAAACTAACACCTATTTATTACATTATTTAAGCTCCAAGTAAAGTAGTTTTCATTGTGAGCTATTCAGTCGTTGATTGGGTGGCATGGCCCATGGAGGCCTATTAGGTGGCTCCAGATATAGGCATTGGGAGGGTGTTCTTGAGTGAAATACATCCTCTTGTGGTTATAGTGGGCCAATTGGTTCTTCAGTTACGAATATATTTTCATCTGTTTAAAAGTTAAACGTGCTTGAATTGGAATGGGTGACCTTTTGAGAAGTGAGTATTGTACCACACGAGCATGCATACAATGCTACCAAGTGAGTGAAGAAAGCCATTGGGCATTGCAAACATGTGAAATTCAGTAGTTGTGCACGTTTGGACATGCATTTGAGCAAGAGTATGCACTAAGCTTACATGGTAGGTACGTGAGCGCTTGGACGCATGCATGCGGTAGATGAGTGTGCCCACAATGGGATTTGCAGAACAAACATGACTAGGAGTGGCAAAAGTCAACCAAACCCAAAAATCAACTCAATCAATTTGTTACTTTTAACCTGCTGGGATGGGTTAATGGGTCACGGGTCAAATGAATCATATAATTTAATAAGTTGGGTTGGGTTGAGTTGAGTTGAGTTGAGCCCAATCAACTCAACGAATTAAAAGTATAATTTTTAAAATTTCAATGATGGCTGCCCAGCAGCCTACCACCACCAACTGTCGTCGGATCGCAAACTAGATTTTGGCTAAATTTTGGCAACTTGATTGAAATTTAGTCGATTGATGGTGGTTTGTGGCGAGGGGTTGGTCAGCCACCACTTTAATTTTAAAAAATTATAACTTTAACTTGTTGGGTCACTATTTTAATTTTTTAAAAGTTATAATTTTAACCCCTTGGGTTTTCACTTATTTATTTTTAAATTACAAATTTAACTCGTTGGATTAATTGGGTTCAACCCAAAACTAACATGTAATTATATTGATTGGGTTGGGTCATGACATGAAAAATCACAACTTATGAATGACTCAACTCATTCATTTACCACCCTTAACGGTTTGCTTGGTTATTGGACCATTGGCCACAAGGTTCGAAAGAATGATTGGTGACACAGTAGTGTCAGAGTTCAAAGTTGAAGAATCTAGATTGTTGAGCTAGTGCCCCTCTAACAATGGTATGAGAATGTCAAGTGTCCATGGTGTATGCTTCTCACAGTGATGAGATATCCAGAGAGGGGGACTTGAGTTGGGTTAGTTGGTGCTAATCGGTAGCAAGTGTGGGCGGTGTATGTTAACAGTGGTATCAAAAAACTCAATTGGAAACTACTAAGTTGTTTTTGGTTGGTATAAACAAAAATGACAAAATGTGTGTGGTGTATTAACAAGTGATGATAAGCAGCGTTGAGCAATTTGAATTGTTTGTTGGGTTGGTATTGGGGCAATTGGTGGCAAGTGTGCATGGGCATGGCATGGATCTGGATTTGATTTTGATCTGGATTACAACAACTGCACTTGACCTGAAAAAATTTGGTAAGGTTTCAGTGGTAGATTGGGTCAGATAATTAGATATTTTGAGAGATAATTTGTGGATAAAAAAAATTTATGGAGTAAGGAGGGGGGAAGGGGTTTAGAAAAAAAAAAAAGAAAATAAGATAGATTCAAAATTTATTAGTTTAAATTTTTAAATTTAAATTTATTTATTAGTGTGTTGTGGGCTTTTTGATATTTTCTCTCCCCCAAAATTCCTAACCTAACATACACTCTCATGAAGTATATATTCATGTTGTTTCTTCCTTGTTTGATTTGCATTTTCCAGATATTGGCGAGTTGAACTATGGAAAAACTTGTTTATAAAGTTGCTGAACACAAATTCAAGCGAAAACCACAAAAACTTGTTACAGAATATAAGGGAGTCATTCCAGAATTACATGTGCTCAAATCCACAGCTAATAAAGAAGCTTAAGCAGTTGTTGGTGAAGCAAAAAAATTCCCTATGTTCAGCTTAGCTGTGGACACGAAACCAACAGTAGCCCATTGGTAGTCTTATCACTCTGCCACACAGAGATATACACTGCCAAGTGCCAACATACTTGGTAAGTGCGATTGTCTACTAAATATTGTACACTCCAAGAAGTATGCATCTTGAAAATCACAAACCACGTTGTTTGATGTCCTTTCTCTGAAAAATACAGTGTACAGACATTGGTTGCCGCAAATATTAGCCACATTTGGTGAGTGATTTTTATGTTCCATGCAGAAACTATCTGGGTAGATCCTGACAACATCTGGCTAATGTTGCTGGAATTGTGCGTGTGCAGATTATGCTGCTTTAATTCTCCAGCAACTTATGAAAATTGTGATCATTTGATTAAGTTGCTATTCATGAACTCGTTCTCCTTTATTTTTGGAATGTCGGTATATCCCTTACCACTTTATCAATTTGGAATCGTAAGTCACATTTACTGAAAATGGTGAATGAATCTTCTAATCCTAGTTATGGAAATAGAAACATTTGAGGTGCCTATTATAGCAAATTGATTCCTTGAAATTAAAATTTAAACCAATACATCATTCTGTCCTAATTTTTTTGCAATTTGAGTATTAAAATGATTTTTTTTTGTGTATACTCCCAAATTCAATTCAAACAAATCTCTTCGTTTGAAAAGATTGTAAAATAAAAATTATTTTAAAAATATAAAAAATTGTGCTAAACCCTTAGTAAATGCAATAAAATCTCTATCTTTTTTTTTTTTGACAATTTTGACAAAAAAATAGTCATGAAAAATAAAAGAGTAACTCTCTCTCCCTCTTTCCGGGGGAGGAAACCGCAGAACGAAAGGCATGACGGCATAAGGCATAATTCTTAAGTTTTTTTATTTAAATATTGTAAATTTAAAAAAAAAATAAATAAATATTAATATTTTTAAAAAAAAATTAAAAATAAAATTTATTTAAAATCAATATCATTAATATCCACTTTAAATTGATATTTAAAATATCAACTTCAATTTACAATAAAAAAAAAAATTCTGCTTTCCTCTCTCCTCTCTCTGCACCCTCCCTCAACTTAAAAAAACACAATTCCTTCTTTTCTTCCCTTCTTTGCAGCCACCCTCCTACTTTTCTCCTTCCTTTCAGTCATCCTTTTTCGGCTCTGACATTTTTTTTTTCCTTCCTTGGCCCAGACCATTTGTTTCCTCCTACTTTTCTCCTTCCTTTCAGTCATCCTTTTTTGGCTCTGACATTTTTTTTTTACTTCCTTGGCCCAGACCATTTGTTTTTTTTGTCTATGGAGGGCGGCTGCACAGGTGGGGAGAAAAGAAGGAATTTTTGTTTAGTTGAGAGAGGGCGGCCACAAATAATTTTTTTCAAGAATTTTTTTTAACATAACTTGAAGTCAATATTTTAGATATTGACATTAAAATTGATATTCACCTCAAAATTAAAGTTTAAATTGATTTTTTAAATATTGATCTTCATAATATTCATTTCAAAATTAATTTTTAAAATATCTATTTTGATTGATATTTTAAATATAAATTTTATTTTTTTAATTTTTTTAAAAAATATTAATATTTATTTAATTTTTATTAAAAATTACAATATTTAAATAAAAGAACTCCATAATTCTTATCTCAATCAACAGAACACAAATGGGATAATCGTTATGTTGAAGAAAACAGCTGGACAAATGAGTCCATTCACAAAAAACCCCCGCACTCCCATATTGTTGTACCGTTGTGTGTTCTGAGTCAACACGACATCTCTCCTCCGATATAGGATTGTTCGAGGAGAAAGTCCCTTCCTTCTTAGTTGATGTTTCTATTCTTTCTAGATTCAATAACAAGAACAATTCACCGATGAAAAAATGACAAAAAAAGCACATTCACACATAAAAAAAAAGAAAGCATTCACTCCCCTCGTTGAATTTTCTTGCGAATGCGAAATTTCCCCGCCTGTACCAGCTAAGTTCAATTCACACCCGCCATTTCCACATCAATTCTCCGGTAATTATAATTGATTATTAACAGATCCCACCAATTTTCTTTATAATTTTTTTCCTATATATATTGTGGTCTGTTTAAATTGGTTTGACAGGATGTTCTTTTTTATTTTTTATGAATTGGTTCAACCTGTTTTTGATCTCGTATACTTCATTATTGAGTACGTAAAGTTCTTCATGTTCATACCTTTTAAGTCTGTTTGTTTTATTTTTATGTGATCTGGGTTGGTTAATTTTGTCAACATTAGGCTTCGGAAATCTAAGTCTACTGTTTAAATTAATGGAAGCGAAGTTTGGAAGCAGATCATCATGTGGGTTGGAGCGGGTTGTTGTTTAAGTTGATTTGTATTCATTTTAGTGTGTTTTAGTTTGATGGGTTTTTGGTTTTCGCAGAACTTTAGACTTTTGTAGTTTTGAAAATTTTCTTTATGCTTATGGGAAGCTCAACATTTGAATACTCAATTCGGGATATGATTTAATGGCATGCTTGACATGGGCTTGGATATTGTAGTTAATTTAAGTTGACTTGTTTACATTTGGGACGCCTTTAGTTTACAAAAGCTTTTACTTTTCTGGCAGAATTTTACTTTTATTTTTAAAGAAATCATTTTCTTATGTCTTTGCGAAATTCAAAATTTTGAAAATTAAAACAGAAATCTGATTCAGTGGCATGCTTTCTATGGGTTCGGATCAGAAAGTTGATTAACTTTGATTTGCATGGATGTGTATGGGGCTTTTTGGATTTGCGGAATTTTAGAGCTTTATTTGGTAAGATATTATTCTTGTGTGACAGTAGCTGTAGCTTTGATTTGACGGATATATGTTGTTGCAGGTCACTGTATTAGTAGGAAAAAATGGCCGATAGTTTGCCTTATCCATCTGTGAGGCAAAAATTGTATGGGCAGTCTTATCTATCTGCTGAAACCTCACCATGCATGCATTCTAGAAATGCCGGAGTGTACAATTTGATTGGTGGGTATGAATATGGATATGCCAATGTTGGTCTGCGAAGTCCTTTCAAGCTGGCCTCTCAAGCTAGTGGACTTGGAATTGCTTCACAGCCGTCCCCCGTTCTAATTCCAGCTGCAAATGAAAAGGGCCACTTCTTGGTGGATTTCCTCATGGGAGGAGTTTCTGCTGCTGTCTCGAAAACTGCTGCCGCTCCAATCGAGAGAGTCAAGCTTTTAATTCAGAACCAAGATGAGATGATCAGAGCTGGCCGACTGTCCCAACCATACAAGGGAATTTTTGATTGCTTTGGCCGAACTATTAAAGACGAAGGTGTTCTTGCTCTTTGGAGAAGCAACACTGTCAATGTCATCAGATATTTCCCCACCCAGGTTAACTTTCTTTGAGCCTCTGTTTGTCTCACTTAAAGTTGTATGTCTTTACTTGTTTAATTACATAGGCCTGCTTGCTATTTAGAACTCAATCCGGTTTTATTGATGCATCCTGTGGTAGAAAGAGTGGCTTAAATTGCTGTATGATTCTTTTTCTTCTGACTTGATGATGGTTATAGGTTTACTACCTAGTTGATTGATCTTGTATCTTTCTTTGGTAATTTTCTTGCATTCATTTGATATTCATTTTGTGCTTTTCCAAATTATTTCTTAATTCTTCACTTTTGTGTTTCTTTCCAGGCTCTAAACTTTGCCTTCAAAGATTACTTCAAGAGCCTTTTTAACTTCAAGAAGGACAAAGACGGTTACTGGGTTTGGTTTGCTGGGAATTTGGCATCAGGTGGAATGGCTGGTGCTTCATCCCTTCTATTTGTCTATTCCCTGGATTATGCCCGAACTCGTTTAGCAGCTGATGCTAAGGCAACTAAAAAGGATGGCGAGAGGCAGTTTAATGGTTTAGTTGACGTTTATAAGAAAACAGTCCAAAGTGATGGTGTTGTAGGGCTTTATCGTGGATTCAATATCGCATGTGTTGGAATCATTGTTTACCGTGGACTTTACTTCGGCCTCTATGATTCACTTAAGCCTGTTATCCTTGTTGGTGATTTGCAGGCAAGTGGAAGTCCTGGGAGCATAGCCACCTATTTCTTTGTGTTCTTTATTATAGCTGCCATATTCTTTTCCGCCTTTAATTTGTTGCTCAGCTTACTGCCAATGAAGTTTTAACTGCTCTATTATATCTATGAACAAGATGTGCTTGAGGATTTTGGTACCCATATCTGTTCAAAGCCCTGAATTATTATGTTTATCAATGTTATGAATTGCATATTACCGATGTCTTTCTTCTTCTTTTTAGTAAAAAAGAAGTCTTTTGGGTACCTAATTAGTTAAAATATTAAAAAAGAAGTCTTTTGGGTACCTGAAATTGTTGGCAATTCTTGTGTTAAAATATTAGTCCATGAGTCGGCAATTCTCTCTTCCACTGCATCTCTCTGAAATTGTTGTGTTATTGGGGCCCTTGCAAGTTGTAACACATTGTGGTTGGTGACTTGATATTTACAGGATAGTTTTCTTGCTAGTTTCTTACTGGGATGGGGTGTCACCATTGGTGCTGGATTGGCTTCTTATCCAATTGATACAGTGCGTAGAAGAATGATGATGACCTCTGGAGAGGCTGTCAAGTACGCGAGCTCATTGAATGCATTCTCTCAGATCATCAAGAATGAGGGCACCAAATCTCTCTTCAAAGGTGGTGGAGCCAACATCCTACGTGCTGTCGCAGGTGCTGGTGTATTAGCTGGGTATGACAAACTGCAGCTCATTATGTTTGGCAAGAAATACGGATCTGGTGGTGGTTAATTTGAGCTTAGTGGTGATGATGACGAAGATTAATGTTACATTGTGATTCATAGGTGGTCTTCATCTTTATGTTTCAGAATAATTTGGGGAACAATATTATACTTTTTTTATGTCAGTTCTAGGTACTCAGGGATGACGTGACTGTAGTATATAATAGAGTTAAGCATAATGAATACAAAACATAAGCCTACAATTGGGACATATTGAGATTTGCAATTTCCTATTTTTGTTACTTTCTTCTTCAATATGCAATTCTCCTTTTGTAAGATGACAAGTTTGTTTGTCATCTCAAACAACTTCCCCTTCAACTCTTCCACTTTACATTTTAGAAAATCTCTTTCCCATGATACCGTCAACACATATGTTCTCTCATGATCAGTGCTCTGGCGGTCCAACCATACAAAATACCCGCAATCATCCGTCTATGTATAAATGGAAAACCGATTAGAAAGCATATTACATTACTCTATTAATTCATTTGTGCATTTCGCAAAATCTATAATCACATACCTTCTACAAACGACACCTCAAAAACAGACGTCCAGGGTTGCTTTGGCTCTTGGAGGTGTAGCGAAATGGAGCCATATGGTGGTGACATTCTGATGTGCTTAAAGAACTAATAGAATCAAATGAAGCCGACGATATTGAATTCTACATTGTTAATACTGCCCATGTAAGAGTTAATATAACATATACACATACAAATTCAGTCCAAGTTCAGCATAAATTCAGTCCAAAATTCATTAACAATTCAGTCCAATTTCAATAACAATTCAGTCTACAATTCGGAAAAAATTCAGTCTAAGTTCACCATAAATTCAGCCCAAAATTTGGTAACAATTCAGTCAAAGTTCAGTAAGATTTAAGTCCAAAATTCAGTAAAAATTCAGTCTAAAATTCAGAAAAATTTCACTCTAACTTCAGCATACAATCAGGCCAAATTTCAGAAAAATTCAGTTCTAGTTCAGCATCAATTCAGTCCAAAGTTTAGGAAAAAATTCAGTCCAAGTTCAGTAACAATTCAGTCCAAAATTCATTCAAAATTCAGCCCAACTTCAGCATAAAATCAGGCCAAAATTCACTGAAATTTCAGTTCAAGCTCAGCATAAATTTTGTCCAAAGTTTAGGAAAAATTCACTCCAAGTTCAGTAACAATTCAGTCCAAAATGCAGAAAAAATTTAGTTCAAGTTCAGTATCAATTCAGTCCAAAGTTCAGGAAAAATTCAATCCAAGTTCAGTCACAATTCTGTCCAAACTGCAGAAAAAATTCAGTCCAATCTCAGCATAAAATCAGCCCAAAATTCACTGAAATTTTAGTTCAAACTCAGCATAAATTTAGTCCAAAGTTCAGGAAAAATTCAATCCAAGTTCAGTAGCAATTCAATCCAAAATTCAGAACAAATTCAGTCCAAGTTTAGCATAAATTCAGTCCAAAATTCAGAAAAAATTTAATCCAAGTTTAGCATAAAATCAGTCCAAAATTCAGTCCAAGTTCAGTAACAATTCAATCTAAAATTTACTAAAAATTCCATCCAAGTTCAGCATAAATTCAGTCCAAAATTCAGAAAAAATTTAGTCTAAAATTCAGTAAAAATTCAATCCAAATTCAGTAAAAATTGAGTTCCAATTCAGCATAAATTTAGTCCAAATTTGAGAAAAAATTCAGTCCAAGTTCAGTAAGGTTTCGGTCCAAAATTCAGTAAAATTCTGTCCAATTCAGTAAGAATTCAGTCCAAAATTCAGTAAAAATTCAGTTCAAAGTTCAGCATACATTCAGTTCATAATGCAGTAAGAGTTCAGTGCAAAGTTCAAAAAGATTTCAATACAAAATTCAGTAAAAAAATCAGTCCAAAGTTCTATAAAAATCAGTCCAAGGAATTTCATATTTCAGTCCAAATTACAAAAATTCAGTTCAAGAAATTTCATATTTCAGTCCACAGTTCAGTAAAAATGCAGTAAGAATTCAATGCAATGTTCACAACAAATGCAGTACAAAATTTAGTCTCAAATTCTGAATTCAGTTCCAAAAATTCAGTCCACGAACTCAGAAAAAAAACCAGAACTACTTCACACACCATTCAGAATTCCAAATACAATTACCTTGAGGCGGCGGCGGCGATGGCGAGGAAATGCACAAATGATGCCAAATTCAGTTGGGCCAAATTCCTACACATAAAATAGCAAAAGTTCAGTCCAGTAGTGGAGGGAGCAGCCAAAAAATTGCAAAAAGAAGGAAATGCACAAAACAATCCAACGGAAAATTGGACAAAAATAACAAAAAATCCAACGAGTTCAGTTTCAGTTGGTCCAAATTATAGAACGTACTATTCAAAATGCTCTTACAGTAACTCGATCACTTACCCGGTTCAGTCGAAATAGGGCTTAGCCGAAGTAGGGTTCAGTCGATCGGCAATGAAGTTAGGGTTCGGTTCAGTCGCGGAAATTGAGGTTTTCGAATTAAGGGTTTCTGAAGCTGGGGAAGAAAATGAGGGTTCGGTCGTGGAGGCGGTGGAGGCGATGGAAGAACGATGGAGATGGAAGAAATTTTGCGCGGCGGAGATGGAGGAAATTGTGCGCGACGAAGAGAATGAAAACGCTACGTTTCTGTTTCTGTGCGCGACCGCAGATATGTTCTTATTCACTTATTGAAAACGCTGCGTTTTGTAGTTTAGGGCTGACTGGACGGTCCACGTGTACACTAGCTGTCCGCCACATCATCATTTAAACGAATCTTTAGACGGCACACAAATGGAAGACATTATTGTTACCCCTTTTAAAGGTCAGGGACCGTGCTGTTATAATTGAAAGTTCGGGCCATTTTAATATATTAGGCCTTTTTTAAATCATGGGAGGTTGATTGTTATATTACAAAATTTCGAGGAGGTAAATGATATTAACTTTATTAAATTTTAAAAAAAACAAAAATATGAAATTTAAAGTCAAAATTTTAATAAAATTATTTAAACTATACAATAAAAAAATTTTAAACTAAAAATACGAAATTTAAGAATAAAAATTTAATAAAATTTATAGATGAAAAGATTTTTAAAAATTTAACCTTAAAAAAAAAGTAACTATATAATAATCTTTTGTCTTTTTGCATTGAAATTTTTAACAAAATTTTACATAATTTTATTAATTTTTCCTTAAATTTCGTATTTTTGTCTTTTTAAAAATTTAATAAAATTAGTATCATTTACCCCCTTGAGGGGGCTTTTTTCGGCTTTTTGCCAAGTTAACTATTAGTTAAGAGGGCTGGTTATTATTTTTCAAACTACGGGAGACTGATTGTTATATCGTAAAATTTCGAGGAAGTAAATGATATTAATTCTATATAATATATGCATACTTTTTGAGTTTCCAGGCATATCTGCTTGAAGCTACGTGAAGCTATGTGACTGCATAGTTTTAAGGCCTAAGAAGGCAGTGCTATTTTGATGAGAAATATGTACCAGACGTTCTGTGTGTTAATTGTTAAAATTTGATTTCTTTTTCGCATATTTGGTTGCCTAATTAATCTTGGGAGATTACCATTATCGTAGTTCATGTTAATTGCCGCTGCTTCTAGCAATTTGCTAACGTATCTTGCAGTTTCATCAAGGTATTCATCTTTATTATTGTTAGACAGCCTTATGCCTTATGCCTTTTTGAGATGCCATCTGCTGCCACCACCAACACCTGATTCTGTAGACAGGTTTAAACCAGTACATCATTCTGTCCTAATTTTTAATTTTCTAAGGCCAAAATACTATCTCTAAGTTTAAAAAAATCTCTTTATTTTTGCAATTTGAGTATTAAAACGATTTTTTTTTGTGTATACTCCCAAATTCAATTCAAACAAATCTCTTCGTCTGAAAAGATTGTAAAAATAAAAATTATTTTAAAAATATAAAAAATTGTGCTAAACCCTTTGTAAATGCAATAAAATCTTTTTTTTAAAATTTATTTGTGACAATTTTGACAAGAAAATAATCATAAAAAATTAAAAAAAAATTAACTCTCTCTCCCTCTTTCCGGGAGAGGAAACAGCAGAACGAAAGGCATGACGGCATCAGACATAATTCTTGAGTTTTTTTATTTAAATATTGTAATTTTTAATAAATATTAAATAAATATTAATTTTTTAAAAAAATCAAAATAAATTAAATTTATTTGAAATCACTATCATGAGTATTCATTTTAAAGTCGATATTTAAAATATCAACTTCAATTCACAAAAAAAAAAAAATTCTTCTTTCCTCTCTCTCTACTCCCTCCCTCCCCTGAAAAAAACAATTCCTTCTCTTCTTCCCTTCTTTATGCAGCCGCCCTCCTCCTTTTCTCCTTCCTTTCTGTCACTCTTTTTTTCCTCTGACATTTTTTTTTCCTTCCTTAGCCCAGACTATTTATTTTTGGGATAATTACCAAAGTCTCTTTAAGGTTTAGATTTATTACTAATTGAACTTTATAGTTTGTCAAAATTATCAATACTTTCTGAGGTTTAAAAACATTTAATATTTATCTCCTATCATTATTTTCGTCCATAAATAGTAACTTTTCTGTTATTGTTCATGAATAGTAATGTGAACAGTACATGAACAGTATGCAATAATAAAAAAATTAAAATTTAAACAAAATTACTCATAATAATTTAGTTATTAATTTGTATAAAAAGAATTTATAACAGACATTTATTTTATAAATAAAAGCCAAAATTATATATATTTATTTATATCAAATGTAGAGTACGTAGGAAGAAAATAAAAGTAAAAAATTAACTTATATAAAAAAAATTGAATTAATTGAAGAGCAAAAAGCAAATCTATCAACCAAAAAAAAAATGGTATAAAAAATTTTAAGATTCATTTTATAAACAAATCCACCAAACTAACAAAATAAAAATACATATATTTAAAAAGCAAATCTTTTTACTCTTCAATTCATTTGAATTTTTTGATATAAGTCAAGTTTCTATTTTTATTTCCTTTTTGCATACTCTGCATTTGATATAATGAATATATATAATTTTTGTTTTTATTTATAGGGTCAATATTAGTTATAACTATTTTTTTATACAAATTAATAATTAGAGTATTAGGGTTAATTTTGTCTAAATATTAAATTGTTTACTACTTTTTGCGTATATTTTTTTATACAAATTAATAACTAAAGTATTAGGGGTAATTTGTCCAAATATTAAATTTTTTACTACTTTTTGCGTACTTTACATTTGATATAAATGAATATGTATAATTTTTGTTTTTATTTATAGGGTAAATATCAGTTATAACTATTGTTTTATAAAAATTAATAATTATAGTATTAGGGTTAATTTTGTCTAAATATTAAAATTTTTACTACTTTTTGCGTATATTTTTTTTAAACAAATTAATAACTAAAGTATTATGGGTAATTTGTCTAAATATTAAATTTTTTACTACTTTTTGCATACTCTGCATTTGATATAAATGAATATATATAATTTTTGTTTCTATTTATAAAGTAAATATCAATTATAAGTATTTTTTTATACAAATTAATAACTGAATTATTATGGATAAATTTGCTCAAATATTAATTTTTTTAGTATTGCGTAATGTTCATATTACTGCTCACAGTATTATTTATGAATAGTAACGGAAAAGTTACTGTTTATTAACGGAAATAATAATTAAGGGGTAAATATTAAACGCTTTTAAACTTTAAGAAATATTAGTAGTTTTGACAAATTATGAAATTCGATTAGTAATAAATTTAAACTTTAAGGAGGTTCTGGTAATTATTTTTAATAATTATTATATTATTTTATTAATATTATAGAATTATAATCGTAGTTATTGTTTATTTATTAATGATGGGAGGGCCAATTGCAAGAGGGAGGAGAAAATATTGGCCTTTTTTTTTAATTTTTTATTTTTTTTATGGGCGGCTGCAAAGGAGAAGAGAAAAGGAGTGTTTTTTTGTTTTTAGTTGAGAGAGGGCTGCCACAAAGAAAGAGGGGAGAGGAAGAATTTTTTTTAACTAACTTGAAATCAATATCTTATATATTAATTTTAAAATTGATATTCATGATATTTATATCAAAGACAGATTTTTGAGATATCGATCTCGAATTAATATTTATAATATTCACTTTAAAATTAATTTTTGAGATATCGAAGTTAATATTTAAAAATAATTTTTAATTTTTAATTTTTTAAATTAAAATATTAATTTTTATTAAAAATTACAATATTTAGGTAAAAAACTTCATAATTCTTATATCAATCTACAGAACACAAATGGCATAATCGTTATGTTGAAGAAAACAGCTGGACAAATGAGTCCATTCACAAAAAACCCTCGCACTGCCATCTTGTTGTGCCGTTGTTTGTTTTGAGTCAACAAGACATCTCTCCTCCGATATAGGATGGAGGCTCAACTCAGCTGAGTTCAATTCTCACCCGCCATTTCCACATCAATTCTCCGGTAATTATAATTGATTATTAACAGATCCCACCAATTTTCTTTATAATTTTTTTCCTGATATATATTGTGGTCTGTTTCAATTGGTTTGACTGGATGTTCTTTTTTTTATTTTTTATAATGAATTGGTTCAACCAGTTTTTGATCTCGTATACTTCATTATTGAGTACGTAAAGTTCTTCATGTTCATACCTTTTAAGTCGGTTTGTTTTATTTTTTTGTGATCTGGGTTGGTAAATTTTGTCAACATTAGGCTTCGGAAATGTAAGTCTGCTGTTTAAATTAATGGAAGCGAAGTTTGGAAGCAGATCATCATGTGGGTTGGAGCGGGTTGTCGTATAAGTTGGTTTGTATGCATTTTAGAGTGTTTTAGTTTGACGGCTTTTGGTTTTTGCAGAACTTTAGACTTTGTAGTTTTGAAAATTTTCTTTATGCTTATGGGAAGCTCAACATTTGAATACTCAACACGCGATATGATTTAATGGCATTCTTGACATGGGCTTGGATATTGTAGTTAATTTAAGTTGATTTGTTTACATTTGGGACGCCTTTAGTTTACAAAAGCTTTTACTTTTCTGGCAGAATTTTACTTTTATTTTTAAAGAAATCATTTTCTTATGCTTTGCGAAATTCAAAATTTTGAAAATTAAAACAGAAATCTGATTTGGTGGCATGCTTTCTATGGGTTCGGATCAGAAAGTTGATTAACTTTGATTTGCATGCATTTGAGACCTATTTAGTGTATTGGGCTTTTGGATTTGCGGAATTTTAGAGCTTTATTTGGTAAGATATTATTCTTGTGTGACAGTAGCTGTAGCTTTGATTTGACGGATATATGTTGTTGCAGGTCACCGTATTAGTAGGATAAAATGGCCGATAGTTTGCCTTATCCATCTGTGAGGCAAAAATTGTATGGGCAATCTTATCTCTCTGCTGAAACCTCACCATGCATGCATTCTAGAAATGCCGGAGTATACAATTTGATTGGTGGGTATGAATATGGATATGCCAATGTTGGTCTGCGAAGTCCTTTCAAGCTGGCCTCTCAAGCTAGTGGACTTGGAATTGCTTCACAGCCGTCCCCCGTTCTAATTCCAGCTGCAAATGAAAAGGGCCACTTCTTGGTGGATTTCCTCATGGGAGGAGTTTCTGCTGCTGTCTCGAAAACTGCTGCCGCTCCAATTGAGAGAGTCAAGCTTTTAATTCAGAACCAAGATGAGATGATCAGAGCTGGCCGACTGTCCCAACCATACAAGGGAATTTTTGATTGCTTTGGCCGAACTATTAAAGACGAAGGTGTTCTTGCTCTTTGGAGAGGCAACACTGCCAATGTCATCAGATATTTCCCCACCCAGGTTAACTTTCTTTGAACCTCTGTTTGTCTCACACTTAAAGTTGTATGAAATCTTTACTTGTTTAATTACATAGGCCTACTTGCTATTTAGAACTGAATCCGGTTTTACTGATGCATCCTGTGGTGTTAGAAAGAGTGGCTTAAATTGCTGTATGATTCTTTTTCTTTTAACTTGATGATGGTTATAGGTTTACTACCTAGTTGATTGATCTTGTATCTTTCTTTGGTATTTTTGTTGCATTCATTTGATATTCATTTTGTTCTTTTCCAAATTATTTCTTAATTCTTCACTTTTGTGTTTCTTTCCAGGCTCTAAACTTTGCTTTCAAAGATTACTTCAAGAGGTTGTTTAACTTCAAGAAGGACAAAGATGGTTACTGGGTTTGGTTTGCTGGGAATTTGGCATCAGGTGGAATGGCTGGTGCTTCATCCCTTCTATTTGTCTATTCCCTGGATTATGCCCGAACTCGTTTAGCAGCTGATGCTAAGGCAACTAAAAAGGGTGGCGAGAGGCAGTTTAATGGTTTAGTTGACGTTTATAAGAAAACACTTCAAAGTGATGGTGTTGTAGGGCTTTATCGTGGATTCACTATCTCATGTGTTGGAATCATTGTTTACCGTGGACTTTACTTCGGCCTCTATGATTCTCTTAAGCCTGTTATCCTTGTTGGTGATTTGCAGGCAAGTGGAAGTCCTGGGAGCATAGCCACTTATTTCTTTGTGTTCTTTATTATAGCTGCCATATTCTTTTCCGCCTTTAATTTGTTGCTCAGCTTACTGCCAATGAAGTTTTAACTGCTCTATTATATCTATGAACAAGATGTGCTTGAGGATTTTGGTACCCATATCTGTTCAAAGCCCTGAATTATTATGTTTATCAATGTTATGAATTGCATATTACCGATGTCTTTCTTCTTCTTTTTAGTAAAAAAGAAGTCTTTTGGGTACCTAATTAGTTAAAATATTAAAAAAGAAGTCTTTTGGGTACCTGAAATTGTTGGCAATTCTTGTGTTAAAATATTAGTCCATGAGTCGGCAATTCTTTCTTCCACTGCATCACTCTGAAATTGTTGTGTTATTGGGGCCCTTGTAAGTTGTAACACATTGTGGTTGGTGACTTGCTATTCACAGGATAGTTTTCTTGCTAGTTTCTTACTGGGATGGGGTATCACCATTGGTGCTGGATTGGCTTCTTATCCAATTGATACAGTGCGTAGAAGAATGATGATGACCTCTGGAGAGGCTGTCAAGTACGCGAGCTCATTGAATGCGTTCTCTCAGATCGTCAAGAATGAGGGCACCAAATCTCTCTTCAAAGGTGCTGGAGCCAACATCCTACGTGCTGTTGCAGGTGCTGGTGTATTAGCTGGGTATGACAAACTGCAGCTCATTATGTTTGGCAAGAAATACGGATCTGGTGGTGGTTAATTTGAGCTTAGTGGTGATGATGACGAAGATGAATGTCACATTGTGATTCATAGGTGGTCTACATCTTTATGTTTCAGAATAATTTGGGGAACAATATTGTGCTTGTTTTATGGCAATTCCAAGTACTCAGGGATGATGTGATTGTAGTATATAATATATGCTAGCATACTTTTGAGTTTCCAGCCATATCTACTTGGAGCTACGTGAAGCTATGTGACTGCATACTTTTAAGGCCTAAGAAGGCAGTGTTCTTTTGATGAGAAATATGTACCAGAGGTTCTCTGTATTAATTGTTATAATTTGATTTCTTTTTCGCTTATTTGGTTGTCTAAGTAATCTTGGGAGATTGACATTATCGTAGTTCATGTTAATTGCCGCTGCTTCTAGCAATTTGCTAACGTATCTTGCAGTTTCATAGATCCCACTGTCGGATCAAGGTATCCATCTTTCTTGTTAGACAGCCTTATGCCTTTTTGAGATGCTATCTGCTGCCGGCTTGCTGCCACCGCCAACACCTCATTCTGTAGACAGGTTTCACAATGTCTTAAGCAAATGATTATAGGGATTTACCTACTGCTAAGAATTTAAGTTGAAAATTTGATGGTGTTGTCTAGGGAAGGCTGAGATTTTGAACTTTTGTTTAGTTGAAATTGGCAGAGATAGAGCTCGAAATCAAAATGCTCATAATGGTTTCTTTCTTGATGAATTCTGCGAATCTCTTTTCCATCATCCATAGTTTCTATATGTGTACGTTAACGTTATTTAGGTGATTCCAGAATATATTTGCTTCAACAATAACAAACTTATACCATGTTTCTTCTTTTCTCTTCATTTCTACGTAAAATAGATGTTTGTTTTTAGCTTTCTTTTACAGGTACAATGGAAAAGCATCTCAGTTTCAGAAATGTGAGCAATACATCATCTGAACCTAATTTGCCTTTCGTACAAACTCAAAGCCAAATATTAGAGTCCCTAAAAGAATAATGTTAATTTATCTTTCAGACATAAGTATATCAATATCCTAGATGTGGTAACAAGTCTTAAGTCTCAACCTTGTTTGAGATTTTAGTGATCATCTCATGGTTGGCCCTCAATTAGGAGTCTTAGATTTTCGTGGTTCCTGGATTCTTACAGTTCCGCATATTGTATCAGGCACAACGAGCAACACTACGCTGTTTGATTCTACTTCAAAGGGAATATAGTTCATATCTATGGTGGTCAGACAATGGTTTCCAGTTTCAACTCTCCAAAAATTAGTGTAGCGAAGAGCTCCAAAGTATTCTTCTGCTTGCTCAAATGAATTTTTGACCAGAATCCCTTTAGCTGAAGCATGAGCATTACAACTAGAAGACCTTGCTGAAGAAATACTTATCCCTGCTTATCCCTTCCAATTGAAGTAAACATTTGTATCTTTCACTGCTCATCTTTGTCCACAGAAATTCAAAGCTGTCTTTCTCCAGATCCACTTCAAATACCTGAGCCATTACCTGGAAGGAGATAAGTCCTTGTCATGCACATTTTCTTTAGCTTAATCTTGTGGAAATAGCGTACTCTGAAAAACACAGATTCTGCAGATAAGGTTATGTCAATGCTTCAATAGTAGTACTAGGTAAATGCACACTCACCCTCCAACATTGGCCTGGAAACCTAGTAAGGCATAATAATAATGTTTGCTGCCATTCCTGATGGTTAGAGGTCGCTGTAGTTGGTTGTTGGGATATGTACTTTGTGCATTGATCCGTGTATAAATCTCTGGGAAACACTAAAGCCCGAACAAGATTAATGAGGACTTCTTGAAGAATTTCTCAGGTGTTAAGAAAGTCTCATTTGAGAAATCTTCCATTTCCAAGAATTTAGGAACCACCTCTTCATAGGGCAATGGCTTCATATGCTTCCATCATAATTCGTGGCATAGTTCTCTTAGTGCTAGTTCTTTCATTCTTAGTCAACAGTTCTGCCAAACATGGTCATTCCTCAACCCGCCAACGGCAACACCAACACCAACACCAACACCAGATACATAACCCCATGAATAAGGCCACATCAAATCCCAGACTGGAACGAGCATATGCTGCTCTCCAAGCTTGGAAAAGAGTAATTTACTCTGACCCCAACAACTTCACTTCAAACTGGATTGGCCCTTCAGTATGCAATTATACAGGAGTCTATTGTGCCCCCTTTGAAAATAACACCAAAATTCAGGTTGTGGCCGGTATTGATCTCAATCACGCTGATATTGCTGGTTTTCTACCCGAGGAACTTGGCCTTCTCTCTGAACTGGCATTGCTTCATCTCAATAGCAACCGGTTCTGTGGGATCCTACCTCAATCTTTAGCAAACCTTACTCTACTCTTTGAGCTTGACCTCAGTAATAACAGATTTGTAGGCCCTTTTCCTAATGTTGTGCTCTCTCTTCCTAGCCTTCGATATCTTGATATTCGCTTTAACGAGTTTGAAGGGCCATTACCTTCTCAACTCTTTAACAAAAGCCTGGATGCCGTTTTCCTCAACAACAATCGCTTTACTTCTGTCATTCCACCAAATTTAGGCTCCTCCTCAGCATCTGTGGTGGTGTTTGCAAATAACAAGTTTGGAGGTTGCCTTCCTCCAAGCATAGCTAACTTTGCAAACACTTTAGAGGAACTGCTACTCATCAATACTAGTTTGTCTGGGTGTTTGCCACCTGAGGTGGGATACCTATACAAACTTAGACTATTAGATGTGAGTTCTAACAAAATAGTTGGTCCAATACCTTACAGCCTTGCAGGATTAGCTCACTTAGAGCTGCTCAACTTAGCTCATAACATGTTTACAGGAATTGTGCCTGCTGGAGTTTGTGTATTGCCTAATTTGTCTAATTTCACATTTTCTTACAACTTCTTTTGTGAGGAAGAAGGCATTTGTATGAACTTGACATCAAAAGGTATTGCCTATGATGATCGCCGAAACTGTTTGCAAGAAAAGCCTCTTCAAAGGAGCAAGAAGGAATGCGATGCAGTGAATGAGCATCCTGTGGACTGCTTTAACTATCACTGTGGTGGTTCCACTACTGCTGCTGCTCTAGTGCCTCTGTCTGCGCCTCCCAGTGGTTAGTTGAAACGCATTGTAAGTAATAGTCATCTCAACCAGTTTGTAAAAATAAAAATCTAAGCTTTAGAGAAAGGGCCCATACAAAGTTTCATGAAATTGCAGATGCAATATGTTGGCATATGTAAAATTGTACCATAAAACTAGTACTATTATTGAACACTATATCCTCCAAATCTAATTTCGGCATATAATCCACAAATTCTTTCACTTACACATTACTGGAGCAGGCTAACCAGTATCATGATGTTGCTTCCCTAGCACTAACTCTTTATGAATTCAAACCAAAAATAAAAAATAAAAAAATTCCAATAGCTGAGATTGGTTGTAAGCAATCTCTTAGTACGCAAATTTCTGATATGCAGAATGTGAAGAACACAAGCAACATAAAAAAATGATCCTGGTGCTGGAAACACCACAATTAGCATCATGATCATTACAATCCCGGTTAGGAGGATAATCTATGTATATTAACCAGTACAAATTCAGATAATCTGCAAGACAATGTAACTGACAGAAATCCATTATACACCAACTCAAATCTAACCTTGAATTGTCTGCTAAAAACTGTACTTGTATGTTTCCGACAATCAGAATGACCTAGTCTCTCGTATACCTACAAATGTTCGGTAGAAACTGGAGCCGGAACAGATTACACATGGAAGAATAATCATCCCTTTTGAGTGAAAATTACACAACTATAATGTACAACAAAATACAGTACAACTCTGTAGGTTACCAATGCATCTACAACTACATCCACTTCTTGGCCATTTTCAGGAGCCATATGGAATCAGACTCTTGTCCTTTGCTCCAACCTGACACAACATAAACGCATGCATAATCTGTAGTAACTAGCTTATTGTTTGTTTTGAAATGAAGTAAACGGTTATTGCTAGAAAGTTTTGGTTCTCTTAATCACCAATATCATTCTATTTCCAAATATGGTTTGTGGCTAACAATTTCAGTTCTGTAGGGAGTATATGCACTTGGGATTACTCAGATTCCAAATAGTATGTGCAGAAAGTTCTACGACGCATAAAGGGAAAAAAATCAGCCTTCTAGATCAGCTTATAGACATCATTAAACACACTCTGCTCACTGCTACAACTCCAGATTGCTCAGTATTTGCAAAACGAAACTTCAGGATGTGAGAACTGTATAAATTAGCAAGGTTATAGACAATTTAGTTTTCACTGAATACATTAGTAAGGTTATAGAAAATTTAATATGTAGACATCAATGCTTTAACATATTATAAAAAAAGTTGCCTTTCAAAACTGTTAGAAAATTCCCCATGTCAAGTGTTGCTTTGCTTCCAATAAGAGCTATTAACAAAAGGTATCAGTTGTTCACTCTTGGTGGATGAAAAAAGAGTCAACTGCAAGTTAAAGAGTAATAAAGAGTTGACAAGAAGCCACGAACCCTATTTAGCAGGTTAAGCAATGCCAACTGGTCCCAAAAATATCAATTCCAATATAATACAATCTCCTTAAGCTGGCGGAAGAGGTCGTCGGCAGGTTGGGCACTCCATTTTTATGTCCATCCATCTTTGTAAACAACCCGAATGGAAAAAATGATCACATGGTGTAACCTAGAATAGAAAATATTCGATTAAAACCTAGAGGTTATATATTACCGCCTTTATATCAATAAAAGAGTCTCAATCTGGTGAGTCACCATGCAATCATTAGAGCGTTGCGTAAGATCTATTGCAGTCATACAAATGACACAGTCTGTCCCATGGTTTGGATCCTGATCAAACCTTCTATAGTAGCTGTACTTCTCAGGTAAAATCTGATCCACCCAAATGAAGTCCATATAAGACAGAAATGAAAAGAATATCACATGCAAAACATAACAGCAACAACTTCAACACCTAGAACCTGGAAAGCAGAATAAAATAGCTACTATACCAAAGTGTTTAAGAACAATAACATGCCTTTTTTGGATGTTGGTGTAATAAATCAAGACAGAAATGAAAGTATAACTAAAGACATATGGTAGCACAAAACTACCTTCTGGTGCTTTTGTAAAAAGTATAACAAGAAATAGATGTGCATAAATATCATCATGGTCGTGTTATACCTGCCGAGGAATAAACCATCGAGATCCAAGGTAGTGTTGTAGAAGAAGAACTGAAGCTTGGAAGCCCATGAAAATACCCAAACAAATGCACCAGTTTTTGTCTGACTCTATACGCATGAAGTTGTGAGGGCAGCCAAAGATATATAATGGAATTGCCAACCGAGTTATAGTCATTCCCACAATATAATGAGGATGTAGTGGTTTTCTCGAGTCACGTACCACATTAGTGACAATTTGAGGAATCCAAAATGAGTGCATAAGAAGAAGAATAATTCTTAGAAACTTATGGAACTCATACATGACCAAAATTCCGCCTAAGAGGATCCCATCTGCAATGTGTTTTAAAAACACAGATGACAGAATAAGTAAAATTTTATTGCAGAAATAGGGATAACGAAACTATACAAGTGTCTTTAACCACATATAAGATAGTTATCCAGAAAGCCCATCAATGTTAACTACACAAGTGCATATGGATCCTTCAAATGAACAACAAAAGCATATGGTTTTCAAGGTTCCAAATCAAGAATAGACTACAATAATAGGTCTGCCTATACACTAGAGGTAACATGCAAACATTTCACCAGTACAAGTGGGTAAAAGTAGTTGTAGTTATCTTCACAAACATTACATGGTAAGTGATCCAGCTGGAGTGTACATTAATTTTTATATTATATTCTTTGTCAATTGTAAATTCCTGCAATGAGGACATATCAACTTACCACACAAGACATGCATTTAAATATGTCTTCAACAAGAGAATACTCACAGAAACGACTGTAAAGAACTGACAGCTCGCGCCTCATTGCTTCCCATCCCTCTCCATTGTTCACAGGTCTACTTGCTTTCCATATGGCAAGAAGGTACCGCATCTCAAATATTGAAAACACTACAAACTTGAAAAAAGCAGCTGTTGCAAAGGCATTAAATAGGGATTCTGCAAACAGAGAAAACTTATAAGGATCATCAATTAATAATACATGAATAATGAGGAGAAAGTTAAGAGGACAAACAGGAAAGCATGGTGGAAAGGGAAGAAGAAGGATAGAAAGTTCAAAGGGTGTAAGTCTAAGACTGTAGGAACAGGACTAGGTCTATAACTGCTGAGCAGGGTTCGGTGGAAGACTAAATAAGCACTTTCAAGAGGAACTAGTGCAAATAAACTATTTCAGGAATCTAATTCTAGTAATGTGGTGGGATTCCAGAGTATGAGACCTTAGTTTGAAGACTCATAACTACCAACACATTGAATAGGCAACAAACAGTATATATAGAGATATTATGTGCACCCACACACACATGAAAATATCATGTTGGGTTTATTCTTACAGTATTAATCTGATTCCATTACTGGCTGCAGCAGTACGATGGAGAATGAGAACAACAAAGGAAACAGGCGAGAAAACAAACGAGGAAATTGGTTTTCAATGATATACATACATTAGATATAATGTATACAAAACATCATTTCTCAAATCATAAGGTGATATTAGTGCATTTACTGTGTAAAACACAAGAAACAGACATTTGTCAAATTACATACATATATTACTTCACTTCAAACTTACCAACTAAAATTCCAGCTGTTAGATGCAAAAGACAAAGATATGCATCCATGATAGCTTGCTGCCCTATCATCAAAATAGAAACTTTGGCAGCTCCCTATCAGAAAGATAACAAAGCAATTATGGATTCCATTAGAGGCACATCAGAAGGAAGGATACATACTAGCAATAACTTCATGAAAATAAATGGAAATAATAACCCATGGCAAAAGCAAAAATTTCTCACCAGCTACTGGGCATCATAAGACGAGATCTTACCGATTGTGTGTTACTGTGTTCCATTTGTCGAATTAATAGAAGAACTTGAAGGAAAGAAACCTATTGTTTTAACAAGTCAAAGAACCCACAGAGAATTTGATAACAATAAACGTATGCTTGGGAGTCAAAGTTGTTAAAGGATACAAAGGTGACCATCAACGTGTAATTAACTGCTTTGTTGTAGTAAACCTCGATATTGACAGAAGTAGCATTCAAAGCCATGGGTGAGAAACAATCTCCATCATCATCCACTGATGGGCTTTCCATCAATCCTTCGAGATGATATCTTTCACGGTCTCCATCTAGGGAAATATAAATGGTAAGCTAAATCGCAATATCCACTAAAATATCATCACAAGCTAATGGATAATGGAGTTACTGAATAAGATTAATCATGCGACATAATCATCCAATTTTCTCTACTCTGACTCTATTGTTGTAGGCTTACTATACAGCTCCTGAAAACCATGGATCTCTAAACTAAACATGCCTTGGAGAAGGGAGACTATCATGACAATTCAACTCTATTTTCATAAGCCCAGTGAAATCATATAATTAAAATGAACTACTTCTAGCAAGAATGTCTCAATTGATACTCAACTGCTAGGCCAATGCTCCTTAGGTTGGAAACTAAGATGACAAGCAAGGGGTTTCATGCATTTAAAGTTGGGCATAAATAGGTTATATCCTTACAATTCAATATAAAATCAATCAAAAGATGCTATAGATTCTGTACAGGTTAAAGACCTATAACCCAGCACTTTTACAAGTATATACTATTCCTGAAAGTCTGAAAGTTGGTTTCATGCATTTAAAGTTGGGCATAAATAGGTTATATCCTTACAATTCAATATAAAATCAATCAAAAGATGCTATAGATTCTGTACAGGTTAAAGACCTATAACCCAGTACTTTTACAAGCATATACTATTCCTGAAAGTCTGAAAGTGTAAAAAGGAAGTCCTTAAACGCTTCCACGACAATATACAGGGAAAAAGAAGGAATAAAGAAAGAATTCATGCACTGTTGAAAAATAAAGTACCATTTTGAGTAGGAGAAATAACTGAGACTTGTGCAGCAATTTCAATGTTACAATGTTTCTCCATTTCATAAATGGGTGCTGCAATAGAAGATATATCATCAGGCAGCTGAACAACCAACTATGCAAACTTCAGATCAAGATGAATGAATAGCATTACAATGTTTTCTTTTCCAAATTTTGTCCCGTGGAGACTCCTGGAACACCTGGGAGGAGAAAACTCCAAGCTGTGAAAGAAATGACTGAAAAAAGTTAGATCCAAATCAGATTTGTCATCAATGTGCATTACAGTTACAAACACAATGTTAGGAAAACCAGCATCCTGTGAAACCTCATTCTCAATACCCGATTGACCATTATATATCCAACCTCAACATAAACAAGATTCAATTTCCTGGGGAACAAAACATTCCCCTCGCGCACATAGTATTCTAGGACTGGACATCCAAATTCCTGCCTGGATTGATCTGCTCTGCAAGGTTATTTTACAACAAAATCCTTGGCTTGTACATTTGATCTAAAGTAGCAGACAGCAAAAGTAAAGGGGAAAAAAAAAGGGGATGGGGAAAAAGGATTCCCAAACTGAAACTCACTGATAAAAGCAAATGCTCTCTCTTTTTGCGGTTCTCATATGCTCATTTTATCCATGTAAGACAGCAAACTTAAAATTCAGATCATTTTACAGTTGACCAAAACGCTCAATGGAAGGAATATTAACTATAAATAAATAAGGGTTCAAAGCAACAACCATTGTTCTTCAAGACTTCTGCACCACGTTCCAAAGAAAACTATGTCAACTCTCTCATGATAGCCAAATTTCAACTTTAAAAAAGATCAAAGTAACATGAGGAGTAATCGAGAATACTAAAATCATTAATACTGAACTACTGTAACTTAATCAGAAGCAACATCTTCTACATTCAAAGAAAAGCAGAAATCCAATCAGCAAAAGAAATGATACCAAAAAAAAAAAAAACCAAATGGAAAAAGCAGAGAGAGCATGTACCAAGTGATAGGGATTGGACAATATATATTCATCTTCCTGGCCAAACTCACCCTCTTTCCCACTGCAATTACAATAGTTAAAAAAGTCAGCTACAGCAACCCTCCACGTAGTTTCTACACAATTCATCTTTTAAAGTATGTTTATCAAGAAAAAAAAAAAAAGATATTTGAATAAAAATTTTACAGTATCTGCATGTAGGAGCAAAATATATACTAAATAAAGATGTGATCCACCTCAGATTGCTATGAAATGGTAGTAAAGATTCAGCGCATAATCATTGCAGAACCATGGCGGAATAAAATCATCAAGGCATTGGTCAAGTTACAAAATAATAATAATAATAATAATAATTTCTTGATTGTCATGTCATTGTATACAAGTGAGCCACATCATTATGCAAAGAAATTAAGTAGCATGTTGATATACAAGTATACTGAACATGAATAGAAAACCAAGATGACCTGTAGGCTACCATGCGAAGCTGTCTGAAAGGCCATATATAGACGCCTTCTACTCTAATTTGTGCACCACCAACCTCGTGTTCATTGTCATAGACATCATGAAAGATTAGTATCCCCTGTTAAATCCAGATGGAGGGAAATAACTTACATCACAAATAGGAACCATATTATGTCAAGTAAGATCACCAATGACAAATATAGATTTTCTAAACCAAAGACTTCAAACCATTTCTTACCTATACAGTAATAAAAAATAGATTGATCATTTTTGCCAATTTAGACTAAATTCATTATTCTAGAAATATAAGATATAACACGAATAACAATATGAAGAAGACGAAGACGACTGTAATTTTTTGGAAGCAGAGACCAAAGAATTTTACCAACTGAACAAAAAGCAACCAAAAGTAACCACAGCAGAAGTGGAAAGGTGAAAAGAGAAGTATCAAACTGAAACAGAAAAGGTAAACCGACATTCAACAGTTCACCATAAATTCAAAAGATGATGTGTTCAAATAAATGTCTATGCAGCAAGTCCCTTCATAATTCATTCTATCTTTGAGGAATATCCAATATGAAACATTATTGCCAGTTTCATTATACGACATTATTGCCAGAAGAGTAAAACAATGATATTACCTGAACATAATGCACACCACTTATTTTTGTTGGTGTACTAACTAATTCCAGGACCGAATTTCCATTAGATTTCTTGAAGTCAGGAAACCTGGATGAAGCATTTGAGGATTCTAGAAATCTCCATGACCCTGCATGTCACAAGTCCATTGATATTTACAATCAGCTAAGTAGCCTTTTAAGGGAAAATGTCAAGTCCACAATGGCAGTCAAGTCACCAAACCATGTGACATATTCTGTATTTAGCATAAGATATTCAATGACATTAAGTCAGTTTATAACATAAGCATAACTACTCGACACAAGAAATAACTTCCTTCACAGGAAAAAAAAAAAAAAAAAAAAAAAAGAGAAGCCAATTCCTATATATATATTCTCTCTTCTGTTTTTTTTTTTTAAATTGCAGGAGAAGGGGAGAAAGTGACAGAATAGGAAGGGTAAATCTGTCAACAAAGAAAGCAAAACCAAGGCAGAACAAAACCCTCTGGGGTTAAGCAGGTCATGAAATGCTACATATCATTTTGCATAAATGTTTTATACTACTCAATGGAAATATCAAATAAAATATCAAGAAGCACTCAGTAAGTCAGTATAGATCTATGCACCAAGAAGATGCCTAAGTAATTGCCATAGAAGCTTTCTAATGCTCTATGTCAGTGATCAATCAAAACTAGAGTCTACTATCACAGCAGAGAAACTTATGCAGGCACACATGCATGGATATAATAATTCTAACTTCTCCAAGTTAAAATAACTCTATTAGTTAGTATTCTCATCAAAACATCCTCATTCATCGCCCACTCATTTACACTTTCATGCTGAAACCATTCAGTGAGGACATCAGAAACATAGTTAACTTCCTAGAAAAGTACAAATAGAAACATTTTTAAATTACTTTCAAGTTTTGCAATATGGTAGAGTTGTAGACAAGAACCACCAAATTTCATTTGCTTCAACTTAGATATTCATTATTCATGATTCATTAGAACAAACATGATTCCAAATAGACTGCTTTATCTATCAACAAAGAATAGGGGTACAGCAACATCCACAGAAACACATAAAATGTGGTATATAATGCATTTGATAATTGAAAAAAAAAGAAAAACCTAGAGAATCTAAGCAAATAATGTGCACACACACAACTGACAAACCTCTGTAGGTCCCTGTTATATTCCAAGGAGAAAAAGGGCCCAATTCGCTCTCTTTTTTTCTTACAAACAGCCACTGCAAAAAGCACTCAAAGAATTAATTCTGGGAACATAGACATAGAAATAGCCAGTTTGATAAACAGATAATAGACAGGGAACCAGGTAAACACACACAAAAAGACATAGAAAGAGATACGAATCAAATGGAGAAGTTGTTTACTTAGTGCAAGCAAATTTACTTTTTCCAGTGTCCCTTTTATATTTCCAACACAGAAACTTCCATCTGGAAAACATACGTTTCCAACAATGCTTTAATTTATCTGAGGAGAAACCCCTGCTTGGTGAATTAGAGCAGATGTAATTATAATTACCTGACAGCATTTTTCAATCTCCTTATTACCTCTTTTCACATTTTTCTTGTACCAGAGAGAAGATTGTCTTCTTACTCACTAGATAACAGTAACCATATCATTAGAAATAAAATTCTGGTTTTCACTTTTGTCTATGTATTTTCATTTCAAATGAAAATTTGTCAGCCAAACACCCTAGTTTCACATAAGGATAACCCTCATACATGCAAGGCATCAAGACTTAGCATAAAATTTTGCAATTCTCTTTGTTAGGGGAAAACTAGCCACAAAATTTTAAAATACTAACAACCTTTGAACTTATGTAACTCAGCTCAAACTCTTAAAGTGGCCCCTTTAAATAATATGGATAAAATGCCTACTTCTTCCCTTTATACTTTAAATACCACCAGTTGAAGTTAGCTCCTTTTGCCAAGCCAAATATCATGTATTGGTTACCCACATAGATTTCTCCATAAGAATCCACCTTTCTACACTGATAAGTTCCCAAATAGCTTCATGTATCCAGTTAAATGCAACCAGGCCAGTCCAATATATTCATTAATCCTCCATAGCGACAATTAATAGCCTTATTCCTTGTTCCTGGTCTATTACTATGATAAGAAACAGTTGCAGAATCTTTTATAATCCGCTGTCCAGCAAAGCAAAAAAAGAAACCAGAAAGAACCAATGACAAAATTTCTTAAATTTCTTCTCAAGTTTATAAGGTTGCATGGATTATCCACTGCCTGAAATGGCACACAAATTACCATGTCATATCCACCAATCATCATCAGAAACTAGATCAATTCAATAATTTCAATGTATGAAAAGAAAGCAATAAATCCAACAAAATTTGATTTGAAGAGTAAACTTTTACATGCTTCTTTTAATAGAAGAAGACAATGATTTCTGAACCCCCAATCATGCAAGTGCACTAACTTGGGATGATTCTTTCTCTCACTCCTCCATTCATTAGATATTCGGAGGATAAATGACCATGAAAGACTTTAAGATTTCGCCTCCCATAAAGGACTAAAACCACAACTAATCAAGACGAGTATCATTACCACTGTCTTCTGACACCTTCCGATTCAAGACTACATTTGCTTTAAATGCATAGCATCAATCACCACCAAGTCAAACCTCCAAGTTTGGTTAGTTTTCCAATCATAGAGGCAATTATTTACTTAATAAATCTAAGCCTTATCAACACACAAGCCTACCACTGACACAGAATACACACTGCACAGTGACATGAACATTAAGATGAGTAATGATATCTCGTGCAAAAACCTTTGTCATAATACATACTACAGTCTAAATCAAGCTTATACTTTGTCCGCTGTCCCATCAGTGATGATTAATTTATGGCCCTATAGCATCGAGCAAACAAACTAAATAATTTTTTCTCCAAAATAGTCAGACAAATACAGCTCAAAATTATCTTGAAAGGCTACAGAACATAGATTGCAACTTCACTCTGAGTTCCCTCATCAAATGAAATAAAACAAATTAACCAACAAAGATACTGGAAATGCTCAAAACTCCAAAGTTTCAGCTGATAAAGTAAGCTTGCACGAAAATTTACACCTAAAATTCAGATGAAAACAAAGTTACTTCTTTTCCAAATCAGCAGGTCGATAAAACTAATTTACACTGCAACTTATAAGTTTTCTATCTTCCCTTTGGGAAAAAAACTCAATATTAACAGAATTACAAAGAAAAGAAAAAAGAAAGAAAGAAAGGAAAGAGAGAGGCAAATCAAACGAGTAACAAAGTTAAATTGAACTCAAACAGATGCTTCAATTGTCAAAAAAAACAACATTATTATGATGTATATATAAAGTTCAGCACAATTGTGAAAGTTAAATTCATAAATTCAGCACTAACCTCATCGCCCCATGATTGACTTCTCTCCCTCAAGGGCCTAAGCCCCAAAACTGGCTGAAGAACTGCAAAAAGGAGCCACAATCCAAAGCAAATTCTGGACAAGAATCCTAAATTCTCCCTCCTTAACCGATAAAAATCCAAACTGTTCATCAAACCCATGCCAAGATCAACTCAAACTCTTCTTGTTGAAGCTTTTTCACCAAACCCAGATGAAAAAAATGATCCCATTACACTTAAAAGGGGATTCTTTTCTTAAAATACAGAAGCAAAATAAAAAGGGTTGCTTAAAGTGAAATCAATAAGTTTTAACTAACCACCTCACAACAGACGGTTTAAGGCACCGATCAATCTACAGATAGAGAGAGCTCAACAAACCAATTTGGAGAATGCAATTTAGAATTAAGATTATAAAAAGTCCAAAACATAGAAAAGTTATAAAAAAATGTTGGTGTTTCTTGGGGGTTCTATCTCTAACAGCAAGGCCTTCACTGGTCAAATTTACCACCAGAAAGGAACAGTCATGCCCCTTTACTTATTTATTTATTATTAAACAGTATACAGTTGTTGAATAAACATTTACGACCCATTTATTAAATACAGTCAGACGATTCTGTATGCAGGAAAAAAATTATTTGGTAAGGGAGATGAGGCAGGAAAGGAAGAAGAATCAAGAGTGCAGTTTGTTCTGTGCTGTGCTGTGACTTGACTTTTGTGAGTCAAATAGGGAATGAAGAGAGTAGTTTCAAAGACCTGCAAAGAAATGATTTTTATAGAATGGGTGCAAATGCCATGAGCGTGTGAATGGAGGCCTAACAAATTTTCCTTTTTTTTTTTTTTAAAGATCATTTTATGGGAATGACTCACCTTACTGCACACTTAATTCAGATTCTCCGTAACATCACTGTATTATCCTACTAAGTGCCATTTGAACCATACCTTTGTGGGAAGATATGCCTCAGATTCTCAGAATGAAAGTGATAATAGTTTTTGTATTTCACTATTTTTGTAGTCATCAATAAAGATTCTTGCAGAAACATCCTAATTTTAACATTTTGAAGATTTTTCGTGTACATTGCAGATTAGATTGCAAAGTGATGTTTTTTTCCTAATTATTTGAAATTAAGTGAATAATGGAGTGAGTGAGAATTTGAAAAGTAAAGTGCCAGAATCAATTTAGGGGCGTTTGGTATAAATGGTGAGATTATGAATGGAATGAATTTGATAAAGAGAATGGATTTGATAAAAGGAAATGTTTAGAATGAAATGGAATAATAGTAATTATGTTGTTTGGTATTATTTTGTAGTGGAATGGAATAGATTTTATATTAAAATTAAAATATAATATTAATATTAATAAATTTTATATTAAAATTATAATAAAAATATTATTATTTTACATTATATGATATTTAAGAAAATTATATCTTGTTCAAAAAATAGTCAAAGTGCACGTCAATTTGTAAAGAAAAATATTTTCTATAAGTTAGTGAAATTTATTTTTAAAAAAAATAAATAAAATGGGAGTTGCAAACCATTGGTGAGTTTGCAACTCCCAAGATATGTTACATCAGCGCTCATCAGCATTGAATTTTTTTTTATTTTTTACTATTCTTTAAACAAAGTTAATTTTGATTCAATTCCCCCTAAACCCACAAACCCACCCTCAAGGGTTTAAAGAAATCTAACCTTTTGTACCAAACACTTTATTTTCTTTTAATTTTTTTCATTCCCCCTAAACCCCTTGTACCAAACACCACCTTAGTTCTGCACAAATAGCATTTGATTTCAAGGCAAAGTATAAATGTTTCCCAAGTTTACTCAACCATAATTTTTAATGTCATATTAAAAGTTACATATATACATACACACGGTGATTGGTTTTTTTCCCAATTTATAACTTCCTCTACTTCTTCAAGATGACAAAATTAGAACCAAGTTTATTGCTTAAAATGTATATTTTTCTCTTTTTTTTTTATAAATATAAATAGTGGAATCTAAATTAAACATAATCACCATTTCCGAAGAACTTTTTTAGTGGTTGTTGTTTGAAGATGAGTTTGCTATACACCCAAAATACAAAAAGATTAGAACATCCTAAGAAAAACATCATCCGGAAATTACAGCAAATGTCCCTAGCAAATTTTTCTTTAAAAAACGACAAGAAATTTAAAACGACGTAGTTTCATTTTCTTTTTTTAACTGCTCTTTTTTATTCTTCTCATTTGCAACGAAACTGTCTGAACCGGATGCTGCTACTGAATTGCGGGAGCTAAACGCCGACGATTTGTGCTGTAAGTCGAAGAGAGAATGATGGAAGAGGCGGTAAAGAAGAAGGGAACTGTGACGCCAATCTCCTCCTTGTTCTCGCCGGAGGAAACCCAGAAAGCGTCGGAGCGGGTGCAGGACAAGATTGCCGAGCGCCGGAAACAGCTTGACATACTAAAAGGCTTCATATCCGACAACACTGACCTTATCTACCTCGTGCAGACACTCCCCAATGAACTCCAACACCAAATTATGGTGTTCTACTAAAACCCCATCATTTTGTTTTTGTTTTTTTATTTTTTGGCGTGTTTGTAAGTGAACCCACATGGTTAATTTAGGTTTTTGTTTGGTTAGTTTTCTTATTGAATTTTTTTCTTTATGGGATATTTAGGTACCCTGGGGAAAGGCTGCTTTTTTGCCGGGTCAATTGATTCACACAAATGAATTTATGGTAATTCCTTTTTGTTTTAATATAAATATATTTTTCATTAAAGATTGAATTTTGGGCGGTTTTCATGTTTGCTAGCTGGTGTTTTGAATGTTTCCTTTATATACGAGCTGGAATTCGATTATTCTTATTCAGTTTTTGGAAAATTTTACAAAAACACTGATATCTTGTCTCGTTTACTAGCTATTAGCTTTATGTACTGGAAGCTAATTGCTTTGATAAAAGCCTTGTTTTTAAGCATTTAAAAAAAAGGAGTTCTCTTGGCATACAAATCAGACAACAAATATTTGAATTCAGACAATAAATTTGGATGGGGCGTCCATATTTTCAATTAGAATGGTTAATTTGTCCTCATGAAGCAGTTGGGGAGTATTTTTGTACCTCTGCAATGACTGCAATAATTCTCATATTGAAAACCTGAGCTGTATGCTTCTACTCGCATGGAACTGTTTTGAAATGACAGAAAGGTGTAGTCTGCCGCGTTGTAGCATACATATAAAAAAAATAGAAATACTTGATGCATGGATTCCAGGTTCTTCTAGGAGATGGTTACTACGCTGAAAGAACATCCAAACAAACAGTGGAGATTTTGAAAAGAAGACAAAAGGTTCTAGAATCTCAAGTTGAATCTGCCAAGGCTGATATTGAAGATCTTAAAACTGAGGTTTCTTTTTTCAATGCAACTGCTGATGAAGCAACGGTAAGCCTGTTGATTTCATGTTGCTGAATGGCTACTTATTCTCTGCTGATTAACACCTTAGTTGTACTCTTTCTAGATGAACTTATCCTTGTGAGCAAGCTACGTATTACTCGAAAGTTGGTAACTTGCTAGGTGAAACTTTTGCATCTTGTTTTAAAATTCTAGAAAGAGCAATATTGTATGCTGCTGTAGCATATTGCTTCTAAGTTGGTGTTCTTGCATGTGGTTATTGAAAGTTTTGCATGCTGCTTGAAAGTTGCTAGGGGCATGGGAAGGGTAACATAAGACCAGATTTTAGGCTTCAAAAGAGGGTGATATTTTTGTCCATTTTCTCATTTCTTCATAAGAAATGAAATGTAATTCTGTTCCATGTCCATGTGCTTTTGTATAATGTCAATTTCCAATGTGCTTTGGCATTGATTGTTATAGTTTTTTTTTTTTTAATGGACTGGTGATTTACCCGTGATTGGTAATGGAATAACCAGAAAAAGGAGTAGGGATGACAAAGTTCTGTTTCGAGTACAGAGGTGATGAGGGCGCTAACCTGGATTGCTCATACATTTGTAACTGCCGAAATGTTGCAATGGAAAAATATGCAGAAATATTAAGATATTTATAACCTTTTGTCTCCAGCACTCATGTCATTGAATGATCCATATGTCTCAGTGTAGAGTTTGTTTTTATTTGTAAACTACTTGTTCAAGGTGGATGGTTTTCCTAGCATATTAGGCCAAGAGAATGTGATGCTTCATGTGCTTACAAGGGATAACCTTGTGATGTCTTTTGAAAAGGAGCTGGAATCTGGTTGATGCAGCAAGTCTTTTGGTTTTTCATTCATGTTTTTAGGGTATGTGCATGGGGATAAATCATGCTCATAAGTTTAATAGAAAACTTGTATGCTATTTGGGAAAAACATGTTGCCATGGAATGTATGGGCATTGTTTCAATAAAAATTTATCATACATTTGCATAGACCTGATCTATGTAGATTCTTTCTTTCAAATAGTTTGTGGGATACCCTTGGTGGAAATGTGGAATTGCTACTCTCTGTTTTTTTATTGCATAAATTAAGAGCAGAATGCAATTTTCTTTGTTTGTGCTTGTGCTTCTTGAACCTCCATCTTCTGATGCCATAATCTGGATTTTGGCTCTTTAAAAATTTTAATACTGCCTGACAGCAGTACAGTGTTGTCTCTCATCCTTATATGGGAATGTTGAATGAAGTGTCCTTACAAGAATTTAAGCCTTACTGAGATGATGTTCAACCTGTTTGATGTGCAAAGTGTATTTGAAATTAGTGATGCATGGATCATTAGTTGAAATTGATGCTTCAAGTCATGTCAACAGAGTGGACTCGTTCAAATAATTGAAGATTATGCCGAGGAAAGACCTTTGCTCAAGGCATCTAATTCAGGCAGGTGTTTTCTTCTTGTGTTACCAGCCTAGCTTTGCATTGAATTTATGGTTTGTGTGGATCTTGGGATTAAATATTTCATTTCTTGAAAGTTCAGCCTACAGATTTAAATTTTTTATTGCCCATAAAATTTTGTCATTGAAACTATGTATAATTTTATCGAGAAACTAGGTTTAGTAACTTTTTCCAGTTGCTGTTTGTTTGTGACAATATGTTGTTAAAGATTTACTAATGTAAGCCGTATCGAAGGCTTTGTTTGGATGTTGCCATACTTTTAGGGGGCGCTTGGGATAAACTGTGGGTTTAGGATTGGAATGGATTTATAGAAGGAAAGGTTTGGAATGGAATGGAATGATAGTAATTATGTTGTTTGGTATTATTTTGTAATTGAATGGAATAAATTTTATATTAAAATTAAAATTTAATATTAATATTAATAAATTTTATATTAAAATTTAATATTAATATTATAATAAAAATATTGTTATTTTACATTATATTATATTTAAGAAAATCATATCTTGTACAAAAAATAGTCAAAGTGCATGTCAATTTGTAGAGAAAAATATTTTCTACAAGTTAGTGAAATTTGTTTTTAAAAAAAGAAAAAAAAAAGGTGAAATGGTGGTTGCAAACCATTGGTGGGTTTGCAATTTTTTTTAAAAAAAAAAAATACTCAAAACGAAGTCGTTTTGAGTCCTTTTTTATTTCATTCCTCCCAACCCTGCAGGCGCGGGGGGTTGGGTGGGTTTCAACAAAAACCACCCCCAACGGATTAATTCCATTCCCCTAAACCCAACACCCTCAACCAAACAATCATTTCTACGGATCTACCCCATTCCATTCCATTCCTCCCCCTCCCTCTCCCCCCCCTCCCAAACCCACCAACCAAACACCCCCTTAGTTTCACTGGCAAGAAGCTGCCTGAAATGAGTTGATTGAATAAATTCTGGATGCTGTCATTTTAACCGTAGTACCAAGGAATGATGTAGCTGTTAAGCAGAAGGTTGGCCACATTGTGTATAACTTTCCAAAGTAAAAGCTTAATTTCTTCCTGGAAAGTGCTCTCTAGCTGATTGTATTGTCCCTTATGATGACTAATGGGCTATAGATATTTGGACTACCATTTGTGGTAGTCTACCTTGGTATTGGCAAACTGCATATGGATAAGTTGTAGGATCATGTGAATTGGTCATTCCTTCTACATGTGCTTAGACAATGGTGTGTGGAGAAGTGGTTGGTGTGGACAAAGCATGCATTTCCAACTTATATATCTTCATCTTAGTTGATGGCAGACCTAATAATTCTTTGCATCACTTCTTCTCCTTTATGAGAAGTTTCTGATGTCATTTAACTTTATTAACCCTTGAAATTTTCAGGTGAGTTTCGTAGTTCATCCGAGGCTCAACAGGAAGGGACTGAAAATCAAGATGATGAATATGAACGTATATTTTCCCGCCTTGCTGAACTGGAGAAGGAAGAAGAAGCTGCTGAAAATGGCGATGAAGATGAACCAAGTGAAGATGATTTTGAACACAGCGTAAATCAACTTTCTATAGGTCAAGAAGTCAAAAACTCTGCGGTAATGTTCTAAATTTACTTTGATCCTCCCATATAGACATTTTTGCAGCAAAATTTACTCCCTTTTATCTTCTTGCAATGGCATATAATATCATGGAAACTGCATCAAATTCCACTTGCTTACCAGATTGGAAATATTACCAAGTTGTTCATCAAGAAGTGAAATCACATCTGAAATCCATCATTTTGAGGAAGCTCATCATGACCATCTGTTAAAAACACCATTTTTTGTAAAAAATCTAGATCACAGACAAGCTCATAAATTACACATGCACAAACTCATACACTCTCTCTTGACTGTTTTTGGTTTTCCTTGTTATAATGTTCTTTGCTGAAATATACTCCAAGGATTTTGTGAATTTTTTTCCTTCATTGTTTAAAGTGAACTGTGAAATGCAGGTACATGGTTCAAGGCAGCTATCAAAGTACCAAGGTGAGTCTATACACTAATAATGCTTCAAACTCATATCATAATACTCCAGTGGTCTTCTTCTTCACAATGGTTTTGGTCAAAACTGTCTCTGGCCTTTGTGAATAATGCCAGAGTTCCACTTCTACTTGGGAATGCAGAAAGTGCTCTGAGAAATGACAATCCACAGAATCAATAGACTGTAATTTGAAATAAGTTCTAATGAAAATATGCATAGATTATACATGTGGAAAAGGTACGCCTTATTCAAGTTACCAAGCAAACCTCAAGCATGATATGAAATGGTATGGTGCATTGGCCTTTTCTGGTACTAAATTGTGTGAAATTCATTGCTGTAAACTTGTTCATCCACTCTCATGTGTTCTTTTCTAAGTCAGTCCACAACTTGCATACACAAGTGTGACAGGTTCTGGATTTCTTTCACTTGTTATCCATATTAATGTCATTGGGGGTGACTGATGGTTCACTTTTTTTGAAATTTTAGTTGCAAACCCTAATACTTGAGTTCAAGTGATATTGCTGGAGAAATTTCCTTATTTCTCAGTATTGCAATACATGCTTTTTGTTTGTTTATTAGCATTCTACGATCTTCAACTCTGTTTTGTTAACTTACTCTCTGGTTTCCTTCATTAAGATGTTTCCTCACGTGTTGGAGCCCGAACATCCACTAAATCTGGTAGTTCAATGGAGAGTTCTTCACAGCTTCCTGTAATAAAGCAAAATTTTCAGGATCAAATTGTGGCAAAACTTGAGGTATCATTGTCAATCACTTTCACTATTTGCAAAAATTCATGCTGGTGTGTGTAATTCATATTAAATGCTCTTCTCTGCTGGGCCATCATGCAAGAAATTTCTCTTCTGGGCCATCAGTTTCACTACAAGACACTTTTTGCCTTTGAATCATAGAAAAGGGGAAAATAATCCTTTTTATCTTGTATTTTAGTATTTATTTCCTGTTTTAACCAGAGGAGAAAAGTTTTAGTTGTAATGCAGTTAACCAATGTGCCTCATTTTCTTCGCTGCAGGTCCCTGTTCCCCCATTGCAACCAAGCCCAAGCCGTAGTAAGGTATGTCTCTTTCTGGTTATAGTTTCCATTCTATGGCAAGAGTTTGACACTCCCTATTGTTGATGTGATTTCCCCTATACAGGGTTTTACTGGTTCAATAGTGGAGCACACTCACAACCTGCACACTCCCAACCTTGATACAAAACCACGAGAAGAGGCCGTTGCAGGTAGCTCAAAGCTAGTTTCAAGGTTCAAAATGAATAGGAAATAGCTTATGATTTATATGTAGAACAGACGGATATCATTATCATTTAATCTGTGGAAAAAAATGTAGTTTCAATGCAAAAAGTGGAGCGACCAATATCAGTCACCCCCTTTTTCAGCTCTATCACACTAAGGAGAGTATGAATATTGCCGCTAGTAATTTACAGCTCATTTACAGTTGCACCATTTTACAATGAGAACAGCAGTGACATTCAACTACTCCTGCAGTCAATTAGTCCAGAAAATTGAGTAATGGGTGTAGGAGACAGATTAGATCCATTGACAAAATGACACAATAATCACTAAAACGGATGCTCCTGCCAGGATGGTTGAATATATCAAGCAACTGGTAGCTTATCCTTTCTCCTCTTATAGTCCAGAAGCAACTTTTCCCGTTCTTCAGGAGTTGCTGAAAGTAGCCACTTGCTAAACTCTACCTCGCCCATGCCCATAAACTGTGCTAGGATACTATATTGGCTCTTCTTCTTCATCTTGGATGCAGCATTTTCTGCATTATTCTGTGAACTCACCGAATCCAATTTCCTCTTCCTCAGGCCAGGGGCACACAACACTTGTACTGTATCTTCAACATGCATGTTCTGTTCTTTCTCTTCTTTGTTTCCAGGTCCAAAGTTAACAATATCTTCATTTCGGTGAGCATATACAATACCTGAAAAGAATGTAATTAAAGCATATTGAGGTTCCCGGAAAAAGAGAATTGTTGAGCTACAATTCTAACTTAGTATTTACAAATTTCAATGTTACATGAACCACTACTTCCCTTGTAAGACCAACCAGGCAAAAGGTAGTATTGTTGAGCTACCATTCCTTCGTAAACCAACTAAAATTCCAACTAAGAAATCATTGCTATTGCAACTTCCACATATAAAAACCTGACATTTCCCTTCCTCGTCGTCTTCCCTCCCTTCTCATTAGAGTGGGAATCTTACTGCACATTATGTAAGGCACGTACATATAATAAAATAGGATTGTCAATAAAACAGAAAAAAGCTCACCCAAGTTTTCAAATGCTGGGTTGGCTGTCTTTTTACTCTCATCTTTGAGTGTATTGTGGTCAGAAGCTCCTGTCGACATCTCAAATTCTTCTTTGTATGGAAGAAAACACTTCCATATATCAGTTAACTCCTGCTTTGCACTCTCAGAATTTCCATGTTCTGATCCTTGCTTTTCATGCAATTCAATGATTTCACTAGTGAAAAGCTTATTAGATAGGTCACGAAAGAGATTGCAGATCCCAAACAGTTCTCCTGGAAATTGTCTGCAATCCTGAAAAGTGGAATATAGGCTTCTTACCATTGGAATCATAATGAATGGCCAAGACCATGCAAAATATGAAAATCAGCTTCCATACCTGCACACCTTCAAAATAGCGTTTCTCCATTTTCCCCGAAACAGCAATATTTGCCAACTGTTGCTTATAAACCTGCCTGGTATAAACAAGTTCCTCCAGAGAACCAGCTGCAAGAAGACGGAAAACAACTACATGTCTCTTTTGCCCAAATCGGAATGACCTGTCCTGTGCCTGTAAATCCTGGGCAGGATTCCAGTTTGGGTCAAAGATCACTACTCGATTTGCACTAACAAGATTGAGTCCAAGGCCACCGGCACGAGTTGATATGAGAAAGACCTGCAATTAAATATTGAATTATAAAAAATGTAACCAAAGCATATATGAAAACAAGAAAATATCAAATATTTAACCTGTTTGCTTGGACTTGAGTTGAAGTCATCTACAAGAGACTGGCGCAATCCAGTTGGAGTAGAGCCATCAAGTCTTGAGAAGCAGCAACCTTTGCGTATAAAGAACTTTTCAAGTATGTCCAACATCCTATTCAACAGATCAAATCAAAAGAACATAAGGATAACAAAATGTCTGCACTGTAGAAACATGATAATGTAAAACATCGAGAAACCAGAGTTTATTATAAAACCATCTTTTCTATTTCAACCTTTCAAGTTAACATAATTTAGTTTTTACAAGTATTTTAGATCAGAATAAATCTCAAATACCAAACTCAAATGAAAAACACTACATATTCCCTCCATCCAGACAGAAGAAAAAATGTGGCAAAAGGGAGAAGCAAGCATGAACCTGGATGATAGTGAAGAAAAATGAAAGCATATGAGCATGTTAGGCTTGTTAGCAAAAAAAAAAAAAAAAGATGCTGTGACATTATACCTGACAGAGTAACTGAAAATAAGAACCTTATCAGCCTGGGAAAGCCAGGAGAACATCAATTTTTCCAAAGCTCTCATCTTACCACAATGTTTCACATCACTCAGGCCCATAAAACTCTCACTCTGGGTATTTCCTCCGACCAAATCAATATCATTACCAAATACAGCAGCAGCAAATTCTGCATCTTTTCTCTGTTTATCAGGATCATCCTTTGGATTTGGTTTGATGAGCTCTAGATGATTACTTACCTGTCGAACAATTCTGGAGTGTAAGGATAAACAAATTGTTGCACTATTGGAATGGAATTACTGCAATAGTTCTGGAAATACAATCTTCAGTGCCAATTAAAACAATAACAATGAAGGACTGGCTACATGAAAATCTCTTTTCCTTTCAAGTTTTTAGGAATGATATCTTGATTAAACCCCAAGTTACTATGCCTTTTGCGTTGCTAAAATTTCATGATACTTTTTCCAATAACTTAATTGGTTTTCTTCACCATCTCTTCCTTTAAAAAAAAAAAAAAAGTTGAACTTAATTGATAAAGTTGATTTATTCATAAGTTTTGCAGTAAAGCATAACCTCCATCTTCTTAAACTCTGAATGCACAAAAATGAGAGAGAGAGAGATTATCCCATCTCATACAGAAAATCTAAAGAACCTGCAATTTTTTAATTACTATAGTGTCATGGAGAATTTTGCTCGTCAAATTACGAAGGTACAAGAAGCAAGACACGTACTTGCTGGAGCTTGACAAGGCAAGGGAGAACAAGGCAAAAAGGGCATGAATCACAACCATCTGGATTTTCTCTGTGAAGGTGTGGCCAAATGACTCCATCATGAACTAACCGCTTGCAACACTCTACTTGTTTGAGAGGGCTACCACAACTACAGGGAAGGTCCTTATTTATAAGGCATTGTATGTCTGGTAACTGTAACATCCTTTGGTATACCCGTTTCTGCAACTCACTCATGGCACAGAACACAACATTATCTTCCTTTCCCCTCATAAGATGACCAATAGTTTCCTCCTTCGTCCTTCTCAGTAAGTATTTACGTAATACAGCAACTAAGTGTTGTTTTCTCTCATCAGCAACTCTGATAAATCTTTCAGGAGCACTTAATCTTTGGCCATGTTTGAGAGGTTCATCATAAAACTCTCTAAAATGTTCACGTGTTCCCAAGCAACCAGGTACTACCCAGTCAAAGAGATTGAATAATTCCATAATTTTGTTTTGCATTATTGTTCCAGTAAGACCATATCGTTTCTGGGTTTTGATCTCTAAACATGCCTGATAAAGTTTGGACTTCTCATTCTTAAGCCTGTGTACCTCATCAACAATCATAATCTCCCATTGGACATTCAACAAAATAGCACCATGGATTCTGTAGGTGTCAAAACTTGTGATCACTATCTCCACTTCATGCGCTTCTAATTTGTCAATTATCAGATCACGATTAGGCCCATGATAAACAGCTACAGAAAATGATGCCCACTTTGAAAATTCATCTTCCCAGTTGTGAATAACAGAAGAGGGACAAACAATCAGTACAGATCCCTTCTTCTTAGACTGATTTCCCATCATTGATGTTAAGTCATCAGCCTCCTCATCCTTTCCAAATACAGCAGCCAAAAAAGCAATCGTTTGAATTGTCTTGCCCAATCCCCTGATGTACACAAGTTTTTGAAACAGTTAACAAAAGGGTAGGAGTAAGGTTATTTGGCATAAAACAGCATAAAATATATGTTCTAGGGAACAAGAATAAACACAACCAAACAAAACTACCTTGAAGAAAAGTAAAAGAAGAAACTCACATGTCATCTCCCAGAATACCTCCATGGTTGTTCCTGTACAAATTATACAAAAATTTAACACCAGTCCTTTGGTGTTCCAAAAGTCTGCAATTTATAGATGCAGGAACCTGGATAATGAAGTCGTTTGTTACACGTCCAATTCAAATTAAATCTTCAAGAACAATAATAAAATTGTGTAAAAGAGCATTGTAAGACAAAACCATATAATCAGTAGGAAAAAGCACATGACTAGCTCTACAATAGAATTACAGGAGGAAGGCAATAAAGGAAAAAGAGGAAGGAAAAGAAACAAGAAGTATGGAATTAATTCAGCACAAGAAATTTGAGAAATCTTCAAATTCCTCAGGTCCAAAATTATTATCTGTGAAACATTTGTATTCAAAACACCAGAGAGGGAACATTTCCATAAAGTGCATTTATCCATTGATTCTACAGCCACAAAATGTGCAGGAGAAGGTCTATCACTCTAGCCACTTAAAATTTTAGCAAGCACAGGATTCACACGGGAACTCGTTAATGCTGTGTGCCAAATACATATGATGTTCATTCACAAAAAGAATACTTTCTGAGCAAACACTTAAAGAATATCTAGTCCTCAATCCTCAAAAGCCAAAAATTAACTTACTGCCAATCAATCAAGTTAAGTTTTGATTTATGAAGCATTACAAAAATTGAACAAGATACACCACAAAACAAACAAAATTACCAAACTAATGTGCGATACAAGACAAAGACAGGAGACAAATTTGTTAGCAGCAAATCATCATGCTAGTTCCTAGACAAGAAAGCACAAACCCAACAAATCCTTGGCTCATATTTGAACCTAACCTGTCTACTTCCAATGCCATATTAAGGCCATTCTTCCCAGTGACCGACCCACCTTACAATCTTCTTCAATTATTACTACCAAACAATAAACGAAAATTTGAAACAAACCCAAAATTAAACTGGAAACATTGAAAATAAAAGAACTATTGAACAGAAATGCTTTGACCAAATGGAATAGCTTAAAATCACCTGAACAGCAGGAACTTCTCCTGGCAAAGACAGAAGTAATGGTTCATAAGGCCCTGTATGATCAGACTGGAAAGACTCCAACTTTGGCCTAAAAATCCTATCTTGCTTTTCCCCCTCTTCATCATCATCATGACCATGTCCATCATTAACTTCAGAGCCGAAAAGGGTCTCTTTTTTTGGACTTTTCGGATGAGTTTGAGGCAGAGAAATGGGATGGTCTTGCAGGCGCAAAAGCTGTTGAGAAAGTGAAGATTTGGGAGGTTTTCTAGGGTTTATCGAATAATCAAAATTGTGGGAAACTGACGAGGAAGCAGGAATTAATGATGGGTTTTTAATGCAGGGCTTAAGGGTCTCCTTGAAGGTGCTCAAAGACATGGAAAATTGGAAATTGGGATCAAAATCTTGGAATCTTGTGAAAATTGTTGCAGAAGAATCTGTTTTCCCCTTTTTTTAATCAAAAATTTCAAATACCTAGAGGTTTTCATAATTGTAGCCGTATTGTTTTCAGTAACGACCAGTAACCATATGAACCGCCTTATTGCCAATTGAAGTTTTTCATGTTGTATTTTCCTTATTTATTTCGTTATGTATTTACCTTAGGATTCGTTCGGAAGGTTCTAATTTGAGAAATGTTGTATTGAAATGTGTGAAAATTTTGATAGGTATTTTTTAGAGGAAAAAAGTATTTTGGAGGAAAAATAAGGGGAATTTTTTTTTTAAATTATGTGAGAAGAATTTGGGTGGGAAATTTAAATTTTAAATTTTGAAATAAAAATGTGTTTGGATAGCTTGTTTTTATTTGAAAATTTTCTTATGTGCAAATACAAACTCCCTGTCCAAACAAGGCTTTATTTATTTCATTTATGTACACTCCATGGGTAATGTTTGGATTGATATTTACAAAAATTTAATTTTTCTTTAAAAAAAAAACATATCCAAATATCTTTTTATTCCAAATTCTACTCACATAATTTTTTTAAAAAATTCCTCCAAAATACTTTTTCTTACAAAAAATTTTCACCAAAATTTTTACACATTCCAATACAAAATTTATCAAACAAATCACAATCCAAACATATATTTTGAAGACGGTAAATAATGAGTTTTCTTGTTAATATTTAAGGATAAGTGCATTAAAATATTGGAATATATTTCTTCTTCGATCATCAGATTTTAATTTTGGTAGTAATGTTCTATCCCTCTCGAATCAAAATCATTACTCTTTATTCCTTGAAAATATTATCATTGCATGATTGCATCTCAAAAAATAGTGTTATTCTTTTCTTTTCTTTTTCTTTTTTGTCAAAAAGGGCTAAATAAAGTTTTTATTAAAATATTAGAGAATTACATATTACTTGAAGAGAATTATTCTTGCTAAAAATGGTTAACTACAAATTAATGCTATTTGTAGCCAAAATTGTCGCTAGAATTAAAATCTTATTTAAAGAGAGAAATCTCAAATATCTAAAGTTTCTTTTTTATATTATATGGATGATCCAATCCATAAGGACTGTAATTGAGAATTGTTTGATTTTCATTCTATGAGGAAGAGGTAAAATATAATCAATTTGAATTTGGGACCATTATTCAAAATTTTAGGCTCCGTTTGGACAAGACATTTCTATTTGGAAATAGAAAAAGTAAACTATTTTCTCAAATGAAAACATCACGCTCCAAACATATTTTTATTTTAAAATTTAAAATTTAAATTTTCCCACTCAAATTCCTCTCACATAATTTTAAAAAATCTTCCCTCTCATCTTTCCCTCTAAAATACTATTTTTTTTAATAAAAAAGTACCCATCAAAATTTTCACACATTCTAATACAACTTTTCTCAAATACATCACACTCCAAACATATTTCTTATCTCGTGTTTGTTTTTCGTAAAAAATTACTAACTGAAGTGCAGGCTATTTTCAAACAACAAGGTGTTAGGTTATGCTAAATAGAATGTTGTCTAAAAGTGTACTCTTTCTTGTAACAAAAAATTAGGTGGAGAATGAATATTTTTTTAGTTGAATATAATATTTATTATAGAGTTTTTAAATGCATAAAATATCTATAACACTTGCCTATATTTCTTGTTAACATTGTTTAATATTCTTTCCATCCAAAAAGAAAAAGTTCAATTTCAAAAAAAATAAAATTCATTCCAAAAAAAAAAGTCTATTTTTAGTATGAAAATTTTATATTATTCTTACTGATAATCACACTATATAATCCAAATAAAAATTAATGATAAAAATCTAAAAATATATTTAATTATATATTAAATGTGTTACATTTTAGAATTTTAAAAAATATACTAAATCAAAACTAACTCTTTTTGGAACAAATGAAGTATTTCACATAGTTATTCTTATTATTGAGGTATCCATTGCATCTATAGCGTTGCATGATTAACTTTTAGTATTTAAGTTTCTAGAAACCTATTAATCTCCTACAATTTATGTTATTTTCAAGAGTTTGTTTTTAGTAGGGTGTTCAAAATCAATGTCCTGACCCAATCCAAACATGATAGATCCGATATATATTTGAGTGGATTGTGATTCGAACCGATTTGAATATTTCGGATAGGATCAGGTCAAATTCGGATTGGATCAGTTTATTTTATCTAATTTGATCCATTTTATTTTTATTTTTTTTCACTATTGCTTTCTTTTTCATATATAATGTTAAGTGATTTAATTTAGGTTTGAAATTAATGGCTATGTTTGCACTTTATTTCATTTACAAAAAGTTAACTTTTCTCAAACAAAAATAAAACATTCAAACACATTTTTATTTCAAAATTCAAATTTTCCCACTCAAATTCCTCTTACATAATTTAAAAAAAATTCCCTCTTACTTTGCCCTTCAAAATACTTTTTTTACCAAAAAATACCCACTAAAATTTTCACACCTTCCAATACAAAATTTCTCAAATAAATCACAATCCAAACATAGCCAATAGTTTCATGTTAAAAAATTATCTACTTTTATATAAAGATAATAAATAAATTTCATCTAAATATTTTAAATTGTATATTTTCATATAAATATTGTAATTTATTTTGTCACAAATTTACTAATTTTAATTGAAGAATTATTTTAATTATCAAAGAATACTAATTTATATTTTATAAATAATATTAACTATTTTTTAAAAAAAAGTTATAATTTTTTTTTTCATTTGGATCAAAATAGATCAGATCGATCCGTCAGTCTGATCCACGTATCAAAATGAACATCCTAGTTTTAGCGTCCATCCCAATCTAATCCAATGGAGAGGAGTACAAGTGGATTTTATTAATGGGATTTTTTTTAAATTTATATGTCCTAGGTTTGAAATGAGTCCCGACATCTTATTTAAAGAAAAATAAAATCTGGTAAATAAACTTCACTAAGCTATTCTAAATGCTAACAAAAAATATTTTATATATTAAGTGTATTTTTATTTTTAATACAACAAGTTAATCACATAAATTTTTATTTTTTTATCTAATAGATTATCCCTTAAATTATAAACTTTTCCTATAATTGTATTTGGTTGTACCATCTCTTATGTGTAAATAGATTATACTCTAAATTATAGACTTTCCCGTGATTATATTTGGTTGTACTATCTCTCACATGTAGATAAATTATTTCCTAAATTATAGACTTTCTCCTAATTGTGTTGGGCATTATCTCTTAAATTATAAATAATTGTATAACGTTGTACCATCTTATGTATTGGAGTGAATATACACAGTGTTTTCTTTAAATCCTAATAATCAAATTTACTTACAAAAGTTGTGTCCAAACCCACCAAGCAATACAATTGCAATTAATCCCTCGTTACCAAAAACTTTCAAATTTTTTTCATTTAAAAAAATGTCTACATTTTAATAAATATTTTATGTTATCTTCATTAATAATGATTATATATAATTTAAATTTAAAAATAAGGATCAAATAAAAAATTATATATTTAATTATACGTTAATTTGTTGTATCTTATAATTTACAAAATTATACATAACACAAAGTGACTTTTTTTTGTAAAAAAAAAAAGAAGAGAGAAGTAGATTATGTATAATACAACTTAACTTTCAAAGTTTCAAATTCTGTCATCAATTTTGAGAATCTTTTCAAATTTCATTACAAAACAAATTAACATTCACAGGAGAATGCCAAGAAGATTAGGAGTTTCAATGCATAAAGAGCGGTTTATGATCAAAGAATCTAGGCCAATGTGGTTGGCACTATTATTAATTCTAATTTTGATTATTTTTTTGAGAAAAAAAATCAATTTGAACTTTTGTAAGACTTTAATCAGCTTGCATAATTTGCTGTGATTTTGGCACTATATTACATGAAATTCATTAAAAAAGAAAAAACCATTTTCCCATAAACTTGCCAATTTGCCACCACTCGAGCCTTTGGGCATTGGGCATGTAGACCATTCAAGTACATTTATGGACAATTGATAATAAGTAGAGTTAATTAAAACCGTAACGAAACATTATTATTATTATTTTGTGTTCTCAATATCATTTATTTCTCTTTTTGCTTTCCAGATCAGAGTCAAGAAAATGTCCAAAACACAACTCGATTTGAATACTGTGTTCTATAACCGTTAAGTCTCAAAGTTTATGACAATTGTCATCACTCATCACTTGCCTAAATTACTTCACTTAATAGTAACGACAAGTATTGCATTGAAGGCATACACACAATATTCAGCATATAATACAACGGTAATGTCATTCACATCCATCATAAATACTCCATTTTCTCAGTTCTCAGTTCCCAACTCCTCACATTTTTCACTCTTTTTTCTCCATTTGATCATAGCCTTTGTTCATATCACTACTGTTTTTTTTTTTTCGCCATTGCAAAATTTTGCTCTGAAATGGAGTCTGATCCTCAAATATCCATGAGCATTTTGTTGGTGACGTTTTTGGGAATTTTCACCTCATTATCTCAGGGATACACATTCTATGTCGGTGGTAAAGATGGATGGGTTTTGAACCCCAAAGAAGATTACAATCACTGGGCTTCAAGAAATCGTTTTCAGATCAATGACACTCTAAGTACTAAATCCCTTCAAAATTTCTTGCTCTTTTTATTTATTTATTTATTTTGTGGATTTAATTTGAACCCTTCGTATATTTGTGAATTTTGCAGTCTTTAAGTACAAGAAAGGGTATGATACAGTTCTTGAAGTAGACAAAGATGATTACCATAACTGTTACAAAGAAAAGCCAATACTGGCTCTAAAAGATGGCGTTTCTGAATTCAAGTTTAACAGGTCAGGTTCATTCTTTTTCATCAGTGGCCATGCTGATAATTGTGCCAAAGGTCAAAGAATTATTATTGTTGTGTTGCATCCAAGAATCCATCCACCCGTTATGGCCAATCCTCCATCTCCAGCTCCAGCTCCAGCACCAGCACCCAGCTCTTCACCTGTTGTAACCAACTCTCCATCTCAGGCACCGGCTCCAACTCCTTCACCTGATATCTTTCCCCACTCTTCTCCTGCTCCATCTCCATCACATGCAACCATTTTTTCTGGTTCTGTGTTAAGCAGCCTTTTTGTCATGGCTACTTTTGGTTACATGCTTTGAGCCTTTGAGTCTTTGAGTAGATGGATTATGGACGTACTAGATGCATTCAGTATAATTCTTCTAGTCTTTGAAGTAGGATAGTAGATAGTCTGTAATTTTGTTTGATTTGGTTTAGACCTTTTTTCCCCTTGAATTCAGTGATCATTTCTGCGTTTGTATTTCATGTACATTTGCTGCTCTCTGTATTAACTAGCCAAATGTACAATGAAAATTATTGTCTTATTGGGAAGTTTGTTAGGCTATTTTTGGACAACCATTTTTATTTCAAAATTTAAAAGTTTATTAGGCTATGTTTGGCAAAAAGTTAACTTTTCTCAAACAAAAATAAATTATCCAAACATATTTTTATTTCAAAATTTAAAATTCAAAATTTTTCACCCAAATTTCTCTCACATAATTTTAAAAAATTTCCCTCATATTTTTTCTTCCGCAATATTTTTTCTATCAAAAAATACTCATCAAAATTTTCACACATTCCAATATAACTTTTCTCAAATACATCACACTCCAAACAGAGCCTTACATTTCTAGACAAAAAAGTTGACTAGTTGATTACAACTGGCCCCAACCATAATATTGAGCAATTTAAAGTGTTTTTATTTTTTAAAATTAATATACAATTTTAGAATGGAAATGACTAATGAAAATCTTAATTACCAACCACCACCAAAAAAAAGAATAGAACTCTCACTAATTTGCCAAAAAGTAAAAAAATATCCCATAAACATGAAGGCCATGCAAGCAATATAATATTTTAGATTATTGACAAGAGAATGGAAAACAAAACCCAACAAATATGGATATTCAGATACAATATCGAACGCAAATAACCAAACCAACGATAATAATAGTTTATCTTCAATTAACATTTCTTGCGCATCTTGTTATTTCAGAGCAGCCCCTAGTGTAAGGATTACCATTGGGATGAGGTACACAATTGTAGTAAGAATTTCCTTTCAGGCTGCATGGAATAGAGTCACGCTTCATTGCACCATAGCTAATGTAACGTTGTTGTTTCTCCGCTAATACCGTTCGTGCTGATCTTCCTGGCATTTTATCAGACTCCGCAACATTATTATTATTCATTCCCAGAAGTATTCTTCTTTCATGATTTCCATGCATGTATGCATATGATGATGATGATGAATGAACCACTATGGCTAGCACAAGAACAAAGATTATGGGAAATATTCGACAGTACATGGGTTTTGGTCTGGAGAGCCAAAATTTGAATCTTTGGTTGAGAACAGCACAATGAGAAATGGTGGGAGAGCAAAGGGATTTGGTGATGATTGCAGGTTTTTCTTATTGTTTATATAGTTTAAAAGCGGAGCTATTCATGTGGGATTTGGAGATTTTGGAAGTTGGGTTTCGAATTCTTGCTCATCATGATAATCATGATAAGCGATTCTTGCTCATCATGATATGTTTTAGGATTTAGATTTTAAATTTTTTTTGAAGTGAGTTCACATAATGATTGGGTAAATTTTGGCTTTTTTGTACAATGGAGAACAAAACTCAATTAAAAATTATGATAGCAATTTTTGTTTTAGTTAAAAAACACAAACTCACTCAAATGATGCAGTTTTATATACCATATTTTGCTGGGAAATGACAGTCAAAAACAGTAATTTAGTCATATACAATTAAACTTACTTTTAATTAACAATAAAATTTTAGCTTTATTTATTTAAAAAAAAATAAAAACACACAGATTTCCAAAGTGATTACTAAGTGGAAATTTTCTAAAGAGAAAAGTTTCTAAATTTTTAATTGCTAAGTCAATCAATAAATTTCCAAAGAGGAAAATTCTAAATTTAAAAAGTATAAATCTAACGTTATATAGAAAGGTAAAGGTAACAAATGAGTTTGGACGAACATCTGAACAAAATCTAGGATTAACATTATTCTTTGAAGAAACCTTGGCTAGAATTAAGGTAAAGGCTAGAATAAAAAGATGAGAATACGTCAATATAATGTACTAAAAATAAAATTATTTGTTTCATCTTATGATCAATTTTTTTTAAAAAATAAAATAATGTTTTTTCCTTTTTTTTTTTCCACTTTGCTTACTACTAAACATAGTAAGTTACTTGCAAAATTTGCTTTGGCTTTCTTGCATTTTGTTGTACTTCTCATAAATCATGTTTTGTATAGTTAATTTACATGAAAACACAGATTATATACATATTTTTTTTGGTTTAAATAGCTGAATTTTCTCCTTGCATATTGCTGATTTCAAAGAGCAAAGAGAAACAATAGAAAATGAAAAGTAATTTCTCATGGTTACCATGAGAATGAATTTATGGCCCTAATGCTATTAGTATTACTTCTTGAATTTGTGCACAGAAAAGCTCAAAGATCTAATCACACTAAAGAAATCAAGAGACACCCACAAGGCACATACTAATTAATGATCAAATTTTCGTATTCTTCATACATTGAACTCATACAAAAGGATTTCAGAATGCAGAAATGAGTCAAATGACCAAACATTGAACAAGAATGAATGAAATGATTTGGCAACCGGTTGATTCATGCAGCCATTTCTTGAAACTATGAAAGGCTCTCTTATAGAGAACACAAAAGGTTGCCTGGAAATCAAGAGGACACAGCATCCTCCTTGCTTTGAATAGTTTCATCTTGTGGTTCATTTCCCTTGAACTTTTTTACTCTGTCTTCCCCATAATAAATTTTTTTATCCTCTAACGTTAATATAAAGCCAGCCCGTGTCATAATACTGTTCTGTAATGTATATTGAGGCTTCTTTATAATCTCCTTAACTTTGCTAAATCATGCACTGATTTGATTGCGGAGGTGTCTTTTGTGGTGAAATTCTTTTGCATGATAGACCAAATTTGTTCGTTTGAAGCAGCCAACATGAATGACAGAACAGCAACAGCCCACTTGGATTCAGTTAGAGCTTCATTTTCTTCACTTCAGAAAAGCAAATCCCTAAAAGAAACGAAGGCTTTGGTGTGTGAGCTCTGTGAGCATTTCTATAGTTTTGGATGGTTTCCAGGTACTGGAGGTAGCATGAGCATCAAAGTTCATGAGGATCAAGTCCCTAAACAGCAACAAGTCATCATTATGACCCCTTCTGGTGTTCAAAAGGAGAGGATGGTGGCAGAGGATATGTGTATCCTTTCTTCTGATGGATCTATTCAGTGTGTCTCTCCTGATAAGCCATATCCTCATTCTACCCATAAGTGTACGGACTGTGCTTTTCTTTTTCTCAAGGTACGTATTGGTTCCAAGAATCTTAATCCTATATAAATTGCTGGAACTAATACATCCAGAAGAATATATAAAATCCGAACTGTCAGTTGGGCACAAAATACTCCTCAAATCTGTTCTTTTATACTATTTATAGCATTTCATTTTCCAATGTTCCTCAGGTGTATGAATTGCGCAATGCAGGAGCTGTGATACACAGTCATGCCTTGGAATCTTGCCTAGTAACAATGATCTCTCCTTCATCAAGGGAGTTTCGTGTAAGCGATTCCTGCAAGAACTACAAAGTTTAATCATTTATCCAATGCTTAACTTTCCTAATGATCTTACCTAGGTTCCAATGGTTGATTTTGTAGATAAAAAACATGGAGATGATCAAAGGGATTGAAGGCCATAGCTACCATGATGAGCTTGTTGTTCCAATAATTGAGAATGCTCCCCATGAGTCTATGCTTGTGGATTCACTCTCTGAAGCGGTATCCTCTGAAAATGTGGCTTCGTGAATGTCTGAGAATCATTGTTCTTGCTAATTCAATTACAGATCCCTTTATGATAATTCTTTTGATTGCAATTGCAAAACTTGAACTTTTATTTATTATAGGTTAGAGCTTATCCAAAGTCAACTGCAGTACTTGTTCGCAATCATGGTGTGTTTATATGGGGAGACACCTGGATTGGTGCTAAGACACAGGTTAGCTGTTTCTTTTCTCGTAACTTGGAAAAAAATCACATACTACAAGTGAAAGTTTGTGATGCATTTCGATAAATTTATTTAGAGTTACAGATTACATTTCAAAATGTCTTTTTTACACGATTGAGATAAAGATCTCACGCTAGTCTCTAGATGTACATTCTTTGATCAATGTACATTCTACTGCCAGGCTGAGTGTTACCATTATCTTTTTGCTGCTGCCATTAAGCTTCATCAGTTGGGGTTGGACTCATGAATTACAGATGTTTCTTGCTCCATTGATTCCTTGAAGGAGTATATGGGGTGATGATCATGGTAATTGTAGTGGTGAACAATCCCTTGAAAATTATGAGATGTGTATTCTCAGACAACTAAAAGTATTATATGCAGCAGCTACAGTTTATTTCATTTCGTGGAGGAGTAGAAAATTATGTTTTCACTACGAAAATTTGTGGTAGTGAATTTACACATGGCAGAACTTTTAATTGATATTCAAAGTGATTGCTGGATTAGAAGCCTATGCCATGTAGATATTTTCACAATTACTAATTGAGGAAATTTATTGTAATTTTTCACTTTGCATTTTTATTTCACTACATTTTTCTGGGGCCTGGCCAATGAAGGCGTGAATATGAAAGGACGAAACAATCCACGCCTCTAATATGAAGTGTTAAGTTATATAATATCTGATAGCTCTTATTAGACTCTCGAATACCCAAGCCCACAAGTGTTTGGGTTGGACTGTCACTTTCATCTGGGCTTAGATGCGATATGTAAATCAGTCCTATAAAAATAGGTTCTTGGTGCATCTTGGAATTAATTGCATCCACCATTTTTTTTAAATTTTTTTTAAAAATTTGATAAAATTACTAATATTTCTTTAGTTTGAAAAAATTATCAATAGGTTTTTGATCTCAAAGTCAACTATTGAAAATTTTAAAAAATTTAAATGCCCATCAATTTATTAAACTTAAAATGTAAATAAAAAAATCAACGTTTTGAGAAAAAAAAATATGAAATTGATTATTAATATTATATGATAATTTGATTGAAATTTTAAAATATTTGAACTTTACAATTTTGTTGCTATTGTTATTGTATACTGATTTTTTAAGCCTCAAATTCAAAATCAAATACACAAAATCTATACTTATTTACTCAATCATACATAAGGATTATTTTGCATTTTTTTTATATATAAAAACATGTTGCAAGTGCAGGTTTATATAGAATAACTATTTCTTCGCTAACATTATCATTAGAGGGTTAAATGTTAAAGTTTCACTAGTTTAAAGAGATATTATAGTACTATATTCAACTAGTAAGAGAGTAAAGATAATTGAGTAATGATGCAAGTATTTTCCGCTAAAAATGTAGTAATTTAATGTGACACAGGCTGTAAATAATTATTTAACTCCACAAAATCGATTGAAAAAGAATAAACGTTTGCATACACACTTAATTTTGAATAGTTATAATATTAAAATTATTATTATTACATATCATTTCAAAAGAATTGACAAGATTTACAAAATTAATAGAGCATAAGTACATTAACAGGTATAATTATCTATATATATATATATATAAATTGTTTACTATTGTATGTATGTGTAGGAGGATTGAACGTGCACGACTTTATCCAAATTTGAATAATGTATGGGAACAACAAATAAAAAATTTGCGTACCATTCTCTTTGGTTGGATTGCAATATCTTCTCCTGTCATGAAACATGACTACTCGATTCATGGAAATGGATGATAATTAATGACACCAAAAGAGATAGAATTATTGAAGATGGTCTTCTTTTAATTGTGATAGAGATTGCACGCCAAAATTGTTGAGTAAGTTTTTCGTATTTCTATTTTATTTGCCTCTTTTGCTTCCAATGGACCATATCCACTATCTCTTTCTTTCTTTCTGGAATGCCCATATGCAATAAATAGTATCACACACAATTATTTTCAGCGCCACTAAATACAACACTACTTGGTATGAATGATACATCATTGACATTTCATCTCTCCTTAAGTGTTTTAATTATTTATGATGGTTAAAAGCTAACACTACGTATATAGGAAAACCTAGTTTTAATTATTTAATCCAAGGAATGAGTAATCTTCATCACACTAATTATCAATGAGTGAAACCAAAACAAAATTCGGAAAATTAATTTATCCTTCAATATTTACATGGACAACTATAATATCATTTCTCGTCATAGAATGAGAGTTTGATTATTAGTCACTCATTATCACTGTCTACATTATTTTTATTTTTATTTTTTTAACCGTGACATTGTTCTTCAAAGCATAAATAAATAAATCTAAATCTAAATCTATACACTTTTTTTTTTCCTTAATTTGAAGAAAAAGATAAGAGTCACATCCATTGGTGAAAAATTTTGAGAGAGTTGTGTCAATCATGTAGTAACATCAATTGAAGTCAACATTATGAGAGAACCGACTAATTAATGATTTGCGTTATACCATTCATCTCCCTAACCACCCTTTACAATTATTAGAAACAAAGGTTACTGCTAGTCTACGTATTTATGCAGTGGCACTGAGAATCCCGTGATGATCATTCTTAGCCCATTATAAATTTTGACATTTCCGACATTCATTCTTTAGACAGAACAAAAATGGCAGAGCTGAATCGAGATGAAGAGGTGCAGGAGCCCGTTAGCCCAACTGGCCAGTACTTCAACAGCTCGGTAATGTCGGTGGCGGTGATGGGAGTGCTAGAATCAGAAATCCCAATACAAGAGGATGATTCCGTGACCTTGAAATTGCTGCAGGAAGTTTTCTTGCCAATCAATCCACGTTTTTCTTCTATCATGGTATGGCTTCCTAAATTAGCCTCTTTTTGTCATGATTAATTGCCCAAGGAAGATGTGTAAATTAAATTTGTACGTGCATCTTAACTTTTAGGTGGCTGGTCTTGTTATAGAAGTTTTTCCTATAAGCTAAATGATTTCATTTGGGTTAGTTATAGTTCCTAATTTATTAGATGGGATCATAATCACCAAGGTATTGAAGGAAAAGTCTCTTACTAATTAGATGGGATCCATATGCAATATAAGTCTCTTACTAATGATTAACTCAACTACTCATGAAATTCAATCACTCTGTCGAGTTTGAACTTAATTATGTGAAACAATCAATATTTGTCAATGATTAATGACTCACAAGCTCTAACCATGTATCTAGTATTTGGGATTTGCATGTGGTGTAAGTTGGAAGAGGAGCTAAGAAAAAAAAGGAAGGTAATTACATTTTTACACGTCAATTAGTATACACCTTATGAGACAATTGTCTTTCGAATTCACACTTGAATTTAGTTCTCCTTAATTTATAAATCTTGTATTTATGTTATTTAACTAGAGTATCAGACATGTTCAGATGTATATAAATGTATTTACGAACAGGTTAGGGATGAAAAAGGGGTGAAACAATGGAAGAAGGTTGAAGTGATTCCCAAAAACCACATTCATGTGCCTGTATTCCCAGAGGGAAAATCCATAGAATTCTATGATGAATGCTTCAATGATTATTTATCAAACATGGCATTGCAACCATTCCCACAAAGCCAACCACTATGGGAAATTCATATCATTAAATACCCTACTAAAAACGCAGCTGGAAATTTAGTGTTCAAGCTTCACCACGGACTTGGTGATGGATACTCACTTATGGGAGCTCTCCTTTCATGTTTACAAAGAGCTGATGACCCATCTCTCCCAATACAATTTCCTGAATTTCCAATCAATCCAAATGGGAGGACTAGTCAGAGCATATTCACAAAAGTGCCACAGATCATTTATGGGATAGCCAACACCATATCTGACTTTGTGTGGGGCATGTTGAAGAGCACCATTCTTGAAGATGATGAGACGCCAATAAGGTCTGGTGAAGATGGGGTGGAATTAAGACCAATGACTATAACAACAATGACATTTTCTATTGACCAAATTAAGGAAATGAAGGCCAATCTTGATGTGGTAAAATACTATCTTTTTCCTTTTTGAAAATTTATTTATTTTGTAAAGTTGGTGATGGTGAGTTATCTTTAAATTCTTTAATCTCGTGGATTTCTTTGGTAGTTAGGTGAATGATTAATTTAGGCAATACTATTTTGACAAAAGTATTATTTTTTACATATTCAATAACAATTGGGATGTGTATGTATTGTGTTTCAAAATTTGTTTGTGCACTTTTCAAAATAATAATTACGAGATAAAAAATATGTAGAAAAACATACAATTGTATTGAAAAGTGTAAAAATATATTTTGAAATGACAATTTATACGCACTTTAAATTAATTCAAATATCGTTTGATTGTTATATAAATAAAATAACCACCATAGCACCTATATATTTTCCTCACAAAATCTCAAATCCCATTAAATGAGCAATAATTTGCCAATATTGAAGACATTATTAATTAATGCTCTGTTTTTTTTTTTTTTGGGTGGTTGGGGGAAAACAGTCTGTGAATGATGTTATATGTGGAGCTATTTTTCTTGGGACTCGGCTGTATATGCAAGCAATGAACCCAGAAAAGGCCAATGCAAATTCCTCAGCCTTGGTTCTGCTGAGCACTCGAGCCATCCGAGGGTACAAGTCAGTGAAGGAAATGGTGCAACCCAATTCCAAGACTCCATGGGGGAACCACTTTGCGTTTATGCACGTTTCCTTACCAAGGTTGACAGAAAAGGAGGCTTCAAACCCTCTGAATTTCGTCCTGGAAGCAAAAGAAATCATCAAGGCTAAGAGAAACTCTGCTGGGGTTTTCCTCACTGGCAAATTGATTGATACATTGAACAAATATAGAGGCCCTGAGGTACGCACAGTAGTATCTTTCTTTTAAATCATCAACATAAAATTACATTTATTAGAAATCATCATTACATTATACCCTGATGATAAATAAATTATGTCAAATCTATCTGCAATTACAATCAAGTATAAATACAGATTTTTTAACTCATTTTATTTATTAAATAATTTATGGTTTTCATTAAAATCGATATATGAAATTGATACATCTACCTATGAATGTCCATGAGAACAAGTTGGACAAATCTCATACTATGTTATTTGACTAGTGTGAGACAAACCGCATATTACGTTGTGAGTAAAAAAATACAAATATGATGATTAAGTTTGAATAGATTTATATTGACTGAATTTTCAATTTGTCAAAGGCAAACTTTAAAGAAAATGTTTATACAATAGTACTTCTTAATATAATAATTAATGAAGTATGCTGCAATAGTATTTTTTTGATTTACTTGTGAAATGAAAGATTTACAACATTGCGAAGATAATTGATGTAATTATTCTAAAATTTTCACAGGTGACAGCCAAATTTATTCGCAAGACTCTAACCAATTCGAGCATGACAGTGTCGAATATATTTGGACCAGTGGATCAACTGGCTTTGGCTAATCAACGTGCTAAAGGCATCTACTTCATGATGGCTGGCTCTCCGCAGGTGTGATATTCCGAATCCTCATTATTAATAAAATTTAAATAATTTCTAAATTATTCAAAAAAAAATTTCAGTGACTAAAATTCGTTACTTGATCGTACTCTTCCAAATTATACATAAAATCAAAAAGAAATTTGTAAAATTCTAGAACATGAACTTTCTTTCCTTTCAACTCCAGGATAAATGGTTGTTTTATTTAAACTTTTTAGTTGATGGGCAATATTATTTTCTAAGAAAAATCCCATAGTTTTTTTTTTGAAAAAAAAGAAAATATATGTTGCTCAAATCTATGCCCTAATACAGAACGTTAATATATTTACATTAATGCACTATTTTTGAACTTTTTAAATACTGGTATAAAAATGTCACTACTAGAATCTAATATTTCCTGCCTTTTTCTCCTTGAGAGTGGTGATTGTCCATGAATTTGCCTTGCAGAATCTCACGATAACAATGGTGAGTTATATGAAAAAGCTGAGGGTTGCCATAGGAGTAGAGAAGGGAATGATTGATGCTGGCAAGTTTGTGTCATCCATTGAGGAGGCCTTCACTATGATTTACAATGCGGCTGTGGGCTCTAAGTCTTCTACTCCATCACCCAATTAGCGAAGCAGCATTGACATCGTATGCTTTAATTTGGCGGCAATGGAGTTCCAAAGTCTAAATATTTGCCTTTTCCAATCGTTGCTTCGTCAAAAAATATGTATTATTGTGGTACTTGCTGAGCTACCTAACACTGAAATTCTTATCAATTCATCATGTTTGTTTGGCATAATTGGGTTAATTTCCAACATGTAAAAGTAAATATTTGAATTTTCAATACCCATTGAGAATGAAAGTTCAATTGTCATCATATTTTTTTTTTAGTATGCTTTTTATTTTTAGTTCAAATTCCTAATCATAAATTTTTAAAAATATGTATTAGTTTCTGCTAGGATTTCCCATAATTTAGAGTGTGTATGTATTGAACTTTCAAAACACATTTTTCTACTTTTCAAAATATTTTTATACTTTTTCATATATCTTCTATTTCGCAACTATTATTTCGAAAATAACAAAAATGCGTTTTAAAACGCAATCTATATACACTCTTATACTTTCGGCTTAACTTTTTCCTTGAATGAATTGTTTAGAATAAAAATATATTCACATTTTGTGATTTAGAAATATTTTTAAAAAAATAGAAAGAAAGAAACACAAAAATGAATGAATGAATCAGTGAAAAAGGTTAGCTCTCAATATTATGTTGATGGGGAGATATTATCCGGCATTAATTATTGCTTATCAATTTACGCGCATTCACCGGTGGCGCACATGGGTTTCTTCAATTTTCCGTTTGGACAATTAATACTATGATTTCCTGCAATTATAGTTTACCTAATTTCGTGGATGACTAGAAAATTATGCCCAATAGGATTGTAGATATTGCTATGAACAATTATATTTTCACAATGAAAATTTATTGTGGTGAATTTTGACATGGCAGAATATGAATTGATCATTATCATAATATGCTATGTAAATATCACCTCAATCACTAATTGGAGAAACTTATTTTAATTTTTCACCGTACATTTTTATTACAGCACATTTTTCTGTGTGGACCTGGCAAGTGAAGACGTGGTGACGCAAGAACAAATTTGTTCACGCCTCTAATATGAATTTAAAATGGATATCTTATGGCTCTTACCGAAGCCCACTTTCATCTGGTTGGGTTGGACTGTCACTTTCATGTGGGCTTAGATGCAGGATGCAAATCCTCCCATTGACATGCATAGAATTGATGGTTTGAAGTCCCGCGTGGTAAGAGCGTGTTGTAAATTTTGGGTTATAGTTTCAAAATTTTGTAGTCGAATTCTTTCACGCACTCTATTTTTGGGACATTTATAATTTACATCTCTCATCAACTATGGAACTGGCAGATGAGGAACCTTTAAGGTTGGAGTTCAACCTTTTAGAATTGATGGATTGAAATTGGGAACCTCATTTTCGTTCTCTAAAATTTCCCCCAATAGTATGGATCTTTGGGTACAAATTCTACTATAGGTGCTCATTGGAGTTAATATTCACTTCTTTTGAAATTTGATAAATTAATAATATTATGTACAGTTTGAGGATATTATCAATAGGCTCTTGTAAAACACATAAATGCCTATTAATTCATTAAACTAAAAATGTAAAAAAAATTAATTTGTTGGGAAAAAATGAAATTCTATCATGAATATTATGTGATATTATAATTTTAAAATTTGATTGAATTTTACAATTGTTTAAACTTTAGAATTTTATTGCTATTTCTATTGTATGCTGATTTCTTAACCTTCAAATTCAAACTCAAATACACAAAGTATATTCTTATTGACTCAATTATGTACAAGAAATATATAAAAAAATAGAGTTAAGGGTAAATTTGTCTATCTATTTTTTGTTGACATCATCATTAGAATGTTAGATGTTAAAGTTTGACGGGTTTGAGGAGATATTAGTATTTTCAACCACTAAAAAGTATTAATAATTTTACCTAATTGTACCAAATTTTAGGTATAATTAACTCTACTTGTTGCATGCTCAAGTAGAGAGCTCTACTCAAGCTGCCACAACAATGGTGATCATTAATTAAGAGTTAGTGAAGTTTTGTGGCTTTCATTTTTCCACCCACATTCAAGGATCTTGTGTTTCATCATTCTCATTCGTCATTTATATATGTGTTGCATTATGTAAAATTGTGTAGTCAAATATAATTAGGGGGACAATTTATAAATTAAGGGGATAGCTTATTTACATAATAGAGAGCAAAAAAATTATGTACTTGATTTATTGTACTAAAAATAAGGATGCAATAAATGTATGTAATATTTTTTCGCATATCAAGAGACTAATGTGTCTCATTGAAAGGATGGATAATGGACTTGTGTCATCCCTTAATAGGCAATGGTCTGGTGGCAATGAGCAAGACTTCTATATTCATTAGTATTTCTTACACATGGCACAAAGAAATATTCATGTAGGGGGTTCAAAATTTCCAATCTAAGTATTTTCGGCCAATGTTGACCTTTAAGAAGATAGAAGCTCAAATATTAGCATTTTTAGCTAGAAATGCTGCAATTTCTTGTGTTTCCCTAGAAATAAAACTTGCATGATCCTTTCCTCATATGTGTGTATGAATTAATATAAGTATTTTGATCTAGAAATGCAGTATAATTTGATGTGGAATGGGTCGCGAATGATTATTTAACAATACAAGATCAATTGAAAAAGGTGAATATATAAAAATATATATTTAATTTTGAACTGTTATAATTTTCAATTATAGCATCAAAATCACTATTATTACATATCGTTCGAAGACATAGACAAGATTGCATTATAAAATTGTTGATTAATTTTTTCGTATATATTTTATTTGCCTCTTTTCCTTCCAATGGACCATATGTAATTTCCGCTTATCTCTTTCTTTCATGAATACCCATATGCAATAAATAAGCACTAAGTCCTCACTCAGTCCCAAGAAATAAAACACTTTTAATTTAGTATAACATTTTTAAGTTATAAAATACAATACATTTAATGCACTATTAAATATATATTTTTATATTTTATTATTATTTGTTAATGTGAATTATACATTATCATTATTGATAAGGTTAATACAAAATTTCAAGCAAAAAGTGATTTTTGTCTTTAGAGGCAAAGAAATTTTTAAAACTACACTATATTTTTTAAGATAAAGGAAAATTAATCTTGATCTCCTTAATTATGAATGAGCGAAACCAAAACAAAAGTCCGAAAATTAATTTAACGTTCAATATTTACATCAACGTCTATAATATTATTTCTCGTCATAGAATGAGCGTTTGATTGTCAGTAACCATTTTCACTTTCTACATTTATTTTTATGTTTATGTTTTTTTAACTGTGACATTGTTCTTCAAAGAATAAATAAATAAATCTACACACTTTTTCTTTTTTCCTTTGAAGAAAAAGATAAGAGTAACATCCACTGGGGACATTATGAATCTACATATTTATGCAGTGGCAATAAAAATCCCGTGATGATCATTCTTAGCCCCTCATAAAAAAAAATTGTGACATTTGCGACATTCATTCCTAAGACAGAAAAAAAAATGGCAGAGCCGAATCGAGATACAATACATTTAATGCACTATTAAATATATATTTTTATATTTTATCATTATTTTTTAATGTAAATTATACATTATCATTATTAATAAGGTTAATACAAAATTTCACGCAAAAAGTGATTTTTGTCTTTAGAGGCAAAGAAATTTTTAAAACTAGACTATATTTTTTAAGATAAAGGAAAATTAATCTTGATCTCCTTAATTATGAATGAGCGAAACCAAAACAAAAGTCCGAAAATTAACTTAACGTTCAATATTTACATCAACGTCTATAATATTATTTCTCGTCATAGAATGAGCGTTTGATTGTCAGTAACCATTTTCACTTTCCACATTTATTTTTATGTTTATGTTTTTTTAACTGTGACATTGTTCTTCAAAGAATAAATAAATAAATCTACACACTTTTTCTTTTTTCCTTTGAAGAAAAAGATAAGAGTAACATCCACTGGGGACATTATGAATCTACATATTTATGCAGTGGCAATAAAAATCCCGTGATGATCATTCTTAGCCCCTCATAAATTGTGACATTTGCGAAATTCATTCCTAAGACAGAAAAAAAAATGGCAGAGCCGAATCGAGATGAAGAATTGCAAGAACCCGTGAGCCCAACTGGTCAGTACTTCAGCAGCTGGGTAATGTAGGTTGCGGTGATAGGAGTACTAGAATCTGAAATCCCAATACAAGAGGATGATTCTCCGACCTTGAAATTGATTCAAGAAGTTTTCTTGCCAATCCATCCACGTTTTTCTTCCATCATGGTATGGCTTGCTAAATTAACCTCTTTTTGTCATGATTGATTGCCCAAGGAAGATTTGTAGATTAAATTTCTTAACTTTTGGGTGGCTGGTTTATAGTCCTGAAATATTGATCATACATATGAAACATATATAAGTCCTTTGCTGATGATCAACTCGCCTACTCATGAAGTTCAATCGCTCTGCGGAATTTGAACTCAATTATGTGAAACAATCAATATTGGTCTATGATCAATGACTCCCAAGCCCTAACCATGTATTTAGTATTTGGGAGTTGCATGTGGTGTAAGGTAAGAAAAGGAGCTAAGAATAAGGGAAGGTAATTACATTTTCACACGTCAATTTGTATACACCTTATGAGACAATTTGTCTTTTGAATTCGAACTTTAATTTAGTTCTCCTTAATTTGTAAGCGATATTTATTTTTCATGTTAGAGAGTGGTGTTTATATTATTTAACTGAAGTTTCAAACACGTTCAGATGTATATAAATAATGTATTTACTGCTAGAACCTAATATTTCCTGCCTTTTTCTCCTTGATAGTGGTGATTGTCCATGAATTTGCCTTGCAGAATCTCACGATAACAATGGTGAGTTATATGAGAAAGCCGAGGGTTGCCATAGGAGTAGAAAAGGGGATGATTGATGCTGGAAGTTTGTGTCATCCACTGAGGAGGCCCTCACCATGATTTACAATGCAGCTGTGGGTTCCAAGTCTACTCCATGCACCACCAAATTCACCATGACTGAGTACGAACAATTGAAGTTAAAGTGTCAGAAGTCAATAGGTCAAACCAATCATAAAAAATTAGATTATATTATTATAGTGTAATAAATATAAATTAATTATAAAAATATTAATATTAATATATAAATGTACTAGAAATAAATTATTTAATATTTTTAAAATAATTAAATTTAAATTTAATATAAATTGTATGAAATTTTTAGTGTATAATTGAATAAATTTTTGAAAAAATGATATAAAAAATATTTTAAGTTAAGAATATATTAAAAATTGTAAGAATTCTTTTATATAAACATTAAAAAGATTCAATTTTAAAGAATTAAAAACTTTATAACTAAAAAATGAGGTTTATAAAAATTTGGAATTAAATTATAATTCTAAAAAAATACATTACTTTATGCAAAAATAAAGTTTTGATCTCGTCAAACTCGGGTTTGACCGGGTCTTGATTGATTTTTAAATCACTGGTTTTTTAACAAGAATTGAATTAGACCCATGACCGTTTTTGCAGTTGGACTAGTAGAACCAGCCAGTTAGGTACAGTTTTTACAACGTGGCAAATTAGGCTTGCAGCACTAATTGCATGCTTTAATTTGGCGGGACTCTTGTAGGTCCTCTAGACTTTTCTTGGAGGCACTCTTGTAGGTCCTTGAAACTTTTCTTGTAGACCCTTGTAATCTAGTTTGTAAATTTTTCTTGTGGTTATTTTTTCTTTGTAGGTTTGATTCAATTCAACACTACGAAAAGTAATTAGCATTTTTGACTCTGTACATATTGCACTTGTAATGAAATCTATCTTTCGTTTTGTTAAAAAAAAAAAAATGGCACAATGAAGTTCTAAGTATATGTATTTAAATGAAAGTTCAATTCTCATAATATATATATTTTTTAGTATGCTTTTTATTTTTCTTTCGAATTCCTAATTATAAATTTTTAAAAGTACGTATTAGTTTCTACTAGGTTTTTCCATAACTTATAGTGTGTATCAATTGAACTTTTAAAATACATTTTTACTTTTTTCAAAATACTTTTACACTTTGTAATATATCTTCTATTTTATAATCATTATATCGAAAATATAAAAATAAATTTTAAAATACAATTCATATACACACCTTATAGTCTTGACTTAACTTTTTCCTTGAATGAACTGTTTAAAATCAAAATACATTCATATATTGTGACCTAGAAATGTTATAAAAAAAAAAAAAAAGAAGAAGAAGAAGAAAGAAACCCAAAAATGAATGAATGAATTAGTAAAAAAGTTATCTCTCAATACTATGTTGATGGGCTTTTGAGTTGGACTGTCACTTTCATCTGGGCTTAGATGGGGGATGTAAATCTGTGCTATGAGTTTGGGTTCCAGCATCGCAGCCGATTGACATGGATAGAATTGATGGTGAAATTGGGAACCATTTTCCTTCTCTAATTACATTTCAAAACGTATTTTCACTTTTAAAATAATAATTATAATATTAAAATATATTAAAAAATTTTCAAAACGCTATTCATACGCACCTTAAAATTCCCCCACTACTTTGGATTTTTGGGTACAAATTCTACTATAGGTGCTTATTGGAGTTAATATCCACTTCTTTTGAAGTTTGATAAACTTGAAGAAATTATCAATAGGATCTTGTAAAACACATCAATACCTAATTAATTCATTAAACCAAAAATGTGAAAAAAATTAATTTGTAGGGGAAAAAATGAATTTTGTAATTGTTTAAACTTAAAAATTTTCTTGCTATTTCTATTGTATACTGATTTCTTGACCTTCACAGAATACATTCCTATTAACTCAATTACATACAAGGAATATATAAAAATGTTGCAAGTGTAGTTCTATTTACAATAAAAAAACAAAAAGAAAAAGGAGTTAAGGGTAAATTTGCCTATGTAAATTTTTTTGTTGACATCATCATTAGAACGTTAAATGTTAAAGTTTGACCGGTTTAAGGAGATATTAGTATCTTCAATGAGTAAAAAGTACTAATAATTAATTTTGCTAAATTTTAGGTATAATTAAGTCGTTGCATGCTCGTTCGGTGAAAATCTCTACTCAAACTGCCACAATAATGGTGATCATTAACTAAGAGTTGTGATAATTTGGTGGCTTTCCTTTCTCCACATTCAAGGATTTTGTTTTCATCATTTTCATTCGTACATGATGTATAGACTAACGTGTCGCATTAAATGAATGGATAATGGAAACGTGTCAAGCCTTAATAGGAATGGTCTAGTGGCAATGAACAAGAGTTATACATTCATTAGTATTTCTTTCATATGGCACTAAGGGGCGCTAGGTTAAGGAAAATGAGAAAACTAATGAGAATGGTAATAGTGGAAAATGATAATAAGTTTTTTCTTTATAATTGTATTGGTTGATTTGTATTAGGTAATTATGATAATAATAATTCTTCTAAAATATACAAAGCATGACTTTTAACGTCTTGGTTGGAAATTTAGGAAAATGTATTGGGAGAGAAGGGTCATCAGCTCTTTGTAAACATGAAAGGAGAGCTGCCATGAGTGAGTATCCATCACCAAGTCCGTGGTGAAGCTTTAACACAAGATTTCCAGCTGCATTTTAGTAGGGTATTTAATGATCACAACAATTGGAATTTAGATTCGGTAGGATTGTAAGATCCTAGATGGCATCAAGGAGAAGTAGAAGACAAAGTATTTCGAACTTCCCATGACAATAGGCAGATCAAAGAAGGAGGTGTTCAACTACGTGAGGGAAAAAGTCCAACAGAGAATTACAGGGTGGAAAAATAGGTTTCTTAGCTTAGTTAGAAAAGAAGTGCTCATTAAGGCGGTAATTGATGCTCTTCCCAATTATATGATGGCATGCCTCAAACTTCCAAAAGAAGTATGCCAGAACATTATCAGAAGGACCACAAGCTTCTGGTGGGGAGACAAAGGAGATGGAAAATCCAAAATCTATTGGAAGGTTTGGAAAGATTTGACATGGTCGAAGGAGGAGAGGGGGGGGGGGGTTTGAGATTCAAAAATATACATCTGTTTAATGATGCACTTATAGCAAAACAACTTTGGAGGCTCATTACACAGGCGAACATCCTCATGAGCAAGGTAATGAAAGCCAAGTATTTCCCAGAAGACGGTCTCCTGCAAGTCTCACTTAAAAATAATGCATCATGGCTGTGGAAATGTTGGATGAGAGCCAGATATATCTTTAAAAGAAGGGCCATTTTCCAAGTGAGGGATGAAAAATCAGTCAGAATATGGAAGAACCATTGGATTCCATGAAAATCACATTTCATCCCAACAACTTTTCCTATTTAGAGAGAGAAGGCTACTTGGGTGAGTGAACTTTTGAACAAAAGAGGTGATAGCCGGAATGAAGAACTAGTGCATCAAATTTTTTACCAACCAGATGCTGAAACTATAATGTGTATCCCTTGCTACGAAGAAGGCCATAGAGACTATAGAGATAAACTTGTGTGGAAATTGACAAAACAAGGAAACCATACGATAAAGTCAACCTATCAAGATGCACTCAATGGACAAAAGGAGGTGTATAAACAAGCCAAGAATTGCTCAGCTAGGGGAACAATGAAAATGGTTTGGAAGAGTAGTTGGAAGTTAGGCATCAAAGGGAAGCTCAAGCATTTCATATAGAGATGTTGGCATTGCATTGTCCCAACAAAAGATTAGTTATTGAGGAGAGGCATTCCAAAAGATTTTATATGCAACATGTGTGGAGAAATTGAGAAGAACTTAGAGCATGTCTTGCTACATTACCCAAGAGCGAAAAAGGTGTGCAAACTAGTTCCAGTATGGTGGGAAGTTCTGGAATGAGAAGATTTAACCTTTAAACAATAGTGGCTTAAAATATGTAGTAGGAAAAAGGACAATCATTGGCAAGTTAGAGCTGAACTGATAGTATATATCTTATGGATGCTCTGAAAAACAAGAAATCTATGGATCTTCTAAAAAAAATGAAGAGAAAACGTAGTGGTTGATCACTTGATCTTGCTCTAGAAGAATGATTGGAATTCCAAGATGTAAGCAAGTTGGAGAGAGGACCAAGCTAAGAGGAGCAACTAGGAACTACTAACTAAGTTCAGTGGTCACTAACTATGACAAGAAAGTACTTGATAGGTTGAGGCAATGACTATAATGGAAATAATATCCAAACACTATGAGAATAGGATATTCTATCCACTATAGTCCAATGAGGAGCAAAAAGATCAAGCAAGGGGAGTGGTTTTTGTTGTTACTTGATGAAGATGATGATATTTCCGTTTTTTTGGCCTCATAGGTTAGAAAATATAGAGATAGGTTTCAAAGTGTATATAATTCTTAAAAGATGGGAAAACCTCATACTATCACACTTAGCCTTATTGCAAGCGCTAAGGTCTTCATAGCAAGTGGACAAAATTGTATATGTGACAATTTTGGTAGTAAATATAACTATTTTTGGCAAAAAAAAAAAAAAAACCATAACAATGATGGCATTTTCTATTGACCAAATCTCAATGTGTAAATAAACTAGTACGTTCGGTGAATAATTCGTGAACAAGATCGGTTATATTCGTTTATATTTGTTTGTTAAGTTAAATGAAGAGATTTTTATTGTTCGTTTAGGTTAACAAACGAACATGAACAAATATGTGTTTGGTTCGTTTATGTTCACGAACAAGCTTATTTAGTGTTCATGAACAAGTTCGTTTAATGTTCGTTTAAAACTCGTTTGTTGTTCGTTTATATGAAAATAATAATATAAATATAATATAATATATATATATTAGAATATTGTTTGCTCATTATTCACAAACATGTTTGTTGTAATATAGTGATGAGTATCCCTACTTGTCATACAAAAGACTTGAGTTCGATTCCCAACAACAGTTATTGTTTTGCTTTTCCAATTCTGTGTTCTTTGCAATTGGGATTTCCATTTCCCATATCGACTTTTGATGGAAGACGGAAAGAAGAACTTTTGATGGAAGAGGGAAAGAAGAACGCAAGTATAAAAAAAGGGAGAGGCTGCCATGGTAGTTTGTTATCGGGCTTCTCCAACTTCGACTTGGCGTTGTACTGCTCGTTTATTGTTAGTCTAATATTTGTTTATTGTTTATTTATATTAAAATAATAATAATAATATATAATATAATATATATAATAATATTGTTCGTTTATTGTTTACGAATATATTCGTTTAATTGTTCATGAATATATTTGTTTAATCGTTCATGAATATGTTAACGAGTTGTTCATAAATATGTTTGTTTAATGTGTCATGATTTGTTCACGAACACTTATCGAGCACTATTAAACGAATATATATGAGCTCGAATACAAATATAAAAATTTAAATGAACACGAGTTGATCTCGAACAGTTTTAAAAGTAAACGAACGGTTGACGAACAATGTTTGTTCGTTTATGTTCGACTTGTATACACCTCTAACCAAATCAAGCAACTGAAGGCAAATATTGATGTGGTAAAATAACTATCTTTTCCTTTTTTGAAAATTTATTTATTTTGTAAAGTTGGTGATTGTAAGTTAACTTTAATTTCTTTAAATATCATGGCTTTCTTTGGTGGCTAGGTGTAGGATTAATTTAGACAATACTATTTTGACAATATTATTGTTTTCACATATTCAACAACAATAAGTTAACAATAAGTTAAGACAGATGTTGTCGATTATTATGTAAATAAAATAAACACTATAGTACCTATATATTTTCCTCACAACATCTCAAATCCCATTAAATGAGTAATAATTTGCCAATCTTGAAGACATTATCAATTAATGAATTTTTTTTTGGGGTGGTTTGGACAACAGTCTGTGAATGATGTAATATGTGGACTTATTTTTCCTGGGACTCGTCTGTATATGCAAGCAATGACACAGAAATTCCACAGCATTGGCTCTGCTGAACACCCGAGCCATGCAAGTGTACAAGTCAGTGAAGGAAATGGTGTAACCCAATTCCCAGACTCCATGGGGGAACCATTTTGCGTTTATGCACGTTTCTTTGCCAAAGGTGACAAAAGAGGAGGCAAATTGATTGATACATTGAACAAATGCAGAGGCCCCGAGGTACGTAAATCATAAAATTGTATTTATTCGGAGAAATCACTCTCATCATACATAACTTATATCAAATCTATTTGCATTTTAGTTATTAAATATTTTTCTTATCTTTTTTAAAATCGATGTGAGATTAGCACATTTACATATATAAATGTTAACAAAAAGAAATTAGGCAAATTTCATACTATATTATTTGACTTGTTTCAAACAAATTCCATTTTACGTTGTGAGTACAAAAACACAAATATGATGAGTAAGTTTAATTAGATTTATATTAACTGAGGCAAACATTAAAGAAAATGCTTATACAATAGTGCTTCTTAGTTGTATTGCGTGATCTTGCACATATTAATTAATGAAGTATGCTGAAATAGTTATTGTTTCGATTTACTGGTGAAATGAAAGATTTACCGAATTGTAATTCTGAAATTTTCTCAGGTGACAGCCAAACTTATTCGTAAGACTCTGGTACTCGAGCATGACAATATCGAATGTATTTGGAACAGTGGATCAATTGGCTTTGGCTAATCACCCTGTTAAAAAGCATCAATTTCATGATGAGTGGCGCACCATTGGTACTCCTTCAAATTATACACAAAATCAAAACGAAATTTGTAAAATTCTAGAACATAAATATTCTTTCCTTTCAACTCCAAGATAAATATTTTTTTTTATAGGCAATATTATTTTTTAAGAAAATCCCACTGGTTTTTTTTTTTTGTTTAAAAGAATAAAATATATAAGGCTCAAATCTATGACCTGATACAGAATGCTAGTGCTATAAATTGTTACTACTAGAATATAATATTTCCTTCCTTTTTCTCCATGATAGTAGTGATTGTCCATGAACTTGCATTGCAGAATCTCACAATAACAATGGTGAGTTATATGAGAAAGCTGAGGGTTGCCAACTTGCCATAGGAGTAGATAAGGGAATGATTAATGCTGACAAGTTTGTGTCATCCATTGAGGAGGCCTTCATTGTGATTTACAATGCAGCTGCGGGAATTGTTGTTAAAATTGAGTTTTAACGTAAAATTGATAAAAGATCCAAAAAAATTAGATCATAAAATTGTAAGATTTTACTAGTTATGAAAAATAATTTAATAAATATTATATATATTATATATAATATATATTAAATTTATAAATTATAAACATGTTCAAATTTATAAAAAGTATTTAAATTTAAAAAAAAAGTTAACAAAGGTTCAAATTCCTTTCAATAGTATAACACAATTAATATTTTAGTAAAAGTTTTTGAGTTGACAGCAAACCAAATCTCTTTTTCATAAATTCATAAAAATGTAAAAATGTATTGCTAACTTGAGTTTTTAATAATCATAACTGTGGGTTCTGAGTCTACTCCACCACCAACTTAGCAGAGCAGCATTGATACCGCATGCTTTAATTTGGCGGCAACCGAGTTCCAAATTCTGCAAATGTGCCTCTATATATAATCATGGTTTCATAGCCCAAATTATTTGAGAAAAAAAAAATTGTTCCAGTGTGCCACTTGCTGAGCTAGCTAACACAAAAATTCTTATTATTTCATCACGTTTGTTTGGCTTAATTTCCAACATATAAAAGTAAATATTTGAATTTTTCAATCCCCATTGAGAATGCTGGTATTTAAATGAAAGTTCAATTCTCATCGTCTTTTTTTTTTTTTAGTATGCTTTTTATTTTTCGTTTGATTTCTTAATTATAAATTTTTAAAAATATGTATTAGTTTTTGCTAGAATTATCGATTGAATTTTTAAAACACATTTTTATATTTTAAAAAATATTTTTATACTTTTTAATATATTTTATCTAATAATTACTTTATCAAAAAATACAGAAATACATTTTGAAATGCAATCGATATATACCCTTACACTCTGGACTTAACTTTTTCCTTGAATGAATGGTTTAAAATGAAAATATATTCACATTTTGTGGCTTTGAAATGTAAAAAACACACACACACACACAAATGAATGAATTAATCAGTAAAAAAGGTTATCTCTCACTATCATGTTGATGGGCAGATATTATCTGGCATTAATTATTGCTTATCAATTTACGCCTCTTCACCGGTGGCATCTGCCACATGGGTTTCTTCAATTTTCCGTTTGTCAATAATTGCACAAAAAAGGCAGCCCCTACCTCCCACTTGTTAAAAAAATAAAAAATAAAAAATAAAAAATAAAATAAAATAACATCACCCATGGCCCGTGGCATATAATAAGTTCAGTAACCAAAGAATCAACCTTACATGTGCGTGTGGTTTTTTTTTTTAGGCAAAACAAATTAATTTGTTTTAAGATTTCTTTTACTATAATCATTACTACTTGTTGCAATCAATTTGGTAGCAATTTAGCTTTGGTTTTGTGCCATTAAGGTAATTTGTACTTCTTTATAATTACACTTTTTTCACAAATCACTAACTTAAATATCAAAATAATTTCTCAATAATAGAGCTCGAATTTTAACTCACTCTTTTTTTGCTGCAAGATAAGATATTTCAATCAATCTTCCTGATCATCCGGACAGAAACTCATCTGCTATCAAAATAGAATGATCCAAAAAAGTGCATGAATAAATAAGTGAATGAACCCTAAATTTGACAGACTCCACTGCCAATTGTGTAGACAAGTCAAAGACAGCTTTATTCAAATTGAATAATTTGGTTGTACTTCCTTTGTTTTCCACCGTTGTTTTACGTAGAACAACTAAACGGTCCAGTAATGAATACAAGCACCAACATATCGTACGATTTGCAACATTTCAACCTTTAAAATGGGTGCACTATTGCAAAAAGTGAAAGTGAAAAAGTGACTGAATAATAGCTCTGCCTACCCAGAAATGTTTCTAAAATGGATTTCAATCACCATGAAGAGTCTCAACCCGTGAGCCCAACCGGCCAGTACTTCAATAGCTCCGTGCTGTCTATTTCAGTGTTGGGAGTTTTAGAGTTGGAAATTCCCATTCAAGAAGATGAGTCCCTAACTCTGAAATTGGTCAAGGATGTCTTTCTCCCCATCAATCCACGCTTTGCTTCCATCATGGTATGAGATCCCTCTCTCCCACATCTCTATTTCTTTTGCCTGTTTATTTTTGTAAAAAATGTCTTTTCGTCAAATAATGAAGTAAAAAATGTGCATTTCAATCATTGTTACGATCAGGAATGTGTCATAATCCATTAATTAACTAAGGGTTTCTGTTTCTTGAAAAGTTTTTCCTTACCAATTTTGTTACTTTAACCCTTCCTTTCTAGTAAATTAAGAGTGATTCATCATTACCTTATGAATTCAAAAAAAGAAAAATCTAGAATCCCTTTTCTTTGGAAAAACAAAATACATAAAACATTTATTTTTAAGACTAATTGTCTATTTGTGTGAACAGATTGAAGATGAAAAGGGGGTGAAAATGTGGAAGAAGGTTGAAGTGAAACCAAAAGACCACATCCATGTCCCAATTTTTCCAGAGGGAAAGTCGGTAGAATTCTATGATGAATGCTTCAATGAGTATTTATCAAATTTGGCTATGAAGAACCTGCCACAAAACCAACCCTTATGGGAAATTCATATAATCAAATACCCCACTAAGAATGCAGCTGGAAATATTGTTTTCAAGCTTCACCATGCTCTTGGTGATGGTTTCTCTCTTATGGGAGCACTTCTTTCTTGTTTACAAAGAGCTGATGACCCTTCACTTCCCATAAATTTTCCCACATTTCGAATCAATCAAAAAGAAAATAGTGCTAGTTATAGTTTTAGCAAAAAATTGCCTCGAATACTTTCTGGGATTGGAAATACTGCATCAGATTTTGTGTGGAGTGTACTGAAGAGCACTATTCTTGAAGATGATAGTACACCAATAAGGTCGGGTCATGAAGGCGTGGAGTTCAGGCCAATCGACATAACAACATTTTCATTCTCTTTGGACCAGATCAAGCAAATTAAGGCTAATCTTGAAGTGGTAAGACTACAATTAATTAATCCCTTACTTGATTCTCGCATGAACAAAAACTTTTTTAATTGCATGATAGAGGAAAAGACGAATTAAAAGCTATGTGAAGAATATTTCTCAATGCTTAATGCTTTTGGTTATTAAACTTAAAGATTATCTTTGTTTTGCTTTTGCTTAATTTATAGCTATTAGCTTTTGGTTGTGTAAATGTCTAAGGCTTGCTCTTATTGGATATCTAGTTTTGGATAAATCATAACTTTTCAATATATTGTTTCTAAGATAACTTCTGAAATTCCATTCCAAGAGAAGATAAATTTCAAAATGAGTCTTCAAAGGAAGATTGTGGGCTACTTTATTCTGCTCATAATTCGTACGTGGAGTTTATATTGCTGTACTAGTAAACATCGTTTTTGGATTCCTTGAAGTGATTGCAATACTTGGGGTAGGTGTGTGGGATATAAATGAAAAATAAATAATATTTTAGAATTATTAATTTAAATAAGAAGTGTTAAATATATTAAATAAATAGTGTAAGAGAAGATAGAGGAGAGAGAAATTTGTTGCGTAAATAGTAAAAGTCGGCGTGAGCACTTTTTTTTATGATGGTTGTCTGAATAGTAGAGACCGTTCAAAGCTAATGTAATGTTAATGTAACGTTGATGTGACATAATTTGAGACTAGCCTTTTTTGATGCTGTTGTGACTTGTGAATGCCTAAGAGCACCCAGCCACGCCAATCCCTTTTCAATATTACACCTCAGCATGAGTTCAGGAATCCATCAATCTTGAACTTTCACATCACGTATTTTGGTGGATATTAATTTTCACCGTCAATTGAATTATACTACCTCAGTAACTCCCTCCTCTCCTCCTCTTTCTCTTGAATCTTGATGAGAGGCTTGCAAACACATAAAATAAAAATACTCTTACAAAAAAATACAAAATAAAAATTATAATTATAATAATATAAAATTATAAAAAAATTATAATACTTCACTTTTAAAATATATATAATTTTAATTTTTAAAAAAATTTAATTTTAGTGTAAAATTTTTATATTATTTTTATTAATAATAATATATAATATAAATTAAAAATAAATTAAAATATAAAATATTTATTTAATTTTATATTAAATATTTTATATTTTATATTTTAGAAAATTTATATCAAATCAAAATTAAAGGTTTTTTTTTATTTTTGAGATTGAGAAAGTATTTCATTTGGAATTGTTATATTTATGAAATAAGATTGCGAAATAAAAAAATTATTTAAAAATATGAAAGTACAAATCAATATAAGTTCAAAACTTTTCAGATGGGTTTGAGACGCCATTTATTTAACATTCATACCTAGGGATCATATCCCAACTGCCCCAAAATAATAACACCCAGCACGATCACCGATGACAATTAAAGGCGTGGCTGCCTTCACTTTGTCTTGTCACAAGCACCACAGCAATTTCTTTTTTTTTTTTTAACTGTAGTGTTAACCATCTCATTTCAATTGAAAAGTATACATGAGTTAACCAAAATAATCTAATTGCTCCCCTTGATCTTGTATCATAGTTATGGAAAAGAATGTGACAATAATTTATAACTATTAGCCCTTTTTAAGGCTATGTTTGCTTGTTTATAACAAGTTACATTAATATATTTCTGCACAAATATAAAATTAATCTTTTTAAAAAATTATATTAAATATTGATGCTTTCGGCTATAGTGACAAAACTAACTTCAAAAGTTTTTTTGACTTAACTTTCACACTATATTTTATACATCAATTACAATTTGGACTTATTGTCATCCTAACTTTTCTTTCTCTAATTAAGCATATCGGACTACGTGTAATGTAGAAGTCACTGGACTCAAGCTTTAATTAGGAATGACAATTTAGGCATCGAGTGGGGGTTGCACCCATCTCTCCGAGCCAATTTTTAACCTCCGTCCCAACCCGGAACTTTTAACTCTAAAACCCCCCCCGTCGATCGGCGTCTTTCTTTCTCATGGGACCCCCCGATTAAAATACCCGAACCCCAAATTCATAAATATTATTCTATTACTATTTAAAAATAGTATTTTGTATTAAATGTAAAATATTTTTTTAAATGCATTTATTTCTTCAAAATATATTTATTTTTTTCAATTGCATCATTCATATTTTAATACAAAATTTAGTCAATTAATATAGCATTTTATATTAATATGATCAATTAATAAATCTTTACATATTATTTTCTCTATTTTTTTGAATTATTTTATCTTATTTTAAAATAATTTTTACATTTTTAATAAATTTCTTTTTCTTATTTAATATATTAATATTATTATTACGATTTTAATATATAATTATCAAAATTATAAATATATTTTTTAATTTAAACCTCGAACTCGAAAACTCGAACTCAAAAAAATCAATCGGTTTTTTTTTTAGCAGGGGAACAATCGGGGGACGGGTTTGTTTTGCCATCCCTAGCTTTAATTCCTAATTACTGTCTACGCCTTTCTTATTTCCCCCCTGCATCCATTTCCTCTAAAACTAGAGCTCCCCTTTTGTCCCCTTGCTACACTTGTCGATCAGATTGTGGCCTGATTGATTTCTCTCTGGAAAATGGACTGACTTGTGTTTCTGTCGTGTATTCAGCTTTCCCTTTGCATTGTCACCCACTACCATAATCTCTTGGAACTCGTGCCATTCCATAATAGCCTCATCTACAACCTCCTTTTTTTAATTTTTTTAGATTCGTTTAGACATGGTATTTTTATTTATAAATCAAAAAAGTTATATTAGAATATGTGAAAATTTTAAAAGGTATTTTTTAATAAAAAAAGTATTTTGGAGAAAAAACATAAAAGGAAATTTTTTTTAAAATTATATGAGAGGAATTTGAGTAAGAAAATTTGAATTCTAAATTTTGAAATAAAAATGTGTTTGGATAATTTACTTTTGTTTGAGAATTTACTTATTTGCAAATGAAATAGCTTGGCCAAACGCAGCCTTAGCCTCCTTGAATATTCCTAAATTTCTAATCTTTTACAACATCCATAATATGTAAATTGATAACTGCATTCTATCGTTATCTATTTTATCAATTCCCACCCTACACACTTTGTCCCACCGATTATGAAAACAACCACATTCTCCTTGCAATCCATCCTAGCTCACAATAGATAATCTCCATACAAAGTCAATATCTCTCATTTGTTTCTATCCATTCCCTATAGGGTCCCAAATTTTGGGCTGAATTTTGTTTCCAATCAATTGAACACCAACACATAGAAGAGGTCCAGCCCAATTTGGACAGCCTTCCAAAATTCACTTTTCTACTTTTTAATATATTTTTTCAATTTTCAATACATCTTTTATCTCACAATTACTACATAAAAAATGTGAAAAAATATTTTAAAATGTTGTCCTTACATGCCCGAAATTTAGAACTAATGAAGTTAGAAACTGTTTTTTGGTGCCCTTATAAAGTCCTTGAAATTCGAGTGAGAAATTTTTAAGTGTAGCCAAAATATTCTCAACATATCTACACGTATGTAAGCATAATAAGCATGTTGTGTGTGGTTTTGCACAAGTAAATTTATTAAAGAGTTAGTTATATCCACTCTATGGATATTTGGCGAAACTAAATAATTAACATGGTTGTTTGAGAAAACTAATAGTACAAGTCATGCCAGTAACATTTAACCCTTCAAAATTTGGTAAAATTACTAATTGAACTCTACAAGTTAAAAAAATTATGTGTATATATAAATTTACCTTTTAGCCTATTTTATTAATTATTTTATATAAAAATACACTTGTAATTTTTATTATTAGAAAAATGAAAAATATTCTTTGTATATAATTAAGTAAATAATTATATTTTTTTATGTATTTAAATTTGAGTTTGAGAGTTAAAAAATTAATGAAGTAGAAAAATAGTAATAAAAATCCCAGGTTAAGGGGGAAAAAGTGTAAAATTTCAATCAAATTTCAAAACCGTAATATTATATAATATTTGTAATCAAATAGTATCTATTTTTTTTTAGTTTTAATGATTTTTTTAAAATTGTATTTTTAGTTCAGTAAATTGATAGGTATTTTAATATTTTCTCACTTTTTAATAGTTGATTTTGAATCAAAAGAAATATATATAGTTTTCTCAAGTAATGAAAATCATGTTTTAATTTCTTCACAACTCAAGAGAGGAAGATGTAATTAACTTTTTATTAAAAGAAGGTGCCAGTAGAGTTATATAGCATTCCTAAATTTGTACAAGAAGAAAAAGCACGAAATGTAAAGGGATAATCTATTGGTGTATTTTATAACGATAAACAAAACCTTTGGCCACTAGGCTGATTTGATTCTCACTATATTTGACTGTTTCTTTCATGACACAGTCTATTAATGATGTTATCACTGGAGTAATATTTTTGGGAACCAGACTATACATGCAAGCAATGGATGAAGAGAAAACAAATGCAACTTCTACGGCATTGGTGCTGCTGAATACTAGAAATATTGGTGGGTACAAATCTGTAGAAGAAATGGTGGAACCAAACACCGAATCTTCATGGGGCAACCAGTTTGGATTTTTGCATGTGTCAGTGCCAAAATTCACAGAACTGGATTCTTCAAAACCGCTCGATTTTGTGTCCAAAGCACAGAAAATGATCAACAAAAAGAGAGATTCTGCAGCTGTTTATTTGACTGGCCAATTACTCGAGACATTGAGGAAATACAGAGGCCCTGAGGTATGTTATATATGCCCTTTTACTTTTGGGTGTAACCTTTAATATTCAGTGGCAAAATGGCCATTCAGTTTTAGCATAATCCAAAATATATATCATGTCTTCAGGGGACTGCTAAATACGTCCGCAATACCCTAAAGAATTCCAGCATGACAGTTTCGAATGTATTTGGACCAGTGGATCAATTGGCTCTGGCCAATCACCCTGCTAAAGGCATTTATTTCATGGTTGTTGGAGTTCCACAGGTATATTTATCACAACCCTTTAATTCATTTTTGTTGTTCTTAACCAACTCTAGATCATTTTTCTCTTTGGCCCCTTTGCCACATGCACCACCTGCATCCCTCATATCTCAAACTTAATACTTGAGAGTCAAGAAGAGACTTGATGGGATAGATCACCTTAATCATTATTAGTGGTGAATGGGGCTTTTCACTTCTCCATTACCTGTTTGATTAGTTTGGATCAAGGATAAAGGCTGAATGTGGGAAATTTCTGTGTGTGTGTGTTTATTGAGTGATTAAATGACACCAGGTATTACTGCAGAGTCTTACAATAACAATGGTGAGCTACATGGAAAGGCTAAGGGTTGCAGTGGGATCAGAAAAGGGCTTTATTGACCCAAACAAGTTCAAATCATGCGTTGGGGATGCCTTCAATACGATGTTCAAAGCTGCTGTTGAGTCTGAATATCCCACACCAAAACATTGATAAGTGTTGAATATCATAAACAATGGTGACCATGAATATGGCCATCAACCTTAATTCTTTTCAATAATTATTGTAACTCAATTGATTTCGTGGGCTTTCTCAGTGAATCAATGAATTCCAATATTTGTTAATTTTCCGATTTTGCAATTGCAAATGGGCCGCGGTAGAAGCTCAAGCAAGAAAATGGCAAGTGTTTTCTCAATTAAATGCTTGGGGCCTCTCAGTTTAAATGATGCGTTTTTGCGAGACCAAATTGTCTCCCCGTGTGGCCCGTGTCAAATAAATAGACCTGTGCCGAGTAAATGGGAATAAGTATTGGATGGGACACAATTTATTGTCCATAATCATTGTCACAATTTATTTTGACAACAAATTAGACAAATCACACAAAGCAAACACGACAATATTCAATCAAAACCTCCATAGTTTGAGGAGTCAATCAAGATATTCTTTGTTTTCCGTCACTTTTGCATGCTTCAAAAAAAATACTGGGAGATTTCTTTTCGTACTACTTTATCAAATCAATTATTTTTTATGTAACAAAATAGGCAATTCTATCATTTATAATAAAAAAGAATTGTTACAAAAAGTTTTTGAAAATTAAAGAGTTCCTTTGTTTTAACAGTTTTTTTAATCTTTTAATTTCGAATTTTCTTAGATTAGAATCGGGATAATCATAAAATGGGAAAGGCTAGTGCACTACCTTCCGAAATCCATAATAGGCCATTACTCCTTGAAGTCAGCCCAAGAAGGCCTAGATGCAACCATTAAAATTAAGGCCAAAAATACAACCAACATACTTATATGCATGTAGTTGATTTCCCAACATAAAATTCCACATGCATTTCATTTTTCTAATCAAAATTAAGACAGAAAATAAAGCAAGATATTCATACAAATGAAGGTAATTAAAGTGATAAAGGTTGGGTCATTAAGCCACACATATGGTGGTTATTATATAGGGCTGCAAAATGCAAATAAGAGTTTATCTCTTAGTTGTAGATTCCTACGTGTTTTTTTTTTTTCCAAAAAAATTAAAATTTTGTAGTCATATTATTAATGGAACTTATAATCATAAAGATTAGGAGTTGAATCTTTCATGTTCTAAAATGTTGTTAAGGCAACATTATGATAAAACGTGTCTCAAAATCATTGTTTATTCTGAAATTATATTTTGATTAATATGTCTTAATCTTTTTTATGACTGCATCTAATGAAGAAACTTTTGTCTCCATATATTGCCGCTTAACATTTTATGTTATGATGATTAATAAGAGTGTGTAATTGTCCATTGCCTTTATCACATGTTCGAAGCTAGAGCATTTAAATGAATGAGCAATAGCAACTACTGATTAAGCCTTAGATTAATAAAATTCAAAACAACAACAATAATTAAAATTTTATTCTCCTATTATGTTCTATTGAAAAAAATATTTTAATTTTAATTTAAATAATTTATATCTTTATATCTTTATAGGAGTTTTTTTTCCAATTTTTTTTTAATCTTTCTTTTTTTTTCTTTTAATTTAAATTAATTGTCTATTCTTTATACATTATACTAGTACATTTAAAGATTTTTTAGGCATATGTTCAAATTATTTTAAACATATTTATCTCATTTTCTCATCCATTGAAATTATCCTTGTGATTATTATTAGCATTTTGATTATTATTTTATTGTCAACTTGTATAGAAACTTTAGCACAAGGTGACACAAATGTCAACTTGTATTTCATCAACGTTGGGATCAATTAGCAGTACAAAATTGCCTTGTTGCTTTAATTTCGTTCTTTATCACAACAAAATGATGTTTTCATTATTGATCACAACAAGAACGAGTATTCACTCAAACTAGAGACACAAAAAGGATCTAACTTTTGCTTCAGAACTGGGATTGGGATCTCACAATTCTGGTGAATTAAATAGATACAGTGTTAACACACATACATTTAGTTAGATTGAATAATAATATTTTTAGTAAGCTTTTATAATGAAATTCTAATAACTGGTGTGACATGTTTAAAAAGACGAATTTAGCCCTTATTATTTTACACTTTTTAAAGAGTGTGATAAATAAATTTGTCTTTTCATACTTGCCATGTTAGTTATTATTATTATTTTTTATTATTATAAAAAGTCACTAAAAATATATTATACATTTAGTTTGGATTTACTTTCGTTAATTTTTTTTTTATTTCTTAGCTGTAAATTACATATTGATTGATTTTGTTCCCGCTTACTAGATCTAAACAAGTTTGTAAGAATGCTTTATTCTATGAATATTTATAAGATTCTTATTATACGATTTAGAAGAAATTTTCTCAACCTCTCCTTTCACGCATATATCAAGCAATCCAGCCTTAAACTCCAAGCATAGATGAAATTCTGGTGTCTAATCTTCTCCCATCTATCCCATTGCCTTCCATCGTTGTATTCTGCTGACGGACAAAGAACCATAGAGTTGGCAATGAGTTGTTTAATTACGCAAATCATCAATCCAACTTCATGGAAATGTCTACCAAGTGACACAGTGATCTCTGGTGTATAAATATACAATTTTGGCAAGATCTTGTACTCTCATTCGGTTCTTTGGCCTGCTTGAAGGATTTTAATCCTAGAATATATGAATGCGTGAAATGAAATTATACCTTTCTAAGAGTTGTATGCATGAAATTTGCTGCAAATGATATTTGGAAAAATATTTCAAACCAAAGTTAAGACTAACAATTTTGTAATGTGCCTAATGGAAAAATTGAAATATTTATATTTGGTTATTCAGTTTTTTACTATGGGTACTATCGATCTAATCGGTTCTAACTAGTTGACCTCTAAACCTTAACCCTTGGCTTAACCAATTTGTACTTGATTTGATTTTTATGAATCCATCCAACTTCTACATATCTATTAGCATAAAATCCCAGATTTGGTTTTTTCTATTATTATGACGATCTTATGAAGGTCGGATAACATGATTTTTTTTTCTTTAAAAATAATAGTTATATTAACATTGCAAATAGCAGAATGTACAAAGTCAAAAAGGCTAATTAAACTTCGTAGTGTTGGACAGAACCTAACTCCCAAAGACAGACAACCATACCCTCACAATAGAGGAAGAAATCCGAATAAATAGGGAAAAAAAAAACCTACAGAGAGGGACATAAATCCCTACATAGAGGGACAAAAGACTAATAACTGATAACTACTAACTACAAACTAAGGTGGCTAGCTTGATTGGATATCGCAAATGACATATGGAGAAAGAAACTAAACGCAAGGTTCCTAACTCTTGTCCCACGCTGTTGTGAGGATCTCGTAAACTGCATAAGTTAAATAGTGCGGCAAATTAAACTATTACTACAAATGTTGAATAGTTTAATAATCGAATTATTACCGTATGTATTAAAGAATTAACAAAAAACCTTAAAAAAAAAAAAACCGTGCCAAAAATCTCACGGTTTCCTCACCTAAATCTCCCCTAGTTATTGTTTGGGACAGCTGGTTTGTGCAGCCTGGCGGACCAGGCTAATTCTTGGGACAACATGATTGAAGGGCATAAACTATTGGGTACGACATTGAAGGGAGAGCATCAGTTAAATATGATAGGACCTCGTGTCTACCAACGCATTGCATGGGCCACATTGAAGCCAATATTCTTAAGAAAAACGTGGCCAAAATTGAAGCCCTCATATGTGGGGGGCTGGGGATTGTGATGGTTCAGTAATCGTTGACACCATAACAAATACAGTGCATAACTTTGGGGCCGCTGAACATTTTTTTTTTTTTTTTTATGTTCTTGGTATGAAATCCTGTCGTTATTTACTGTTATTGCTTGTTTAGTGAAGTTACAAGCATCGATTAATTCATTTGATACCAAATATGTACATGCGATTGTCTGTTAGGTATTTCTGTAATATTGTCATTTTTATTTTAAACGCTAAAACAATGAAATTTGCATACCAAGTTACTAATCTGAACAAAATAGTAATGCATCTTGTGTACCTCATATCCTAACTCCCCCCTTGTCATCCACTGATCTTCTCCACAACTGAACAAGCAAACCAAAAAGATATGTTGTTAGTAGAACCAAGTTTATGATGACAAAGCACCATGCATTACGACTAAAATTCTCGTCAACACTGGCGGTGCTCCTCAGTGCTCTATAATCAGGCCCTTGTGATCTCCTAAACAAATTATTGAAGTTTACATGGTCATTTACATTTTTAACTTATTTAGAACAACGCTACTCTCCATTATCCTTTAAACAGTAGGTTATTGTTGCAACCTTTCTTCTAGCAATCAAATGAGAATTTTTTTTTTTTTTAATTTTTTACATCGTATGCCTCTTAATTTTTTATTTTCTAATAACATTATTTGCTTGTTCGTGTTACTTGTATGCGTGTGAATTGTGACACGCGAAGGGATTGCTTGATGGAAGTAATATAGGAACGTTATTTACCTCACAACTGTGTTTGTACACGAACCTTACAATCGTGATCCGTGACGGTTGGTATAGGACAACCCATTTCAACCATTCGTGAGGGCCACATCCATAATATAGCCTTCTTGAAATTTTTGTAGCTTTTGATACCAAGTCCAGAGCTTTTCTTCCGCACTCACTTGTAAGTCTATCGAATCATACAGTATCGACTGTAGTGCAGTTATTTGACGATGCCAAATCTGCAAAAAGAAATTGAAAGACCAATTACATGTGAATAATGATGAGAAGAAAAACAATACTTCATCAAATCCCTAAAAACCACAATGCATAATCAATGTACTCCCCATTCAAATAAATCCCTAGAACCCACCTCTATTAATTAGGTAGCAGATTGATTAGGGGTCATTATTCCTCCCTTGACTACATGTCATTATTCAAATATAAATTAGATAGCAGATTGATTAGGGGTCATTAATCCTCCCTTGACTAGGTGTCAATATTCCTCTATTAATTAGATAGCAGATTAATTAGGGATCATTATTTCTCCCTTGATTTTGATCTTCTCATCTGAATCTCAGCAGCCGATTTTGTCAACTACTGTTGTGTGTGTGTTTGTCCAATTTCCAAATATTTATTCAAACATTCACATTTTATAGTCAAAGGGGATTTATGTCCTCTAAAAATGCAATATCCAAAACAATGTATTTAAAGGGTGTAATTGTCTTCTTGGCATTAAATTTGGACGGCCCCTCAATTTATGTGGTCAGTTGTTACATTTTGTAACGATTAAAGATGATCATGATAATATTCGAAAACCATGAAAATCAATCGGTAATAAAAATAAATCTTAGAAGATAAATCTAATTAACCCTATTTTGTTTGCCTTTTAGCTAGCAACTACTGTTTCCAATTGTTATAAAATTGTGCCTCAATTAGTCAATTACATAATCTTATGTCCTCTCAAACAGATTCTAGTTTCTTAGCCATTATTTCATTTGGGATTTTTTAACTTTTAGCTTGAGGGTAAAAATTAGTGAATGCAATTTGACATCACAAAATCCCCATCGGTACCTATCATTTTAATATCCACAAAGATTAATGTTGTCTTCTTTTGATTCAGTTAAACAATGTTTGTCAACGCTTGAATCAAAAAGGTGTCCATGCCATATGCTCTACATTATTATGCAAATTGTTTTGAAAATGAAAGCCAAATCTAGACATGATAAACGGGACAGATGGAACAATTTTGGGCATGATTATTGCCATTTTGTGAGAGATTTTAAATGGAATTGGAATTTTCTATGGAATTCATTACAAAACAATACTCCATCCGTCACAAAAAAAAAAGTGAGTTTAAAAAATTTTCTTTGTCCCAATAAAAGAATTTACTTTTGGAATAAAATTCTCATATTATCTTTACTAATAATAATAATATATAATCTAATTAAAAAGTAAGAATTAAAATATAAAATTATATATTAAATGATTATATTTTATAATTTTAAAAAAATTATACCAAATGGAGAGTAGACTCTTCTTTGGAGACCAATGAAATAGTATAGTTCTTTTTACTATATGTTTTTTTAATTGTGATTTTATAATAAAAACAAAGACCAGTAATCAATTTTTTTTGGAAGAATACCATCCATCAATCAATTAATAACAGAAAGATTTACGGGCATACCAAACACACTTTTTCTGCAGCCTTATCCAGCATAGACTTTTTGTGAAACATAAGGACAACCACATGATATTCTATTTAGAATTTATTATTATTATTATTATTATATGCATGCGAAACAGATAATAACATTGGACTGATTCACTGCTTACGCATATCCATTTTTCTAGTTTTAAGTCGTCCATGGCTTGTCATGTTTCCTGCCTTGTGATATTACCTTCAACCACCGATTCTTGCATTCAGAAATTGCAATAACAATGCAAGAATCCAATCCCACTGTTTTGTCTACTAGTTAAATTTTGTAACAGAAGCTGGCGATTTTATAACTTGTTATCTTTTCAGATCTGAGTACAAGTACAAGGTAAATCCCAATTACTGAAACTGACGAAGTACAAGCTAGTTTCCTGCGAGACTGCAACTTTTTTATAGTTGCTGCAGAGAGCAAAACTCACCTGTTGGCATGATTGGAGGAAGAAGTTCATAACTTAATACATCAGGTTCGATGTCATAGTCCCACAAGTCCAGTCTTGATTCAACTTCACCATGTGAATATCCATAGATCAGCTCTTTTAGCCTCTTGGAAACTGCTGCACTGTCAGCCATTGCGGTTGTTGATTTTCCACCCTGAACAAATTCATATAAGAAAACAACAGATCAGCATTTCCGAAGCCTTTTTTTTTATTTGGATGATTAGGCGCTTAATTAAAAGGTGTAATTTGGCAACATCATAACCCTAAAACCATGACATAAAAGTTTTACTGACCATTTCATTACTTATTTGGAGCATTGAATTGCCATTGCTGGAAAAGTTTGCAGTAACAACTTCAAAACCTTCCTCACGAAGGAGGCGAATAATGCGATAAAACGAAGCTTGTTCTTCCAGCCCAGTTATGAAAATCGTATCCATATTTGATCCCATGTCATGAATTTCAACATTTGTTAATTTTCTGCTCTTGGGAGTTTCAGTACTACTGGATGATGAGTATGGCCTCTTCCCAAGTAAAAGCTTCTCCTTCTTTTCCTTGTTCATCTCCAGCTTTCTGTGCAAACTTTCAATGTAAATCCTGGCTTCATCTAGTTGATCTGTCAGCGGTGGCAAAACTTCCTTCATTCATCATCAAATCACGAGTATACCTAATGGTTAGTTCCTTCTCCACACATTAATTACATTTCTAGCTCACAAAATTGTACATAAAATACCAACCTTGGAGGCAGATGTAGAACTTGGAAGAAGAGAATAAAGCTTGGAGCATAGAGTCTTTATGTGATTTCTCCTCTTTTTCTCTACAATTCTCCTTTCCATTTTGGGAGTTGAAGCTGAAGAGTGAAGGGTGAAACCTTTCCGTGTCTCTTCACTTTTGGCCTTTTTTTATTTTTTCTTTTATTGGACTAACTGGGACTCCGATTTGAGGCTTGGATTTTGACGGACTAATGGTCCTAATGGAGGTGTATGTCTCTTCACTTATGTCTGCTTTTCACGTTTCGTGAATAGTCAAGGTCGGCAACAGGACCGGTAGAGCACTCCGCCATTTCTCTTTCACTTGCATCTCGTCCCACCCTGTCCCATTTTCCTCAAAGGTGCCCAATGGGGCTTGTTTTTAATAAAAAATATATTAAAATTTTAAAATTTTAATAGTTCGAACTATACAATAATAAAAAATTACATTAAAACCTTAATCAAAATTATTGAACTAAAATAAATTATATAATTTTAATAATTGAAATAATCTAATTAAATATATGAATTTTAAATAATCAAATAACATAACCCAAACTCAATAAATTCCAAAGTCCAATCACTTAAAGTACAAAATTTTTTTAAGTTATAAGATACAATATATTTAATATACCATTAAATTTATATTTTTACATTTTTATCATTATTTTTTTATTTAATTTATACATTGTCATTATTAGTAAGATTAATATAAAAATTTTATACTAAAAGTGAACTCTTTTTTTTTTTTTTGAACAAACAAAATTTTTGAAATTGAATTTTTTTTTTGGGACAAAAATAGTATTTGAGAATTGAAAAATTATTGAGTGCTATGAAGAGAAGGAAATATTTTACACATTCACTCTAACACGTAGGATGATGCAATTAAAAACAATTAGAGAGTAAAAATATAAATTTTTTAGACAAAGGATACACTGAGGTTCTAAGTTTTTAAATTCTTTCTCAGGATTAGATTGCCGTAGGAAACAAAATGAATACAACTGCTATATGGAATATTTAGTCACAAAGAGGTTTTATTTTTTGATTTTCAATTTGGATGCAATTTTTTTGGTATTAAACCAAAACCTGATCCTATATTTATTTAGTTTCTTGACACTTAATTTTTTGGTCCAATTGAATTAGCAAAAGGAACCTGACAAAAACCCAATTAGTAAAGGCAGTTTAAAGATATTTTTGTAAAGGGAGAGACTATATTTTAAAGCCCAACCTTTTAAAATATACTTTTTTGGTTCTAAAAATTGTCTATTTTTAATTATGAATAACTCTTTTTTTAATTATTAGATACAACATTTAATGTATCATTAAATGAAAAATTTTATAAAAAAATTTGTACTTTTTAATTATGAGCCATATATAATTTTTATTAGTAAAAATAGTATAAAAATTTTGTCCAAAATTAGACCTTTTTTTTGACAGAATTGTTTTTTTGAAAATAAACTTTTGTTTTTTCAGAAATAGGGGAGTAATATTTTCGTCATTTTTATGATGACTATTCATGAGTTCAACCTAACTATTTCTAATAAAAAAAAGCCCAAATGATATGTTAGCAGTAAAAAACTTTTCAGCCCCACCATTAATGAAAAAAGAAGCCCAATTAGTTTAAGTAAATGAAAATCCCCTTCTGTTAATATTTTGAAATTATATAGAAAATCATTCTCATTTTTCCTCCAAAAATTATTTCTCCCTCATTTATAAGTTTGCTTTCCCCAAAATGTCAAAATTTTCAAATTATATTTACATTTTCTTTTTCACTTATCAGCAAAAAAAAAAAAATTTAAAAAATCCCTTCTTTGTTAGTGTTAAAAAAGTTTTAAAAAAAAATACCAAACCAGTAATAATTTTATGCAGAGTTTACATAAACAGTAGCACAAGGAGATACAGATGTCATCATCCTTTTAACTTCTGTATTTCACCAATGTTGTCGCCTAAGCCTCACATAAAGCGGGGTCAATGATCAGTCATTGTCTTGTTGCCTTGCTTTTGTTCTTGATCACAGTCAAATGTCTTCGCTTATGGTATTGTGCTGCTGAGATTGATGGCAAGAATGAGTATTCACAGAAAATAGACTCAGAAAAGGGTCCAACTTGACTTCAGAACCTGGGATTTGGATCATCACAATTCGATAAACACAGCTACAAATCCAACCTCAAACTCCATGACCATCTATCTATTCCATTGCATTCCATCGTCTAGTATTCTGCCGATGGAAAAAAAGAATCACAGAGCTGACAATGAGTTGCATAAGTATGCCCCTAAAGCAATGAATTTGAGTGAAATTGCAAATTGTAAAACAGCAGCCCAACTTCATGGAAATGTGCATAAGTGAGGGAATGATTTCTGACTTCTAATGCAAACGTTCGTAAAGAACTCAGAGGAAAAATAGAATTCTCTGTTCTATGCTGTGTTTGCTTTCTTGTGCTTCAGTGAAACTGATCAGATTTATACGTGGGGAAGTGAGACAAAATTACACTTGTGTAATGAGCTGTGTGCATTGAATTTGCTGCGACAGATATTTGGAACCACAGTGCCACCCAAAGTTAAGGCGATAACATATGGTAAGTTTAATGGCAAGAGAATTAAGGTCTGAATTCACCAGCTACAAAATGGAAGAACTAATTTCCTTTTCCCCGTATAAAAATTTAATTTTGGAGAAAGGGTTGCGACCCTTTGAACTGTTTCCTTGGAGCGAATGGCACAATATTCATGGTTGATGGCCTTGAGGATACAAAAGCTTCTCCCTAGGCTGTGAAATGCAAGATGCTCAGGGAAAGCAAACAGACAGCCTTACAAGTTCAACATGAGACAAATTACTGAAACAGTGGCATGCCAATAAAGGTGTCAGAATTGTTTAGTGGTCTGGTGGATTTTTCACTTTTTTTGTGTTGACATATATGCATGGTATATAAAAAGATTATTTTTGTCCTCCATTTGACTTTTAGTATATTTTTTATTTTATTGAATTTGTAACGTTGAGAGATCAATGGGTGAGTTCATGGTCAGAGACTCAGAGTTATGCCACAAATGGTTCAATTCGGTAAAATACATAAATTAGAGAAGGCTCAATATATAAAAATCTGGCCTTTTGTTTCATTAACATTTAGCCAGTATTGCATTTGGGCTTCCAACTTTGAGCCTGAAGGTCAAAATTAATGAATAAAAAAAGTGTTTATTAGCGTTGCTCAAATTTAAAAATTGCATTTGGGTTTCCAACAGATTCTAGTTTCTTGACCAGTATTTCATTTGGGTATTTTTAACTTTTACGTTGAGGGTAAAAATTAGTGAATGCAATTTGACATCACAAAATCCCCATCGGTACCTATCATTTACATAAATTACATATCCAAAAAGATAAATGTTGTCTTGTTTTGATTCAGTTAAACAATGTTTGTCAACACTTGAATCAAAAAGAAGTCCATGTCCATATGCTCTACATTATTATGCAAATTGTTTTGAATATGGGAGCCAAATCTACACATGATAAACGGGACAGATGGAACAGATTTGGGCATGATTAACGCCATTTTGTGAGAGATTTTAAATGAAATTGGAATTTTCTATGGAATTCATTACAAAATAATACTCCCACCGTTCAAAAAAAAAATTAGTATGAATTTTTTTTTTCCTAACAAAAAAATTTATTTTTGGATAAAATTCTCATATTACATTTACTAATAATAATAATATATAATTTAATTAAAAAGTAAAAATATAAAAATATAATTATATATTTAATTTTTTATTAAATTATTGTACGTTGTTAATTGATTGGTGGATGGTATTTTTCCAAAAAAATTGATTACCGGTTTTTGTTTTCATTATAAAATCACATAAATGAATAAAAACAATTAAAAAAAAACATATAGTAAAAAGAATGGCTAATAATGAAAAAAAAAATACTATTGTATTGGTCCGAAAAAAGATAATCTTGTAGGGGCATACCGAACACATTTTCTGCAGCCTTATCCAGCATAGATTTTTTGTGAAACATAAGGACAACCACATGGTATTCTATTTAGAATTTATTATTATTATTATTATTATTATATGCATGGGAAACAGCTAATAACATTGGACTGATTCACTGCTTACGCATATCCATTTTTCTAGTTTTAAGTCGTCCATGGCTTGTCATGTTTCCTGCCTTGTGATATTACCTTCAACCACCGATTCTTGCATTCAGAAATTGCAATAACAATGCAAGAATCCAATCCCACTGTTTTGTCTACTAGTTAAATTTTGTAACAGAAGCTGGCGATTTTATAAATTGTTCTCTTTTCAGATCTGAGTACAAGTACAAGGTAAATCCCAATAATTGAAACTGAAGAGGTACAAGCCAGTTTCCTGCGAGACTGCAACTTTGTTATAGTTGCTGCAGAGAGCAAAACTCACCTGTTGGCATGATTGGAGGGAGAAGTTCATAACTTAATACATCAGGTTCGATGTCATGGTCCCACAAGTCCATTCTTGATTCAACTTCACCATGTGAATATCCATAGATCAGCTCTTTTAGCCTCTTGGAAACAGCTGCACTGTCAGCCATTGCGGTTGTTGATTTTACACCCTGAACAAATTCATATAAGAAAACAGCAAATCAGCATTTCCGAAGCCATTTTTTTTTCTTTGGATGATTAGGCGCTTAATTAAGAGGTGTAATTTGGCAACATCATAACCCTAAAACCATGACATAAAAGTTTTACTGACCCTTTCATAACTTATTTGGAGCATTGAATTGCCATTGCTGGAAAAGTTTGCAGTAACAACTTCAAAACCTTCCTCACGAAGGAGGCGAATAATGCCATAAAACGAAGCTTGTTCTTCCAGCCCAGTTATGAAAATCGTGTCCATATTTGATCCCATGTCATGAATTTCAACATTTGTTAATTTTCTGCTCTTGGGGGTTCCAGTACTGCTGCAGGATGAGTATGGCCTCTTCCCAAGTAAAAGCTTCTCCTTCTTTTCCTTGTACATCTCCAGCTTTCTGTGCAAACTTTCAATGTAAATCCTGGCTTCATCTAGTTGATCTGTCAGGGGTGGCAAAACTTCCTTCATTCATCATCAAATGACGAGTATACCTAATGGTTAGTTCCTTCTCCACACATTAATTACATTTCTAACTCACAAAATTGTACATAAAATACCAACCTTGGAGGCAGATGTAGAACTTGGAAGAAGAGAATAAAGCTTGGAGCATAGAGTCTTTATGTGATTTCTCCTGTTTTTCTCTACAATTCTCCTTTCCAATTTGGGAGTTCTGTTGTTCTCTACAATTCTCCTTTTCATTTTTTGGGAGTTGAAGCTGAAGAGTGAAGGGTGAAACCTTTCCGTGTTGACGCTTGGATTTTGAACTTGAAAGGAACTAATGGTCCTAGTGGAGGTGTACGGGGCCCTACTAATGGTGATGTTAGTCTACTGGTTGTAGCTCGTTTTTGTTATTTTTGCTGGCATTTGAATTGGAAATGAAGATAAGTTGAAAACGAACTTTAAAACGACGTGGTAAATAGATTAGAATGGTTGGGTCTTTGTTTTTGTTTTTGTTAGAAAAAAGGAAAATTTTGTTTGACTTTGGCAAAAGGTTTATGTATGTTTTTCACGTTTCGTGAATAATCAAGATTAAGGTTGGCAACAAAATAGATAAAGCTCACTCGTCACCTATTTATTTTTTACTTGCAACTCGTCTCACCTGTTCCATTTTCCTCGAAGGTACCCAATAGGGCTTGTTTTCAATAAAAAAAATATTGAAATTTTAAAATTTTAATAGTTTAAACTATACAATAATAAAAAATTATATTAAAACCTTAATCAAAATTATTGAACTAAAATAAATTATATAATTTTAATAATTAAAATAATCTAATTAAATATATGAATTTTATATAATCAAATAACATAACCCAAACTCAATAAATTCTAAAGCCCAATCACTTAAATGAATTATAACAAAAAAGTCTAAAATATACAAATAAAATTTAGATTAACATAACAATATCATAATTATTATTTAATAAAAAAATTATTATTTTAACTAATCTTTGTAAAGTAATATATATAACTATATAAATAATATATTTATTAAAATTTAAATATATATTATATATAAATAAAATTTAAACTGGTAAATGGTGAGGGTGTCGAGACTCTCCCTGCCCCACCACCAGTTCCACCTTCCCCCTACAGGGGGTCAAGTAAGGTGGGTACTCGACTAGAAGTGATGGGAGTAATTATCATTTTTAGTCAGGACATTGAAAAATATTTAAAAAAATATTTTGGGAATCGATTTGATTTTATCTCTATTCGTTCCATTTGAAGCAAGGAATGGGTCAAATTTTGTTTCATTTTTCATTTCACATGCTTGTCCATATTTTTCACTATCTTCACTATCTATTCATGAGTATTACTACCTCCATCTTAAAAAAAAAAATCCACTTTAATTTGATACAATTTTTTTTTAACTTATAAGGTACAATATACTTAATATACCATTAAATTTATACTTTTACATTTTTATCATTTTTTTAAATTTAATTATACATTGTCATTATTAGTAAGATTAATATAAAAATTTTACACTAAAAGTGAACTCCTTTTTTTTAACAAACAAAATTTTTGAGACTGTACTTTTTTTTGGGACGGAAGTAATATTTGAGAATTGAAAAAATATTGAGTGCTATGAAGAGAAGGAAATATTTTACACATTCACTCTAACACGTAGGATGGTGCAATAAAAAACAATTAAAGAGTAAAAATGTAATTTTGTTAGACAAAGGATACAGGCTAAGTTTTTAAATTCTTTCTCAGGATTAGATTGCCGTAGGAAACAAAATGAATACAACTGTTATATGGAATATTAGTCACAAAGAGGGTTTATTTTTTGATTTTCAGTTTGGATGCAATTTTCTTGGTGTTAAACCAAAACCTGATCCTATATTTATTTAGTTTCTTGACACTTAATTTTTTGGTCCAATTGAATTAGCAAAAGAAACCCGACAAAAACCCAATTAGTAAAGGCAGTTTAAAGATATTTTTGGAAAGGGAGAGAATATATTTTAAAGCCCAACCTTTTAAAATATACTTTTTTGGTTCTAAAAATTGTCTATTTTTAATTATGAATAACTCTTTTTTTAATTATTAGATACAATAATTAATGTATCATTAAATGCATAATTTTATAAAAAAAATTTACTTTTTAATTATGAGCCATATATAATTTTTATTAGTAAAAATAATATAAATTTTTTTTCCAAAATTCCACCTTTTTTGGGATAGAAATTTTTTTTTTGAAAATAAACTTTTGTTTTTTCAGAAATAAGGGAGTAATATTTTCGTCATTTTTATGATGACTATTCATGAGTTCAACCTAACTATTTCTAATAAAAAAGCCCAAATGATATGTTAGCAGTAAAAAACATCTCAGCCCAATTAGTTAAAGTAAATGAAAATCCCCTTCTGTTAATATTTTGAAATTATATAGAAAATCATTCTCATTTTTCCTCCAAAAATTATTTCTCCCTCATTTATAAGTTTGCATTCCCCAAAATGTCAAAATTTTGAAATTATATTTACATTTTCTTTTCCACTTGTCAGCAAAAAAAAAAATTAAAAAAAAAATCCCATCTTTGTTAGTAAAAGAAATTAAAAAAAATACCAAACCAGTAATAATTTTATGCAGAGATTACAAAAACAGTAGCACAAGGCGATACAGATGTCATCATTATTTTAACCTACGTGTATTTCACCAATTTAGTTGCCTAAGCCTCACATAAAGTGGGACCAATGATCAGCCTTGCTTTTGTTCTTGATCACAGTCAAATGTCTCCGCTTATGGTATTGTGCTGCTGAGATTGATGGCAAGAATGAGTATTCACAGAAAATAGACTCAGAAAAGGATCCAACTAATTGGCTTCAGAACCTGGGATTTGGATCCTCACAATTCGATAAACACAGCTACAAATCCAACCTCAAACTCCATGACCATCTATCTATTCCATTGCATTCCATCGTCTAGTATTCTGCAGATGGAAAAAATGAATCACAGAGCTGACAATGAGTTGCATAAGTATGCCCCTAAAGCAATGAAGTTGAGTGAAATTGCAAATTGTAAAACATCAGGCCAACTTCATGGAAATGTGCACAAGTGAGGGAATGATTTCTGACTTCTAAAGCAAACGTTCGTAAAGAACTCAGAGGAAAAATAGAATTCTCTGTTCTATGCTGTGTTTGCTTTCTTGTGCTTCAGTGAAACTGATCAGATTTATATACGGGAAAGTGAGACAAAATTACACTTGTGTAATGAGCTGTGTGCATTGAATTTGCTGCGACAGATATTTGGAACCACAGTGACACCCAAAGTTAAGGCGATAACATATGGTAGGTTTAATGGCAAGAGAATTAAGGTCTGAATTCACCAGCTACAAAATGGAAGAACTAATTTCCTTTTCCCCTTATAAAAATTTAATTTTGGAGAAAGGGTTGCGACCCTTTGAACTGTTTCCTTGGAGGGAATGGGCACAATATTCATGGTTGATGGCCTTGAGGATACAAAAGCTTCTCCCTAGGCTGTGAAATGCAAGATGCTCAGGGAAAGCAAACAGACAGCCTTACAAGTTCAACATCAGACAAATTACTGAAACAGTGGCATGCCAATGAAGGTGTCAGAATTGTTTAGTGGTCTGGTGGATTTTTCACTCTTTTTTTTTGTTGACATATATGCATGGTATATAAAAAGATTATTTTTGTCCTCCATTTGACTTTTAGTATATTTTTTATTTTATTGAATTTCTAACGTTGAGAGATCAATGGGTGAATTCATGGTCAGAGTTAGGTCACAGATGTTTCAATTCGGTAAAATACATAAATTAGAGAAGGCTCAATATATAAAAATCTGGCCTTTTGTTTCATTAACATTTAGCCAGTATTGCACTTGGGCTTCCAACTTTGAGCTTGAAGGTCCAAATTAGTGAATAAAAAAAGTGTTTATTAGTGTTGCTTAAATAGAAAAATTGGGACCCAACCAAATTGATTCGTGTTGCACGAGCTACAATCCTAGATTGATGTGCATATCCCGAAACTAGGGGTGTTCAAAAAACTGATTTATTTGGTTAACCAACTGAGTGGATTTTTAATCAATTAACTAGTTTTTTTTATTCGGTTTTTATTAAAAATTAATTATTTAACCAATTAATTAGATCGTTTTCGATTTTGCATTTTTATCAATGGGCTCGGTTTTGGGCCAAGACGAATTGAGTCAAATCAATTTCAAATATTTGTAAAACAATATATAAATTAAATATCCAATTCAAATTTAATCAAAAAAAAATTAATTATATTATAAATTATTCAATCTATTCAATCCCAAAACTCCAAATTAGACTGGATCGGTTTTTCATATGTTCTGATTTTGTAGGGAAAAAATAGAACAGCCCTAGCGTCCATGTCCAAAAAACCTACACCATGACGCTAATTGTGTTGATTATGGTAGCCAAGTAAATAGATGATAAACGGGACAGATGGATCGTGGAGCAATTATGGGAATGGAGAGTTTTGACAAGTATATCTTTTTCTGTTATTTTGTTTTGTACATTTATATGGTTTTATCGTAAAAACCAACACCAGGCATCATCTCAATATTAATTGATGAGAGAATCCCGTACAAGCATACCTCACACACATTTTGTCTAGCCTTATCCAACATAGACTCTCTATGAACAGAAGAACAACCACATGATGTTTTATTTAGATTTTTTTCTTTTATTACAGGCGAAACATACATTAGCATGTATGTGACTGATTCACAGCTTATGCATTTCCATTTTTCTACTTTTAAGTCCTTCATGGCTTGTGATGTTATCTTAAAACACAATCACAGATTCTTGCACTCCAAAACTGTCAACAAAAATGCCAGAATCCGATCCCACTGTGTTATCTACTGGTTAAATTTTGCAACAGAAGCTGCCAATTTTTATAACTTGTTCTAATTTCAGACCTTAGTAATGTACAAAGTTAAATCCCAGTTACTGAAATTGAAGAGGTACAAGGTAGCTCGCTGCAAGATTGTAACTTTGTCATATTTGCTGCAGAAAGTAAAACTCAGCTGTTGGCAAGAGTTCATGAAGAAGTTCAGAGTTTAATATGTCAGGTTCGATTTCAAAGTCCCACCAGTCCAGTCTTGATTCAACTTCACCTTGTGAATACCCATATATCAGCTCTTTTAACCTCTTGGAAACTGCTGTACTGTCAGCCCTTGATGTTGTTGATATTCCACCCTGAACAAATTCATACAGAGAAACAACAAAATCAGCATTTCAGAACGATAATTAAATGCTTAGAAAGGCGTAATTTGAGAACATAACAATCCCAAAAGCATACCATAAAAGTTCTTAACTGACCTTTTCATAACTTATTTGGAGCATTGAATTGCCACTGCAGGAGAAGTTTGCATTAACAACTTCAAAACCTTCCTCACAAAGGAGGCGAATAATGCCATAAAATGAAGCTTGTTCTTCCAGCCCGGTTATCAAAATCACATCCATATTAGGTCCCATGCCATGAATTTCAACATTAGTTATCTTGCTGCTCCTGGGAGCTTCAGTACTAATGCAAGATGAGTATGGCCTTTTCCCATATAAAAGCTTCTCCTTCTTCTCCTTATACATCTCCAACTTTTTGTGCAGACTTTCAATGTAATTCCTAGCTTCATCTATTTGATCCGGCACCGGCGGCAAAATCTCCTGCATTCATCATCCAATCACAAGTACACATAATGTTAGTTCCATCTCTACACATCAATTCCATTTCCAACTCACAAAATTGGGCATAAAATACCAACCTTGGAAGCAGAAGTTGGAAGAAGAGAATAAAGATCAGAATATAGAGTCTTCATGTGATTTCTCCTGTTCTTCTCCACAATTCTCCTTTCCATTTTGGGAGCTGAAGTAGAAGGATGAAACCTTTCCATCTCTCTCACTTGGCAAGTCTTCTTCACCACAATCTCAAATACCACAGAAGAATTGCAACCCACAAAACAATCCCTATAAATCAATTGTCTCGAATCATCATTCTCGTTCTCTCACCACATTATTTTCATCTTTTGTTTCAAAAAAATCCAATTGGAACGTTGCACAAGTATATTGATGGGGTATTTTTGTACTCTTTGGTTTGGTCTGGTCTGGTCTGGTCTGATCTGGTTTGGTATATATATATATAGACACATTTTTCTTGAGTGGACAATGTCACTATCAATGTCCAATAATTTAATGTTTGTAGTGCAAGAGGAGAAAGGGGGAAAACTCGTTGAAGTAACCAATATGAAAGAAAATGAGTATTTTTTGGTTTTTTATTCACATTCCCTGTGTTTTCAGGCGTCAGCGAAGGCGACGTCACATATCATTCATCAGCCGGCTTGGTGGAAAAACAAAATGAGTTCACTCCACTTTTTCATAGAACCGAGTTTGGTTTGACCTTTACGGTCGTCACGTGTGCTTTTATCTCATCTCTTTGGTATGGAATTTCATTTCTTTTAAATAATTTTTTATATTTCCAAAACAAGGGAGACAAGAATATTTTGATAATGTTAAAGCTTGTCTTAAAATATAAAAATACCAGATGAGAGGAATCTTTTAAAAAAAGGTTTAAATATTTTTTTTAAACTAATATTTTCTTCTTCTTTTTTTAATATATTCTCCCTTAGTCCAAAAAATAGTCCAGTTTCTTTTTCTTTTCTTTTTTTTTTTTGTATGAAATTTTTGTAATTCTTTCATCCAAAAAAAAAAATCATTTTTGATTTGATATAACTTTTTTTATGTTAAAAAATATAACACACTTAATACATAATTAAATATATATTTTTATATTTTTATTTTTATTTTTTTAATTTAAATTAATCATCGTCATTACTATTGTGAATAATATAAAATTTTCATATTAAAAGTGAAATTTTTTTTAAATAATAAATTTTTTTTTGAAACGAAATAATATATCAAGTAACAAAATGACTCTTCTTTTAAGATACACAATTTTTTTTTTGTTTTATTGGAGATTTTTTTTCTCCAAAAATGACCCCAGCTCATTACAACCATACAAATAGCAAACCATACAAATAAAATAGCAACATCTAGGACAAACAGCAATCCTGATAAGAATATTTCTATATTTTTTTTAATCCATTAGAGAACAAAGCTCATCAATGCAAAAGTTAATCAATTGAACAAATAAAAAAAGGCAAAACGTGAATTAAAAACGTGGAAATTGATTTTGGAAAGGAACCATTGATGCAACTCCAAAATCACCCTTCCACAGTTCTTAATTTTAGGTCCCACTGCGTGTGAACTGTCAGAAAGAAATTATGAATTATGACGCAGACTCTGCCTCTTTTATCGCTTAATCATTGACACAGTATGGACCCAAAAAAATGAGTAAACATTGACAAAACACAAAAAGATTGGTCTACTCACAAGACTCACAACCAAATGTTTCCCAACTTATGCAAAATGACATTCATATATACAAAAAGTTAGCATGCTATACAACTTTCCCTTTTTCTTTTTATTTTTGTTTCTATTCTCCGTAATTTCACATTTATATCTGATAAAAATAATATGAATACTTATCAATAGAGATCTCTCTCATGTCACCTTCTAAAAAATTAAAATGATCCCTTTTTCAAGTGGGACGCAGGATTGTTGATTGATGATTGATGATTGATGATTGATGATTGATATTATAGGTACGAAGATTATGCTCCAAATAAAAAAAATAAATAAAGTATTTTGTTAGAAGTAGCTGGAAGGGCCAAGATTCCTCACCAAACATGTGAAGTGGAGAAAGAAATTAATTATTACAATGAAAACTAAAGAATTATATGTCTCTCTTTGCTTTTTCCTTCTAATTAATAATCAATACCTTTTACATCTTTTACTTGTACTATGCATTACGGAACCAAAAAATGGAGATATGTAATTATAGTGAAAAACTTTAATAAATTCCTTCAATGATAGACGTGGCACGAGAAGCGATGCGTGGAGCAAAAGTCAGTTTTATCTAAATGTTAAATTAATCATTGAAAAAATTTATTAATACTTTTTCGCTTTAAATGTTGTTATTTAGAAAAGAGATCCTTAGTTGAAAATAGAGTTTCGGTCCTAATTAATGTGTAATAATATAATTTTATTAATAAATATTAAATTATCACTTAAAATTCATAAACCTTAACTATAATGAAATTATGTTATTTTATTAATAAAACGAAATTAATACAGAATAATTTTTTTACTGAAACAATAACAAGGGATGAATTGCCAAAGTACATAACCACACAATAGCTAGTTGCTCCTCGTGGTGTTGTAACTATATACTAGTACTATAACCCACGAAATCAAAGGCCCTCAAATGTCACTAATACTATACAAAAATGATGCTACTTATCTCAATTGGCCAACTGCGAATGGCCTTTGATGAAAGAAACTAGAACTAAATCTCTAATTATCACCTCATGCTTTGCGTGAAATTCAACCTACATACGTTGAATAGCGCTGCCTCCCAACTACTACCGCAAGCGTTGAATAGTCGACAGTTCTACAACTACCATATAGAGAGACTGCAGCACCTAAAAAAAACAATTCAAATTTTTTTGAATGTTGCACTGTAGCTACAGTAGCTACAGTGCAATGTTCGCACCTAAATCGCACCGTGTGCTTCCTCTAGCTACAGTAAATTGGGAGAAAAATAGGCAACCGCCCAAGTTTTTTTAATAATACAGAATAGTTGAAAAGAAGATCTCAACTACTTCATCATGAGACCAACTAATTACCGTCCACGTATACTAAAATTAACAAATTCAACACGTAAAAAAAAAAAACAAGTTAGACAAGCAGAGGGGAAATGACAGATAAAAAATAAATAAATCTTCAAGACTGCTGTACAAGTCAATTTATATTCGATGGAATTCCATTCGCAAAGTTGGAAAAAAAGGTTCCAAATCCAGAACTTTGTTTCCATTCCTTTATTAAAAGTATACTACAGTCGAGCAATTCTACGGCTAGAAATAACACAATTAGACGACTAAAGGGGAAATGACAAGCTTTAAATTAAACAATTCCAAGAACCTCTCCACACGTCGATTGATACTGAATCAAATTCCATTCTCATGGTTGGAAAACAAGTTTCCAAATCAATTTTGTTTCCATTCCTTTATTGAAGTAGCAGCTACTTAAAATGTTACATTTAAAACAGTGAATGCTTTAGATCTGTAGGAATTAAAATACTACCTTGGTTTTTTTTTTTTTTAAAACGTTAGTTTCAAAAAAAAAATTTCTCAAAAAAAGAAATTCACTTTTGGAATAAAATCCTTATACTATCCTAATTAATAATATCAATATATAACCCAAATTAAAAAATAAAAATAAAAATAGTACGTTAAGGTATTATAACTTACAAGTTAAAAAAAAATTATACTAAATTAAAAATAAACTCTTTTTTTAAAATAGATCGAGTATAATTTTTTTCCAAACTACCTTTTATTGGTAACGAACAATTATTCATTACGCAGAGGAAAAATTATTTGAAAAGATATGAGATTAGAATAAATAAGTCAACTAAGCAACTAATTTTTATAATTAAATGCTGTTACTGTATAGTTAAAAAACGCTGTGCAAGACCTAGATAATTCATGATAGAGCCAAAAAGGGTGTCAACATTTTTTAATAAAGTAATGAACGACAAAATCACAATTTAATAAAGGAGCGGTAAAGAATATATGGAGGCCGTGTTAAGACCACGACCACGGATTAATGCGACACTCCATGACTTCTTACTTTCTTTTACTTACACTTTTCCTATTTCTTCTACTTTTTTCTTTTCCTTTTTTCCTTTCTTCTTTTTACCTGTCTATAGCTTTTCGACCCCTTTTTTCACCTTTCTCCCCCCACCATTATGTTACCCTTAGTGACACAACTAACGTCAACATGACAAGGAGTGGCATTTCAAGGCCCGCCAAAAAATTATTATTTGGTGAAAGCAAAGGAAAAAAGTTAATTCCTAAAGCCAGATTAAATCTCAAAAAAGTTGCAATAATTGTCGAAACATTTTGTTAATGATGAGTATTGGATCTAGACTCATTATAAATTTAAAACCATAAATAGTTTGTAAATATATTGACAATGGTATTTGTGTTTGTATGAAATTTGCCAACTGATGTGTATAGAACTTAAATCCATCTAATAAAACTCAAAAGATCTAACCTAGAAAGGGTTACGAAGATCTCACTTCAAATTCCTACTAGAATATGTTCTTATGATTTCGGACATTAAATATATATGTTTTATAGTGACATGGGAAAAAACTCTAATTCTTGCATCAACTACCCCAAGACCCTATACTTGACTTAAACATCAGAGTGTCTACTTAGGAACCCTCTCGAGATCTGTTTTGCAAGTTTTTTTCCAACAAGAGAATTCAAAAGATGTTTACCTTGACTCGGATGACAGATATCTCCTTCATCAGTAACTCATCTCTTTTGGAATACATTACTTTAATTTCAAGTTCAAATATAAATATATTTTCTTCTTACCAAGTAAAAGGAGAACCCTAATTCAAGTATTTTTAGTTTTTGTTTGCATGATATAAAACAATATCATGGAAACAATCGTGAGAAAATTAGACATATATCCATCTCGAATTGGGTAGGCATATCGGCTTCATCAGTAGATATGATACTTTAGCTCTAATTCTTCATAAAGAACACTTGAATTTATGTTCCAAATCAATTTGGCGTAGAATAAATATTGTTAATCAAAAGAAAAATTTTGGGTAGGCATATGGGCTTCGTCAGTATATATGATACTTTAGCTCTAAATTCTTCATAAAGAATACTAGAATTTATGTTCCAAATCAGTTTGGAGTAGAATAAATATTGCTAATCAAAAGAAAAAAAAATATCTGTAAAAAAAGTTGATTAAATATTACAAATTTTTTGAAGGCTTTAACCCATAAGGGGATTAATTGCAATATATCAAATTATGATTGGCGAGAAAAAATTGTATATATCTACTGTATCACAAGTTGCAATAACCACATTCATTCAAGAGGAAATTTTTATAATTTAGAGGTAATACTTATTAACATGAAGAGGCCCAAAATTTTTACTTATTTTTAGTTTATGTGATTAGAATGATATGCTAAATATACAAACACAACGGCCTTAGTAGCTCGATCCTTTCGACTTAACTCTTAATTTGAAAAATATCTCCCTAAATATATATGGGAAAATTAAATTTGGAAATCTTCTGTTGAATTTGAAAGTTAGTATGCAAATCTAACCTACTACTTCAAATTAGTTCGTTTATTTTTTTAAACCAATTCAAAAACTAAATGATTACTCCCTAACCAACCCAATTTAGAAACTAAGATTAAACTAACATTACCTCGGACCGACAAAGAATACCAAGCACGATGAAATCTCATTATCATCCACAGCATGCAATCAAGAATAATCTCAAGGTCAATTCTCATTCATATCTCTCATTCAAAAGTCAACCACTAATTCTTAGGGCATGACCACCATTCTAGGCTGTGCATGAAGACCTGTGCCATATTCAACAATCCACCAATTACATCTATAATTTTAATAGTTATAGTCAATAATTTTATATAGTAAATGCCATTCGATCCTAGTAAACTCCCTCTGCGTGTTGATACCACTATCCTTTTATAGCACAGGGCGGCAACAACAATATTGCATTTCCTATATAATAATTTTAATTGCATGACTTTTTTGTACGAGTTTAATCTTCCTTCCTTAATTTCCTGCCATTTTTATCGTGTGTCACTTTTTTTTGGTCTTCTTCCACTAACAAAAAATGTGTAGCATAACTGAAAAGATCATGGAAGAATATGGGCACACGGAATGACTACATAGTGGGGTGATAGAACAAGGATTAGACTGTGACTACATCAGTCAAATTTCTTGCTTTAATATATCATCATGGATTAACTTTGGTCCCTAATTACGACGTAAAAGGGTTTTGCTTTTTCAATTACGACGTGTACCAAAAGATCCTTGTTTAGTCACATGATTAATTATAAGCTTATACTACATATGGATTTGCATGAAGATCTACTATGTGATTTTTTTACCAACTTCCAATTGCTTTTTGAGACAAAATGGGCGCACAACAAACGTTCGTTACTAAACAATACTGCGTGGCATTTAGGTAGGTATTAAGTTAGAACTAGATTATTTTACATGTACTTTAATAGTTAGGGATCCAAGGAAGGCGAAGCCACATTCAAGAGTGGATGTGCAATTTCGTCTCACCACCTAAAAGGTGTAAATTTTGAGAAAATATTTTATATTATACCATGTAAAATTGTGCAATCAAAGACAATCAAAGGGGACAATTTGCAATGTAGGGGGAGAATTATTTTTACAATGGGGAAGACAAGAAAATAAAATTATATGATTAGTTTGTTGTATTGAAAATAAAAATATAATGGATGTATACAATATTTTTTTCGTACATTGGGTTGTACTATGCCTCTTTCAAAGTTTCAATTTCAGATTTTTGTATTTTTAAATATATATATATATACATACAGATATATTCCAAATTACTCTAGTTCAAGAGAGATTTAAGTTAAAATTAACATGTAACAAGACATAAATCAACTGTGAATGTGTTAAATTGACTAAATTACCTAATTTCTTATTATTAAGAATTTGCCATGAGAAAATACACCTTAAACCCACAATAGTCACTTATAAGCAAGTTAAAACTCAACTTATAACTAAAATTTAAATTTATAGATTTTGAATCTATCTTATTTATTGTTCCTTCCATCCTAAAAAAATAATTCACTTTTGTGTAAAGTTCTTATATTTCCCTTACTAATAATAACAATGTATAACCAAAATCTAAAAGTAAAGATAAAAATAAAAATATATATACATATTTAATTGTGTATTGAGTATATATATTGTACTTTATAATTAAAAAAAATTTAGAGATATATAGAGTAAATGCTTTATACCTCTCTCTCTTTCTAAAATCAATATGGAATGACTATACTTAACCATGAACATCAACCGTATTTATTTGATAGCAAAACCAATTGGATCACTACTTCTCCTTATTAACATACGGTAAAAAAAAAATTTATGACAACCAACATTACAAGATAATGGTAATGATTGGATTCTGTAGTTTTCAATTGGGGGTAAACTTATCTTTTTAAAATTATGACTTTTAATTTCTAATAATTGCACTAAAACATTCTAATATTTATAAATTTATCTACATTGTTTTGCTTCACGCGTAGGGTGTTTTGTTAGGTACACTATTAATTAATAATAATCAGGTTTCTTTGACTAAGTATAATGATATTGGACTAAGCATATTTTTTCAATGTGCCAATTTAGCTTACTTATATTTTGACTCTTAATTTCTAATAATTGTACTAGGACACTCTAATATTTATGTTGGTCCATTTGATTTTACTTCATCACATAGTTTTTTTAGCATTATAATACACTATTGATTAGTACTAATTGGGCTTCTTTGGTTAAGAATAACAATTGGACTAAATATCTTTTTCATTTATTAGTAGTAAACATCTTTTTCTATTTCAATTCATGCACATAAGTATAATTACTTTAAGCACATAATTTTTTTAGTATTAAAATACACTATTGATTAATGATAATGAATTGTTTTTTACATTTATTACGGACTATATGTCTTTGTAAGACAATCATAAATCAAAAATAGTTTCAAAATAGTTACAAACACTAATGTAATATTATAACATAAGTAGTGATTAATACATATACATATATAGTTGGACGTAAAATCTATAACATAAGTAGTTAGTACATATATATAGTACTTAGTATATAATATAGTTATAACAGAAGTAATTAGTACATAACATAAGTAGTTTAGTACATATACATCAAATACACATACATGTTTATGAATAATGATATTCTTAGTGAAAAGTCATAGTGACTGATGTGGTATGCTTAAAAAGATAAAATTATACTTTATTATTTTTCACTTTTTAAAGAGTGTGATTGATGATTTTGTCTTTCCAACAATATCACATCAGTCAGTTACTATAATTTTTTACTATAAATTTTCACTAAAAGTATCATTTATCTATGATTATTATTCACCTCTTTATTTATTTGTTAAGTAAGCTATTATATTTTTGTATTACACCTTTTAAAATTTTCTATTAGACTTTTAATCTATATTAAAAGGATTAAAGATATTTTCTAATTTACTAATTGATCATATTAATTAGACTTTTAAAGATATTTTTTGTATTTGTATTAAAGTGTTGGGGGTGCAATTGAAAGAAATAAATATATTTTGAAGATATGATTGAATAAAATTACATTTATTATAAGATTGAAATTCAAATAGAAAGAACGTATAGGTAATGTTATAATAATAACTATTTTGATTCTTATATATGACTCATTTTCGGTCACCCCCTTCCCAGTTTTCTCCTTTCCCGAACCTTCCTTTTATAGAGCTTATTTAATCATTGGCCGTCCCCTCTCTATCGCTTCTCTAACTAACCGCCGAGCTCCCTCTGTCGCATAGCTTCATCTCCGTTTGCCGCAGCTAGCATAACCCACGAGCCCAAGCTCCTTGAAGTGACCCAAGCTCATTGTTGCTCCTTCAATTGCAGCATTGTAAGCCTCGAAACTAAAGGAGAAATCTCCTCGCCAATCAATCTGCCCGAAGTGACCTTAGCACAACCACCATTCACAATCAATGGCCAATCCAAACTATCCACAACGCGGTTACCGCCCTCCACTGACTAGGGTTTCTTAGAATTTGCTTAACATGGTCGGCCCTTATTTGTAAAGCTTCAAACTTTCTTTTATTTTTTGTGTTCTTCAATGTTGTTGCTAAACTGGTACTCTGCTTCTTAACCAATTTCTAGATTTTTTTATACTCAAAATAAAATAATTTTCATGTTTTTTTCTGAAAGAAAAGGTTTTTGTCTTTTTCATGTAGTTTTAGCCCATCTTTTGTATTTCGTCTACAAATTGTGGTGATTTTATTTACAAAATCATATGGACCAACATAACTATTAGAGTGTCCTAATACAATTATTAGAGATTAAGAGTCAAAATATAAGTAAGCTAAATTTGGCACATTGAAAAAATATGCTTGGTCCAATATCATTATGCTTAGTCAAAGAAGCCTGATTATTATTAATTAATAGTGTACCTAATAAAACACTCTACGCTTGACGTAAAAAATGTAGATAAACTCATAAATATTAGAATGTCTTAGTGCAATTATTAGAAATTAAGAGTCATAATTTTAAAAAGATAAGTTTTCCCCAATGAAAATCTACATAATCCAATCATTATCATTAGTCAAAGAAGTCCAATCATTATATAAGTTGTAACCCAATTAGTTTTGCCCAAAACATATTTTTTTAATCTATCCCAAATTATATGGTATAATACATATCTTGTTATTAAAATTTATTCACCAAAAAAATCAACATCATTATACACTAAAACAAATATTTTACACCTCTATATTTAATAATATTATACACTAAAACTATATATGTGTGTGTGTGTGTGTGTGTGAATGAATGAAAATTTTATAATTATTTTTATTTTTATTGTGACATCGCCACAGGTAATTTTACATCTTTGTCCATTTATAAAGGCATAATTAGTGCTCTCTTTGTTGTTGTGAGGGTTGTCTATGTTTGACATATTTTCATTGACATACTTTTGTTAATATTTTAAAGTAAAATTGCTTGTCATGCTTAAAAAAAAAACAAATTAAAAAAAAAACCTCTTGGAATTCTGTATTTGTGAATGATTGATGAGATAAAAGTTTTGAGTATTTTTTTTTTGACAAGCCAAAAAGGCAATGCATTTTATTCGAAAATGAGAGCAGAGAGTACATAAAGTGGCTAGGAATAATAAAATAGAAGGAAAGAAAAAGAAAAGCAGCTAAATCCGCCTTTCCTATATGACAGGAAAAGGCACTCCTAACCAAAGGCAAACATTCTCTACTCAAGGACGGCCAGCAGATTGTGAGATCTGGACACACCGCCTTTCGCCAGCCTGTCGGCCACACTGTTGGACTCCCTTGGGACATGATGGCCCTGCCATTGCCTAATTTTCTCCTTTAATACCTCAATATGATTCGAGACATTCTTAAGATGCGAGGAGGCATTATCAGGGTTCAATAACTAGTGGATTGCGTTAACAGAGTCACTTTCAATTACAAGAACATGAGAGCTCTTCCACTTAGATTCAGAAAACACCCAAAATGCCTCACGAATAGCAAAGAATTCAGCCTGATTTGAATCAAGAATTCCGACGTGTTTGGAGAATACTGCCTTTGTTTTACCCAAATCATCTATAAGAATACCCCCAATACCAGACATACCTGGTTTTCCAATTGTAGAGCCATCCACATTAAATTTCATGCTACCTGGTTGAGGGCGAGACCAAAAGGCACTATCCTTCCTGCACCTGTGAACCTGCTTTACCCTCGCGTTGGTCGGTTGGAGGAAAATCTCTGAGATAGTTAAAGCAGAAAAAGGCCATTTGGCTTTGAACCAAGTAGCAAACCTGATGAGAATCAAATCCATTAGCTGCAAGAAATCAAAGCTCTTATTGTTGAAGGTAATCTGATTCCTGCATAGCCAGATGGACCAAGTAATTGTATAAAATAGCAAAATCCAGGGCTGCCATCCTTTGAAATCCGGGAAGGACTGCTGCCAGCTATTTAGGAAGGTAGATGGGTCTCCAGGGCAGATCCAGGTAATACCCCAAATTTCCAAACATCTCGTCCACACCAACCAACTATACCTACAATTAAAAAACAAATGCTAGACAGATTCTAGCTCGGAGTTGCAAAACGGACATACAGCGAGCTCAGGTCTAATAATACCCCTTCTCAACAGACAACTTCTAATAGGAAGCTTTTGGTGAATAAGCTGCCAGACAAAGATTTTTACTTTAGGTGGGGCAAAACCTTTCCACACTGAGTTCCAAATAACACTCCCTTACCTATGGGGTAGCAACACAAATTTGTAGAAAGAGGAGGTGGAATAAATACCATTAGGGACCCAACGCCAGATGATACGATCATTTGAGGTACGACTAGGGTATTGCCATTGCAGAATATGCAACAAACCCTCCCACTGCCGAATTTCCCAATCAAAAGTTTTGAGTAATTAATGGGTGCTTTTTGTCAAAGAGATGCAATCTATCATGGGTAACAAAGGTTATTGCATCTTCAAATTTTTCTTTTAATGATAGTTTGATGTTGATAAGTTGGGGTGCTTAATGATTGTAGTTGTGCTGATGATTTTTATATCGTGAATTGTGGGTAAAATGTGGGACATGATAACATATAGCAAGTTAGCAACGAGCTAGCTTCTCATGTAATGTTCTTGTAATCTTTCCAAAGTACATGGAAACACTAGAAAGGGGTTGGGGAACTAATTAAATTCAATAATATTTCAGTTGTAGTAATATACTAGTATTGCATTCTTTTGTACTTATCATTTTGATCATTATTAGAATTTCTAATTAACAATTATATATATATATATATATATATATATATATATATATATATATATATATTGACAAGCAAAAGCTGTTAAGTTTTATTAGAAAGTCTCCAATTACATAATAAAGAAACACCACCAAGCTGCATTAGCTAGCAGCAATATGATGGGTTGACAAAAGAAAAAAAAGACATAAAATAAAGACTAAAGTAGTAATATATCTGCCTACACAATAATCGCCAATAGGTTTTAAATTCTAGTCACTCCTGATTTTGCCAATCTATCAGCAACACTATTCATCGTCCTCGGAACATGATGACCCTCCCATTCCTTAATTCTCCCTTTCAATAGTTCAATGTGGTTGGATACATTTTTGAGGTGCCATGGGACTTTCTCTGGGTTCTTTAACCAATTGATAGCATTAGTGGAATCACTCTCAAATTTCGAGGACATGAGAGCTTTTCCAACTATATTCGGAGAATACCAATAAAGCCTCACGAATAGCATAGAACTTGGCTTGATTCGATTCAAGAATTCCACATGTTTAGAAAACACAGCTTTTGTTCTGCCCAAATCATCCCTAAAAATACCCTCGATCCCTGCCATACCTGGTTTCTCAATAGCCGAGCCATCTACATTGAACTTCATTGTACCAGGTTTGGGCCGAGTCCAAGGATTGCTTACTTTCTTGCATCCATGCACTTGCATCACTGTCGCACTGTTCGGCTGGCAAAATATGTCGGAGACCACCATTGTAGAAGTAGGCCACTTTGCCTTAAACCAGGTAGCAAATCTTATGAAAATCAAATCCATTAAATGAGTAAGATCGAAGCTCTTGCTATTGAAAGTGATCTGGTTCCTGCATAGCCAAATTGACCAAGATATGACGTAAAACATCAAAATCCAAGGTTGTCTCCCTCTGCTATCTGGAAGAGCCTGCTGCCAACTGCTCAAGAATGTGGATGGATCTCCAGGGCAGACCCAAGATATAGACCAGGTATTCAAACATCTATTCCATACCAACCAGCTGCTTCTGCAATTAAAAAACAAATGTTGCACAAATTCGAGCTCATGATTACAAAGTGGACATAAAGCAAGCTCGGCCTTGATAATGCCTCTCCTAGTAAACAGGTCCTGACCGGCAGTTTTTGATGAATAAGCTACCATACAAATACTTCCACTTTTGGGGGCGCATATCATTTCCACACTAAGTTCCATATAGCTCGGCATTGCCTTTGGGGCATCAATACAGTTTTATAGAATGAGGAGGCGGAAAACATACTATTTGGAACTCCTTTCCAAATGATTCGGTCTTGTGCATTTTGGTTAAGAAATTGGCCCTGCAGGATATCAATCAATTCCTCCCACTATTGCTTTTCCCAATTAAAAACATTCTTTCTAACTCTATTTTCCACTCCCATTGACCATTTCTCCATGTTCCATACTCTGCCACATATCCATTCTTATTGACAGAAAGAGCAAAGAATCGAGGGAAACACACTTTTAGGGTCATACCTTGTAACCATTCATCATGCCAAAAAACAATATTATCCCCTTTCCCAAGCAAAGGCTTCAACCCTGAAGATATCACATTAAAGAGTTTGTCAGAGGGGTTAAGCGGTGCCGTGATTGCTTTCCATGATTTGGAGACGCGCCTGCTATTACTAAAAGAGGGGAGGAGACGCCTCTTGTCTAGTGCATATTTTTCCACCATAAAATTTCTCCATAATGTATTAACCTCGTTGCCATACTCCACAGCCATTTAGTGAGCAGGGCTGAATTTTTTAAGTGGAAGTCAATCATGCCAAGACCCCTGAGTCACTTGGGAGCATTCACTGTATTCCAGTCCACATAGTGCATTTTGTGCCCTTGATCCGAGCTGCCCCAAAAAATTAACAATTATATTTATGGTAGAACAAGTGCAAGAGCTTATTTAATTTTTATTTGTGTTATTCTCCTAATATGAAAATTTGTAAAATGCATGTTTATAAGGAGAAACAAATAACGTGGGTGTTGTTATCTTAGAATTTTTTAAAACACGTGTTTATAAAGTGTATTTTTTCAGTTCTTGTGTTGCTTGTCCAAAATTCTCACTACCTCAATAAAAGGTGCTTGGTATTGCAAAACTACATCATTATGTAACTAGTTACTCATTTCACATTATCTTTTTGGGATAATAACGAGTGCCAAGTTACTCTAGCAACTGCATCCATAAACAAGCAAAGTAGCAAGAATGGGGTGGTGGGCCAAGGAGAGGCTCTAATCAACCTTAGGATGCTTGTCCAAAATTCTCACCACCTCAATATTTTCTTCAAGTAAATATTTTTCAGTTTGTCTCCCGTGAGTGAGTTAAATGGATCCATGTTAAAATTTTGCCTTGACCATGGATTTGCTTATTTCTTTACTTTTGACTAATGATGTGTAACTAATTTCAACATACTCTACACGCTAGTAACAAACCACTTTTTTGTCACTAAATGTTATTGGTGACAAAAAAATACCTTTTAGTGACGATATTCATGTTGTTTCTAAAACTCATTTTTCTTGTAGTGCCACACACACCTTAATTCATATTGAGCCCTTTTGTTCTTAAAAAAAATAAAATAATACTTCTCTCCCACACCTATATTTTCTTAAAAATTAGAACTACTTCACGATTTGATAGATGCTGTATCTTAAAAAATAAATCTAACAGGTGTCAGGCAAGAGAAATGATGATAGATAACGACCTAATAAATATAATTAAAAAGAAGACAAATTTATTGTCAATTTGAGAAACTATCCCTACATACACATGGAGTGATTTTGATTTTTGTATTGTTCATTGTTTTTTCTTGAGAGAAGGGAGAGTTCAGATTTTGATGTTGTTGATTAAAACGATGGAATCTCATTTCAACAAGATGGCCTTTTTTGCTGTCAACGTTTTAGCTGGAAACTCATTTGTGTCAGCATCATTATCACCATTGCTAGAGAAGAAGAAGAAGAAAAACAAAACCTTGGTGCATCCATTGTAAACGTTTTCTTTGGTGCTTGCAAACAACGAGGAAGAGCTAATTTTCAAGCACTTCTATTGAAAATAAAAATAAAAATAAAAATTGGAACTTTTAATTTTGAATGACTTTATAAACTAATGTGGTAGAACCATTGTTTTAAAGATTTTCTCTTCTATTAAATTCTAAGTTTACACCCCCACCGTCCAGCTTCGGGGTTATTCCTTTGCTTTAACGATTGAATCGTACACTATCCTAAACTAACCAAATTAAAAAAGAATAAAATTACAACACATTATTTACATAAAATGAAGGGTTTTTTACGTCGTAATTAAAAAAGCAAAACCCTTTTACGGCGTAATTAGGGACCAAAGTTAATCCATGATGATATATTAAAGCAAGAAATTTGACTGATGTGGTCATAGTCTAATCCTTGTTCTATCCCCCACTATGTAGTCATTCCGTGTGCGCATATTCTTCCATGATCTTTTCAGTTATGCTCCACATTTTTTGTTAGTGGAAGAAGACCAAAAACAAGTGACACGCGATAAAAATGGCAGGAAATTAAGGAAGGAAGATTAAACTCGTACAAAAATATTTATGGACCAACATAAATATTAGAATATGCTAGTACAATTATTAGAAATTAAGAGTCAAAATATAAGTAAGCTAAATTTGGCACATTGAAAAAATATGCGTGGTCCAATATCATTATGCTTAGTCAAAGAAGCCCGATTATTATTAATTAATAGTGTACCTAATAAAACACTCTATGCTTGAAGTAAAACAATGTAGGTAAATTCATAAATATTAGAATGTCTTAGTGCAATTATTAGAAATTAAGAGTCATAATTTTAAAAAGATAAGTTTGCCCCAATGAAAAACTACATAATCCAATCATTATCATTAGTCAAAGAAGTTCAATCATTATATAAGTTGTAACCCAATCAGTTTTGCCCAAAACATATTTTTTTAATCTATCCCAAATTATATGGTATTATACATATCTTGTTATTAAAATTTATTCACCAAAAAAATCAACATCATTATACACTAAAACAAATATTTTACATCTCCATATTTAATAATATTATACACTAAAACTATATATATATGTAAATGAATGAAAATTTTATAATTATTTTTATTTTTATTGTGACACTGCCACAAGTAATTTTACATCTTTGTCCACTTATAAAGGCATAATTACTGCTCTCTTTGTTGTTGTGAGGGTTGTCTGTGTTTAACATATTTTCATTGACAATATTTTAAAGTAAAATTGCTTGTCATGCTATTAAAAAAAAAAAAAACCTCTTGGAATTCCGTATTTGTGAATGATTGATGAGATAAAAGTTTTGAGTAATTAATGGGTGCTTTTTGTCAAAGAGATGCAATCTATCATGGGTAACAACGGGTATTGCATCTTCAACTTTTTCTTCTAATGATAGTTTGATGTTGATAAGTTGGGATGCTTAATGATTGTAGTTGTGTTGATGATTTTTATAGTGTGAATTGTGGGAAAAATGTGGGACATAATAACATATAGCAACTTAGCAACGAGCTAGCTTCTCATGTAATTTTCTTGTAATCTTTTCAAAGTACATGGAAACACTAGAAGGGGTTGGTGAACTAATTAAATTCAATAATATTTCAGTTGTAGTAATATACTAGTATTGCATTACTTTTGTGCTTACCATTTTGATCATTATTAGAATTTCTAATTAACAATTATATTTATGGTAGAACAAGTGCAAGAACTTATTTAATTTTTATTTGTGTTATTCTCCTAATATGAAAATTTGTAAAATGCATGTTTATAAGGAGAAACAAATAAAGTGGATGTTGTTATCTTAGAATTTTTTAAAACGCGTGTCTATAAAGTGTATTTTTTCAGTTCTTGTGTTGCTTGTCCAAAAGTCTCACTACCTCAATAAAAGGTGCTTGGTATTGCAAAACTGCATCATTATGTAACTAGTTACTCATTTCACATTATCTTTTTGGGATAACAACTAGTGCCAAGTTACTCTAGCAACTGCATCCATAAACAAGAAATGTAGCAAGAATGGGGTGGTGGGTCAAGGAGAGGCTCTAATCAACCTTAGGATGCTTGTCCAAAATTCTCACCACCTCAATATTTTCTTCAAGTAAATATTTTTCAGTTTGTCTCCCATGAGTGAGTTAAATGGATCCATGTTAAAATTTTACCTTGACCATGGATTTGCTTATTTTTTACTTTTGACTAATGATGTGTGACTAACTTAAACATACTCTACACGCCATTAACAAACCACTTTTTCGTCACTAAATATTATTGGTGACAAAAAAAATGCCTTTTAATGACAATATTCATGTCGTTTCTAAAACTCATTTTTCTTGTAATACCACACACCTTAATTCATATTGAGCCCTTTTGTTCTTAAGAAAAATAAAATAATACTTCTATCCAACACCTCTATTTTCTTAAAAATTAGAACTACTTCACGATTTGATAGATGTTGTATCTTAAAAAGTAAATCTAACAGGTGTCAGGCAAGAGAAATGATGATAGATAACGACCTAATAAATATAATTAAAAAGAAGACAAATTTATTGTCAATTTGAGAAACTATCCCTACATACACATAGAGTGATTTTGAGTTTTGTATTGTTCATTGTTTTTTCTTGATAGAAGGGAGAGTTCAGATTCTGATGTTGTTGATTAAAACGATGGAATCTCATTTCAACAAGATGGCCTCTTTGGCTGTCAACGTTTTAGCTGGAAACTCATTTGTGTCACCATCATTATCACCATTGCTAGAGAAGAAGAAGAAAAAAAAAAAAAAACACCCTAGTGCATCCATTGTAAACGTTTTCTTTGGTGCTTGCGAACAACGAGGAAGACCGAATTTTTAAGCACTTATATTGAAAAATAAAATAAAAATTGGAAATTTTAATTTTGAAAGACTTTATAAACTAATGTGGTAGAACCATTGTTTTAAAGATTTTCTCTTCTATTAAATTCTAATTTTATACTCACACCGTCCAGCTTCGGGGTTATTCCTTTGCTTTAACTATTGAATCGTATACTATCCTAAACTAACCAAATTAAAAAAGAATAAAATTACAACACATTATTTACATAAAATGAAGGGTTTTCAAACACTTCTAATTCTGAAACCTTAAAATTGCAGACCATTCGTGCACTATTTGTTCTACCTTTTCAAGCCACACATGAATTTCAAATTTGCCAATCGATTCATCGATCAACAAGAAATATATATTAAGCCACAGCAAAATATTCATGACGGATTTGATTATACAGAACTAGAGAATTTATCTACTGTGTTTGATAATCCCTTAATAATTAGGCTATGTCTGGAAAAGCTATTTTTGTTTGTAAATGAGTAAAAAGTTATTTTTTTAAAAATAAAAATAAATTATCTAAACATATTTTTATTTTAAAATTTAAAATCTAAATTTTTATATTCAAATTCTTTTCACATAATTATAAAAAAAAATTCTCTTTTTTTTTTAAAAAAAAATTTATTAAAATTTTTACTTATTTCAATATAATAATTTTCAAATACATCACACACTAGACGAAGCACTGGATCTTTCACGTCAACATGTACCGTCTCTTCCATTTGGTCTAAACTCGAAAGACGCAAGGCCGTGTGCATGGACAATTGTGTCATCGGATCGTACAATTTATTTACTGTAAATGCATTGACTCATTAGGAAGCTTTGCAAAGTATATCGTCCAAATATATTATACTACTAAACACTGTGCGAATTTCGGCTGTGGTCCACCATAGTACAAAGTTCAAAGTTGTTGTGTTAAACAGTCAATATGCCTTATCACGCCACCCTTCCTTTGTTTTGAGGGGACATTCCTTGTTCCTAAATTACCAAATTATTTTTGTCCAGTTTCTTATTTCCAGTGTTGCTAAGGACGTCGGTCGAATGAGTTCGTTTGAAAACCAACTGTGGATTTGATTCGAGTCTTGTCTGAAAATCACGGTTTTTTAAAACTCTGATTAGATCCCTGACCGAGATTTTAAAATCCTCTTTTTAAAATAAAATTTTAATCTTTAAAAACTATAATTTAATTTCATATTTCTATAAAAATTCATTTTTAATGTTTTTTTATTTAAATATTTTGAATTCTTTACCTATAAAGTTTTCAATCTTTTGATGTTTCAAAAGATTTTTTTATATTTTTTAACACATTCTTTATTTAAAACCTTTTTTATATTATTTTTCATAAAATTATTCAGTCATACATTTAGGATGTTTATACTTAATTTAAATTTAATTATATTAAAAAATTAAACATATTTATATATTAATATTAATATTTTTATAAATACTTTATATTTATTATATTATAATAATATTATTTAATATTTTATTTCGAATCTGATCCATTGACCCTAACTCGTTGTATGAATTAGTTTATATTCCGATCTGATTTTTTTATAACCCTAGAATTATCTTGCCGTGCCCTAAGGTGTGTATACCTACCCAACGCGTCGGCAATTTAATTAGTCTTGAGGTCGTGCATTAAAAATTCCCACTGAAAAATCCTGCATGTCAATTCATTATCGTTGGGCAGCCATGCAATTTTGCAGTCAATTCATTAATACTGGCTAGTGGCTGCAGCACTGCCAGGAAGGAAGGAGCACAATTATAATTGCGATGGAAATTGTTGTTGCCCTTAATGAATTGCAGATGGAAATTATGGTTGCCTTTAATGAATTGCAGTGGAAAGTGTAAACCAATGCAGTTGGCTGAAATTTGTTGAATTTGAACGGAGTTTCATACTCTATCGAGTTAATGTTGAAAGTCTGGCTACTTTTTTTCCAAGTGGTTGACAGCACTATTTTCGTAATGCCATTAAAGTGGCAGTCTTCCGGCCAAAAAAATTCTTTTGTATATGTGGTCCGTTTCGCATTTGCCCAAAGCAATTCAAAGTTTTTGTTTAGCTTGACCAAATATGTAGAATGGCTATTTGGATTCCAAAAGTGTTTATAATGTTTTGTAGCTTTTTCAAGTGCGATTCGTACTGTTTAGGCATAGTAATTTAGGGACTGAATTAACAATATTTCAAAATGAATTTTTATATTTTTTAACCAGTAATTAATTAGTGAGACAGAAAATATATCAAAAACTATAATAATGTAAAAATACATTTTAAAATGTTGTTTATACAAGTTCTTAGTTCACTTTCATTTCGTTTTCTAATTTTATTTTCTTTTTTGGGAGTGGAAATGTTCATTTCAAATTGTAGAGGGCAAACTTTGTAGAATTAGAATTGGCAAAAATGATAAATTACAAAAATTGCCATATCTTGTACTCCTCCATCCTAAAAAGAAAAAAAAATCGCTTTAGGTTTAATACAATTTTTTCTTTAATTATAAACTATAAGACATTTAATATATTATCAAATGCATTCTTACTTTTTAATTTTAGTTTATATATAAATAGGAAAAAAATTAAAAGTGAACCTTTTTATTGTTTTAGTGACCAAAGGAGTATTTTTTTAGTTGATTAATTAGATGCCCACCTTAGTTTAAGGGTTTGGCAGAATCTTACCAAACTATATTCTCTTGGTTTCACTGAAGCTATATATGGCTTTAAGTCGATCGTTTAAATAAAATTTGCTGACTTTGAAAGGTTCCTTTTGGGCACTTTGAAATTTTCTTTCCAGTAATTTTTCATTATAATTCAAATTTGGTATGATTATAGTTAACCAACAACAGGTTGGAAGCCACTTGAACATGATTAAAATTTAAGATACAACGTGGGAAAAATTACTATTGCAGAATCTAAGAAAATCAAAGGCATCGTCAAGATTTAAATAGTCCCTAACAAGAACTGTATAACTCAGAAAAGAGGTAGTACTTCAGTACTTAATTAAACCATGCTTGGAGTATAACGTACTGATCAAACAACATCGATCAGTAAACAACGTAGGATGTATATTAATCTCCAAGAATTATTGGTACTGATAACTACGTGAAAATATAATACAGGAGTCCGTACAATACCATTCCTTGGTATAAGGAGCACTTGAAACATGCATGCATTGCTAAGAAAAAATCTCCAGAACCTGACATTAAGGCACTCCAATAAGAAGGATCCCTTAATATGTTTTCATCATGACATGTTTTACCAACGTGGCTGTGATGACAAAACCTGAAAAATTTTACTCTCCAAGCTCCCTTGGAATCAAGATACAACCCTCTTCCCACTAAAACAATCTCCCTGGTTGGGCTAACTCCCAAAATTCTAAGCCTTTTGATCATCCCGAACGCAGGAGGAAATTTAATAATTTTCTCCTTGCGACGAAATCACTAAGCTGCTAAATTTCCTCAAAGCCTGAATAAATCTGGTAGATCATTCAGAGATAGTGAGACCTTAGCAGTGCAGAAAACTTATTTGCTATAGTCAAATGCGATTGGAATCCTGTTGCCTCCATCGCTGGCTATCTAACAACATAGCACCATTAGTACAAAGGATTTTCCAAATCAATTTTGATGGGTTCACTGCATATCGCCATGAGGCAATCCCTAGAGTATAAAGTTCAGATATTGGTTGTTCATCGTCACTCCTACCGTAATGCAAATTTGTATTTTTGATCATGTTTGGTCTACTATCTCCAACTGAGATAATTGTTTTTTTTAACTTTTTAATTTATCTATTGAAATTTGAGAGTAATATTGAATAATCAAAAGCTGGACGAGAGGGAAAAAAAAAGTATTCATTGCTTTCTATAATTTAAATATACATTGAAGTAGAGGACTACTATATGTCTGTCTTGATTTTAAGGTGTAAAATAATATCTCACGGCACGAATTTTGTATCCAAAAAAGATAATCTAGTGTAAACATATAAACTTCAACGTGAATATCGAAAGACTATTGATTACTTTTTGGTTTTCTTGTCAGAATTATTAAATTTCAAGCAAAAAATAAATTCAATATTTAACAAAGTACGACAATCAAAATGAAAAAGGAAATACCAACTTTTGTCCAATTATCACTATATAACACCACGTCAACAACATGAGCATGAGCCCACATGTAAGAAAATTAAAAATACGAGTAATAGTATACAGGGTCCCTTCCTTCCTGAATCATCGAGAAGATATTACTATAAACGAGTTAAAATTTTAACATGTGTTAAAAACCTATAGATCTTTTTTTTTTTTACTGAAACGATATTAGATTGATAACTGGGTACAATGGCTAATATATAGAGCCGCAAGGTTTAGAGAGCCATGAAATACCATCAAAAATAAATAGAATAACCCATAAAAATAAAGGCCTTTAACGGGATTAGAAGCCCTCAAGGGGCACAAACCACCCGCAGCGCGGGACAAAAGCCGCAAAGCGGCACAGGTTGAAAACCTAGACAACCTAAGATCAACCAAAAATACAAAAGTACGGTTATATCGGGTCACTAATACTATACAAAAATGATACTACACTCAAGTGACCCACTACGAATGGCCTATAGTGAAAGAAACTAGAACTTAATCTCTATCTCTCACCGCATGCCGTTACGTGAAAGCCAAACTGCAGACGTTGAATAGCACCATCGTCGAACTACTGCCGCACAGCGTTGAATAGCAAGACGATTCGACTATTACCGGCTGGAGAGAGTGTAACACCTAAAAAAAAAATGTTTATGAACAGTAAAAATACTATTCATAAACGTTAAAATTTGAAAATTTTACTGTGCGATGAACAGTAAAATTTTTGCACTGTTTTCGCACCTTTTTCGCCCGCAGGAACAGTAAAAAATGGGAAAAAAATGGCCTCTGCGGCCGTAATTTCTCTTCGAGGATTAAAACCTATAGATCAAGGGACAGTGTTATGTAGACAATTTCAAATTGGGGCCTATGGCTTTCAAAGGATAACGAAAACGTGGCCAAAAAAAAAAAAAATCGTATTAGACGAAATTGGCTTGAGCTATCAGTGAGGTATTATTGTGAAAGAGTTAAAATTTTAATTTTGTGTTAAAACTTATTGGATTAAGGGACAGTGTTAATATGCAGTATCTATTGGAGTGTATGGCTTTCAAAAGGTAACGAAAACGTATAAAGGTTTTTTCAAATTGGACAAAAATTGGCCCTCAAATGTAATGGTAAAAAAAAGTTTAACTACAAAACCTACTCGTCGAGCAAAAACAAAAAGTAAAAAAAAGTTTGACTATAAAACCTATTCATCGAGTAGAAATTAAAGTCGGTCTTAATGATTTGAAGGTGTAAAAAATCATAATGAAATTTTTTTGTAACTAATGAAATATTTATGTGACAGAAGTCATTTACAATAGTTACTTTGATGATTCACATGTGTTACTGGGAGAATTTATTCAAAATTATCATTGTGAATATTATTATTTTATAAGTATAAGTACATACTACATTAATTGAAGTAGCATCGTATAACATAAAATTAAGGATGTTCAAAATCAATTATTCAAACCGATTCACATTTTGAGCATATGGTAATTAGATCTGATCTAAAAATCGAATCAAATCAGTTTTGATCTGATTTAATCTGCTTCTTTTTTTTCTTTTTTTGCTCTTAATTTCTTTTTTATATAAACTGTTAGGTAACATAATTTAAATTTGAAATTAATAGTTACATATTAAAAAGTTATCTATTTTTTATGTAAAGATAAGAAATAAATTCCAAGTAAATTTTTTAATTTGTGTAAACTTTATGTAAATTAATTTGTGTATTTTTATGTAAATATTTAAATTTATTTTGTCACAAATTGACTAATTTTAATTAAATAATTATTTAAATTATCAAAAGTAATACTAATTTATATCTTATAACTAATGTCAGTTATTTTTAAAGAAAAAAATTATTTTTATTTGAATAAAAAATGATTGAATCGGATAGGATCAATTCGATCCTGATCCTATCCATTTTTTATTTGATCCAATCCATAATTATTAGGTCAGAATCAATATATTAATTCGATCCGCAAATCAAAATAAACACCTTTTATAAAATTGGCCACAGTAAACAATGGAACAAAGTGGATAGCATTGTACAGAGACAGAGCAGACCAGCAAACTATCCACTGATTTATTGGGCCAGGACTGTTCTTGAATTCAACTTCAACTTCAACTTCAACTTCAACTTCAACTTCAACTTCAACTTCAACTAATTCTCCCAATAACTAAACCACGATTTAGCACCCGGCGAAAATGAAATTTTGCCACAGTTTCTGTCTCATGGATGATGATTTTTGTTTTACCCTTTTCTTTTCATATCCCCTTCCTACCCACCCACCCATCTACTTATTGTAGCTTTGTTTGCTTGAGATGTTTTCGATGAATTTGGTGCAACATGGAGACCCAATCCGATTGACGCGGCAATCAAAATTGGCGGCCACAAAATGCTAATGCATGACTTGGACATTCTATTGTGCTTGGCAATTTTTTTGTCTTTTTCTACAATTCTTGATAAAGTCATATTCATCACCTAATTCCAAATAAAGGATGAAAATCCCCCAGGTATTACGGATGAAGATTAGAGGGTTAATGACACCAAAATAGAGAATTTTAATTTAAAATTTTCTCCGTTGAGATTTAACATTATAGAAGCTTCTTCTAAAAATAAAAGTTACAACATTCCACACAAATATTAATATCTCTGTCAACTCAATCACAAATTCCTGTAAATTTAAATTTATTGAACTTACAATATATGTCGAAATTTTTAGATTTAACATTATATAATCGTCTTCTAAAAATAAAATTTACTAAATTCCACACAAATATTAATATCTCTATCAACTCAATAACAAACTCCTATAAATTTAAATTTATTGAACTTACAATATATGTCGAAATTCAATACTTATCTATCCTCAACTTTGATATATATCATAAAATAACTTCACTACTTAATCATTTCTCGATTTTTTATTCTCAAACAAATATAGATTAAAAAATAGAATATGAAAGAAAATTAAAATTAGAGAAAAATAAACTCCCCTTATGTTTGCCAAACGGAACGATTGGGCTTGGTGTCTGAAACCATCAAGCTTTCAAATCATTTTCACCTGCCGCGGAATGGCCCCTAAACTTGGCCTATTCCAATCAGTGTTCATACATGCGAGGATAATGGAGAGAGTTCTGTTCAAATCAGTGGATAATGGAAAGGGCTTCTACAAATCCATATTCTTTAGTACAACTTAGCATTATTGAAGTCAATTTCTAGCAAAAACTACTAACTATTATCTATAAAATTGATCTTTTTAATAGCTTAAAAAAAGGTAAGTAAATAATAAAAGAAATGATGCCTTTTGTAGAGGAAAAATCACCTAATTAAGGAAGTCCATAAAAGTGGTTCAAATCAACTCTTAAAAGTGGTAATCTTTTACACTTAATGTTATTTTTTTATAAATTTTTAACAACTGAACTCTGAAAAGTGGTAACTTTTAAATCACCTAATATGATGGTCTTGATTTTCTTTACTCAAAATGGAACTAGAAGTATGCACACACTACAAAGGCATATTTAAGATGCTTTTTATTCCTTTTGGGTGTGGGTTTACCATTGACAAATAAGTATTAATCAAGAAGAGTAATAAATACAAATTGGCTAGTCACCACTTAGAAAATTATTTATATTGATATTTTTAAGACTTTATTTTAAGTTACTTGGTGTCACATGTCGGCTTTATTCTGTCAAAATTGATGGAAAAATAACTAAAAGTAAATCATTTTAAATGGTTCATGATTCAAAAATAAACGAAAAATAATTAATTAAAATTATACTACACTATCAAAATAATTTAGTAACAATAAAGATTTTTTGATTAAAAGTTTAAAATTTTGGTATTTTTCCACCAAGTATCTATGGGTAGAATCTCCATCAAGATCAACTATCTCTCAAACCCAATTTTTAATCTAGGAGAAATCCTCTATTTTTAATTGAATACCGTTCTTGTGTTTATGCAAGCCAGCCCACATTATGTGCCCAGTTAACTGAGTATGTGCCCATATTCACAAAAGGAGATCCAATACAACTCTCTAGTGGAAAAACTTATTTCATAAGCCCACTAAAGATTCTTAAACCCAACAAAAACCCTTTTTATAAAGGGTTAATTGCGCAAACAGTCCCTTATCTTGAGGCCCCTGTTTGATTTCGTCTCGAAGTTAAAAAAATTTCAATTGAGTCCCTTAATATACAAATTGAGTCTATTGAGTCCCCAACCAATACTCTGGCAACTAGAAAGCAATTTCTGGTAAACACGGGCATTCCACGTGATACTGCTAAGGGTAAAATTGGAAATAAATTTTTTGGCGAACATTCACCATCTTCTGGAGGGAAAACCGCAAATGGACGAAGAAGAAACAAAAAGCGAAAGAAAAAAAAATAGTCAGGGATGCTATGTGTTAGCAGTGCAATCCGTAGGCAAAATGTGGCGCGGCAAGAATTATGATACGCCAGACACAAATGAAGATCAAACCCCACTATACAGTAAGTATTTGTAAAACAATATTGAACTGTCGGGCAATTTTGAAGGAAGTGGTATTGGGTTTGAATAATGCGGATGTGGTTCTTTAAGGGACCAGATGTCTGCCTTTTAACACGTGTATTTGGCTTTTAATGTTGATTATCTGTGTATTATAAGAAGTTATTGTGGTTTTGTGCTTGGTTTACAAGAGACAAATTTCAAAACTTGGCCAATTAAATATTCTATGGCTGCAACCGACTACTATTGTAGTAACTTGTACATTCTCTATTGTTGGTAACGGAATGTTGTTAACCATGGATATGGATGTATGCATAGGGCTGTAAATGGTGATTTTGTGTGCATTATACAAGTATGTTGGGTTGGCAGGGAACAAACTATTGATTTGTACTTCAAAGTTTTGGTCCGCAACGTTATTTAACCAATGTAAACTTGTATTGTTAACTTATCTCAAATGTAATTTAACTAGCATTAACCTCAATAGGTTTTACTTTACAAAAGAATATTTGAACATGTTCAGAGTTTTTCTTTTGTTGGCATGCATTTTAAGTAGTTATTTTCATGTAAATAGGTGAAGATTTTGCATATATTTCTCTCAAGATAAACCATGGCAGTGGGTTCTTTCACATTCCAAGTAGGGTGTACAGAGAATGAGAGGTGGACTATTTTGATTTCGTGGACCCATCATTCCTAACACTCAATGACTTGACAAAGTGTGTTGAGAAAATTGGGTATTCAAATCCACACTAGCTATATTATAGGGTACCAGGAGAAAGTTTGGATAATGGACTGGCCTGTCTTGATAATGAAAGGGCAGTCAATAAGATGGTTAAATCCCTGAATGAGTACAGAATTGTAGAAATATTTACTATAGGCTTAGAGGACAGTGACCCTTTAGAAAGTGTAAATGATGGGGCTGAAGACTTGGTTGATATGGGCATTAATGCACAGGCTGGATACATGTCAGATGACAATGATTATGAGGTAATTCACGATAGTGATTATGAAAGCTCCGATAAAGATGACAAACTTTTTGAAAAGTATGTGGACGAGGAAATCGAGTCAGCCAGGTGGTGCAAATTTGAGAATGAGAGCAAACAGGGAAAAACAAAGAAGAACAGCCGTAATAGCTCCAATGACCAGGTGCTGTCTGGGTCAAATGTGGACTACGCCTCAGTTTCCGAGCTTGGAAGCCAAAGTTCAACTTCGGATGAGAGAGGAACTTTGGATAAAAAAGCAAAGGTAAAAGCGTTTAATCCTGATATCGACATGGAGAATCCTAAATTTGTTGTTGGGATGCGTTTTGCTACCAAAGATCTTCTTCTGAAAGCAATAAGGATGTACTCTATAGTTGATAGAAGGGCTCTAAAATTCATAAAGAATGACAGGGTGCGGGTAAGAGCCAGGTGTTCAGGCACATGTAATTGGGAGATCTACGGCAAGAGAGTGGCTGATGAGCAAACGTTTGAGGTCTGAACACTCAATGTGAAACATACCTGCAGGAAAGTTTGGAACACACGAAACTGCAACTCCAACATTGTTTCAGAATGGTATGCCGAGGATTTCGGTTCTAATCTAAAGATGAGTGTACCACACTTGATGTGGAAAGTTCAGAGAGAAAAAAAGCTGACCATATCTAGGAGTCAAGGTTGGAGATCAAAACAAAAGGCATTGGAGAAGGTGAGAGAAAAAGTGGCAGAACAATTTGCTAAGTTAGAAGACTACATTGCTGAGTGTTTTAGAACCAATCCAGACTCTTCAATTTATGTGAAAACAGAGGATGATGAAGTAGACAGGTTCAAAAAGATGTATGTGTGTTGGGGTGCGACGAAGAGAGGGTTCATGGAGAGGTGTAGGCACTTGATTAGCATTGATGGTTGCTACCTAAAGGATCCCTGTGGAGACCAGCTGCTTACAACCATTGGTGTATATGCCAACAATTGCTACTATCCAGTCACGTATGCTATAGTGGAGGTTGAAAATAAAATGGCTTGGAAGTGGTTTTTAACGAACCTCATTGATGATCTCAACATCACCAATACTCCAGATTAGGTAATAATAACCGATAGACAAAAGGTAGATTATTACCCATGAGATTTAATTTTTGTTTTTTAATTATTACCCACAGGTTAATCTATGTACAATCTTGTTTTAGGGTTTGTGTCCAGCAGTGTGTGAGCTGCTTCCAATGGTCCAACATCAACATTGTGTGTAGCATCTTTACAACAACTACAAGAAAGAGAACCCTGGTTTGACGCTGAAGCAGAATTTGTGAAAAATTGCCAAAGCAACATACGTTGAGAAGTTCAATACGTTGATGGATAATTTGAAGGAGCAGCATGAGGCAACCCATGCATGGCTAAAAAATGAGAGCCCTAAGTTCTGGACAAGATCACACTTCAACCCAGAAACAAAATGTGATATGCTAGTGAACAATATATGTGAGAGTTTCAATGGTGCAATACTTAATGCAAGGGCCATGCCAATAACTGGGATGTTGGAATGGCTGCACATATACATTACAAAATGTTTGAATGATAAACGGGAATGGGCAAAGAACAGTGGCTAGAAGATATGTCCTAAAATTTGGAAAAGGTTGGAGCACTATTCAGAAAAAAGTAGCTGGGTATAGCTGTATGTATGCTGGGAACGGAATGTTTCAGTAAATTGCTCAAACAGTGAACAGTTTGTGATTAATCTTATTGCCAAGACCTATGCTTGCCAGAAGTGGGATCTAACTGGTATCCCTTGCTCACATGCTATACATGTTATACTGGACAATGGAGATAGGGTGAAAAACTGGCTTAGTCACTGATATTCAAAGGATACATACTTGAAAGCATATGATCCTATGATTAGCCCAATAAATGGAATTGACATGTGGCCAAGAACCAACGCTCTTCCTCTCTTGCCTCCTCATTTTCATGTCCAGCCCGGCAGACCAAAAAAATTAAGAAGGAGAGATCTAGATTCACCAATTAAAAAGTCAAAAACTGGGGCTGCAAAATTACGTAGAACTGTTGAAAAATGTCACATTAGGTGTGGGCATTGTAGGGTCCGAGGACACAGTAAGAAGAGTTGCCCAAATCTGCATACTCAGACTGAAGAGATGGAAAAAAAATACGCAACAAGTACTACATGTTGAATACTACAACATGTTGTTAGAGATTGTAATTAACTAACTAAATTTTTTTCTCCCAAGACAACTCCAATGAGCACCCACACTTCAGCCCTACCCATCCCATAGATGATAGCCAGGATAATTCAGAGGCTGCAAATTAGAGAGAGGAAAATGTGCAGCAAAGTCCTAATGTCCAGCCTAATAGGATAACTAGCCATACTAAGTGTGGCCATTGCTCACTAACTGGACACACCAAGACAAATTGCCCAGCATTAACTAGAAAATCAAAAAAAAATGTATGTCCTCCATCTATACTTATGGTTCTACGACCAGATCTACATATTCAATAGTTTTGACTTTTTCATACATTTGCCTTTTTTCATTCTGCACAGGCTGATAAGTAGGCGCATGCAAATGTTGGCTCATCTACAGATGATGTAGGGGCGAACACAAATAACACATTGGGTGATGAGGGTCTCGTTTGGTTGAATGAGGTAAAATAGTTTTTGTGTTTGTTATATTTTTCTATTTTTAGATGGTAGATGTTGATTTTGAATGTTTTCTTATTTTATAGGTAATGATCCAAGAGATTGAACAGAACATGCAATTGGCTACTGCAAATCAAATTGCAAATGTTAAGGCCCCAGTGAGTCCACAACACTGATCAGACAAACCTCCACTTTGTCTAATAGGAAAGTGGGAAGAAGGGCTAGCAGCACTACTGCCAATCCACTGCCAACCGCAACAAGTAAGGATATGCTGCATGAGAAGCCCTCCAGAAATGCTAAGAGGCATGGTGATACTGTACTTGCAACTCAGTCTCCAAAGAAATTAACAAAAAAACAAGGTGCTCCGAAGCCAACTCCAGCAGCTGTAATTGTAAAGAACACCAACATAAAAACTTACTTTGGTCCAAGTCCCATGGATGTACATGGAAACAAACAATAGCAAGATGCAAAAAGTGGTGCGTCATGTAGCAGCAAGGATAGAATCCATCCGAATCATGAGGTTCCATCTAGGACATGGAAACATGTTCAAATTGAGAGAAATGTTGTATTTCTGTCCCCTCCTCCTAGCACTGAGGCTGCTATTCAGGATATGCACGCAAACAAGGACAAGTTTGGTCCGTATCCATGTGTCCAAGGGAAGAAAATGTAGTTAGATAGTGCCTTAAGTATTTGCTGATCATCCTGTAACTGCCAATTAGAACTTGGATGAACTTTTGCGCATTTGATTTGTTAGCCCTTTGATTATCTTCAACTTTTGCTTCGCGGAAGGTTTTGCTATTTATGTAATGAATTTGGTAGCTGATTTCTTTAAGGATTGTTTAAAGACTATTTACACTTCTAGTTATTTTGCCATTGCACATGTTCACCAAAACATAAATTCATTACGTACATTCCAAATTTACATGCTGCGTTTCATACTATTACGTATCCTACCATACATTACCGTTTGCAGCCAGATCTACATTGTTACTGCTCCCTCATTACCAAACATCATCCCCTCCCAGCAATCACTAGCATGAACAGTACCTAGGACAGAATTACCATTCTTTTCAGCATTTTCACCTTTTTCTTCAACACAGCTGCCTCAACTTCCTTCTCCTCTAACGACCTCAACAACCCTGGAATGATTTGCCTTCCTCTCTCTCTCATTTGGGGGTCAAACCATTGAAAATAATTGCAAGCCCCACAATCACCATATTTTGAGCAACCAAAGAATCTCCTTCCCGGATTAACTGTTGTCCATGAGGTTCGCAGGGTAGCTCTTCTCTCACAATGACATTCTATGGCTGTAATGAGGCTTTTTGTGCAGAAGGTCAACCTTGGATGTTGGGAGGAACAAAGTGAAATTTTTTTCCCATTTTTTTTTGTTCTTTCTTCTTTTTATTACCAGAATCGAATCTGTCCAAAAATTTTGGTTCCAATTTTACCCTTAGCAGTATCACGTGGGATGCACGTGTTCACTAGAAATTGCTTTCCGGTCGCCAGAATATTGGTTGGGAACTCAATAAACCCAATTTGTATGTTAAGGGACTCAATTGAAATTTTTTCAACTCCGGGGACGAAATTGAACAGGGGCCCCAAGATAAGGGACTGTTCGCGCAATTAACCCTTTTATAAATCTCAAACTCTATATGAAAACCAAAATCATCTAGCAAAACACAAGAACAATTCATCATTAAGTGCAACCCTAATTTCCAATCGTAGCCTGCTAAAAACTATACTACTTTAATCATGGTAGCCTGGTGCATGGTTTTCAAAGGATCTAATAGATCAAAGGTAAGCATGGAGGCCCTAGGCCTTGATGATGATTTCTCTAAATGTGGTATTGAAGGCAAGACCAGTGTTGATTGGTTTTGATGATCAGGTTTGCCAAGCCACTTTGCTTGCATGTATTTATGCTTCCTCCATGGCGCCATATGCATCTTGTTCTCCTTCATGCATTTCTTTGATGCACCACACAAAATCTTTATCAGGGATTTGAGTCTTCCAGACTTTCCCACAAATACATCTGGTAATTTGTTGATTAATCGATCATATTCTTCACATGCTCTTGCCATCTTGAATTCTGACTTGAAATTTAATTCGATGATCACCTTTGTCACTTGATCACTTTTTGTAGATGTAATAGAATTTTGCACCACTTCCAGATATGTATGCTCTCCTGAAAAAATGGTGAGAAAGAATTTAGCTAAATCACATATTCAAATGTATTATCAATTTTCACGGTAAATATTTTATTTATTCAAAGGGTAATTGTTCATCATCCAATACTTAAAAATGTCAATTTTTTGCTATTAAAAAAAATGAAAAAAGAAATGATGTCCCTAGATGCCCTGGTTCAAGGGTCCATATTGCTAACTCTTTAATTAATATTCCTTCTATTTTTAAAAAAAAAATCACTTTTCATTTAACATAACTTTTATTAAATTACAAAATACAACACACTTACTATTAAATATATAATTTTTTATTTTTGACCATATTTCTTTAATTTGAGTTATATATTATAATTATTAATAAAAATAATACAAGAACTTTTCACACAAAAGATGAATTTTTTTAGAACAAAAAAAATTTTAACTGATTTTTTTTTAGAACAGAAAGAGCAACATATAAAATGGATGGTCCTAAACAATGAAGATGATTAACAAACTCAATAAATCATAGCTAAGCCATCTTTATTCGTTCTCTGAATAAAAAAAGGTTACATTAGTTAGTCTACCTACCAGCGGGAATTTCTGGTGAAGGACTCCACTTGGACTTGCAAATTCTGCAGCTAAATCCATCTTTTTGAAGCCGATCACAGACTTGTCTTTGAGTACATTCCCGGCATCCGTCGGCGGCAACCATTTTCCGGCAAACACAATTTACACCAAGTGAATTCAACTCCATTAATGCTTCCTTTGTAGTTTTCCTGATTCTGGATTCAAGAGAAGTCGTCCTCTTCAAAGTTGCCTGCAGTCCATATATTCAAAACATAAATGAACAAAGTTTCTATTTTTCATACTAATAATGTTACCTATAGTATTGAATCATGAAATTTTTCCTCTTCAATTTCTGAAGTGGAGAAAGAACCAAAATATAAAACAAGGATGGTTTTTTTTTTTTTACATATATATTCCTTTTTTTCACTTTTTCATCTGAATCTTTTAATTACAATCCCGATCTTACTATCCATCCTAACCCTCTCCAAAACAAGGTTAAGAATTAAAATCTCGTCTAACAACAAATAATGAATAATTCAATATTGTTACTAAATGAATGAGAAAATTACTTACCACTAGAAGCTCCTCTTGTGAATCCCAAAATGCCTTAGCAGCCGCAGCCTTGGAACCATTTTCCTCCTCCCCTTCCTCTTCCTCAACATCATTAAAACTTTCTCCACCATCAAAATCAATGCTAGAACCCCAAGATGAAAGCCCCACAGCTTGATCATCATCAAAAAATTCGAAAATCAATTCCCCTACATTTTGGGATTCATAATTCCCACCATTTTTTCCCCCTAAAATCCCTTTTTTCATTGGTTCTTGCCTATCTTCTTCCTCTTTCTTTGTGGGTTCAGCCACCAGAACCATGAAATGCTAGGAAATGACACTGCTTATTTAGTGCATCCTAATCTTAAGTGCACGTGCTGTTCTGAGTCGTACAATCCTAAGGCCTTTATATAGTATGGGACAATATTTGGGACCCCATATGACTCGTGTGTGAGTTGCCAACCAGCCGCCGCGTCCATGATTATCTGTAAAATTTCTTTGCAACTTGCGAGGCATGTTACCATGAATTATTAAAGTGAAAAACAAATTGGATATTCTGGCATATATGCGTTAAAATCTACCAAGGTTTTGTCACAAGTGAAAGAATGAAATTTTGATTCCTGGGCTTAACAAGAATATTATGTGTGCTACTTCTGTATATTCAGCTTCAATGTGGAACAAGTAAATATTCTATGCGAATATTCAGTCAATCATTTCAAAGGGCTCTTCTTTCAATAATTACCAAACCATTTGTATTACTTTGAGATTTTGTAATTTTTGTAACTTTTTTTTTTCTTTAATCATTCATATCTTACTGTGGAACCTAACCATTCTTGGAGATTTTGTAATTATTCCAATTTGTAGTATATGATGTAAATGAATTGTATTTTGCGTAATTAGCCTTTTTGGAATATATGTACACACACAATTAATGATGGTCCAAAAGATCGGAAAATAGTATGCGTACCGAGCTTCTTTTTTTTCAATGATTATAGGAAAATTAAAGATATTTTTAATCAAAACTGCAAATGAGATGTAATCCAAATATATTCACGTAGATTTTAATTCTTTTTTTGTATATATATATTTTACTTGAAACCTCTTCATCCAAGATACGAGGCATATACAGGATTATTCTTTCCCCAAAACAGCTGGCTTAACCTTATCTTGTTTTATTAATTATTCATAAATTTACGTGTGTACAAAGTTACAGCGAAAGCAAATGTCCCATCCCTTAACAAATTCAGCGTGGTAAACGGCGTCACTTGCTACTTTGCTAGTTTAAGAACTTAATTTTAATACTTGGAATTTAAATCCAACAAGGATGTTGGAACACTTGTTCTGATAATTCACTCTTAAGTCCCATAAACTCGTCCATTGGATGTATTTACCCAATTTTTAACTAGTATTATTTATGGAAATAGTAGCTCTTATTTATTTATTCTTTTGCAAATTACTTGGTGAATTTGTTGTTAAGCTTAGAAATAAATTAAGGGTCTATCAAACGGGGTGGATCAGAAAAAGATTATTTAGGTTCCGTTTGGATTATATTGTATTTGAGAATTTTGTATTGAAATGTGTGAAAGTTTCAGTGAAAATTTTTTGTAAGAAAAAATGATATGAAAAAAGTAGATTGGAGGGGGAAAAAATTTAAAATAATGTGAAGAGAATTTTAGAGGGAATTTAAATTTTAAATTTTACAATAAAAAGTTGTTTAAATGTTTTATTTTTGTCGTTAAAAAATAATAATTTTTTGTAAATGAAAACACTTTCCAAACGGAGCCTTAGGTTTCTTCCAAATTTTACATTGAATGTTTGAAATCTCGTCTAACAACAAATAATGAATAATTCAATATTGTTACTAAATGAATGAGAAAATTACTTACCACTAGAAGCTCCTCTTGTGAATCCCAAAATGCCTTAGCAGCCGCAGCCTTGGAACCATTTTCCTCCTCCCCTTCCTCTTCCTCAACATCATTAAAACTTTCTCCACCATCAAAATCAATGCTAGAACCCCAAGACGAAAGCCCCACAGCTTGATCATCATCAAAAAATTCAAAAATCAATTCCCCTACATTTTGGGATTCATAATTCCCACCATTTTTTCCCCCTAAAATCCCTTTTTTCATTGGTTCTTGCCTATCTTCTTCCACTTTCTTTGTGGGTTCAGCCACCAGAACCAAGAGATGCTAGGAAATGACACTGCTTATTTAGTGCATCCTAATCTTAAGTGCACGTGCTGTTCTGAGTCGTACAATCCTAAGGCCTTTATATAGTATGGGACAATATTTGGGACCCCATATGACTCGTGTATGAGTTGCCAACCAGCCGCCGCGTCCATGATTATCTGTAAAATTTCTTTGCAACTTGCGAGGCATGTTACCATGAATTATTAAAGTGAAAAACAAATTGGATATTCTGGCATATATGCGTTAAGATCTACCAAGGTTTTGTCACAAGTGAAAGAATGAAATTTTGATTCCTGGGCTTAACAAGAATATTATGTGTGCTACTTCTGTATATTCAGCTTCAATGTGGAACAAGTAAATATTCTATGCGAATATTCAGTCAATCATTTCAAAGGGCTCTTCTTTCAATAATTACCAAACCATTTGTATTACTTTGAGATTTTGTAATTTTTGTAACTTTTTTTTTTCTTTAATCATTCATATCTTACTGTGGAACCTAACCATTCTTGGAGATTTTGTAATTATTCCAATTTGTAGTATATGATGTAAACGAATTGTATTTTGCGTAATTAGCCTTTTTGGAATATATGTACACACACAATTAATGATGGTCCAAAAGATCGGAAAATAGTATGTGTACCGAGCTTCTTTTTTTTTCAATGATTATAGGAAAATTAAAGATATTTTTAATCAAAACTGCAAATGAGATGTAATCCAAATATATTCACGTAGATTTTAATTCTTTTTTTGTATATATATTTTTTACTTGAAACCTCTTCATCCAATATACGAGGTATATACAGGATTATTCTTTCTCCAAAACAGCTGGCTTAACCTTATCTTGTTTTATTAATTATTCATAAATTTACGTGTGTACAAAGTTACAGCGAAAGCAAATGTCCCATCCCTTAAGAAACTCAGCGTGGTAAACGGCGTCACTTGCCACTTTGCTAGTTTAAGAACTTAATTTTAATACTTGGAATTTAAATCCAACAAGGATGTTGGAACACTTGTTCTGATAATTCACTCTTAAGTCCCATAAACTCGTCCATTGGATGTATTTACCCAATTTTTAACTAGTATTATTTATGGAAATAGTAGCTCTTATTTATTTATTCTTTTGCAAATTACTTGGTGAATTTGTTGTTAAGCTTAGAAATAAATTAAGGGTCTATCAAACGGGGTGGATCAGAAAAAGATTATTTAGGTTCCGTTTGGATTATGTTGTATTTAAGAATTTTGTATTGAAATGTGTGAAAATTTCAGTGAAAATTTTTTGTAAGAAAAAATGATATGAAAAAAGTAGATTGGAGGGGGAAAAAATTTAAAATAATGTGAGCAGAATTTTAGAGGGAATTTAAATTTTAAATTTTACAATAAAAGTTGTTTAAATGTTTTATTTTTGTAGTTAAAAAATAATAATTTTTTGTAAATGAAAACACTTTCCAAACGGAGCCTTAGGTTTCTTCTAAATTTTACATTGAATGTTTGAAATTTAAGGTGTTAAAAAAATAACAAAGAAGCTAAGAGAAAAACAAAGGAAATATTGTGTGTGTAGATTGCGTTTCAAAATAAGTTTGTGTACTTTTCAACCTATTTGTTGTGAAATATGAGATGTATTAAAATGGTAAAAGCATATTAAAAATAACAACACATTTTGAAATACTAACTATTGTTTAATTAGAGAATCCATTTCAAACATAAGTATATACTTTTTTTTTTTTTGGTTAGCATTATCATAAAGTTATCTCCGATTAATTTGTCAATTTAAATCAATAATAGAGTTACACAATTCAGTAATAGAAGAAATGATCAAAGTGAAACGATATTCAAATTTTATTCCTTACTAATTTTAAAGAGTTCCATTGTTGAATACATTATGTTATGTTATAGCTCTTGAGGCATGTATCTTACTTACCAAAGAAAAAACATAAAAACTTCTAGGACATTAATTTTTAAAAAAATAATAGGTGGGGCTCAATTCTCATTCTTGAAGAGTGGTAAGCGCAATGGTAAGTGTCTACCTAAGACTCCAAGACAACTTGGTATAGTGATGGCACGTTACAATGTTGACATATTCCACTAGTTTATGCGAATATATGGCACATTAAATTTTATTTTATTTTATTTTTGATTCATTGATTGCCGATAAACTTGATGTTGATGTTACAATGTTGAAATATTTGTTCTAGTGGTAGAGCATTTCTTTCAAACTTAGGCATCTGAATATTCCTCCAGATCTCTCTCTTTTTAATTTGTTAATTTTATTCTTGGGACAATATCAATTATGAACCTTCCCCTTTCCATGGCATGAGTTCATCATTCACTGAGGTACTATTGGAGGTGGAATCTGAGAAGCATCAAATTAGTCTTTTGAGCGGATTCTTTTCTTTTTTCTTTTTTCTTTTTTTTAAAATTTAGGTTGTTGGCAATTGACATGCATGATCATTTTTTTTAAAAAAAACAAAAATATAAATCCATTCCAATCTAGTTGTAGTACTATATTTATTCATGTGAGAGAGAATTTCATAAGTGATGAGCTTGATTGTCTGTCGGATATTGACTTTCTTTTTTAATGCTATAGATTATTTGGTTAAGAAATTATTTTCGAATATTGTAAGGTATCTAGTTTATTCCCAATCCTTCCCTATATGGTTTTTCCTAGAATATCCGTTACCAACAACCCCCCATCCTTCAAAACCCCCACCCCACCAAACCAAAACCCCCAAAAAAAAAAAAAAATCAAGATGAACGATGAGAGTGTGTAGTCTCAACATGCTTTTGAAATTACAAAATGTGCTTTTATACTTTTTAAATAGTAATTGTGAAATAAAAAATATATTAAAAAACATAAAAAAAAATTATTGAAAAATTCAAAAATGTATTTTGAAATTACAATTCATATGCACCATGTGTCTTCTAAAGATTTTCATATTACCATTCCACTTTATGATATAGTAACTTGTTTACCTAATCTTAATGAACCAAGAAATTAAGTAAATAAAAAGAAAATATAATAATATTAATATTCCTCTTATTATTATTATTATTATTATTATTATTACTTTTTATTCATCACTATAAATGCAAAATAATATTGTAACGTACATATTTCACTTTAAAGGATCAATGAAGTGCTAATTATAAAAAAATTTGCATTTATATATGAAGTGCCAATTATAAAAAAAAATTAAATTTATATATGAAGTGCTATATTTTAAAAAGATTTCTTATAATTGCTATGAGGAAAGTTTGTGCCTAACTGCCTATTGGACGATCATTCACAGACTATGACTGAAAAGAACCCAAGTATAACGTGCAAACCTATTTCATCACTTTTGCGATAATTTTGCCCCACATATATTCACAAGTGTGCCTCCAAAAAGGACTGATATGAAACAAAAAAAAGTTAAATGAAGGTAAAAAGGAAATTAAAAGGATGCTTAAAGCAACACTTTACCAACTTGTAGTTCCAAATGGCTACACAATCAGCAAAAAAAAGTACAAAATTTCAATTGTTAAAAGTCCTTCTTCAAGAATAAAGTTTAAGCCTGATTATATTTGTTAATGATAAAACAAGATAAGATCTAACCCAATACTCTCATCATCCACATCACGCTTTTACTGTTAGGAAAGAGACCAGCGTTTTGACAAGTAATTTGTGAAAAGAAAACATCAAAAAAGTCTAAATCATGACATGAACACACACATAAACAAATTAAAATTTACCTTGAAAAGACACTAGAGGAATGGACAATGGGAATGGAAGATTGATCTTCGTAGGAATGCTCTCGATTGGGAAAGCCAGCAGTGGGAAGATTTGTTGAATATTCTGAAAGGGCAATATCCCAGTCGAAACTCCCAAGATCGGATCATTTGACGAGCGGTCCCAAATGGTACGTATTCCACTTCTTCATTTTACAAATCTATGTTAATACCCCAGAAACAAGGGCCAGTTAACTGGAACTTAGTGTGGAAAGGATATGGTCCACCTAAAGTGAAAGTCTTTGTCTGGCAATTAATCCATCAAAAGCTTAGAAGGGGTATTATTAGAGCAGAGCTTGCGGTGTGCCCGTTTTGTAATTCTGAGCAAGAATCTGTCCAGCACTTATTCTTTGACTATTGGTGTAGCTGGTTGGTGTGGACTAGATGTTTGAAAACTTGGGGTATCACTTGGGTTTGCCCGGGAGATCCTTTCATATTCCTGAGTTCAAAGGAAGGCTGGACTCTTTTATGTCATCACTTGGTCCATGTTGTAAATCAGTCACATTCAACAATAAGAGCTATGATCTCGCCATGGACTTGATTTTTATCTTGCTACTTGGTTTAAGGCGAAGTGGCCATCCTCTTCAACATCTATTGCGGACATATTGAATAGTGCGGAAGTTCACAAGGATGTAGGAATGAGAGTGTCACTTGGTCTCGCCTCAACTTGGTAAAATGAAGTTTAATGTTGATGGCTCGAAACCAAGTAGGGCGGAGTTGGAAGAATTCTAAGGGATGGGTAAAACAAAGGTCGTGTTCTAAACATGTTGGAATACTAGACTCAAACCAGTTCTATGCTATACGTGAAGCTTTTATTTGAGTCCATTTGGAAATGCTCCCATGTACTTGTAATTGAAAGTGACTCGGCTAATGCAATCAACTGGTTGAACAATCCAATGAATGTCCCCTGGCACCTAAAAATGTCTCCAATCATCTAGACCTGCTGAAGGAGAAAATTAAGCATTGGGAGGGCTATCATATCCCAAGGGGCATGAATACAGTGGCTCATAGGTTGGCAAAGTAAGAAGTGTCCAGATTGCAAAACCTATTAGCGACTATTGAGAAATAAGTGTATATCTCGGTTGCAAGTAACTTACTATTTCTTGTTTTCATAGTAGCATGCGGAATAGGGTATGCATCCCTTAGTTGCTGTCCTTTTCATTGTAAATTTTGCTCTAAATTTTTAATAAAAAACTTCGCCTTCTTGGCTTGTCAAAAAAAAAAAAAAAAAAGACACAACGAATTTCAGGAATGTTTTTGTTCTACCAAGGAATATTATTTTTGTTAGTTGATTTTCCTAAATTTCTCGAATATTGCATCCTTTAATTATCTCCATTTTGATACCTCAATGAGGAATTCAACAACTGCTTTTTCTCACTCAATGATCATGGCAAATCTTTATCGTCACATTACATGCACTTGCGAGAAGAATTCAAAAGGTTTCTCTTTTTACCTTCTTCACTTTTGTTTTTATTATTTCATTCACTATTATGTAAAAATACTCAAAATTAGATCACTTATCGATGTTTTGTTGTAAACCTAATTGGTTATTTTCAATTAGATACCAGATATGTTTTTGTGTGTTTCTTAAACCAACTTGGCATTGTTTTAACAAATATAAGCCACTTTTTTTAATATATTCATTTGTAAGTCACTCTCAGAGTGAGTAAAAAGCCACTTCTTCAAGTAATTACACCCACCATCCCAATAAAAAAATAATTTTAATTTGGTATAAACTTTTAATTATAAGATATAATATACTCAATGTACTATTAAATGTATAATTTTTTTAATTTTTATCTTGACTTTTTAATTATGGGATTATACATAATCATTATTAATAAAAATAGTATAGGAATAGATTCTTTTTTTTTTTAAGAAAAAAAAGAACTTATGAAAATAAACTCTCTTTTTTTTAGATAAAAAGAGTAATATGTATGCTACTACGGCCTAGCTAGTTGATAAGAGGTTCCAATAAAAAGAGGTAAATGACTAATTTCTTTTAACTAAAGTTCATCATTAAATCTGGTTGTCAAATAATCATATGTCCTCCGAAACATAGATACAGAAATTTAAGTCCATATTTAGATGAGCTTAGAGGACAAATCAACGAGACAATAATAACCTATTTTAAGAGGAGAATAGAACCCAGCAAAGTTATTTAAGGAGTTAGAATGAACAAGTGATTTGTTGACATTGGAGGGGAAAAAATGTCTGTTGATGGGATTTGATTTTAAAATTAATTGATTATAAGTAACTAAACTATTTACTAGTGGCCAACTTGCCTTCAAGATTTAAGAGATAAGTAACTTTTTAGAGTTTAAGTACAGTCATCATCGTATCTAATAGCCAATTAGTTTTCAATGGATGTCTTTCTTTTAAATCCAAAAAAAGATCTCCCACATGGTTTAGTGGGATGCATAAAACCAATAGTATCTCTTGGTATTTTGACATTGAAGCCAGTGTGATTTAGCTGCATACTATTTCTTGTTTTTTATTAGTACGCTGTGTAGGATTGCTATTATGTAACTCTTCACCTCTGTCCTTTTTATTGTAAACTCTGTTTTAAATATTTAATAATAAACTTTACCTTCTTGACTTATCAAAAAAAAAATGTTTGTATCACCAAAATGGCAGATAAAGTCCCATTGTCAATCATTTAGAGGGAAAAATAATAATAATATATATCTCAAACTCGTTTGATTTCATTAATACGTACGAAATGAGGATCTAGGTCAAAATGAGGCCACCCAAATGGCCAACAAAACTTAGAGACATCAAAAACAAAACCCCTCAAAGAGACATCAAAACCTCAATTGACAAAACCCCTCAGATCACACCACTCTGATCATGGCTGAACATGGGATCACTTGTAAACTATCTAATAAGTCACAAGTAAGCATTGATGCCCTTGGCCTCGCAGACTTGCCTAATTGGCCATTCGGCGACAAATATGGTGTCGTTTTCAGTTGATTATCAGGAGAGCCATGCCATTTAGCTAGCATGTACTTGTGCTTCCTCCATGGTGCCATATGCATTTTTTTCTCCTTCATGGTTTTCTTCAATGCAGCACACAATATCTTAACTAGATTTTGAAGTCTTGTAAATTTTCCCACAAACACTTCAGGCAATTTGTTGATTAATCGGTTGTATTCCTCACTTGCCCTTGCCATCTCAAATTGTGCCCTGAAATTTAGCTCAATGATTATCTTCATTTCCCCTTGAGTACTTGATGGATTGTGCACTACTTCCATGTATGTGTGCTCTCCTACAAGAATATAAACCAACATAGAATAGTGTTAATTGAACCATCCAAGATATATACCATGCTTTTCTTAATCTTTGGGAGAAATAAAAGACGCTGTCCCAAAATATAATATGTTTGTTCCCATCCTATGACTTTTCATTTTTTTAGAACATTGTTATGGTCTCTTCAATGTACAACGAGGAAAAAAATCTTGATTTACTATTTTCTTTTATCAATCCATAACATCTAACATATTTTATGGATAGGAAAGTCCAATCGAGCTATTTAAAATGTTGGCACCTTCTTAATTAAATATGGTTGTGAGTTGTACCTTCTTAAAAAAGAATTCAGTTCAGTTGGTTTTCCCTATATTTGACTGATCCAAAAAAATAATAATAACATTAAGATTAGAGAAATGGAAAGTTATCCAAAACCAGAGAATATATATTTGTATTTTCAAACATGAAGTACCTAACTTGTATATATAAGACTGAAATTCTGTAAGGTTCTAAACTTTATTTCCTTCCTCCAAAATTCAGTTAGTTTCCTTTTAGAATAGTGTTGTTCTGATGTAGTTTAACAAAAAAAAAAAAAAAAAAAACCACGCACACACACACTATAGTTCAATAAATGGAGGAACCTTATCCAAAACATATGAGACAAAATATTGGGGACCGAGTAATCAATTAAGCATTCATTGAAGTTGATCTACCTGAGGGAATTTCTGATGACTTCCTCCACTTTGACTTGCAAATAACAGAATTGTACCCTGCCGTTCTAAGCCGATTGGAGATTTGTTTCTGCAAACAATTCTTGCAACTGTTACTGCCCACCATTTTCTCACAAACACAGTCAAAACCACCCGAGTTCATCTCCTTCATCGCTTCTTTAGTTGCCTTCCTGATGCTTGACTCTACAGAAGTCGTCCTAAACAAAGTCGTCTGCCAAATCAATCATAAAAAATTGTCAATTTACCAAGTAAAAAACTTCAATGTCTGATATTAAGGTTCTTTACAGACAAAACATAGTTAAGGGAAAATCTTTTTTTTTCTTTTGTTTACCATGAGAAGATCTTCTTGGGATTCCCAGAAAGCCTTATTGTTAGCTTCCTCCTCAACAGTGGCAGAATCTTCATCATCATCTTCATCAATACGTGCTCCATCATCAAAGTCGGCAACACTAGGAGAGCTGCATGAACTCTTGTACGAACCCTCCTCATCGACGAATTCCTCAGTGAACCAAAATATCAGTTCATCCAAATTTTCCTGCTCACCAGAGAATCCACCCATTCTGTTCCGGCTTAAATTTTGGCAGTGGAATTTAGCCGTCTTCCTAAAAGGGGAGGGGGGTTGGCGGGTGTTGGCGATGAATAAGCCTAAAAATGTGTCATTTTTATAGTGCGAAATTAATTGGAGTTAGGGACCCGGCTGTCCCACTTGGAATAAATAATTTTTTTTTCATTTTTTTATGGGCCAACTTGTTATGTTAGGGATTACTGATCTTGGCAAAATAAATTAATTGTGTTTGGTTGTCCATTTTTTTTTTTAAAACGATAGTGTATTATCAAAAGCGTGAATTGCCAATTTACATAGCCACAAGGGCTAATAAATCCTCATGGTGTTACAACTGGATACCAGCGCGATAACCCATGAAGCCAAAGACCCACAAGGGGCAGAAAAAGCCCACGAGAGGCAACCTGACGAGCAGGAAAAGAACCATTGAAACCCGACTAGCGGAAAGACACCCGATGAGCGGAAAGGGTTGACAACCTAAATAACTTAGAAACAACCCAAAAGTACAAAAGTCCGATTATATCGGGTCACTAATACTATACAAAAGGGATGCTACTCATCTCAATGAGCCCACTACAAAAGGCACTGGGTGAAAGAAACTAGAACTCAATTTCTAACTCGTACCGCATGCCATTGCGTGAATTCAACCTGCAGAAACAGCAACACCCAAAAAAAAAAAAAAAGCCCCAAATTTTGCTTTCCCCCAACCTCAGTCCGCCGCCACCCTTGATCCCAGCCAGCTCCTACCCATCAAAACCAAATCGCCTGCAACAACAATAGGAAGGACCAAGACAAACAAACATTACAATCCCATGCCTCTTTCTATCGTCCGATTCCATCATTTCCTTCAGCGGCTGTAGTTGATGTTTTATTTGTGCCCCTGATTTGCTGCACCCGGCAGAGACCAAATCAAAAACACCCAACAAAAGCCTTGAGAAGGACCAAATATGTCAGATAGTGCAACTACCACCGGATGGAGATGGCAATACCTTAAAAATTAAAAAAAAAATTTAAAAAAAATCCTCTGCCCGAACATTAAAATTGAAATTATTGTAAAATTAAATAACTTTTTTATTATATTTAATTGAAATTTATAGTTTTTTTATAATTCGAATTCATTTTATTTTATTTTATTTTATAATCTTTTCAAATTATTAAAACTTGTATAAAAAATTTATATAAAATTTACTCCCTTCGTTCCAAAAAGGAGTTTAATTTTAATTTGATATAATTTTTTTAAAATTACAACGTACAATACACTTAATGCATCATAAATATATACTTTTATATTTTTATCCTTACTTTTTAATTTATATTATATGTTGTTATTATTAATAAAAATAAGACAAAAATTCACACTAAAAATATACTCTTTTGTTTACAATAAAGAAAATTTTTAAAATTGAAATTTTTTTTTAGAATAGAAGTAATATTTAATTTTAACTTAATTCCAATTATAACTAAAAAAACAAAAGACCTGACTCGATACAGCTGGAAGTTTCATTTCAGCTTCGCCAATGGTCCAAAATTTCAAAGTTTTATCATGATTGATTTTTTTTTTTTTTGGGGTTCTTTGAATGTTTGTGCTAGAAAATGACATTTCGTCCATTTTTTTTAGACTAAATGCTATACATTGCACGTTTTTCAATTGGTTAAATTTTTTTTAATCACTTAAATTGAGTGACACATACTGTATATTTTGCGACGCGTCTTTTTGTTGCTATTCACGAGATACACGATATTAATCTTAACATCTTGTTTTTTTTTTTTTTTCTCATTTCCAAGACATTGTATATCGTCTTGTTTGTTTGATATTGAATCAAGTTTTTATTAGGTGTTTTGTTATATATTCGAACCATCTACCGATATAAATCAGAGTAAATTATATTTACTTTCTTTGAAATTTGGTTTTATTATCAATGAGGTCTAAGAATGTTACTGTCTTTATTTTTGATCGTTGAAAAATTAATTTTTTGTTATGAAATTCATGAAATGACTAAAAAAATTAGATAAAAACATGAAAAGAAAGTGTTGTTAATGTAAATAAAAAATGAACTAAAAGCATTTATTTAAAATATATATATGTATTAAACATAACTATAAGTAGCCCAATAATGTAAATTCAACATAAAAAAGATGAGTTATTTTGACATAAACTCCGTATTTGCATAATCTTTTAGTCATTTCATAAATTTTGTAATAAAATACTAATTTTTAAATGATTAAAAGGGAAAACTATAATATTTCTAAATATCAAGAAATAGTTAGTAATAAAATCAAAATTCAAAAGAGATAGATGTAATTTACCTTATAAATCTATTATATATATAAAAAAAAAATGTTCATTCAATCTACTTTTGACACTTAATCCACCTGTCACATTACAATTAAACTTAACTTAAGTAATAAAATAAATATTTTATTCACACCAACCAACTCTTATCTAACTAAATCTAATATACTTGATACGTTTAAATTATAATTTTTATCACATTAGAATTTAAATTATTTACCATCTCTGATAAATTTTTAATTTAATTAAATATTTTATTTACACTAATTTACTATTATCTTATTAAATTTAATTAAATCTATTATGTAATTTATTCCAAAATAGCGTAACAAGAGGGTATATTTTTATTGTAATAATTTTATAATACTTTATAAAACAACACTTTATACGCTTAATAAACTTGTGCTTATATAACACTTTATATAGAGGATAAAATAACATAATTTATTCCATAACAAAATACTTTCTCTAAAATAATTTATTTTAAAAGTAATCTATTATATCTTATAGAAATTAAACACTTACTTAAAGTGCCGTGTATTGATCCTTCTTATCATGAAGCATCATAAATTTTTTTTATTTTGATTCACACGAGTATCAGGAAAAGATAATTGAGAAGCAACAAACATCACTATTTAAAATTAATATTATTAGAATTAAATTATTATTCTATAATTTTCCTATCTTTCTATTTTTCTTTTTTTTAATATTTTATCTCTTATAATTTTATATTACATCACCAATTAAAATTTTGATAAAAAATAAAATATTTCTATGATAACAATTAACCAAATACGTTAATAGTAACTAACTTTTCTACTTCTTAATAGTTGAAAAAAAATAATAGCGATAGAATTGGATTAGAGTTATATAATATTCATTTTATTTTTATTGCCATATAATAGATTCTTTCTTACCTAAAAAATGTGCTAATTTTAATTTTAATTAGTCCAACTCTTATCCAAATCTTCCCATCTTTAAACAAAGTTTTAGGTGCTTTAAAAAATTAGTGTTTATATCTTAAATTAATTCATTCTTTCACTAATCTTATCCGTTGAGTTATAAGAATTTGCTAATTTGAATTTAAAATGTTTTGAATCTTATTTTAATATTCCTTATTTAATTTATATATCTCACCAATATATTCACCCTTTGCGAACTTTAATCAAGTTGCTATTTTTTTTTCCCCTATTTTTTTTCCTTCTCAATTCTATTCTCACAACTTTGTTTTTATGTAATTTCTTAGTAATGTTCTCATATTTTCATGATTTTAATTGGAGTGGGAAAATATCATATTGATTGGCCATGATACAAGCGAACTCAACTTTTAAAATATCCATAGCAATTTATTTTTCTAAAAATAGGAAAAATATAGTGCACTAAATCTATGGTCCAATAAATGTTTTTCCTTTATATGATTAATTTTATACATGATTATTATTGTCTTCCTCAATATATAATTTTGGGTCTCTAAGTTTAATGGTTTATTTTTGACTATTCAGTTTTTCATTACATATTTGAATGTGTCTCAACATTTATAATTTATTTTAATTTCTTAGTTTTTTATATTATTTGGGAAGAGAGTTCAGGTTTTTCTTTTATTTTTTTAAGTTGAAGAATATTAAAGAAAGGTCTATTTGAGATTTTTTTTTTTTTGTAAACTTTAATTTTTAATTTACTATTTTTACCTTCTTTTCTTTCAAAGTAAAATTTTGTTTTGGAAAATAGATAACATATCTTTACAAAAACTATTAGTTTTTATACTAATTAATATTTTGATACCAACTGGTATTTTGTTAATAAAGCATTGCATATATTGTTTTGGCTAAAAAAAAAAAATCATTTTGAGTGTCAACAGTTATATTGATTACTGTAATTGTTTTCCTTGCATTTTTGTGGATTACCATTTTTTTAACACAAATTAGTGTATAATATTATAAATATTCTATTTTATAACTTTTATAACTTCATTGAAAAATTCCTTTAAATTTTAAAATAATTTGTAATTATTTTGTGCACTTTTATATGTCTTTCTCTGGATTAGCACAATGAACATTTTCCTCCTCTAAGTTTAATTTGAACAATAACACTTCCTCATAATAATAATAATAATAATAATGTAAAATAGGTATGCCTTTATTTTTCAAATTATAATAATTTATATTGTAATAATGAAATTATCCATGCATATGCACGGATAAGAATCTAGTTATTGTTAGAGTTTGAAAATTAGTGATTTTTAAAAGGGAACTTAAAACAGATTTACATTAAGTTAACGATGAGTTGGTTTAAATGTGAATTTTCTCTAATTTTGTATTGTTCCCTTGAACCATCCTTAGAATAGATGGATTAGTGTAAGAGATATTGTTTGCCTTTCTTTAAAAAATAATAAAAATAATTGATGGCTTGCATGATTCTGCCGAGCAATGATTTTTTTTCTTTCTTTCTTTGCTGAAATCCCATCGACAAAAGATATATACTTAAAAGTCATGTAGACACCCAAATTGATAAATTCTTAAACATGACTAAAATTCTCTTTTGTTATACCCAACATTGGCTTAAATTATTTAACCAATCAAAAGCTCAGCACTAATAATTTATATCAAAAACCCTTTATGTTTATCCTAATCTTATGAATTAAATAGGAGCCACATCGTGAAATCGAGCACTAATAGGTTGGATAATTAACATCATTAGGATGGAGTACGTACATGTGGGCTTGTCTCCTGATGTTACTAATTAGTGTTAATTAAACCTACTCAAAAGATACTTTGATACTAATGCCTATACAGTTTAATGCTAATGCCTGCCAATAAGGTGTTCAGCTGGTGTGATTGCTACTATGTGCTAAGGCATCTCACTAACCTCATTCTGGTTTTGTTATAGTGTCATGCACTTCTGCAAGAAATGATTGATGTTAATTTTAATCAACCCTTGATGTTATGAATATTGTAAATATAAATTGTATTTCAAAATGTGTTTTTACGGGTTTTGATATAAAAATTGTGAAATAGAAATTACTTTAAAAATATAAAAAATATATTTTTAAAAGTATCAAAATGTGTTTTAAAATACTATCTAAACACATTAGAACCTTCAACTAATAGGGTTGCGCTTGAATAAACAATCATTTGAGTTGATGAACCTTTATAATTACCAAAGCAAATGTAAAAATATAATAGGTTTATAGTTATTTATGTGAGTCATATGGAATTTCAATTTTTATTTTTGAATCAATTATAATTTGGAGCCATGATCAATAAAATAGAATGACAAGTTAGGATAATATGCTAGAATAGAATGTTATTTTAAAAATAAAAGAAAAAAAAGAGGAAATTCTGATATCAATTAATGTATCCTCAGGCAGCTTTCCAACCACAAACTGGTTTAGTTTGGCTTTTAGAATAGAAAATATTTGGTGATTGCATAAATCCAGAGAAGAACATCCCACAAAAGAGATTCTTTTTGTGTTATCTAAATTGCAACTTTTAATTAATATAACCAATCTTATCAGCTTCCACAGTTATACCACCACTATAGCAGCACCGAGTTTCATGCCGCAGTCTTTCTCTACGTTTCTTATTTATTCGTTTGTCCGATTCTTTCTCTCCTTTTTTTTTTTTCTTTTTTGAATTAGAGAATCTAGGCAACGTAATCAAAATTAGTTGGCCATGAATGGAATATGATCTTTGATCTTTATTAAGTTTTTTTAAGAATCATTGTAAAAGCTTACATTTATTAAAAAAAAAGTCAATATAACTAATGAAAAAAATAATTATTATATTTTTAAAGATTTTTTATAATAAAAAATTATAATAACTGATGTAACAATAATAAAAAAATAAAATTATTTATTATATTTAATAATAATTAATAATTTTATTTTTTTTAACATATCATATCACTCGCAGTAACTTTTTAACTATGCATCAACTAAAGCAACCTTCACAGACTCTACTAAAGCTAAAGAAGACATAACTCCAATAAGATGCCAAAATAGGAAAGAAGAAATAATGTTATTAGAGTTAGCCATTGACAAAGAACTTGAAACCAATATTGGGTTATTGGTCTGAAAAAAAAAACCGAAATCAATCATTTCCTACTGAATAATCAACTTTAAAAAAAGAAAAAAAATCTCCCAAGTAGTTGTAATGCTCTAAATAAATAACGGGACGAATTAAAATTTCATAAAAATAGCCTCAAAGAGTGAAAAATATGCATGCAAACCAAAATGGCTGCAAAATGAAGGCCAACAAATTTTTTGGGTGATGGTGATGATGAAGCAGTAGCCGTCTGATCATTTGCTGAGTGAGGAGGGCTTTCTATATCCAAGACCTTGATGATCATCTTAAGCCCTCCATCACAGTGACCTGAAACCCCACTGATAAAATAGAAAAAACCCGGCCGGTCCAATGTGTAGGCAGTGCTGTTGCCATTGTTGGAGAAGAACCACGGATGGGCTGAATGGCATTTCTTATACTCTTCTTGATTCACCACCAAAACCGAGTCTTTTTCAAACTTAAAATCTGCATTTACACACGCATGCACATTCGTAAATAATTTCCATTCAATTTCGTAAGTTTTTCTTTTCTGTAGGACATTTCTTATGATTGTGCACTCTCTTGTGCAATTATTTTTAACAAGACAACTGTTAACAGATGTAGAACTTATATACATCTCAAGATCCAATACGAGATAGTAGTTGTAGTAGTTTTGAGAGGTTGGACAACTTTTCAACCTTAAAAGAAACATATTCCTACCAACAAGTTATTAGTCATTCGTGAATTTAACATTCAGTAAACATTCTATACACACTAAAACTTAAAAAACGTAAAAGAATCTAAACAAGTACAAAAATGTATTTTGAAATGACAATCTATACACACTAAAAGTTTTTTATCTGTTTTATTACTTACGTAACACGAATTTTTTCTTTAATTTCATATGATTAAATTTGTATAGAAATTAAATTAAATTAGAATGTAAAATATATATAGAATAAAGATTGAAGGATGAGGACGTACTTAGAGTGTCATTAACTTCAAACCTGTTTTTCGAAGCCCAGTCATTGTAGAAGTCACTGTTTTTGGATGGAGGGACAGCCCAACCACGGTCGCCACCAACCTCAAACTCGATGGAAATCACTCTATAAAAGTGAAGGGAAGTGAGGAAAGTTAAGAGGAGGAAGGATAATATGGAGAAGGGAAAACCCTTGAAGGAAGAAGCCATTTTCTGAGAGTTTACAAAAGGGTTCTCTTTGCCCGGTGAGTTTGAGTTAGTTTGTGAATGCAAAGGTAATGAATGAAATGAAGTGAAGGAATTTGAGTATTAAGTTAGGACTCAGTGATGAATGTACTTGTGTTTTTTGACTGTTTGAATATGTTAACTGAATAAGGAGAGAGTTAAGGTGAATGTGGGAAGAACATTCTTTGACTTGGTTTAATTAGCTCTAGTTCATTCCCCAATTTTCTGCAACGGCCCTCCACAATTCTTCGCGGTTATATGTTTTTGCTTTGACTATATTCCCATAAGATAACAAAGGAAAACTTTTATTTTACGAAAACATTTTAACTAATTTTCCAAAATGAAGTTGATTAGAATCATCTTAGATTTTTTTTTTCCTTGTTTTTTTAATCTTCCGAAGCTATTTAAATTCAAACAAAAATATGTATTTTAATAAATAAAAATGATAAGATATGATTCACATAATCGATGATATAAACGTTCTATTACTGTTGTTATTTGTCTTCTCTAAATGTTAACTTTATTAATATAAAGAAAAAAAGATATTGTACCACATTAGCCAACTCTTATTATTTGTGTAACCAGCTATTTTCTCAAAAGTATAGCTTTAGTTTTATTTCAATTTTAATGGTTAATGAAAAATTGTTTTCCATTCAAACCGGAAATTTGGATAGCAGTTAAGCTAAGCTAAACAAACAAACAAGGAAAAACCAAAAAACAAAAAAAAAATAAAGACTTTTCTTCAAAGGGCTGTTTTTCTTTATACTAAACTTAAAGAAGCTGAATCCAAAGAATTTGCAAGAAGTATCAACTGCAGTATACAATCCAATAGACTTGCCAAAGGATCAGAAATGAATGAAGTTTGTAATCTCCCCTGCCTCTGAAACCAAATCATTTGGAAGAAGAGGGTTCAAGAAACCTACTTTTGAATTTTTGCTGCTTATTAATGCCTATATTTCAAAGCAACAATGGTTATAGGCCAGGACTATGACTCTCTCATGGCCAGATGAGTTTGCAGAATCAGCTCCCAAGCCAACCAAAACAAAGCAATACTTTGCACTTACCTTTAATATAAAATCTACATCACAATTTTGCTTTATTGTGATCTAATTTTCTAAAGTAAAACAGTAAACCACGACAAAACCAAACTAAATCTTCTTCACAACTGTACAGGGGACTAATTAATTTATACAATGCGAACGCTTTCTCTGTCTCTCTCACTCTCCTACGTTAGGAAAAAGTCGATCTACCTTCCCTTGTGAGTAGATACATATAGAGGATTTGCTGTAGTTTGCAACTGTTGAACACCACCTTTACTTACTCTGGTCCTATCAATCCTAGTTCGTCGAGCGGCCTCTTGGATCTGCCGATCATGCTCCTTCAGCATCTGATCCACTTTGTTTGGGGGGACGCCTAACGGACCAGAGAAATGGATCTTGCTTCCTTTACTAGGATGCCCATACTAAAGCAAACATAAAGAAAAACAAAATACAGCATTATCACCAAGTTAAGACTGTATCTTCTTAAATCACACTGCCTAGATAAGATACAAGGGAAGCAAAGGAATGCTCATTTGTGATAATAATAATTACGGTATTCATAGGTCGATTTATTCAATTTTCGATTTAGTTTTATTTGGGTTGTAAATTTTCAAAACCCAACTCAAAAATTGAATCGAATTCAGCCGAACCCGAATTCAAAATTCAGTTTTGGTTCAAATTCGGATTCAACTGAATTAATCAAATTTCGAATTCAAATTCAGTTTTGGTTCAAATTTTGAATTCGGCAACCGAATTCGCACCTTGATAATTTTACAAATTATTTTAATTTTTAAAGTTTCACACACACATATATATAATACATCAAATCTAATTTAACATCTTCTTGATATCATATATATAGTATATATTTATTTTTTTCATTTATATTATGGAGTTATACATATAATATATATACATATAAATAATATATATTCAAAACTTTTGAAATTTGGTTTTCGGTTCAGTTTCAAACCGAAAACCGAATTATAATTAGAATTCAGTTTTTCAATTTCCAGGTTGAAACCGAACCAAAAGTCGAATTCTAATTCGGGTTTCAGGTTCAACCCGAATTACATTTAACAATCCAAAAATCAAATCGAAAACTGAATTCAAAACTCGGTTTAAACCGAAAAAACCGAATTCATATTGAAAAGTCCGGTTTTGGTTCAGTCGAATATTCGAGTTGATTCGAAAATTGCACACCCCTAATAATAATCATGCAATCAACACCAACTTCACACAAATAAAGAGCAATCATGCAATCATCGATATAATCACATAGCAATAAACATGCACTATAAACTTGATAATCAAGAAATTTGTGAAGCCTAATTAGCAGATAAGAGAACTATTATTAACAGTAAAAATCATATCTTGATGACTATAAAAGCAGTTTGATTATTACTAAACGATAGCAGGAATTCATTTTCACAAAGTATCAGTAGATTCCCTTATCTGTGCCAATCTTATTTGATAAAAAAAGAGATGCTGAAATAATATTTCATAGCACACATGCGAACTTCAAGTTGAGAGAAGTACTATGAAACTCACCGTTACCGGTCCTTTCGTGGCTCTTTCTGTTTCCATATGCCGAGAACTAGCTCCATTCTGCATTCGACGCTTCTGATCTTGCTTCATCACTGAGTCTCCTGATGGCTTAGCAGATTCCTCCACTAGATTTGCTTTTGCTGATTGTGAAGGACCGAGCTTATCTCTTAAATCTTCAGATGGCAAAGTCCGGGATGCCAATAAGCCAGACAAAGTTGATAAATTACTTCTTGAGACAAATGCAACATCTTCGTATTTCTTTCCAGACACTGGCCATCCTCCAGGACCCAGAGGGCCGGAATAAGATATTCTCTGTGGAGGAGGATGTTCAACGGTGGCTTTACTTGTTTCTTTAACATTTTTTGATAGTCTGGGAGGATCAACAGGAAAATCAGAAGCTGCTTCACTTTTGTGGGGGTTTAGTAGCGCACTACGACTCTTCAGATTGGGATGGCCTGACCTTCCCTGAAACAGAATGTGAGAAACTTATAAGGCATTAAGATTACGGATCCACAAAGAGGAAAAGTTCATGGAATGCATAAACAAACTAAACCATTATTTCAGCTTCTCTACATTCACACACAGTACATCATTACCACTGTAAGGTTGAGCAGTCAAAATCATACTACACCATGTACTCCCACACTTAGAACACTTTAGATTATAAATTCCAACTTGCAATACCATAAAAATACCAAAAATAATCTTATTCAACCTTTCATCAAAGTCATAAATATATTTATCCCAAATAACCTCCAAAACCTTCTCCAGATATCCATCTTTGGGCACAAGTTTAAAGAATAACAAGTAGCAAACAAACAAAAGAATACTAATGCTAATATGACTCCTACATAAACAACAATAGTCATCATAACACAAATTGCTGAAGTAAGCAAATAACAGTCCCCTTTTAAAGTAAAATCTAAAATTTATTGTTTTTGTATTATTTGATAATCAACTTGACAAACATAAAGAAATAACATATTGGTTGTTCCGTACATTATGAATTCAATAAACCCTAAAAGCTGAGTTCCTATGAAGCCAATGTACCCGAAAGCAAGATCACAAATAAACACTTGAATAGAGAAAATCATTGTCAACATAAAATAAGTCAATTCCCAGTCACTTTAAAATAGCTTCTTTGTACTTCTTCACCAAAAATTCAAGCCTAACGGCACTGCAAGTTGCAATCAAAAGCAGAAAGGCAAAAGGATAGCCCAAGATCCATTCAACTTCACATAAGGTTTCAGCTATGCATCAGAAACAATATTTGGATGCATAAGGGGCATTGCCAATTCCAGTTTCTCTCTCAACTACATAGTAGGCAATGCAAAGCCACCAAGTGCAGCATCAAATAGGTTTTAGAGTTCCATTTTCCTTTAAAAAAAAAAAAAAAAGTATTTACAGAATCAGGGAAATTTGCTAAATACAGATCTGAGTTATTGGATTGAAAATTTAACCCCCCAATGCTTTAAATTGAGGACGCAACGACTAAGAGATAAATCAACCCAAAGAATTCATGAATTCGTAAATCCACTCCAGGAAACAAATTATTTATTGAAAATCAAACCAGAAATGACATCAAGCCATACTTCCATTGTGGTATGCCAGTAGCTATTCATCACTGAAGAAATAAAAGAAAAACAGAGATGGATTTTTATTCATAAATAAACATTGGGACCAGGCCCATTACCTGCATTCTTGTGGTTGAATAAGCATCAGCATAAGGTACTGGAGCATCTTGCAAATCCTTCAATCCCCTTATTTCAGAATCAATCTTGTGGCCCTTTGCTCCTAGGGCACCTTGCCTATTAGAAAAGTTAAAAGAACGTTATTGAACAAAGTTGTAAAACAAGCAACTCTTTCTCGTAAAGAACTGCTTTTCTGAGAAGTATGTATAAATATATTAAAGCTAACTGAAAGATGAACATTACACCTTTTAGCATCTTCTTCCCGCAATTTTGCATCAATCTCCTTGCTGGGTGGGTACTTGGGCAAACATGACGGATCACAAGCAAAAGGTTCTGTCTTAAACAACTGGAAGAAAAGCAAAAATTATCAAGTATCTTTCTATGAGAATTTAACACAAATTAATATGACCACAACAGTACTACAAGGACAATATCACATACAAGTGATGCTAATGAACATATTGCTCTTACAGACACTGCTATACAAATCATAAAACAGCCAAAAACCCACTCAGAATCGGTAACTTGCTTCCTTTGTAAAACTTCAGAATATTATAAATGGAAAGATCATTACAAAATTGAAGAGAATCTTCTTAGAAGAGAAGGCAATTAAATGATACAAAAGAGGAAAGAGCTCGAGTAGAAAATCACTTCGTTTTTTTTTGGGCAAACCCAGGATCTCCTAGTTACAACCTCTTCCAACTTACCAGCCAACCCAATCCTCCCCCAGTAGAAAATTGCAGTTTCTCCCTAAGTACATGTGTGCATACAACATGTCTTTCTCTCTAGAACTGTTTCCCTTTTGTCATGATGTAAACAAAGGGCGAAGGAAAGGAGCACATACCTCACTTTTAAGGGCAATAGCTGCACTACCACGTTCTGAGGGGTCTATGGAAAGTAAAACCTCCATTAGCCCCACAGCAACAGCAGGAAAGTCCTTGAATGTTTCTGCAAGACGGCATTTATAAGGTAGTTGAGGCTTAAACACTGTCGAATGTGGCAGTTTAGCTTTCCTCCAATACTCCTCAGATGGCGAGCCACAAAGTTTGAAAATTTTGTGCAATTGTTCAACCTACAAAAAAATATATAGACTGTGTAACAACAAAATGTACAATTTGCAATGGCTACCTGCAGAAATAATTCTGCAAGAAATGCTGAATTTAGACAAGTAAAGAGGAAAAAAGCCAAAAAACATGAAAGTTACAACCCTGCATAAAAGAATAAATAATAACTGATTTTACACATGGAAAAAAAGACTCAGCCACACATCACAAGTACCAGAAGTATTAACAGAGTGTGATGAATACTAAGCTGAAAAGCATCAAAAACACAAATGCTGGAACTTGAAATAATGACAATACTAATTAAGTAATCTTATAGAAATTAAAGTGACAATAATCAGCCTTAGAATAAGTCTTGAAAGCAAATATATTATGTTTCATTTAAAAAAAAAAAAACTGCCCCTATCTTTTGCAAAATGAAAGACAACAGCAGTATTCCAATCTTGGCCCCAGAGGCACAAAATATTCAAACTATCAGCAGTGATCTTTTTCCAAAGCCACAACACTATCAGATACATTTCTGAACAATTGCTAAATTGGAACATTGACATGCTAGTTCTCCACAGTTCACATCCTATATAGCACAATTATAACACGAAGCATGCGCATCAAGCAACATTTAAGCCCTAATGAATTACAAGACATTTAGTAGGTACAAAAGCTAAGCTAACTAGTGAAGAATATACGATGAAAGCAAAAGCCCATCCAAATCATACCTCTGTTCTTCCAGGCATAATGGGCTTGCCAGCATAGAGTTCTCCAAGTATGCAACCAGCACTCCATAAATCCACTGCAGCTCCATAACGGCATGCACCGAGTAAAAGTTCTGGTGGTCGATACCACAGAGTCACAACACGACTTGTTAGTGGAATGTCTTTATCTCGATCAAAAAAGGTCGCCAAGCCAAAATCAGCAATCTTCAATGTGCCATTGTTGTCAAGTAGAAGATTTGAACCCTTTATGTCTCGATGTAGAACCCCGCGACTATGGCAATGATTTAGTCCGCTTAGCAATTGCTGCATGTAACATTTAACCTTGACATAAAAGAGGCAAGAATTAGTGTCATGCATCAGAAGCTTAAAGAAGAAGTAGCAACAAAAAGCTGTATTTTCAGGTTAACACTTTGTCTAAATTAAATCACAAGCCAAACCACAAATGTTCAGCACAGTAAATCATTTGTTGAAGTTATGTGGCATGCAAATTGAAAACACAACATGATAAAATGCGATACAGAATGAAAGTCAGTGTTGAAGTACCTGTGGTTCAGTAAACTTAACCCCAGGAAGTGATGCCAGGCCTGTCAGATCATGCTCCATGTACTCGAGCACAAGATGCAAACTAGCAGACGTTCGGGAGGTCACCAAGCCCTCCAGCTTAATTATATTAGGATGATTGAGCCTTCTCAAAATGAGTATCTCCCTTGCCATGAATTTCACACTTTCAGTGTCCATGTTATCAAACCGGACTCTTTTCAGAGCCACAAGTTTATTACGCGTGAGGTCACGGGCCTTGTAGACGCTACTATAAGTTCCTTGACCAATCTGCAAAAAATAAACGCTATCACAAAAGAACCAAAGCCAATCATCCAATAGAGAATACAGCACAAAATGCCACAAAGAAGCTGATAAAATAAAGTTCAATTTCAAAGATATTATAAACTTAAAACAAGCCAAGAAAATTGTAAAGGATACTACATAGCGTAAGAATTATGTCATGGTCATATATTTTCTTTCCTGCTAGTGTAAGCCTTCTATATCTTCATCGTGTTCTGGCATACTAATCTTTGATTGAAATTAGAGAAAGCTATAAATCCTTTCCTCATCTTGCCACAGAATAAGGAAAATCTAGGGCAACAAAGATGGAGAAAGAATAATAGGAGAAAAAGGAAAAAGCATAAGTATACCTCGCAGCACCAAACAGGAAACATCAAAAATCAAGTTGGCTAGGAAACAGAATAAGGAAAATGCTTCAAAACAATGGCTCATGCTATATCAACATTTTATAGCAACAAAAGATATAAGAAATGTAGATTTTCCATTTGTGAAATTGAATTGTGAAAAACTTAATATAAAATTTTATTATGCGAAATCAAAGACTAATAAAGAAGGTCACATCTCCTATGTTCTCTAAACTTGCTCGATTTCACATTCATATTATCCGGAAGCTATAAGTGACCAAGAACTAAACATTCATATTATCACTAGCACCATAGAGTTTGGAAATACTTATTTCAAGCCTTTTAGGGACTCAGTCGCAGGATTATTAATAAAATTAAGCATGAAAGTTACAACCCTGTCAAATACTGCTCAGCAACAGTAAAAGATTTCATTACACAATAGCAAGGTTTATGAATTGAGTCCATGGTCTCCATGCCACACAGAGCTACCTCTTTTCACTTCACAAAGAAAATTGTGCAACTACTATTCCTTACAAATAGGCCGAGGAGAAATGCCAAGCTTTCAGCTTATTTCAAGCCAAGTAAAGAAGACAGAAAATAAAATTCGCAATCTACCTATACTTCAAAAGTTGTTTTCTTTTGTTAGCAACATATGAGCAATTCACTGAAACAAATTTATTAAAATAGAGCACAGTATCACCCAGAAAATATGATAGTTTCAATATGAAAATCAAATTACCAAAACTAAAATCAAATAAGTGAATTATCAGACGACAGAAAGCATACACCATCTCTGCAAAATTGGCAAACTTGCAATCTATAGAAGTAGCAGCAGAGTCATACCTTATCTAATTTCTCAAAAGTATCTGCTTTCCTTGGAATCCATCCCTCAATAGCTTCTCCAGCTGCTGAAGCAAGCCAAAAGGGCCATCCTGCTGCAATCTGCTCACCTTCTACAGCTTTAGGAACATTTCCAGCCCCTGGATAATTATTCACAAGAATTCCGGTATTCTCTTTATTCTTCTCATGGTAATCATCCCTCACCCTTCTTGAACCACTCTGTTTCCGATCTATCATATGAATTTTTATCTCCCCACTATTGAATTTCTTCTTCAACCTGAAGCTGTCCTGTCCCTTTGAACCAATTGCTCTAGTCGCATCCACTTCTGATGAAGCTCTGACTAATTTCCTCCCCCTTGTAGTCCCTTCACTATCTTTGACTAGTGAAGGAGGCTTTCCACAAAGATTTCCCATAATTCAACAATATGATTGTCAACCAAAAAAACCTTCCTTTACAATTGAAAATCACCAATCCACATTGTTAAGCTCAGCCAAACATATGCCTCGGCTTCTTATCGAGAATCATGCAATTAATCACCATTAGAAATTCAACAATCAGATAAAATCCCAAAAGCCCAATTCAGTAAAGCAATCAAATAAGCACAAAACACGAAAAAATCACCTTCAAACCAAACCGATTCTCCATAAATGCTAGATAAACCAACTACAATCCAACAAAGACTCCAACTTTAGCCAAAATTCAATAAACTTGCATCTCGATAGGGCCACCTTGACTCAAATTAAGATGAACCCACAAAACAAAATTCTACCTTTGCTCAAAACAAATGATCTCGAGCACTGTATCAATGTAAAAACCTTATGCCCACCAATATTGCCCCAGGACAAGAGACTGCTTGTTTTTAAAGAAATAATGAATTGCTTTGCTTTTTTGACTGTTCAACACGGTGAAACAATCATCCCAGTAATCAGAATATAGAAATATATAAACAGAGACATTCCCACAATGTTCTATTATATAAAATTAAAAACTAGAAACAAATATGGAAAGTTTGCCGGCAAGGCTTAGTCAGTCAAGAAAAGCCAAAAACCATGTGTACATAACTAAGGCAGTTCTGCAGTCAAGATGATTTATACGGCAAAAAAAAAAATCTTTCTTTTTCTCTATCAAAAAAAAATTAAAGGAGTTCCCTTTTTTCTGGTTTTTTGTTTTCAAATTGATTTCTCTTTTTCTTTTGGGATTTTGTTTTAAAAAAAAATTAAAAAAAAAAAGGGGGAAGATTTAGGTGTTGTTGGGAACTGTTTGGGGAGGGTATGAATGTTGGGGTTTGACACGGTGTTGAATCAACTGTTTGAACAGGCACCCATAAAGAATGTTTAATTTCCTTAAAGTAATACTAATCTTTGTTTGAAATAAAAAAAGGGTGGGATCTGGTGATGCGTGGCGTAGGAGATGATGTGGTGGTCTTGAATTGACTTTTGATTGATTGGAGAATAGTATGATGATGAAATTGAGGTATAAAGTTGTCTCAATGATTGGATAAAGGAAAGATTTTTGTTGGTGCTGAAATCTATGTAATTTTTTTGGATTTTGTATGAAACTTGTAACTCACTTTCTTTTTGTCATTTTCTTTTCCCTCGTGGTAACAATTTAATTTGACATTTCTATTTTTTCTACTTTTTCGTGTCAAAAAGTATAATTATGCACAAAATTTTATACTTTTAGCATTGATGACAAATGGAGAAAAGTAAAATATTAGAACAGTAATACATACAATGAAAAATTTTAGTATAAAATTTTTCAGTAACTAACATGGTGTTTATATGAAAAGAAATATCAAATAATAATCATTCTAATTATTCAATATTATTTTGACATATAAATGTAATAGAAAATACTAAACAACAATTTTTTTGATCACCCAATATTATTTGACCATATAAATATTACCGTAAGAATTTTCACACTGTGAGAACTTTCAAAACATCATTGCTTAAAATATTAATACCATAAGTCTTGATGTGTATGGTTAATCATTTCAAAATGTTTTTTTGTATTTTTTAAAATACTTTTATAGTTTTTAAAATATATCTTATCTCACGACTACTATTTTAAAAATCGTAAAATATATTTTGAAACGTAATCCATACACATTTTAAAAAGGAAAAATGGATAACAAGGTGGAACAGATTGAAATTATAATGTCTCAATTTATTACCTCTTGATTATTTCAAAAATAAAAGAAAATTAAGTTTGAAATAGAAGATTGTGTTTATTTATTTTTTAATTTCCTGTTTCCAGTAAGTATGATTGTGTTTTGACCTTTTGGTTTTTGCAATTTGGGTTTGTCTGGGGTAGTGTGTATTTGAAGGGTGAATTGTAGTGATGGGCTCCTTTTGAAGTGGAAGATTAATGGACAATGATGTATTTAAAAAAAAAAATTGAAAAGCAATTGTTAAAGATGATGACATGATTATCCATGATAAATTACCACAGTATCTAATTCTCTAATTTTTTTATTTTTTTTTTGGAAGGCATTTCCTAAAGTTTTTAACCATTCCACTATAATTATTCACACATTGAATTAGTCAATCAAACCAACTCAAAAATTTGAGTTCTCTATCCTAAAGTAGATAAGTCTTAGAATGTATATTATTCCTTGTTTTTTTTGGGGGGATTATAGAATAAAAGTGCAATTTAAATTCACCCCATTTTCTTTTTTGGCTTCATCCTTCTCTAGCTTTTCAATAATATATACATACTTATATACATATATGCCATTCCTAATGAAAACAAAGCATCCAATCTAATATGTTAAAAAGAAAAATAAATTTTTAATTTTGTAGTTAGTTTTTCTCAAGTTGTAGGTTTATTCTCCGTGCAAGTGTTAAAAAAAATTTATATATTAAAAAATAATACTTATTACTATAAGGTAAAATCGATATAGATAATAATATTAAAAATAACATTACTCATGTGCTTTTAGAGCTACTATGTAGAAATAGCTTTCACTACAAAAACATGTTCACCCAATTTACTCTCTCCATCTCAAAATAGGAAAAAAAATTCACTTATAAATTTTTGTCTTAAAAAGGAATTTATTTTTTAACTAAAATTTTAAATTATTTTTACTAATGATAGTTATCTATGTCCATAATTAAAAATTTTAAATATGAATACAAAATTATATATTTATTGTCTTTTTTGTTAACAAGAGAACCTGCAGTCACTACAAGAGAAGTAAACCGCACTAAGTAAGCCTTGTGCAATGAGCTTAATTAAAAAGATATTAGTAGGGGATTTGAACTCGTGACCTTACAATTAAGTGCTCACCCACCACACTAACTTAACTATTCCTAAAGGAGCAAATTATATTAGATATGTTATACCTAATAATTGAAAAAAAATTGAACATAGTTGAAAGGGGATTTTTTTTGAAGGGGGCGAGGGGGGTGGTGGACGGAAGGAGTAGTTAAAACTTTTTTTCCTTTGCCAATAATTCAATAATTTCTAGACCCCTATCACCAATTTCTCATTTTCTCATCAATAGCAAAGAAATAGTCTTTTTTTTTTTTTCCTTTTTCTTAAGCATTCAAAATTGAATTAGATCGAATAAATTTTGCAAAACTTTGGTTAATTTATTTCCCAATTTTCCTCAACCTGTGTCCACTTGTTTGACATTTTCAAAGGCAACAATCGCACCAAATATTGGACCACAGATTAGTTGATCAGAAACAATCCAATGTCAGTCAAAGTTTCTATTTTGTCCAGTCTTGGTATTTGTGGGACGACTTTAGCCTTCTCATGTGGTACAATTTTCTTCACAAATCAGTCCACTAATTTGACTGCTTTGTTTTCTAGATTGCAACCCTTTTACTACTCTACTCAATGTTTGAAACAAATGCACCATTTTGGACAATGTAATTTTTTGTCCCAAGTTAATACCAAAAATAAATAAATAAATAAATCATGAGTTTTGATAAAGCCCAATTTTGACAGTACAATTAGGACGTAAAATTCAAGGTTGTAAATTTTTTTTTTTTGGGGGGAGGATGATTGGGGTATCTAAAATGGATTGAATATCTAAAGTACATATTAAATGTAGCGAAATATTTTATTAGATTGTAATTATATAGTTTAGATTATTTAAAGGATAACAATTAAATTTTCAAATAATTGCTTAATCTATACTCTCTTATCCTAAAAAGAAAAACATGTATTTTTTCACCAAAAAACAGTTCGTTTTTGTATAAAATTTTGGTATTATTTTTACTAATAATCACTATGTATGAATAACAATATAAAGTAAATAAAAATAAAAAATTATGAATTTAATAGTATATTAAGTATATTATAATTTAGCACTAAAAAAAATATACTCAATCTGATTTGAACTCTATTTTTAAAAGAAAAATATTTGTGTGTGTGTGTTTACTTTGATGCAATAAACAACCGTTGAACTTTTTACTCTCGGGAGGGGAAAAAAATGTTAAAAATTCAATGAAAATATGCCGGCAAAAATTTCAGTTCTCAAACAACAAATTAGGCTTTGAGCCCCATTAATTGTCTTAATCAAAGTTTTTTTTTTTTAGTTTATGAACCTAATGAAAAAAAAAGATTGGGGGGAGTTAATGCACCAAATGAATTCCACGAGTCGTTTTGGCTTTAAATAGCCAAGTAAGCGCACGCATTTAAAAGTAAAGAAATATATATAGTTAAAAGAATAATATCTTTCATATAAATAAATCAATTTGTGAGTTAATGTAAGTCATTTGACTCATTTGATGATTGAAACATTAATAATTTAAGGGAAAAGCCACAATAGGTTACCTAAGTACATATAAATTGACCAAGTCCTTTGTTTTGAAGAAATGGTATTTCTTGTCTTTAAAGTATTAATTCTTGGATTGTAAGACTTAATCAAGGTTTTAATTCTTAGATGAACATTATCCTTAATCCTTTTTTAAGTAATTGAGCGATCATTTGGACCATTTACTACGTAAAATATATGGAAAAAAAACCATAGACTTGAACTCACCATGTAAGACAATAAATCATGGCATTGGATCATTGTGTTGTATGGTAGTGCAAAGTCGGTCCAAGAATTTTTATTTATTTCTTTTTTTGGCTGCATTTTATCGTAGAGTAGAACGTGAATAATATATCAAATTATTTGCAAGAGCTAATTTGTTCTTTTTTTCCCTATTAACATATTGAGGGTATTTATGAGGGCTAACTTGATCCTCTTTTCAAAAATGGTTTCTCGTGATTCTTCAACCAATTCAAAGTTGAGAAATTGGGTTGTTCATCTTTTGATTGCATAATTTTATCTAATGACTACCAAAAAAAAACTAATAGTTTCTCAACTAGGCCATGGTTTATTTAATACATGGCAAAAGTACTGAACCTTAGAGGCATCAATTTAACAAGAAAATATTTCATTTGTTTACACCACGTAAAATAGTTCAATAAGTGACAATTTGAGAGAACAATTTATTTACATATAGAAAATAAAAGAATAAAAATTTATTTAATCAACTTACTACACTAAATGTAAAGATACAGAATGTTTGAAATATTTTTTTATTTTTATAAATTGAGGGCTTTATCCATTTCATAATTTAGGCAAATTCAAAATTGTTTAACTTATTGATGTTAGTGATCAATCCAACGAAATCTGGTTGGAATTAAACCCGTGCCAATTATAAACAGATTGCTCATATTTTTAGATCATCAACAAACAATTTGCTCCCATAACTGGCACAAAATATACTGATTCCCAAATTAATATTGTAATCAAGTGAATGTTTATTTGGAATATCAGTTTCCAATTTTGTCAATTTGTTATGGCCACACATGTTGTGATAAGAACAAAAGTCACCATTGATCTGGTGGTGTAATAACATAATTTTTACTCAAAGTGATAATTGTTGTTGAGCATTATTTTAGTCACCTACTCCCATTAACCCCTAAACTTTTTTTTCCCTGTTTTTTTTAACATTAGATTCTATTTTAACCAGTCTAATTAAGTTAAAAAATAACCTAACCAAATCAAGGGGATTATAAACAGAAAATTCATTTCACCTACTAGAGAAGTATACCATTGAATATATATGATTTTAACCAAGATAATATTCATAAATTTCGAGACCTATCTCAACACTAGAATCTTATCTTTCTATGTGATGTATTTGGATAAACCAAGTTGCTATCAATTTTTTTATTTTATTTTATTTTTTTCACTGATATGATAGTTCTAATCTACTTCTACCCTACGAGGGAGAGGAAAACTCAATTGAATTGTATAAGGAATTAGAAACTGAACTACCAAACCAAAGTGATATATGACACTAACCATGAATTTTTTTTAAATTAGTATCAAAATTTGAACTTTTGAACAACCCTAACCAAGAGTCGTAGGGTTCTGGTTGGTGACCAACTTGGCTTAGCCAAGTTGGTTAAGCTGCTATCATTGACCCATCACATTTTTTACTAAACCACTATGCTATGTAAGTTGGGATCCAGCCTTCAAACCACTGGGTCTTGCCCGTCCCCTTCACTTTTACTCACTCTCTAATTTATTATTTTTTCTATCCTAGAAAAAATATTTTTGATCTGTTAGTTTATCGTCTTAAAAAAAAATCTATTTTTTATTTAGAATAAATTTTTTTAAAACTATAAGATATACTGCATTTGATGCATAATTAAATATATAATTTTACATTTTTATTCTTACTTTTTTTAAAAAAAATTATACATAATTATTATTAATAAAAATAATACGAAATTTTCACACCAAAAGTAAACTCCTTTTTTAGAATAAAAAAAATTTTAAATTGAACTCTTTCTTTTTTTTGGGACTAATATAGTATTATTTTTATATATATATTATAAGGTATAATACACATAATATATCATGGAAACAGAATTTTTTTGAAATTAAATTCTTTTTTTTGGATAAAAAAATATATATTTTTATATATTATGGGAGTTTCACATCACGTTACATAAAAAAATTCATTATAATAAAATTTATTTAGAAATATACAATTAAAAAAGAAAAAGAAAAAGTTAGGTACCACTTAAATGGCTTTTTCGTGCACCACAACAAAATGGGATATGGAGCACAAAGAAAAGGAAATAGGTCATCTCCCAATTGTGAATGGTAATCATATGCTTGCTTGATTGATTGAAGAAGAATATATATGTTTTATTTTGTGGTTGTAACAACCTAGTTCATGGCACAAGGAGTGTCCACTAGTAGTTAGGTGTACAAGAATTTCATTTGTTTTGTGGTACTACATTAATCCCTTCACCCAACAAGACAACAACATTGGTTGTGTTTGTGTGGTTCTAAACTACATATATCAAACACCAGGCTCTAAGCCTTTTAGTTTCTTTGTTTTTTTTTTTCCTTTTTTTCTTGGTTTTTGTCGGTAATCTAATCACCAGAATCCTCAGTTCAAAATGAATGGCTTATTGCATTGTTTTCATTCGAGATTAATGAAATTTAATTAGCACATAAAGGTTGTACCAATGCTAAATTCCCTTTGGCAACAATATTTTGTTTCGTTTGGGGATGAAGATTCAATTTTATCATTTTCAACGAAAATCAATTTAGTTCGCCTTTTATAATCTTGCCGATTAATTCTTTAAAAAAAATAAAAAAGGACAACAAGAAAAAATATCGTTTTTCAAAACATTTTGAGTTTTAACAATCTTAAATTTTAGTAAATTGTTTATAGGATAAAATAGAAAAAATATTTTACACATTCACTGCACCAAGTAAGATGACGCGCATAGATACATTTGAAAAAAAACTTAAAATTATTTATATTACTCAAAAACCTACACTTACATTACTTTTTAACATTTCTTGACCCACTGTTGACCAAAGCAATTGGGCAATAAGACCGATCACCGATCAGTTAACCGTTTGGAAAAACTAGCACCTTGGAAATACATACTACTTAGCCAGGAAAAGATGATGAAAAATTAGCCAAAATAGGCTCTAAATACTTTTCGAAAAATTTCCTTCAAATCACTAATATGGCTATTGGGAGAATAGCTTATTTATATATATATATATATATATATATATATATATATATATATATATATATGAGGATAAAAATATAAAAATGGATTTGATGGATTTATTATGCTAAAATTAAAAATAAATATTTTTTTTTTGGGTAAAATTGGAGTTGTATTATGCTAAATTACGTCGTGCCCAATTAAGGAGTTGGAGGATGAGATTATCAACAGATTCTATCTGTACTTCTCAAATATTGAAATTTTGAATTGTAACAACATTGTAAATTACGCCAAATCCTTAAAAAAAATCAAACGACAATATCATTATCATCAGCCCATTCTTCTTAATAACTCATAATTAATTCTTTGACACCAACTGGCATTTAGGTCCATCCCCAATCAATTTCATGCACTCGTAACAAACCAGACAAATCAATGAATGTAATTCTAATTGCTCCTTTCGTCCAAAATATATAATTTAATTTCAATTTTTTTGTCTCAAAAAATAATATATTTTTAAAACCTTTTTTTTAATATCATTCTTGCTAATAACGACAGTGAATAATCTAAAATTAAAATGTAACAATTAAAAAATTGTATGTTAAATAATGCATTAAATGTATTACATTTTATAACTAAAAAAATAAAGTTATACACAATCAAAAAATGACTTTTTTTAACACACAAGGAGAATAAATTAAATAACATACAAAGTGTTCAATTATCATTTGTCTATATATACTATTATGAAAGAAACTATATGGTTATAACTCCACACTACTGAAATCTTCACGATTTGGTAGTATATTGATACAGTGGTTCACCATGGATCATATTGATGAGTTTAGTTGGGCTTCCTCTTATATTATTATATTTTTGAATAGATGTTGTCAATTATATAGAACAAAAATTAAAACCTCAATTTGGCCCTCTAATTAAAATGAACTTTAGTACTTCTGTAAGTAGAATCATAATTGATTAAAAAGCTCAATATCTGCAAAAACTTTCCCATTTTATTATGAAAATTCATTGTAATTTTTTACCTAGTACATAGTAATGAATTCACTGTACAAAAATAATAGTGAATTCAATAAGTGATTAACGTGATATTAACTTAATAAAATATTAATAAATATTTATATTGATTATTACTGAATGACGTATATTATGTATACGTGATTTTACACTGAATGTTTATAAAATCATTTTGATGGAGTATTGATTTTTGAGTAACTATAAATTAATGAAAAATTACAATAAATTTCTTTAGTGATTTGCGTATAAAAAACCATTAAACATAATCACTCTAAATATCTAAAATAAATTAATTAAACAATTATCACTCCAAATATCTACAATAAATTAGTCTAAGCTAAGCACTCTCAGTAAACTACCTATGAGACACTTTATGGAGGGCCGGACAATGTTTTGTCGGTATAAGCGTAGCCACTCAAACTCGCCCCTTGGCGACGGTTTATCTGGGCCATTGGACTATTGCGCACTTTGAGGTCCACCATAGCCATAGTTTAAAGAAATTATTTTTCTTTTTTTTTTTTTGGAGGAAAGTAGTAAATGGCCTCCCATAAGTTTGGTTATGTTTAGATTATGATTTATTTAAAAAATTTGTGAAATTTTTTGTAGGAATTTTTTTGTAAGAAAAAATATTTTGAATGGAAAATAAAAGTGTATTGGAGAGAAAAAAAAATTAAAATTATGTGAGAAAAAATTGAATTTTAAATTTTGAAATAAAAATATTTGGATATTTTATTTGTTTTGTGAGAAAAATTAACTTTTTATAAATGAGTAATATTCCAAACATTGCCTTAATGTGTGGAATGAAAAAATAAAAAGAATCAGCAAGCATATCCCCAACGTTATGGAGTAAATGGTATCCCAGATGTTTGTATAGAATAAGAAAAAATCAAAAGACAAGCATACACCCAACAGGCCAACAGCATCTTCAACCACCACCCCCCACACCCCCGTGAAAAGAATATTGTACAACTACAAAGCTCTTCTCCAGCTCCCCTTGTGAAGGGAACAACCCCAACAAACCACAAAAACACCCAAAATAAAATAAAAATAAAAAAACGCCCCACCCCAAAGCACCAGAGAGAGAGAATTGACCTATAATGGCATATAATTGTGAAGGGACCAAAGGAAATTCAATTGAATGATATATTTCCGCCCCATATTAGGAGTGATATATTTCCGCCCCATATTATGAGAAAGGCATTAAGATCACTATTGTTTTTGTGAACAAAAATGTTTCAAATGTTGCCTTTGGGAAGGTAAAACTCCTTGAATCCTTGCCAACCTGCATGATTGTCTAGTGAATAGCTGATATGTTGATTCCCTTTCCCATGGAACGATTGCGAAATCATCGTAGTATTTTTCCATCCCACCTACGAAAAACTGCCACACAAAGGCTCCTGCTCCAGCCTTGTTTCTTTTTGCAGACTTGTAGATGATGTCAAGAATCAGCTTCATGAACTTTTCTTGTTGAGCTGGGGTGAAATCCTTGTTTTCATTTGACAGGCCGAATTCGGTGAACACTACCGGCTTTTTCAGTTCCTTATCACCATCTTCAATGTGGGAAAGCATCCATTTGGAAACATACTTCAGTTTCTCTTCAAAGTTTTGATCATGGAACCTACAAGTGAAATGGATGGATGCTTTAAAATCACTTGTTTCTTGAGTTAGAAATGAAGAAATTGTAGCTGCTTGGCAATATCATGAAGGTAAATGGCAAAGCATGCGCCAGAACCAACATTGAGATTTGGATCTGCCTATAGATGAGACAGATTTTGAACCAGTATCATGAATCTGCTTTATATGGCAAATGCTATTGGCAACTTGCATTTCCATATATGCTTTTCCTTTCCACTACTTTTTGCCTTATTACAGAAGAAAGAGTAAAGGTTCTAACTTGTGCTCAAATAGGTGACAAGGAATTAAGTTACAAATATCTGTTCACAAGGTAAAAAGAGTAAGAGTTTACCAGTGGTCTGGATAAACATGGACAGAGGCAAAATCAACAGTTGAGATCTTCGAATTGCGAATGAAATCAGATCCAAGATCAGAAGCCCAGAGCTCTGGATTAACATTCAACCTTTTGGGGCTTTTAGGACCATAGAATCCTTCAAGTCCCACGGTTATGAGATGATTCCTGTCTATTGACTTCACATATCTTGACATTTCTACTATCCAATCCTGTAATTTGGTTACATATGCATAATTACTGAGCAGAAACAAATAAGATAAAAGATCTCCTTTCCTCCAAAAGACACAAGAAAAACAACTAGAAGCTACCAGAAGCTGTGAATGAAACTTTATATGCAGCCTATCATTGAGTGGCATTGAGAGAAAACATAGTAAAAGACGTTTCTCCTAAAAGAGTAAAGAAGAGCATCTTATAAGAGTTCCTAAAACAGGTATACGAATGCCTTGTCTTAAGCTAGTAGTGTAGTTTTCAGTTCTCTATTCTAAAGGACCTCATTATAATTTTAATATACTTGTGTCCTTTTTAATTATGCAGTGATGCTAGGAATCTTTATGCATCTAGAAAGAACATCACTTCTGTTCACAACAAACTGCTGCAAATAAGTAGCAATAGAGTCCAGCCATGGATCAACCAAGAGACCTTACTGATCCTAGTCATGGCATTCATATTTATTAATTGGCTTAGCTTGACCACGCCCAGCAACAGAATTCAAGGCCCAAAGTTGCCCCTGGCTTACATATGTTTAAAATCCTAGTTGACCAAATTAGTATCAACATGGTTCCAGGGCAAGAAAAATTCCGGATGATCAATGGAAGCTGATCATATATAGGATGCACATCCATTCAATTAGGATTAACTAGTTGACTCGTTGATGATATAAATACAATTAATTGCTTATTTTAACACAGGTTGAAGCAGCAGAATCCACTTACTTGGAGCGTGTCACCTGAAGCATCAGTCGTGCAGCGCGGTTCATTAATTAGTTCCCATGCAAAAATAGTTGGGTCATCCCTATACACAGTTCCAGTAATTGTGTTCTTTCTCTGAAGCACTGTCTGCAACAGAAGAGTTGGAAAGATTACAATAGGTGATGGAATTTATAGGGATGGCACCATCTCAGAATATAGTAATTCATTTATGATTTGTCCATCTCAGAATTGAGTACAAAAAAGTTTGCAATAGAGCTTTGAGTATGACTAAAGTATCTTCAAGAATAATAAGAAAAACAGATTCTTAGCAGGTTGTTCGAAGAATGGTGGAGCTGATGTCTTGAATGTGGTTTAATATGCACAAGAAGAAACGTGTAAGAATACTTGAATCAGGAACTCTTCAGGGTTAATACAGTAACAAGAGTAAAGATTCACAATAAGGGAAAAAAAATTTCCTTTCCTAGATTTTTTACCTACAAGTTGCTTTATTCAGAAAGTCTTTTCCTTAGAAAAGTTAGAATTCACAAATGGCATTCTGTAATATGGTTCCTACTTTTCTTTTCCTATGTATGGTGCCTATTAGGTACAAAGTTACAACTTCAAATATTGAAATGATATTGAAATGAAGTCCAGCATGACTCCATAGGACATCTAATCTTCAGAAATCTATAACAGAAAAAACTATTGGATACGACGAAGTCGCGCAGGTTCTATTTTACAAGTTTATCTTCATTTTGCTGAATACTAGGGAAAATATATATACATGCACATATATTGTTTTTCCATTATTGGTGATTTTACTGATTGCATATCTAAGAAAAAATATAGCACAGCCATGCAGATAGTTATGCATCTCCTGTTCTTATTCTTTGTGTACAGCTCTTCAACACACCCCAAATAAGGACAACATAATTTATTGTGCATGGAAAGTCAAAAAAGTCAATTTTTCGACACACATAACGAATTGTTCCCCAAGTTGGCTTTGGCATTGACAAGGCATTAGTTAATCGTCAGCAGATTTGTGATATCTGCAGACTGTCATATGATGTTAAGCACCGAGAAAGTAGCAGCTTAATGATGTACAAAAGACAACTTGTCATATTCCTGAAATTGGAAACTGAAACTAGAAGCCCGTCAGATGATGAAATTTTCAGCAGCGGTCTAATAAGACAAGAAATCCAAGTTCGTCTGGGAATTACCAATTTAAGTTTGACACCAAATTAAAAGAAGACAAATGTAAAACTTCACAAGATGGCTACCTTGACATAGTTTTTGAAGTACTGACGAATGGATGGATCATAGAAGAAAGAGTCATTAGAAGAGCTTACAGCAACACCCTCTTCCCATGCCCATTTGACATATTGAGTTTTTCCACCATATGCTTGCAAATTGTTAACTAAGCTAAGGATGAGCCTAATTCCCTGCTTTCTAGCTTCGGCTATCACATGATCCAAGGCCTGCAACAGCAAAATGGAACAGGTAAAGGAAATGACATTCCATTTACCAACAAATTAAGACCATCAGCCAATTGCAAATGGCACAATCATGATATCCATTTACTCTCAAGGTACCATATTAAAATTCTAATCAGCAAATGGCACAATCATGATATCAATAACTTCAGTATTTTTTGGCTTCTTATAATAATGTCACTCAGAGAATGCAAAAGGAATACAAATTTAATACTTTTGGCATTTCACCAATCAAGAATGAAACTGCAAAAAGAGTGCACAGAGCCCAAGAAGCCCCTGAATGAACAGAATCAACTAGAACTCAAATTAATCGTAGCTCCATCAATTCAGAACAAAGATTTAATCTTGATTAAAGGAAGAGTGAATCAGTATGAAGCTCCATGCTGGATATCCTGGAATATAATATTAGAACACACAACTAAAGAATACGAGAACTGAAACAGAACTTACTCTGAATGCTCTCTCATTGAATTGACCAGGAGAAATCTGGAGAGCATTATAGCCACCATCACTGAAGGCCCAAGTCCTACAAACAGTGAAACCCATCTTGGCTCCGACTTGCAGCATTGCTTTTACCCTTGGATTTTTGTATTCATCCACGGCATGGTCCATCATCCAGTAAGAATTCCAACCATTAATATAGAAAACTCTACCATCCACAAAGAACTGAGTCCCATTCCTCTCCACAAAACTCAGCTTGGTTTCTGTTTTGTAACTAATCCACAGGTCCCCAAATGACAAATATATGAAAGCAATAAATGATGCAAACCCGAGAATTGGATACAGCAGGCCATTGCCTGCTACCATTTTGCCTATGAAGGATTTGACAATGAAATGAAAGAAGTAGAGAACCACCACCAAACTACCTATGACGACCTATAATTCTAAAAACTGAACCTTAAGCTAAGTTGCAGCTCTAAATCAATAAAACTTTGGCGTAGTAAATGCCAAAATGACCACTTAGTGGACTCCAAATCAGCAAATTACAGAAATCTCAGCATTAAATATGAGTTTCTGATCCCAAAAATCTCTTCAGCTTCTAAATATTTACGGCTAGAGAAAGACAAGATTTTGAAGAAATCCCAGATCCCCTTCTGAAAATGGGTACCTAATTTCACTCGCAAGACAACCAAAGTCCTACAATCATCAAACGGTACTCTCAATAATCAATATCATGAAACTGCATCATGGGTCATGCTCTGCTTCCCGTGAAAGTTTGGGTTGAGAGATTAGTGTCTGTTTTCTGTTTGTGTCCTGTAACTAAATTGGAGCTTATAGAGGGCTAAAATCATATGGAGGTAGATTGATGGTAGAAAGTTGGAACAGGTATAGACTGATCCCTTAAACCAAACTGCAGAAAGGCAGGTAAAACATACCTAGCATGTTCCCATTCTAAATCCCAGTCAAAATTTAGGGGGTGTTTGGTTGGTGGGTTTAGGGGGGGAATGGAATGGAATGGAATGAAAAGATTGAATGGATTAGAATTGATTAATGAATTCTACACTTTTAATTAATGTATAATTAATATTAATTAATTATTCATTTACTTAATATTGTAATTTAATATTATAATTCATAATTAATTAATCTCATTCATTAATATTAATTATTGTAATTAATATTAATTATTTTATAAATAATTAATTGATAATATTAATTATATTAATGTATAATTAATTAATTACTTAAAGTTAATTTAATCAATAATATTTTTATTATTAATAATTAATTAATTAATATTAATTTAATTAATCATTCATTTACTTAATATTTTAACTTAATGTTATAATTAATAATTAATTAATCTCATTCATTAATATTAATTATTATAATTAATATTAATTAATTTATAGTAATTAATTTATAATATTAATTAATTTATAATTAATTAATTACTTAAAATTAATTTAATCAATAATATTTTTATTAATAATTAATTAATTAATTAAGATTATTTTAATTAATCATTCATTTATTTAATATTATAATTTAATATTATAATTAATAATTACTTAATCTCATTCATTAATATTAATTATAATAATTAATATTAATTAATTTTAAGTAATTAATTTATAATTAATTAATTACTTTAAATTAATTCAATAATAATATTTTTATTAATAATTAATTAATTTAATATTATAATGAATAATTAACTAATAATAATTGATTTTCAAATTCATTAAAAATAATTAATTACTATCATTTCATTCTATTCCAAACCTTTCTTTCTATCAAATCCATTCCATTCCTAAACCCACAGATTATACCAAACGCCCCCTTAAGGACAGCTTTTGTTGGGTTTCGTGGTACCACGTTATTCTCAAATGTAATCGTTACCTGGTTATATCGCTTGCACTTTGAACACTCAAAACCAATCTAGAATTTCACCACTATTATGAAGAAATCATAGGAACATTCATGGGCCCGTGATGATATGCGCATCACATCTTTATACTAATTAATTTATTGGCCTAAATTTAAGAATATATGTTTATTTATTATCAGAAAAAGACATATAATTTGTTTTTATTTGATGGTATCCACATACTATTTCCTGTTAATCGCAAATCAAGCGGCCATTTGATTCATTGCTTGTTAATTAGGGTAAAGAATAGATACTTCTGTACTGTTCTTGTAATGACTTTTTAATCTTTGATTGCAGAATAGTTGGTACCGTCTCAACACAATTACATATATGCTGTAAATTGCTATAGTAGACCTTCCAAAGCTTTTGCCTTATAGTCCTCAAGAATTTGTCCATTTGGGGTGCAACAATAGATAATTTAGCAAAACCAACCGATCTTACATCTTCAATGGTTGTCTTTTCAGGCATTAAGGATGGCTAACATTCTCTATGCACTATTACATCTCTTGTGTATTTTTAAAAAAAAAAAAATAGTTTGATACACAAACACTCTCATATTTGAGAAGTTATAGAAAAAGATATAAATTCATCAATTTTGAGTTGGGTATTTTAATTATTCAATCACGAATATTTAGTAGATATCCTTGTGTGAGTGAAAGATTATTTAGAATGAGTAAAAATATATATTTGGCTATTATAGCTACTTGGTGTTACAAATTAATCTTAAATATCTTCATAGTTTGAAAGGATGTGATATAATTTTTAAAATTTTATAACTTAATCAAAGGTCATATAAATAGTGTTTCAAAACATATTTATATTCGTAATACAATTTCTATCACACCAACAATACTGGATTGCATCTAACAAATTTCATTCTCAATTGACTTGATTTGGGTAATAAGAAGTTAATACACTCCTCCTACGCAAAACTACTTGGGTAGTAATAAGTTAACACACTCCTCTCCACACAAAACAATGTGAGATTGTGATGAAAGTCTCCCCACCGACATTTCTATGCCTAAAAGTAAAAGGAGTAACCTGATACATTGGCAAGATTCATTGGACAAAAATACAATATATGTGAAACTCAAAGACATAACGAGATTTTCATCAAAAAAACTATGAAGGACCACTGCAACAATTCTTCCTTAGATACACCTGAGCAGAGAGCTTCATTCAGAGAATTCTTCAAAGGAAAGGATTTCCACGACTTCACAGTCGCAGGTCTTGTTCCCCATGTGAGATCTATCTAAGAAGACTTGCTTTAGTTTTCCCACTTCTTTTTGTGTTTGGGTTTCTGTGTTTTTTAACGTTTTCATCGCAATTTCATGCGCTTAACTTCCGTATAATCCGCCAAAATGGTAGCCCAAAATCCTGCCCGTCACCATCCTCAAAATAGTTTATGCCTATGTAATATGTATATTCAAATGGGGTGCCAAGACACATTACATCGCTCAAAAAAAAAAAACAAAAGCAATTTTTGGTAATTAAATTTAGCTGATAATGATGCGCCTTTTCTTTTTTAAGGTCTTAGGACAATGACGGATGTCATATACTCATATTTGTGTAGTTGCTCCTACTTTGTAGTGTTTCGTTGAGTCATTTCATTTTATATTATACATACATACATATATACACATGTATATATTACTCAAATACATTATATATATATATATATATATATATATATAATGTAATTTAGATTCAACAAGAGAGAGTTAAATTCTTTCTCTTTTTATTCTTACTTTCTCGACTAAAAATCTTTTTTTTTTTCACTTTAATATTTGCAGTAGCAAAATATTCAACTCACTTAATAATTAAGCTAATATTAGTTCATATTCCTAATAAATTTATTATGAGCACGTCAAAAATTGACAAATAAATATTAGTAGATTGATTTCTGATATACCTTTTTGACTTTTTTTTAATGTACTGGTGCTATTCACAAAATACAATTAATTATTTGCTTTCGGAAGAAATTCAAAAATTACTTGAGAATTTTACACAATTCATTCGGAACTTTTTCTCTAATATATTGTGAAAACTTCTTTTACCTCTTAAATTTGAATGATAATTGCCTCTTGTCTATTGTCAAACTAATTAAATTTTAATTTGTGTTCTCTAATCAATTAATATAAGGAATGTATTTTGTTCCCAATTTCCATTTTGTTGTACTTGGATTTCTTTATATTTTAAGATTCTACGGCTATGTTTGGTTTATATTTTTACTTGAAAAAAAAATAAAATTTTCAACCACAAAAATAAAATATTCAAATAACTTTTGAAAATTTTAAATTTAAATTTTCTCCAAAATTCTTCTCATATTATTTCAAAAAAAAAATCTCTTCAATTTACTTTTTCACATTATGTTTTTTTTTTACAAAAAATTCTCAACAAAATTTTCACACATTTCAATATAAATTTTCAAATTAAACGCATTACAAACATAGCACGTTGCCACTTGTCTCAACCAACCGTACCAAACCAAACCAAACCAAACAAAATGGAAGGCTTCACAACGAGTTGTCTGATATTTACTCAATGCCCATTAAGTTCATTTTCATGTCAAAGATCGGCTTCACTACATTAAAGAGTTCGGAAGTAAAAGTCATCTTCAATTATAAGTTCTTGGCTTGTCTTATTAAAAATAGATCCACACAAAATGCATTCATCCCAAAATTGGAATAATTTGCACCCTCTAATCCTGCTTCATTAAGTTGAAGCTCAAGTAAGAGTTAAAACTGTATTTAAATTGCATTTCAAGCGATATTTTTATATTTTTCTAATATATTTTTTATATTACATTTATTATTTTAAAAAATATATAAAAAAAAAATTAAAATACAATTAATACCAACCCTCAATTGCAGCTGCATCATATTTTGATACCCATTATTTTGGACTTCTCTACTCAGAACCAGTCTTTAGGATCCTATAATATTACTTGGGCTCAAAGCCAACTCAAACAACATTGGACAATTTTGTGGATTTGAAGTTTGTTGTGATGATGGTGGAACTTTGGACCCACACAATCGAAAGTTTCTGTTGGTGGGATATTGCTAGCACCTTGGTAGCGCATTTTAAAAGCCACAATCGAAAATCAGGCCCAACATGTGCTGGATGCAAGTCTGAAATTGATGGACCCTTCTTATGCAATCTTTCCAAAAAGAGGAGCCGAAGAAAAGATTGAGAAAAAAGTGATGTCCCCTCCCTAAACCATCCAGGCCAAATCAGACTGAACACAATCTTTGATGATTAGCATTTGGGTTGGATTTGGAAAGGAGAAGCATTGTCTGACTCTCCCAGGTATTAAATCACGTAGACTTTGCCAATCTACCCAAAAATCTAACTTAGAAATGAACATTTTTCTGACAATGTTTGGTGGGAAAATGAAGTCCCAAACTGCTGCATATTGTGAACCACTGATAGTCTGATACTGAACTTCAGCATTGAAAGAAAATGGAAGAAGGTTGAAAAGTCATGTCAGACGGCGGTGCCAAATTAGTTGCTCCTACTCTAACCTCCAGAAAGAGATACTAAGACCAACTGAAAAAGACATGTTATACAAAGAACTTACACCAAAAATTCATCATCAAGAAATTCTAAAGGAATTTACATGGCATTAACATTATCAACGTCAGAACGTTTTACACTCGAAAGGGATTAAAATTCAGCACTTTCATCAGAGTTCTCCATAGAAGATAATTAACCAAAGACATAAAAATAAATACTAGAATTACTGTCCATTGGGGCAGAGAGTTGCCTACGCTTCCAAAAATCCCATCTAAGCAAGAGCAGAAAAGTTTACAAATTTCCATCTCAACCACCCTAAAGTTTCCACCTTTTCAACCCAAAGATGAGAAGCTAGACTGAATCGAAACAAAAACCACTAAAATTTTCTTAAGAAAATATATACACAAGCCCCAACAAACAACATGGTACTACTGAAACAAAAAATTAGCTATTGAGTTAGATCTAACAGTCACCAGCAATACCATTATTTTCTCTACTCTTCCTCAAAAATACAAAGTACCCAAGAACAGCACAAAGCGCAGCCACAATATTCCCTTCTTTAATCAGAACCTTAACCACAAATCCAGTAATATCAACAGTCAATTTCTTTCCTTCCACAACCAAAGCCCTTCTGGGCTTCCCACAAAAAGTCAACAAAACAAGCACAGTAATCCACGTAACCAAAGTGGCCGGAACCACCACAGCCAAGGCCGCCACCATAGAAAGTACTCCAAAGGCCACCCCTAAAAGCACCGATGCATACAAAGCAGGCCACCCGGAATAAACTGAGCCCGACGATGATGAATTTATCAAAGTTGATTCATACCAAGAAAGGACTGATTTAAGGAAATTCCAAGAAAGTGACAATAAAACCGTGTAAACCCCAAAAAACAGGCATACCCATGTCCTCCTTTTGCTCATAATCCTTATCAGAGTCATGGAGGAAGGAGTATCAGCAGTTGAAGCTTGTTGGCGTTCTGTTGGTGATGGAAAGGAAGTTGAAGGAGGGAAATGTAAGGGTTCCTCTCCTACAGTTTCTTCCGCCATGATTGACTAGAGGGCTAACGAGGGCTTCAAGATTCAATCTTGATGGCTCGATGGCTTGGGAATTTTATGCTAATTTTTACTTACTGTTTTTCTGCCCTGTTTCCTCCCCTGCTGGGGATAGTATTTTTGGAAAATGGGATTGTGTTTTCTGGGTGAATGACAAAGTAGATTGCACTGGAATCAAGATGAGTAAAGGCTGAAAAGTAAAGGACAAGCGCCGGTTACCGCGTGGCTTTAGTTGGCCAAACTTTCTTTTTCTGGGAATCCCATCTTATTAATTATTATGCTGGACTTTGGCTTCGGTCCAATCAAATTTTTCCCACGGAGAAGGGCTGCTCAATTTGGCATTTCTTCAAATAATGAAATGAAAAATTGATGTGAAGTTGATTGGTTACCTACGACATAAATGATAATTGTCCCGTTTCAGAAAAAAGAAAAGAAAAAGGGAAGAATAAGTTCACTTTTGAAAAATTGATGCGAAATTTATGATACTATTTATTCTAAAAAGAAATCTATTTTCATGTATAATTTTTTAAATTATAAACTATAATATACTTAATACATTCTTAAATGTATATTTTTATATTTTTACAAAAATAATACAAAATTTACACGCTTTTTAGGACAATAGCAGTACTATTTATTGTCTTAAAAAGAAGGGGTTTATTTTCAAAAGTGTTCCGCTCGCTTGCATTGTGCTATATTGCATGAACTATAATGATAATGATGTGACGAATTTTGCATGAACTCTAATAAGATGCCTACAGAGAACTTAAAAAACTTACACCACAAAAATATCCATCATATCAACATGCACCAACAACAAATCAACATCATTACTGTCTCTACATCGCCAAGGACAAACAAAATGTTGAGAATCTAGTTGTGGCAAACCAAACGGAGATCTCAACCACTTTGTTTTACCATAAAGATGAATCTTCTTCATTATTTTTATAGTGCTATAGATATGAGAACTAAAAATGGTGATTGAGAGAAACAACAGAGGCTTGTTAACTGAAGTAGTATTGGAAAGGAACTCATCATGGTAATACTCGGATTGAAACTTATCAAGATTTTTGAGAAATTTGGTAAGTTTATATAATTTCAAACTTTTCGGCTATAAATATTTCATGTTCTCCTATAAATAGGGTTAGAAAATTTCTAACAATATGCTAATTTCATTGTTGAAGAATTTATTCGCAACAATTTCAAAATTTGTCTTATAAAAAAAAGAATTAAGTGTTGATTGAAAATAAAAATATATTAAAAAATATAAAAATTCATTTTGAATGTGGAATCTGCCAATACCTTTAATAGGAGTCAATTCCCTTAATATTGATACCAAAAAAAAAAAATTAAATAAATATTATTTTTATTTTTTTTATTCCATATATATAGGAATTTTTAGAATTTTTTTAAATTAATTTTGATTTAAAATTAATTAATTAATTTTTTAACCATATTTTATTTTAAAAATTGAAAATAATATAATATTTTAGTATTATTTTTAAAAGTTATTGATTAAAACTAAGTTAATTAGTTTGTACCATATATTAGTAATTTTTTGAAAATAATGTTTTTTCAAAAATTGTATAAAAATATAAATTAAATAAATACTAATTCTTAAAAATCTTTTATTTTTAAGAAATCGATATTTAAAATATCTTTAAAATTGATATTAGGAAATCCCAAATATCAACAATTTATGAAAAAACTTAGTCTAATATATATTTTAGATATCGATTTCTTTAAAATAAAAGAATTTTCATTTATTTAATTTTTATTTTTATACAATTTTTGAAAAAACTATTATTTTCAAAAAAATTACTAATATATAAAACTAATTAACTTAGTTTTAATCAAAATAATACTAAATATATTATTTTTTTTCAAATAAAATATGGTTAAAAAACTAATTAATTAATTTTAAATTAAAATTAATTTTTAAAAAAAATTCTAAAAGAACAAAAAATAAAAATAATATTTATTTAAATTTTTTTTTGTATCAATATTAAGGGAATTGACTCCCTTTAATAGACTATGCTGAAATGTGCCCGTTACTCCCATTAAAATTTGTGATAAGCTTAAAAGATAATGTGGGCCTAAAAGCTTCAACTCGAGGCAATTCCTACCAATTTTGATGGCAGCAAATGCTCAGACACCTCCCATACTTATGAAATGAGGACATCAAGCAGCTTTGCAAGTTTTAAAATTAAAAAAAAAAACCTTTCACATCCAATATCTTCTGTTTCAGAACTACCAAAACCGACCATCAAGATGGGAGAGTAATGGTTTAGGTATACCAGTTTGGGATCTTACATTTATGTACCAAAATATATCAATATCCAAATTGAGTTATTATGTTTTACTTTCATCCCGTTTAGCCATTTATATTTTTCACTTTATACCATGTCTCTCCAGCATCCATCAAAGCAAAATGCAATATGATGATTAAAATTGTCAAAAAAAAAAAAAAGTGTCTCTAAGATGATCAAAGTAAAATGCAATATGATGATTAGAATACTAAATTGTGTCTAGTAGAAAAGATTAAAAAATCATCACGGACTGATTTTTAGCGCAATGATTTTGTTAAGTAATTGTTTGAGACTTTCACCATTGGTTTTTAATGCGACCATAACAAGCGTGCTGTAGATACAAAAATTACAAATGTATATCAGATTAGCCACTGATGAAAGTTAATGAACCAAATTCACAAGATAAATCATTATTTTTTTTATGGCAGACTACAACTTTCATTGGATTATGTGGCTATGTACGGATGGTAACTATTTTTGAACTTCATCATGAATTTGGATTCTAATTTATGACATGAGTTGGAGGCACGATGCTGCATTCCAATGCAGATGACACAAATCGACACAAAAGGATAAAGCTACCAGAAGAGATTCCCAGAACTAGTTAACGTTTGATTTGTGTATTACGTGGGCGACAAGTCAAAGTTTGAGCTCGCACTAGATTGTCATTTGGTCGGTTCTATTCAAAAAGGGAAGAAATGACTTTAAATTGTAAAATGCATTAGTTGGCTGGTCAATTTTTGCTGTTCTTTTGCCTTTTGGTTAATCTTTGAACAATTTTTGGGGTTGGAGGGACTCCCACAGATTTCAAAATGAAACTGGTTGAACTAGCCACTAAAATTGTATAGTTTTCTTGTGTGTCTCTAGATTGCAAAGCTGCAAATCTGCATATGACATATTAGAGTTACGAGCTGAGTTAAATCTAATGACGGATTACACTTGAATTGAATGACAATTAAATTAAATTGAATTTATTAATATTTGAAAATTTTTCATCACTCAAAAGTGACTAACTGATCAAATTCGAACCAAATTCTAACAACTTGATAGGACTGTCTATTAATTTTTTAAATTAATGAAGTTGGATTGTGAATTAAATAGGTTCAATTTAATCTATAGGGCGAGTTATTTAACCCTATTTAATTCCACTAATATATTAAAATAGTGAGTGAGTTGAGTTATGTTTTTATGTTGAATCTATTTTTATCAACTCTACGCAATATTATTGCTATGTGCTGATAAATTTTCAGATATTAAGATAAATTAAATGTTTAAAAATCCAACAAACCAAAGTAGGCCTATGAGAATTTTCTTTTGAAAAGTGCTGTGAAGACTCAAAAAGAGTATATTAATTGGCGTGGGGTTGAAGAGAAGAACAAAAGAAGTAGAGTTGATCAAGCAAGTACATGAACCGAATCATAAAGTCTACAGTCAATTTTACTTTTCTTGGCAATACCCTCATCTTTTTCATGTGGATGAAATAAAACAAAAGTTGTGACAAATTGGCCTAATCTTTTCATTTTTTATAAGATTAAATTTTGTATTTCATGATTTAAAATTCAACAAGGGTATCAAATTTCATCCTCCAATCTTGTTAATAGTTCAATTGACTTTCCTATATATTTTGAAAGAATAATAATATTTTTAATAACTTTTTATAATAATTGATGTGACGAGTATAAAAAAAAAAATTTCACTTATCACCCACTTTAAAAAATGCAACAGCATCGGCTACTACAAAAGGTCACCATGAATATCTTTACTCATTTTGAAATAGGCTAAAGTAAATCTTGCCATTTAGCCCAGAAGAGAATAGAAATATACCAAGGATCTAAATAAATAATATTTCAAAATGTATTTTTGTATTTTTTGAAATAATCATGGTAAAATAAAAGATATATTAAAAATTAAAAAAGTATATTAAAAGGAGCAAAAAAATACTTTTGAAAGCCCGTCCATAATACCATGGTAAATACTTCCATGAACAAGGGTACAAGAAGTACCAGTGCAGAGTATGCTTGTGGTTGATAGCGTTATATCAATACTAAGAAAAAGCAAAACCACATACATCGTGGTACCATCTCTTTGATATGAAAATCCCCATTATATAGTTCGAAACATCTTTTTTCTTTAGTGCTGCGAGTGATATAATTTGTGGTGGTCCTTATTTAGATTTGATCATTCATGTGGTCCTAAAAAGGATTGGAAAATTCAAGAGAGATTTTTTCATCGTAATCCCAGGAGTTCATTGCAGCGTTGAAAACAGCAGAGGATTTTAAGGAAACAGCACAAGTTCAATATGGTACATAGCTTCCAATAATAGAAAGGGGCCTCCTGTGATTTCTATTAGGATGCACTTTATTAACACACAATCACAGTTTCAACTTCCACAACATGGCACTTAAAAAGCACTTTTACAATAAAACGATATAACGACTCAAGCAAGAGCCAAGATTTCAGTTATTAGGCACCCTTACCACATCTAGAAGCATGGGTTCAGTGACTTCAATCCACACCATTAGGCGATGAAATGCAATAATGTATGAATCTCTCGACAAAGATCTGACCAGGATCTAAAAGCAAAAAAGGTTGGAATATTTCCTAGATCAATTGTGCATAGAAAAGTAGGATCAAGATAACCCCATGATTTACTGGATACCAAAACTTTGATGATATGGACAGCTTTCAACAATGATAAATTACGGTTATCAACGTTGCTTTGTTAGCTTTCAATTACATGATTCAGTTACGAATACTGGAAGTTACCACCCCAGGAAGAGCAATACTAGTCTAAATGAGAACAAGGAGATCAAATGCGAGGAAAATGAGTAAATCGTTAAAAGAAATGGATAATTTAGTTAATGTTGCTCTCTTGCTTTTCAGCAGCAGAATAATTTCTCCCTGGATTGGATGATGACTAAAGTTCAGTTCAGTATAAAGATATAGGAATTACCAGAAACGTTGCCAAGTAGCATATAGTTTCACACATCATTCATATACTGAAATGGCCACAAATAGAATTCAAAATTTGATTTCCATCAGTTCAGTTCTTTGGAAATGCAACAAAGAAAATCAAGTAGCAACTCAATTCAAACAGAAATTCGGACTTCAATGGACAAAAACATCAGATTGCAACAAAGCAAAGAATTTCAGGAAGAGAAAAACTGAGGTCAATTCAACCACCATGAGGCCATGCTACCCAAAGAAAAGCAACATTCTGGAAACAATCATAAACTCCAGTTCATCAAACACCATGATCCTAAAACATCTCTGAAAATATTAATCTTTAAAGACAGAATGTATGATCTGCAACTTAGCAAATCATATCACCAATGCAATTATTAACGCAGTCATTTATCTCATCAAACTAATCATACTTTTCCCTCCATGAGTAAACAAGAAAGAACACCCAAGAAAGTGCAAGAACAATGTCACCCACCAGCTGCCTAGGCCAATCATGGGATAAATCCTCAAGCTTCCTCTCAAAATAAACTCTCCACAGTGCTACCAGTGAATGAATAAGAATACATCCCTTAGCAAAAAAATTCTGAAACTCCCTGTCCTTAACAAAAGCCACCATAAACAGTAAAAATCCAATCACAAACAGAAGCAACCCTGCAAATGAATCAGATATTTGTATTAACAATTGATCATGTGGAGTTGATCCCAATAACTTTTTAGCCGTCTCAATACCGTGCCCTATAACAGAGATCTCATTGAGATAAAACATTATCAATCCACCACAAGTTATAGCTATCGCCGAATGTAAAATGCAAATAATGAAGAACCCTGACGATCCCATTCACCAAATTCTAAAACCCAAAATTTCCTGCTAAAATCTCTCCGATTCAATCAAGTTGACACTATTCAATTTTTTTCTCAAGAAAAACTGAAGCCCGTCAGATAAAGGTGCATTCTTGATAGAAATTAACTCTTGTAAAATAAATTTGTGATTTTAGAGAATAACCTCAATTTCTGGGCAGATATTTTAAGGGATGACCTGATCATTAAACCCCTGAAAGTTTGGCTATTTATAGAGTGGTTTAGTGCAGAAAAAGGGAAATGCATTTCTGATCGTATAAAAGATGATTTACAACTGGGAAATGCATTTAAGAACCCTAAGTCATGGTTTTGATGTCCGCTGCTAATTCCCCAAAAATGGTACGATTATAAAATTGTGAATTGAGATAACCCACGCATTTATTGAGAATTTCAATGTAAAAAGGGACGACAAAATCCATATGGAAACCTAAACCAAGTTTCAGAAATGTTGGCTGTTCTGGGAGCGGAAAGGGGAGGGAGGGAGGATGATGACAGACTGAAAATTGGCGATCCGTTATTGGTAAGTGTGCATCTTTGACAAGTTGGGTTGAGCGGGCTTTGTCCCCTGCATTTATGTTTTTTTTAATTCTTTTTTTCTTTGATGTTTTCTCCATTTAAGATGACTATAAATTAAAGTCTTTTTATATTTTTTAAAAGAGTGATTGTAAAAAAATATATATATATTAAAAATTAAAAAAATACATTTTGAAATAAAAATTTATACATTCTTAATACAAAATAGTTTCTGACTTGAAGGAAGTTATCCTTTAGGTGAAAACTAAAAATTTATCCCGTGAGGCCAAAATTGACAAACGAGAAAGTCAAATTAATAAAAAGAATACAATTGTTCAATATTGTAATTAGCAATGTTTTTGTCTACTAGTATTGCCTGATTAATGATTAAGATGGTGAATCACAGTTTTCAAAATATGTAAATGGAGTTGGTTCGAGCTCATTATATTTGTATAATGGTAATACATGGAGTTTAGTTAATTTAGAGTTATAAATCAAATAGAAATGCTTTCGAAGGCACTTGTTTATGTTCATGAACAAATAATATAGTAATACATTTAGCATTCAAACAAGTTCAATTCCAGCAAGATGAACTCTAAGAGCATGATCTCAAGCACGTACTTTTGTTGCAATTTTAGCTTATTGTTCATAGAGTAAAATGAATTAAATTTTCAGGATCAAAATCAATTATTCTAACCGAAACATGTAATTCAAATTCAAGTTCAAGCTTCTCATTTTACACGAGTCAAGTTGGATGATTGATTTTTAGTTTGTGTGGAAACCTCATAATGATAATAGCAAAACTTCCTCTTCTACTAATGATTCTGGTTTAAAAAACAAGATTAAGTATTTGATAATGGTTTTTTTGACGGTTTTCTTGGTTCCAAGGAAACTTGATTTTGCAAAGAGGTAACGCGGGCATGGCGCCTTGTCTTGTCCCACATCGATCTTTGACCAGAGAGACGCAATTCGATAAGCCACTATAAAAGGAGAAGCTTAAGACTGAATTAGGCATACCTTTCTCGGCCTTTTGGCTAAGATCAAGTGTAGTATCTGTTCTTATCAGTTTAATATCTGATACGTGGGCCATCGGCCCACATGATATTAACTCAATTGTTTTAGGGGGAAGGCCCATCACGGTAGCTTGCTATGGGGCCATCAAGCGTCGCCCATGCGTTGCACTGTTGCACGGGCCTGGCGCACCCCTCCAAAGCTTAGTCTAAAGGTTCAACATCAATTAATCTCTCACAATAAGAAGACTGGACATAGGGGCCCAATTGGGGATTGATTGAAATTATACAATTCTTGCATTTTTTGATATTTTCATGTGTGTGGACCCTTTCTATTCTTTACTTTAAATCTCAAGAATCAGCTGTCATTCACCCAGAGACTATAATGTGGTTAACCAAAAGACTATAATGCATTGCACTCTTAAATTTGGAGTACCAAAATGTGGTTAACCAAAAGACTATAAGTTCTTTAAAATACACAAGTAAAGTGTTAATTAGGGTTTGTTTGGAGTGTGATGTATTTGGAAAATGTTATATTAAAATGTAAAAATTTTTGTGGGTATTTTTTTTTTATAGAAAAAGTATTTTGGAAAAAAAAATAAGAGGGAAATTTTTTTAAAATTATGTAAGAGGAATTTGAGTGAGAAAATTTGAATTTTAAATTTTGAAATAAAAACATGTTTGAATAGTTTGTTTTTGTTTGAGAATTTACTTATTTACAAATACAAATACTTTGTATAAACAAATCCTTATATTTTCAAGCTATTTCTCAAACTTGAAGCAATTTTTTTTATAGTGTCTTTTTTTTTATTTTAACAACAACGTCATTTATCTTTATCGCCAGCTCAATTCATCGAAATAGTATTTTTTTTTTCTTTATATTCTCTTTACCATAAATCATAAGATGTATAAATTCTAATGTCTCATCTTTCAATATCTCTTTCCTTTCAACACACAAAGTTCATAGCTCATCAATGGACCATTTAACTTCCTAGGCCACATAAAATAGAGTTGAGACTAAAATAAACAATGAATAAATAAAAATTCGTCACTTTTTGGGACTTCAAATTTGCAATTGTACCACTCATCTCTATAATATGTTCGCACACACTTTTAATCTCAAATGCCATACTTGGATTGTCTTTTCATGAGGATACAAACCAAGGGCTTTATCCGAGCTTACAAAAATGTTCTTCAATTATTTGCATAAAAGCTTTGAATTTTTTACAATTGGAGATAGAGTTCCCAATTCTTTGACTAATATGAGACTTTTTTAATATTAAATTTAGGTGATTGGATTTTTCTCAACGTTTATACACATGCTTTTCATTTGATGTGTTAGATTTCATAAGGATGGATAGTTCATAAATCAAGATTCAAACAATCCAATATTAAAAGAATTTTGTCACTTCACTAGATGTATTTTTTTTTTTTTTGCCAAATAACGTTGATATATGCAAAGAATAATTTAAAAGAGATATACTAAAAATAACTTCATACCAAAAATAAATATACATTAATACTATGAAAGTTAAAATTTTAATTAACCTTATTAATCCAAATAATAATAAATTTAAACTTTACTTTGAGTAAAAATTAGAATCATGCATACAATTTATTTTCTTTATAATAAGATTAAAAAACTAAAGCTATGAAAAAAATAATAATTCTATACCTGTAATCATAAGAAATTTTCAACTTAATTCCCAATTTACCACCTTATTTTTAATGAATACCACCAAAATTGATTGCCTCCATGTAAAGCAAAGTAAATAATTTTAATGAATTAGTTTTAATCTTATTATTTGATATCAACAAAATCATTAATTAATATGTGATTTAATTTTCATAAAATTCCATATCAAATATTTAGAATGCCATGGCTACTCTTAAACACGTGATATAAAATAAAATTGACATAAAATATATTATTAAATGCTAACTCAACAACGTTTTAACCAATCAAAATATCAATTTCCAACATATAAAAATAATATAATGAAAAATAACGGCATTGTTTCCAAAAATTAAAATATATTATTAACTTCTATGGGTTTCCTTTCTTCCCTTTTTTTTCCCCCTTTTTTTTTGTTCAAAAAAAAAAAAAAGAACATGACTTTATCACTAGAATTGCTATTCATACGGCACTCGGTTGCCTGTAATATTAATACTTCGGTGAAGACACTAAAATTTTAGTATTAAACTTATTTAAAGACTAAAGTTTACAATTCCATAAACCAATTCATCAACAAAGGACTAAACTCTACATGTGGATCAATTAAATCCATAAACCAATTAATCAATAAGGGACTAAACTCCACATGTGGATCAATTTGTGTGCTCCTTCCGTTCTAGAAAAAAAATCTACTTTAGTTTAAATATATATTTTTATTAGTTATTAAATATAATACATTTAATACAGTAACTAAATATATAATTTTATATTTTTATCATTATTTTTTAATTTTGAGTATATATAATTATTATTAGTAAGAATATTTTAAGATTTTAATTTAAAAATAATTTTTTTAAATAAGAAAAAAATTTAAAAATATTTTTTTTTAAGATAAAAGGAGTATTTTTTTAATTCTTACTAATTTATAGTGTTTGTTTTGACGTTCTATATGTGAATTATAGAGGTGATGACCATTGTCCCACATTGACTTCTCACGAGGGAATGCGACCGATAGGCTAGTATAAAAGGAGACGCCTAAGCTAGAGAAAAGCATACCTTTCTCGGCCTTTTGGCTAAGATCAGGTGTAGTATCTGTTCTTATCAGTTTAATATCTGATACGTGGGCCATCGGCCTACATGATATTAATCCAATTGTTTTAGGGGGAAGGCCCATCGCGGTAGCTTGCTACTGCGGCCTTCGAGCGTCGCCCATGCGTTGCACTACTGCACGGCCTGGCGCACCCCTCCAAAAATTAGTTTAAAACTGCAGCGGTACCCTCCCTTGCTTCCACAAATATCTCTTAATAATAAGACTGGAGTGACATTCTTTGATTGAGCGTCTTGGTATGTAAATGAAAATATGCAAACTACCAAACATACATTTTGATTTGGATGAAATTATTCCCTGTATTTTGTGTGTTGGTTTCCTCAATCAAAAACATATTTAGGTTAAGTCCCCCACATAAAAAGTAATCCATTAGAAAGGGATTAACAGGGCAACAAATCTAGGTTAAGGCAATGTTGCGATGAGTTTGCAGTGATGAACATGTACTTAGATTAATGGAGTTGAATCATTAACGGATTACATTGTCCAAAGATAGCAAAAACGGAAATCAAGATACACAAGAAAAAATTTCACACTATAGCCAATGTAATATATAAAAAAACACAACTTCCATTACAAATTTGCAAAGACCATCTTTTTAGTAATATGCCTTGGCATTTTCCCCAGAAAATCATCAATGCAATGCGGTCAAAGCTAAATTTTGAAACAAAATCATGAATTTGTTTCAAAGAGATAGGAAAAATTCTGGTATTGGCAAAGATGCTTTCATAAAAGCTACTAAAACAAGAAAACTTTCGGACTTACCTCCCCTAAACAACCAACACCACACAATTCACTGATCTGTCACTACCTAATCAAGAACATTATACACAGTACTAAAGCAAAGAAAAACACACAAAACTTTTAAAACATTAACAAAATTCTTCATATCTATAGATTTAAGCATCAATAAAAGTCATTCTAAAATAGTCAGAATTCATCGGATCATAGCCAATCTAGGAGAACTCCTCGTCCCTTTTGCAGCCTTTTTCCCTTTTTCCTCCCCACTCTTCTTCCCATTTCCCACCTTAGATTTCTCTTTGATTCCATCCCCACTCATAATTTCCTCATCACTCCTTGGGCTCCTCTTCCTAACCGACATTGCTGCTGCCACAACTGCCGCCCCAACGGCACCCCTCGCCGGGCTCCCCTTCTTCTCGCTGGCCACCCTATCAAAATCATCCCCCAATTTCCTTGCCGTCTTCCGAACCTCCCTCTTCTTCTCCACCACACCCTGTTCCTCCTCGTCGTCCTCATCTTCATCCACCAGTGCCAGCATCCTCCTCTTCCGCTTTACAGCCACCGGGGCGGGCGGCGTAACCGGACTTGCACTTCCGCTCTTCCTCATGGGTTTCTCCTTTTGGGATTTTTTGAGCAATTTCTCACGCTCAGCCCGGAGCTTCTCAACGTTGCCTTCAATCCGGCCTTGGAGGCGGTGGCGCTTGAAACTGAGACCACCCATGGACCAATGAGCCTCCTCCGCCCACGACAGAAATGGGTCCATGACCGAAACTGGTGGATCCACTCGCTCCTCGTTGAATCTCACGTCTGTGTAGATCCTTGGCCTTGGGAGGCTACTGCCGTAAAATTTTCCGGGGCCCAAGGCCACCACCATTTCTATAGACCTATGAGAACTACTGAGAGCGTTTTTAATTTACCGTGTGACTGTGTGAAGATCCAGAGCTTTTATGATGGTCATGGAAATTTTGCTTGCATTATGTAGGGGTTTTGACCGGTGGCTGAAGATTTTGGCGGGATATTTGGCGCCAGAAAAACCCGCGCTGCCGTAAACGCCGTTAATACCATTGACGCCGTTATCTTTATTATTATTATTATTTGAAACCTTTCGATAAGATTTTACACTATCTCATATAACTTTTATTTTATAATATTTATTTTTAAAAAAAAAAGTGTAAAAATGAGTTATGCAATTTGCACCCTCATATTACTAGGTTTTATCTTCTAAATTTTCTTTCCTAAATGCATTCTTTTTTAACACTTAACAGCCTCCAAATTATTTTTTTTGTTTTTTTTTCCTGATTTTTATAATAATTTTTTAATTACTTGTAATGGTATAATTTTAAATTTCTAATATAAAAAATTTCTAAACATTTTCTTTTTAAAAAATAAATAGTAGGACGTTACCGTGAATACAATACAACATGACTTGATCTTATTCTACATAATGGCAGACTTATCATTATGTCAAAATTGTGTGTAGAATTATAAATATCTTTGTGAGTTAGCTACTGTCTAAAATTTGTAAAAGGCTTTTAGTATTAATGGAACAATTAAGATTTCATGACGTTCCATTGGATTCAAGTTTAACTATTTATGTAGATGAATATTGGGTTTCAATTCATAGTTAGTCCTAAAAAAATCTTTTATTTTAAAAACTTTTCTTTAACCCATAAAAGTTTATTTTTTAAATAAAACACAAATTATATTTTTATAAATAATTGTTATAAATAATCCATAATTAAAAAGTAATAAAAAAATGTATAATTGTGTTTTTTTTGGAGGTTTGGAACCTAATCTCCTAGTTATAATTCCTTTATTTTATCACCTAACCAACCTTTATCATATAATTATATATTTAATAATGTATCAAAGAAATAATGGGATTTTATATAGAAAAGTTAAAAAGAAAACAAAAAAAAAAGAAACTCTAGTTAATAGACTACTAATAATTTTAAAACATTTTGGATTTTGTGAGTAGGATGAATTATTATGCATGAGAACCACCTTTAAAATTTCATCCCAAAAAACTAAGCGCCACCTCTTAAATGAGTAGGACAATATACTATATACACAAGCCACCTCCCGTGTCTTGTTTTAAAGAAGATTAGACCAAAGAAATAATGAGTTAGGTTTTGCAATAATGCAAAAGTTTTAAGGAGGAAAGAATGTAATGTAAAACTCTAATTCGATATCGAAAAGTTAAGAAAAGAAAAAAATGTGTACAAAACTTAATTAATAGACTACTAATAACTTGATTTAAATATTTTAAATTAGTGAAAATAAAATCCAAAAGTTATTCGACCAATTCATTAACTCGAGGCATCCTCTAATTAAGTGTTACATGTAGGAATTACTTTTTGAACTCACAACTAAGATAAAGTATCACATATAAAAACCATCTCTAAATTCCTGTCTCCCCATCTCTAGATTCTTGTCCTAGGGAAATATTGGGTTAAAAAAAAAGGGTTGAATCTCACTTGTATGTAACCATATCTTCAAAACTTTAACTTAACATATGCATTTCTCAATTGTATAAATTTATGATCTGCATCTTAATAAAAAAAAACTATTTTCATTTGATAAAAAAAATAAAGTGTCTAAGAGCCCAAATCAAAGTTAAACAACAACAAGAACTAAGCAAAGTGTCTAAGAGCCTAAATCAAAATTAAATAACAACAAGTATTAAAGCATTTATCCCACTATATGAAATTTATTATATAAACTATATATTGATATTTTTGTTTTTATTAAAACATATATTTTTGTTTACATTTAAATAATTCATGTTATTGTTAATATTATTTTTTTTAAACTTTTTTAGATTTCTCATTTCTCTTAATAATTTTTTAATATCTAAATGCCATATTGGTCTACTGGAGAATATTTAAATGTTTTTTTACGTATATATTCGAATTATTTTAATTGTGATTATCTCATTTTTTTTCATTTACTGTGATTATTTTTATTTTTTAAATATATTTATTACTTATTCTATTTAATTGTTTAGTAAGCCTATTGTCATGTGAAAAACTGTTCCATTTTGCTTGGAAACATCAGGAGAATGATCGTGGAAAAAGTAACGAAGCTATGTATGCAAATTACAAAGAACCTTGCTGAAAATGCTATACTATTTCTTGGTGTTTTTCCTTGCTCACCAGTAAAGTGGGATTTCCACTAAGAATTAGTTGCCATTTAATATGACGAGTGGCTACGAAATTGCACAGAAATCACCTATTCTCCTTTGGTCTATTCATCAAAGAGAAGAAACGAAACTCACAAATGATGTTGACGCATTTTTTTTTTATTTATTTATGTTCAAAAATATAAATTGTATCTTTAATTATATATTTTGTGCTAAAAAAATACCTTAATTTCATCAATCAAAACAAGAAAAAGAGACAAGTGTTTATCCTTTGATCATTTTTTTCATCCTTTCTCTTTTTCCTCCGAAATCAGCATTACGTATGATTACATAAAATCTCCAAGACAAGTCAATGATCAATGTTTGTTTGTAGATCATAAAAGAAAGAACAAAACAAAAAAGGGAACGGATTTTCATTCTTGTTTTTGGGTATCAAGATAAATATTTGTCATTGTCTATCCTCATCCATGCTCCCAAAAGAGAGAGAAGGAAGAGATAAACTTCACCAAATTTTCCAAAGAGGGATTAATGACAAAAAAAAAAGAAGAAGAAAAAAGAGGAGGATGGACATGAGATATGAAAAACGTTTAAATAGTTTAGTTGAATTTTATAAGAGTATGGACAATTTCTTAGTTCATTGACCCTCTTCTTTTATTTATTAAAAAAATTAGGATTATTTTAATATTGTGCTTGAGGGGAAAAAACACTTATTAAAAAATGAAAAATGTTGACATTTGAAAAAAAAAACCAAAAAAAAAAAATCCATACAAAGAATAGTTAATTACATCCAACTCTTTTAAAGTTTGGCAAAATTATTAAATGTTTTTAACTGTTTGAAAAAACTATTAATAATCCCCTTAATAGAGATCATAATTTCTACTTACTTGAAATTTTGTGAAATTATTAAATAATCCTCACGGGTCAAAAAAAATTGAGATAATTACTTATACTCCCTGGGATATTAGTTTATTACCAATACCTTCTGTAATTTGACAAAAATATCAATATTCACTTGTGATTTATATTTCTTTAACAAATAGATCCATTTGACTAATTCCGTTTGTACTGTAGCCACAGAATAAAAAAATAAGATGAAATTACTTTTTCTACTTTAGTTTTTGTATTTGTTTTGTATTTTTTTTAAAAACAAATTAGGACGAAATTTTAAAACAAAATTTTTTATATTATCTAGAAAAAGTTCATTATTATAAAAATTTACTTATCTTTAATTTATTTTTAATATAAAATTATTATGTTATTCATATTAAGAGTGATAATGTATAAATTAAATTAACAAAATAAAAATACAAAATACAAAATACACCTATAATAATAAAAATAAATTAGAGATAAGTAAATTTTTATAATAATAAATTTTTTTAGATAATATAAAAAATTTCGTACTAATTCATTTTTAAAAAAATACAAAACAAATGCAAATATTAAAATAAAAAGGACAAATTTGTCCAATTTTTTTACCATGTAGTTATAGTAAAATAGACATATTTGTTAAATAAATATAAATCACAGGAGGTATTGATAGTTTTGTCAAATTACAAGGAAATATTAGTAATAAACTAATACTTCAGAGTTAGACTTATAGGTAATTATCCCAATTTTTTTTTGTGCATAGGCATATTTGCCCTTCAATTCTTTTCTTTGTATAGGGACAGAACTTTTATTATAAAAAAATATAAAATATTCCATATATATATATATAAATAATTAAGTAAACAGTTATATTTTTGGAGTTTAAATTTGAGTTTGAAAGTTAAAAGTGATACCAAAAAATATATAAATTGAAAAATGTAATATTCTAATCAAATTTCAAAACCGTAACATCATATAATATTTAGTTTGAATATCATCTTTTTTTTTTCACTTTTGATATTATTTTATTTTTTATTTATATTTTTGAGTTCAATAAATTAATAGATATATATATATATATATTTTTACTTTTTAATAGTCAAATCTAAGCCAAGAGAGAAATTAGTAATTTTTTCAAATAATAAGATTCATTTAATTAAAATCTAAAAAAAAAAGGGAGGCAAAAATACTGGGGGCATTCCCGGAGTTTCACAAGTCAAGCTAGACTTCTCAAGTCTGATAATACGACCCCACCATGTTCGGATGTTCCGACAAATATTGAGTACTCAGCAAAGTCCTTTCCCAAACTTCGGCCAATTAAATTAAAAAACACGTGGAAAATTATAAATTTATAAAGAATTAATTAATACCGATAAACCCCCCAATTAATTAACTTATGGTAATTTAGTCTAAATTCTTTTTTGACCTTGAAATTTAAAAATGAAATTCAAAAGATCACCCTTTTGTGTTATCTTTTAAGCGAGTAAACATATATAATCACTTAAAAAATTATAATTTCACATGAATCATATTTATTTTTGTCAAGAGATATACATAAACAAATTTAACCAATATTTAACAAACTTCTTAATTCAATCACTTTTTAGTTATTTTGGAGAGTACAAATATATAATTCTTTTATTTTATGTTTCAATGTGAAGAGAAGTGGTGATTTATGCGTTTTTAGTTTTTTATTAGAATTGAAATTGTCTTAGAGTAGAATTTTTTTTTTCATTCAATTTAGTTGAATTTTATGTTTTTTAAAAATAATTCCAACTTATTGATAACGAATGTTTGAGAATATATTAGAATTACTAAAAAAATTCTATAGAATTTACACCTAAATTTATGCAAAATATTTTTAATAATTCTAAAACCAAACGGACTAAATCATGACAAATAAATTATTCATGAGGTCAATAGCTAAAATTCAAAGGCCGTGCGCAGCTTATAAAAACCCGTCTGTCCATTCCGGCGTATAATAGAAATTTGGGATAATATCAAACACCCTTTCAAGGTTTGATAAAATAACAAATTGGACTATGAGGTTTGAAAAATAAAAAATACCCCCATTGACTTATAGTTAGACTAATTAATTTATCAAAATAGTACAAAAGATGAAAAAGTCCTCCGCAAATCTGAAATTACATGACATAATTAACGAACTGAGAGATCAACATTTTGGAGGGAAATAAAGTACAGTAGTCTTATACTGTACTTCAATCAAAAGCAGAGCCACTCTCTCTTGTTCAAAAAAGTAGCAAAAATTCAACAAAATCCCCGCATCAATGCACACAATTCCACGCTTGCTACAATTATAGCCACAAATGAGTTCAGAAAAAAGGATTCAGATTATGCCAAAAATGAACTTTTCATCCATTTAGAAAAAAATTGATTCAGTTCATCAAAAGAATTGAACATCCATGCAGGAAAACTTGAACATCCATTATATAGCCAAAAATGAGTTCAGAAAAAAGGGTCCAGATTATGCAAAAAAAGAACTTTTCATCCATTCAGAAAAAATTGATTCAGTCCATCAAAAGAACTGAACATCCATTCAGAACATCCATGCAGAAAAACTATCCATTCAATATAGCCAAAAATGAGTTTAGAAAAAAGGATTCAGATTATGCAAAAAATGAACATTTCATCCATTAAAAAAAAATTGATACAGTTCATCAAAAGAACTGAACATCCATTCAGAAAAACTTGAACATCCATTCAGTATAGCAAAAATCAATTCAATGTACTTTGTAAAGATATGTACACTCATATCATTCCATTTACAAAGTATACTCGTATCATTCTTCCTCTCTTTCCACATTGACGACAAATGACATTTTTACCACGAAGATTGTTACTTGCATTGCTATTGCTAGAAGAAGCCATATCTGAACTTCGAAACAAAAATTAGGGAGAATATTATTTCTATTCCTTCACCGAATGCAAGTATTTCTAATTATAAATTCATACATAAACCTTAATCAAAACTTTAAACAACCAACTATTAGCACATACAAAATTTCAATGCAAGTAATATGAGCACATTCTCTTGTCCATTCCCTCATATCTAAAAAACCCTACACAATATTTGCCATTGTAGAAAAACTGAAATTTACCTGCTTGTTCAGTATTTCTTCAATTTTCACTTTCGATTCGAAGAGTTCCTCTCACTTTCCAGCTTCATAATCAGCTGCTATGTGCTTGAAATTACTTACGGTTGCTAATTGGTTGCGGCTTTTGCAAAAAAAAAAAAAAGGCATTACAGAGGAAATCCAAATGACTCAAAAAAATCCAAATGACCCAAAGAAATGGTACCAAAATCGCGTGGCTATTCACCCGCTTATGACCCAAAGAATCGAATGACATAAACAAAGGGCTCTTAGTCAAGCTAGTCGCTTGCGGTGTGGTTTTTCTCTAGGCCGATTCCCTTGCAACATTGGTTGTGAACTCGATTTGGTCATGGCACGATCTTGGTCCAGCCTCTTTCTTTTTGTTTAATCTTTTTGCAGCTCAAATTCCACAACTCACCGATTGATTGCAGTTGGTTCACGGTCAATTGGAGCCGTGGGTTTTCTGGAATCAAGATCCTTGAAGATCCGTTATGTCCGAATCGAAGCTAGTCATGGTTTTCTAAATTTCTTCCAACTTCTGGGTTAGCTCTTCTTAGGTTTTTTAGAAGCTTTTAGTTTGGAAAATAATAGAATGGATGAGTTCTGGGTTTGGGGATTAGAGATATTGTAATCGAGTGACAGAAATAAGAGGGCATATTAGTCTACATATTTTCTTCTTTTTACTGTTGCATTAATTGATTTATAATTAAGGGGGTTAATGTTGTTTTCATTTTCAATGAAGGGGTTATTTGTTATTTTTCAAACCTTAATATCCGATTTGTTAATTTATCAAATCTCCACGGGTGTTTGATATTATCCTTAGAAATTTGCGAGGAAACAACAAAATAAGAAAAACAGGTTTGGGTAAATTCTAATTTAAATCTCTCTAAAAAAACTGACTTTCTCTCTCACACAGTCACGCAGTTGCCTATCTAATCACGAAACACTCTTTTTGGGGTCTTCCTATATGGTTTGCAGCTTAACACTCGTGAGCGAGACTCCAACAAGTCACCTCGCCCGAGTCAGGGTTTTTTTCCATACAAAATCCCTTCTTCAGCAATTGGCAAAAGCGCGGCAGCAGGAATTGGCTCAACAATGGAGGTGGAAATCCAGGACTCTCATGGGATTATCGCCGCCAAGAAACTTAAAAAAAATAAGGCAAAAAATCGTAACTTTTTTTTCCCTCTCTTTGGTGGTCTTTTCTTAAGTTATCATGGAAATTGTGATGATTTTGCCTTGAAATTTGAGTTTGAGTTTGAGTTTTGGTGGGGTATTTGATGGTTGAGTTTGTTTTTGGTTGTTTAGTTTGATGATCGGTGTGTGTGTGAGAGTGAGGGAGTGATCTTTGGGATTGAATTCCTTGGTTGGATTATGTGTTTACTGGGTTTCATTTAATTTGTTTTTATGTGGGATTTTTTTTTTTTGGAGTTTTATTGACAGTTTTTATGATGGAAATATGTTTTCAGGTGGACGAGTGTTAATGCGTGAGTGTGAATGTGTCTGGTGTGTCTGGAAATCTTTTGTATTTTGAAGAATTTAAGTGGAATTTTCCTGGCTTTTGATGTCTATGGTGCATCATGAACTTAAATATTCAGAATTAAGGAATTATACTGTGGCTTTGTTGTGGAGAGAAAAGAGCGTTAGGTTGGTTTACCTTGCTATGTTAACAGGTTGTAAGGGTCAAGTTAAGGGTTAATGGATCAAAAACTGGTGGGACGTGGTTGGTAGAAATTGAGATGATTGTAGAGGAGAAAGAACCGAGATTTAAATGAAGTTATTTGAATTTGTGCTTAATATTTATTAAGGTCGTGAGTTCTAATGGTTGAAAATGACCTCATGGGTACAACAATAGGGGAAAGCTTTCAAATTGGTTTGAATTCTATGCTGACCGTAGGAGGAGAGAAAATTTCACCATTTTGAAAAAGGGTGCAAATCATCTAGGCAGCCATAGGAATAATTTGCAAATAGGTGTTATAACATGCGAAGAAAGATGAGGAGAAGAATCTTGTTTTCCTAGCTGGTCTTACTTTGGGAGGAATTATTTCTAGTTTTGATTTGTTTATATTTTCTGTCAGTTGAGTTCTGTTACTTGTGCTGTTGCATCTTTGTAAAGCCTGGTCTTTTTAACTCTCTTTCTAAATGTTCTACTTATTCCCAGGTGTTCAAAGTACCCGATACCTTAATGGTATTTTTAGGCTTTTACTAATGAAAGAATTTCCTATGTTCCCTCAGGAGGCTGTGACTGAAGATAGTGAGAATTCTGGCAGTATTGCTGGGTCAACCTCTCTATCTCTTGGTGTGGAAATTATAAATAGTTCTAATTCAGACTTGTCATATCATGATGATGGACATGACGAAGAAGATGTTATGGATGATGATGATGATGATGATGATGATGATGTTGATGACTCTGATTATGATAATGATGATTACTTGTTTCATGACGATGATGATTGTGATTACTTGAACATGCAAGCACAATTTGATAATGTGGATTTGCCTCCTGGAGTAGAGGCCTCAATTTCTTGGCTTCAAGGATCTGCTGTGGTGAATTCCAGTAAGCCTTCTTCTTCGAGTGCAGCAGCCCAAGTTGATGTTTTAGCTCCTCCTGCAGATTCTGGATCCTCTGCTCCTGCTCATCTATATTCCTCAATGGACAAAATTGAAATTGTTGATTCAAGTAGTTCACTAGCAACTGTAGAATCAAGTTCACAAGGGAAAGAGAACCAGGAGGGCGAAGACGATTTTTTGAGGAAGTATGTATTTTTTAAAGCATTTGATATTGTTGACGATTATTCTGACCATCACTATAACAACATGGGTGGGAAAGGTGAACAGGTAAGCTTTTAGTATGCATGTTTCCATATTTACTGCTTGTGAGAATTCATTCATTTCCTTTATGTTTGAGTCTTAGAATGTGTAGCAAGTTTTAGAGTCATTATCTTTATGTTATATTTTTAGCCACCCAAAACATGGACAAAGAAGATTCAGGATGAGTGGAGAATTTTGGAAAAGGATTTGCCCGGTGAGTGGATGACAGCATGCTTCTTTTATTTATGCATTTTCCTGTCACGTTACTAAAAAGAGTCTTGTGTATCTTCTTCGATTGACCTGAAAATTTCCAAATGGCTATTGAGAAAGGACCTGCAATAACTGTCATTTGCAACTGGCAAGATGAGTTTTAGTTTGATGAGCAAGTTTTAGTTTGATTGATTCTCTTTTTTTGTGTATCATTGTACTGGAGATGATCTGATATTCATGGATACAACTCAGTGATTTTTGGGAATTTTATGAATATTCTTATCCTGTGTAAAAACTGGAAAGTCTTGTCCTTGCTACAAAGCTTCTTCATTTTACTTTCAAATCTAATTCATCTGTCATTTACTGAATTACTTGTTTTTCTTAATTGTAATAATGTTTTCGGCTTAATAAATATGAGCTTGGCTAGACTATGACCTTTTTTTCACATTTATGGGTTTATGGTATCTCATGTATTTTTAGCTATCACCTTCAGGTTAGAAATAGGTACAGCATAACCCATTCCATTTGTTTCCAGTCATACAGCTTTTGAATGATCGATCTCTCTCTACAGACACAATCTTTGTAAGAGCTTATGAAGCAAGGATGGATCTCTTGAGGGCAGTTGTTGTAGGACCGCAGGGCACTCCATACCATGATGGTCTTTTTGTTTTTGATGTTTACTTTCCTCCTCATTATCCGCATGTACCACCGGTATGGTTTAATGGTGTTATCCTTGTTCTTTTAGTTTAAGTCTTGCACTGTTTACTTTGAATTCTTTTTTTTTTTTTTTTTAGATGGTCTACTATTATTCTGGTGGACTGAGACTCAACCCTAACTTGTATGATTGTGGAAAAGTTTGTCTGAGCCTTCTTAACACATGGACTGGTAAGGGAAATGAGAAGTGGTTGCCAGATAAATCGACCATGCTGCAAGTTCTAGTATCCATACAAGCTCTAATTCTTAATGACAAACCATTCTTTAATGAGCCTGGTTATGAGAGATCTTATACTGGTTCTGAAGGAGATAGGAGGTCTAATAAATACAATGAGGAAGTATTCCTCTTGTCACTGAAAACAATGATGTATACACTGAGAAGGCCTCCCAAGGTATTGTTTAACTCTTGCCACATTACAGTCATGGTCATATGCATATGGTTGTACTATTTAATTTTCCTTTTAAATATCAATGTTCTTCTATTGTTTGTGGGTTAGGGATCACATTCTTATGATAGAAGTTTGGGTATGGTGATTATATTGCTATTGGTCTGATACTTGGCCTGATTTTTCCAGCATTTTGAGGACCTGGTAGCTGGTCATTTTCATGTTCATGCGCATGACATTCTTTCAGCCTGTAAGGCTTATTTAGAGGGTGCTCCAGTAGGTTCATTGGTGAGAGGGAAAGTTCAGAACAATGAAAGAGTTAAAAAGCGGGCATCATCCAGCTTCGAAGCAGATTTAGCTAAAATGGTGAATGGACTTGTTTCAAACTTTACTAGGTATGGTGTAAAGGATTGCGAAAAGTTTCATCTGAGCACCAACTAACATTGTCGTGTAAAGAGAGGCCTCAAAATCGTGGTTCATGATGCCACTGCACATAACTGAGGCTGGATTTTGATTAAGATGTAGATAAGCTGGGGGTTTACTTAGGATATGCATTCTGTTGGAGATGGCTTGTCTCCATGCTTAGTTCATTTGTTAAGAAATGCTTTACTGGTGATTTTGCAAGCAAATTTGTCCTAAGACCCTTATGCATTTTTACCATCCTTTTTACTTATACTGCCTATTTCAGTTTTCTGTACTTTAAGACATAACTAGAATTAAGAATGGAGAGAGAGGGGAGGGAATGGTATACTGGTAATGGCCAACTGGGGCTGAATAACCATCTCTTCTTTGGATTAAAAAATATTAACAAAAAAAAGGGTAACTAAAGATTTATGGTATTTCTGAACATGACAAGTTAAGAGGTGGCTTCAATTATCAGAATGCATAATGTTAGATACTTTTATTAGCTAAGTGGGCGATTAATAATAAGTCAAAAGCGGCCCAAATCTGCCAAATAAATAAGTGCTCAATGCGCAGTGTTTCTTATTATTATTGTCACTTTCACTTTTTTTTTTTTTGTAATTATTTATACATACTTTCTCGTAGTATCATTTGAAGATTATATATATATTTTGAATTAATATCAATAGACTTTAAAATCTAAACACTGACATTAATATATTTTAAATTTGAAGTTTGAAATTGAGAATTGCCTCATAAAAAAGTTATACATACTCACTGAAATGATGACTGGGTTTTTCCAGAAGAGACTCTAAAGAACTGGTCCATTAAAAAAACAAACCACTAAGAGAACTGGTCTAAAGAACTCTTTACATGGCTTATCTCACAAAAGAGCCGCAGCTTAAAGGCAGACTGACCACCTCCTCAGTTCTTATTTGTTATGCCCTTTGTATTGTTGAAAGGTTCTGGCAAAAAAGTGCAAAATGGCACCAGCAATCAGAAATTTTAGTGAACAAGATCACTGGCATTTGGAACACAAAATGTTTCTCACGCAAGTATGCATTTACAGATATACTTAGAATTGAGGCAATTGGCAATACAAAGACATTGTAAATTTTCTAACAACTGCGAAAAGGTCTGTGCAGCCAATGCCAGGGATTAACGATATCATCGTTAAAAACAGTCAGTAATGGAAGGCATCACAGAAATTTATGTCACTGGCAATGCTTGGAAACTATGAATTTAAGGGCAATACCAGGATGAGATATAGAGTTGGTTTTAGGGCGTCAAAGTTTGTGTTCTGTCCAGCTCAGCACTAAGCATATGGTGGAGAAGCATATCAGCTCTCTGACTCCGTGATTTCATGCTGCAGAGAAAGTGATGAAGAATTGTCAATTGAAACTACTCCACAGCGTGCAAGATCTAAAGATAAAAGTGAAATTTAAACAGCACAATTTGACATACCCAACATTTCGTCTTTGTGTATTCCCACTTTCCTCCTGTATTATGATAGTGCAAAGTTAGTTTATGAGATCAGAAATAGAGTAAAATCTAAACTAAATCATGCCATATCATGCATAATTTTTTAGGAAGAATTTCAATAGTCAAAATGAAGCTCATGTCATTGCTGATACCCTCAGAACGCTAATCGCTCCAAATTGCAAGTGGGAGACATTAAGAAGTATCTAACACATCATTTGTAATGCATTGTTCACCTCTTCAATTGTGGAATTTCAATAATTAGATTGAATTGGAAAACCTTGGTGCTTTCCATGTCACGTCAACAACATGAGCAATGACGATAACTTTAGTTCATCAAGACATAGGTTGCTCAAAATAAATACCACTAGTGCATCATATGGTGAATGGGAAAGCTGAGTTCTAGTTACCTGGGACTATGTATTTCCGAAAAGAGGATCTTAAAGAAAGCTACTAGCTTGGCCTAAATTTGCAAGAAACATATTCCAGTCACTTTGAGTGATTGACAGGGTGATATACTCACTTCTGTACTTAGCAATCCATTCAAATGGCAACAATATAACAACATGAACCACACGGACCAACAAAATATGATATTGAAGCTATTAAAGATGTTTATTTACATTTCTCTGTCACTGTTTCCTTCTTGGTGATTTCTAATCTTAACATATGGGACACACTAGTTGCATCTGTATGAAGGAGCCTAATAGAACACTTTTCATTTATGAGAGAGCCAGCAAATCAAGGACTCTACCACAAGAATTCCCTGGAATGAATTTAAATATGTAAAATAGCAAGGTCAAGAACTTGATAGATAGCAAAGGCTGCATAGAACACCTCTTTATGCAAACAAAACTGAGTAGAAAATGAACTCAGGAGAATTCATAATGAATTTGATGAACATGCATAATGCATTTGATGAAGTACTTTTCTGCCAATAAATTATCTGATAACAAAGATATCACTCTAATTATGATGATTTGTGCCCAAAGAAAGTAGTTCGTATGAAATATGACAAAGACAGATTAACCTTGCTCTCCTTGTCTTCAGACTTCCCAGAATCTTCAAGCTCCATCTCAGCAAAGAATGCCTCCAATACAAAAGCTACAACCTGAATCCAAAGATAAGAACTTCTGAATTAGCATTTCACTTTAGGAGACCATTGAAGAGCTAACATCCAGAAAAGAAGCAATACATCATCTTACAAGATGGAAGTGTGAAAAAAGTAACAAAATTGCTTGTTTCCTTATAAGAAAAAAAAAGACAAAGAGGAAAGGAGAAGTTGATGCTTGCTTCAAATCCATATATATCAGGTGAAATCCGTCATGGCTTCACCAATGTACAAGAAGCCAAAATGCAACCTCCAAACTTTCTAACTGCTTTCAAACATGAAAGACTATATATCTTTTACTTCTTTAACATTGCAATGAGATTATATATGTAGTAGTTCTTAAAAAAATTAAAACACCTTCAATCATACATGAAGTTTTTTATGTAACTATAGGTTTGCTACCACCATATGTAACTCTGAAATATGAAACCAAAAATGTCCATTAAGAAGATCATATTGGAGCAGAAGCTTACCAAATTCAAAAGCAGCAAAACTGTAATAAGATAGTAGCTGACAAAGTAAGCATAACTCCAGGATGTTCCAGTCAAATCCACATAGCTCTGCAAACACACAGTCGAATATCAGAAAATTAATGTGACGATGAAACAGCCTTAGTGAAGTCATTTTCATGGTAACAAATGATGATGCAAAATGGCTGTAAGATGATCATGTAAATTATGATGTATTTGTTGAAATGAAGATCAGTTGGAAGCACAATTTATGATATTCTGCTGCTGGAAAAACATGAGCAGATACTCCATATCCAGACAAATAAATAAATTTTGTACCTAACTAGGCTTGAGATTTTGGGGGTTTTCTCACCCAAGCAAAATATAATTCAAATAGTCCCGAAATTGTAAATCAACAAGCATAAACACCTAGTAATTGCAATTTAAACTATGGCACTTCTATCCTTTGTAACTTGACGAGTTAAAGAACTGTGGTTAATAATTCAGGAGAAGTCTCCATTGCATCAGATTTTGAAAGACAACAAATGAACGAAAGCCCTTCCAAGAATCCATCTTTTATCCCCATGTAAACATATAGACCTCAACATACCAAAATTCTTGTTAGACATGTGATTTCATTATACTATTTTAAAATTGGTAACATGCTACTTAACGAGAAGTCTCATTCTCTGTAACTAGTAAGGGCAAGGGCGGGCAAACATAGAATGACAATATTTATCTACCTTCACTACAGCGTCACAGTTTTTGATCTAAAATAAAAGGTTGGTGAAGAATTTTGTAGAACCCGAAATATTTACAATGGTGAGTAACTGACAAGGTCCTTAGTGTTCTCAATTAGTGTCATTGTCACATTGTTAAAAAGAAAAGCCTGAGATTACCACCTCTCATAGAAACGAAAAAGCAATGATTATAACCATTGTATTATCATGACACACTTTACTACTACTACAACAACAACAACTACTATACCTTTATCCCTACATGGGGTTGACTAAAAGTGTTGGAGTGTTCTGTTTGTACTTAGGATAGATCCCTGATTATTAGGGATAAATAGAGGTTAATGATACACTATCTTTTTTAAAAGGAAGGTAGATTGGTTGTAATCTCCTACATTGTAGGAATTTGTACTTATCTCTTTGGAGCCTTCTATATTATAAATAGAAGACCTCCTGGTTAATAAAAATTAAGTGAGATTATTCTGAGATACCCTTTTTCCGTTCTTCATCTCTTTCAATATGGTATCAGAGCCTACGGCTCGATCTCTTTCTAAACTCTAAAACAGTAATCTGATCATTACAAACTGCCGCCATGAACTTCAAACAAGCCCTCCAAACCTCATCTTCCTCAACCTCCACTCAGCAAAATCTTGACACCCAAAACCCAATGGGAATTTCTCAAGCCCTCATGCCTGAAAATTCATCCCATAATCTCCAGATCACTACTCATCGCCTCAATGGTAAGAATTACCTCACATGGGCTCAATCAGTGAAGTTGGTCATCATAGGGAGAGGCAAGTGGGGGTATGTGACCGGAGAAACACCAATGCCACCACAACAGATCCTAGTTATCCGGCGATCTGAAAATTCCACAATCATCTCTTGGCTAGTCAATTCCATGGAACCTACCATTGGAAAGCCGTTTCTATTCATCCCAGTATGGGAGGCTGCACGGAGACTTATTCCGACTTTGAAGACCACTCCTTGAATTAATGTGGAAATTACGCACGAGATGTCACAGTATTACAATGAGTTGTTTGGCAGAGTTGGATCTGCTCGAGGAAGAAGCTTGGGAGAGCCAACAAGGTTGGGAAGAGTGTTTCTCAACAAAGAGTTGGATGAAGTGACTAGTCTCCGGAAGTTTTCTCAAGTTAGAAGAAGTGATGTTGGCTCCTCAAGATCTTCCTTCCTCTTGATGGATCAGAATGGAGAAGAAAAGAAGGAAAAAGCTCGACCATGGTGCGACTTCTGCCCACACTCGAGAAAAGAAGAAAGGGGTACAAGCATACTTCCTCATCTCAACATCCCTAAAGGAGCATTGAGCATCTTTACAAACTTCTAACCCTCACCCTCTAACCTAGCAAATGCGATCCTTTGCCCTAATTTCCACCAAGAACTCTGCCACAGATCACATGACAAGCAAACTTTTTCTTCCTATACACCTGTAAAGGCCTCAACAAGTCAAACTTGCCGATGGATCTTTTGCTCCTATTATTGGGAAAGGCAATCTCTCCTTCCTTAACCTTGCGAATGTGTTTTATGTTCCAAGTCTTGCTTATAACCTTATTTCCGTAAGCAAACTTGCAAAAGACCATAAATGCTATGTTATCTTTACTCCTATAACGTATTTTTCGGATTCGACCTCGAAGATGATTAGGTGGATGGACTCTACATACTCGATCTCACCTCATCTCATTTGACACAATCTCTGCAAACCATAAAGAGTAATAAAGAGGAGATCATGATGTGACATCCCAATGTTACTTATATGAAATATCTATTTCCTTCCATCAATAAAACTGATTTTGACTTTTGTCAAATGGCCAAACAAACTCGGTCTACCTTTCCTTCTCAAGTTTATATTCCGTCCAAACCATTTCATCTCATACATAGTGACGTTTGGGGAATTCCAACCCCAAGTCATAGATGGTTTATTACTTTTATAGATGACCATACTAGGGTGTGTTGGGTTTTCCTTAAAGAAAAATCCGAGGTTCCTAATGTGTTTATCCATTTTTTCCACATGATTAAATCTCAGTTTAACACCAATATTCAAGTGGTGAGGAGTGACAATGGGCGGGAATATCTCAATAAAACCTTGACTGATTTATTCACCCAAAAAGGGGTCATCCATCAAACTTCTTGTGCTCACACTCCCAACAAAATGGAGTGGCGGAAGAACCGACACGCCTTGCTTTTCACTAAACAGTTCCACTTCATTTTGGGGATGACACTCAACCTACCTCTTAAATAGATTACCTTCCGGTCCTTCAAAGATCAAACTCCTTTTCAAAGGTTAAAAATCCTCTATCCTCACTCTAAACTCCGACAAAAATGCCTCTTCACATTTTTGGGTGTACGGTATTTGTCCATAACATCCTACTAAGTCCAAATTAGATCCCGGGCTTATAAGGGTTTCTTTCTCGGCTATTCAGCCACTCAAAAGGGTTACAAGTGCTTCATCCCTTCCCTTAGAAAGATATCTCCTTAGATGTTGTTTTTCACGAAGATTCATCCTATCCTATTCAGGGGCAGAGACTTGGAATATGATAGGTTAGTGACAATGCCAACAATTCCATCTACCCTATTTCCGAGGCTATTCCGATGTTATTCGATTCTCGATCCTTTTGTTTCTAGCTCTAATTCTCCTTTGCCACTCATGATGCCGATGTTGCCGATGTTCCTCTAAACTCGTCCAAGTCCACGCAAGTTTGATAGTGTATTAGAGGTCCACTTCCCGGAGAATCCGAAGGATACGATGAGAGTGACATTTCAGCCGAACTCCACCTCCCTATTGCCATCCGAAAGGTTAGATCATGCACAAAACATCCTTTGTCATTGTATCTTACAACCGTCTCTCACCTAGCTACCATGCCTTTATCACTCAAAGTTCGGCTTTACCACTCCCGTTCTATCAAGGATGCTCTAGCTGATCCTAAATGGGAGGAGGCTCAAGAAGAGATAAGGGCTCAAAGAATGCTACGTGGGATGCGAGTACTACCACATGGAAAGACACCGGATGCGGTGGGTTTTCACGGTGAAATACAAGGCCGATGGATCCTTGGAGAAGAAAGGCATTAGTGGCTAAGGGCTTCACACGGACTTATGGTATAGATTACTCAAACCTTCTCACGATACCATCGAGTGTTACTCAACTTGGAGTGGCCACTACACCAGCTGGATGTGAAGAATGCTTTCTTGCACGGAGACCTCAAGGAAGAAGTATATATGAGCCCACCACGATTTGAACATAAGTTTGGAGGAAAGGTGTGTAGGCTGAAAATCATTGTATGGGCTCAAGAGCATGGTTTGAAAGGTTCACGAAGTTCATCAAAAGACAGGATACTCACAGCACATTCGATCATACAATGTTCGTGAAAGTATCCTCAAGGTCTATTCGATCGTTTATGTTGATGATATCATCTTGACAGGATGATGAGGTGGAGATTTCAACCTTGAAGACTGAGTTTGAAATAAAGGATCTTGGTCAATTGAGGTACTTCCTTGGAATGGAAGTGGCTAGATCAAGAAAAGGGATTCTTGTGACTCGGAGGAAGTACATACTTGATTTGTTGAAAAGACTCCAAAGAGGCAAACCTGAGGTTGGATGAAGATAAAGCGGAGTAGATAAAGGCGGATATCGAGGCTAGTAGGGAAACTCATCTACTTGTCCCATACTAGGCTGATATTAGTTTTTTAGTGAGTCGGTTCATGCACTCACCATGTCGGGATCACCTAGAGGCTGTTCATAGAATTCTCGGATATCTCAAGGGTTCACCAGAAAGGGACTATTTTTGAACTTGAGGCCTACGATCCTTGGTGGATAGGAGGTCTACATCCGGATATTGCACCTTTGTGCAGGGCAATCTAGTAACATGGAGGAGTAAGAAGCAAAGTGTTGTAGCGAAGTACAGTGAGCCTGAATTTAGAGCAATGGCTCTAGGGATTTGTGAGTTGTTGTGGATCAAGAAGGTTTTGTGGGATTTGCGGATTGTGGTTTCCGATTCTATGAAGTTAATGTGTGACAACAAGGCTGCTATTAGCATATCACAAAATCCAGTTCAGCACGATAGAACAAAACACATCGAGATAGATAGGCATTTCATCAAGGAAAAATTGGATAGGGACTCATCTTCACACCTTTTGTACCTTCAAACCTTGGTGGGCGGATATGTTGACTAAAGGAGTGCCTAAGCTTATTTTTGATCAGCACACTAGCAAGTTGGGAATGGTGGATATCTTCGCACCAACTTGAGGGGGAGTGTTGGAGTGTTCTGTTTGTACTTAGGATAGATCCCTGATTATTAGGGATAAATAGAGGTTAATGATACACTATCTTTTTTAAAAGGAAGGTAGATTGGTTGTAATCTCCTACATTGTAGGAATTTGTACTTATCTCTTTGGAGCCTTCTATATTATAAATAGAAGACCTCCTGGTTAATAAAAATTAAGTGAGATTATTCTGAGATACCCTTTTTCCGTTCTTCATCTCTTTCAATAAAATGGATCATATCTCGCTATCGCATTCTATTGAAACGCATATTTTCCTTTAGATTTAGACAATTCATGTTTTTTTTAATAGTTTTTTTTTTCCAAATCTTTTTAGATCTTCCCCTTCCCCTTTTAATTTAAGTTAATAATTCTCTATTTTCTACACACCGTACTAGTGCATCTAAGGGACTTCTACCCACATCCAGATCCCCTTAAGCGTGTTTCTCTTATTTTCTCATATATTGAAGCTATTCTTACTTTCTTTCTAATGCATTCATTACTTATTCTATCTAGTCCAGTATGTCCACACATCCATTTTAACATCCTCATTTCCACTACCTTCATTTTTTGGTCATGTTCTAGTTAGTGCCCCACCACTCAGATCTATAAAGAATCATTGGTCTTATAGTTGTTTTATAAAATTTTCCTTTCAATTTCAATGGTACTTTACGATCACAAAGTATAGAGGATATGCTTCTCCATTTGTTCCAACTTGCCTATATTCTATGTGTAACATCTTTATCAATTTCCCCATTTTCTTGGAGGATAGATTCTAAATAATTAAATCTATTGGATACATTTTCTTTATCACTCTTACCCAACTGTTTCTCCAATGATTACTAAAGTGATACTCCATATATAGCATTTTACCTCTACTTATTTTAAAACCTTTAGATTCTTCTGCCTCCCTCCAAGCTTCGAACTTGGTATTCAATCTTTCTTTCTTTTCATCAATCAAGACTATAAATAACATACAATCATGACACTCTTTACTACATTAATATATTCCTTCAATGACTCAGCAACAAAACACTCAAACTTTAAAGAGAAAACAATATGCAAACAAAACGCCAGGTCCTCCTACCTTCGAAAACTCTGTTGGTTGTGCCGCCAACAAATAAGGTATAAATGTAAATAAATTAGAATGGCCAGGCATCAATGGCTGGCTGAGTTGACATACATACAAAAGTAGCAAAACAGCAACTAGCCTTGTTGCATCAAATATGTCCATTTGTTAAGGCAAAAAATGATAACAATTATGAGAACTTAACATACCTGCATCCACACTTGCCAGTTCCCCATCACCAGTAAGTTGAAAAGTGTAACCATTCCATTGGAATAATCATTGAAATTGAAAAGTAAATAGCTGATATGTGAAGAAAAACCAGATAATGAAGTTCATTTGCACATATTATATCTGAGAAAGAACACGAATAAAAAATTTATTGAAGGAGATACTTATGGTCTGAGTTACACACACACACACATGAATACATGTAAATAGAAATTTTGTAGACATTAGTGGATACTCATCATCAGAAAGATCAGTGCCCTCTAACTTGGCATTGCCAGCATTGACAATCCCACCAAATACCTGCGAGGCAAAGAAATGCGGCAACTGTTACTAGAAGAGTAATGCAAAACACATTACATATGACAGATATTTTCCTGTTAGGCATCAAACCACTGATAATGAGTAAATAGGAGGATCACAAATGTGGAAGCATTAACGCAAAGGTTAGAGGAAGTTACCAGCAAACTATATGCTTTAGTTTTCAGAAAATGCCAGAAAAGGATAATTGATATACCTGTAGACCAATGGAGCAGTAAATGCACAGGACACAGAATATGGTCCCTAGATATGGCATTAAACTTGGTATCAGGGTCAAAAAGGTAGCAACAAAAGCTCGATACTGTCGAACATGCATCAGGAGCCTTATTAATCTTAGCATTCTTGCAATGAGAAGATATCGAATCCTGTAAAGGTTATAATCAATCATAGAAGTAAGAAATCTTTACAACAAATTGAGCAAAAGCACCAGGTGGAAGGTAGAACAAACCAAAAGGCTAAGGCTAAAACACTGTTAGTCTGAGTGGCTAAATCATCTGAAGGGTGCTTTTTACCACAAACAATTATTTCCAGAATTCATCTGCTGAGGGTCCGAAATGTAAATTAGGAAAGAATAGTTTCTGGACCTAGCCATGGAATTGGAAAGGAAGAAAAAACAGAGAGGAGTATAAAGTAAATTCAAAGGCATAAGGCACAAATTAATCTTGACCCTAACAACTTTAACCTTTAATTAGGTAAAAGTTCACATGATTTAGATTAAGATCATGGAATCATAAGCTTTTGTCCTACTGATGAAATCAAGCTACAGTCAGGGAATGAACAGAGACATAAGAAAAAAAACTGGTTCAGCCTCCAATTGCTGAACATTTCAGCAGAAGGGTCAATCAACAAGTAAAAATAACCAATTTAGAACTAACATGCATTACACCTGTGTTTTTGACTGAATTAGAAAACCACAAAAAGGATTGAGAAGCTCCAAAAATGTCAATAAAGCAAAATTTACGATAAAATAAACAAGGAAACTTTGCTTCTTCATGAAATTTGACTCCACTACTAAACCAGTATTCATTGAATTGAACCTGTATTCCACAAATCATAATGTAGCAATAGAAATATTTTGTGAAGAGAACTTAGACACCAATCAAGAAAAATGCTTTACAAAATAAAGGATATTGACTAGAATATCTGGAAGAATGAAGTTCTACTTCTTGTCAATTCATGGTTACAAACAAAACTAAAGTAAATTCTAAAATTCAGCCCTCTTCTCATCTATTTTCTTGGCAATGCAATGCAATGCATCACATGCATACAAAAATCACACAATATATGCTGCATGCTAACATGCATAGCTTAGGGTATATCTGTACGCAGCTATTGATATCAAGGTCGCAGAGATCAAAATTGTGAAACAATTTCAAATTTCTTATCTCAGCACTACAACCGTTGAGCTGTTATACCACAGGTCTTTTTACAGGGTAAAGTACACAAACATCCATTTCTTCAATGAAAAAGATAAGCTGGAGAAAAGCTAGAAATGGTTCTGTTCCTAGTTAAAGGGATACCGAAAAATTATGGTAACTATCTGAGCCAGGTCAACTAATATTAAACCACTGTTGCCAACGTCAATGAGGTCATTAAAATTATTGATTTAAGGCATCCAGTATCTTGGCTAGTTATCAACAATTGTTGTCCAGAATAATGTTTCAACAAAGCTTGCAGTTGCACGAGGGAAGTTACACATTCTTACCACTCTCCATTTGAAAGAAAAGTCAGCCCATTCGGAGCCACGAATGTTGTTGTTTCTCCTATTACTGCAAAGATATAAATCTACATATTAGAGACCAAAAAAAAAATAATAATAATTCCAGGTGTCAACACTGAACAGTGACGGCTTCTATTTGCCCAGTGACTTCTTGATGTCCCTAACCAAACTTTGTTGCAGAGGTAGAACCTAAACTTGGTGGCAACATTAGGAAACTATTAATTTGGTCCTCTTGCATCACACAACATAAAGAGGCATCAACCAAAAAGGGTAATTGAGAAAAAGTGGACAGAATTACAAAAGACCATTTAAATCAACTTGTCCACATCAAAGTCCAATTCAGGTCAAGCTCACTCTTGCAAAAGAATAGGACATCTAATATTGAGGTTTCAATGGAAAGAAATAGACAAAAGGGAAGCATTAGGGAAGAGAACAGAAAAATATGAGATTGAATCAGTTAACCGATCTGGTAAGACAGAGAAACAAAGAAACTTTACACATTATGTATTCTTTCTTCATTCCTTTAGCAAATCTTAACACATTATATTTAAGTCCTAAGAAACAATTGTTTTCAATACATTTAAGGTTTAATTGTGAGCTATACATACTAGGACCCTATTATTCTACAAACGTTAATAAAATATTTTTATGACAAGAAAATTAGTAAAATTCCACTTTGTGATTCTTTTGGACCTGAAAAAATGCTTTATGGGGCTGCATATAATTGATCCAGAAAAATGTAACAAAAGTTCAAGGCTGACACAAACGGTCATATCTTACACAACTTAAAATAAAAGCCCCTGAAAGGCATTGCTGGCAGCCAGTACAATATTTCTAAATGTTTGCAATAACAAAATTGAAATTTACAATGGTTGCCTGAGATATAAGAAACAAAAAAGAATGGCTTAGAAGGGACTGGTGATAGAATAAGCTACCTATGACCAAAGTGACAATGCAGTCAAAGCGATTTTGACCATCCCTCCAATAGTTTTCCGGACCATATGCATAGATTTTGAGCAGCATCTCCAAGACATAAAGCCATCCTGTAAATCAAAGCAACTTCTTGAGTACAACATACATGAAAACTCCACCTTTAAGAGAGGACTTATTGTCTCCAGATCAAAGCTGCATTCCAGATTTTGTATGAGATACTATGAGTTACATAAGCTTAAAATGATACGTTCTATTCATGTGCTAACTTTCATCTTGCATAAAAAGTAAAAAGTTTTCAATAACACCAAATGGTGATAAATATAAATAGGTTTATAATAAGGATTTTGCAATCTGAGTCCTAGAGATCCAAACTGGCACATTGGTAGCGACAGAACATGCTCAGAGTAAGAACTGAAACTGCAGTGTTAATCACTAATGGCTTACCAAAGATGAATTCAACCTTCTGCCAAGCCTTTTGAGCAGAATTGTTCTCTATGTCAAGCTGAAACCAATCAGTTTAATACCATAAGCAAAATTGCAAAAGCAAGTGAAGATAAAGTTCCCCCAACAAGACAATTATATGAAACGGTAAAGTCAAAGTCCTTGACCCCTAGTGGTTGATAAGACTTATTAACTTACAGGTACCACATGAAATCCAGTATGTGCTACCAGTCTAAGAAAAGGAAAATATCATCATGGATGGCAAAAGAGGAGTCGATGTAGACCAAAGATCTAAGATAGAATAATTCAATCTCAATTTAATTATTTCAAAAAAGAAAGGTACTCAAAATTTTAGTATTCTTCTTCTAATAGCACAGTAATTTAGGAGTAATGGAAACTCAACCTGGGATTCAAATAGTTCTAGTACAAGAGATTTGCACATCCTGTTTCCACCATTGGAAGGGTGATTACATGCTAAACCTTGCCATTTGCCAAGGGCTGAAGATGACACATGGCTGTAGATGGGGAAAGTATCTCTTCAACAGTTTAGACTCTCTTTGGAGTCACTCTCATTTGCAAAAAGTTAGGGTGCGTTTGGACAAGGCATTTCTATTTGCAAATGGAAAAAGTTGTATTGGAGTGTACGAAAATTTTGGTGGGTATTTTTTTATAGAAAAAGTATTTTGGAGGGAAAGAAAATTTTTTAAAATTATGTGAGAGGAATTTGAGTGGGAAAATTTGAATTTTAAATTTTGAAATAAAAATGTATTTGGATAGCTTGTTTTTGTTTGAGAATTTTCTTATTTGCAAATGGAAAATGCCTATCCAAACGCAGCCTTTTTTCACAAAATAAACTATCCAAACACATTTTTATTTTAAAATTTTAAACTTAAATTTTAAATTTCTCTCTCAAATTCTCCTCATGTAATTTTAAAACTTTTTCCCCCTAATATACTTTTATTTTCCCCCCAAAATACTTTTTCCTACAAAAAATTTTAACCAAATTTTTCACACATTCCAATACAAAGTTTCTCAAATAAACAACAATTCAAACATAGCCTTAGTTTTTGGTAGTGATTAGATACAGACACTCAGCCCCTTAGAGGAATGATAACTAAACTGAGAAGTACATTTGTAATAACTAGGTGTTGCTCTACTCGTAGCTTATGTTATCCTAATTTTTTTGAAATTCATAGACTTGCAAACTAGTGGAAGAAACAAATTCATGACAGTACTATATGGTGGATTGTATGGCCAGATGAACATATTGGTGTAATGATGGTCCCATTTAAATGCTGGAATGTTTCAGCATAAAAAATCACTTCAAACCAATCACATGAATTTCTTCATGTCGATCCAGCTAAACTTATTTTACCAGAATAATAGCTGAGTTTATCTTAAATAAATAAAACTTTAGATACCTATTAATTTACCACTTCATTCCCACAAAACCAAATAAAAACTTTTCCCCCTTGGTTAGTTATTGAAACTTTCCTATCGTACTCTTAGTTCTTTAAAATAAAAAAGTTTGACATATCCATTAATAGTGTGATTTTTTCTGAATCTTGTTTTCCTCCAACTATATAAACCAGATAAAACATGGTTATGAGAGAAAAAATCATCTACATTTGTAAGACACTCAAACAGCAATACTTAACTTCAGGGGTCAGTATAGATGAAATAATTGGCAGAATAGAATAAAATTTCAATAACTTAAATAAAAGAGGAAAGCAGAAAACTTAGCCACAAACCAGAAGTTTTCTTATATCTTCTCTTTTTTTTGAATTATGCCTTTAGGAAAATTAAGCCCATCAGCTAAAATTTCAACTCCCAAAATATAAATCTTCATGAATTATATGTCTTTTTAGATCATATTAAACGATCATAAACAAATATAAAGTTGTAACAAAATTGCTTGGTTTAAAATTTTGGTTCCTAACACCCAACAATGATGGTATTTGTTGACAATCACTCAATTGGACCAAGTAAAACCTTTCTTGGAAACACACATGTGAAAGTATGTCTTTGAGCTTTACCGTTGTCTCAATAATGACAGCAACAAGATTAATAAGAAGAACGAATGCCACGACATTTTCAAATGTTGGGCTTCTAACAAAGTCCTTCAGCTTTTCAGAAATTGGTGAATGGTAGATTGAACATTTTTCAAAGTATGGTACCTGTGAGGAGAAAGCAGGCAGTGAGAGTAATCAGAGAGAACCTTTAAATAGAAGTAAAAGACACCATCACAGCATTTATCAAAAGAAATAAACTTACTGAAGGTTCCTTTTGAAATCTTAGCGCTATTGCATTGCAAAAATCAGCAAATTCATCTGAATTTATCTGCAGGTGGAAAAAGACTACATCAGAAAACACTTTCAGTCAGTACTACTCAAAACATTCTCATTTTATAGGAAGTCCACTGCACTTTTAATCACTTGCTTCTAAGAAACATTCAAAATTATATGCACAGGCATGAAGGCCATAATCACCAAACACGTCATCCCAAGCATAAGCCTCCACATAAACTCAAAAAGAGCAGCACTTATGGAAATTAGAATTACTATACACGAGTTAGCACATAGCTGATGACAAAGAGGAAAGTTAGCCCTTGACAGTTTTTAAAGAACATGATGAAACAATTTTATGGATGGAATGAAAAAATATTTTAAACTAATAGTGACAGGAAATCTTGTGGTACCAACTAAAAAAAGAAAAAATTACTAGCAGAAACCTGACAATGTAAAATCACCAATGTGGTAGGAGGCTCATAAAATAGTCAAAGTTTTAACAAATTATAACACATGCATACATAAATAACACATTCAATTTTCCAAATAATGAGACGAGAAAACTTACATTACAAAATGCTTTTGAGCAATTCTCAAGAAAAGGGAAAAAAAGTCATGGCAGAGAAAAATGACAAAAAGAATTTACTCTAACCAAGATCAAGAAATTAGAAAATTACCTTGAAGTCATGAGTATCATCCAGCTCATTAAAGATTAGTTCAAAATCTTCTCCAGATATTTGTGGCAGTGTTCTGGACACATCACAAACAACCATGACACAATATCCAGTAGTTATTTAGAAAAGTAGCTTGATTTTCGACATACAATTACACAGATAAACCTATGATGCCAGATCGTGACTATAAGGACTTCGGGTTTGATGAAAAAAGTGTAAATCTACAACCCAGGCACAAACTTAACAATATGAGCAGTTGGATGAATTCTTTCCAAGGGAAAAGTATTGCTAATCTGACGCTGCATTCCAAGTGAATTCCTATAGATGATATTCAACAAACAATGTGTCTTCATGAGCCTATTACAAGTGGCACATTGATTCGTTACTAGATCTGGCTGCAAAAGGGAAGATTGATTCTTCCAAAGTTAAAAAGTGTGACCTTCTGGAGCCTTTTAACTAATCACTGTAAGTTACATTATTCTGATTCACAAAATTAAGGCGAGCAAAAAATGTCCTTTAACGTGTTATATGTAAATATAAAGGAAGACTACCTCCATATTCTTCATATTCCATCTCCCCACACCAGTAGCACCAAAATAAAAATAATAATAAAAGAAAAAGAAAGCAAGCATAAAGGGAAACATAAAGATTCTTAACAGCTAAGAGATTCTGTCCCCATTAGAACCTCTTTACCTGTATTCACATATCTGACAATTACCAACTGTGATATATATGCAACAAGACAAGAATTACCAAGTCTTGCGCCAACTGGTATTCACTTCCAAGAATCTTTTAACTTGTAGATAATCATTCTAATCACAAAAAAAGGGGATAAACCTTGATATATGATGAGTAGACTACAACAACAACTAAATTGTTATCCCACTATGTAGTGTTAGTTCTAGAGATCATATCTCGCCATCATTTTCTATTAAAACACATTCTCGTTTAAGTTCAGATAATTCATGTCTTTTTTTCATAGTATCTTTCCAAGTTTTTTTAGGTTTTTCTCTTCCCCTTTTAGTTTGAGTTAATAATTCTCTAGTTTCTGGATGTCGAACTGGTGTATCAAAAGATCTCCTAAGCACATATCCAAATCACCTTAAAGATATTTTTCTCATTTTCTAATCTCCTGGAGTTATCCCTGCTTTCTTTCTAATATATTCATCACTTGTTCTATCTAGTCTAATATGTTCACACATCCATCTTAACATTCCCATTTCTGCTATCCTCATTTTCTGTTCATATTCATAGTTAGTACCCCAACACTTTGGTTCATAAAATATCGCTGGCCTTATGACTATTTTATAAAATTTTCTTTTCAATGTGCTTTACATCATAAATTATAGAGAATGCACTTCTCCATTTATTCCAATCAACTTCAATTCTATGTGTTGAAGGTGCTGACTGTATCTAGACAGGATTAGCTTAATTTAAGGCTTTTCTTTATTAGATTGTGGTCAGAATTCAGCCTAAATTTACTCCTTAATTTAGGGCATTTCCTACTCCTTAATTTAGGGCTTTTCCCTAATTTAAGGCAGTCCTTAAAGTCTGTTTTTTCCACCCTATATAAGGGGTATTTAGTACTGAGAAAAAAAAAAGATATATGAAAAACCTTCTATCCTTTGTTTTGCCTACTGTGTTTATTCCATTCTATTCATGTTCAGAGCCTCTAATTCAAGATGGTATCAGAGCTTTAGGCTCTGATCATGAATTATAAGGCTGCAGTAATGGTTGGTACTGTCTCATCATCTCCAAGTCAACTTACATCCTCAGAAAGCTCTTCAAGAGCAGATCAATCTAGAGGAAACTTTTTCCCTCAGTCCATGGTGAAGGATCTTCTCAAACCCTTCAAATCACAAATCATAAACTAAATGGTACCAATTATCTTACATGGTCCCAATCAGAAAACTAGCCATTGTTGGAAAAGGAAAGTTTGGATATATAATCAGTGCGAAGAAGCTCCTGCAATCAATGATCCAAAGTTCAATCAATGGAATTCAGAAAATTCCATGGTTATTTCTGGCTAATCAATTCTATGGATCGAGAGATTGGGAGGACATATATGTTTCTTCCTCTGACCAAAGATGTATGGGAGGCGATCAGAAACTTATTCGACTTGGAAAACCACTCTCAACTCTTTGAGTTGAACTCAAGAATCTGGAAAACACAACAAGGTTTCAAAATGTCACTTCATACTACAATGAATTGATGGCTTTGTGGTGAATTAGACTTGTTTATGACTGGAGCACTGAATTGTCCAATCGATGCAGCAGAATACAAGAAACTTACTGCATGTAAGTAGAGTTTTTGTTCCTTGCTGGTTTGAACAAGGAATTGGATGAAGTTAGGCGAGTTCTTAGCATAAAACCATTTCCTCTCTCAAGGAAGTGTTTGCGAAGTAAGAAGGGAAGAGGAAGGAGGAAGGTGATGCTTGGTGAGTCTGAACCTAGCAGGACTGAACCGAAACTTCACTCTAGTTACTCAAGGAAGAAATAATGTGGAAAAAAGGAAAACAGGCCCCGTGTGAACACTGCAAAAAACCAGGCCATGTTATAGATACTTTGGTGATTCATGGTAAACCTACTCACCTTAAGAAGAAATGGGGTTTTAAGGGGCGATTCACATGCTTTTCGTAAGTATTTACGATCAAGGGCGTAAATCAAATGGATGATCTTGCTTCATTAAGGAACAGTGGAGCAACTTTATAAGTGGTTTAACTCTCAAACTACCTCTAATCCTTCAAGAAACCTTGTCCGAGCAGTACTTCCTCAAAATTAGCTCTCATTTTGACTAAAAACTATGATATCTGGGCATCCGACTGCGTGCTGCATCACATGTCCGTAACTCTAAAGTTTTCTCCACTTATGCACTTTGCAGAAAATCTAAGAGTTAAAGCTGGTGATGGCTCATATGCCTCGATTGCCAGGAAAAGGAACGAGAGTCTTAACTCCTTATATCACACTTAAAGATGTTCTTCATGTTCTGTTTTGACCTATAATCTCATATCAGTAAAAAAATGGCTAGAGATCATAAGTGTATAGTTATCTTTCGAATTTGACTGCATTTTTCAGACAAGAACTCGGGGAAGATGATTGGGGTGCTAGAGAACAAGATGGTCTATATGTTCTGGAATCAAGCCCTGTAATAAATAATAACAACTGCAGTTCTTTGATAATTGATTCTGTAGTCAGTCCAGAGAATAAAGAACTAATGCTTTGGCACTCTAGATTAGGTCATCCTAGTTTAGGGTACATGAAACATGTAGTTCCTAATGTTTCTCTGAAAAAAAATTCTGATTTTATGTGTGAAATGTGTGAGTTTGCTAAACAAACCAGAGAAAGTTTTCCTATACAAGGATATAAACCCTCAAAACTGTTTCATTTAATTCATAGTGATGTGTGGGGACCTTCTAGGATTCCTACCCCTACTGGAAAAAAATGGTTTGTAGTTTTTATTGATGACCATTCAAGAGTAACATGGATTTTTTTGATAAAAGAAAAATCTGAGGTTCCTGAAGTGTTCAAAAATTTTTTCAATATGGTTGAAACTCAATTTCAGTCAAAAATTGAAATTTTCAGGAGTGACAATGGTAGGGAATTCATTAATCAGACTCTAGGAGATTTTTTCAAAGAAAAAGGGATAGTACATCAAAGCTCCTGTTCTTACACTCCTCAGCAGAATGGTCTTGCTGAGAGAAAAAACAGACATCTTTTAGAGATGACTAGAGCTTTGATGTTTACAACTAAAGTGCCTAAGAGGTTCTGGGGTGATGCTGTCCTCCATGCAACTTACCTCATTAACAGACTCCCTTCTAAAGTTTTAAAGTTTTAAAGTTTAAAACTCCATTACAGATTCTGCACTCTCAGTTTCCTGGGTCAAAATTGTTTAGTAACTTACCTTTAAAAATATTTGGGAGTGTTGTGTTTGTTCATAATCACAGTCCAAATAAGTCCAAACTTGATCCTAAGTCACTTAAAGGTTTCTTTCTTGGGTATTCTGGAAATCAGAAGGGGTTTAAATGTTATATTCCTGATCTCAACAAAACAATTGTATCAATGGATGTTACCTTTCATGAAGGCAAATCCTATTATGACACTCATGTTCAGGGGGAGTATTTTACCAATGAACATGGGTATCAACTAGGAGAGGCTGTAAAACCTATTGATGTCAATTTTAGGGGTTCAGAATCTCTTGCAGAACAGGAAGAACCTCCTGTAATGGCAAAATCTCCTGCAGAACAGGAAGAATCTCTTGTAATGCCTCAACCTCCACAGAATCAAACCAACTCTCCTATGAATAAGAATCAAGGAAGGTTTGGGGTTGTATATTCCAGAACTAAAAGGACCAAAGTACCTTACATTGAGCAGAGGATCCAACACGGGAGAGTCCAGAATTATACAAGACTAACTCGGAAGGTAACTCTATTTCTAATGATCCTAACCTACAAACTTACGAATCTAGCAAAGAGTACTTCCTTCCTATAGCTTTGAGAAAAGGAACTAGAGCTGTGCACAATATCCAATGGCCAATTTTGTTTCATATCAAGGTATTTCTCCTTCTTATTGTGCCTTTATCTCACAAAGTTCGATGTTTACATTCCAAAACTATAGAAGATGCTCTAGCTGTTCTGAATGGAGGCTTCTTTGTTCTAGAAGAGATGAAAGCTTTAGAAAAGAATGCTACTTGGGAAGCGTGTCTTTACCTCTGGTAAGAAGTTAGTAGGATGCAAATGGGTATTTAATGTTAAATACAACTCGGATGGATCACTTGAAAGGAGGAAGGCCAGTGGTGGCCAAAGGTTTTACCCAAACTTATGGGATAGATTATTTAGAAACTTTTACTTTGTGGCAAAATCAACACCATTAGGGTCTTACTATCTATTCTGTAAATCTAAACTGCCCTTATTTGGATGGATGTAAAAATGCCTTTCTTCATGGTGATTTGTTAGAAGAAGTCTATATGAACTCACCTCTGGTTTTTCTAAGGTATTTGGATCACGGTGTGCAAGTTGAAGAAGTCACTTTATGGACTAAAACAGAGTCCTAGAGCATGGTTTGATAGGTTTACCAAATGCATTAAGAGTTTGGGTTACTCACAGGTCACTCGGATCACACTCTCTTTGTAAAGTACATCGCAGAAATAAAATTTCTGTTTTAATTGTCTACGTTGATGATATTATTCTCACGTGGAATGATGATTTGGAAACGCGGAAATTAAAGAAGAGATTAGCAGAATTTGAGATCAAGGATTTAGGTGAGCTAAGATACTTTCTAGGGATGGAAGTGGCGGATCTAAAGCGAGGAATTGTATTGTCCCAAAGGAAATACATCTGGATTTACTCAAAGAGACAGGATGAGTGGTCAGAAACCAGTGAAACTCTGTGGAGTTTAATCTGAAGTTGGAAGCTCTTAAGGAAGGAGAACCTACAGCAGACAAAGGAGATATCAAAGATTAGTTGGGAAACCGATTTATCTAGCTCATACAAGGCCCGACATTGCATTTGCGATCGGTCTAGTGAGTCGATTCATGCACTCTCCAGGGAATGATCATATGGATCTGTGTATAGGATCCTTAGGTACCTAAAAAGTACACCGGGGAAAGGGCTACACTTCAAGAAATCGGAGGATAGAGGAATTATGGCCTATCTGAGATGCAGATTGGATCCCTTGTGGGACAGGAGATCTACCTCAGTCTTGCACCATTATGCAGGGCAACTTGGTAACTTGGAGGAGCAAGAAACAAAGTGTGGTGGCCGAGTACTGCTGAGGCGAGTTTAGAGCAATGGCTCATGGAATATGTGAAGTATTGTATGGAAAAATTATTGCGGGACTTAAGGTTTGAGAACATAGGACCTATGAAGCTCTCTTTGTGATAATAAGGCAGCCATAAAAATATCCGAGAATCTGTTCAACATGATAGAACTAAGCATGTTGAAATTGTGAACACTTCATAAAAGAGAAGATTGAGAAGGGAACAATCTGCATTCCATACTTGCCATCAAGACGCAAGTAGCGGATGTTACGACCAAGGGACTATTGAAGCCAACATTTGATCAACATGTTTCCAAGTTGGGAATGATAGATATCTTTGCACCAACTTGAGGGGGAGTGTTGAAGGTGCTGACTGTATCTAGACAGGATTAGCTTAATTTAAGGCTTTTCTTTATTAGATTGTGGTCAGAATTCAGCCTAAATTTACTCCTTAATTTAGGGCATTTCCTACTCCTTAATTTAGGGCTTTTCCCTAATTTAAGGCAGTCCTTAAAGTCTGTTTTTTCCACCCTATATAAGGGGTATTTAGTACTGAGAAAAAAAAAAGATATATGAAAAACCTTCTATCCTTTGTTTTGCCTACTGTGTTTATTCCATTCTATTCATGTTCAGAGCCTCTAATTCAAGACTATGTATAAACAAATTTATCAATTTCCTCATTTTCTTGGAGGATAGATCCTAAATATTTATATCTTTTATATATATCTAATCAATGTACGTCAATTTTCATATTTAACCTATCGCTGCTCCAATGATTATTAAAGTGAGACTCCATATATTCAGTTTTACTCTACCTATTACAAAACTTTTCAACTCTAATGCTTCCCTCTAAGTTTATAACTTAGTATTATCTCCTTCTCTTGTCTCATCAATCAAAACTATCTTGTTTGCAAATGACATACATTTAGAGATTGTTGTCTGTATATGCTTAGTAAGCTCATCTATCACTAAGACAAAAAGATATGGAATCAAAAGGATCCCTGATGCAAATTTATAGTATTCGAAAATTCGCCTGATATCCCTATTGGCATCCTTACTCGTGGTTACGTCTTTATACATATCAAGTTCTATATAAGCTACTCTAACTACTCTCTTTTCCAATACTCGTCACATTATATCACGATTAACTATATCATATGCTTTTTCAAGATCAATAAATACCATATGCCAATCTTGTTTTCTCTCCCTATTGTGAAATCTTCTTATTAGATGTATGGCTTCCATTGTAGAACTTCTTAGTATAAAATCAAATTGATTTTCTAATATACTAGTCTCATTTCTCAATCTTTTTTCTATTACTCTTTCCCACAACTTTGAACTATAACTCATTAATTTAATCTCCTTACAATTTGCATAATTTTGTATATTTCCCTTATTCATATAAAGGTAGTAATACACCTTTTCTCTATTGATTAGGCACTTTCTTAGTTTTCATAATGAAATTAAATAGATTCGTAAGCCATGTAATATCAACTTTTCCAAGACCCTTCCATGCCTCAACTGGAATATTGCTCAAACCTACCATTTTAAAGTTTTTCATTACTTATAATGCATTTTCTACCTCCAAAAGTTGAATTTTGCAATAATATGTAAAAAAAAATTTAGTTCTGATTGTTCTAACTAACCTAGTGTGACTTCATTCCCATTAACTTCATTAAATAGGTTATTAAAGTGTTCCTTCCATCTGATGAGTAGAATATTGTAGGAAAAAAATATACCTGTATTTGTTCAGTTCTTCAAACAATCGGACACACTGTTCTTTGTCAAGGAATCCATGATTCTGCCCATACAAAAGAAAATGTTAATTTAGTAACAGAAAGAAGAAAAGAAAAAGCTAATAAAACGTGCAGCAATAACTCACACTCACATGGGTATCTGCCAAATTAAATGCTTTGTTCAGTATTCTTCTCCTCAAACGATCCTTCTCTGCCACTTGTTTAGCTAGCTATGTATCAAGAAGTTAGAGAATCAAAAAAGAAGATGAATAAGAATGATAATTTAAATCTTCAAGCAATGTGTCAAGAAAGAAGCCTAGGAAGTAGGAACAGAAGCAATAAAACCTCAGGAATACCAAAAGCAATAATTTATTTATGTTTGAAACTTTATTTTTAATTAAAACGTGTTGGAGTGTTCTGTTTGTACTTAGGATAGATCCCTGATTATTAGGGATAAATAGAGGTTAATGATACACTATCTTTTTTAAAAGGAAGGTAGATTGGTTGTAATCTCCTACATTGTAGGAATTTGTACTTATCTCTTTGGAGCCTTCTATATTATAAATAGAAGACCTCCTGGTTAATAAAAATTAAGTGAGATTATTCTGAGATACCCTTTTTCCGTTCTTCATCTCTTTCAATATGGTATCAGAGCCTACGGCTCGATCTCTTTCTAAACTCTAAAGCGATGTCAGTCATTACAAAGCGCCGCCATGAACTTCAAACAAGCCCTCCAAACCTCATCTTCCTCAACCTCCACTCAAAGAAAATCTTGACACCCAAAACCCTCAGGTTCGGTCCACAACCCAATGGGAATTTCTCAAGCCCTCATGCCTGAAAATTCATCCCATAATCTCAGATCACTACTCATCGCCTCAATGGTAAGAATTACCTCACATGGGCTCAATCGGTGAAGTTGGTCATCATAGGGAGAGGCAAGTGGGGTATGTGACCGGAGAAACACCAATGCCAGCCACAACAGATCCTAGTTATCCAAGATGGCGATCTGAAAATTCCACAATCATCTCTTGGCTAGTCAATTCCATGGAACCTACCATTGGAAAGCCGTTTCTATTCATCCCTACACCCAAGGAGTATGGGAGGCTGCACGGAGACTTATTCGACTTTGAAGACCACTCCCGGCTTTTCAATTGAATTCCCGAATGTGGAAATTACAGCAGGGGCACGAGATGTCACAGAGTATTACAATGAGTTCTTTGGGGTTTGGCAGAGTTGGATCTGCTCGAGGAAGAAGCTTGGGAGAGCCTGGAGATAGCTTAAGGTAGTAAACAAGGTTGACAGGAAGAGTGTTTGTTCCTAGCCGGCTCAACAAAGAGTTGGATGAAGTGAGGGTCGACTTCTAGGGCCGGCCCCGCCTAGTCTCCGGAAGTTTTCTCGAAGTTAGAAGGGAAGCCGGACGGAGGAATGTGATGTTGGCTCCTCAAGATCTTCCTTCCAGTCTTGATGGATCACCCTTGGTGACACGAACAGGGAATGGAGAAGAAAAGAAGGAAAAAGCTCGACCATGCTGCGACTTCGCAAGAAGCCCGCCACACTCGAGAAACTCTGAAATTGCACGGAAAACCGGAGCATCCAAGAAGAAAGGGTACAAGCAGTGAGCGCAGGCATACCGTGCTAGCACTACTGATTCAGGTTCCTCATCTCAACTGGACGAGCTTCCATCCCTAAAGGAGCAGATTGAGCATCTTTACAAACTTCTCCAGGCCCAGAAACCCTCACTTCCGACCTCTAACCTAGCAAATGCAGGTAACAGACCCTTTGCCCTAATTTCCACCAAGAACTCAGGTCTGTGGGCAACCGATTCTGGTGCCACAGATCACATGACAAGCAAACTCAGTGTTTTTTCTTCCTATACACCCTGTAAAGGGCCTCAACAAGTCAAACTTGCCGATGGATCTTTTGCTCCTATTATTGGGAAAGGAACAGTATCAATCTCTCCTTCCTTAACCTTGCAGAATGTGTTTTATGTTCCAAGTCTTGCTTATAACCTTATCTCCGTAAGCAGACTTGCAAAAGACCATAAATGCTATGTTATCTTTACTCCCTATAACTGCATTTTTCAGGATTCGACCTCCGGGAAGATGATTGGGGGTGCTAAGGAGGTGGATGGACTCTACATACTCGATCTCACCTCATCTCATTTGACACAATCTCTGCAAACCATAACCGGTCCGAAGAGTAATAAAGAGGAGATCATGATGTGGCACCGTAGACTGGGACATCCCAATGTTACTTATATGAAATATCTATTTCCTTCACTGTTCATCAATAAAACTGATTTCGTTTTTCAGTGTGACTTTTGTCAAATGGCCAAACAAACTCGGTCTACCTTTCCTTCTCAAGTTTATATTCCGTCCAAACCATTTCATCTCATACATAGTGACGTTTGGGGACCCTCTCGAATTCCAACCCCAACTGGTCATAGATGGTTTATTACTTTTATAGATGACAATACTAGGGTGTGTTGGGTTTTCCTTCTTAAAGAAAAATCCGAGGTTCCTAATGTGTTTATCCATTTTTTCCACATGATTAAATCTCAGTTTAACACCAATATTCAAGTGGTGAGGAGTGACAATGGGCGGGAATATCTCAATAAAACCTTGACTGATTTTTTCACCCAAAAAGGGGTCATCCATCAAACTTCTTGTGCTCACACTCCCCAACAAAATGGAGTGGCAGAACGGAAGAACCGACACCTGTTAGAAACTGCCCGGGCCTTGCTTTTCACTAAACAGGTTCCACTTCATTTTTGGGGGGATGCCGTATTACACTCAGCCTACCTCTTAAATAGATTACCTTCCCGGGTCCTTCAGCATCAAACTCCTTTTCAAAGGTTAAAAATCCTCTATCCTCACTCTAAACTCCTGACAAAAATGCCTCTTCACATTTTTGGGTGTACGGTATTTGTCCATAACTCAGATCCTACTAAGTCCAAATTAGATCCCCGGGCTTATAAGGGTTTCTTTCTCGGCTATTCAGCCACTCAAAAGGGTTACAAGTGCTTCATCCCTTCCCTTAGAAAGACTGTTATCTCCTTAGATGTTGTTTTTCACGAAGATTCATCCTATCCTATTCAGGGGGAGCCGAGCGACTTGGGATATGATAGGTCATTTAGTGACAATGCCATCAACCCTATTTCTGAGGCTATTCCGGATGTTATTCCTGCTGATTCTCAGTCTGCTGATCCTTTTGTTTCTAGCTCTAATTCTCCTTCTGGTTCTGGTGCCACTCATGATGCCGATGTTGCCGATGTTCCTCTAAACTCGTCCGGCCCGGAGCAAGTCCACCAGGGCAAGTTTCGTGGGATAGTGTATTCGAGGAAACAGAGAGGTCCACTTCCCAAAGACACCCCAGATATCGAGCGGGGAGAATCCGAAGGATACCGCTGATGAGAGTGACATTTCAGCCGAACTCCACCTCCCTATTGCCATCCGAAAAGGGGTTAGATCATGCACAAAACATCCTTTGTCACAGTTTGTATCTTACAACCGTCTCTCACCTAGCTACCATGCCTTTATCACTCAAAGTTCTGGCTTTACCACTCCCAGCCTATCAAGGATGCTCTAGCTGATCCTAAATGGGAGGAGGCAGTTCAAGAAGAGATAAGGGCTCTGGAAAAGAATGCTACGTGGGATGCAGTAGTACTACCACATGGAAAGACACCAGTAGGATGCAGGTGGGTTTTCACGGTGAAATACAAGGCCGATGGATCCTTGGAGAGAAGAAAGGCCAGATTAGTGGCTAAGGGCTTCACACAGACTTATGGTATAGATTACTCTGGAACCTTCTCACCAAAGAGCAAAACTGGATACCATCAGAGTGTTACTCAGTGTGGCAGTAAACTTGGAGTGGCCACTACACCAGCTGGATGTGAAGAATGCTTTCTTGCACGGAGACCTCAAGGAAGAAGTATATATGAGCCCACCACCAGGATTTGAACATAAGTTTGGAGGAAAGGTGTGTAGACTGAAAATCATTGTATGGGCTCAAACAGAGCCCGAGAGCATGGTTTGAAAGGTTCACGGTTCATCAAAAGACAGGATACTCACAGCACATTCGATCATACAATGTTCGTGAAAGTATCCTCGGGACTGAAAAGGTCTATTCGATCGTTTATGTTGATGATATCATCTTGACAGGATGATGAGGTGGAGATTTCAACCTTGAAGACTCGAAATAGCGAAGAGTTTGAAATAAAGGATCTTGGTCAATTGAGGTACTTCCTTGGAATGGAAGTGGCTAGATCAAGAAAAGGGATTCTTTGTGACTCGGAGGAAGTACATACTTGATTTGTTGAAAGAAACGGCATGACCGGTTGCCGCCACAGAGACTCCAGAGAGAGGCAAACCCGAGGTTGGATGAAGATAGATAAAGCAAAGGAGTAGATAAAGGCAGATATCGAGGCTAGTAGGGAAACTCATCTACTTGTCCCATACTAGGCCCGATATTAGTTTTGCGATCGATTTAGTGAGTCAGTTCATGCACTCACCATGTCGATCACCTAGAGGCTGTTCATAGAATTCTCGAGATATCTCAAGGGTTCACCAGAAAGGGACTATTTTTGTAAGGGAACTTGCGGGTGACGGTTGAGGCCTACACGATGCTGATTGGGCGGGATCCTTGGTGGATAGGAGGTCTACATCCGGATATTGCACCTTTGTGCAGGGCAATCTAGTAACATGGAGGAGTAAGAAGCAAAGTGTTGTAGCGAGAAGTACAGCTGAGGCTGAATTTAGAGCAATGGCTCTAGGGATTTGTGAGTTGTTGTGGATCAAGAAGGTTTTGTGGGATTTGCGGATTGTGGTTTCCGATTCTATGAAGTTAATGTGTGACAACAAGGCTGCTATTAGCATATCACAAAATCCAGTTCAGCACGATAGAACAAAACACATCGAGATAGATAGGCATTTCATCAAGGAAAAATTGGATAGGGGACTCATCTTCACACCTTTTGTACCTTCAAACCTTCAGGTGGCAGATATGTTGACTAAAGGAGTGCCTAAGCTTATTTTTGATCAGCACACTAGCAAGTTGGGGATGGTGGATATCTTCGCACCAACTTGAGGGGGAGTGTTGGAGTGTTCTGTTTGTACTTAGGATAGATCCCTGATTATTAGGGATAAATAGAGGTTAATGATACACTATCTTTTTTAAAAGGAAGGTAGATTGGTTGTAATCTCCTACATTGTAGGAATTTGTACTTATCTCTTTGGAGCCTTCTATATTATAAATAGAAGACCTCCTGGTTAATAAAAATTAAGTGAGATTATTTTGAGATACCCTTTTTCCGTTCTTCATCTCTTTCAATAAAACGAATTCAATGTTTCATGATAATCAAAGCAGATTTTGAATCCTGCAACAAATTGTAAGAGCTGGAAGAGATGCCAAGTGAAGATGAAAACTGATAGACTAGATATGATAGCAATGAAAATATTCATCAAGATTGACAGGATGATGCCTTAAAGAAATTCATACCTCACTTTTAAAGCTATCATAAACAACAGCAAGGATCAAATTGGTAACAAAGTAAACGCCCACTAGCACATAAAGAACAAAAAAGAGGCAATACCAACGGGAAGCCCTGAAAGAAAGAAGTAACATTAGAATTCTCATTAGAGCTATGTAAAACATGAGAAACACACACCAACTTATAAACAAAATGAATCTAATGGTGAAAGAGGTTCATATAAAATGGTTGCACATGATACAAATACCACTCTAGACATTGTATTGCATATTTTTCCTAAAGTACTTTTTCTTTGATCCCTGATTGTGAACAGGTACAATTTAGAGATGATTAAATATTCAGTTGGGCTCATTTCAGTATTAGTTCAAGTATTTGGGGCAAAGAATTTCAACAGAAAGTCAAATGTAAAACAAATGCACAGAAAAATTCAATCCATTCAAAATGATATATTACATTTACACGCAGATAAACACTTCTAAAGCTACTTACTTGTAAGCAGGAATCCAGACATCTGGATTGTTTGATGTAGTAAACAAAACAAACATTTGGTATAATGTTTTGCCATATGAGGTAAATATGGTCTTCCCCTGTTCAGTGTCTTCAAAGATGACAAATGCTAACCAGCTTGAGAATAAAAGAAACAAAAGCCACAAAGCCTGAAAAGAGAAGTTTCATGGGAGAAGGAGAATAAGATAAAAAGAAAGAAAATCAGGAATAGTTGGATAAAAGAAGAATTTCAGTACTGTAACACTCAATAACAACTCCAAACATTTAGCGACTGATCGCTAGAGACATACAACAAAAAGATAAACCAATTTTTCAAGTAGAATGGCAGTTTATTAAGTTCCATAGAATTGCGGGCACACCAGGACATTGAGGTATGTGCCAAGCATTCCAGCCAATATAAGGATGCTGTTACATAAGTCCCTAATGCCAAAAAGAAAATGAATCAGCAGTCAGAGAACAAAAATTGATTTATCAACCTAAATGGCGAAATTAATCAATAAGAAAACTAAACTATGAACAATCATAACAACTTCCAGCCCAGAAAAATAAAAAGACAAATGAATTGTGTAACAGCAATCAGATGGCCATTGATGCCATCTTTGTTCTTCACACTCTGCAACTATTAAGATGACATATTCCCAACCACTGAAGCTCCTGTACTCATTCAGCTATAGTCAATTCTGTATTTTCTTTTTGGTAACCTTCATTTTAGTTGCAGAATAACCAGCAATCGGCTCAAATATGTGGCGTTTCAGCAAAATATGAAGCAGATAACTGTAAATCCTTCTTTCGTTTTCTTCAGGACAAAAATGCTGTATATAATCTGTCTTGAAAGTGTCCTAAATTCTTACATAGAGACAATAATTCAAGTTTCAAATAACATTAAAATCTTAAAGCAACAAGAAGAAATAGATATTTACTAAATAACACGAGAAAGAATAGAGAGGCTCATCAAAAAGGAAAGAGGTGAAAATGAAAATATCATACCTAATGCTCAAAATGAAAAAGACAACTCGAATATAGGGTGCAATCCTGAATGGAAGAGAGTTGAAGGCCACAGGAGAGAGATAAAGACCAAAGACTAATAAATCAGCAACCATAATTAACAGCAAGAGGACCTGAAAAATCAGTGAGAAATGAAAAAATTATTGCATAAACAAATAAGAATTTGTCAAAAATACAATTCTATGAACCAGAATTTTGTTGACTTCATCAAAACCATCCCTCTATCTTTTGTGAATCACAGCACCGACAGTCTACCAAAATCTGGGTGGCTTCCTTCAATTGTAATTTAGGATCACAGAGCACATGCACAATCTAGAAAATAGAAAGATGCATATAAGTACTGAAAAGTGGTATCCGCAGGACTAATGGCATGCTATGTTCCATGGGCCACTAACGGAGTCGGACAGTATAATTGGCTTTCATTTCAGGCATTCTTTATCCCCATCAAGCTCTCCTAACTCACCATTGCTTGACCGCATAACAGATAACCAACTGTGAGGATGCACATGAACCAAGCCAGTCCAATGTCCAGAGGGAGGTTGCTAATCTAGAAGGTCTACAAACTGAAGCCTTATTTGAAGCAATTTTCAGTTCTAAAATTTTGAGTACCTTATAATTCTAAATGATGCTTACTCTGATGCATCGCAATGAAATTCATGTTAACCAGATACACATCCATACAAATTTTGCTCCTTACAACAAAATGCCACAATTAGTTCTAGCTTATGCCAAACAACCAACTCATACCAGCTCCATTTCCTACCTACCTTACTTACATTTGCAAAAGCAGGCTCCAGTTGGCTTCAGTTTATTATCCATTGCACCAGTAAAGTTTTGTATTTCAAAGACATATTTCATTTAACATCCCCCAGGTTTCATATGAAGGACAGTACCATTTCAAATATTCAAGAAGAACAAAAATAATTAGTGCTATAAATTTACAAATCTTAAATATTACCCATCAGGAAGGTGATCTGAGACATCAATCTCAGAGTTCTAGATTCAACAAAAAAGGAATTGTAACTAAAGATCTGACTTCATCATATAATTTATCATTTTTCTGTGACAATGAAGGAAAACTTTCCAGTCCAGAAGGCACAAAGCAAATCAGTAGAGATTCAGAGATAGGGCTACATAACTCAAAATCCAAGATTAAATACCTTCACTTGGTTAAGCAGACTTTTCCAGTAAATATTGAACCCTTCATATGATATGGGGAAAAATATGTGCACTGTCAGAATTAAAAGAGTTATGACCTGAAATACAAAAAAAAAAAGAGAGATAGAGATATGACAGAGAATCAATTATCAGCAATAATGCCAAGGGTAAAATAACTCTAAACAGTAGAATAAGCAGCTTTGAACATTCAAAGGAAAAAAAAGGAGAAAAACCCAAGTTAAGAAACATTGTCATTATGATGGAAAGTAAATCCAACCAAGAGTTGAGAAAGTGCCTACTGCATTGTCTGGCAGGAGGCATGGAGACAGTGAGATTTTCAAAGACCAATTTGTTCACAAATTCATACTTAGGATAGAGTAGCGTCTCTTTTTTCAGTGAGCAAATTGGCAAATGGGTATATTTCAACATTCCACTATGACATTTGCAGAAGAATTAATGCAACTATTTCTTATCTAACTCAAATATCTGATAACAAAGCTAAATGGTCTAATATTCCTACGAACAATTTTCTCTCCGTTTTCAACAGAAGCCTGCCCTGAAGTAAACAATGTTCAACTTCAAACCTATTAAAAGTTACATAAAAATACCAAGAGAGCATACAGGAACAAAAAGAATAACAAGTTTTTAAAAATATATATATATGAAAAGTACAAGATTTTGCCATATACAGATATAGACTGAAGTAGTAACATCGTAGTTGGGGAAAATTATCCAACTGGAGCAAATTTTTTCATCATTAGTGCTCAATATTATTAATACCTTCCATGGAAAAGGGGGAAAAAAACGTAAGGTGCAAAAGTGCACAGACATTTCATAATGACTACTTAAACAAAAGGAGGAGTCTTGTCAACTTTCTACAAAGCTCTCAAAATTATTGAGTGCCGTAATATCTCCTCCAACCACAAAGAACTTCAACCAAATCCTCGTGTTGTTTTAGTGCATGGTGTGTTTCCTACAGCAAATAATCCAACATGGAAAAAACTGAAAAAAAATAAAAAATAAAAAATCAGCTACATACCTCATATATGATAGACTCAGTGACAGTTAAGTAAGGGAGCTGTCCTAAGAAGAAGTACTCTCTATCGCTGCAAGAATATGAAGAATACTTGAAGCACCACAAGGGTTTCTGAAAAGATTTAAACACCAACCAGAAAAATATAGCTCAGGAAATGAACACAGGAAACCCCTTTAAAAGAACAACAACAACAAACTAAGCCTTTATCCCACTATGTGAGGTCAGCTATATGGATCATCTCTTGCCATCACTTTCTATTAAAACAAATATTTTCATTTAAGTTTAGGTAATTCAAGTAGTTTTTAATAGTTCGCAAAAAAAAATAATCATAATAAATAAATAAATAAAAATCCCCATATTTAGGGAAAGAAATGACCAAGCAGAAGAATACACTAACCTCAAGGAAGTTTAGAACAATCATAGCAAAGTAGTTAAGGGTCCAAAGAAAATCAAATCGAATGTACATGAAGTAGAACTTTGCTGCACTTCCAAAGCTTGATTGATCAAGAACTTCCTCAGGTAGTCCAATACCATCCTCAGCCTGAAGCAAAAATGAATTTAAATTGTCAAAAAGACAAAATAGCTGGAGTCAAAGCAAGAATGAAATATGACAATTAAAAAAAGAATGAATGAATGATAAACACTAGTATCTGGAAATATTTGAGTGACAAGATACGCTACGCTTTAATTTTTAGCTAGTTACCCATTCCAATGGAATATGGCAGCATCTTCCAGATACAATAGCCTCTGACATTAAAAATTTAACCAAGAACATATACTAAAAAAAATTTCCTACAGATGCGGGTGCAGAAGTGGTTATTGTCTCTTAGAGGTAGAATGCCCCTACATTAATCAGAAGCAAACAAAATCCTGCAAAAGAAACCGATCTATCAAGTATCCCTCATTGACTTCCAAAGAAGCTATCTTAATTTTATCTAAATTGTACTGAACTACATGGCTGTGGAGACACAATCCATGAAAAGCATTCTAGGAGGGAATACTAAATCTTTCTAATGTTATTCAACAACACGGGTTACCTAATCAATCACCTCAATATTGCAGGATATCTACTAAAAAACTCTTAAATACGAGTAAAAGCTGTCCCCCAATAAGATGCCAATTGCTAACTGTTTCCTTAAATAAACTTGGTAGCTATATTGGCTAACAACAACCAAACGGGTAAAACTCAGACAAAATGAAAAGGAAACTACCACAATAGTGATCTTCTTAACTAGCACCATATGGAATAATAAAAGTCCACGACACGTACCACATGCTACTACAGAGTGTAAAGCATGCATTAAAATAGGAGCTGCTAACGGCCAACTCTAGTATTTCGTAAGTGTGGAATTCCACTTTCATTGTTTTCCTCAGAAGCCAAATACCAAAGATGGAAATTCCTCAAAGCATGAACTTATTACAACTCATGAGACTAAAAATCAACTGCATTCAGAACTCTTTTAAAGTACAGCTACTTTGATTCATAGACAATTTCATTGGAAGACCTCCTTCACTCTGCAGAAGGCAAAAATATTTAATTTCCAAGCAAGAAGCTGAAACACCAAGCTTATAGCCAGCTACATGCAAAATTTAAGAACCCATTCCGCTCATGCAAGTCCCTTTTCTGCAAAGTTTTCATAAACATTTCGGTAGCACCAAAATCCCACTCTATCATACATCTTCAACACAATCCATTATGTATTCTATTCATTTCAGAATGTCCCTCTGTAACCTCAGAAATTTGTAAATAAATAGACAATAAACATTAAAATGCAGAAAAATGGTGGGAAGCACATACCAGATCAACCAAAGCAGCAGCTTTCTGATAAGGAGATCCATAAGCAATCGCATCTGATCTCCGAAGAAAATCCCTTTTTCTGTCACCCCTCCTCCCTGAACTAGAATTACTTCGACTACTTTCTCCTTCCAGCAAAGCTGCATCCATATTTCTGACTAAACTGCCTAAAGTTTCGTTCTTTCCCTTCCCCTCTGTGTTTCTTCCCCTTGATAACAAGTCTTCACAGCAGAATTCGCGGGTTCATCAAAACATAACAGAAACTCGAAAATGCAGTCAAGAATTTGCAAAAACTGGTACTAAAACAAGCCAAAAGTTATGTAACGCCAACCCAATATTAACTGTATAAGGCCACTGCTACTGAAATCAGAGTGAGAACGCGTTCGGGGATACGTGTTAAGATGTGGTGGGTCCAAGTGACTCCATGTGGATGAATCCTTTTGGGTTCTTCTCACGACCGAGATGGATTTTGATGGATTAAGTTTGTATGCGGGCCAACAAGCATTATGTCGGCATGGAATTTTGTATGAAGAATAGAGTTTGTCTTTTGGTGGGGTTCTTGACGGGAGAATTTGGTAGAATCATCTATTTTATTTTACTTTTAGGTAAAGGGCCCTTTCAAACGGAGATCCAATCTCCTTTTGGCCTTATCAATTTGTGCATTCAAGGTTCAACCGTTGTGGATCAAATTTGTCCTTTCGATAGACAATGAACACATATAATATGTAAACATGCATTGTGTATCTGCCTTTTAGACCTACGTCCAATCAATTAATTGCTGTGGTAAAAAGATTAAAGAAGATGAAGGAGGAAGAGGAGAAAGAAAAAGAATAGGAGATAGAGTTTATTGAAATATGGGTGATTGGGTTTAGAGTATGACAGCATTGACAGGCAGTAAAAAAAAAAATTGTCAAAAATTTTTTTTGTCAAATATTTGAGTGAGTGATGTGGTATTTATGTGATAAAATAATGATTTTTTTATAGTAACAAATTATTATGACTAATGTAATAAATATGAAAAGATAAAATTATTATTTATTATTTTATGATAACAGTAATTAAATGAAGGCCACTTTGATTACCTAATATTGGGATACTAGTTTAAATATTGTGATATTTTGTTGAGGATTTTTACTATAAATATCATATTGTTTTAAGTATATAGAACATAAAAATATAATTTAATATAAACTCGTTCGAAGGAATTTAAAATAACTTGTCTGTGTTTTCTCAATTTGTGTGTGTGTGTGTGTGTGTTTTTTTTTTTTTTTTTGAGTTATAATATCATGCGTTTAGCACCACCATGGAAAATGGTTTATGTGTAATTTGGAAAAAAAATAGAAATAATCTACGATTTTATTTTTTGAGATTAAATTATTTTCAATTTATAATAAGATAGAATAAGATAAGATTTAAATAGATAAGTGATAATTTTTATAAGATAATTAAATTAAAATTAAAATGTAGTTTGGAGAAAAAATAGGAATAATATTTGTATTGTTTTATGTTAAGATTAAATTAGATTTTCATCCACAATCAGATAGTTCAAGATATGAGTTAAATAAATAAGAGTCATTCTCAAAATAGTTAAATTTAAATTAAATTTTAGAAAAGTAGACGATGAAGATGGGAGTCAATCTCAAACATTTATCTAAAGCAAATCTCAAATAAATCTTAAATATTTATCTAAATTAAAATATTAATTTATTGGTGAATAAAAATAGAGGATAGTAATAAATACAGCTTATGCAGGTAGCTTGATTATATCTATCAAATTAATATAAGTGCTAATAAGATTGTGCACAAAGATTGTTTATGTTATTTATCTTAATTATTCTCTCCATGTCAATGAAGAGAGTCCACATTGAATTGAATATAATTTTTTGAATTATTACTTTCCCATTTTAAAAGAAGAGTTCACTTTTGATTTAATATAACTTTTTTAAAATTTCAAAATATAACATACTTAATGCATAATAAAATGTATAATTTTACATTTTTATCGTTACTTTTTAATTTGGATTATACATTATCATCATTAGTAAAGGTAATACAAGAATTTTATTCCAAATGTGAACTCTTTTTATGAGACAATTTTTTTTTTTTCAAACTAGACTCTTTTTTTCTGAAACGGAGGAGTATTAAATATAATACTTTTAATGAATATATTAGAAGAATTTTATTATATAAGTAGACTTTTTCTTGAGATAAAATAAAATTGAAAATGATTTTTTTTTTCTTTTAGAAAGAGCAAACAGTAGGGATGCAATTTCACAAGCTTTTTTGTTTTTTTTTTTCTTTTAGAAAGTTCGATAATATCTTAACTTTCACAAGTTAAACTATACAAAGCAATGTCTTCAAAAATGACTCTTCTTAACTCGAAACACAGTTAAGAGATACCGGACACTTAGCATCCAAGCAAACTTAACAAGCTTTTTTGTTAAGTTAGGTTAAAGGTGTAAAGTCATAAAGGATGCAATTGACTTTCTTTTCTTTCTTGGAATATTCTGTAATGTTACCATGGACCACCATTACACAGATCTGTCTTAGCATTTGCGTTCTTCAAGCTCGAAGCTTTTTCCTTTCTGTTTCTTTTTGCTTTTTTTTGTTTTTTTTTGGGGGACAATTTGGCATTTGGAACGTAACAAGTAGTGGATGAAAATCCAATTAACTTTCATTTATTTGAAATTAAGTTACTGATGCTTGACATCATTTTTATATTCCTTCAATTATTATCCAAATTTGTTCAAAATTTCATATTTAACGATAACTGCGAGAGTTGCGTTTGATGCGAAACTTAACTTAACACTTTCTATAACACCTTATAATACTAGCTAACCATAACTATGCACCACTTATGTTTACATTTCCCAAGACATAGGCATTCCTCTTTTTTAAAACGATTCACGACATGTTAAATTTTGCTAAAATTATTCATTTTGTATCAAATTAGACTATATGTTTCATAACTTGTGCAGCTCCGTCAAGAATAAATTTTTTATACTATCTAAAAGATCAAATTTTGAACTTGAGTACTTATCAAAAAAAAAAATGAAAAATAATCCTTTCCCCCATTCAAAAAGTTTAAAAAAAAAAGAATAGAATAAAAATTTCATGAAACACAATGATACTAGAATTATATAAATTGAATCCCTTAATTTAAGTGATGGCGTAACCAGAAAGGGAAGGAAACGTGTAAAAACTTTTCAAGAATTGGGTTTAAAGAAAAATCATATTTACCCAAAAAGGAAGCAAATGGGATAACATGCACAATGATTCCTTTGTCCCAACTTCAGCCAGACATTGGGAATGAGCAGTGGTTTGGCACAGTAACGCTTTAGGTTTTCATTCATAATATGGGATACGGTAAAAATAATAGCACGACAATAACGCTCTAAGTTTCCACAAAAATGCAGCATTCCCTTGCGAACTCAAAAAAAAAAAAAAAGTGCCTTCGGCTATGGGACACAAATTGGTTAGCAAAATCATTGAGGAGACCATCAAAGTGCATGGATGATCCATTTGGATTGGACTAGTCTTTTTCAGAGGAAGCAATCAGCACGGATGAAGGCAGATCGCTGCTGGGACCATATGGGTTGATAATGGAGCCAGACCAGTCACTGCAACAAATGAAGTTCAAAGGGTTGACTTGATTATCTAGAGATTTTGAAATGGCTATGCATTGCTTTCACTACCCATTATCAGTCTCCCTCCTCCTGTACACTAGTTGTTTCTGAAGGACTTCAATATTTTTTTTTCACATGATAATCCTTCTCTAGTGTGTACGACTACTTAAAACCGTAAATATACCCTTGTTAGAGGAAAGATAGCTAAAATCCTCTATCTCATGTCGTCATTTTATTAAAATTTTAAACAAAAGATCTATTCTTGATTGAAGATTCTAGAAGTTTCCTATTTCGTGGTAGAAGATGCAAAAACAACCCTCTAGATTGAAACTGCTGACCCTTAACAGCAGGAACTAAAACCCTTCTTCTGGTGGCTAATTCAGCATAATGATTGGTTTGATGTTAAACTAAACTTCCAATAATGTGCAAGTGTGTTGATTTTTATTCCCGTTTGTCAACTGATAAGAACAGAACCCTTCAAATATTGATGATTATATTTATTCCACTGAACTTCTCAATGTCAATCGTTTGCCAAACTGGTCCTTCATACGCCAGTTAGTAACAACAGTAAGTGAAGAAAAAACCACATGGCATACAGAAAAGATGGATATTGTAAACACACATTTTTCATGAAGTGAAGTGCAATAAAGCCCTTTTACCATCATGGAAGCCATGCTTGTCAGCTGGAACATCTCTTGGTAATATTGTTGGGTACAAAAGTTAGTCAAGGACAGAATTTCCTTTCGACAAAATAACATTGAGGCCCTTGTTTTTGCTAACTAAAAGTCAAAACATCTGCAAAGCTGAATGAGAGTAAAACAAATAGGTGAAGCTGCCAAATTTCATAGTCCAACCACTATATGATCTATTAACAACTAAACAAAAATTGGCTTTCAAACTAAGTAGGAAATCCTCTTCAATTGTAATCACCGAAAACATAGAGGAAGCTGCTGCTAAAATTAACACAAAGCTCTACAAATGAGAAAAGAAAGCAAGCATGAAAAGTCCTGTACTTTACCTAATCCTCAGCCTGATTCTAAACCTGCAAAATTAAATCAAATGAAATCGTGTCATATATAGACGATGATCAGTCACAAATGCAAAAACACGAGTCTAACAGATTCGAAGCAAAAACCAAGCATTACTTGATCTTAAACTGCATATTCAAAAACACATCTATTTCTCTGAATATTTGCAAAAGTTTATTGCAAGCGTGAAGTTGGAGTCCAAGGGCATTCACATAATTGTCAATTTTGGCAATTATTGGGCCATAACATACACCGCAGAATGGAAGAAAGAAATATTAAGAGGTTAGGGGTCACAGGGATAGATGGTTTAGCTGTGAACTGAAAGACCGATAGGGACTCAAAAAACAGATGAGCTACTAAACCAAACTACCACATAGACATTTTTTTTTCCTTATATTTCAATGATTTGAGAACTGACTTGATCTTGCAGCAATGAAGAATGTCACCCATAATGAAGAAGACCAAGATTCTAAAGGGATAAAAAATACAAAATAAAGATGCCCACCGCATTGTGAACAATGTAAAGTATGAAATATTAAACTAATTCTACGCCCCTTACCAGAAAATAAAAACAAAAGCAAAGGAGGAAGAGAAGTGGTCTCTTGCATTAGTCCAAATATTTCAGTTAATTGCAAAACCCAATGGATAAAACATCTCCAGACAACTCACAAAAGTGATGCTTCAAAAAATAATTCTAATGCTCTTTACTTGGAATTTCTTAGCAACTTCTTTAACTGGTTTTGTCAAGAATGAGTGGTGCATCTCATCATTTGTTTCTGAGCGAACTTGATATAACCAACTATAGTAACATATGCCTAACAAGGCTCAAAAGTGGAAACAAAACAAGAACATTAAAAATATGCTGGAGGAGAACATTGCAAGCTTCGATATGAAATGCAATAGATCCATCAGGCAGTAACGAATTTTTAGTTCCCACAGATGTATAAGCCCTTAATGGCCTTTAACAAACATACTTTATAAAGAATAAAGTTATTCAGAAAGCAAAAGGAAACAAACAAAAAAAGTGTGAGAAACTAGAAAGAACAAGCAAACAAAAAGTACAAAGTAAAAGGGAAATATTACGTACCATAACAAGAAGCAAGAAACGTACAATGTAAAAATTTCTCCAGAAACTCCCAAAAAACAGCAAAAGCCACCATATAGAAGTAAATAACTTATGTGAAGTAACTTCAATATCTGCAAACAAAATAATATCTGAAGTCAGTAAAATTTGCTAAGCTAATACAGTAATATTTCATGTAGTAAAATAATCAAGGGCATCAAAAAACACCATTAGTAAGCATAGACTTAAGTATAAACAATCAATGTGTTAAGTAATTCGGAAGTGCTACCGTAATTATACGTCGCCCTTGGGCTTCTTCCCCGTTATCATCTGGAATATCTGCAGACCCCTACTAAATGCTTCGTTGAATAGAATCCTTGTCTGCATTGACTGGAATCCAGGCAACCAGGACAGAATTGCCACTGGAGCCAAAACAATAACTGCAAACATAATATCATACATGCGGGCCATAGAAACTACTATCCCCCAGATCATAGTGTTCTGCAAGCAGGGTCGAAGAACTTGAGCTATTGAAATGAATCCCCAACCAGTAGGAACAAAAGCCAACAAGCTGGTGAACAGATCAACAAATTTGAAATGAGTAAATTGCAGCAATGCAACAATCACTACTATGGCCAGAATAACAACAAGGAACTGCACCAGACGATAGTAAATATGTTCCTTGGCAGAGTATTTGTCCCGAGCATATGCTATAATCAAATAGAGTCCAAGGGCAACCACCACATAGATCCAGGAGAGCAAATAAACCAAAATGCTCTTACTTCCTGCGGCTATACCAAGCTGATATACAATCCCAAACTGGAAAAAGAAGAAACGCAGGTCCAAAACCACTTCCATCACCTTTCCCCAAAGACCAGTTGTCCTCAAATGATCCTGTTCCTCGTACCACCATTTTTCCCAGCTCTGCTCCGCTTTTACAAAAACACCACCTCTGTACCAAATCCAATTCATGAATTCATCAAAATCATACACACTCTTCAACCAATCAAATCCAGAAGGATTGAAAATAAATGGTGCCAATATCCATGACACCACCAGGAACCAACTTGAGACAGAAAGAACAATATATACAAAAGTTCCCTTGGCAATGGGGCTGTATGAAGCATAGACTGTGAGTATTAGCCCAAGCTCAATTGCCTTCACAAAGTGGCTGCGAGCATATAATCTGTAGTTTTCAGCAAAACTTTTATGTTGTACAACAAAACCACGTCCTGTTGCCCGGTATTTTGCACCACCATGAAGAATTGTTCGCCCAAAATAATGTGCACGAGTTCCCATGGAAAATGTGTAGAATACAGATGATAGCTGAAGCTGCATGGTTATAAATTCCCAGACTGCATTAAGGAAACCATGCTCAAGGGAATTCTCAATAATCATTGGTAAGGCAGTAAAGATACCAAGTTGAATGATGAACTGCTGGTTCAAGATTGTAGCAAGTGCTCTGTTATTGTTGGTATTGTTATTTGCAGAACCCTCTACCCCACTAAGTGCCAAATACAGCCGGCCCCACAAAAATGCATAAACAGTTAGAACAATCATCATGGTATTGAAAAAGAACCCCACAGTAGTGTAGAAGAATGAAAGCATCCTGAAGAAATCCAACCTATGACCCAACCTGTAAACATCTCTGCTCAGAACTTGCTCACCATTCCCACTGGCAACCTTGGCTTCAAACATGGATACTTGATTCAGGCCAACATCTCTCCCCTTGCCCACTTGGATGTATTCATGGTGAGTGACATTCCCTCCTCGCAAAGTGCAATTGAAGCCAGCAAAGATATCCTCACTGATGTTGATAACTCTTGAAGCTTTGCTCATGCCTCCTCGAGTTAAGAACCAGAACCTATCAAACACATCTGGGTGTCCATAATGCATTCGAATTTTTAAAGGGTTAGCCAAAACACGCTGCCCCAATGTAACAAAACTCATCTCCTGGGCAGACATGAACCATGCAAGTGATGAAACAGAGCCAGTGAAGATGTGTTCCCGAACTCCAAGAATTGTTGGCTTTCTAATTCCATACCGATATTTAAATTCCTCTAATAGGTTCCGCATTTTCAGTGCCTCCTCAAAATAGTTGTCTTGGTTCATGTCTATAGTCTGAACTGCATCTCCCCTAGTGAAAATAAAGGCATGGTTCTGGTTTTCTGGTTTTCCCTCTCCAAGCTTCACAGGACCAGGCAACTTCACCCTATAGACCTCAACTTCTTTTTGCAACTGTTGGTCATACTTCACAAGAACTGAGTAATACTCCATCCCGTCTCTCCCAACAGGTACCTCATCCACATAAGCAACCCGAAGAGCTTCATTGTTTTCCATCAAGTACAAGATTTCTTCTGCATGGGGATCTTTTTTGGCCTTCTGAGTTCCATAAATCTGACAAGCCACAACATAAGTGAACTTCATCAAAGCAGTGCCATACTCGTGGCCTTTAAATAGCAAACCCACTGAACTGCTTGCTCTGCTCAAACTTCTTGAAGAGGCAGACAGATCTGGACCTGAAACATCAACACTGCCATCACGTCTCATGGAACCAAGTTCGTGCATTCCTTCCCTGATGTCCATCTCTGATGCAGAATCCAAAAAGGCCAGCATTTTGAGTGCTCGATAGTAGTACATCATTCCCCTCACAGTGCGCGCAAGAGTCTGGCCTCTATATGATGCCCAAAGCCGAAGATCCCTTAGCTTGGTCGTCCAGAGTTCTTTCTCACTCTCCATTCCTTCTCGTTTCATCCTCTCTATGAAATTCTTCCACTCATCAGGAGAAATTGTCTGCAAATAATACAGAATAGAAATCCCATCTTCATTTTCAGTGCGAAGTTGTTCCTTACTGTATAGCACGTCTTCATTGTAGTAAGGTGTCAAAACACTGAAAGCCATCATCTTCTCAACCTGTGGAGCATGAGGCATGTTCATAAACAGTGAGTTGCTAAAGAATGCAATTCGACGTCTTGCCTCAAGATTTATTGGAACTTTGAGCATTGAGTCATGAGATGTAAGAATTGTGTGCAATCGACGAGCCTGACGGTAGAATGTTTCATTCTCCAGACCAGGTAACTCAACAGAACTATCAAACAGAAGTCCTGAACTAGAAGATGGCCTCTGTGGAGCCAAGCCATCTTCCCTCAACTGATCAACACTCCTCTGCTCCTTGAGAAAATCTCGAATAGCAGTCTCATACAGAGCTTGAAGAGCATGGACAACTTCGTTGACATCAGTCTTTGGCTTGAGAACTAAATCAAGAAGTTTGACCAGCTTGTCATGAATCTGCGGCAGCGCTGTCATCTTGTACTGCTTTGTAAACTTCTCCATCTGAATCCACTGGTCAATTTCCTGGAAGAAGGTGGTCATGATTGCATGCTCTTCAGTGTTGCGTTTGACAATTTCCAAGAGGAAGTGCCTCACACTATCATAAGCTTCAATGACAGCACAGCGCCTGTACTCAATCTTGGAGATCTTGTACCAAAGCCATTTGTCAGGGGCATCAACGAGTTCCTTGGCCTGGCTAAGAGCAAGCAACAGCTCATTACAGAGGAGCAAACATGGCCAGCGAATCACCCTAACATTCCATGTATTCTGTGGCAATTCCAACAACTCAACCTCATGATCATTAATAATGTCTTCCTCCCTGAATGTCAGGATGATCTCATTCCATATCAATGCAAATTTGTTTGCCTCCACCTGATTTGATTCGAGCTTCTTGAATGGCCGGCCAAACCCATACCGTAGCTTCAGTCGGTTGATGGCATCACGGAACTTACTCTTCAGTGAACCTCTATTACTCAATAGCTGCTCTTCAGGCATCAAATTAAATTGAATTGCACTAGCAAAAAATTGAAATCTCAAGCGTAATTGTTGCATATTCCGAATCTCACCCAAATGTCTAAATAACCCAACAGCTGCTCCGACGATGGAAGAGTAAATTGAATACCATATCTGAATATCCATGAAGTAAATAATAATGACTGGCAGCCATATTAGGCCAACTGCTAACCTGTTGCTTCCATGGAAAAACTGATGCCACTCATAATTAACATTTTTGAGGTTTAACAAAGCCTTTGAGGGAGCAATCATTGGTTTAATTTGCATAAAGTAACTGAAGGCAAACTTTGTCGCAAGCACTACAATCCAGAACAGAGTATACTTTATGTTATCAACCAGCCCTTCCCTCAGACCCCTACCAACAAATGTCCGGCTCTGAAACCACCAGGACAGCAAATAAAATATCCTCCAATTAGTATTCTCAAGAAAGTTACGAATCCATGGCACTATAAACAAAGCAAGGGCCAAAAGCTCTGGGACAATAAAAACCAAAGCCACTTCAAGGAAATTTACAATCCTCCTATTCGTAGCTGCGGACCACCCCCTATCAGCATTCCTTTGCGTCCAAATCCTCGAATAAAACGCCCCAAAAACCACAATCCAGACAGCTGCCACCACAGTCTTCAAAATCATCCTCACAGCAAGCAACTTAGTCTCCCTAGACACCAACCTATACTGCATCCCAGCATCAAGCAATGACTGCAAGAACCTCAATGCACTCCAAGTGAAAAACACAGTCAATACTTTCACTTGCACTCGCCTGCTCTCCAATGCCTGCCATGGATACTCCCTTTGCTCCCACGCAACAATAATTGCAGCCTGGATAAATAAGATCAGCATAATCCACAGCTTATCGAAGCTCCTCAACAAGTTCCAAAATGACCTCTGCTCAACAAACCCTGTCTTCCCCACTTTCTTGCCCTTATTCGTAGTCACAAAAAAGGTACTCCCAGTATCAATTGGCCATTTCATCTTCTCTAGACACCTCCGACTCCAAAAGTACTCATTTATATCGTCATAATTTCTCCAAGCAGAATGAGGGGCAGTCCCATTCTTACTATTCCCAACCTCAGCCTCAATTGTCTCGTATATGGGCTTAACGACTCGATTCAAAAAAGCATTTTCCCCCGAAATTGACGGCAAAAAAGGCCTCCCAGTATTCTCATCAATATAATCCTCTAAAATCTTATTCAATTCCATAGCCATGTTATGAAAAATGAAACATATACATTCAGGAGCAAACCGCAGATTTGCAGACTCTCCCCATATCAGCAAGTATAGTGAGACATAAAGCAGCTCCCGCCGGTAATCAGAGAACCGGTCACCACCGCCAGAGCGCTGCTTCGAATCAGAAAGCCACACATTCGATTTCAACCGCAAAAAAGAGCACCAATTGGAGTAATTGTTCAAAAGTTGTTTCCGGAACCGCCGGAGAACAGTGGGGTCCAGCGAATCAATATTATCTGGAGGCGGGGAAAGCCGCATCTGAGCATTGGAGAGATGCAGGACGAGATGTTCACGTTGGTTCTTCACATTCGAACTCTGAAACCCAAAAAACAGCGCCAGCCAATCCAACAAGTCATAGTGCGGGAGCCATGGAGAAAACGGGGGTCGCCGGAGGTCACCCACAGCTCGGAACGCAGCAGCGGCGGCGCGTACTTCCGGGTACCGTAGAGAGGGATGGTCCGCTAAGAGGTTATGGACAGGGATAATGTTAAAAACCTCTTCCTCTTGTTGCTGCCGTGTCGGGGCTGATGTGGAGTTCTGGCTTTGCCTGTAAGGCTCTGGTGGGCCGGTTTGACGAGGCGGCGGAGCCCGTTGACGGTGGTTGCTCATTGTAACATATGTGGCAAGTTTAGAACGGAGATCTCAGCACCAAATTGGGTTTTTTCTGGGTTCCTTTTTCTTCTCAGAAATTTGGGGTTTTGGGCTGAAATAAAGAAGAAAAGTGACGAGGCGAATGGAGAAATGGATATGGAGGGCAGCGTACGACAGACGCGGAGGGCGCGTGTGAATAGATTTTGGAAAAGTGGGACCCCCAAACCCCGGCTTGAGGTTTTTATACTTTTTATGATTTGTACCCTACAGAATTTGAAATTTTGAAACTTCGATAGGGACGGATTTGGTATTGAGTCAGATATTTTGGATGTTTTCGGATTTTATGGTGGGTATTTTTTTTATAGAAAAAATATTTTAAAAGAAAAAATAAATGAAATTTTTTTAAAAAATTATGTGAAAAAAATTTAAGTGAGAAAATTTAAATTTTAAATTTTAAAATAAAAATATATTTAGATAATTTATTTTTATTTAAATTTTTTTTTATTTGTAAATATACATTCCTTATCCAAACGAAACCTAATGCATTTGGTAATGACTGCCCTTTTGCTAGAGACTTGTCCTAACGGTCAATTAGGCATTAGAAAAGGTCCATTCATCTTAATTTTGTTGTCTTTCTTCCTTGTTTTGTCCCAATGGCTAGCAACGGTGGCCATTACATTGCATTAATAGTGAAAAAAAAGAAGAAGTTATGTTTAACTTGATTTAACCTTACTTGATATGGGAGTTTATTCTAAGTATTTGAGTTTGATAGCAAAATAAATAGAAGGATTCGTGTTTGTTTTGACCATAAAGCCTTTTTTAGATACAAGTATTGGAATTAAGTCCTCGATTCAATTGAGCTTTTATAAAAGTTAGACGAAGTAATAAAATTCCTCATATTTTTCTTTTTGTCTCATACTGTTTTACATACATTACACATTTAGTTGGGTTATAGGTGTAATGGTTTACTTTATAGGCAAAGTTTCTAGTTCAAGCATTGTTTTCAGAATTTCAACCTCATTCTATTGATTTTACTATTTAAATTTACTAAAATGATTTTGATTCTAATTACAATCATACATTTATTATATAAATAAAATATAATTAAATTTACTCTAAAAATTTTCATATTTAAGTAAAATTAAAATTTATCATTATATAAATAATTTAATTAATTTAATGATACTTTTATTAGTTTTTAACAATAAATAAATCAATTGGACATAAATACCCTTTGATAGTGACAACAGTTAAAATATTAAGAAAATCATATAAAACGCTATAAAAAATGAAAAATTGAAATAAGATTATCTAATTATGAACTATACATGAACTTTCTACATATCTATTTATATATTGATTAATAATTCATTTAAAAATAATTTATAAATTATATATTTTTAATTTTTCTAAAATGTTACTATCCATCGATCCCATCTTATCCCATCAATCTGATCTTGTTACCATAAATCAATTTTGTATAAGATTTCAATCTTATAAATTATGAGTTCAAGTCTAAAAAGTTTGCCATGTCAAGGGAAAATGTTCTCTCTCTAGCTCCATTGCTCAATTGAACTTTTCTTATTTATCTTTATAATTTATGAATAGTGTTCTTCTTTTAACCTGTTGAACTTTGCCAAAGATTGTTGGGGCTAAAAGTGTAGGGGTTCGAACCCTCAATTTGTCATCTCCCTCCCCTATCGATTTTCCTCCCTTTTGATGATAGAAAAGGACCATGTAATAGAGTAAGTTCTCATGTAATAGAATTGGATTGTTCTAATAGCAGCACAGGATTGTTAAAAAAAAAAAAAACCTTCCTATAATATAAGCATAATATGAGCATATGTATTGCTATCATAACTAGTAAAAATTAAATTGTCTTTTTCTTTGTTAGTTGAGGCTATTTATATTTGCAAACTAAAAATGGGATATGGGAGTTTGTTTTTGCATATATGTTGGGTGGTTTTTTTTTTTCCTTTTTAACAATTATATTATATTAGAACCAATATGGGATTTTTTTTTTCTTTTTGACAATTCTACTCCATTAGAACTCATGTTTTATTAGATGACTTTTAACCATTAGGAAAAAAGAACAGATGGAAGGAGTTCGAACTCCTCTCCTCGTGGCCCTAACAAATGTTGGTAACCATTATGGCAAGCCGAGCGGCTGTGTTGGGTGTTATCATTAATCTCAAATGTCAAAAAAGTATGCTCTCATTGAATTTCTTAAGCTTATATGGATCTTGAATAATGATGTTATGAGCAAAAAATCATAGTAAAAAGAATATAATGATTAATATAGTAATGATAAAAAATAACATTATTTCTTATTATATTATACGTTTTAATGAACACAATAAAAAATTTATTTTTTCTTTTAATTTTTACCGCATAAATCACTATAATTTAGTTAAACGTATTAAGCTATAAATATCATTTCATAGAATAATTATAACAAGTGTCATCGTCTTTATTGAGCAGTCTGCCACGGTCCATCCAGATCTCTTTGCCGTCCCCCTTTTCAAGCATTTGCAAGTGGGTGCCCCCATGAAATGCGGTATTTCTTCATAAAATATGTGGATACTGATGTCATTCAATGAATGTGTGCAATTTGAACATTAAGCCTACAAAAAATATTCACCGGCACTAAATTCTCTCAACTCCCACAAATTCCGCCAATGACATGCACACGTAATCTTTGTTTTAGGAGAAAGTCCTCATTGCGAAAGCGAAATTCTCCTCACCTATACCAGAGGCCCCTTAGTTAGGTCGAGAGATGTGCACAAGTTAGTAAAAGTCTGATGAAGAGAGTCAACAGGTCAAACTCTCACAATATTTTAATGAAAAATCTGCCTCACACAAGATTCGAACATGTTTTGTCAAAGAATTTCTCCACATGTCACCTCAAACTTATCAATTCGTCTATGCCCCTGAGGGTACATGCATACGTAATCTATTCTGCCAATTCGCAAGTTATTAAATTGGTTTGTTTTAATCCTTTGATATATATTTTTGTCACAATATCTACATCGGATGATCAATTTAGCATATAAATTTTGGCTAATTTCATGCATAGATCGTCAACCAAAAACAGAAGCAAAAGGCCTCAATAAGGGATAGTCGTACAGTAAAAAGTCCTAACAAATTCTATGAATACGAGGAAAAAAATAATCTATAAGTCTTGATATACCTAATTGATTTAAAAAGTATCTAATTTAATCCCGTATTATCTACTTACGATTAAACTATGTAATATAAATTAGGTTAAGATATAAAATTGTAAAGGCAATCTTTTTAGGGTCGATTTAGCTTACCTACTAGTTTATTGTGGGTTATAATTAATCAAATTATAAGTGATAAATTTTACTCTAAAATTTTGGGTCATGTTCGCTGTGGCATCTATATATTTATGCCAGTATTGTTTTACAAGTGGGAGCTTTTCTTTAGACATCACCTACCCCAAGTACTAATTTCAGCTTTCAACATGGTTATCATGTATGTCATACAGAAACATTCTACCCATATTCTAGAGGGTTATTCATTCTACTAATATTTTATGAAGAAAAACGTTTTATACATTCGTTGTATCACGTGAGATAATAATGTAATAAAAAATAATTAAAAAATAATTTATAATTTAGAAGGAACAATATATTTACATATAAATGGTAAAAAAATAAATTTATGTGATATTACAATTAATGCATTGAATATTTTTCCTCCAAGACATTACTATTTTTTTTCCTTTTTTGTGTATTATGTAAATACTTGAGTTTTTATGTCATATTTATCGTGTATCATTTATTAATAAAATAATGTAATTTTATTAAAATTAAATTTACTATAGTTTATATATTTCATAATAAAATTTAATATTTATTAATAAAGCGAGATCATTTTGTTAATGAAATATAATTAATACACAGTAAGCGATAGAGATGATATGAACTCTTACTTAAAAAGTAAGCAAGGAAAGATCAATTTTGTATCCAACACGGTTTGAAGAAGTTGTAACTGGGGAAAGCAACTCTTTGCTAAATTAATTAATTAGAAGACTAGCCTCCCCCAGCTATATAGTAGACTCGAGTATCCTCTGCCTAACTTAACTAACACCCATCCTACCAATCTATCAAATCAGTTACAGACATTTGGAAACTCTTTTCTTACAAAAATAGGCGAACATATCATTTCTATTTACAAATAAATAAATTTTTAAATAAAAATAAATTATTTAAATATATTTTTATTTTAAAATTTAAAATTTAAAATTTAAAATTTCTTATTTAAATTTTTTTAAAAAAAATTTTATTTTTCTTTTTAAAATATTTTTTCTATAAAATAAAATACTCACTAAAATTTTTATATATTTTAATATAATTTTTTTTAAATACATTCCCCTCTAAACAAATTCAAAATTTTGAAACTAAATAATTTATTTATAAAACAAGTACGTTTTTACGCGTGGCAGAAGAGGGCAATTGCCAAGTTTACAAGTGTACCATGAATCATGATTGATTGTGGGCCGCTCTCACGACCACTATTGGTTGCATTCACAGTTATCAAAATTTCGATCCGATTTCACTGATTCTACAATTCTACGATTCTATTTTAAAAAAATTTTATTTTTAAATATTATATTTATATATTATTATATAATATAATTAAAATTAAATTAAAAAAAAAAAACTTTATATATGTAAGTAAAATTAAGATATATACTTATATAAATAATTTAATTTTTTTTTTTTTATTTTTTTTTATTAAATAAAAAAATAAATAAAAAAAACTAAAAATACTATTCAACTAGATAAACTAAAAAAAAAAAAAAAAAAATAATATAAAAAAAAAAAAAAAAAATTAAAAATTAAATAATTATAAATTATATATATATTATTTATATTATTATTTATTTTATATTGATTAATAATTTAATTTAAAAAAAATTATATATATATTTTTTTTATTTTTTTTTTATCTATACTGATTTCGACGATCTTTTTTTTTATTTCAATTTTGTTATCCTAAATCGATTATGTGTAGAATTCGATTCTATAAACTTTGGTTGCTCCCAGCCTCCCACTGACTGTAATGCAGTCGCCAAATTTGCAAGTTGGTAAGACGTTGAGAGACCACAAAGCGGGTTTTGGCCCCACCACCACAAACCCTGGATTGACGGGTACGAGTCTCAGCCATTAATTTTTATGAAAATAAAACCCACTCATTTCCATTTCTTCCTTCAAATTCGTGAAATCTACCCAGGTGAGTCCTACTCAATCCAAAATAATGCACTCCTGAAGTGAAATATTTTTTGTTTTAGTATGTCAAATTAGTTACATAATTTTTTTACCACTTATAATGTAAATAGATTATCCATTCTAATTGCTTTTAATTACACAATCTGACGTAATATAACATAAATATCTAACTTCCATTTGAGTTGTCGAAATTAGTATGATTTTCTAATACCATAGTAGTTGTAGGGAAAAATAAATAACAGAAATAAGGCAAGAGACAACAACAAATTTTTACTTGAGCTATGCAAATGATTGCATTGTCGTAAAGGATTATTTCACTAGCAAAAATACCTCTCATCATTAAACAAACCTAATTAAACCAACAGAGTATATGAGAAAACCAAAGTAGTGCAGGAGTTGTAAGTTATCTTCTATGTGTTACACTTGAGAATTTAAACCCCCACCAAGAAGGAAGAAAGACAAAGAAAAAGAGATGAGAGAGGCGGGGTTTGAATTCTTACTTTATTGACCCCAATATATATTAGGTAGTCACTGGGGTAACCTTAGCGATATTTAAGTTGATTTAATTAACTTAAAAATTTTATTTTCCTATTTATGAACAATACAAACTTTAAGTTGTAATATGTAAATTTTTTTCTTCTAAATCTCCATTTCAAAATATAATTTTAACATAAATTTGATAAATAAAAAGTTTATGAATAAAAGTTAAAACAAATACAATTCTAATTTCTTTAATAATTGTGTACTCTTTCCATTATAGCATCATTATTACCATTTCACTTTTTTATTATCTCAAAAAAAAAAAATTACACTTATACTATTGAAACACATTTCTCTAAACTGATATTTGAAAAAGTAATTTTTTTGCTCAATACAATACATTTTTTAAATTACAAATTAAAAGTTAAAATGTTAATTCATACATGTCTGCTTCATTTAAACACAATAGTTATATTTTGTTTTCTTAATAAATTGAATTATAGAAATAGGACACCAATATAGGGACCGATGAGTACTCTTTGCTATTTGGAGTGTACATTGGATTAGGAAATGGTCGTAAATTGCTGGGGTCGTTGGCGTGCTTTGTGGTGCGAATTCGCACCTCTTTAATTTTTTTAAATTTTTTTTAAGGCAATACACAGGACTTAAGTTGCGGCATCCTCCGTATATGTGGTCATAGTTTGACAGGCCGTTTATTCAACACTCTACGGTAATAGAATGAATGTCGAACTATGCAATGAATACAATTTTGTGGGATCGGCTCGAGCAGCGTTGGACGTGAACTAAGGAACACTAGCTTGCGTTCAGTTTTTCTCATCTCACGTCATTTGAAGTACCCAGTGAAACTAACTGCCTTAATCGATAGTATCAGATTATATTAGTATTATCCATACGTTATAAGGTGTAATGTCCTCTTCAGAGGCTTTTGTCCTCTTTTAGAGGTGTTATTTTTTATTTTAGTTAGTATTGTTATTTTTTCCGATTTCGTCGGACGTCCTTCTCTTTTGTGGAAGTGCTTGACTTCATGGGTTAGATTTCAATTAACGCCATAAAGCTCTTTTAACCTTTTAGACTATATACATTTTGCTAATTTGGCTTTGTAATATAATTATTATTTTGACAAAAAAAAGAAAAAGAAAGATAGCGTGCTTTGTTAATTTGTCATAAAAGACAAAAAGAATGTCGAAAATGACAATCGTTTGAGAATTGAGATCAACATTCAACTCCTCCACCACCGGACCAGGAACGTCAGTTTTAGCGTAACATCACGTTATGCATGGGTGGAGTCATGGTGTGCATGACTGTAATTTTAAAATTTATATTTTTATATATTTTCAGTCTAAAAAAATTTATTTTTAATTTAATATAAAATTTTAAAATTATAGTACAATATATTTAATATATAATTAAATATATATATATTTTATTCTTAATTTGAATTATACATTATATTATTAGTATGGAAAATATATGAATTTCACAAAAAAATGAATTTTTTTTTTCAGAATAGAAATTTTTTAAAATTAAATTATTTTTTTTAAAATGGAGAGAGTATATTTTTTAATTTCACAATCATTATAGTACTTTCTAATATATTTTTTATGTCATAATCACTATTCAAAATAATAAGAAAGTGGGTTATGAAATATAATTCATACATACCTCGTATGTTTGGTTTCAACTTTCAGAAAATTTTCTTCTTCTATTTTTTCTAGAGTAATCTTTTTAATATATATTTACATAAAATATTTAAATAACTTTTATTTTATTTCAAAATTCAAATTTACAATTTAAAATCCCTTCCAAAATTATCTTTACGTCATTTAAATTTTTTTTCCATCTAACACACTTTTTATTATCCTTCCAAAACACTTTTCCTACAAAAAAAAATTCTCACAAACTTTTTTTCCAATTCCCAATAAAAAAAATCTCAAGAAAACTTGAGGCCAAACATAGCCAATTAATTGTGGAAGCAATATTTGCATGTAAGACAAATATTACCCAAAATGGTAACAAGAAAGACAATAAAGGATGAATCAGAAAACATAGAATATCTCGTCATACATGTACTTTCGTTTTTGCCAGGGAGACAAAGTCAAGAAATAGCAATCCGTTGACTTTTTTTTAAATAACAAAAGATTCAGATTATAATGGATCAAGAGCTAGCCGTTGCAGCAACCTTGAAATTTCATGCAATCCTTTCCTTCCATCAACGTCTGAAACCAAAACAGTGTTAGAAGAAGTCTTACAAACCGAGTAACGCGTAGTCTACGTTATGTGTCAAAACACGCATGGTTGGACATGGACAATATTTTAAAATATATTTTTATATTTTTAAAAATAATTTTATTTTATAATTATTATTTTTAAAACATAAAAATACGTTTTAAAATACAATTAATATACATGTATATTGTGTTTTTTTTTATTATTACTTGTTAAAGGAGATTTGTTTGTGTCAAAATTCTTATGGTTTGTTTGTGTGTGTGTGTGTGTGTTTTTTTTTTCTCGAAACGATAGTAGATTAAAAGGCACAATGACAAATGTACAAGCCAAGCGTAGAGGGTTTCGTGGTGTCGCTATTGAAGACAGCGCTATAACTCACGAAAACAGAAGTCCACAAAGGGGCAAAATCCTCGAAGGGCAACCCGACGAGCGGGAAGAAAAAGAAAAACAAAATAAACCCGCATTAGACGGGAAGGGTTGATAACCTAAACGACTTAAGTTCAACCAAATTTAAACCTGCACAAGATGGAAAGGGTTGAGGACTTGGACAACTTAGGAACAACCCAAAGTACCAAAATACAAAAGTTCAGTTATATTGGGACACTAATACTATACACAAGTAATGCTACGCATCTCAACTGACTCACTACTAAGGGCCTGTAATGTAAGAAACTAGAACTAAATCTCTAACTCGCACCTCAAACCGTGGCGTGAATCCAACCTGTAGACGTTGAATAGCGTCGCCCCCAACTACTGCCGCAAGCGTTGAATAGTCAGGCGGATATGCTATTACCATATGGAGAGACTGCAGTACAAAAAAAAAAAAAACTGTTTATGAACAGTAAAAATTTTACTGTGTGATGAACAGTGTAAAATTTTCGCACCGCACTATAAATCGCCCACAGTAACAATAAAAAATACAAAAACAACGGCCTCCGCGGCCTTTTTTTTCCGGTAGCTGGTTTGTTTGTGTTTGCAACGGGGGTATTGGAGCTATCAACGCAAAGAAATTTCGTGGCAAATGGACTGGACTGGACAAACACCCCGGGAATTTAAATGGCTTAGGCAAAGGTAAATCGATCGTTACTCGTTACTCGTTACTCGTTACCATTGATTCTACACCACAAGATAGGCCATTTCAAATCACTAGGTCAAAGTACTCCATTTGATAATTTTTTTTAAATTATAAAATATAACACATTTAATACATAATTAAAAATATAATTTTATATTTTATTTATACTTTTTAATTTCAATTATAGATTATTATTATCATCAACAAAATTAATACAAGAATTTCACCCAAAAGTAGATTATTTTCTTTTGGAATACAATTTTTTTTTTTCAAATTGGACTTTGTTTTTTGGGACAAAAGGAGGTTTAAGGTAGTAATTTTCTATTATTTTGACAAACAAATTTCAACTGATAAGTGAAAATCTCATTGTCATTTACATGTAGATTAAAAGGGCAAAAAAAAAAAATCTAATTAATTCAATGTATACTTCTTAAAACTTTTTTGACCTTTTAAATTTTAACTCTCTTTTATGATTTATTTTACTCTGTGCATTTTAAACCAAAAAAAAAAAATCATTTTTGAATTCAATATAACATTGGGGTTCTGGGGGGGGGGGGGGGGGGGGGGGGCGGGTGTTGTGGATCGGGATATGATAAAGGTGAGAACTCATCATGTTCATCCACCCAATATCGCCTCTACAAATGTCCACACCACAAATTTCAATAAATCTAATTTGACTGCATTATTTTCAACAACCATGAGATCTGCATTATTTGGTATTTGGAAAAAAGGATTTTTCCTTTTTTGCTCTTTCTTCTTGGCTTCTTAGTTGCAACTCTTTGTATTGGATGGTTAATTATGGAAGTGATTTTTCTACCTTAAGTTATTTAGAAGTGACAAAATTATCTAATTTGAATATTTTGGAAGCTTGCTTTACATTTGCTTTGCAAGTTCTATAACAGGATACTTAAGTTCGTCAATAGGGAAGGAAATAAAATGGGTGTAATAATATTATAGAATACTCATGAATATAATTGTTTTGATGCTGTTGTTTGGTTTAGTATCAAAAATGGATATTATTATTAAAATTAATGTTAAGAAAAAAGATATCAACACATTGTTCATACAATCAATTTTGAGTACTAAACAACTATATATCATGCCTTTTTGCCTGAATTAATTTTTGAGCTTAAGGTGCCAAGGTGAAATGTTCAAGAAAAGAATGATGTCATAACAAGTAGAGTAAAACCATTAACATGCTTGACCTTAATATTGGCAAACAATTTATGCATCTAAACATCATCGGTCGAACAAGTTTTACTTGCTTTGTTGCAGCAACTTGAAACAAGGAATATATATTTCAACCAACAATTTGGGAAAGTTTACTAGTATGAACTATTTTCATGCAAACTTTCTTGATTTTCACATCCTTTTCCTTTTAGCCAAATGTGGTTCCTTGGTAGATGAGTATTACTAGCAAGTGGAATATCCCAAAAAAGGTTTCAATGAAACAAATTCTAAAGCCTAGCAGAGGGATTTTACAGAAAGAATGTAGTGGTTAACAAAGCCTTTGGTGAAGGAATTCAACAAAATGAACATACATTAAAATAAATTTCATTGTGACACTAAGCCAAGGGAAGCAAAATATTGTGAAGGCTGGCTCTTGAAACAGCATTATATGAATCCCTCAAATCTTTCCAACGTAAACGTTTTTGTTATGGAAATGAAAATTGTTTGCATGTTATTGTGTACAAAGATTAATCCAAGAAATAAAGTGAGTTTTATTCTCAGGCTAACTTGCATTAGATAAAGAGATGACCCCCAAAATGATCTTTCGCATATTGACCAATGATTTTTTTAATCTCTCACTTTTAAAACGGGAACAAATGGTCTCTCACATTTCATGAATATACCATTTTGGTCATCCGTCACTATTTTAGCATTACTCCATTACTATTCCGACAGAAAAACAAACGGAATAATAACGAATGACCAAAAGGGTACATTCATAAAATGTGAAGGACCATTTGTTTTCGTTTTAAAAGTAATGGACTAAAAATATCATTGGCCAATATGTGAAGGACTATTTTAGGGGTTATTTCTTAGTTAAATTACAATAAACTTGACATGTATGTTGGTCTAAGAACTGAAGTTGGACTGAAACATGATTATTTATCAATTTATTTGAAACTCAACTAGAGGAAAGATTTGTAAATTTTTCCAATAGTCACCTAAAAGACTTCTTAGCAAATATACAAGCAAATTAAAGTTGGCTAAAAATGATTAAATCCATACTCTACTGATAAATAAACAAATAAAAGAATTTTCATATTTCATAGGGCGATACAATATTCCCCGACTTTATATTGGTGGATAAAAGCCATGTTTAAGCCAAGAAAAAGCAAATATTGTTTGGATGAACATTGCACAATCGCTCACTTTGGTAATGAGAAATAATGAACGACTCTGGATTTATACATATACACGGCTAAAGCCACGATAGCAGCCGCCAGCAATAACACCGATATAGCTTGAGGTTTATTCCGTTGGTAGGCAACAAATTTAGGCACGACGATGCGGAGATACTCATTGCCAAATGCGGCTCGAATCTTTTCACTGTTGCATTTCCTTGGCATCTTTTTTTCCAAGTGGAATTTGCTCTTTGTCAATGCATCTATGAACCGTTCCCCAGAAACTTTCAGGGTTTTATCGTTGTGGAGGAACACCCTGAGCTCTTCCTTTGTAAATCCTTGAAGCATCAAAGAAAGAAATTAAAAGGGGACGGAAACACCAATATAATTTTACGTAAGGTAGAACTACTGATCATGGAAACTCTTAATTGACAGATTAGTTAGCATGCATGATTTCAAAGAAAATGGTAATCCTATGTCGACGCAGCGCACATTTTGGATGCCTAATATTACCTGGGAGATGCACTTTGAGAATGTGACGGTCTTTCAAGTCTTCCCATTCGCTGAAAGGTTCAAAATATTTGTAAGTGACTCCCTTTGCAGCTCCTTCGGTTGCCATTGTTGTGGCTTTTTGCTAGTGTCTTTTAGGAAATATTGTTAAGAAGTTGAGAAAGCTTTTTCTCTAATGAAGATTGTCCTAATATGTGGGTAATTAAGAATGGCTTTGTTCTTTATATAGGAAAGAATTAGCAGTAGGAGAAGGGAGTCTTCCTGATGCAGAAGCAAATTATTCCTTTCTGATTTGCCTTTAGCAAACTATTCCTTTTCGATTTGCCATTAGCAAATTATTCCCTTTTTGTTTGCTTTGTTCCTTCTTCTTCTTGGAGCAATAACAAGAAACAAATTAGCCATTGAAGAAGGGAGTCTTCCTAACGTAGAGCAAACGATGGGCATGTATGGACAATATTTCAAATGAGTTTTCGCATTTTTTTGAATAGTAGTTGTGAGATAAGAGATGTATTGAAAATTGAAAAAATGTGTTGAAAATTGTTATAACAGGCTGTCGAAAAAGTGTCCTGGTTCTCAAGGACTTTGATTTACTTTGCTTCTTTCTCATCCCCCTTGACGTATCTTCTCCTTCTTCTTACATTGAAACGGCAGAAACATTTTACTCCCCCCGTTCTTGTAAGCTTGTTATCACGTCCTTACTAGCAACTGTGATGATAACCTCAGACCACCAACCACGCTCCACTGTATTGATCAAACCAAATCTAATAGCCGCTTCTGCATCCACTTCTCCACTATAGCTCGAATGTTCAGTCAGAACCCAAAGCTATTTACAGTCTTCCATCTCCTTCATATCCCATGATCCCAACGCCAGATTTTGTCTTATCTTTGCTGCTTCTTTTGGCAATATTAACACGAAATACCTACTTGTTTGCTAAAATTTCTTGTTGCTCATGCGGCCACTTGCCTCCTCTATGGGATTTGTTTATTGATGGCAACATATTCCCCCCAATTCAGCCAGTGCTCCTTGTACTGTCAACAAACTTTCTTGGGCATCTGTTCAAAAACCATTTTATTCCGCCTTTTCCATATGTGCAACAAAATGTAGCATGTAAGATTTACGTGGTCCATCCCTTCTTGCCTACACCTTGCTTCTTGGAGCAAATTCCACCAAACCCAGAATTGATTCTAGAACTGATTTAAGCCATCCCATTGTTCTGGGAATGGATCCAAGTTTCTTTTGCTCTAAAGCATCCAAACAGGACATGTTCCACATTTTCTACTTCCCCACAGCTTATGTAAGATTCTTATCCGCACTCGTGTCCTTCCTTTGATTCTTGATCCTGTTGGGAGGATTTGATTAATGCACCTCCACAGGAAAAGCTTAATTTCAGGCTTGATTTCTAGCTCCTGCTGATTTTCTCTGCTAGCATATATATAAACAGGTTGAAGTTATTGCCGTCAAGGTTACCATCTACGCCATCCTCTAATCGAGAGGGAAAATGTTTCAGCCTTTTGGTCATGTACTAACCCATTAAGGAATTCACTAAACACCAAATAAGCACTTTTAACTCAACTGTAAAGTAACGCCATGATAAGGCATAACTCATCGGTTAAAATCCGATAAAGGGCTATCCAACCATAGTATTCATACTTGAAGGAAGAATAGAGATATTAGGGGGTGTTTGGTTGGTGTATGTCGGGGAGAGGGAATGGAATGGAAATTGTTGTTTAGTTATTGAATTTGAATTTAGGGAAAACCGTGGGAGTGGGTTTTGGGTGAAACCCACCCTCGCCTAGGTATTGCTGGGAATGGAATCACCTAGAGTAGTTTTGAGTCATTTAAACAAAAAAAATAATATTTTGCACCTGACTCGACGTGCACGTGTCTGGTGGTTACAAACCTACCACTGGGTTTGTAACCATAATTTCACCTTGTGACAATTGTTATCCGACTTTTTAATTTTAATAATATAATATCTGACATTTTTAATTTATAACAATTATGACCTTTGTTAGTGTGAAGTCTGTTAAATTGATAATGTGACAACCTCGTGAGTTAAAAAAAATTTTAACTTTTTTTAAGTCTCTTTTTCACGTGGATTTTCAGGAAACAGTCACTGCCCTTTTGCACGGAGGTTTCTTCTCTCCTTACCACCATAATACAAACCCCAAAAAAGGAACAGAAATAACTTTAGCACAGCACCAAAAAGGGCCATCATAGATTGATCATCATTGCCACATAAAGCCAAAATAGGCCTCATATCATCACCATTTACAGTTCATTTTACAGAGAAACTAAAAACTCTCCCAGAAAAGATAAAAAAACATCTTCCATGGCCGTATCTTCTTCCGGCACTGCTTCATCCGTTCCTCTATTTTTAAGGCACTTTTCGCTTCACCGCCAAAATCTTATATTTGCTTCTATTTTTCGTCCTTTTTTTGGGATTACTATAAAAACTGAGGACTGTTACTGTTTTTAGTAATATATCATTAGTACATTTGATTTGGTCAAGGGTCACGCAGTAGCAACTGTGCTGGTGCGAAACGTGCAATCTTGCGTGGTTTTGTTTGGAGAACTTGATTTTCTTTGGTCCTTTTTCCTCAAAGCTCTCATTGAGGCGGAGAGATTCCAACTCCTCTCTTTGGCTTCATCCATCTCTATTTGCTCTTGTCTGCATTCTTCACTGAAGAATGGAGTGTCTCCTCTGTAACGTAGAAACCAAAAAAGGATATATTAGAATCAGCATTCAAACACCCATAAAAAATAAATAAATAAAAATCAAGCATAGTTTTCGACGACGCTCATCCCGAATCAACAAAACAGGCTAAAAAATCACAGGAAAATAACTCAATAAACCCACAAGTCTCAATTTCTTCTCATCTATCTACCCATTTCATTACCACAAAACAAACTAGTAATTTCCATTCCCTTTTCGAGACTGTTTCCCTTACGTTGTAAAGATTAGATCTTTCACACCTAAACTAGTAATTACAAAAGGGAAAACCCAAATCCCACCAAAAATCATAATAAAACATAAGCAAAAATATTGGACTTCTAAGAAACTCAATCACGTGCTACAGAAAATTTTTTCTTTTTTCAAAAACATGAAAAAACTTCGTAATAATTTCCGTATGAACTAACCTGTACATAAAGATATGCTTGTTGCCTCCAAGGCGCTTTTTGCAGAGAAAACAAGCATCCAAGAAATGGGGTTGGTGGGGCTCCTCATAAAACCTCGTAGTGGAATTACCAGATCTAGGAGAAGAAAGCGATGAAATACTTCTCAAACTGCTCCTTCTTTGCATACTATTGTAATAAAGTGGTCTAGAAACCAAAGGGTACTGACTGTTTCCTGAAAATCCACGTGTAGAAGAGACCTAAAAAAAATTTAATTTTTTGCTGACTGGGTATTCACGTGTAGCCCACATGGCTACCACATCATCAATTTAACAGACTCCACTAACAAATGTCATAATTGTTACAAATTAAAAAGGTTAGGTACTGTATTGTTAAAATTAAAAAGTCAGGCCAAAATTATTAAGTTCAAGCCATTTTTGTATATTAGGTCTTTTTAAAATAAATTTCACTAATTTGTAAAAAAATATTTTTCTCTCTAAATTAACATTCACTTTGACTATTTTTAGAACAGGATATGATTTTCTTAAATATAATGTAATGTAAAATAATAATATCTTTATTATAATATTAATATTAAATTTTAATATAAAATTTGTTAATATTAATATTAAATTTTAATATAAAATTTGTTAATATTAATATTAAATTTTAATTTTAATATAAAATCTATTTCATTCCATTACAAAATAATATTAAACAACATAATTACTACCATTCTATTCCATTCCAAATTTTTTCTTCTATCAAATCCATTTCATTTCTAAACCCACCATTTATACCAAGTCCCCCTTAGTATTCTGAGTTTGTAAAAAAAAGTATATAATAAGATAATAGAATATTATTCTACTAAGTTAGAATCTAAAACCTCTTAGGTCAGAGGTGTATATAATAGGTTAAATTCGATACACTTATTTTTTAATATAGACCGAAGAACAAGTTTAAGTAAGACAACTCATGCATAGAGGCTTGTTGGCTTTATCTTGAAATGAAATTCAAAAAGAGGCATTTCCCATGCAGCCTGCAGGAGAAAGATATTTAAGGTTTTCATCAAGACGCACTCCAGTGAATCCAATAACAGCGGTACATCGTTGAAACTGAAGACTCAGATAAATGAAAGTACTCAGAAATCGTCAGAACACCATACCTTAAAACTGAATACAGTATATCATCATCGGATCCATGATTTCTTACAGTAGCTATACTAGTTTGTGTCTAGTATTAACTACTCGCAAATGACTATGATAAGCTAGTTCTAATTATTTGCTTAAACACGAGATCCACTACCTCCTCACAGAATCAAAAGAATGTAGAGAGAGAGAGAGAGAGAGAGAGAGAGAATCTGATATCGAAACTCTAGCCAGTTTTAGTGTAGCAATACATAGAAGAACAATGCATAACCACCAATAGAAAAAGGTCAGTAAAGAGATGACAAACTAATACACCGCACCTCTTTGATCCATATACATACTATCACATCAGAATCAGATGATCCTTTATTTGAAGCAGATATAGAAACTACCGTGTCATCAGCATAGCCATGACTGGTGGAGTTGGTTTGGGTACTTAGCCAGACCATCCCCTCTGGGGTCCTCCAGAAGGGTGCCCATTCAGTCGATCCAACACCGTATTAAAATCAATAGGCTGGCCACTTTCCTCTAGCCTTTGAATCACTCCAAAAACATGATCACCCCTGTAACCCATGCTAACCAGTTTCTCAATCAATTCACCATAAGGATTGTTGCGAATGAACTGAGGACGTCCACCAACTAGATTAGGGCCTGGAGCAGGCTGCAAATTTTGGGGAGGCATACTCGTTGGGGGATAAGCATTTTGTTGAAAGTGAGGTGGTTGAGCTGGATGATGTGGTCTTCCAGCTTCATCATAAATTACATATGCATTTGCCGGGGAATGTGTTGGATGCGGCCCACTACCTGTATAGCCATCACCAGATGCGGTAAAACTAGCCTTAATCTGTGGGGGTGGAGGCTGTGGTTGCCCTGGTCTCACAGCCCCTCCATAACCATAAGGAATTGCTTCTGGACGCACAGCACCTGGTTGAGAAATTCCAGGAAATTGTACTTGCATTTGCACGCTGCTAGGGACAGTTTCTGGAGGACTAGGATTTGGTTGATTAGGCAAATAGGAGGAATAAACAGCAGGAGATGAGGGTCTAATCTGAGACTGAGGCTGAACAGATGACTGTTGCATTTGCTGAACAGATGGCTGTTGCATTTGCTGAACAGATGGCTGTTGCATTTGTTGAACTGGCTGAGGTAACTGAGGGGTCCATTGAGGCTGGTATTGAGGCATTGTCTGAACCTGTGCTGTCTGATTCACTTGAGGCTGTGAGGTCTGTGGTGCTAGCCTTGAAAGGTCTTGCATTTGTGGAGCTCGATATTGTGAATCAGATGGCAGGTATTGACCCTGAGAAGGTGGAACTGCAGCTGGGACATTTGGCAGTGGAGGTTGAGGTAAGTAATAAGCCTGTGACTGAGCAATGCCCTGAGATGGCATCGGGGGTGGGGGTGCCACCACAGGTGGCGGCTGCTGGTGGTGGAGAACCTGATGGGGCAGCGCAAGCGCTAATTGCTGGCCATGTGCATCTGATGAGTTGTCATTCTTGTTGGCATCAGCAGCAGGTGCAATTGCTTTCTCTTCTCTCTGTTGCGAATTGTTTGCTGAAGAAGATTCCTTCTGTACAAGTTGAAGCTTGGCTAGTTCCTTTTGAGCATCAGCAAGTTCCTGTTTGTCTCTTAAGATCTGAACTGACCTGTGTACCTGCAAGAAGAATCAGGAAAGATGATGTCCATAATAAAATTGTTTTAACTGAAAAAGTTAAAACTACTAAAATATCATTAACTAAGTCGTAAGAAAAGAAACTAGCATGCAAGTATTAAATCCAGTCATTAAGATCAACTATGTGATCCTCTGTTTTTGTTGGAAACAAATTTATGAGGCTCGACCAGTTGCTAGCAACCCAAACAAATCAAATTTTGCCAAATGACAAATAACCAACACGAGAGATTTCCACCCATCAAATTTTAAATGAATATTGCAAAAGCAAGTTAAGCATAATTCTCTCTACTGAACTATAGGATATCAATTCATCTCATGCAACCACACACCTCCTGCAGATGCTTCTCAAGAGATTTGAGTTTGGAATCTGCCTCTCCGTGATCCCGTACCAAGTCAGAACGCATTTCTCCAATGGTTTTATCCAGGTTATAACAATATAACTCCAGTTGAGACAAACGTGAACTAATACCCTCAAGAAAACGCATGAGATTGTCTGCATATTTCTTCATGGTTCTCTCAACAGTAGTGATCACATCTTGATTAAATGAGGATTCTTCTGGAGGACTATAAGATGTAGTGGGAAAAACTGATGATCTTGCCATTCTGTTTTTGTGAAACTCCTGTTGAGCATAAAAGCCAAGAACTATCCGTGAGCGGAATTCAGCAACCAGTTAACTACAATTCAGAACCCCATCAACTATCATGATATATTCCTCAGGAAAACAATAAAAAGCAGAACAGAAAATACAAGACAAATTGAAGAAAGCAAGTACGAACAAATCCTAACAAATAGAATCTATATTCATCAACCAGAAGTTACAAATAAAATTTGGGAACAAGATAAAGTATCCTAGTTTACATGGGCTTCTCAACAGACACTAAACAAAGTGAAAGCAATACAAGCAGAACTCCCAGAACCTAAGAAGAATAAAAAAAATTCATCCATTACGCCACTCTCCTATGGCTATCCATCAAATTTTGGGAATCGCAATACCTTCCATCAACAGCAGCAAATGCAACATACGTATATTTCAGCAGCGTAACATGCAGTTTGATATCACCATTTCCATAAAACGAGCATTTTGTTCCACTTTAGGACGAAAACTCTTAATCTATCAGATATGCAACGACGTAACAAGGCTGCCACCAAGAAACACACTAAAAATGCACCCAAGCAAACTAAAAAAACATTCTATTTCAAAACAGATTCAAAAGCTGAAACTTGATCAATTTCAACTCTTTTTCCCTGGCAGGACATTCTATTCAATGCTTAATTCATTTTTTTTAATCAGCAATCATTAATATTCTTTAATAAGCAAGAGAAAAGAGAAAACTTTCCCCAAATTAATGAGCAACGCCGAAACCCTACACCAATTATTAACTTTCACACCAAAACCAAAACTTTAGATCTTGAAACACCACGAATCCGAAACACAAAAAATCCCAAACAAATAATAGCAGAAAAAAACTAAATCAAACCCGATTATTATACCTTAGCCGCATTAGCTCCGCTAACAGGGTCGGAGTGGCTGCTCCCATTAGACCCATCCTGATTCCCAAAATCGTCATACGAGCACAAAATATCATCCGACGCAAAACTAAACCCCTTTGTGCCCGAGTTGTTCGCCCGACCCGTTGATCCAGATGCCATGGTAAAAAATCTCACCAATCGACACGCAACTCCTCTAGGGTTTGCAGAAACACAAAACAACCCACCAAAAAACAAAAAAACAAAGAAAATCGCTTTTATATAAAAAGCTCCCCGTATCAATTATATATAGATAACAAGTCAGTGTGTGAGTGTGTGTGTTTTTTGGGGATGGGGTTTGCTTAGTTTGAGAGTAAAGTAGAAGAAGAAGAAGAAAACAAAGAGGATTGAGAACTTCAGGAGGACTTCGGACCGCTCTTCATTCGGTCTAATGTTAATTTGCACCGAAATTTCCTCTGCGTGTGTGTGTTTAGTGCGTGAAAACGTTTTTAACGTGAAAGTCGTGGCCACAAAAGATAAGGGCAAATATATTACTGCTGACCGGCACCGACTTTTCTAATAATGGCTACGACGTAGGATTTGGTGACAAGGATGAGATTTCATTAAAATTAGGTGGTACATAATAAATAAGTAATTAGTTTAATCCATTTAATATTATATACACCATGGCTTTGGTTTAGTTATTGGAGTAGGTTTATTTATGTAAAAACAAATTGGGGTAGGTTTGTGAAGTGAGTTTATTATAATGAATGGGTTTTTGTCTCCAAATAATTGAGTTTGGATGTATGTTATTGATTGTAAAAAATAAAAGCGCATGTTTTTTTTATGGTCTCGGTTTCAAAAAAAGAGTTAATTTTTATTTTGATATAATTTTTTCTAATTATAAAATATAATGAATTTAATACATAATTAAATGTACAAATTTTTATTTTTCTTGTTATTTTTTAATTTGTGTTATACATTATTATTATTATTAGTAAATGTAATATTTGAATTTTACATAAAAGCATACTCTTTGTTCTAAAGAAAAAAAAATTAAAATTAGACTCTTTTTTCTTTTAAGAATAGAGAGTATTTATTTTGTTTTAAGTTCAATTTGGTTTGTTTATTCAACACCCTTTTTAGGTTAATTTTTTGAGTGGGAGTAGTGTAGTTTTTGGTTAGATTGGAATTAAAAGAATATGTAGCTTTATTGGTGGAAACAATGGCTAATCTTTTACACTAGTTTTTTTTTTAACAAATGAGATTTCAGTCACCTTTTGTTTTCCTTGAAAGAAAAGCGTTCGTATGTGTGATTATTGGGTTTGTGGCACCTTTTGTTTTCCTTGAAAGAAAAGCGTTCGTGTGTGATTATTGGGTTTGTGGCATTTTCTTTATGAGTAATGATATTCATAATAATTTGTTTATAGTGATTGATGTACCAAGTATGAAAAGAAAAAAATATCTCCTATTATTTTATATTTTTTTAAAGAAGGTGAATTTGTGGTTATGAGTAATGATATACGTAATTTTTTAGAATAATTTTTTATAGTGATTGATGTGATAAATATAAAAAAATAAAATTACTTTTTATTATTTTATATTTTTTAAACAAAATAATAAATAAATTTTATCTTTTTATACTTACCACATCAGTCACTATGATTAGTCATTAAAAGTATCATTACTCTTTGTTTATTCCGTCGTCAAAAGGAGCTCCAAAATCTTTAACTTTTAGTAAGCTAATCTAGATTTTTTATGTTATCTAAACTGTTTATACTTTATAACACATTTTTAAAGTTGTTAGTGTCATTGTCTTGCTATCATTAATATGAATCACAGTTCCAACTCACTTCTTTGAATATTAAATTTGTTAATTGAAACAATAGTCATTATAACTAATGGAATCAATATCTTTAATGGATGTGTATATTATAAACCAGATATGAAAAAATACCAATATATTTACAATGTAACCTTTTGCATTGAGTTCTTTATATTAGAATTCATATTAGCCAATCTTGAAGTATTGCCATTTACTAGCAAAAGAGAGACAATACTAAAATTTATTATTCCTTTATCATAACAAAACAAAATATATAGGGAAAAATACAAAGACAAAAGCAAAGCATCCAAGGAGGCTAAGTTCTACAAGATAACAAGGATCAAGTTAAAATGAATTCCTTTCTTGGCTGATATATTGTGTATGAATCCAATGCAAAGTGTAAACATCCATAAACACCAAAAAAAAAAAAAAAAAACCCTCTAAAATTTAAGTAAAACAGACAAATATAGTAAACTTTATTTGGCTAACTAACAAATAATATCCAAATGACTAATATAGAGGAGACTTTTTTTTTTAAAAAAAAAAAATTTACTCCCAAATTAAGATTTATCAGGAAGCAAAAGGGGATTAAAGATTTTATGGAATGAGTAACAAAGGAGGATAAAAAATGTCCCAAATCCAACTGCACCAGTGATGAAAGCTCCCAAAACAGTAGCACAAAAACTTGGGGCTATGGGACAAATAGGTGACCATTGCACATGAATGTTTCCTTCCTTGAGATTCTTGTAGCATTCCCAAGTTGTTGCCAAGCTAGTAACGAGTAGCATACAAAAAACCTATTATGTAAGAATGGCACATAGGTTATAGTCATTCTACATACTACGACCAACAGAAAATAAGTATTTATTTATTTCATTACGTGAAATCATATATCACTATTTTTTTAAATTTAAATCTAAATAATTCGTATTTTTTTAGTAATTTCTTTTTAAATCATTTTAAGTTTTCCCTTCTTCTTTTAATTTTAAATTAATAATTTTTTATTTTCTATATGTTATATTGGTATATCTAACGAATCTTTTATGCACAATATACCTGTTCAATATAACAGAAAGAAATTCCAAATGAAATGTTTTTTAAAAATTGAAGAAATTAAAACTCAGGCCAAGCTTTGCTGAAAGATCAAGTTTTCTTATGTACTAATTCACCTCTATTCCTTTTGTTCCATTGCCCGTTGAAATGGTTTGAAGATTTTAAGTTTCTATCTACCAGTATATCATCAGAATTTTAATAAGACGGAATGATGATATAAAGTAGGAACAAGTTATAAAAAAAAGGAAGATTAAAATTACCATGTCCAAAACAACCACCATCCGCCAAAGCATGCTCCCAGAAGGCAGTAAAAGTATGAGAAGATTATATGCGCAGCAAACCACATTTGCAATCATGAAGTACCTACAAAATTAAGATCACGGAATGAAAACAAGAATTTTTATGAATTGCATTTTAAAACGTATTTTTATGTTTTTTTTTATTGTATTTGTGATGCAATCTAAATGGAGCCCAAAATTGGTTTAGAATTGTGGAATGAGTAATGTAGTAATAGGATGGGAATGGCAGTCCAAAAACAAAGGCCAAACTTCCATTCTTTTTTCAACTATTTCAGTGTGATTGATCACTTACTTGAAGCTACTAAAGTAGTGGTACTTTGTTGTGAATATGGAACCATTATCTAAATCAACCTCTTCACAACTCTTTACCATTACAATGACTGCTGCAAGAGTTACCACCAGAACAATTATTCTGGTGGCAATTGTAAATTTTGTCTTTGCCATCTACCAAGATTTGAGTGGGATAATTTTTTGAGCCCCTGCATATTCAAGAGAAAAGGGCCAAAAGATTGGGAATGTACATATATACACAGAAGATTGTGTTATGAATAAGGTTTAACCTTATATTTTGTTTTGGGGGTTTATAAATATCATCACTTTCAATCAAACAAATAAAGCAAGAGATGTAAAAAACATAGAATTTGGTATTGACAATCAATCAAATTAAGCCGATGGTACAAATTAATAAAAGGCCCAATCAAAAACCCAGGGAGAAAAAAACAAAAAAGAGGGGATCAATTTAGAAATATATCGTATGAAGAATAATTTGTGTTTGATGTATTATTACCTCAAGAAATTGAAGAAGATCACGAAGCTGCTACAAGAAAGAGGAGGTATGGAGGCATCAGCCCGTATAAAATTAATGAGTATTATTAAGTTTTTTTTTCTTTTTTGAAGAATATATCCTACTTAATTAATTGAAGCTGTGGGAAGAATGAAGAAGCCTGCAAGCTTCAATGTGATATATATATATGTAAGGCAAGCAAATAATACCAGGAAATTGCCATGTGAATTAAAACTTTTCTTTTTTATTTCTTTTTTCCAATATTATTATTGAAACAAAAAAAAAATGGGACAAAAATTTTCCATTCCTTAGGCTCATGACCAAATATATTTCTCAATTAATTATATGGAAAGTCTTAATTAAGAAGACAATGAATTTATTTCCCCACTTTCTCTCTCCCGTTTTTTTCCCTTGTTTTTCTCTTACAAAGTTCATTAAGATTTTATCCTCTTCAAACACCCTCTTAAACAAAAATTAAATAAAGCTAATAAAGCTAAAGACAACAAAAATATTATATTTCTTGCAATTCAAATATTCCAAACATCATAGTCCAAATTAGACTGCAAATTCGAAGGCAAAGAACTCAAATTGCTGCATCATATATCTTCATGAAGCAGAGTAGCATTAAGGTTATCAACTGACTTCGAAAGGCTTTCTCTAAATACCCTTAAAGCGTATAGTAAATCTTCAGCTAACTTGATTTTAGAATTCACTTCTGAGAGCATTTTCAGCAGGATCTTCTTCATCTCAACATCATTCTCATCTTCACCAGTATATTCTGTGTCAGATAACTTAAGAAAATCCATAAACATCAATTTCTGCAACCAACAGACATGAAAAAGTTAAAAGTAAGAATTGAAATAATGCAATTCTCAGTTTATAAGCCAGTTGAATAATCAGAATGCAAGTTTACCCTGATAATTTCCCCCTCTAGATTGGATCGCAGTTGTATCAGTGCTGCTTTAGGAAGTGGATTTTCTTCATCCACCATTGGAACAATTGATGGCGGTAATTCAGCAGGAACTGCATCGTCTTTGACAGGAAGTTCTCCAGATAAATTTTCAGTTCTAGTCTTGGTAATAACCTGATTAACCATGTTTTCAACTATCAACCCATCATGGATTCTTTCATCTGCTGTTTGTACTTGATGATCTGCATTATGGACATGAAAACTTAAGGTTGGATTTGTAAATTTTTCCTTCAAAACTGGAGCAACTGATGAGGGCAAATCCGAAGGAACTGCAACATCATGGAGGGAAGAAATCTTGGGATTATCCCCATCAACACCATTGTCTGCAGGCAACACATCTTGTATACTTTCATCAGCTGTTGGAAAATCAAGACCTGCTTTAGTGATTAAATTTTCTCTTGTGTTGGAATCATCTTCCTCAATATTCTCCTTAATGTCAACGTCCTTGCTCGGTAAGGGGAGAACCACTTCCTTGATGTTCAGTAAAGGACCATCTGATGCTGAAACACACTTCGCCTTATGATCTTTGACGTCCTCAAATGATATCCCCTTAATTGCTTTTTTCCCCTTCAAATCTGGAACAAGATTCTCCTCACTTTCTTCTTTTACCAACTCAACATCATGCACAACGACTTCAATGTCCTCTTTACCGGGTTTATCTTCTGATTCAGGTATATTATCAGCACTTGTAACTCCCTCAATAGGGTGAGTTGTGGTTATGCCAGTAGCGTCTACCAAGAAAAAGGTCAAAATACAAATTACTATCTTTCATTGAATACAACAGAGGAAGAACCATGCATTCAATGCTAAGTAGAAAGGAAAACCATTTCAACAAAAAACAATTGACAAGATTAATTTGGGACACCCGTTAACACATTTATATACCTTGAGATTTGGTTTCTTCCTTAGAGCCATCAAAAACTGATTCAAGCTCCTTCTTCTTTCTCCTTTCAGCTTTTCTCTTCTTAGCACCTGAAGGCATTCTGTAACTTCGATTGATAATCAATTGATGCAGCCCGTCTTAGTATTTGTAGGAAAGAAACTGCTCTTGGTGTGTGTGCATGAATTTGGATTCACAACAGGTTTTTGAAGTTCCCGGGGAGATAATCAATGGGAAACTGAAAAGAACAGGAATCTAAGCGGTTCAATGAATGAACATGATGTTGGTTCGCATTCTGTGGCCTTAGCACTATACTGCCATTTGAAGTTGGACTGTTTTCGGGTGGTTGGAAAGAGATCATTGATGATTAACACTTCGAAATTCGGCAAATGAATTGAAAGCCTTAAATATCTCGAAGAATCAAACTGACGAAACAGTAATTATTAATCTCGCGGGAAAACGAACCCTCATCCTACTGCCTCAAAGAACCTAATAAGATGTGTAAGGTTGCACTTCTCTATTGCAAGTACTTGAACATATGGTCATTTGGTATGTATGCTACGTGACAATACAAGTCAGATGATGGAACAGGAAGTGTTAAGACGTAGAAGATCAAAACATAAGTTGGATTATTCGTCATGAGATACTTATCATAAGTTAAAACATTAACCCCTCGGTTTTTTTTTTTTTTTAAAAAGAGAGAGAAATTCTTACAATTTGACGAGATAAAATTTTAAACAAAGACTCCAAACTTTTGCTTGTCTCAACAAAATGGGAATTTTTTTTAAAAAAAAACTGTTTATTTCTTTTCTCTTTTGTTCTAAGGAAATTGTTTTCTTCCCAATTCTCGGGTATTAGGCCCTAATCTGTTCCGCGCGGTCCAGAAAACCCAGTGAAAATCAACTCAACCTGCAAAATCCAAACTATCTGACAAAACACAACAGAATCTCAGACATGGCTGCAGTCTCAACCTCTCTCTCCTCAGTATCTAAGCTCGTAAATCCCTCCACAGCTCTCAAAACCCCAAAACTCCTGAACATCCTCTTTTACCCAGCACGTCAGCAGCAATCCCCCTTCCAAAAGCGCAGCTTTACACTAAAATCACCACCCCTTTCAATTCTCTTTTCTACGAAACCCTCAAAACCCTGTAAGTCCGACTTCACTTTGACCCCAACAAGATCGCTTTTCACGGGTATTGTTGAAGACATCGGTGAAATTAAACAGCTGGGGTATGGTAAAGATGACAGCTTTACCATGAAAATACACTCAAAATCCATTCTTGAAGACATTCATTTAGGTGACAGCATTTCAGTCAACGGAACTTGCTTAACAGTCACAGATTTTAATGTGGAATCATCTGAATTCACCATCGGATTAGCCCCAGAAACTTTGAGGAAGACCTCTTTGGGTGAATTGGAGCAGGGGTCTTTGGTAAATTTGGAAAGGGCTTTGAGTCCTAGTACGAGGATGGGAGGTCATTTTGTGCAGGGCCATGTTGACGGGACTGGGGTGATTGTGAGCCTTGACCCAGAAGGTGACTCATTATGGGTGAAAGTAAAGACTGGAAAGGAGTTGTTAAGGTACATTGTGCCTAAAGGGTTTATTGCTGTTGATGGGACTAGCTTGACTGTGGTTGATGTGTTTGATGATGAGGAGAGTTTTAACTTTATGTTGGTGGAGTATACGCAGAAAAAAGTGGTGATCCCTCTGAAGAAAATTGGGCAGAAGGTGAATTTGGAGGTGGATATATTGGGTAAATATGTGGAAAGGCTACTTACTAGCGGATTCGTTGATTCTTTCAAATCAACATGACATAAGAAGGTAAATCTCTCTGTGTTTCTTCTTTCGCTGGTTGCTAGATTTCATGTAGTAATATTTTAGCTCCCAATAAGTTTTAAGTTTGATACTGATAGGAGAACGTTTGTTTTTAGTGGATTATCTCACTGAACTTGTGTAGGGAAACAGTTGCTAAATTTGTGATATTAAATTTTGTGTCTGATTATCAATGTTTGGAAATTTTTGTATTATAATCTCTTCATGGATATCTCTATGTGCAATTGTGGAGACAAAAGTCTGGATTAAATTTGGAGGCCTGTGTTCTGGATGGAAAAATGCTCTGTGTGGAAATTTATGTTAGCTATACACAGTTATAGATAGTTCTATTTGAGCACAATGGATGAACCCAATCACACAGGGAGATGTGATCTTTCCAAAGTTAAACAGAGTAAAGACAGTATCCAGGACATAACTCAAATAGTAAGAAGAAAAGCATCCCTTCCTCAGTTTCACTTTCCTTTAAAATCCCTCTTGTAGAGATGATCCTAGTCATGACAAACTATACAAAACTCAGAAAAGTAACCCAATGAGTAGTTCCTCATTCAATTGAAGCAGCCCTTTGCTTTGCCAAAGTCTTGGTTATCATGGATGGCATTATATATCTTGTATCTTTTCCATCTAAAGAACCAGTTTCTCGTACTTGTGTTATTTGTGCATCTTTTAATACGCTCTGAAGACACCCATCAAAACTTCCAACTGATGCCTATATCAGCTTAAATTTGTCTGAAACAGTTATCTGAGTGATGAGTGTAAGCTTTACCTTAACTTTTTGAACAGTTGAGGTTCTTGAGCAGAGAAGTTCCATTTAGTATTTGGTGAGGGCTTTGAATACTCAGTTGGAAAATGTAGTTAGACATGCATGGGATTTAACGAGCTGAAAGCAAACGCTGAGGATGAGGATGAAATCTAATTATACATTCTTTTGGCCTCCTTTACAAACATAATCACTTTAAGAGTTAAAGAAAAAGAATAGCTTATAGGATCTTATTCCTGTATCCTGAAAATTAAGGCTATCTTCGGTTTTGTGATTGTATTCTCTTCCCTCTTAGAAGCCTGTAAAAGATTATTCATTTGAGTTCAAAATTCAAAAGAATCAAGCTATAAGAATGGCTATAGTGATTAAGGCTTGTATGGACAATATTTCAAAAAGTGTTTTTGTATTTAGTTGTGAAATGGAAGATGTATTGGAAAATGAAAAAGTATTTTGGAAAGAGTTTTAAAACGCTGTCCAAACATCCCAGCTTCTCATTTAGTTGCCCAAGTAATTCCGGTGATATAACGTTTGAGTTGGTAAGAATGGTAGATTTCTCATTTAGTTGCCTAAGTAATCCCGTTAATATAACGTGTGAGTTGGTAAGAATGGTAGATTTGTAGCACCGTATGAATTCCGTTTCAAAATGCGTTTTTACATTTTTCGATTATAAAATAGAAAATATATTAGATATGTACACACCTTGTTCTCTTATCTATTCCATGCTCAGGGAGCAAGTGGCTGATAGTTTTGTTAACTGTTCCTCAGCATTTCTATGAATCTGTAAATCATTTATGAAAAAGAAGACTTTGCTTAGCTATATTTTCTGTGCTGTAATCGATCTCCTTCTGTAGAAGCCAACTTTATCAAGCTGTCTTTCAAAGGATTCTTGTTGGTGGCATATGGAATAGTTTGAAAGGAAGGTGTCGTTCATAAGTTCAGAATATCTGATTCATTATCATATCGATGGTGGTATGAGTGAAATAACATCACTTCAATCATGGGCCGGAATGCTTTTCACGCTGCGAGTGCCACAGAAATCAGACCTATTTTCAACGAATTCCCATGATTTTTTTTTTTATTGGAAGCAGTGCTAAGTGTTAACATTGAAAATTGAGAGTTGAGACTATCTTCGAAGAGTCTCTTTGGTTAGATTAATTTTTATTTTTATTTTGTTAAAAGTTGAGGGAATTCTTGTTTAATTAGATTAATTTTTATTTTTATTTTGGTAAAATTGAGACAAGTCTTTTTGATTAAATGATTGGCTATGCTAAATTTTTATGCTGTGTTTTTTTTCCTAAATTTGGAGGAAATGCACGAAGAACCATTTTTTGTGCGTGTGAAAATTATGAGTGATAAATTTGTTTAATATAAACTCTAAATTCATAAATAATAACAAAAACGAAAGCAAATTAATACTACATCATCATCAATCTACATTTCATATTTTATATATATAATAAATTAATAATATCATAATTATAAAACACATATAAGGAGAGTTACTAATTATATTTATTTATCATATTTTTGCAGGTGACTTACAATTTGATCCAAAAATTTATGCTGCTTACACCTACTCTTTAAGTGAAAGTACTAAGAATGCTAGTGGGGAAGAGTAATTGCAATGAAGCATATAAAACAATAAGGTAAGAACATGGGTATGATATCTATTTTAGTTTTTTTTTTTTAATTTAAATTAAGATAAATTAATAGAAAGGATTTACCTTTTTGAGTTTTTGGATTTTGGAATGGATACAATTTTAAAATTTAGCATAATTAAAATTATTTGATAAGCAAGAATTTTCTCTATTTCTACTAAAATAAAAATAAAAACTAACATTAACCATATAGCGTCATATTTTGTCAGTTTTCCAAACATATTTTAACGACCCAAAAAAAATGGGGCGAAATTGGGCCAAACAAACAGATGGTGTCAGCTGTACTATTATTTTCCATTTTTAGTCTATCAGCTGTACTGTTTCCTTTCTCCATGAGTTCTGTACAGCACATGCGGAAGAGTATCAATTGCATATACAAAATGTGTTGCAGTAAAAAATCTGCTCCATTGATCATTTGTACTGAAGCTGTGGACCTTGAAGAAAGTATTGGAACCTGTGTATAGGCCACAGATAGGCTCACAAGAATGGTGATGTCTTCTTATTTTGCTGCAAACCTTTTCAAACAGCCGACCCTTTGGGTTTAACAATGCTCAAAAGTCAAAAGTACTCAAGGTCGCAGTTCAAGGCGATGCATGAACAAGATAAAAGACTGTATAAACTGATATTCGGGTATGTGAGTTCTAATACAGATAGGGCTGTTGAAAGGGAGACAATCGAACATAATTTACAAGCATGACGCTAAAGGTTTATGTCTTCATGTTTCAACTTTTGCCTGTTAAACTGTCCAAACTCTACATTTTGTCGATTCAATTAATGTAGTCTTGTTCAAGGCGATGCATGAACAAGATAAAAGACTGTATAAACTGATATTCGGGTATGTGAGTTCTAATACAGATAGGGCTGTTGAAAGGGAGACAATCGAACATAATTTACAAGCATGACGCTAAAGGTTTATGTCTTCATGTTTCAACTCTTGCCTGTAAAACTGTTCAAACTCTACATTTTGTCGATTCAATTAATGTAGTCTTGTTCAAATATAGTAAAGGTTACCCATACGAAATTGTGCCCCAAAAATACTTGCTATTGATCAATACTTTGTCAAGGTCGATTCATGATCATGAAATGACTAGACAATAGTCGAGTCAACTTAAATTCAATCAATATAGAAATTATGGAGCAGTGGGTCTGACTCATCAACCTAACTTGGTCGGTTTATATCCTGATCCGAGTTTCAAAACTCTGGTTTGGCCAGCTTGCACTTGGCCATGTCCAACGATGGCGCTTATGTGTTGCATCTGTGTCTACACATCACATCTTCTTTACTTTAACAAAGCCATTATATTGGGCCAACCACTCTTCTGAAAGAAAGCTATAGGACATAAATGTGAAACTGCGGTGATAACTGGGAGGAATTCCAAGGGGGTCCTTTTAGTGGTTAATGTGTCGATGGAGTTTTTGGCTGCAAAAATGATAAACCAGTGTCGCTTGGCAGGGCTGATGCAGACCTTTCATTATGCCTCGACAGTCTTGATCAATCACACTTGCATGCAAAAAAGGTTATGCAGACACATGCGGTTGCTTCAATTTGCCTGCTCCGAATGGAAGTGAATGAGAGATAAAAATAAGCGCTTGGTAAGAGTTATGTGCTGGTTAGTGGTTAGTCATTTTCTTCAAGCCTGGTGATGGTTCCAATTTGGTGAGATGTGAGGAGGACTTGACCTTTCTATAGTGCACCTGAATTGATTGAAGCAAAGGATAATGTAGGCCGAGTGGTGAAGTATTCGTGGATACAACCTGTGTAGGATCCGAAGAGAGCTTGCTGCATTGATTGAAAAGAACTCAGAACACTGTTTTTCCATTAGTTTCACATTAAAGTCAGGAGGGGTAGTATAGTTTGGTCTGAGAATTTACTATCATGGGGTAAACAAGCTAAAAGTTGATTTGTTTCCTTTTTTCTTTTGCTTTGCTTGCAATTCTTCCTTCAAAGATGCTTGAATCAAAGCTTCTATAATTTGGAAAAAAGGAAACGAGAGAATTGGAAAGGATACCAAAAGTAGATCTCCTTGTCCCCTGGAGAGTAAGCCCTTTATGCAGTTTCCCATCAGCCATGAGAGGTGTCTATGGACGTGGAAAGTGAGTTGGTATTATGCTGCATAACTTATCCCAAACAAGATTCAGAAATTTTGGCATCACTTTAGCCATTCTGCCTTAACAATAATATGGTTTTGTTGAACTGTAGGAGGACTGAGATAAAGTGATCCGATGAAGTCGTGCTAAATGAATAAAAAATGCTATCCAGTTTATTTGACAAATTTTCAGCCACTGTTATGTTTTCTGGAACTTTATGAGACGAATTTCAAGAGGGTCATTGGAAAGTCCATTGGAGTTTGTGCATGCAAAATTTAACTTGGGTAGGCCATCTGCCTGTGGTCCATGCTCGATTGTTCCAGCTTTTAGAGAAAATGGCTTTTCTTGGTTTTCCATCATGCAGTTTGATTGATTCACACAGAGGATAGGCCATTCCGGGAATATTAAATTCAAGGTTGTGATATTTCTTTGATGCATTCATGGATTGGTTATTTGGTGCATATGATCTATGATGGGGGCAAGCTGGGGTATTGATAATGTAGTGGGTGATGATTTTAGTATGATAGAATTCAACCTCAATTAAATTAAACCAGGAATATCAATGCTATTCTTGTTATTCTTGACATTAAGTTAATCAAATAAGTAGATGGAAGAACATGGTCACCCTTTGCAACCTTAATTATTGAATTGAGAATCTGATGCCTAATGGCCAATCATTCAAACAGTGATGATACATTTATAGTGGAGTAGTGTAGATTGACTCATTAACTTATTAAATTTTCATTGAAATAAGATGAACACAAGAGAAAAATACTACCACTCGTTAGTTATTAATAACATTTTAGAAATATTTAAATCAAAAGATAATTTTGAAATTAAGTTTTGAATAAGTAAATGTTACCAAGAATAGTAGCAATATCATATGTAAAAAAATAAAATATTCATAAAATGATACCAGCCAAATAGAGTTTTTACACATTTTTATTAATTTATAAACATGACTAATATATTTCGATTGAAAAAAAAAGAGAGAAAAAAATCAAATTAATTAATATATTTGTCTAAATAAACGAAAAAAAAACGAAAGATAAAACATAAATTATAACAAAGTGAGAATTAAAAAGAAATTTTAAATAAATAATATCATTGAATAAAATAAGAATAGTAGATTCTGTTAGGTAAGGATGGGATTTGTTCAATGATATTATAAGGAGTTTGAGTTTGAAAACAAAAACAGAAAATAAAAGAAAAATCAGCGCCGAAAGGGCACTGAGGTATGAAATGTTGAAGTCATTCCAGATGAGCGTTGTCCACCAATCCTTGGGATTCCTCAGGGGATGAATGCCCAAGCGGCTGTCATTCTTTATGGTGGGGAAAGACCAAAAGTATAGTGTCATCTTACTCTTTATCTTCAGAGAATGCTTTAGGGAATTTATGTCTTTCCTAGATTCTTTTGGCATAGCTTTTTTGACCCCTTTTCATGCGGATGGAAGACACCAATTTCCACAGCAGAATTTTGGTGGGAATTAATTCTTTTCAAAATGTATTTTTACACTTTTTGATATAATAATTGTGAAAACATAACTTTTTTGATCCCTTTTCATGTGGATGGAAGAGATTAATTTCCATAACAAAATTTGGGTAGGAATTCATTCGTTTCAACATATTTTTTACACTTTTTGAAACGTATTTTTACACTTTTTGATATAATAATTGTGAAAACATAACTTTTTAAAACCCTTTTCATATGGATGGAAAACACAATTCTCACACCAAAATTTGGGTGGGAATCTATTGGTGTCAAATGTGTTTTTATATTTTTTAAAATATTGATTGTAAAATAAAAATATATTAAAAATTATAAAAATATTTTTAAAATGTAAAAATACATTTTAAAAAACTATTCATACACATAAGGAATTTATTTTTAAATAGCTTGTTAAATTTTGCGATCGAATTTTGAAGATCAAAGGTTAAAAAAATCTGACGTGTTAAAATAATTGACTGATCCGACCATATTTCCATCGTTCGTGAAAGAATATTTTATATATTTATTTTATTTTTATTTTTAATACAATAAATTAATTTAATTTGTCTCTCTAATTAACTTTAACTATACTATTGTATTCTAGGTGGAAAGATTAGGGGTATGTATAAACAATATTTTACATTTTTCGAAATAGCGATTATGAAATAAAAAATATATTGAAATTTGAAAAAGTATTTTATAAAGCATTATAAAAGGATGGCCAATTAAGCCTTAAGAATCTCCACAAATGGGATGTGATTGGTATTTGAAGTCAACCCCCTTACTTGCTGAAAGTACTATTATTATACACAAAATGATGCAGTAGTGATATTCTAAAAATGTCATTGGCAGTATGGTTATGTAAGATTTTCAAAAGTGGAGCAAAGGAAACATAAATAAAAGAACCATGTGATGGGGGTCTCCTCAGGTTTGATTACAACTTTTGATTGAAAGTGAGTGAGGTAATACAGCACTAAGAGCACTAAATGAAAATATATTACATATTTCTTTTAATCAAATAGTGTAGATTTATTGAACCAAATAAAATTGTATAATATGAATAATTTATTAGTAAAAGTATAAATCTTTTTAGATAAGATATATACAATATAGAAGGATCAAGTTTATATTTTGTGTTTTAGTTAGTTTATTGTACAAATTTTAAAAATACAATAAATGTATATAATATTTAGTCGTAAGGTAAGGAAATCTTTAGTTGGTCAATTAGTAAATCTTTTGCAAGTCTCAAATATTAAAGTTATGGAATGTCAAATGTGTGGTTCAATATTAATTTGTCATTAAGGTGTTACATATTCTCCGGAAGATTTTTCATCAAAAACATATGAAATTAAACATGTCATTCAGCTCTTTTTTTTCTTTTTTTTTGGATATATTAAAAGGGAGGAGACAAAGCCTATTACAAATGCAAATATTTAACCTTTTGGGTTTTTATCGACTGTCCTTTGTTTTGCATTTTTATATTTTTAATATAATATTTGCATTGAAAATTGTAAAACTTGTTTTGAAAATATAAAAATGCAAAATGGGATGCATATCTTGCAAATTTTTTAAAAGACTAACCATTTTCAAGACTTTCTTGAAACTAGTCATGGTGTTCAAATCTCAAACAAATTTTTTGTTCCCTAAAAATTTGTGTGCCCCGTCAATGAAAGGGCTAAAAATTGCCTACGCTGTTGCTATACCAAATACTAGGAAGCATGAATCCTAGATTTTGGTTGGTCCAATGCAAAAGCATGTGTGGGTTTTCACTGGTTTCTGTTTCGGTATGCTCGGTTTCGAGTTTATGCATTTAGTATCAGAATTGGAACTTCCAAGAAATGTGAATTGATGGAGAACCAAAAAGCAAGAATTTTCTTCATTTTGACTTGAAGATTTGTAAGTTTTGATTAAATCACTTGAGTTAAGCAACTTGGCTATGCTAAGTTTATCATCAACAAAAGTAGTGAGATTTCTATGTTATGGTTAGATGTAAAATCAACTAAGAACTGCAATAACTAAGTATTAACACCATTTAAAATACGATTCATATAATTAAATTTGATAATTTTTACGTAGCTATTGACATAATACAACCTTTTTTTTGGTTTAAATTTGGGATTGATTACTTTAAAAATAGTTAATATGTAAATATGTAAAATATTTAAACATATATAAATATATTTAACATAAGTTGAGTTACAATCAAAACCACCATAAGTTAAAAAAAATTGAAGTAAATGTTATGTGTTTGTTTTATTTGGTGTTTTAGCCCCTAGTTTTTGTTTATGTACTAGTAGAAGACTCAACAATTACCGTATTCCTTACTTTTTTTAGTTGAATTCCAAGTTGGGGAGTTACTCGAAATGCTATCAAAATATCAGACTCTTTTGTTTCATTTATAATTGTTTATTAGTCTTAATTTCCTATAAAATACTCTTTTCATTTAAAAAAATGTTCATTTTTAATTAGATACAATTTTTTTAGTTTTAAAATATACTATATTTAATGCATTATTAGATATGCAATGCTATAATTTAATTCTTACCTTTTAGTTTTAGCTCATTCATTGTTGCTGTTAATAAGAATAATATAAGAAAAAAAATTTAAAGTGAACTATTTTTTTTAAAAAAATATATTCTAAAAGTAGACTAGTTATTAAAACGGTGGAAATAAAGCGTATGGTATATGTTGTTGTTTAAGAAAACAAATTAAATGATTGGAATTCCACTTGAATTTTTAGATCTCCCTTTTTTTCTTCCTTGATTAAAAAAGTTAGTTTCAAATGTATAATAAATTAGGAGGAAACTTTTTTTGTGGGACAAACCTTGAGTTATAAATCACTTATTTTGTTTCTAAACTCTATTTAATCAACTTGTTGGAAATTGAGAGTGAGTTATAACTCAGATACGGAAAGAGTTTTTATTTATAAAAATATAATTTTTTTTAAACAAAAATAAAATATCTAAACATATTTTTATTTCAAATTTTAAAATTTAAATTTTTTCACCCAAATTCCTCTGACATAATTTTTAAAAAAATTTCCTCATTTTTTCCTTCAAAAAGATTTTTTTTTATCAAAAAATACTCACCAAAATTTTTGCACATTTCAATACAATTTGTTTTTCAAATAAATCACAATCCAAACAAAGCCTTTGTTTCTATAATCAATTCAAGTATTTGGAAATTGGGATTGAGTACCACCGAGGGACTCTTTTTTAATTCACAAATTATTTTTTGAAGCTTACAAAATACAAACCATCTCTCTTTAGCAACATATCCAAGAGGTTGCGTCACATAGATAAATCAAAATTCCCATATAAAAATACATTTTTGACATCCAAAACTACTTTTGAGACTCCGTGGGTATAAATTGCGTTTTTTTAAAATATATTTTTATAGTCTGAATAAAAATTGTGAGATAAAATTTAATTTTTTAAAAAAATATATGTTAAAAAGGGGTAAAACGTGTTTGAAAATATTATCCAAACACAGCCTAATTTCAAAGTAATTAGCACCTGTCACGGAGTGTCTGTTGTCAGATATCGACCTGACAACTAGCTGGATCTTACGAGTGAATTTTAAACTTTCCCCTTTCTCTTGTTCATTTCTCTCAAACCACAAATAAAAAAAAGAAAAAAAGTACTTTTTTCCTCTCAATAATGGAAAAAAGAAGTTAATGATAATGAAACAGTTGAAAATGACATAGTTTCATTTTTTTTACCCCTTCCATCAACTCAATTTGCCAACCACAAAAAAAAAAAGGAAGAAAATCAAATGAATGAGCTAAGAGTCTGTTTGGACAAGTGATTCTTGTTTGCAAATAAGTAGATTCTTAAATAAAAATAAATTATTCAAACATAATTTTTATTTCAAAATTTAAAATTTAAAATTTCTCACTCAAATTTCTCTTACATAATTTTTAAATATTTTCTCTCTTATTTTCCTCTAAAATATTTTTTTTATTAAAAAATATTCACTAAAATTTTACATATTTCGATATAACTTTTCTCAAATAAAAACAATCCAAACACAGCTTTAGGATTTTCTTTTTCGCCATCATTGATTATTGTGGGTGTAAATGGAATATTCATAACCAAAAAGTGAGAAAATATTACCTATATTTATTACGATGCGTAATTATATAGTCAAAAGATGTAATGTATAATTTAAGAAAAAACTTTTCTCCATATAAGAATAAAGAGTAAAAATTTATTTTTATTTTATGTGATTAAATTATTATGCTAAAAATTTAAAAATATGTGAACGGCAAAAATGTTTAAAATATTTTCTCAACACTCACAGAATGTAGGCCAAAAGATAAATTGGGAAACCATCTCCAGCCATACACGTGACCAGGAATAATTGGGTCATACTTGAAAAGATCTGCATAGGAATATAAATAAAATGCCGGCAACCAACAAATCAATTCCCGAGAAGCCGCGGGAAACATTCAATGAGGACTATTTTGAGTTTACCATATTACCCCGCTAATATCAACAACCATCAAATTTTCATGCAATAAAAATATTTTTCCCTTCTCATTATTGTTATAATTCTTTTATAAACTCCTTTACAGATAGTGAATGGAAAAGGATTCTTTATTTATCAATATAATTTTGAAGTTGAACACTTAAATGTCTTTCAATAAACAAATACAAAATATATAAAATATGTTTAATCTCGTAATAAATTAAATTATTATAAATTATGTATATGAAACCTTAGCTCATAACCCAGTAATGTAGGAATTAGGATCATACAACAATGTGGGAACTCAGATTATCAAAGCGTTAATGCAAATAGAGCCCAACTCAAGAAGAAACATAAACAGCTAATAATATGCGTCATTTAAGGAGGATTATTACAACGTGTTCAATGAATCTCGGAGGTAAAATATATGTTCACAATTGAACGTCAGGTAAATGGGGAAAAAACTCTAATTTTGGCTATCCTGCTACTATGAATTTTTAGTCTCTAAGGCCAATTACTGACTTAGGTATTGGAGGTTCTTTTTCGGATAATCACTACAAGATTTATTTTGCAGGTATTTATGGATTGAATCATTCATACTATTGCGATTTGAGTTCATTGAATCGGGTTGTGAATCTCACATTCATCAATAAAAATTATTGAATATAACTAATTATTAATGAAAATTTCATTTTTGGACGGAAAATAAGCCAATGGTGGGATACTACAAATTGCATTTTTCTGATGTTTTTATATTGCAACAAATAGTGAAAAATAATTTAGTAAACTATTTAAGAATTTTTAACTAAAGTAAATCAAGTTCAAAACTAAAAAATATATATAAAAATAAATCTCAGATTTTCATGCAATTAATGCAAACCCTGCCGTTGTAATGTAATAAGCATTCATGTCCATTTATTTAATTAAAAATACAAGTTCAGAATTTAGGAAAATATAAGATGTAACGACATTTATTGTGTTGTTTGGTTGGGACTAAAAAGATATAATTAATACCATATTTAAATAAGTTTATGAGATAGGTTTAGTAAATTTAATGCTCTTCCACAACCCAAAAAGTTATTTTTTTTCTTATAAGACAAATAAAATATTCAATCACATTTTTATTTCAAAATTTAAAATTTAAAATTTCCTTCCCATACAAATTCTATTCTCCCTCTAAAATATTGTTTTTTTTAAAAAAAAAAACTAAAATTTCTTTATTTGCATATATTCCAATATAAAATTTTCCAAAAAAACCACAAATCCGAATATAGCCTAAAATTATTGATGCTAAATAAAGAAACATTCAATTACTTTAATCAATCAAATAACTAGTAATTACAATTACCAAATAAAGGAAACCTAACAAAGAAAATAAATTAAGGAAAATCAATGAATTTGGAAAGTAATAAAATTGATTAAAGGAATTATAATTATAAAAAAAAAAACCATACTAATAGTCTTGACATAATTAATTTGAGAGAAGTAAGAGTTTTAAGTCTAAAGCTGTACGTGTTTTCAATATGAAATTGATAAGAGTGAGAATGAAACATAGGAGCACACGAAATCGAGAGGAGTGAAAATGTCATTTTATAATTCTAAATTAAAGCAATATCACCATTCTCTTAGCACTAATATATGCCATAATTTATTGAATACAAAATTTTAGAAATTAGAATTAAACTTTTATCTTAATTATACACACGCAATTATGCTGCACAGTTCCACAAATTTACTTTCTATATAATTAAAACTTTAAAGGATTATTATTAAGAGAGTCCGAATTTTATTTTTAACAAATTCAAATGTTTAAAGCAAGATATTGTCTAATGATACCATGAATTACAAATATCTTTATTGCTATTTCAGGGACAATGCACGTTGATATAATGAAAGTATTTGGCTATGTTTGGATTGAGTTATATTTACAAAAAGTTAACTTTTTTCAACAAAAATAAAATATTCAAACACTTTTTTATTTCAAATTTTAAAATTCAAAATTTCTCTCCCAAATTCTCCTTAAATAATTTTTATAAAAAATTTCCTTTTATTTTTCTTCCAAAATACTTTTTTTCTATAAAAAAATTTTCATCAAATTTTTCACAAATTCCAATATAAAAATTTTCAAATAAATAACAATTCAAACATAGCCTTGTTGTCACAATAAAGATATTAGCATTTCATTTTATGCTATTAACACTCTATTTTTGTCGCAAAAGATAGAATTAATGACATAAAAAGTGTCTAGAGAGTAAGTGGATTACCAATATCAACAATTCTATTAAAAACTAAAAGAGTGGCGATACTTTTACTGAAAAATTAAAATAAAAAGATCATAATGACTAATATAGCATTATTAAAAAACAAAATTATTTATCACAATTTTTAAAAAAATTCAAAACAATAATAAATATTTTTACATTTTAATTCTCATCATGCGATTCACTATGTTGTTTTACTAAAAATGTCATTATTAAAACTAAAAATATCTTTCTGTCATTAAATAATCTCCAATTCTCCATCCCCTATTCCTTCATGTTCACGCGCTTTAAAAAGAAAGAAAGAAAAAAAGAAAAAAAACCTTAACAATCTAAGGATTTGTTTGGAGTGTGATGTATTTGGAAAAAGTTATATTAGAATGTTTGAAAATTTTAGTGAGTATTTTTTTTTATAAAAAAAAGTATTTTGAAGGGAAAAATAATTATTTTTTTAAAATTATGTACGAAGAATTTAAGTGGGAAAATTTGAATTTTAAATTTTAAAATAAAAATGTGTTTAAATAAATTATTTTTGTTTGAAAATTTATTTATTTGTAAATGAGAAATGTATTTGCAAACAGACCCTAATAAATGACCATCAAAAACGTGGAAGTTAATCCAAGGGTAGGAAGGTAAATTCAAGTCACGAGTGGGGGCGCATGCAGTTGTGGTTCACGACGTCCAAATTCCGAATAGTCGAATACTGACCAAAGCCTTCCTTCATTCCAATTTCCAAGTTCCAATCTCCCCCCCTATAAATGGCCATCCGTGTTCCTCCTTATTTTCCATAGTCCACCAAAGAGACCCACGAAAATTCTCCGCTGGTTCCGATTTTGACGGCCCGTCATTTCAGAATTTTATTCGGAGAGAAATGAAGAAATCCGGATTTGTTGCAGCTTCCATGGCTGCAGTTTCTGCTACTGCTTACTCTGCTTCTTCCTCTTCCTCCAAATCCAACATCCCTCATGAGGTAATGAGATTCTTGAATTATAGTGGTTGTTTTTGGTCATAGATTCATGGGTTGTTCTTCAATTTCTGTGGCAATGAAGTCTTCTTTTATATGAGTGTTCTTGCAATGTTGACCTTGTAAAGTTGCTCTTTTTTTCTTTAGTTATTCAATGATGGGGTGCGATTGATTCTACAATATTATTTCTTAATTGATTTTCTCGTAAGCGGAGTTTTTCATGTTAATTTCCCAGGATGTTGCCATATCCAGCAAGAAGGAGAAGTCTTCACCACAAACATCTTCTTCTGATAAATTTGCTCCAAAGCTTGATGGATTGAGGTTCATAGAGACACTGGTCACTGCTCACAGATAAAGCCTGTGGCTTTGGAATCCTTTTCCCTGACTTGTATTCTTGAAAAACTATTGGTATTAGTAAGATGTTTTTCAGATACTACTGATTTACTCATATTGCAGAGGAAGAAGCAGAGAGCTCTGTCTTTGTTTCTTTGTAGTGTGCCCTTTTTGTTTTGTTCTTTTGGGGTTGCGTTTCTTCTTCAAATGTAAAAGAGGGAGGGGTTGGCCAGAATTAAATTTAATAGGACAAGAAATGGTTCTTCTTGTGTCATTGGTGGGCTTTTCTCATTGTATTTGATGCTGTTTTTGTCCCCAATATGGGCTAATTTTTGGCATCTTGATTCAAATATTGCTACTGCTTTGATTTTTTGTTCAATCTTTTCTTCCTTCAAAGTCAGTAGCCTTTGTGGTTGCACAGGTTCTTCTATTCAAATGTTGCTAGCTACTTCACGCTTTCCTGTCCTTGTATACTTGAAAACTTCTACAGTCTCAACTACTTTCAAACAATCAAAAATAGAAAATGCACAGACAAACATCCTGTCCATGGAGGAAAGCACTTGGTTGTTGGTGCTCTGCTGTTCCGATCTGGAGCTATGTAACTATTTGGATTGAGTTTTATTTACAAAAATTAACTTTTCTCAAAATATATCATCTAAATATTTTTTTATTTTAAAATTTAAAGTTCATAATTTTTCTCTTAAATTTCCTTTCACATAATTTAAAAAAAAAATAATTTTTTTTTAAAATATTTTTTTTATTAAAAAATTCTTATTAAAATTTTTACATATTCTAATATAAAATTTCTTAAATTAATCACAATCCAAGAGATGGATGGTGATAGCATGGTAAATTGAAGAAATTGTTTATTGTGGGAGAGTATTAACCTCGTGGTGGGTCATATGGATGTGCTATTTGTCACTTTTCTATTCAATTGCAAAATGATAGGCTAAGATGAATTTCTGAGTCCAAATTCAACACTTAATAAAAAGGTGTCATTGATTTGAAAAAGTATTACACAGTTATTAACCATGGCAAGATGACGATTACTATTAATATTTATAAACTGTTGGACATCGTGTTCTATGATTAATGATTATCTTATCAGTTTCTATGTGGGTAACGTATTTTAATGGCCATTCAAGACGGGAGACACAGATGGTTCAAGGTAAGCATTTTGTCGCATGTTTTGCTGGTGGATATTCTCTAAGCATCTTGTAAGTTGACCAATGACTCGGCCAGCAAAGTCGGTCGTAGTTGAGATTTTGGTTAGTGCTTAGTTATTATTATTCCATTTATATGGCTGTGGATTTGCTAGACTTCAGTGACATTGATGGGCGTTGATGGGCTGCGGATTGTACATTTTCTTAAGTCACTTGAACGAAAAGATTGTCTTTTACCAAAAGAACAACCAAAAACGAAGAATTGATGACCATTTCATTAGTATATTTAAAATGACTCACCATAAAAAGGTGCTTGCTACTTAATTTTCTTGGCTTAAAATGAAAGATTACATAGGAATCTGACATCGGTTGAAGCTCCATATCCAACTCCCTCATATTAATATGACTTAGATGTGCCAGAAATGGGAATCACTCATAAAATTTATATGCTTACATTGGTTTTTGGCATATCACGTTGTCTGGACATTTTAAGTCATGACTAATCTGTTGTCACATTGCCATATGCTACAATGAAATGACACATTTTGATAGCTTTTAAAACTTTCTTAGTGGCAAACGTCATCAGCAAATTTGACATAATGCAAACTTAAAATAACCTTTTTGGTGAAACCTTAATCTGTCAGCCTAAAAGAGAATTGCCGGGGTTCCAACTTCCAAGTTAGAATGATGTATAAGCACAAGTAAAATAATCAAGATGACAATTCAGAAAGATAGGGACTTTGCTATTTGCATGTACCTTGACATTTAAATATTAATGTCAATTCATCCACCTTGGTGTGAAGTCATGAAAGCAAAAGAATATATTATGTTCAGTCCCCAGAAAAAAATGTATACTGCTATTACAAATGAGTAAAAAGAGAAACTGACAAAATTCTTCAAGTTGGATGGTCCTTGGGCAACAAAGTTATAGGGATTGGCCACATTATGTCTTTTCTTTTCCTTTCTGGAGGGAACATAGATTGGCCCTTTGTAGTTGTTGTTTTGTGTTCAATGATATGGTCTCTATGGAACTTTTTCTCTAATATATTTGGCCATGGTAAATGCAGAATGGTAGCACTTGTCCTGGCAAATACCATAGAGTGGAGCTTTTTGAGGGTATGATTTTTAAGCAAACAAACGACAGTAAAGTATAAGCTGGTTTGAACTTTAATCATATGTTACCTGAAATCATAGTATAGACTCTGTAGGATTCAAAAAGATTTCCAAATGTGGCCTTTTAATCTGGATCAAAGTATACTACCTTCCTATTCATTAACCCTTGCCGTTATCAAATACCAAATAAAAATCATGGTCAGCATAATGGTTGGCATGCTACCACTAATCAAGAAATGGTTCATGGAGAAGAAGTCATTTTAAGATTATGATGATAACATCACTGTTGATTTCAAGAAAATTAAAGACAGATGCTCATGATCTTGTTGCACTTGAAAGGAACTGAATTTATCACTACTTCCTCATAAAAGCAGATGTTGGGTTTTCTTAGGAGCCAACTACTCTTATTTTTACAGTATCTTCTAAGGGTTTCAACTCAAATTTATAGACTTGATCCAAATTCACTATTTGTTCAAATGTTTTCTCGCTGTGTATGCAGTCAAACCTTTTATTATTTGGAATAGTAGTACAACTCCAGTCACAATGTTGTTAATAGTGGGAGAAGATTCAATATGGAAAAATAAAGAAACAGAATGTAAGGAAAAATTAGACTTCTGAGTAGGAGAACGACTGTTGCTCAAAAGTGCATTAGAAGTATTAAACTATGATGAAAGAAATACATCTCACAGAACTATATAATGTCATGAGAATATCAATGTCTGAATTGAATAAAAGGTGCACATTGTTGAGTCATTTATTGGTTTCAGAAGATATTATGCAGAAGCATCAAGAAACCAGCTGAGACCAACAAAAGAGCTGATTGAGAAGCTCTTAGTGCCCCACTCTTTTGGGATTTATCTTCTTCTACATCTGCACATTCAAGGCCTTGGTAGTTACCTCTGCACATGTTGGCGAAAAGTCCAGGAGGATATTTGCCATAAAGATTAATGTAACTGAACATGGTTGTTGCACAATCACTTTTCATGTCGTTCACTTGATCGGCAAAAGGGCAGGCGAAATGTTTGAATGCATCACAGCAGAGTTTTGAAGAGTAATTTGGTCCTTTGCATTGGCTTGTGATGATTGTGTAGTTCTGAGCTTCAAAGTCTATGGGACAGGCTGCAGAATTTCAAGATACAAGAACATCAACATACTTTTCATAGAGCTCCCTAATGCTTTGGATCAGATTTATGACGAAACCTAGATATTGATCATTACTTTTCTATAATGATTTAGGCCAATGATTTACAATGTTATTTAGATTCTGCATTATTAATCCCCTTTTTAAGAAGAAATCACAAAGATATAAGATAGATTCAGAGTTTTAAGCCAACTAACAATCATTTCAAGAACATTCATTTCAGTTTCCCGAAATCATTTCCAAAATGCAAACAGGAGAGATAGAAACTGACCATTTTTTGCTTGAAGGAGGCTCCGGCCTACAGGTATGCTAGGCTCCAATGCATGATCTGCATTATACATATAAACAACATTGTTAACTAATCCTGAACAGAATTCATATTAAAAATTGAAAATGGTACGTTATGCAAACGTATGATCACGAACATTACTTGAAATATAGGAAGAGGAGGCCAATCCCACAACGAGGAGGAAAATGAACAACATCAAAGACGGGTTTGGCCCCATTGTTTCTATGTTGTTCACAATTGATCAAAATGTTGGTTAGGCCTTGCTGTGATGAAATGATGAGGAGACCAACCCTGTATTTTTTTTAAGGGCTGGTTTCTTGAAATGGAGAAACCGAGTAAAACCGTTTTGAGTGTGCCTGCTGGATGCATCAGTGGTGTTTGTGTGTGAAGATTAATCAAAGCTGGACATTGAGAGAGTAAGAAGCGGAGAAGGGATGGATGGATGGAAGAACCTTGTTTGGCTGACACGAACAGTTGTTAGTTATATGGATTCTTAGGAATTTCCATTTTTTTCAGTTAGGTAAAAGTTGTTTAGCACGAGGATAATAACGTTATACCCTATGTATTAAATATTTTGACTTTTGTATCCTATCTTGAAAAGAAAAAGGTCACCTCAATGCATATGGTACGAGTTTCTTGAGCCTGTTATAGTTACTAGAGTAAATTTGATTTAATTTGATCATGCTTTAATTTCTGCTTCCAATAGTTACATTTTATTGTTTCGCTCCTCTAATTAACATTGTGTCATTTTACAGAGAAACGGTAAATCCATCAAAATTGGAAACAACTGTGATCAAAATCTCAAAAAATGGCATATATAGGCACAAATGGTACTATAATTTGCAAAAATTCATTTTCTGCCAAGAAAAAGCAACATCTCATTTGAATTTTAGCATTGGTTAACTATTCATCTTCTGTCTCTTTTTTGCTTATTACAATCATTTAAGAACAGCAAAATCCATTCAAGCTGAAATAGCCAGTATTGAAACCTCTAGGATTGATAACCTGCCAACTAGTATTCTCAGGCATCTGTGAGTTCTTCTGTAAACAGAATTCCAAATGTGTCATTTAAAAAGGTTAGTGTTTCTTGTCTCAGACAAAATTTCTTGGATGTTGGTCACTGGATTTCTCTACCTTCATCATCTCAAATCAGAAATCAGCAAGGCCATCCCCCTTCCCAAATGCAGGTGCCTCTTACAGGAACGAAAAGAATGCCCTCAAAAAATTGTTGAACTAATAGACGTTTCTAGCAGAAACTACTGTTATGTCTTTCCTTCCGGCTGATGGACCTGCCCATGCGAATCCGTCGGGCCGTAAGTGCTTCTAACAAAACCTGTAGAGCATCTTCAATTGCTTCTGCTTGATTATGCAGTCCATGCGAGCTGAACTCAGGAATGAGCTTGAGCTCATAAAGGAGACCAACTGCTGCTGCTGCTGTGCAGGTACGGTCCCATGAGGGTTGTGGCCTGCTCCCAGAGAAAGCGACAGAAATTCAACTTGCAATCAGTTTGTAACGTTGACAAAGCTGAATAGGCTATTTAAGCATATAGGTTCAGTAGGTCTAGCTAAGAGGATACATAAGTTGAGTTGCATAGCTTGCCTGAGTTTATGAATTAAAGAAACGCCTGCATTGAGAGAGATGCAAGAAAGGTCTTCTCCCCAAACTACCTGAGCTCTATCCTGCCATGAAGTTTCAATCTATGGACTATGGAATGGAAGAACAGAAAATAGTTCATAAAGCATTTAATCTTTCACAAAACAGCTCTAATTAAACAGGAAGCCTGAGTCACAAAATGATAGTATCTTTCTGACAGCCCAAGAAAGTCAAACAAAGATCAAATAATCCTCAACTGGGTCAATAACTTCAAACAACAGTCAACATTTCGGAAACACCTTGCACACATATAAAACATCAGTGCCAAGTCTGTCAGGTTATTTATTAACGACAAAAAAGTGAAGATATTAGCGTATAATGCATCAATTTATTGGATAAAAGCAAGGAGCAAACAAGAGAACATAAATTTTTTTGACAAAAAGTACTTCTGCTTCTGTTGAAGAAAATTAAATAACTCAAGAAATATCATTACATCAAGTCTCATGGGCTATATTATACAGACAATGAAATTATTAAATAGTTGTATGCGAGCTTAAGAAAAATAGCAAGTTTATGTGATAAAATAAAATATGACCATCATTAGCACACTGATAAACAGATCAACGTTAACATGATATAGTTATATGAAGATATTTAAATTCTATCTGCGTACGAAACATGTTAGCTCAATAAAAATGCCTTGTCCAAATGAGTTCCACAATCTGCACTGCTCATAGAAGATAAGGTTTTCAACTACTGCTTTTTCAACAAGATAAACATTCAAAAGGGACTAATGGATTTCAAAGTGAAAAATTGGAATGTCTTAATTCCATGAACAACAAAATATAATACTACAACAAAGGTAATATACTCCCCATGAAGATTCATGGTTGCTCTGTCCCTCTTCTGTCATGGTATGAGAATGCTTGTTCATAATTCCAAAAATTCGACACTTAGTTTTAAATAAATGATAAATCACACTACTCTTCATAATTACCTGTAAACGGTTGAACATTGCTTGAGAATTACTCCATGTGCCATCAATCAGAATAAAGTTCATTGTTTCATCCCCACTTTCCTGTGCCAAATAGTTAAATTGAAATTCCTACATTAGTAATCAGATGAGATGAACAATAGAATACTAATTTCAAGCTACTCTCCTCATTATGGGTAGTTTTAAGCTACAAAAGATTATAACTACAGCCTACAGGTGTATTCACAAGAATTTCGGCTACCGAACATATCATAAATCAGTGCAATATGTACCAACCGCAGAATAACCAAAATGCAAATTATGCCAAGTATGAAAGAAGCAAGATTTTTTATAGAGCCAAGCTGAATGTCTTTGATGTATTCAGTGACAGTCCAGTAAGAAAGTGCAAGATAAGGCACTCATTTGTAGCCATATCTTGTCAAAACTCCGAAAGGAGACACAATTAGAGCCTGGTTAAGAGTCTAGCCTTCAGCATAGGTTTAGCTCCAATGTTTTAAGTTCCAACTGGAACTTATGTAATTAAAATTTAAATTCAACTTAGACTAGGGACATTTCAACCTTATGCAATGTCCACATAAGTAAGGAAAGGGAGGATTACCAATTTTTTTTCAGATTCAGAACACCTGAAAGGGTCTTGAATGAATGTCTCATGAACGGACTTTGGCACTGCATTCTTATTAGGGTAAAGACACCAAACATTTCTTCTCCCTGAAAAAGACCTAAAATCACTTAATTTACTGGTATATGCAGGAATTTATAAAGCAGAAAATAATCAATAAGTCAAACATTGATCTGTGATAGTACTATCAAATATGGCATTACTACACATTATAATGGCATAAATAGCATTGGCTGCATTTCATAAATATGCATTTCATCATCCTGGGTTGTCAACATTGCTTTTATTTTATTATAGGTTATGTTAGGGAGTTCAAACCCTGGCTAGTCAATATCATCTGTTGCCAGAATGCATCTCCAAAACTTCGATCTATTGCCTTCAACACATTATGCAAATCATGAACACTTTTTGGTTAAAATACAAAATATTTCTGCATAAGTAGTTAGTACAGGCTTGGTTAAGTTTCAAGGACTACATTTTGATTTTTTTTTACTATTAAGGACCCAACTGAAAAACCCTTAACATTTTTTTTTGGGCCAACTAAGAATTTTTCTTTTCTGCTTGCTGAAAGTGTTGATAATTTTGTCCTGTGATTATGAACTAAAGGAACTAATATAACATGGTAAAAGAAAGATATGGATATGCATCTTTAGTGGAATATGAATTAAACAATCAATTAACCTGAAAATTTGAATGAGTTCCACATGATTTCTTCAAGTTCAGAAATGCCAAAGAGACACAAAGTTGCAGCTTGGTTGCCAAAAACTTGCCATAACAATTTCCCTGTGTTGTTCTGTCTTAAAAAATCCTACAGAAGAAGAACAATTTCTTTGACTAATCCTTATAATGTGTACATGGATAACAGGAACCAGGAAACAACAGAAAAATAGAATATGGACCTTTGGATGCATATACAACCAGAAACGTATACGACGCCATAGAGGACACAGCATAATCCTTGAACACATACAATCTCCCTTGGGAAGCCAGCACTAAAGAATATGAAAGAAAAATACGACATTGAATATTCAGTTCATACATAGTGAATTGAGATAGTTTCATTGCAGATCCTTTTTCCCTACTAAAAGGGAAGACAATATATAACATGATAGTGGCAAAACCAATTTAAAGCATCATGAAAAGAAAACAGATAGTATATATACCTTCTGACAGAGGTATCCTCTACTTCCAAGTAAGCGACATGCTATCTGTCTAGCAGAAAAGAATTGGAGCTTCTTTTCTGAATCTCCTAAAGACTGAAACTTGGCCCTATGCTTTTTATCCTCTTTCACTTTGAAATCCCCCTGAATGAGCAAAACAATTTTCGCTATCATAAAAATGAAACTAGATACAAAATGTCTCCGATAGATAACAAATTCAGTCAGAATCAAATTAAAATTTCCATGTAGGCCTATGCATTTATGGCTAACTTAAGTTACATTTTGTCATGTATTTTGGAATAGGAAAACAGAAGAATAGGAAATAGTTTCAGTATTTCTGTGTCTTACCATATAAATTTTCTACATGCCAGTTATGTGATGTTACACAAAAAAGGTTTCTTTCCAGATGCATACAAAATGCACTTGTATGGTTGTCTTTGTTCAGTTACTCTAGGAATCCAAACCAACCACTTACTAAAGAATAAAACTCTAATGCCATGCTTACATTTACATTGCACAAACTATTCCACCAATAAAGCAAGAATTCGTCGCACTGATTCATTCAGTCATTGCAAATCAATTGCTTCACCACAAATGATCAATAAATTCCAAACCAACTACCACATCATCCATTTGGTTAGCGCGAAAAAGTCAGCAAAGTTCAGTTTTTATGCCATAAATCATCTAATTGCTGCTATAGTCAGTAAACTTATACCCTGGGAAAATGCCATTCTCATTGCTTTTATTCTTTTCTTTTTCTGGGAGGGGTAGGGGGGACTATGAGTATCAAAAGGGGCAAAGGAAATTTCTATTACTCTGAGTGTGCCATGATGGCCGCTAAAATCCATGTGGGCATTCATATCTTTCTCCAAAAGCTTCAAGTCCTCAATGACCTCAATAACCATGGCTGGAACAGATGAGTTGGGGCCCCAAAGCTGCCACTCTTGGAGGCTAATAGCTGCATCATCATTGGAGACCCTTTGAGCTTCTTGCGAAGGAGAATCAGGAGAGGACCTCGTTCCTGAAAAGGATCTAGAATCCATGATAATCTTGGTCAAGTACTGCAATTGTTCCGCGGAAAGGGAGCATCTTTTGAAGCCCAGGGTTCTCGAGAGAATGGTCATGGAAGTTCAGGGTGGGTGATTTCATAATTTTGATTAAATTTAGAGGCCACTTTTGTAATCCTTCTTTATGGGTGAACAAGTTGGGGCTATGCACGCGCTTCTGTTTGGTCTGGACTTTTGAGTCCTTAACTCGGACTGGACTGTTAAAATTGGGATGGGCGAAATTGTCATTGTATCTACTGGGCTCCTCCCATAGAGAGTTTTAGGGTTTTGATGTGAGGTTTATATAGTATAGGAGTTTTTCACTTATCAAGTTAACTTTTGAGATAAATTTTTTCAATAGTATTGTAGTGTTCATTCCGAAAACTTGAAGTTGAAAGAGATATGACTCTTTCTATCCCAAAAAAAAGAGGTCAACTTTGGATTTAGTATAATTTTTTTTAGAGATAATGTTCAAAAATGTCCCTCACATATTGATAAATGAGCTTTTTAGTCCTTCAATTTCAAAATGAGATAAAATCGTCCCTCACATGTGATTTGGGGGACGAACAGAGTTTCGTTTATGTAATGTGAATGACGCAAATAGTTCGTTTATATAATGGGAGGGACCAAAATAATTCGTTTATATAATGTGAGGGACGATTTTGTCTCATTTTGGAATTGGGGGACTAAAAAGCTCATTCGTCAATATGTGAGGGACCTTTTTAGACATTATCTCTTTTTTTTAAGTTACAAAGTGCGAATACATTTAATGCATAATTAAATATATAATTTTATATTTTTGTCTTTACTTTTTTAATTTGGGTTATACATTTTTATAATTAATAAGGATAATATAAGAATTTCATCCGAAAAAGTGATTTTTTTTTTTAACAAAGAAATTTTTTTAATCTAGACTCTCTTTTTTTTTTTTTTTGGAGGGAGAGAGTACTTTGGACTTTGTTGATTTATTGTAGCAAGTATTATAGTATTCACTTGCAAAACTTAATCTCAAAAGAGATATCACTTTGGACTTTGTAAAATTACTATAATTATATCATTTTAGATTTTGTTGATTTATTGCATGACGAATATATTGAAAGAGATTGAATCCACAATATTTTTATTTTTTGAAGATCCTACACTATTACAAGGGAGAAGGGGAATATTTTGTGACAATGTCACTGACGAGAATCGAACCTTCTGTGTCCTCTCGTATGGGTTCCTAAAATATTACCGCCGTACCACTAGTTCGCTCTCAGTCCACGACAAGTATTACTACCTTGCCACCAGTTCGTCCCTAGTCCACGACATTTATATCATTGGGTGCCATAGCGAATGGTAGGGTGGGATATATGAGATTTCCACATGAAATTTATATAACAATTCATGACAAATACTTTTGGCTGCTTTGATTTGGGCATTTAAAATGGTGTGAATTCAATTGGACCCGTGGGGTACTCATGGAAAGCCCAAAACCAAAAATAATGGGTGTGGACTGTGGACTGGTTCACACCCATTCGTTGCTGGCGTTCTTGAAATTCCTTGGAATCTTGGCTTACGTTCGGCTTTGTTTCCTCGTATCATATTTATATGGACACATTGAACAAAAAATCCCACATAAAAAACATACAGAAGTTGGTAAATGGTAATGGCCGCCCATTAGTTTGTTTCCGCATGCATTAGTTGATGTCCTTTTCAATACCGAACATCAAAGTTTAACTTTAATAATCCAAACAAGATACTTATTTGTCTCCTTTCGCTTTGAATCCTTCCACCCTTTTTCCCCTCCCCACCACCCCAACAAAAAAAAAAAAAAAACGTTTTTGCGAACAAGTGGCATCCCAAATAATGAAGATTCTTGCATTGATATTTTCCGAAATTAGAAGAATAAACTTTTCTAGAAATCGTGTAAATTTCATGACGCAAATGATTCCAAAATATTGAATTTGTATATAATATTAGGATGTGTATCGATTGCATTTTAAAATAAAAATTATATTGAAAATGTAAAAAATTAGTTAAAAAAATGAAAAAAATATAAAAAGAGTCTTTAACATATTATAGTACCACATGAAACAATTTATAGTTGTGAATGACAATTAAATTAAATAAAGCTAAAAGTGGCCGAAAGTTCGAAGTTGTTCCCTGGCATTCAAACATGATGTCTGGCTTTCTGCCCACTGTAATGATTTAATACATCTATGTTTAGATTGTGTTGTATTTAAAAATTTTGTATTGAAACGTGTAAAAATTTTGATAAAAAAAATTTATAAAAAAAAATAATATGAAAAAATAAATTGGAGGGCAAAATTTTTTTTAAATAATGTAAAAAGAATTTTAGTGAAATTTTAAATTTTAAATTTTAAAATAAAAAATTATTTAAATATTTTATTTTTATAATTAAAAAAATCAACCTTTTATAAATAAAAACACAAACCAAACGTAACAACAACATAGTGATATTGCCATAAATTCCACAGTTGTTATAAACCCTTCTATATAAATAATTTTATTTAGATATGGTAATGTTAATAATTATCTATATATATATATATTGAAAACTTGGGCTAATATTCTTATATTCTAACAAATGTGCAGATTCAGCTTATCCAGAATAATGTCTTGATGAAAATTCAGAATATTTTAACAAAAACGTCCTTTTTTTTTAATGAACAAACAGCTTCCAGAAAAGTCTGCTGTCTAGATGCAACTTTTAAATGTCTAATTTCAAAAAATTTTAATTACTTACTACAATAAAAATGCAAGAGCTACTACTTCTTATCCTAAATAGAAAATCTTTTTTCTTTTTTCTTTTAAAAAGTTTATTTCACATCCTTCTTCTAAAATTAAAAATCTTAACAAATAAGAGGTCTTTGTAATTCTAATTAATCTTCTATATATAAAATTTTAAAAACTTTGAAAAAAAAAGTAATTATTCCAAATAAAAATCTTGATATTGTGGCATATTTGGCTTAGACTTCCATGAATTTATTTAACTAACCATAAGTTTGATAATGGATGAATCAACCAATGTATTTTGGGGGGGGGGGGGGGGTGGTGGTATCTCTTCTTAAGAAATAATTCACTTTGGCTGTGAAATTCTTTTTTTACTTTTATTAATAATTATAATAGATAATCTTGATTAAAAAGTAAAAATACACATTTGATGTTGTAACTTCTAATTGAAAAAATTATATTAAATCAAGAGTGAACTAATTTTTAGTATGAAGGAGTAAAATAATGTGAGAAAAATTTTGATATGAATTTAAATTTTAAATTTGAGAAATTTTTTAAAAATAAGTTTTAAAACAAACATAGATTGACAAAATTAACTTGCCACGGTTGGTGACACTTGGGGAATCCGATTGCTTATCCTTTTCTTAAATAAGCTTTAAAAACAAACACAAAGCTACAAAGATTACCTTGCCGTGGCCAATCCAATTGCTTATTTTTTTATGATCAATCAATTTCGAAGATATCAAATTTTTTTTTTTGTAATCTTTTTGAAATTAATAGACTTTTTTCTTTGTATAAAAAGATAACAAGGTAGTTAATCATAGATTAGTTAGTCTAGTAATTAAATAGAATAGAAATTTTATACTGTTATCGTATTTTTTTCTATGACTACCATATTAGATTAAGGAGATTATTTAACCTAATTAATACATATATAGTTATTTATTCATAAAAATAAAATAATTGGCGTTTTAGGGGAAAAAAAAAAATCAATCTCGAATCGAATATAGGGTCCACATGTGCCTCAACGTGAATATAGTAAATTATTATGGTTTATCTGAGATCATGATAAGAACGAAGGAAGTTTCGACACGAAGGCATTCTAGATTCCTTTGATTTTCCTGTTTGACACTCCTACGAGAAAGGACCAAGAATTTCCCAACAAATGTTCAAACATGCATAATATGAACTGTCAGGAATTTTTTGAATGTATAGGACCGGGTAAATCTTTGAGATATTTGAAAGGTTGATTTACAAGTTGCAAATTTCTATGTTACTATTTTATTGGTACAACTATTATTGTTTACTTAATTTATTGAAGGATTGAATATTTAAGTATATCAAACTCAACATGTATATATATTTTTTATTTTTTTTAGTTTTTAAATTAAACTACTTAATGGGGTACAACAATTCTTGTCAAAACGTTACAATTGAATCTTGCAATGTGCTCCATTAAGTGTGGAATTTTACAACTTTTACGCAATTTAAAATATGATTTATATTATTAATTTTAATAATTTTTACGTTTATTATCAATTTAACACAACTCTCTTCCCCGGATTTAAAACCAATCACATTAAAAATATTTAATATATAGACATATAATTGTTGTTGTGGTTTAAACTACAACTTTAGTTTGATTCATGGAACAACCATTTGACAAGAGCGCCTCTCCTAATGGCAAATTCAAAATTTTTGTTTTGAAAAAAAAAATGTATTCTTATTAGCTACCAAGGACATAAATAAAGAGCATATGGGTGAGGAACAAACAAATGATGCAATTGACACATTGAAAGAATCATTAAAAAAAAAAAAAAACTTTGGATGACAATTGACATTGACAATGTAACCAAATGTCAACTTGTAAATATTGTGCAAGTAAATCATCATGAACTACTCATGCCACGTTCTCAACATATTCTCACTACGTTTTAGTTACAAAACTAATGCACAATCTAAAGAAGAAAATTGTATAGTTTTTCTTAAAAAATTAAAAAGAAATGGTGGCAATGACCTTAATCAAGCTTATGCTTTTAAAATGAAATCCATTATGCTTTTAAAAACGCGGAGGAAAAATCAAAATCATGGCTAACAATAATTGATTGACTCACGCTTTGATATGCTTTGCCTTTTCATATATATAATGGGGCATACGATCGACCTTCCAATTGGCGCAAGGAATAAGAGTCAATGATTGAATTATTGGTTCTATTATTGTTCTAACTAATGTACAAAACTATTCTTTCAAAAGAAATAAATTTTGCAAAGTTGAGTCAATCTTCTAAAAATTCTAGTCCTCATTTGTAGCTTTCAAATCTCAGATATTAAATGACATATTTGTAATGTCATGTTGGGGGTTTGGTCAATGAGGTTTAATTCACATATTTGTAATAACGCGTTACCTTTAAGAGTCTGTTTGTATAAGTGATTTTTGTTTGCAAATAAGTAAATTTTTAAATAAAAACAAATTATTCAAACATATTTTTATTTCAAAATTTAAAATTTAAATTTTTCCAATCAAATTTTTCTCACATAATTTTAAAAAAATTTCCCTTTTATTTTTCCTTCTAAAATACTTTTTCTATCAAAAAATACCCACCAAAATTTTTACACATTTCAATACAACTTTTCTCAAATAAGAATAATCCAAACAAAGTTTTGAACAACTTTTTAAGACATGCGTGACGCTTTGGCTTTGAATTTTAAGTTAGTCGCTGCACTTAATTTTTTAACTAAATTGTACTTTTATCTTAAACTTAAAGTGTAAATGATCAAAAGTTAGATTATATGGTCCAATATCATAAAATGACATGTATATTTGTGTTTATCTTTTTGTTACGCCTCACATCAGATAAGGTTCACTGTAACATCTAGCTAGGTGTTACGGGGTAAATTCGTCACCCGCCCAAAGCTATATTCAATAGCGGAGGTAAAATTCTAACATGGGGAAGGCAAAATTAAGTGGGCTGGTTATAAAATGGGTGGAAGGAATGGAATTGATTTTTTGAAAGGAAAATAAAATAAAAATAATAAATGATAATAATTATGTTGTTTTTTGTTATTTTTTTAATATAGAAATTATATTTTTTTAATAAAAAAATAATAAAAAAAATATTATTTTTATATATAAAATATAAAAAAAAAAAAAAATAAAAAAAATAAAATAATTATTAATTTGTTTGAAAAAAATATTTAAATTTTTAAAAAAAAAAAAAAAAAAAAAAAGAAAAAAAAAAAAAAAAAAAAATGGGGTTAACTAGGGGGGCACCCCGCACGCTATTGGCCGCCCAGAACAAAACCCATAAAAAACAAAACAAAAACAAAAAAAACTGGGTTTTTAGAGAAGGGAAAGGGGGGGTGTTTTTTTTTTTTAATTGTTGAAGGGTTTTCAATTCAATCAATTCTTACAAACAAAACCATTCCTTTAAAACAAAACTTCAACAAACAAAAACAAACCTCAAACCAACTAAAATTTTAAAACTTCATGCAAAATTTGAATTGAAATGTTTCAAAAATTTTAATATATGTTTAATGTAAAAAAAATTTCTCCCTTTTAAAATCAACACCTTTAATACTATTTGGTATACAATAATTTTTATATGTTTATTATGAGTCTAAACCTCTCAGTGACTTAATGTTATAGTTAACTTAGCATCAATCAAGAAATTCGGAGCAAGCTACGGCTGTGGGTACCTTAGTGAAGAAAAAAGAAATTTGGAGCAAGCTTCTTAGCTTTGCTAACTATGTTATTTTGTACTCTCATTTCAATTAAAAAAAATAGAATAATTTTTTTTAAAGATAGGTGCACAATGAACGATTTTTAAATAAATTCTCTATTTATTAAAAAGAGAAATAACTATAATTTCATGATTCACTATCGAACTTATTTAAATTTCAAAAACTCGATCAGAATTAATAGGCAAAAACCACCACTAAATTTTTTTTTCCTCATCCTCCAATCTCGAGTGTAGAATTCAGCTATAATGAATAACTCAAGGAAATTTTACACTAGTAATCTTCCAAATTAAAATAAACTATATTTACCATAAATAAATAAATAATCAACGTTCAAATCCATCTTACTATTTATCATTGTCGTATGAAATTATGCATGGGATAGCCTCCTTGAGAAAGAAAGAGGTCTCATTCTTGGTCCATATTAACAACAAATGATGCGATGCATTATTTAACTAGACATTAATTATTCTCTTTCATTAACGTCAAATCTTGTTAAATGCAGTCAACTGAATTGATCAATAACTTCCAACCAAGTTGAAATATCATACATTTCCATCCATATGACTAGTTGGATTGGACAGCCGGATCAATGCAGATGCGTAGTTTTTTTTTTCATATTGCCAAAAATTTAAGGCAAGAGATAAATCAATATTTTTCACGTTATATGACAAGAGTATATGTTATGAAATATTCTACAAAAATACTTCTTATGGGCACAGTTTTTTTTTTTTTTTTTTGTGGGGAGGGGGAGGGGGAGGGGGGGGGGGGGGTGTAGGGGAGAGGGAGAATTTTCATGAAAACATTCAAACATGTTTTAACTTTATTTCATATCTATTAAAACATTCAAAGCAAACAATCCGAAGTTAGATAGATGTCTAAGTGTACGTTTAGCATTGTTAGGGTACATGAAAATGTGATTTACATACTATCTATCAAATATATATTAGTTGTTGGTTTGAATTTAGGAGGTAACATATTTTTATTTGTTTCTGATGCCATGTCAAAAAATGAGAATTTATGGTTGGAATTATATATTGTTCTAAAATCTCAATTATTTGGCCTATGTAACTGAATTAATATTTTTTAACAAATTTAATTAAATCTTTTCTACAATAATTGTTCATTGCGTTGAGAACAGTTTTTCTTTTTAGTCTTTCACCTAACAAGAATATAATATGAAAAATTAGCATAAACCAAATAACTTTCACTGCCCAAAAAAATATAATTTAAAAAAAATATTCTTAAGACTTGATTACCACAATTGCAAAGTCAGTATTAAATTCATCTCTTTTTAGTAGAAAAAAAAAATGATTGCGTTGAAACTACCACATTACATTCAAATTTAATGAAAGAAATAATGACAAGAAACTTTAGTAGGTGATATATGGATATCATAAAAATTTCTTCAAAAATTATTGGGGAAGAATTTTAGTTTAGGGGAATAACAATTAGAATAACAATACAATTATGTTAGTTATTAATTATAGTTATTATCTACAATTATTTTTAAATTTAAATAAAAGATTTCTAATCTAATCCTAGTCTACCAAATTTCTCTTTATTTGGTTCTCTTCTTTTTATTCCTTTTTCTTTAGTCTACCAAAAATTCTTATATATGGTGAGGGTGAGGTTTTTAGGTTTGGAAAAATTCGAATTAAGTTGTTGCAGGAATCAAAATTCATAAAAAAAAAGTGAAATATTTTTTAAATTATTGTTAATGCATGAATTTAAATTAAATGTGTTAAATAATTAAATAGCGACAGTCATTCCTTTTCCAAATTGAAGCAAAAGATGTCAATATTTTGCCTTTGTTTCCTCTTGTGATGACATTTAATATTTTACCTATTAAGTCAAGGGCAAGGCTTGAGGATGAAAACTCTATGGCTACCAATATTGGTACATCAATTTTTTCTCTTAAACTACCCCTAAACAGTAGACAATCAAAAACCATGGGTTGATGGGATGAAAAAATTTCAAGAAATATTAATCACTTGTCAACTTTAAAAGTTGAACCATCACACACTTGAGGGTTAGACTTTGACAATGCATGCTTCAAAATACAGTAGACAATCAAAAACCATGGGATGAAGGGATGAAAAAATTTCAAGAAATATTAATTACTTGTCAACTTTAAAAGTTGAACCATCACACACTTGAGGGTTAGACTTGTACAATGCATGCTTCATAATTTTTGGGTTAGGCGGATGCGCAAGTATACTTTAGGTAAGGTAACAATTAAAGTTTTCAAATTTTAATGAAGCCCACAGAATCGATGTTAATTTTAACTAAAGGTTCACTACCTTTTCACAATGAGCATGCTCCTCGTACAATCTAGCTCACATGGATTCCACAAATCTAAATCTAGTTAATCAGATTCTGAGAAGATGATATCCAAGTAAGGTTAAATAGAGCACAAAATATGGGACAGAGAGAGGGCTAATCTTCATCGTCTCTCTAGAACATTGAAGATATATTAATTGAGTTTTAAAATGTGATTTTACACTTTTTAAAAGAAAAGATTATAAAATAAAAATTATTTTGAAATGTAATTCATGTATCTTAACTATACTTTAGTTTCATGTCCACATTTGGCACAAATTTGAATCAGGGTCCATCTTTCTTATCATTATTTTCAACCATATTCACACAATAATTAGGAATAATTATTGAACCAAATAACCACATAAGGGAGGTTTAGGTTTTAACTTGAATTAGGAAGAAAGCAAACATAGTGATTACGAAAGTGAAGCTAATTTAATCAAATGCAAATTATCATTCAAGAGTAATGCTTTGATAATTGAACAAAATTCATTAAAATGTTGCGGTGAGTAACGTGATATCAATATGTTTCTAATTTGTGTAAATTAAACATCTCTAATGTGTCATTGATGATATGATAATATTGTAACGTTAATTGCCAATCCATCAACACATTAGACACTCCATTCATTCCTCGTTTAGGTAATATCATATCATCTATGATTTCAAATAGGGGTGGTAATAGGTCATGTTTCAAGTTCGCGGGTCATGTTATGATATAAGTATTACAAATTAATTATAAATTCGAACAGGACCTCTGAACATTACTTGTTTTCATTTTCGTGTTGAATTTTCATGTTAAATTTGAATCGCATTTTGTGAGATAATTTCGTATCGTATTTTCATGTCGTATCGTGAATTGCTACCTCTAATTCCAAATATAAAGAAATCTCACAATGTTCATCCTTTATTCACGTTAATAATTCGATAAACACACCTAATTGAATTAAAAATTGGTACCTATGTTGAACATGGGTGGCCAATAAATACACTTACTGATGATTTTTCCCCATTGGACGCCATTTTTGTGCACAAACTTGTTCTAATTGGTGGCACTACGTCCCTTAAGTACACAATGTACCCAGAACTGGCGAGTTCAAATGTTTGTCAGGCCAAACCAGAGGGTGGAATGTGTGGAAAAACGAGCAAATTGTTTGAAGCCCCTAGGTTCGAATTCCTATGGCCAAAATTTACTGCAGCTCTTAAGAAATGGGATTTTCTGGGGTACAATTTTAGGTGCCCAATTCAAACATGTCACATGGAAACATACACGGGCAGGTAAGTCGTCAGTGAATTCCTGTCAGGTTTTGTTTTCTAGTGTCATCCAACCTCGGGGACCAGGTTAATTATGGCAACGCTATCTTCTGAGTCATATGACTAATATCCACGTGTGTTGCCTTTTCGGATATTCCGGAAATGTTTTAGTTGTAGTTTTTGTTGCTCTTTCCTTGTCCGATTTATCAAGGGTGAACTGTCACATCGTCCGCCGGTCTGGCCGGGTCAAGTTGAATTCCAACAATGGATTTGAGATTTTACTGGTGACGTTAGTTATAAAATTAAAGCTTATCAATGTGTATCACGAATTTGAACTTGCTCAAAAGCAAATGAATCGAATCAGCCGCAAAGGCTGACTCTCTCCACTCAATACTGTTCCTGCCGACGATTTTTGGTGTGATCGCGCGATGATGTAAAAGTTATATTAAAATATATAAAAATTTTTTAAAATTATTAAATTTTAAATTTTAAAATAAAAATTTGTTTAGAGTGTGTAAATTTTATTTGTAATTTTTTCCGTACAAATAATATTATGCCTCCATTAAATAAAATTTCAATTGTTATTTTTTGAAATTTTATTCTTTATTTTGATGGTGTTTATTTTTTAACTTAAACGATAGGACATTCGATAAAATCAACAATATAAAAACTAATATGGATAAGAGTTCGGTCTCAGTGATTAAGTGAAGTATCTACGTTTAATTTTTACTCAATAGTTCTATATGAGGTTTGTAATATTCCTATAAAAGTCAATAAATTAGATTTTTTTTTTGTTTTAGTTGTAATAACTATGCGGCATAAGAAATTCTTATTAACACACTTAGACTTAATTTGAAATCTAAATTTTTAATTGTTATAAAAATATTTTATAAATTTCTTTATATAAAATATACTATTGTCGTTTGATTAAAAATATATATGTGTATCACAAATCTCGCGTAAATAATAATATAAAATATATGGCTTATGTATTTTTAGTTTGGTTAATTGGCTTCCTTTTTCACCCGATCGGTAAGTTGAAGTGAACAAGATGTTATCTCCGGAAAAATGTATATTCTTCCCGTTGTACAAAAAGAAGAATTTATGTTTGATTTGATATAGATTTTTAATTCTAAAGTATAATATATTTAATGGTTATTTTTACTTTTTAATGTTGGATCATTCTTAATAAAAACAATATAGAAATTTTATCTAATTTTATTCAAAGGTAAATTTTTTGGGGATATAGAAAATTTTTAAAAATTAACTCTTTTCTTTGGGACAAAAAGAATAATAACAATAATAATAATGATATGATATTAGGTATTTACTTTTCGTTATTCACATTCATTTTTCATTCTTAAAAACACAAAGTTTTATCATTAATTATATTATTTATATCTAAAAAAAGAGTTTATTTTAATAAGATGATAACTTTTTTCTTTTAGTTATTAGGTATAATATATTTAATGTATTATTAAATATATAATTTTATAATTTTTAATTATATTTATAGGTAAATATTATTAGTAAATAAATTAAATAAATTTTATTTTAAAAGTAAATTTTTTTTAAAAAATAAATAAATATTATAAAAGTATATTTTTTAAGACCTACTAAATACATTTTATAATATAAGAAAAGTGCCAATAAGACAAGGTGAAATGTCAACATCACTATTTCTTAACAGTAAAAGCATACTAGTCAAAACTAGGCCGGCTAACATTGGATACTTTATCTCCCATAGCTCACCAATAATATCTTGAGCTTCTATGGAAATTTGTAGCCGCTGCAAACCGTGGCGATCAGTTTTGGGCCAATCATACGGCATTGCAGTGATTAATTAGATATTTATATGCCATTGTAGTACAAAAAATACATTTTAGGTTTCGTTCAGATTGTTCTTATTTGAGAAAAATTATATTAGAATGTGTGAAAATTTTTATGGATATTTTTTAATAAAAAAAATATTTTAGAGAAAAAAATAAGAGAAATTTTTTTAAAAAATTATGTGAGAAAAATTTGAGTTAAAAATTTAAAATTTAAAATTTAAAATTTTAAAATAAAAATATGTTTAGAAAGTTTATTTTTATTTAAAAATTTCTTATTTGCAAATACAAACTCCCTATTCAAACGAGGCCTTAGAATTTTAACAACCTACCTATACATTTTTTTTTCATATTTCAAAATTTGCATGTATTGGTTCCATGTCTTTGCTTGCACATAGGGATATCAATTCAAAGGCCTATGATTAAAGAAGTTGTGGTTAAATATACTAAAAAAAACGAGAGACTTTGACCTTTTCAAATTATTCTTATATTATCTTTACTTCACGCAAGTATATGTGTCACCAGTTAGAAACATATATAGACTCTAGCTTTTAAATTGTGGTGCAAATTCAATGCGTTATATAGTTAAAGGGGGTGTAGGTCAACTACCGTAGATCTGACTCTATCATTTTTTTAAACTCTTTTTGTTTGAATAACAATCTATTAAAGAGCTGAATTCAAGAGCCATGAGGTGCCAGCATTTGTGAAACTTGTCAACTTTCTATCTCCTTTCTGTTTCCTTTCAGGATCATGTGCTGATTTGGTCTCGTAAAGAATTAGAAATAGACATTTGTAGAAATATATTTGCTTGTGAGAAAATGGTGTTCAACATTTATTTCGTTTTTCTTTATATACATTTGACTATTCCTCTCTAAATTACTTAACAATTATCAATTCAATATTTTCTTTTAAGAATTGGAATTCCCTTTTTTTTTTGTTTGGGATAGAGTACAATCTCTAAAATTTGCCTTACACGAGAAAAATTAGTTGGAATTAAACAAATTTTTCGATCCAAAATGTATTACACAGAATCAATTGTTTGTAAAATTCTCGAATAGAAAAAAATGTAAAATAAAATCAATAATAAATAAAAGATACGTTATTACTATTTTTCAAAAAATTAAAAAACATCAAATGAATCTAAATTTAATAATTGATAAAGAATTCTCAAACAAGAAAACATCGTTTCAATAACTGTTAGGTTATATTTGTGAAACTGCCACCAGACCAACGAAAACTACACTAGAACTAATTAGGAAGAGGGGAATTAGGGAAAAAAGATAGAAAGCTTCTCTCTATCACGAGCTTTTCACTTGGTGGCTACTAATAAGTGTTGCCCAATGGTTAGAATTGGAATTCAAATCATGTATAATTAATTATAACTCGTTCTTTTGATAGCTTGAGATGGAGCCATGGATTTTTTTTTTTTTTTGGTTTTTTTCTTTTGTTGTTGATAGGCATGGAGGGTTGTTAAGAGCGAAGTATAATTGGGTAAACTGCAAATCAGACTTGAAGGAAATATTTGACTATGACCAGGACCCCATAGTCTTGATATTGAGAGCATGGACAAGATAATAAGATATGCTCAACAACATTTGAGTTGGCAAACCAAAATATGAACCTTCAATCTTGTTTGGTTACTTATGCTGTCTCCTCCTTGGCACGTAAGTTCAAACCTATGAATTAGGTAATTGTTTGCGTGTTTAGTGAATCAGGTAGTTACGTCTCATAATTATGTCTTGTCTTATTTAACGAAATGACGGAATTTTACTAAAATTGTAAGTTAAACATTGCACGAATTTTAAATAAAATGATATCGTTTCAAGAGAATAAAGCACACAAATAAAAATATGTTGATAAGAATGTTTTTATCTATACATAAGTTTGTTTTTTTTTTTTAACTATCTAGCCTTAATTTGCAATTAAACCATTATTCATTTTTTTCATTAAATAATAAATATGCACTCCTATCATTTAATTAATAAATTGTGTGTCAGGGAAAAAGAAAGCAGGAAAGAAGGGCCTGCGGAGAAAGTGGTGACGGCGGGCGGCGGCTAAGCCAACTTGCACCGCCCTGCGTCCTGTAGCGTTTACCAAGGGATCTTTATATACACTTCCCATTTTTTTTTTAATTATTACTAAAACATGAGAATGCATTAAATGCTAAAAAGGTGTAGGTGATTTATTATATTTTTGCTTTTATAATGATTGTTTATTAAAAAAAATTAATGTTAGCAATTATTTATAATTCAACCGAGAATCAAGTGAATTGATTTGAATTTATAGTATCAAAATCATAAGTCTGACACACGAAATATTTAAATATCTTTGGTATGGATGTGCATTTTTTTAAGTAATTTTATTCTTTTTTCAACTAACGTTGTTTATATGAGTAAGTAACAAGATATTCTTAAAAATTATTGGTGACGTTGAAGGGAGAGATATTTAAATGGTCAAAGCTTAATTAACTATCCTTTTTTTTTTTGAAAAAAAAGAAAGTTATGAAGGGTTAAATTGTTTCCCACTGGTGTATTTAATTTTTTTTAAGGAACTCCATCTCTAAAAAAAATCTACTTTGGTTAATGTATAATTTTTTATTAGTTATTAGGTACAACTTATTTAATGCACCACTTAATGTATAATTTTATATTTTTATCTTTATTTTTTAATTTTGAAAATACATGATTATTATTAGTAAGAATATTTTAGAAATTTGATTTAAAAGTGATTTTTTTTTAAAAAACAAGCAAAATTTTCAAAAAGAGAAAAACTCTTTTTTTGGAACGAAAAGAGTATATTAAAGGAGAGACATACTATTTAGTTAGTGAAATTTGAATTTTATACTTTTGAAAAAAAGTAACGTAACTTTAACTACTCATTTAACTCTTCAGGATTTTCTATTACAATTTACGATGTGCCAACCTTGTTTTATTTATGAAATGATTTATTTCATGAATAAATATTAAATTTATTTATGAAATGATTTATTTCATGAATAAATATTAAATTCTAACATAAAATGCATAAATTACAATGAATTTAATATTAATAAAATTATATCATTTTCATTAATGGAATACGATTAATTGACAATAAGCGGTGCAAAAAGTACGCCTTTTCTTCTCCACTAATTATTTGATCAACTATTATGAAGTTTGAATTTGGACGTTGGAAAACTATAAACTGGAAATGGAAAAAAGTTGAATACTAACTATTTTTACTGTTTTACGCCAATTGATTTTGGAAATTTCAAGTTTTCAAAGTTTAAATTCTCGGGTGCTGCATTGATTAATTTTTAGTCTTGCCTTACTAGAAGTTATTTTACCTTTATTTATTTGGTAGAGTCCGTCAAAGTTTGGAATTCGGCTTCCTCTCCAGTCTCCACGGCTATTTTTGTTGTCAAAACTAGGGAATTTATATTTTGACCAAATGAATTTGATGTGAATGTTCCATAATAATATAAATTTGGACTGTTATATTACTAACAAGGTAATTGTTTCTTGTATTTCTTTTTCTTTGGCAAGTTTAAATAAGTGGGATTAATTTTTTTTTCTCACTTGGTAACATATAATATACTTTAATCTATCATATTGAGGAATAAATTACCCAACTAGACCATCTAAAGGGACTAAATATTGTTTACATTAGTTGTGTCTTTAATTTTTGGATAGTGAGGTAATTAAAATAAGAATAGATGAACTTGACCCTGTAATTTTTGCATATTTTGTGTAATGGATTTACTTTTTTTTATTCATAAATTACTTATATTGTATCATTTTATGTGGTAAAGTAGTTGCACATAGTATTTTCTCGTTTGATCTTGTGAGATTTTAATATGAAAACCAATAGTTTAATCATAGTCTTGATAGTTTATTAATAGCCAATTCTTCTACAAATATTTGATTACAATAATTGTGATGAGTGGTTAACTAGTTATAAGTCACCCATTAAAAAATTTTGTTAGTTGAGTTATCTATTTAATTGGTCTACAAATCGAAATTTGTTGGTACAAACCCTTAAATTTTCAGTTTGGCCTCCCTTTTTTTCTTAAATAGATTAGGAATAAAATAGATGTTTGTCAAATATATTTTAAAAAAATATTCCCTGCTATTGAATGAACCAATTATAAGTAACAAAAATAACTCTGGCGTGTTTGCAATGGCAAATATTCATACTTGATGACGGCTTCAATGATATTTCCCAAGAAATATAAAATGTGCTCAACAAAGAAATTTTAAAAAAAGAGAAGATAATATTTGTTCCAACTTTTGATAATGACCTCTCTATTTTAACTACAAATTTATCATCAAACTTAAATAATAATAATAATAATAATAAAATGTATATATCTGTTTACAACTCATGACTTTTCATATTTTTAATTATGTGTGACTTTATCTAGATGAATTCTTTGATCCTAGTAGAAAATTGCCTTGACAACAACTAGAAGTACATTTCATAACTCATTGTTTAATAACATTGTAGTGCTAACATTAACAAATGTTGCATCATATATGGAGACAAGAAATAATTATTTTTATAAACATTGCCTTTCATGATCGATCACATGAAACATTTGAAACTTCATTCAAACAAATCCATAAAGTTTTAAAATATAAAACTCCGTGAGAGTGAAGGTTTGTATCTTGACTTTTTGACCAATATTTTTTTTGTTTTAAAAAAAATAGTTTATTGTTTATTTTATATAATTTTTTAAAAATTATAACGTATAACATATTTAATGTAATATAAAATATATAATTTATTATTATTATTATTATTTTAAATTTGACTCAAATAATAAAATTATTAGTAAAAATAATTAAAAAAATTCTTTTTTTAAAAAAAGAATTTAAAATTGGACGATAATAATATACAATTTAATCATTTCGTGAACTATAATTCAACTACTTTTGCCATTATAAAGATTATAAATATTAGTTATAATATTAATGCATTTTCTTAGTCAAAAAAAAGATTATGTCAGAAGATTAACCATTCTTGTCATTTATTTTCCTGAAATGACTCGCCAACCACATCAATTATTTATGCGTCTAACTCATCCTAACTATTGCCCAATAGTTTTTTTTTTTTTTTTGAATCCCTACACAATTGCAATTTATTTTAATCCCCCATGTTATCACAAATTTGCTACATTTAGAACAATGAAAACTTTAATCGTCGTTTGTAATTTTCATTTTTTTCACCCAAAAATTTTGAAACTCCAATATTTTCATATTGAACTCAAGTACAAGTTTTGAGAAGATTTTGCAGCTTGGAATTCAATCACAAGTTACATCACACTTCCCTTTTTAAATTGAAGTGGTCTCTTTAACTTTCAAATTCAGTAATTTCCATTCAAACGGTTCATGGGATTCAAACCTTAAGCAAAGCATAATGCAACACTTTCCACAAGTTAAAATGACTATTTGATCAATGAGAAGATTCTTAGCCCCCAAAAACTACTCTCTTGAATGAGAATCATGGTGCTTATGAACACGAATGCATAATGCAACACTTTCCACAAGTTAAAATGACTATTTTATCAATGAGAAGATTCTCAGCCCCCAAAAACTACTCTCTTGAATGAGAATCATGGTGCTTATGAACACGAATACTTAACAATCACAATCTCATTCTCTCTTTTTTTCAAAATCTAATTTGGGTTTTCCAATTTGAAAAAGAAAAGAAAAGAAGCAAATCAAACTTTAGAATAACAAAGAAAATAAAGATGGTGGTGAGGAATCCATTTTCAGTGCGTGTGTTCACATATATAGGCATGATACATGACTCTTTTTCAGGATCACAATATCTGAAAATATACTAAAAAAAGATGAGCAACGCCATGTAATAAGAAAACCACACACGTTTTAAGCAAACTTAGCAATAGTAATAGGAAAGAAAATCATCCAAGATGATGATACTTTTGTTTTTTTTTTTTTTTTGGATGAAATGATGAGACTAAAAGTAAAACTCAAACCAACAACAATGGATGATTATTGATAACTTGATTACAATTAAATCATTTTACTCACTAATGGAAGCAATTCCAAATGTTTCACACTATAACTACTAAGAAAATGAAAAAAAAAACAGAAGAGATTTGCATTTGAGGCACACTCAAAAGCAATATTATTAAAGAGAGTATAAATTTAAATGTATATGAAAGAAAATATTACATACATATAATGATACAAAAAATATAACTAAATCAATAAATCTTAGATTTTATGTTAGCTAATAAAAATAATTAAACACATCTTAGATATTTTCATATTTTATATGCAACGCATTACATTATTCACTACCTCATTTAAATAATTATAAATGTAATTGAAATAAAATATTTTTAAATATTTAATATAAATTTTCATTTAAAAGCGTTTAAAAATAAAAATATTGCATTAAATGTGTGTTTATAAATATTTATAAACGTTTTGTTTAAATTACAATTTCAAGGGGGACATGAATGTAGATAGTTAAGTATATTTATAAACATTTAGGGGATATTTTGCAATATAGATAGTTAAGATGGTAATCTTATTCGTTCATAATGTACTTCTGACAATTTAATATTAAAATTACAAATTTAGATGTACTAAAGTGTGAAATTGAACTTTTAAAAAGTATTTTACTAAATAGAAGAGTTTAAGGACATACAAGTCACGTAATTAAATAAATTAAATGTCATTTGGTTTGATCTGGTTAAAATAATCAATTACAATCAAAATTATAAATTAGAACTTTGAAAATATAAAAAATGAAATTAAACTAAAATCCTCTAATATAACAGGCGAATGAATTAGTTACAGTAATAACATACATAAGTTTAAATGACATGGAAAAGGACATTGTTGTGTACATTTGTACATAAATTAGTAATCCTACATCCTACAAGTAGAATAATACATCTTATACCTAAGAGAAAAATAGGCTTTTTCATAGTGATTTCTTCAAAAATGTATTATTATTATTATTATTATTATTATTATTATTATTATTTTGATGACTTGAAAATTTTCGTACCAAAGGACCTTTCGAACCCTCTGATCAAGTAGGTTTTTGTGGGTAAATCTTACCCTATACTCGCATGTAATTGTTTGGGGTACTCTCGTGATGCAAATTTTAAGAAAGATCAAAAAGAAAGAAAAAAATAAAAAAAGAAAGAAAATAAAAACAAAAAAGAGAGATTTTTTTTTTGCCGCCTATAGAATGTCAATAAAAAAAAAAAAAAAACCCAGAAGAAGATGTGAACCACATCACCAAAAACGCGTAGAACACAACCTCCCGTAGCTGCCACGCCAGATTCCACAAACCAAGATAAATATAGCCTTCTTCTCGTCGTTCTCGTGTGCGTGTATGATCAAATCATGTGCTTATCCAGAAGGATTTCTTGAGCAGGACAATACATATATTCAGTCCATCTTCTTAATTAATTAATGAGTGTCCTCTGCACCGTCGATACGTCACACAAACTCCCTCCTTTACGCTCCCTGATTTTTTATTTTTTTTTTAAAATTTAGGAGAAAAATTTTGTACAAAAATTAAAACTCTGAAACTTTTTTTTTTTTTCCCTTTTTGTATTTTCATTATTGTAAGTTACGTTAATGCGCCTGTTTCTTTTGCGACTCACTATATGAAGGCCCTTCCATCGCCTATTCTCATCATCTCATTTTTAGATCATTTGGCTGAACTGAACCCCACAACGCCAGACTCAATACAGATAAAGAGGGAGAGATAGGGAGTGATTCATAGCATGACAGACTTTTCTATTTTGTTTTTTTTTCGTGTCTAGAAAAGGTGTCTGTTATTGTAAAGTTCGGCAAAGCTTTGGTTTTTTGTGCAGAAGAAGGCCCATTGGATTGAACTATTTTCTTTTGTTCTCTTATCGAGGAGCCGACTTTTTCTGTTTTGGTACGTTTCTTATCTTCTGCATCTACCCCTTTTTCGATAGGATTATGCAAATACTCAGAAGGGTTGTCTGGGTGATGAAGAATTTCGGGGTAAAATTTGAGCCTCTTTTTTGTGGTTGAGAGGAGTGTATTTTTTCACTCATCTTTGCATTGCTGAGTTCCTCTCTTTTCCTGATTTTGAGGTTTTCTTAGCTGGGCTCGCGCTATTTTTCTGATATTTTACTTGTTTCTGTGTGTTCTTTTCGGAGGTCGGTTTGGGTTTTCGGGATGGGTTGGGAAGTGGTGTGTTTTACCTTTGACATAAAGTATCTCTTTCTGTTGCTGGATAGGCCTTGAGGGGTGTCCTGTTCTGGTGCTTCAGTTGAATCAGTTCTATTAAGATGGTGTCAAATGGCTAGTCTTTCATTGGAGTATTTGGTTTCCCAATTTCTGGTTCAAAGTTTGAATTTTGCGAAAGAAGTGAATTTTTTTTGTGTAGTTGGTGTGGTTTTACATCTAGATATCTTTCTTTCTATTTCGTTTTCAGTTTAGTTGATGATAAGTGTCTTACTGATGAGTTTTGTTTGTTAGATTTATTCATAAATCGGGGAAGTTAAAAAGATTGCAACTTGCTTTGTGACAGAAAGAATTCTCATGCTTGTTTGCTTAATTTAGATCATAGTTATTAAGTTTGTTTGTTCTATGTCCTACATTAAGTTTCATTACTGATCTGTTTGGGACTTGTCTGGTGTACTTTATAAGCAATTCCTTTTTAGGGGATAGGAATGGTACCAGCAACTTAGTGGGCGCCGACTGTTGAAATTTTTAGGTTGATGTCCAACTTCTTATTAGATGGCAGCTATTTTATCTTGCTGCGGCACTATCTACTCTTTTCCAGCTCCAAGCGAAGGGCAAATTTCATGTCAACATCCAAGCTTTAGCCAGAAACTATAAGCTCTTATGGTTGAAGTTTCCTTTATGGTCCTCAGTTGCCTCTAAAATTGATTTAGTATAGTTCTCTGGAATTTTCTCTTTTCTTTGAGCCTTTGGTGTCTCTTAGTCACCTTCCAACATTATCTTTCTTAAACTGTTAATATCTTACTCTTTCATTCTTTTATTAAGAATATACTCATGTTCCTGTATTTCAGATTTCCCCAAGGCGTCGGTTTTGTTTGTTGACTAGATCTTTAAGATCTTTGGGGAATTTAGTTTTAGAGTTTTTTCTTTGCCTTGGTAAAATTACAATCAAATTTTGGATTATGATTTTTATGCTTTTGTCGAATGAATAAACTCGGGATTCAAACATCTGAAAATTATCTGTATATACTATCAAAGGTGTTGGAGATTGTATTCTTGTTACAAAGAGTGAGGATATTGCTAGTTTTGTCAATAATATTTGTGAATTCAAGGCATTCTTGTGACATCTTTCCTGTCTGATAAAATTCTTTGTTCTAGTTGCTAAGAAGAAGATTAGAGTATTAGACTGTATAAAACTTTGTTGAATCAGTGTTCAAAAAGTAAGAGAATACTGTTCTTGTCAAAATCATCAATTTTTCATTCTTAATCATTATTTGCATTGTGAATTTCATTTGTACCACTGTTCAATGAGTTTTGGGCTTATCCCTTTTTTGATTAGGATTTTTTTTTGTATTGTATTAAATGAGGCCAAGAAGATGTTATGATCAGGTAATTGCGCTGAGTTGTGGTTGTTAGAAATAGTAGCTCTTTTAGATGTTTCCTTATGATCTGTATAATTAAAGATATTGGACATAATCTGCAAATGATGGCTACCTAATGACATTCTCTGGGAGATGATTATGCCTTGTCCATTCTTTGTCTACTTGTATAAATTTTGGTTAGTTAGGTAGTTGATTACTAAGTTTTAGTGAGGCTTTGAACAAAGTAAATAGATGCTTTATGTTACAAAATTTATTTCCCAACCTAATTCTCACCTACTATCAGTTCATTCTTTATATATATATTTTTTTGTCTCTTAATTTTATATGCATGTTATTATGTTTACTGTGATTTCTGGACATCTTCCTTTATACAATTGAGGTTAGAAGGGGTAAGCAAGAAACATTCAAGGAGGCTTCTGCTCTTATATTCTAAAAACTTTTTAGTTTGTCCTGAAGTTCCTTTATATTTTCAGTTGTTGCATACTTGTTATTTTGAGAAACTGATGTACTCCATTATATCACTGGGTGGGTTTTTTTCTTATTAATTCTAATCTGTTACATCTGGGATTTTAGGCATTTCTTTTCCCAGCAAGAACCTACTGCCTATATGCAACTTGTGCAAGTGTTACTGTTTTTTCTAAAACTAATTTTTAAGGGCTGAATGATAGCTCGTGTTCATTGTTCAATTCTATGGTGTTTAAATAATTAGGTTAGATTAACATGACTTCTGATGGATAGTGACCTCTGTATTTTAGTCTTTGTGCCTTAATAATTGTTTTGATAGGGTAGGAATCACAGCATGAATGGAGTATAAAGAGTCAAAGGGTTAGAAAACAATAGCCATCAAGATATCTTTCCTGTTGGCACATTTAACATTTATAGTTTAAATCTTGGAGTGTGTCTGTGTGTGTAGCAACTTGTGGTTTAATCTATCCTTTACAGTACATACTGGAATCTAACTTTTTTTTTCCTTTCATCTTTTGTTTTCTGGCAGTAGTGGCAAAAACTATTCCTTTTTAAAGTGGAAGAAATGGTGATGGAGCAATACTTCCAAGAGCCTGGAGTTGAAAACAACTTGAATCAGGATGGAATTTCCTTACCAAAGTGGAAGTCCTTATCTGCGGATGGGTCTGAAGATAAATCTTCAGGGGGTTTAGACTGTAACATATGCCTGGATTTGGTACAGGATCCGGTGGTCACATTCTGTGGTCATCTCTATTGCTGGCCCTGCATCTACAAATGGCTTCATTTCCAGAGTTCACCTTCTGAAGATCCCAACCACCATAACCCACAATGCCCTGTCTGCAAAGCTGAACTATCAGAAGACAGCGTAATTCCTCTTTATGGCCGGGGAATTACGACTAAGCCCTCTGAAGGGAAAGCGGGACAACTAGGTGTGGCCATCCCACAAAGGCCACCTAGCCCTAAATGCAGCAGTCACAGCATGTCAGCTCCTGCAACCCCCAGCATTTCTCGTGCGGTTCCTCAACTTCAACAATTTGGTTACATGCAACAGCCTCAATTGCACGACCAGCATGCTAACAACCCTGGCAGCTACATTCCCTCACCTGCATTCAGCCTTGGTGGCACAACGAATCCTATTGCATATCACCCCGTGATTGGGATGCTGGGCGAAATGGTTTTGGCTAGGATGTTTGGGAACCAGACGGGTATATATTCATATCCCAATTCTTATCAACTAATAGGTGGAAGCAGTCCAAGGATCAGAAGGCAAGTAATGCAGGCTGATAAATCCCTTAGCAGAATAATAAATTTCCTCTTCTGTTGCATGTTCTTGTGTCTTCTGTTGTTTTGATCAATCCCTTAGCATATGTTTCGATACAGTTTTCTCCCAATCCTACCGATTGTATACATGTAAAAATCCTCACCGATATACAAAATCAGCCTATTGTAACAAATCATAGATTCTGTTAGCTACTGATATATGCTACTATAACTCTTGTTTTTAATGTATGCAAATTTACTCTTTTGCAGTAGGAAATAATCCAATGCATTTTGGTTAGTAGAACAAGTTCCAGGAACATCATCAATAACAAGTTCCAGGAACATCATCAAATGAAACACAAAACTTACTTTTGGTTAATCATCTCTATCAAATGTTGATAAAAATCAAAGTATTCCATTTTGTACATTGTATACATTATAACTCAAGCACATCTAGGCAAATCAATTTCGGGGGGTTTTTTTTTTTTTCAGTGGTAGGGCCTAGGTTTGCATTATCAAGATGCCTCAATCCTATCCTATCCGATCATGATAGGGTTTGTGTGCACATTGGTTATGTTTGGATTGTGTTGTATTTAAAAATTTTATAAAAGAATGTGTGAAAATTGGTGGGAATTTTTTTGTAAGGAGAAGTGATATGAAAAAGTAAATTGGATGAATTTTTTTAAAAATAATGTGGGAAAAATTTTGACGAAAATTTAAAATTTAAATTTTAAAATAAAAAACTATTTAAAGATTGTATTTTTGTGGTTAAAAAATGTTAATTTTTTGTAAATAAAAACACAAACCAAATATGGGCATTGTAAACAGCCCATTGTAAACATCCATTGACTCAAGAGTCCACTTTTTAACGTGATGTTGATGATTAGAAATTGCTTCAAAACCTCCCATGCATTGAATAAAACTTGATGGTCCCTCCCACATTTGTTCTATTGCACCTTCTTGGTATGGCTTGATAAAAGGAAAGTTCCCTTCATAATTCATACTCTTAAGAAATAGGATGGTAGTGGTACACTTCATGTTGAGAAAGAGTTGGAGTACTTTTGTCAAAATTGGAAAACCGGCAGACCATGTCCTTATCATTAATCAAAGCCCTCCATATGCTTGGTTTCTTAGTCAAATGTTGCTCTCATTTTTTTTGGCTTTTTGTCATTTTCTTCCACTATAGCATTTTGGATGGGATGGAAGTGGTGGTGGCAGATACGACTTGATGTGATGTAATACTAGCACTGGATATTAGTGGAATACATTTGTGGACGCACATGTCCTGGAGGCAAATCTGGAAGTTGATGGGGGGAAAGAAATCAAGAATCTTCCAAAATTAAGAAAGAAACTTCAAGTGTATTAATTGGTTCATCATGCAATGCCCGTATACTTTCCAACTTTTTGAATTTTGAAGACTAATTTTGAATGGTCATTTTCTTTTCTCCTTCGTAGAAAGTCTTGCCCAAATTATTGTCTACAACCATGCCATGCACATATACTTTCTAACTTTTGGAATTTTGAAGACTGATTTTTTCTAAATCAGGACTAATTTTTAAGGGTAATTTTCTTTTCCCCTTCGTAGAAAGTTTTGCCCACATTAATTATTGCCTAGAATATCATTTTACGAGTGTTGTGATATAGTGATTTCTTTATCTCCTATTTTTAATTGCATACCTCGTTGCTCTCGTTACAAATGTATAGTCATGAATGAGATTTTTCTTTGGTGGTAATTTTAAATTGTGCACGTTACGCACTCGGGTTTTTCATATTGATTGCGCACCAGCAACCTTTGTCTGTGTTCTTTGGGGTCCAACTTAAGGCTGTGTTTAATTTGTGTTTTTATTTGTAAAAAATTAATTTTTTTAATTATAAAAATAAATTATTTAAACAATTTTTTAGTTTAAAATTTAAAATTTAAATTTTCATCTATTTTTTCCAAATTATTTCATTTTTTTTCTCCAATCTACTTTTTTTTTTTTTTTATAAAATATTCCCACCAAAACTTTCACATGTTCAATATAAAATTCTCAAATTTAACACAATCCAAACATTTGCTTCCATAGCACATCTATCATGTAAGAAATGATGAGAGCAGGACATATCAATTGCAAAACTTAAAAAAAAGCTAAATCAACTCAACTAAGTCATGGAATTCTTAATCGGGGTAGAAGAAAAAGTAAATATGGAGTTTTCAAGACTGTTTCTTCTCACTTGGAGTTTTGAAGACTTTTTCTCACTTACCTAGTGTGTCCCGAGGTGTATTATTTTATAGGTATTGTAGTCGATTTTATTGGTTGTTATTTGTAAGAGCTACACTATCCATGTCGACTTATTGTCTAGTTAGCATTGTTAAGTAGCAATGTCGTGTGTGCTGACTAAGTAATCTTACATTAGTAGTTGGTTTGAGTAACATCATATGCTCATTGACATGGTTTATTTTATGCGTCCACATATGCTTATAAAAAGAATCTAATATAATATACTTCACAAGTCTTAAATTTTGAAATAAGGACATACATAAACACTAAATTTCTCCCCTACTTTGGCCAAATTTGTGACCCTAACATAATGCTTTAATTCCTTGACTTGAACTTGAAGGTTTCTTGTGAGTTCTACGTTGATGTAGACATCTGCTTGTGTAAAACTTGGATTGCACTCCTAAGTGTTTGGTAATTCTGCAATTGGGTCACATTATGACTTTTGTGGCAACAAATTTTCCCTTTTGGTTGTTGTGGTGTCCATTTTCTTCTTTAATGAGAAGGCAAAATGGGTTCTTCTTCCAATTAAAGTTACATCTTAGCTTGGTTGGAAAACTCATCTCACTGTTAGGTATTTTGATTAGCTTAATTTATCTAGTTAGGTGATTTTTACGTTCTCCAATTTAGTGAGTCGGTTAGTTTTACTTAAATTCCATAATGTAAGTTCTAAAGCTTTTATTGCCATTAAATAATGTTGTATATTTTACTGTTTATATTCAATATAATGATAGTTTATTTAGAAAAAAAAAAAACTCATCTCATTGGTCTTTTAGAAAAAAAAAGGAAAAGAAAATCCTCTATCTTCCACCTACAAAGTGGCCATAGCTCAATAGTCACATCTGAAGCCAACAGCCATGCACCTTTATCTAATTTTCATGGTTTGAAAATGGTGAGCAAGGTTGATTCTGAAGACAACCAGTCACGTAAAATTTCAATTAGTTAACAGTCTACCAACGACACTGACACCTGCGAATTTAAGCACGACAAATCACCACATAAATTATAGTCCAAGAGGGATACAAGTGTTTGATAGTTGTTGGTTTGTTTCAGAACATGTTGATGAGAAGATATGATTCAAATAGTCGATCAAAAGAAATGTTTAGTTATTAGTGTATATGTTGATCTCTTTTTATTCTACTCTTCTTTAGTGTTTTTCAAAAAGTTTTTCTTTAATGATCATGAACATTTTGCAAAGTGGAGAAGAAGAAATTAAAGAGATAATATATTAAACTCATATGGTTTCATTGTTTCACAACCTCCAATACGAAAGGCATCCCACATTTGTCAAAGAATGATCATAATACTTAATAGTTTTCAAAGCCAAAACATCTCTTATTTTTGGTATCATATTTTCCTTATGATCTCAAAACGATATTATATAATTCATATATCATTATAAGAGTCGAAAGACATTGAAAGAAGATATCATATTTTATTTGCTCCCTCAGGGGTAGCCAAATTGGTATTGCGGGTGAACGTGTAACTGTAAGGTTACGAATTCAAATTTCCGTGTTGACATCTTCTTGGTTGAGTTAGTCGCATAGGCACCCTGTGCGGTTTACATCCCCTATGAGGGTTTGCGGGCTATTTTGCGGGTTATTTCACAGGAGCGGAGTTTATCCAATACGCACTAGCGACTGCAGGTTCCTTTATCAACAAAAGATATCATATTTTACTCTCTCTCTATATATAGCATTAAGTTGTGGAAAAGTATTGGATAATAATTAAGAACATAGAATATTTTTCTATTTTCTTCCTTTCAAATTCTTAAGATATTTGAGATATTAACGTCTAAAAAGATTTGTTAATTGTCATTCTTTGCTGGTTAATCTTTTTCCCTTTCATTAGTTGAGAAGCATTTTTCATTTTAGCTTAAGGAAAACTTTGTTATTTTGATTGGGGAATATAATCCATCTTCCCCTACATAATACATTATTCCATTAAAAATGAAAAATGAGTCAGTCCGAAGAGATCACCAAGATAATCTAAACACGAGGCTAATAAATATGTCATGAATAATCTGCAATACGTACTCTTGTGCTTCTAGAATTCCACGTAATTTTATAATGTTTAAAGTTTTGAAAATTCAAAAGAAAGTTACGACGAATTCCACGTAATTTTATAATGTTTAAAGTTTTGAAAATTCAAAAGAAAGTTACGACGAAACGAATTGTTTATCATTCGATAGGTATTAAGTGGAAATTAATGAAGTTGAATTTTGTGAAAAATAAGATCAACAAACATCAATTCAAATTCTTGTGGGTTGGCCAAGATATTATTCCAAACCCAAAGGGGCAGCCATGGATTGGTTTGCTCACTTTAACTTTTTTTCATTGCTTCATTTGACAAAATAATCAAGGAAATATAAATTATACCAAAATAATTAAAAAAGAATTTGTTTTTGTTGGCGTCTTGATTTTTTTTACCAAAAAGAGCTGATTTTATTAACATGGGAATACCAAGTTAACAAAATACATATGTAGTTTAAAAAAGGACCAGCTTTAAATGAATGGGCTTTAACACAACTAATATAAACCTATTAAGGGTTGGTTAAGGTAAAGTCTCGCTAAACCACAATCGATAGAACCCAACACAGTGATGCCTTGATTAAAGAGTCTTAATTTTTTTTAAAAAAAAAAACCAAAAATCAACATCAAGATATTTTCTTTCTTCACGTTTTGCAGACATTCTGGTCATCTGGTGGCCGCCCTTTTAATTTGGGCGATCACAATTGGCTACGTAAAAGCAAAAAAATAATCCAGTTGGAAAACACTAGTTAGGGTTACATCCATGGGTCAACTTTTTTTTTTTTTTTCTTTTCAATAAAGTGTGAACAGAAAAAATTTCACTGAATTTTAACACGAAAAATTCATGCTACAAATTTTTTTGTATATTATTCTATTTTTTCATTCTATATTAGTATAAATTACAGTAATTATGTTAACTTATTAAAATAGTAAAAAAAATATAACAGGAAATTTAATGCGGAATTTTTACCCGTAATGCTGTTCTTCGTTTGTATTCGTAATCAATCATACATAAAAAATGCCTCTCTCAAAATTTCTTGCAAATAGTTGTAATCTTTTATCATTTTGCATACCAATGCATAACTAGAATTCTGAAATTGGATAATTAGAAATAAACACTGTAACCAAACTTTGCACTTGGGTTGCGTTTGGAGATGTGTTAGAAAGGAGGAAATGATAGAATAGAAAGTGGACAAAAGGTGAGAGAGGGATTTAAAAAACTGTTGTGGGTGAATTTGAAATTCCTCAATTTTCAGGGGTTGAAATTGCTTGCTTTGGAACTAACTAATTTGGCCATTAATTAAAAAGTTATTTTAGACCCGAAAATCAGGTATAAGTCAATGTTATTAAACCTAACTCGGAAGTCGAATTGATGGAGCCAATCGATTCTCAGTTTTCTAGTTGAACCAATTTAATGGATCAATTTAATTAAAATTTATACTAATCAAATCAAATCAAATCAAAATTATGATTGGCTCCTAATTCAATCGATAAAACTGGCTGGTCTGAATCAGATTTAACAACATTGATATGAGTATTAGTATTTAAAAACACAAGTTTTAGATTAAATTTTAGCATCAACATTTAAAAACACTAATGAAATTTATATTTTTGACTCTTTTAAAATTGGGTACTTTTCAAAATATCTTATGATAGATTCTGTCCATTGAAAAAGAAAAAATCTCTTGAAATTTTAATAAGAAGTAGAAATCCAAACTGCTCACAACCTCGGAAGTGACGTATCCAAGTTTTTTTTTTCTTCAAACATCATAAGAATTTCTCATGCAATAATAATAATTCTTATGCACATTGGAATGCCTGCATAACAATTCAATTGGAAATTTCAAAATACGAAAATCCCTTTAGTCCAAAAGGTGATTTATCTTTCTTCAAATTGACTATAATCATATGGTACATTTTAGACTATGTGATATTGACGAAGAATGCTTAGCCGGCTAATATACATGCATATTATCACATATCCAATTGATTCAAGTTCCAAGCAGCTTTTTCTATTCTGTAAAAATTTCAATGGTCAGTTTTGCACAAACTTTTAGTCAGGCCAGCCGCCCGTTTCCATTAATCAATTAAACACCAAATTTAGAGCAGAAACCGGCCAAATTTTCAATGAGTAATAGAACGTTTTTATATGGTACAATAATCCCCAGTTACACACCAAAATTTGGATGAGTCATAACGTATAATACTTTTAATACACTATTAAAAACATATTTTTTATATTTATTTTTTAAGTGTGAGTTATAGTAATAATAACAATAATAAATAAAATTGCGTTAAAAATAGACTCTTTTTTTTTAAAAAATGATTTTTTTTTGGGATGGGAAAAAGTAATTAGTTATTTCTAACAAACTAAAACGTAGTATGAGCTCGTTATGTTATGATGGTTGGACAGTATTGACTAATTTTCCAATTTCTATGTAAATTGCTTGGGATTTTTACATTTCGTATCAAGAATATAATTTTAACTTTGTATCATCAATCTTTATCTCAAATTAAGTTACCATAAAATAGAAACAAAAATTTCAACCTCCTTTGGGTTTGGCCCTGAAAAACATCCCAACCACCGAAATACCTTCAAAATACCAATTAGGAATTTTTTCAGCCTCATGCTTCTAAGCCCAAAACTTAAAACACTGTGCTTAAAAGCACAATAATCATGGGCCGAAAACTTTAAACAGTTGAGTGGCCCATTTAAGAATAATCAGAAAAAGGATTCTCATCCATAATTCGGGCCCATAAGTCTGTCCAAACTCTCATCATAAACCCCTTAAAACCTCTCATTCGTCTCTTCACAGGGGAAAACAACCAGTGTTATAATCAGTATGCCCAGATGATGAAAACTCTCAGATTGTTGATTTTCTTCAAGAAGTTACATTATAATTGGAATGTGGGATCTGGGTTTTCTTCATACTGTACAAAGACCTCAATTTCATCCTCAGACACACTGTTCAAGAGAATTTTACCGGTTGGGGACTACAAGGTTTCCATTGTTCCAATTCTTGATCAATGGGTCCGAGCAGGCCGACCCGTTAGTCAACCTGACCTCAGAGTCATCCTCAAACTCCTTAGGAACCACAAACGCTATACTCATGCTCTTCAGGTCTGTCTGTTTTTATATGCCAGAAATTTCTTTGTGTTTTTGCTAGTATGGTTTTGATGCTTTGTTAGATAATCATGTCAAATGGTGCTGAAATTACAGAAACTTGTGAAAAATGAATGGATAGAAGAGAAAAGTTGGGTTATTTTTTGAAATTATTTATGACTGAAATGTTATTAAGGAATTGGAAAAGGGGTGAGCTTTGTTTAGTTTATGTTATGTAGTGATGCATTTTAAGTGATCAGCTTGGAATTTGAAAGCTAGGTTCTGGCTGGAAATGTTTTACGGTTTAAAATTTGGAAATCTTTGGATAGAACAAAGAAATGACTTTTGTTATTTTTTAGTGATTGGTTTACTGCTACGATAGAATGCATTTAGATTGGGGACGTTGGATTTTGGAAATTTCTTTTGAATTATGTGAATAATATAATGTTTATGACAGTGAAATTGAATTTATAATGATGGGAACTTATTTTATTTTAAGATGCTTGCTGAGATCTTTGATCCTTGTGCTTAGATTTATAGAGAGATGCAATAGTTTTCATCATTTTTCTTCTTGTTTTGATGTGGGAAGTTTTACTGATGTAACTAAAGGAGCGCAGAAAGAATGTATCGAAATATTTTAAGCTGTAGATTATTGAAATTTGACTTCTATGCTGTAAGCTTTTGACACTGCATATATGGCTCCTTGAGCAGCCAAAAGTATGAATCGCAAAACGGTAACCGTAGAGTTAATGATGTTTTAAAATGTAGAAGTTCAGCTAGACCTGTCTGTCTCATCTGTAGGAAAAATCGTCTTATTCTTTCTTCTGAAGTTGGAAAGAAATCATTCCTTATATTGAGAAATTACAACATGAACCAAGCAAGACTTCTTGTACTAGTGGCTAACAGATGTACCATGAGAGCTGATGAAATACTTGGAAAGACCAGGGCTAATGCGGGTGTAAATAATTGGATTGTGTGCCTTGAATTTTAAGCCATGAATAACATAGGGAACTGTGTAAGTTGTACACTCTTTCAAAATCCTTCTTGGCAGGTATATAAATGGATGTTAACTAGTAAAGTTATTAATGAGCCTACAATCTTTCTAATTTGAGGAAGATTTACATTGGTTGAAAGAAAATTTCATTACTCAACAAATTTGTGGTAGGGCTATTTTTGCTTCTTTAAGAGTTTCTTGACTTGGCCATGAAATAAGGTCCCAACTCATCTGCTATGAATTTTCTCTTAATTGCATTTGAGGCATAATTTTACCATCTTTCACTTTCAGTGAGCTAGTTTCTTAGTATTGAGGAAATTTTTTAATGCATAGATTGATAAATAACTGATTGTAATATTTATATGTAAACCTGTGATATGATGAGAATTTTAACTATAATAATCTTTTAATAGGAAAAAGGTTGTAAAATCTTTCACTGCTTGTGAGAATCTGGTCAAGTAATTCTAAATAATTAATTTATATGAAAACGCTGCTAAGAGAGGATAGTTTGTTTGTCATTGTATATGATGTTGACAAAATTAAAAGTGTCCAAATTTAATAATTCTTAAACTTTAATTGGGTAGACCATAGTAGCTGCCTCACTGGTTACTTTTCTTGATTCAATTTGCAATTGAGTTTGAGCAAAATACATGCTGTGTTCTTGCTGATTTCTCCACCACTACAATCCCCCCATAATTTGTTGGATCCTTTGGCCCTGGTTCTCACGTGGCATTAAGTTTCTTTCCAGCTGGCTGAATGGATGACTGACAATTCTAAATTATCACCTGGAGATGTCGCAGTTCGGTTGGATTTAATCTCTAGAGTGCGTGGATTGGAAGAGGCAGAGAGGTACTTGAGTAGTGTTCCAGATTCTTTGATAACATTTAAGGTGTATGGTTCTCTTCTCAATTGCTATGCTGGGAGGAGATTGGTAGAAAAAGCTGAGGCAATCATGCAGATGATGAGGTCATTGGACTGTAATAAGGAACTATCTTACAATGTTATGTTGAACCTCTATTCTAAGTTGGGAAAGCGTGAGAAATTTGCAAAGCTAGTTCAAGAGATGGAAGAGCAAGGCATCAGTTTTGGCCAAGCCGCATTCTGCATCCTGTTGAATGCATATGCTGCTGATTCAGATATAGAGGCCATGGAGAAGCTCTTTAAGAGAATGGAAAATGACCCTCTAGTTAATGTGAATTGGAATGTCTGTTGTATTGTAGCAAAGGGATACTTAAGGGCTGGCCTAGCGGACAAAGCTTTGGAGACGCTGAAGAAGGCGGAGAAACTTATCAGAGGGAATACGGGGCTTGGCTATAGATTTCTGCTTAGTATGTATGCCAGTTTGGGTCACAAAGATGGAGTCATTCGAATCTGGCATCTTTACGAGAAGAGAAGGAATCCAGGAAACATGGGCTATTTTTACATGATGAGCTCTTTAATCAAGTTGGATGACATTGACAGAGCTGAGAAGCTCTTAAAGAAATGGGAATCTGTGAACACCTCTTATGACTTCCGAATTCCAAATGCATTAATAAATGCTTATACTAAAAAGGGCTTGCTGCCAAAAGCTGAAGCACTTGTAAATAGAGCTCTAGATTCTGGGAGGAAGGTTCCTGCCAGCACATGGGATCATCTAGCAACTGGATACTGTAGAGCTAATCAGATGGATAGGGCTGTGGATGTGATGAAAAAGGCTATCATTTCTCATCAAGGTCATGGTTGGACATTAAACCGTGTCACATTAACAGCATGTCTTGAGTACTTGAAAGAAAAGGAAGATGCAGAAAAGGAGGAGTTTGCTAAGCTACTTGAAGAACGTGGTATTCTTTTAAAACAAGATACTGAAAAACATGAGAATGGAAGTACTGATATCGGTATCTTTGATGAAGGACTTGATTTGTTGTCTTTGGAACCATAGAATGCTAAAGATGATTTGTGAGTAATGCTTTGAAGAGATCTCCTTATGATCTGTATTACTGCATATGCTTTATAAGCTCTTTCATGAAAATCTAAGTGTTAATTAATAGAAAATCTTTTTGTTGCTGTACCTTTTTTTTTTGGTTTCATATTTCTGTTTCTTTGATATTTTAAGGGATCACTTATTTCTTTGCCTTTTAAAGCAATGGTCAAACCGGGATTTTGAGATGCGGATCAAATCCTTGGATGTTATGCCAAAATTCAAACAACTGTACAACGACCTCTTTCATGTCATCTTTGTTCGACATTAGTGGAGCGTTATGTCAAGCTTCAAAGCAGCAAGGTAGCTCTGAACTTGACAGAACTGTAAGTGAAAGGAATTCCAGAAGAAGAACAAGCAAGATCAGAAAGAGAAGCTGTATAGAGAGAACAGAGAGAGAGAAAGTAGAAAAGATTAGGGAGAAACTGATACAATCCAACTCTGATTCTGCTACTACACTTCTACACCTTATAACTACACACTTAGCAGCTAACCGTCATTAGTTAGGTATAATTGGCTAATACCCTAACTAACTAACTAACTATCCAGCTAACTTGTTTATTAAGCTAACTGATATCTGACTACTAAACTATGCCGTTTCAATAATATGCATGACACGTTAGCGAAAAGAAATTAATGGCGTTAGACGGTCTTATAACCCAAATCATTTTCCATAAGCATTAATCAATAATAATAGCCCAAGTAATGTAGTAAATCAACAAAAGTAGAATTTGGGCCCAGATGATTCATTTATAAATAACATACATAGGCAGCTTCAAACTCCCAGAACGTGTGTGTTCCCCAAACCCCAAAATATGACCAAAAAAATTCTTAGCTCTTCTGCTTCTTCCTTAAACCGTTTGTCCAAAATCAAATCTTTTCCGGTAAGAAATGGAATTACTGGAGCAATTTCGTACTTTTGTTCCTCAGTCACTGCTACTGCTGCTGAACCATCCTCACCATCACCATCACCATCACCATCACCATCATCACCATTTTTAGTTCGAAAGGACACACTGTCCCAGAGGCTAATGGATGCTATAAATCCTAAAACTCAACCTCTTTCTCAAGTTCTGAAACAGTGGGTTGATGAAGGTAGAAAAGTGAACATTAATGACGTCCGCAGTTCCATCAAACAATTCAGACGCTTAAGGCGTTACAATCAAGCCCTAGAGGTTTTATCTTTCACTTCACTTTTTTTTTTCTTTTTTCCTTCAATGCCTTTTGTTTTTGCAATGTGTATGGTTGTCGTTTTTTTAATAAAAATGTAATCTTTTTGCTATTTTGAATTGGTTTCGTGTTTAATGTTTGAAGTGTAACCTTCCCTGATGCTCATTTTTGTTGCTGTGATTTTTTGCTCAAATGAATGTTTGGGTGAATTTGGGATTTCTACCATTTGTTTGATAAAATTGCCATCTTTATGCTTTCATGTTCAACATAAGTGGAGGGAGGAAAAATTGGTAATCAACTTTGCTATATCCCAGTGGATAGAGTTTCAGACAGCTAATATCAATCAGTGACCCAATTTTTCTAGTTAGGATCTCCACCTCTACGCATCCAATGTTTAGTTATTTAGGGCCTTAGGTTGAACTGGAATACTAAGGCGATTTTTGCTATTGGGCAACATTTTATATATTTATTTTGAGAAGTAAATACAGCTATCGGTTTGAAAAAAAAAAAAAAGAAGAAACCTTTACTTATCATTTTTATTGATGTGGTTGTTGATTTTTTGCTTTTGCTGTGGAGATGCTTCAGAAGTTGTCAAATAGATGGGCCTTTTAAATTTTGCACAAACTATTCTCATTCAATTGTACTGTTACCTGAATCCTGTATCTTTTGAATAGGTTTCTGAATGGATTGGTAACGTTGAAAATTCGGATTTTACAACTGGAGATGCTGCGATACGCTTAGATCTGATTTTCAAAGCCCATGGCCTGGAGCAAGCAGAGAAGTATATTGAGAGTTTGCCGGATGATGCAAAAGTTGTTAGTACTTATGGTTCCCTTTTGAATTGTTATGCTCAAGCAAAGTTATTGGATAAAGCAGAGGCCACCATGCAGAAGATGAGGGAGTTGGGAAATACTGGAATACTGTCTTACAATTGTATGCTGAACCTTTACTCTCAGATGGGGAAGCGGATAAAATTGAAGTCTGTAATGCAAGAAATGGAAAACAAAGGCATTAATTTTGACAAATTCTCATATAATATCCTGTTGAACGTATATGCATCTGCAAGTGATATAATAGAAATGGAGAAACTTTTGATGAAGATGGAAGGAGATCCTCTTGTTGTTATGAATTGGATGCCTTACTCTATTGCAGCGAATGGGTATCTGAAAGCTGGGGACACTGCAAAGGCAGAAATTATGCTAAAGAAATCTGAAGAATTAATTAAGGATAGAAAACGAAAAGGTTCAAAAGCACATGACGAAGTAGCTCATGCCTTGGAGGTCATACTTACTCAATATACTAGTATGGGAAGAAAAGGTGAGGTACTTCGCATTTGGGATCTGCATAATAAACCTCGAAAGTTTGTTAATAGGATTTATACTAGTTTTATTAGTTCCCTGTTGAAATTGGATGACATTGATGGTGCAAAAAAGATGCTAGATGAATGGCTCACTAAGAAGCTACATTTTGACATTCGGATTCCAAACCTAGTTGTCATTGCATTTTGCAAGAAAGGTCAGATGAAAAAAGCCGAGTCATTGATAAGCAGTCTCATGGAGAGAGGAGAGGAGCCAAATGCAAGTACCTGGAGACATATGGCATCAGGTTACTGCAAAAATAATCAGATGGAAGATGCAGTGAAGACGATAAAGAGAGCAATCAGTGGAAATCCAGAGTGGAGACCTGATCTTCTTGATTTGGCTTCATGTCTTGAATACTTGAAGGCAAAAGGAGATGTTGCTGGAGCTGAAGAGATTATAGGGTTGCTGAAGAAGGGAGGTAAATTTCCTGCAGATTTTAGGGACAGAATATTGAGGTATATTGGAAAGGGAGATCCATCTGTGATTCCTCAGATGGAGCAAGAGTCTGACAATGTGGAAGAAATTTTGGACGGCACTGAGCTGAAGTTAAAAAATGCATCTTGATGGGGGCAATCATTGTAAAGATTTTACTACTTCAGCTTCAAACTTCATGTTTCTTCCTCTACCCTTCTCCAACTTGTTTTTCTTGGATGCAGTAGCGCGGATTACTTTATAACTTTCTTGTAGACAATTGTCACGTTAAAAAATGTACGTTACTATAACTTATTGAGTTAGCTTTTCGTCCAAACCTCCTCCATTACCATGTTAAATGTTGTTGTGTGTTGTCATTTTACTTTGAATTATCTTATTTTGAACATGGAGGGTATAACATGCTGAGGAGCAGAGTTAAGTGATGTGTAAAATTGCTGCGAGCAGACACAGAAAAACACGCACACAAAGTAATGACATCTCCAGAACATGTTTGCAGATACCCCCTAGGAAGATGGTCAAAATTTGGTGCTAAATGTTGCCGGTCTATAAGCCGATCTCAGTAGGTTGCAGTCGAGGACTTAAAACAGAACTCCAACAGCCTCCATGGTGCCATCATTATTAATGATTTGTACTGTGGTTGTGTGTTCACCTCACATTGTCTACTACCATTTGGAAAGAATCAAAGACTAATTTCTTTGAGATAAGATGATAGATTGATTGTATACACCATGCACATAGTGATCCAACAAGAAGCCTATTGTGGAACATTGCCTTTTGAGATAAGATGATAGCTCTACCTCCTAGTGACTTGCTATCCAAATCGTACATAAATTATTCTTGTTCATATGCATTGTCTTACTTATTAAACACCCAATGTCACTTTTTAAAATCCATGAGATTCTAAACAACCATACACGTGAATCTCAACAGAAACATTAGGAAACATTGCCCTTTGAGATAAGATGATGGATTTTAAAAAGCGACATTGGGTGTTTAATAAGTAAGACAATGCATATGAACAAGAATAATTTATGTACGATTTGGATAGCAAGTCACTAGGAGGTAGAGGCCAAAACAAGGCATATCCTCTGGATTAGCATTTTCAAGTAGTTAAGATATATAGATATTTCTAAATCAAACTCCAGTCATAAACTCGATAGCTAATAAGGAATATACAAGGTTAAATTGTGAAATAGCTAGAATAGGCGCTCCATAAAACAACTGTACCATTTTAAGCACTAATCAGAGTTTTCATCAGAATCACCACATTTACAACAGATTAAAGAGATTTGTTACAGGTTTCTCCTAAAATTCATGTTGCTAAATTTTGAGAGGTGTCTCTTCTATCTCCTCGAATGCGAGCTCAGCTCTTGTCATTGGCACGATAGAAGTGAATCAACTTGAGTCGTAATACTGTTTCCTGGTAACAAGCAAATGAAGAAACCTTATCATTCAAACATGTTTTTTCTGTATGACAATACCTTTCACAAAGACCATAAGATAAATGTTGACTGAGACAAGCATATGCTAAGGAATAAGTGACTTCCATCCAATATCTTTAGAACAATCTATTTGTATTTGAGAATATACCAACCTCACGCATATCTTCTGAATGGTCGGGGAAGTAAAATCCAGTGGAGCAATTTGGCAACACCTCCGGCCTTTTCATCCATGCTCTACGGGCATCACTTGCTTTAATTTTGTACCTGAACATCTGACACCAGAAAGAGATCTTTAGGGCCCAAAAAATAAAAAAAAATAGCAACCAGTACCACAAACATGATCAAAACCAATTAACCTCTGTTGTCTTTTTCATGAACTGGCTGTGTTTGGTTTGTGTTTTTATTTGCAAAAAGTTAACTTTTTCAACCACAAAAATAAAACATCCAAACAATTTTTATTTCAAAATTTAAAATTTAAATTCCTGTCAAAATTCTTCTCACATTATTTCAAAAAAAAATTTCCCTCTAATCTACTTTTTGATATCACTTTTTCTTACCAAAAATTTCCACCAAAACTTTCACATATTCCAATACAAAATTCTCAAATACAACACAATCCAAACATATTGTTTTCCCATAAAAAAATAAAGAAAGAGAAAACGAACAGGTACAGCAACCTACAATACTGGGATAAGAAGTCATTAATACTCACGAACCTCAGAAAGAGGCACAGTTGGTTTCTCCAGCTCATCCCCATCAATGTTGACACCAGTGCCCTGGCATTCTGGGCAGAAAGAGGAATATATTTGCTTTGGGACTGCTACTATTTCACTAGTCTTCCCCGCATCATTTTTCTTAGTTCCAACTTTTTGCCTAGATCTTCGCTTCGCTTTGGGTGCATTCAATTGATTTTCATAAATTTCCATCTCACAGAGCAGTATCCAGTGGATAAGGCAGGAAACATGAAATACATGAAATGCCTGCAAATAAATGCAAATCTTTATCATGAATGATAGGTCAATGAAAAGTCAAAGCACTACATGATACAGATTGTGAATGCATATCGATGAGAAGAATAGAAAGATTGGTGATCATACTCCAGTTGAATTTCTACTACTGCAGGCAAGCCTTCCAGTCTTCTTATTCAAGAGTGCAGCCACATCTTTCCCTGGAAGCATCTTCTGTTGACAAATATCACACATTCTTTCAGAAGCTGCTTGCTGTTGTCGCCTCAACTCTTTCCTCATACTTTTGCTAGATAAAACTCTACAATGCAGAAGTTGATCATCACACCCTTCCAGGAGCATTCTTCCGTTAGAACTACTTGAAGACTGAGATTCTTCACCAGAAGAGTCATATTGAGTAGTCAAAGACTCACTGACATCCTCTGGATCAGAAAATGACTTCCTCTTTCTGTTCATAGTGCCACTATTCTCCTCTGATTCTGAATGAGGACTGGATGGAAGCAAGAGCTTTATATCATCAAATAGTCCTTTTCGGCCCAAATTATAGTTATAAGAAAATGTGACTATAGCAAAATCATGATCCAAAACCATAAGCGCATCCTCACTATCACAGTTCTCTCTTCCAAGCCACTCACACCATATTCTACGAATTTTACCTAAAATCGCATCCTTCTCACAAAATCGAGCAGCAATTTGTCCAACACCCAAATATGTCACCTCCAACTGAGACACTCCATCTTTACATAGAACACCTGGAATAACCAGCTGATTGCTCACTCTATCATCAGGAAAAATTTTCATACAAGAACTCTTGTCAGAAATGCTGCCAGCACCAAAACTATCTGGATTCTTGTGAAAGCCAACTTCATTATTAGATGCAAGGCCATTAGAGTTGGAATTCAACGGCTGACGATAGCACACCATAGCAGAACCACTTTCATCCTCCAGATATGTATTCTCCAGCAACTGAATATTTTCACGCTTTGGTACAGATATGTCTACATCTTGTTCAGAAGTATCACCAAAGAACAATACACCATCATGAAAAGGCCATGGATTTGGCTTTAACAAAGTAGCCTTAGCAGCAACAAGCCTTTCACAATGTAGACTACCCTTTAAATGATCATACAAGACTGAATCACTATAGCATGGTGCCAGACACAAAGTACAAAAGAAAATTGACCTTTTACCATCTCTCCTCAGATCAACATAAGTATGGCCTTGAAGTCTCACGTTACGCACTGTTGCCCTCGCCAACTGCTCTTTCAAATTAACACCACCTGCTCTCAAAAATCCAACTTCTCTCCCTCCCCCCATTCCAATTTATCAAACTTTAATCTCCCAAAATTTAAGCAACTCTTAAACCAACCAAATTTCACCAAACTTCTGACTTTCAAAACAAACCGTCTTCGAAACAAAATCTGAACTCCACTATAGAAAAAACACCTTCGTTCCCCCAAAAACTATCACTATATCCGCAAATGCCAAATTTTAAAATCATAGTCACAAACTTTCAACCTTATTAAATCACATAAACCGCAAATTTTACACCTTAATTCAGAAACCTCTTTAACAAGATAACCACTGAGCTCAATGTTTTCAGTTTCACCAAATTCCATACAACCAAACACCCAGCAACAAATATAATAACACTTCGTATTCGGTGAATTTTTTTTTTCTAACAAAACGACAAATTCAACAAGTAAAACTTTTAACCCTAGAAGTTTTCAGTAAGCTTTAAACTTACAACATCGCGGCATAAAAGGTTTACTTTGAGCTCCATTCACAAATTCCTCACGTATTCGATCCGCGGCAACTTGAACATTATAGCAGGTCGAACTTTCCACATGCAAAGCGCGCGATTCCTCCACTGACATCATTTCCATATTCTCCAACTAACAAAAATTCAAAATTTTCTGAAACACGAAAATGACCGAACAATTCAACCCCAAAATCCTTCAATTAAGCGGCGAAATTCCAGTAAACTTGAATCTGTAGATAAATCGAGGGCTTTTTTCTTCGTGTGAAATGTAGAGAGAGAAAGTGCTGAGGTTAGAAGAAGGGCAACAGAAACGACTATTAACTGTATTTCGGTGGAATTTTCTTTGTCTGAATAAGTTTCTGCCAGGTAAGAAACGCTACATTCGAATGTATAAGTAGCAAGTTGACGTTCTTTTTATTAGCCGTAGGATTAGTTGATTTAGAGAAACAAGAGTAATGGGCGATCAGATGGTGGGGGTTCACGGAGTTTATGGTACATCCAAGCGTTGGAGATTCAAAGGGGAGGATCGGAAGATTCGGATTTTGCGGCGGGGATTCCAAATGCCTGCCCGAGAGATGTTCGGGTCGGGTTCTGGGGGATAATCATTGAAGGACTCGTGTCCTTATCATAATGGGATAAGGACCAAGGTAATATTTGTTAAAATGACCAATTTGGCCTTCCAATTGAAGGGACCATGAAAGGCGTGGTTTTATAATTTATTGCATACTTTGTCCGCCCCATTTTGCGTTTGTTATGTTTTTTTAACCAATTTAATAAAATTTTATTTTTACCCTTCATATAATTTAATTGTTATTACTCACAATTTAATTTTATTATCGCCCGCCACTCAACATATAAAAAAATATATAATAAATTTGAATTTTTATGGTATTATTACGCATAAATTACGTTATCCTCCTAACAACAATTAAATCAAAAATTTTCAAATGAAAATCGATTATCATACTTAAGCAATTTTAAATTGAGTTGTACTTTCGTATCATATTAACCATGTTGTATCTAGTAATAGAAACTAGAAAGTGTTTTCTAACTAATTTAAAACTAGATTGTACTTTTGTATCTTAATCGTGTATTGTTTTTTTCCAATATCACTTAATAAAATTATCATTTCCAACTAAGAAAAAAGTATAAATATCTAATAGTTTAGTTCAATTGATGCAATCCTTATTGTGCAACCTAAACATTTCAATTGATGTGTTTGCACTAAATAATACTGTCTGTTTTTTTATGATTTCGCTGTTGAGATAACATTTTTTTACACTGATTGCTGATTCGATTTCCCAGATATCAGGACGCAATTTCAAGCTTCTGCCCAGTGCCCTCCAAAACTTCATCTTCCAAAGTGTTGATCTCTTGCTCCATTTGACCAAGCTCAGTGGGTTCTTTAGGGGTGTGATCTTTAGGATTTGTATCATCCATTAGCCTCTGGAACAGTGACTCTTTTGTAACAGAATCTCGTGATGGTGATGGTGATGGTGAAGATGGTTCAGCAGCAGTAGCAATGGCAACGGAACAGAAGTATGAAAATGCTCCAAGATTTCCATTTCTCGTTGGAAAACATGGGATTTTGGACAAAGGGTTTAAGGGAGAAGAAGGCAAAGAGCGAAGAATGATTTTTGTCATCACATTCTATTGGGATTTTTCGCATTTGCAGATGTATTTTACTTGGAATGGATAATTTTGGCCTTCATTTTCACTTTGCTTGTATAGATATTAACCAGACTTGGGCTATAGTTTTTTTGATCCTTTTTGAAAAATATTGGGTCCTATGAGATTCTTTAGGCCCACTATATTGTTTGCCCAAAACGAGATTTTTTTTTTTTAACAAAAACACATTTTAAAATACAATAATAAATATTTATAAATTACACTCTTAAAATATATTTTTATAAATTTTAATTTATTTTCTATTTTATTACTATTATTTTAAAAATACAAAAACAAAACGAATTTTGAAATAAGATATAATCTGTACACACTCAATAGCTATCCATCAACTTTTTAAAATAGAATTTATACTTTCGTTTTAGATGCTAGATTTTTTTAATAAAAATCTTGATAAACCTTAATCTCTTTATTTGCCAGCTGTTTCCTAATCCATACCATTACACACTCAATATCTATCTATCAACTTTTTAAAATAGAATTCATACTTACGTTTTAGATGCTGATTTTTTTAATAAAAATCTTGATAAACCTTAATCTCTCTTTATTTGCCAGCTGTTTCCCATAAACCCACACGACATTGACAAAAATGAAGTTCATATAAAAATAAATGGTGACTAGAACCTTCTCAGAGATCCCACGAAAAGAACATGATTTGATATGCACCAAACACGAAGTTGAACTTCATGAGAACAAAACACACAATGTGTTTCTAAATCAACCTTTTCCTTTTATTCTTCATCTTTAGATCTCAAAGCTTGCTTGATTAACATTTTTTTCCTGTTTGATTTGCCCCTTTTTATGCACTTTAGCAGTAATATAATATCTCCATTTTGACATATTCTTCAATACTTTTTTTGGACGATGGATAGTTCCTTTAATTTCTCTTCCATTCTTTTCTGGGAATATATATATGACATAGCTTTGTACTTTTAAATTCCCTCTAAAACACTTCCACCTTCAAGCTTTTTTTTTTTCTTTCCATGGTTTTCCTCAACCATGGCCCCTATAGGAGGCTAGTAGAAAACTGAATGTTGAATGTTTGGTTGATAATTTAACACGCCAAAAGAATGGGATATTCATAGTAATACAACAAGAAAAGGAAATTAATAAGCTAACAAATCCCACTATATTTCCTTGTATCACAGCAAAAATCAGCTCAAATGTGAGATTCAAAGTTACAAAACAAATAAAAACCCACAAAAACTACCCAAAACCCTTTACATGCGTTTAATCCCCAAAATAAAGAACCTATCAAACAAAGCAAATTCTCAACAACAATAAACTGGTAATCAAAGAATCAAATTCAAGAACACAAACTAAACAAAACCCAACTCCTGACAGAGAAGCAGAGATCATCATCCATTGATCCATCATCAATTCCAGCGACTACTTCCTGAGATGCGTAACCTTGTACCACCCTTTCTTACATGTATTTTCCACAACCTTCACCCCTTTCATGAAAAAGGTCTTCACTTCCTTAGCCCTTTTTTTAACTTGATATTCAAATCTCCCCATTTCTTCAAGAAAAATAAAAATCCAAACCACGAAACAAGTAAGAACACAGCAGAACAAAAGAGGGTTCTTGACCAGAGTATTTTCTGGGCTGCCTTTCTCTCCCAAAGAAAAGGGACACCAATGAATCTATATATATATAGTAGCTGCTGAGTGGAGAGTGAGAGGTTTTAAGATTGGAACTTGGGAAGGATGGTGGGAACCAATCCCATTAACGTTCACGTGGCAATGATCAGGAGGAAATCTGCTTTGTCGATCTGTTGATAAATGACCGTTGATTGCGGGCCTGAGCTTTCTTCTCCTGAATGCCGAGCTGTACTGGACCTACTGGTGATTATTATTGTATGTTATTGGCTGTTTTTCTATATTCGTGAGTGGGGACTGGGGACAAAGGCCATGGGGATGGTCCTTTACAATCTAGCAACGAGTTGGCTTTTGAGTATTTGGAGTTTTTGGATATTAAAGTTTTTAATTTGATAAATTTAATTTGTAATAATTTAAAAACAATTGACCTGAGTCAATTGTTGAAACGTATGAAACCCACCTTTATATAATGTTTTTAATAGTTTTAATTATCAATATTTAAAGATTAGATATTTTTAATTTCTAAATAAATTAGGTAGATAAATTTAATTTTTAGAGTTTTAATTTACAACAATTAAATACATAACCTTATTACCTTAAGAGAATAGGAAAAATAAATTAATAGTCATTTTGTTTTTAATTTTTAAAATTAATGTAAATAGAAAATTTTAAAAATATAGAACAAAAAATTTTACTTTTATATATATATTTTTACTTATTCTGATTTGAAAAATAGAATGAATATATGTCACTTTACCCTTCCTAATTTATTTAAGCTAATGAGGTTTTTTTTTAAAAATTTTTACAAATTAAAATTATATAAATAGATTTGTCCACTTAAATTATTTAGAGACTAAAATAGTTAATTCTTTAAATATTGGGAATTAAAATTATCACAACTTTAAATTTTGAGAATTAAAACTGTAAAAAATATCATATAAATATAAACTTCATATGTTACAATAATTAATTCATTAGTTTTTTCTGTCAATTGTTCTTGAATTATTATAAATTGAAATTATAAACACTAAATTTATTAACCTAAAATTTTAAAAACTAAAATTGTCTACCTCAAAATATAAAAAACTCTTGGAGTGTAGTGTAGTAGAGGTAATACGCGTAGGCTTCCACAATATGTGGCAATTCCAGTTTGGTACAAATGTGGCCGTTGGAAGAAAGATTATGAATGATGATCATAGGGACCAACAACAATCAGCAATTTAAAACTAAGGGTACAATGATTTCTTATTTGCAAATAAGTAAATTATTAAATAAAAATTAATTATTCAAATATATTTTTATTTTAAAATTTAAAATTTAAATTTTTTTACTCAAATTCCTCTCATATAATTTTTAAAAAAATTTTCCTCTCTTTTTCCCTCCTAAATACTTTTTCTATCTAAAAATACCCATCAAAATTTTTACACATTCCAATACAATATTTGCTCATTTGCAAACAAAAATAACTTGTTCAAACGAACCCTAAGCGTATAGATTTTCTCGCTAGAATTGAAAACACGTGGTTATGTTTGGATTGTGATTTATTTATGAAATTTTGTATTGGAATATATGAAATTTTTAATGAATATTTTTTTATAGAAAAAGTATTTTGGAGAGAAAAATAAAAAAGATTTTTTTTTTAAAATTATAGGAGTGGAATTTAAATGGAAAAATTTGAATTTGAATTTTGAAATAAAAATATATTTAAACATTTTATTTTTGTTCGAGAAAAATTAATTTTTTGTAAATAAAATCAAAATCCAAACATAACCCTGATTCTAAATCCGAATTACAAGCAGTTATTTTTTAATTTGATTTTAATTTTCCTCTATCAGGAAAGTCAGAACCTTTGATTTTGGAATTATGATTATATCTAGTTATAAACTTAGGAATCAAATCAAAGTTAAACCTCATTAATTAAGATTTTGTTGATGAGACGACGATATCAATGACTTTATTTTATTATTACACTCCTATTTTGTCATAAAAAAATACAATTAATAACATATATTGTTTTTCCTTTTTGGATTTGGAGAGTTTGACAAAACTACTAGCAAATTGGGCCAATTAGGATGGTCATATCTTTTCGTATTTTTACATTATCAAAATAATTTTTTACATTCCCTCCAAGAGACCAAAAAAAAAAAAAATCCACCCCTAACTTTTCTGAAAAATGAGATCTAGCTTTAATGTTGGGTTGGTTACAGTTATTATCAACTGATGACTAATTTTATTGCACGTGTATTTATTATATTATTATTTTTAGTGTAACAAATTAATTACAAAATAAATTTTTTTTTGCCTTTCTATTATGTCTATGGGTTGTCCCCCTAATTGTCTCTCATTGCATAATTATATGCGGTGCAACAAATGCATACAATATTTTCTCAAAAAAAGAGAGATTATTACATGTATTATAAAAGGGATAAAAATCACGTAAAAAAAAATTCCATTTTATTATTGAATTAGACCCTTAAAATTTCAACTATGATTTTTTTCCATTTCGTTTTATCATGTGTGATACGGTATATTAAACATATTAGTGATGCAATAATAGTGTGCTAGTTACTTTAAGCTCATTTTATTTGATATATTGTTTCCGAAAATAACAGATTAAAACCCAACTACAATATTTTAATTAGATTGATTGAAAGCACTGGTTGCTTCAGTTTATGATTTAAAATAAGGGCTAGAACTACTATTATTTATTCAAGAGAATCGTATAGGACAGTCTGTAACATTTCGTACACCAATCTCTGTAATATACTGTTAAAATTTATTTTTATCTTAATTATTTTTAATAGGAAAAATTTTTTTTAGGTATATATTTTTGATCAAATTTCAATATTTTCTTATTCTACATTTTGTATCAAAAAATTTTAAAAATATAAAGTGAGTACACAAAAAAAAAAAAAAAATCCTTAATGCCTCCTGTGTGCATTTATCTTCAGGTGAGGACTGAGGAGATAATTTTCCCCTCTTATTATTGCATGCACATGTTAAGAATAAAGTGAACATGCATTACACAAACAGTGGTCCAAAACAAGAAAAGGGTTTAAAGTCTCCATTGAACAATGATGTGCTTAGTAAATGTGACCAGAGTAGCAAACTTTTGCTCCCCTGAGCTGAGGCAACCTCTTCAACAATGGAACTTTGAAAATGGATTGCAAATCGGTTAAAGATAACTTTGCCCAACAAATGATAGTAAAAGTGGCGCATCAACATCTGATTCAGGAAAAATAAGTTACAAAGAAGGTGAAGGCATTGTATAGTGAATGGATTAGAATGGAAGAACTAAGATTCCCAGTCCAACAATATGAGCATCCAAGAACACAGCCAATAACAAACAATTGTAGGAAATTCTCACCAGAGAAGTGAGATGCACTAAATATTAAAGAGCTCAGCACAACTGCTTTATGCCATTTCATAGTGCAGGAAAGAGACGTTAGCAAATACCCTCTGTAGACAAGTTCTTCCAGAAAGGGAGTGACAATGCAATAGACTACACTACAAGCTGTGAGAGAGGTTGGACCGCTTAAGAGAAGTTTTTGTAATGCTGGATTGTTTACCTCCTGTGCACGCAAAGAAAAATTATCATCTAAACTCAAGGTGCCACAATATATGGCATCAAGTACAGTGAAAGAAATTTGTTTCATTTCCTTGAGACATTAAGAAATATGTTTTACAAGTTTTATTAGTATATACTTTCTTTGATGTTATCTATATATTCCATTATACAGAATCAGATAAATGTGAACTTTGCACATAATGATAGTGACAGATGGTGCTGGTTTGTGTCAAGATAGAGCAAAATAACGCCAACAAACAGCAAATGTGCAAATGAAAAAAAAAAGTGCTCTAATGCAAACGTTTATCACCAGTCTTTGTCATGGAGTAATTGACCAGTTGAAGCTTGGTCTAAAGCATACAGTTCTCAGACTCTAGGAGCACTGTATTAAAAAACTAAGTAATTAAACATGGCATTTCATCAATACCTAGCTAGAACTGATCTTTCAAAATCTTAAAAAGGACCATGATAGCTGTCAAAAGAGAAATGCTTCCCACCTTCTATGGAGGTATTTGGCAGCGCTTGATGCAGGTAAAAATATGCACATACATAAGCATTCTAATTTCTTGTACAAGCCATCAATTCAGTTGATTTACCAATCAAAAATTTTCTGCATGGTATTACCATAAAGCTTTCACTTTATCAGAGGAAAAGCAGCATCCATCACTTCAGAAATATCAGAATTTTGCCTTCTCCAATTTTATCCATAATTCCCTATTTCCAGCATTTCAAATCCTACATCTAGACTGCAATATCCTAAAGTATGTAAACATTTTGTTTCCCATTAGCTAGGGCTCCTAGTCCCTTTTCCTTGTGTTGTCATAGATCAAATATTTCCTCAGCATATTAATATAATGATTAACTTTATCTTCTCATTGATTGCTCTAAAATTTCACCATTACTTTTAAATTCTTAGAGCCAACTGCTGTCGTCCTAACTACAAAACAAATGTGAGCAGCCTGCAGACAGACTTAACATGGCAAACAAAAAACACAGGTCATCGCATGCCAAGTTAAACTCCACTCTTAAAAAGCAGCCAAAAATCCAAGATCTGTGTAATAGTTTCCTTTTATAATATTTATTCTCATTATATCCTATTGTGCAGTAAAAAATAATGGAACCTAGTAAGAACTGCTATCCCAGATGAAATGATAACTCTTCAACACAATCTCAAATTGAGAAAAAAAAAAGAAAAAAAAAAGAAAAGGAAAGAGCCAAGTAAATGCTTGACAAACTAACCTTAGGTCCCAGCAATTGATCTGCAACAATTGATGTGACCAATACTAAGCAAAAAAGAAATAACAAACCAATGATTGATGATAGCAACCAGTTTCTTTCAGCAGCTAGTTCATTAGTTTGAAAAAAGTCGAGAAGATTATACTGAGGCTTCATGGCACTTTTCAGCAGCAGCAAAAATGCAATTAGCTCCAAGATTTGGAAACCAAGTAATGCCACTGCCTTATCTCAAGGAAAACAGAAAAGTGAAACCAAAATCAGCATGCAACTTCATCATTGCTTAAGGTTCATTTACAACTATGTAATATAACTGTGGAATTATTAGTTGCCGTACAATTACTTCATACTAAAAGAAGGAAAAGGCCCCTCAAATTAGAAGTTAGCCACTTTGATTGCCGAATTTGTTTTAATTTTGTTTAAGATCATATCTTCCAATTAGTGTTCAAGAGCAAACTGCAAATATGACACTCACAAAAATCCACTGAAGAAACAAGCACACTGACCGCTCAAATAGAGCAGAAAATCAATGCTCCCAAATATTGAGACAATTTATCAGAGAGATTTTATCTCTAGAAAGCAAGAATTGAAATCAATAGTAGATGACCTTCACCTATAATGTCTGAATAAATGAGTTTCTCTTCTACATATCATTCATTCATTAAACTATCAATGTGGCATCATATATTGTGTGCTTAGGGTGACTAACATAAATCATAATGCTGATAAGTGATGCAGTCTGAATTATGTATACTTATGATGTGTTAACTATAGGACAAGACATAAAGGATCACTTCAACAGTCATACAGAAGTAAAGAATCAATCTAATACATGAAAAGCCATTTCAACAGTATCTAATTTACGCATCCTATTTCAGTATACATACTTGCAATTAAGTGGTATCACTGTTGCTTGCAATATTACTCAAATTCTCAAAGAGCAATAAGAAATGGTCTAACCGCCCAAATAAAACTCCTGATGCAGATTCAATATTTTAGTGAAATAACGTAGATACGACCAGAAAGACAGTAGAACACAGCATGAGAGCTGAACTGGTTTTGTTAAAAAAAAAGAAAAAAAGAAAAAAAAAAAAGAAAGAGCAAGCAAGAGAAGAAAAAATCATTAATGCTCAGAATCAACCTAATTGGTTCTGAAGGGGCCAAAGAACTTATCAGGTGATAATCATTTTTTCCTTTCTGAGCCATTTTCCAGCTGTGAAAAGTGAAAAGAAATTTTGAAATGTATATGCCAAGTCTCCTGTTCTTCCTGCTTTGATGAGAGAAAAACCAATTCCCTCTTACCCCCCAGACAATAAATTCAGTAGCAGCTAAGAAAGATGCTTTCCATAAATTAAGCATTCTTTCTTCAACAAGTTCCATACCAGCCAAGACAGAGAAGCAAAATTACTCACCACAGTTTGGGGATCAAGAACATGTTGATGCAATATATTGGCAACTGCAGCCAACCCACCAAAACTTAGAGGAACATGCAAACTGAAGACATAAAATGCCATATTGCTTAATATGGTCCCTCTATCACATTGAATGTCCCTCTTCAGCACTGAGAAGCCCTGAAATACAAATAACTCTTCACAAATCAAAAGGAAAATTAAGCAGGTTATTCAGTCCCTGCTTGGTAAAAGATGCATGCTTCATATTTCAATCCCCAGTATATCCAACTCAAATGCATACACATGACACGTGGGATCCAGGGTCCCAGAGCTACATTTGAAGTAAGGCCACATTTTCCAAAACTCTTCCTTCCGGAGGAATCTCTACTTTGTAGCTGGTTTTATTGCCTTTCTACTATTTCCCAACTGCTAAAACTTCAGTATATTTGGTTCAGTAGATGGAAAAAATATAACTACCAGACTCAGGGCAGTAACTATTGCTGAAAAAATCTTGAATTTTATCAAAATAGCTAACAAAAGCTGTCAATAGACAATTGAATATCTTAAGCTACTATTGCTGATATAATTCCCCATAGCATGAGCTTAATATTGGTTTTCAACCTAGCTTATATGAAATCTAAATAAACCCAAATAACTACCACAAATTCTAGAAAGAAACATTTCAAATGCAAGAAAAATCTTTTTTGTTTTTGAGACTTGCAAATTGTTTTCTTCTCAAAATTTAATCTTTTACTGCTTCTCTACAAAGAGCACACTCTGGGGTACCATCAAGTACGCATTAAGAAATGCACAATTGATGCAAACATCTGGAGGGATGCTAAGATTTTTTTTCACATAAACATACTAAAAAAATCCACTTCCACTCCTCGTCCTCTATGGAAGCATGCTTGTATTCCACTAATCATCTAGCTACCAATAATGATGTATCTACTACATAAATATAAGCTAAAAACACAAATTTTTTTATACAATATCCCATTTTGATTCCGTTCAAGCAATGCAAACAAAAAAATCAGAACAGTTAATCCATATTTCCAAAAAACCCGTTTTGTTTTCTTCATATTAAAGTTCATGAGAGTGAAAAATACCAAGTGGGATTTCTTTGATTCTTCATTTTTGGTGGAACAGCACTTGAAACTCAAAGGATCCCTTTTGCTGACGAACAACTTGGAACTGGATAAGCGTTGGCAGAAGTCTTTAGTAAAATTAATGGGTATTAGAGATAGAATAGGCCCATGTACTACAATTTTGCTCATCTTCCTCTTACAGATTTTTCATCTCTCATGTGCCATACTATCCCTGATGCCTGCGCTATCCCGCGCCCAAATGAGTTCTGTTATTTTCAGTTCTTTGTTGTTTAAGAGGCTTGAAAATATTAAAACGCCAAAAAAGTTACTTATTTTTAGCCGTTTATTCTTTTCCCCTCATATTTTAGAATAAATTTTTAGTCCCTCATAATTTATGTACACTTTTTTCTTTTTTCCTAAATTTCTGTGATGCAATTGGAGCATGCAAAAACGAATCAATTTAGGTCGTTCTTTGTGTTATCGTGAAATTCTTGTAACAAAAAATTAAACAGTTAAAAGTAAGAGACTATTTTTACAATTAAATCACCTCAAAAATATTCGCAATCTACAAATAAATGGGTAAATTTCGGATCCTGAATTTATCAAAGGCGTGATGTTACTAGGGTATCAACAGCCCGCCTTATGATGACTCACGCGGCATCTTAGTACAGTGAAGCACGCCTCTCCTTATGCGTGACTTTTGATGACCCATGCAAAAATCTTGAATGCGAGCTTATAACCATGGTTTCCCTACTTTGGGGAAGAAGTGAATAAAGACTGCAAACCTGATTGTAGACAAAAAGAGTAAGATAAATGTTATCTATTTCTCTACATTTTTACTTGGTGAAAAAGTATTAAAAAAAAAAGACAAAATCATCTCGTATTTTTCATATTTCTTTTAAAAAATATTCAGTCGAACTACAACTTGTTTTTCTAAAATTAATATAGATTTTCGGGTTATTTGTATTTTTTCTTTTGTAATTCTTTCTATTAAAATTCGTCATTTTCTTAATGTTAATGTTTAATAACGTTGTGCTTATTCATGGAGCTCGATCCATTACTTGTTCATGAAATGATTACTTGTCAATGCAATTGAAGATTCTTCAAAAGTATGCCACTTCCTGACCAGACGAAGGATAAGAATAATTCTGTGATGTTTTTCTGGCCTTGTGAAGAAGAAAGTAAAGAATATTATTGTGGTAAAAAACCCAAGATTCTTGAAATTTGAAGCAACCTTGGTATTAAGTGTAATCTTTTATATACTTAGTACCCAAATCAATCATAGTTTGAACTAATAACAATATCAAGCAATTGGAATTAAGGAAACATAATTTGTTGCTCCATTTGCTTGAGCGAAAATGGCAGAATTGAATGGTGTTTTTGGTCAAGAAGGAGTGATAAAGGATGCTATGTATTTGCCTGAGTAGTATAAGCATGTTGAGGAGCGGTGTGCTGATCTATTTTATATGCGATGTACATTGTCAATTGGTCCAACAGTGTTGTAAAAATCATATTGCGAACTGGTTAAGTTGAGAAATTAGGTTAATTGGTTAGACTGGTCAGACCGATAGTAAAAACCAAATGATATTATTATAATGTAATAAATATAGGGTATTTATAAAAATATTATTTTTTTAATATGGTTAAATTTAAATTAAGTATAGATTGTATGAAATTTTAAATGTAAGACTGAATAATTTCATAAAAAATAGTATAAAACATATTTGAAGTAAAGAATGTGTTAAAAATTGTAAGAAATCTCTCATATAATTTTTCAAGGTATCGAATTTTAAGAAATTAAAAAACTTTGATGCCATTATTTTTGCTACTGGCTACAGAAGCATTGTGGTGCGATGGTTGAAGGTAGTTCGATAAAAAATTTCATCATTTACCAAGATTTTTTTCTTTAATCACAGTACCTAAATTTGATTGTCTGCTTTGTGGATGATTAATTTTGAAGGACGAAAGCAAGACTGTTCGATGAATTCGGAATGCCAAAGAAAAGAAAACCAGATCATTGGAAGGGGGAAGATGGTCTCTATTGTGCGGGATTTTCTAGTATGGGTTTACTGGGAATTTCCAAGGATGCCATGTTGATAGCAGCAGACATCAATTCTATTCTAAGGGAGGGGGACGATGAACGGTAGGATATCAATTTTTCTTGAATGTAGGTTATAGGTTAGACATTTTTAAGATAAAATTACTTGTAAGGGTGTGTTAAGTCTCTAAATTTTTAATGAGTTGTAAAATTTTCAAAATTGTTGAGACAAGTTAGGACTTTAATTAAAAAGAGTGGTGATGATGGTAAAGAGTAATTAAGACTTTAATTAGGAAAGAGATAAGAAACTAATTCATTGTTGTTTTGAGGGATAATTTTGTTATTGACAAATTATTTAAATTGTTAAGTTTAATTTCATGCACTTAACAAGAATTTTGAGAGTTTCCATCTTTGTTATGAATTCAGAATCATGATACACCCTTATTAAGAATTTTCTCCATTTTTTTGTTACTATTGAAGGCCTATTATTTTATCTTTAATTAGTTTAAATGTAACATTTTCAAATTGAGTTTTCATTCATTTTGGTTCCTAATATTTAGCAATTTGATAGTTTTGGTCCACAAGGATTTTAAATCAACAAATTTGGTCTTTATAATTTCAATTTATAACAATTTAACGACAATTGATAGAAAATTGAAGATTTAATAGCTGGAACATATGGGCCCATATCTATGTAAAATTTTAATAGTTTTAGTTCATAATAGTTGGAGGTTCAAAAGTTTTAGTCATCAAATATTTTAGTTTGACAAATTTAATTTTTATAGTTTCAATTTATAACAATGAAACAAAAATTGACCTCATTGGTTTTAAAGAACAGAAAGAGTAATGTAACACATACTTGTTTTATTTTCAAATCAAAATCAATTTAAAAAATGAAGTGAAGTAACATATTTGAGTTCCATTTTTTTTTTTTTTGATAGAGCCTAAAATGTATATATTTTTTGTTAATATTTTCTTGATATTAACTTGATTACAATGTGAAATTGTTTGAAATTGATATACTTCTTTTTTAGGTAGGGAAAATAGAAAAATGGAGAAAAAGAGGAAAAAAGGGGCAAAAATTGAAGCAAGATGAATTGATGGAGAGTTCAAGCAAGAAAAGGAAATTGAAAGCTGTCAAATTAAAGAAGGAAAAGTGTTATTGCTGCAAGCTTTTAGGAAACAAGCACTTTATTTTAGTTAGGAGTATATTTTGATATTTTCTATTTTTCTTATGTTTCCTTTTTAGAGTAGAATTAGTTTTTAGTAATAATTATCATTACTATATTTTAGGGTTAAATTTTGTTATAAAAGGGAGGACCTATGAGGCCCTAAATTTGAAGAATTTTTGGATTGAGGGCAGCCGTACCCTTTGATCTAAAAAGAAACCAACGTTCCTTTTCTTTCTTTTCTTCTTTTCTTTAGTTTAGTTTTTCTCTTAAATTTTACTTTCTAATTCAAGGAATGATTGATTTTAATTGCAATCACCGTGAGTTTTTGTTCTTAATTTTTATATCTTGCTTTTAATTCAAGTACTTGTTAATTCTTGATTTAATTCTTATGAATAATTGATTATTAGTTAATCTGACAAATTAATTTTTCATTATTTAATCCATCCAACTAAGGCACCTAAATATTTAACGATAAATGCATGATGCTCTTTGACAAATTCAACTTCTTCTGCAATTCCTCCATTTCTTTATTTGTCTTACCATGAGATTCACCCAATTAAAGAACTTAAATACTCCCTTTGTCCAAGAACTTAAATACTCCCTTCATCTATTTCTTTACATTTTTATCGTTACTTTTTAACTTGGGCTATTTATTATCATTATTGATAAGAATAATATAAAAATTTCATAACAAAACTCTCTTTTTAAGCGGAGGGAGTATTTAAGTTGAACCAAAATTTTCTCTAACACTTCATTCATCTTACCCAATTCCTTTATTTATCTTGTCTTACTTGTGGAGTTACAAGTAAGATGGAAACAGTTTATCTGAAGATAGATGTCGATAGACGTAGTAGCGAGGAGGACAAAAACCGGAGAATGGAAAAGCTAAAGAAAAGATCACCTCTTGATAGTATTAATTTAGAGGTTAGCCCAACTCCAGAATTAGAACAAACAACACATATAGGAAATCATGCTGAAGATGAAGAAGCAAGAAGTGGGATGGACCTTTCTTTATACAAGGCTACAAAGCAAAGCGATGTTGATATCTTCATTAATGTCCTTGAACAAGTTGCTAATGAGAAAGGGTTAACCCTCTCTACGACCTTTAACCATGCAACCCCATTGGAAATACATACCTTCATGTTGATGCAAGCTCTGACAATAAAGAAATAGTCAGCTTGATAGCTCGCCATTCTCCAACATCAATGACAAAAAAGAATTTCAATGGTAACACAACACTGCATCTTGCTGCAAGAGCTAGACATTGGCATATAATAGAAATACCGTTGAAAATGTGGAAAGATATTGTAGATTTACCTTCTGTTGAAGAGGAGATTCAACAAACACATTGTCAGGAACATTTCTTTCCAAGGATAACAAACGAGAAGGGAAATACAGCCTTACATGAGGCTTTGATGAATTCTCAAGATGAGACCGCTTGTCATTTGATTAAAGAGGATCCAGAAGGAGCACTTTATCTAAACAATAAACTTGAATCTCCCCTATCTTTGTCAGCCAAAATTGGGTCGGAGAAACGTGTTTCCTTAATACTTTCATTTCAAGAGGAGCTAGGGAAGATGATTGAGCAGGTGAAAATTGGGAAATCACCAGTTCATGAAGCAATCAATAGTAGAAATAAGGGTCCCTTGCAAAAATAGCACCTTTTGGACACAAGTTTGCAAATATAACAGCTCTCAAAATTTGTTTGTGCATATAGCAAGTCAACGTAGTTTGACTAAGTGAAAAGATCCAATTGACTTTCTATTTACAAAAGATGAGAAACATCACACCTAAAAACACATAGGTCGAGCACTAGGTCGAGCATTTGCACTAGATCAAGTACTAGTCAAGCACTAGGTCGAGCACTAGCTTGAGCACTTCATTACTAGGTCAAGCACTTTATTACTAGATCGAGCAAGATACTGATTTGCTTTAATTCATGCAGGACCTTCTCAAGGAGCAAATGGTTATTCAGAGTGATTTCTTCAACGTCTAGAAGCCTCAGTACTGCTACTATGAAGTCAATATGAAGAGGATCAAAATCAAACTAACCTTTTAAAAAGGAATGTGTGAAATGGGATGTTGAGTCGGTGAAAAAGAAAGACAAATGGAGATCAAGTGAAGTTTGAATGAAGAAGAACGACGGGTTGCTTTTAGGTGTGATGTTTCTCATCTTTTGTAAATAGAGGGTCATTTGGGTCTTTTCACTTGGTCAAACTACATTGACTTGCTAGTTTTGCAATGAATTTTATATTTCAAAATCACTCTTGAAAAGGTGCTATTTTTGCAAATACTTCTAGGAATAAAGGTAATGACTTAAATTCAAAGTTCTGATGGTGAGGAATCTAGGTTGAATTTTTTTCTTAATATACTTTAGCTAATACTATCAGACATGCTCTTGATGTTAAAATCTTTTATATGCTACCCCAAGTATAGCACAAAGGAATGTGGGCTCATTTACTCCAACTAAAAGAACAAAACTGCAGCTTTTGGTTAACATCATGGTCTCTTCATTGGAACTGTAATAGCTTGTAATTAGTGGCATTTGAGATACGAATCCCCTACCCAAGAACAATACGTAATCGATTTGGGGTATATTGGGTTATTTATAATTCGTAATAATTTTGTTTCATTTGAGTCTTCTATTCATAATTGTCTTTCTTTCTTCTTCTTCTTCAACCTGATTTTGTTTCGTTCGAATCTTCTACTCATAATTGTCTCTCATTCTTCTAGTTTACCTGTTGATGTGCCTATGTTTGTAGAAAAGACATGGTAAAAGACATGCTAAATGATGATATTAATTCTGACTCCAAATTGTATTTTCTTCACTTATATCGATTGAAATATCAGATGTCATAGGGGTTGTGTTTGCGAAAGTACCCAGATCACTTCATTTCATAGATGAAGTTGGGAGATTTCCACTTCATTATGCTGCATCAATGGGTTATATCAAGGAGGTTGGTTACCTTTTAGACAAGTTTTCAGCCGGCGCATTTGAGAGGGATAAAAATGGCTTATTACCTGTTCACTAGACATCAAAAAGGGAAACGTGAGTGTCATAAAAAAGTTGGAAAAATTTGCAAAAATAACAGATTTTCATATGACTTTTGCAAATATAGCAGCGATGAATTTTTTTTTTGTCAAACTAGCAGGTCAAGAGTGTTTGACTAGGTGAAAATACCCAAATGTCCCAAACTAGCTGAAAAGGCGACTCTCCCATATCCTTTTGCCTTCACTTTATCGTGCAAGCGAGGATTTTATCTGCCTGCTTCATGGATTGAAACTCCCAGTTCACACACACGATCTGTCTTCAAGCATCAAATAGCATCAATGGCATGTACGCGAGGTGGCTACCGCAATGGAGAAGAAATCCCAAAAGCCGACCGAATAAGGTCAGTTGAAATTTAGCTTCATCGTTGCTAATTGCTCATATTTCTTCGTGTTTTGCTGACGGACCCTATTAATGATCAACACTTGTCAATAATCTTAGGAGAATTACAGAGGTACGAACGAGTTTCAAGAACACTATGTCGAACATGTCGAAAAAATGTCAAATAATATGTTGAACATGTCGAAAACTAAACACTTTGTCGAGAAATGTCGAAATATATGTCGCATGAACTATCGAACAATATGTCGAATTAATTGTCAAAAATTACGTCGAATTAAATGTCGAATATATGTCGAAAAATATGTTAAAAAAAAGTCGACAACCTAACAAAATGTGTACTTCTAACTAATATACATTTTGCACCAAAAAAATCTTCACAATCATGCACTTCATTTATTGGAAAGGGCTCAAGGCCACCTAACAAAATATGTACTTCTAGGTAATATACACAAAGTGCTTCTTACAATGTTCTAAACATGTGAAGGTGAATTCATAGCAACCCTTTGGCCGTCTGGCACAAATGACTACTAGTGTTATTAATCTTGATACTTTTTCAACAAGTTTGTGATTAAATTAAAGCTTCTTGATATTAATTTCACTGTCCACTTTCAGAGGAAACTTGGAAGAGAGCTACAATGTTAACCAGCAAATAGGCAACCCAGTGGAAACAGTCAAATAAGAAAATTACTAAGACAGGGTTAACACTCTTCTACTAGTAGCAACTCTTGTTGCCACTGTAACTTTTGCAGCAGGTTTCATAGTGCCTGGTAGCTACAATAACTCTGATTCGGATCAGGGCATTGCGACAATGATAAATTTGATCCGGAGCAAAAAAAAAAAATGTAGAGCTCAATCGTTGTTGTTGTTTCCCTCATTTGGGCACAATTAGGTGACTTGAGAATAAATTTTTAAAAATTTTTAATCCATCATAATTGATGCACACTTTTCTTTTTTAAAAAAAACCTACAATGCAATCGAAGCAGGGGAAAAACGAATCAATTTAGATAGTCATTTGTGTTTTTCCTAAAATTCTTAAGAAATTTTCAATGAATGTGAGGGGAAAACCAAAAAAAAAAAAATTAAAAGTAAGAGACTACTTTTACAATTAGATCAAAATATTCACAATCTACAAATATATGGGCTAGACTGGAGGAGGAAAAAACAACAGAATTTTTGTTAAAAAGAACTTGGGCTAGACTGGAGGAGGGTGTCATGATTTCATTTGATTCCCATATGAAAAGTATGTGATTTTCATTAAGGGTTTATATGACATTGAATTCTTCCACCTCACAAGCTAACTTTGGTGGTGGGTTCTCTAAAGAACCATGACAAATGGTATTAGAGATAAATTACTACCCTTCACCTATGCCATGATCAAGTGGTGACGCCGGTAGTATCGAGACTAGATGGTGATGTCGGTATTGTACTGGGACTAAATGGTGACGCCAGTATTACAGTGTTTGCCGGGGACTAGGTTGGTGACACCGGCATGCAGTGTTTGTCAGGGATGCACGACTGTCTAGTGCAAATCCAATAATGCCGCGTCCATGATTTCACTTAGTTTCCGCATAGAAAGTATGGTATGAGATTTCCATGAGGGGTTTATATGGCTTTGAGTTTTTCCATATCACAAGTTAACTTTTGTGGTGGGTTTCCTTAAGAACCATGACCGGGTCACCCCAACCCCCTCTTTAGGCCCAGCCCAGCAGCCATTGTGTGAATTGAAATGGTTAGAAAACAGCCAACTGTTTTGGATTGCAACAGTCCTTTTTGTTAAAAAAAATTTAAAATTTTAATTTTTTACTTATAAATATCCTATTTTCCAACCATTTTTTTTCAACATAATTCACTCTAAACCTCCAATTCTCTCTGAACTCTCTTTAATATTCACATTATTTATGAATTATAATTTCATCTCTTTATATATTATCTCACTTATTAATAATCTTTTTAAATTTTCCGTCAATTTGTACTATTTTTAGATTTTCTTTTCACCTAAGTTCTTAAATTTATTTCTATATTTATAATTTTCCCCTATCTCTTATAATTAAAAAATGGTTAGCCACCAAGGTTCACTAAGTTTTGATCTTTCCAACATTGATAAACACAATGTTACTGGAAATTTGTCATTTTGCACCAATAATACAGAGATGGTTATTACTCAAACAAGGTTTTCAAGTTCAAAGGTCGAATTGTTTAAAAAATATTTCAAGAAAATTTTTTATATTCAATTAAATTCCCATCAAGCAATTTGCAACTATTATAAAAAAAGAGTAAGTCTTCAAAAAAGGGAGCGCGTATGGAACATATTAAAATCACTTGTCCATATACTAGCCTCAAGACACCGATATTGGTCGGTCATATATACAACTTACAGGTCTGTTGATTGGTTTCTATTTAGATATATTGACCAAAATAATAGATCTCAATTAGCCAAAATTATAGTAGCAGAACATTTATTATTTAGTTTTCATGAAGACTGGGTTTTGAAAAATATTATTAAAATGTTTTAAATCCTCTAGTAAAATGTGTGCCTAGGACAACTATACCACGCGAACTTAGAAAACATTATAAAAGTGAAAAAAGGAATTGATTGGTATTTTTTCCAAATTAGATACTGCTATGTAAATATATTCAGATATTTGGGATGATCATTAGCAATATCATCATTATATGAGTACATTTTAATTGGATTGATAATAACTGGCTTTTACAAAAAAGAGCAATTTCAAATGTTTGATGAAAGTCACAACACTATTAATATATATATACACACACAACACTTATATATATAGATCAATTAGTTTATTTTAAATGAATATAGTTTGACTTAAAAAAAATTCAATTGGTTTTAACAATTCTTCTGCTAATTCAAATTTTATTGTTGATTTACAATCACTTTGTAAACCAACATTAGGTAACAAGTTTTTTCATATAAGGTAGGTGTGTATGTCATATTTTAAATTTAACAATTAAAAATGATTTAAAAACACATGATTCATATTTTCAAACTATCAAAAAACTACTTTTTTTTTTATTTCACGCCCATCTGTAAAAAAAATAATGGGTAAGATTTTGTTTAGGTAATTTTTTTTTATTATAATGTTCCTCATCATTGAAACCCTACTTGTGATTTATTTTATAGTTCTGCAAAATATAGCACTTTGTTATATATTTTTTAATGACTTACTATCAAAAGTATGAATTACATTCAAATCATTAGAATGTTTCTTTAAACATGTTTACAGTTTTGAAAATTTTTAAAACTATCACTTCTATTTTGTCTAGGGTCGATTACCCAACATTTCATTTATTTTTTATTTGAAACTTGTAATATAGTTAATAAATTATATCAATTTCAAAATGATTCACTTTTGTCAGCTAATGTTGCTGATATGATGAATAAATGGCTTATTTATTATGAAGAAATCCCTCCTGTATATTTAATTACTTCAATTTTTAATCTTCATGTTAAACTTGATGGTATAGAATGCACTCTCAAAGGATATTGTGACTATATAATAAATTTTATGCATATACTAGTGATGATAGAGAAATTATTACACAAAAATGTGTAAATTTTATGCGGGCCTTTGTTTTCGTGGGTTATAGTGCTGCTTTCAGTTGCGACGCCACGAAACTCTAAGCCCTTGTGACTCTGTACATTGGCCTTTGTGCCACTCTATTAATCTACTATCGTTTCGAGAAAAAAAAAGAAGAAGCTAGATACCTTGTTAATATATTATAAAATGAATTTTGTTTTACTTTTGGCAATCAAGTTCCCACTACAAGTAGTGGTAGTAGATGTAGTATTGAACAAACTAATTCTACTATACACGTCTCTTATGCTAAAAAAATATTTCACACACTAAAAAAGTAAAGATGTGAAGCGTATTTAACTACTACTTTTGAGTTTAGTGATGATAGTTATGAGAAGGACTTCAATTTGTTAGAGTGGTAGAAGCAAAAGTCACAAATTTATCCGATCCTCTTTCTAATGATGAGATAAATAAAGGGAGTCTCGACTTTAATGGCAGCAGTAGAATAATTATTTAGTACCGATAGAATTTTTTTGGATGAGATGCGATCAATTTGAGTTTGGAGTCATTAGAAATTCAATTACTAGCAGTTGATTTGTAGAAGATAGATTATAGAGATCAAGAGATCCATGTTCCTGAAGATTTGGGCGCAATCAATGATAGAGATCAAGAGATCCATATTCCTGAAGATTTGGGCGCAGCCCAATGCTAATAATATTAGTACATCAAGCAACTAGTCCAATATAGATGTTGAAAAAACTGACAATGATGTTGAATAATCTATCTTATATTAGTTTATAATTTGTAACATAAATAATTTGTTTCTAATAAATAAAAGAAATGTGTGCATTTTTCATCTTATAAATAATGTAATTTTCTAAATATTATTCACATTCATTTTATCTATATATATATATATATATATATATATATATATTGTAAGCCTAAATTATATCTATATATTCCAAAGCCAAGTTATTTTTTTTTTATAAGTTTTAAGTCTAAGTTTTATACATATAAGTTTGAAGTCTAAGTTTTTTTTTTTGTTACAATTTTTAACTTCTAAATCTAAATTTTATATTTTTTTCACAATAAAGTTTACAATTTTTGAAAGTCAAAAAAATTTCATTTGGAATTCTAAATATAAATTATATTTTTTTAAAGTCTAAGTAATGTATCTTTTTCTAAATCTAAGTTATACTTTCCCACCTAAAACTTAAGTTATATTTTTGTGATAACAAATTTTACAATTTTTAATATATAAATAAAAAAATCTTCTTGTTTAACTTTCTTTTATCCTTTTAAGTGTAAGTTACATTTTTATCTAAATTTAAATTATATATATATATATTTTTACAACTTAGAAATTAAACCTAAATTTTATTTTTTAAAATAATCAAAATTGGTACCGTCATTGATATCAGAACCAAATCGTAACTATAATTGGAACTAAAACTAAACCAAAATAGGAATTGAAATCAAAATCGAGAACAATAGTTTCATAATTGAATCAAATTGGCCTCTTTTACTATTCAGTTCTAATTTATGTTAAGCAGAATTCAGAATTCAGAATTCAGTTCTAATTTATTAATCTACTATCGTTTCGAAAAAAAAAAAAAGAATTCAGAATCGTCAAATTTAGAATCAGAATCATTGGTTCCAAATCCGATTTCTCAGGTCTACTTCTAGACCAAAAAAAAAAAAGAAAATTTTTTGTAGTACCGTATGAACAACTTATAGTGTTTTAAATTTTTTTTCAATCTTTTTTATATTTTTTAATATATTTTTTATTTTATAATTACTACATTAAAAAAAATATAAAAACGCGTTTTAAAATACTTTTATGTTAAAGTTTAAAGTCCATGCAACTTCTTCGTGAAGTGCACTAGAGAAAAAGCGCATTCATTACCTGATCCAATCCAATGAATGCTTGACTCACAACTAATTTTATGTATTTTTTTGGTCTCAAAAAAAGAGTTCACTTTTAATTAGTATAACTTTTTAAAGTTATAAGATATAATACACTTAATGCATAATTGAATGTATAATTTTATATTTTTGTCTTTATTTTTTAATTTGAATTATATACAATTACCATTAATAAGAATAATAAAAAAATTTCATCATCCAAAAATGAACTCTCTTTTTTTAAAAAAATTAAAATTGAATTTTTTTGAATAAAGAGAGTAATTATTTTAAGAGTAATGATAGAGACAACGACTTTTTATCACCACTACCGTGTACCACCAACGTGGTTGTCCATGTCATTCCTATTTAAAAAAAAAAGAAAATTAAATAAAAATCAGTGAATTCTATCATCCGATTTCCTTTATCCAGCTCCTTTTTCTCTCTCTTCTTTTTTACTCGATTTTCTTCATTGGGCCATGAGGGGAATTCCCACATTCCAAAAAAAAAAAAAATTTAGTGAATTCCGCCATCCAACTTCTTTTTCTCTCTTCTTCTCTGCTTGATTTCCACCATCTAGCCACGGAAATTCCAGATTCCAACATTGTCTTCATCAGGCCATAGGAATTCTAGATTCCAACCCCGTCTTCATCCAACTACGGGAATTCCAAATTCCAAACCCGTCTTCATCAAGCCACGAGAATTCCATATTCCAACCCCGTCTTCATCCAGCCATAGGAATTCCAAATTCCAAACCTGTCTTCATTTAGCCACGAGAATTCCAAATTTTCAATTATGTGTGGTTGGATGAAGACGGGTGGCTGTCATGGTTTTTTTTTCCAATTACGTTGACAAATAGATACAAAGATAGAATAATAATGGGAGATTTGAGAATTTAGTTTCAGTTCCAATTTGCACTGTCAGACAGAGACTCTTTTAACCTAAGAGCAAAAATTGAACTGGTTCATCTACAAATTTAGTTATCCATCTGCATAATAAATAGTAGTTTTTCTCCATATGGATCTGCAATTGTTTGCCTTGAAGCCCTCACTCCCATTTCACTTCTTCAGTTCTCTATCTGTGCCCTTCAGTAATGGTCGAAAAATTCTCCCAACTGATACGGAAAACCTCTCAAGCAAGAAGTGTAGTGGAGGGATTGCCCGTCTTTATTTAATTTTTTGTTTTATTTTTTTAAATAAGAATGACATGGACAATCACGTTGGTGGTACACATTAGTAACGATAAAAAGTCGTTATGCTTAGTCATTATTTCTTTCATTACTTTTATTTTAAATAGTAACATCAACTTTATTGTCCACTCATAATCATTGAACTTGCCCCATTAGCTATACAACTTTTGTTGGGCCATGGGAGCAATATTCCACTCATTCCTTCGTCCTCCTTGCGTGAAGACTAATGGCATGCTTCATTGGGGGAAGGAGAATGAAAGAATTCTACCTGCTTGATTAAGGAGAATGAATAATGTATAGTAAACTTTGATTCCCTTATTTGAAGGTATTCTCATTCTCCAATATTAGAGGGTAAGAAAGTCATTAAACCAACAAAATTTTTTTTTTTCCTTTTCTATGATTAATAATGATTTTAATTAATAATTAATTAGTTTAATATTATAATAAATAAATAATTAATACTAACTGATTAATTAATATTAATTATTTTATAATTAACTTATTATTATTATTATTTTATAATAAATAAATAAATTAATATTAATTTAATCAATAATATTTTTATTAATAATTAATTAATTTACTATTATAATGAATAATTAACTAACTACCATTATTGGTAATTATAATTATTTCTCAATACAAACCAACCAACACAATTATAATGAAATAAGTCACTATTTTTTTTTCACTACTATTATTTTTATTAAATTTTCCATTCTTTTAAATTAACTAACTGCCCCGAATAAGTTAAAATACTCCAATCAACAAAGACTCGCCTTGCCCCAAACAATCCCCCCCGGCATTTGTTTTTTGCCCAGTCCACGAGCATTTTCGGCCATGGCTGTGTAGCCTTATCCTCCCCACATCTCTATCAACCTTTTAATTGACCAATCCAAAAACCCCACAAAATAATATTATTAAACGGTTGTCAAAAAGCGCAATCTCTAGTGAGCCCAGCATTCAAGGTCATGTGCAAAAATATACCATACGATTGACTAATGTTCTTCCACAGAGACGAAAGAGATGGTCAAATAAAGAAGAAGGCAGACTAGCTACTGAATTTTATTTTTTTTAGCCGTTTGTTAATGTGTCTGCGAGCTAATGCATATTTTACAGAAAAAAGACTCCACAAAGACCTGACGAATGAGTGGTTAATGGACACATTACTCGAGTGTTGTTCACTTAATTCATTACTCTCTCTATCCCAAAAAAAAAAAAAAAAAAAATTATTCACTTTTAAAATCTTTGTTCGTCATAAAAAAAAAATTATTTTCACAATAAAATTTCTGTAATACACTTACTACTAATAATAATTATATATAATCATAATTAAAAAATAAGAATAAAAATATAAAAATATATATTTAATTATATATTCAACTTATTGTATATCATAATTTTAAAAAATTATAATTAAATCCAAATAGACTTTCTTTTTATATGAGACAATACTGGAGTAGTTGTGAACAATCATTTTTTTTTTTAGTATGAAAAATTGCCCAATTGGAAGGATCCAATGGACCACAAGATTGTTTCATGAAACACTCCATTCCAATTTCCAAGTCCAAGTTGGACTACAGGAACAAAGATATGGACAATGGGGTTCACTTGTGCTGTTTAACATACCCGAATGGTCTATTTTTTTTGAGCTGGAAACAGGCAAGTAAACTGGAAATTACTTCCTACTTAGTTGTCAATATGAAATATCCGCATAAGTAATGATACAGACAGCGACTAAATATAACGATTTCTTATAACGACTTATGTGTATTACCAACGTGTATGTCCACGTCATTCCTATTTTTACAAAACAAAAAAAGAAAGTAAAATAAAGCCGGTTTTCCTTCTCCACGGGCAGATCTCTCTTCCTCCACGGTGACCTCCTCCTCCTCCGGCAGATCTCTCTTCTTCCACGGAAGGGATTCCAGATTGCAAGTTCGTAATTTTTGCCGAGCACTGTAGAGCAAGAAGTGGGCTCCTCAACTTATGCATTTTTTGGTTTCAATGGTAATTTATTTGAACGAAGAAATTGTTCGTTTTTTTCCTGTTATTCTGCTTGCTAATAATAATACTATCAGTCAGACCCTTTTGCCTTTCTGTACAAATGTGTGTGGTATTGGTAAATGGTGTTGAATTTGAATATTCTTTCGCTTTTGGTTTGTGCATACTCCCTATATTCCTTTGGTTTTCAAGCTTTTTCGAGATGCAATATTTCTGGTATAATGTGGGAGCAGCTGGTGTGTGGAGATTGGATGCAATTCATGAGGCTGGAGGCTGGGAAGACCGAACCACAGTCAAAGATATGGACTTGGCTGGAAATTTGTATGCATTGATTCTATCAAGGTAATGAATTTCTTCTACTTTTTTTTTCTTGGCATTAATCTTGCTCCTTGAAGTTGTTCATATCCTGTGTTTTTGCCTCTGTTTTCTTTGTTTTTCCGCATCTTTGTTTTGTGTATCTGAGTCTTCTTTCTGTCCATAATCTCTTCGTGATTGTCTTCTTGTTTTTGTGTTGAAAAACTAAAAAGAAAAAATCCATCCGTTAAAGAGAATTCAGTTCCGAAAATCTGTCCAGAATTTTTGCTTCAGTTTCTGCCCAAACTTTTCTGTCCAGTTTTCTTTCGCTTCTTTCTTGTTTAAAAAATCTTGGTTCTGTGCTATATTGCCTTGTGAATATTGCTTGATAAAGAGGAAACCTTGGTTGTTGAATTGCTGCTGCAAAAGGTGTGTAAAAATCCAGAAAACCGTAGCTACAAGAAGGATCAGCAAAACCCGACTTTCTGTCTTGTTTTCTTGAACCCAAGTTTCTGCCTAGATTTTTGCACTCTATCTTCATGTGATTAACACCTGAGTAAGAAGGCTTCGTCTTCTTGAAATTTACTATCAATTTGTGCTGCAAAACGTGAAGAAAACTGCTGCAAAATCCTGAAACCCGTAGCTAAAAAAAAAATCCAGGAAAAACCAACATCATACTTCAAGTTTCTGTCCAGTTTAGGTGTTGTATCTTTGTGTGGTTATTACCTGAGTAATAAGGCTTCTTCTTCTTGAAATTTACTATCAATTTGTGCTGCAAAATGTGAAGAAAACTGCTGCAAAATCCTAAAACCTGTAGCTAAGAAGAAAAATTCAGAAAACCCAACTTTCTGCCTTTGTTCTTAAACCTGATTTTCTGCCCAGATTTTGCATTGTTTCTTCGTGTGATTATTACCTAAGAAAGAAGGCTTCGTATTCATGAATTGTGCTATCGAATTGGTTTGTGAAAATCGTGAAACCAATAGCCAATTCTTGCTAAAAACCGAGAGCATTCACAAACCAAAAACCCCAGCTTTATTCCTGAATTCTGCCCGATTCTTCTTGATCCTGGATCAAGTTGTTTGGATTTTATGAATTTTGTTTGTTCTCGTGTTGGGCTTCTACAAGAAATTTTATTGGAACAAAGAAATTTGTCTTCATGAATGTTATAACGAAAAAGAGTTCATGCCTATGAAGCTTCCATTTTCATATTCTTTGAATAATGCTATATTTCAGTTTTTCCTTTATGATTAATTAGCATAATAACATCTTGTTTGGATATAATGTTACTAGCCTTGAATGTGTTGTCCCTTCTTAAATCTGATTCAGCAATTGAGGTTTCTTTGCTTCAATGTGGCCTTGATATACGTCTCTTTTCGCATATAATTGCATTGTTGTATTTGTAGATGAGTTTTGCTGAAGTACTGGATGTAACAAAGTAAATCCTCTCTGGTTCTTGCAAATGCAGTTTCTTCTATCTTCTGTGAAGTTTCTTATTTTCTAAAACATTTTAACAATATCTATACACATTTTATAGTTTTAGAGCTTGACCTCAAGATGTCGGGTCAAGAATAATCAAAAGTTAGTTATCTTTTTAATGTGTAGGTGGTAAAAATCTTGTTGAATTTTTTTTGCATGTGATTTTTTATCCACTCTGGGGTCAGATTCTATTGTTTGCTAGTGTGAGCCTTTTAACTTATGAAGTGTGAATGAGTTTCTTGTTTCAATGGGTCTAATGTTTGCAGCAATTTATTCTTTATTTTCATGTTATTTTTCTCCATAGGTGCAGAGAAATCTAAATGTTGGCCTCCTTATATGTCATGTTATATGTTTTCTTCTGGGTATCTTTTTAGTTTGTGTTTATGATCAAGTTTTTTGTGGGGCTGTCGTTGTTATTGACAAATAAAATGTGGATTTGTTTGCAGAAGGACAATATATCTACAGAGAAACTAGTTAAGATTCAAATCCCATCTATTTGAAGAAGCAACTGGTTGATGATTGGGAATTTGTCACAAAGCAGAATAAGGTTGGCCCTCTCTCTCTCTCTCTCTATTGTGATCAAAGATGCCTCCACCTATAGTTTAATGGCCAAGTATTTCCTTACTGTTGGAACTGAACTCTCCCAGTGGTTGGAACTGAATTTTCTTTGTTTTCCTGTTGGGCTTCTACATAAATTTTATTGGAACAAAAGAAATTTGTCTTCATGAATGTTATAACGAAAAAGAATTCATGGCTACGAAGCTTCCATTTTCATATTCTTTGAATAATGCTATATTTCAGTTTTTCCTTTATGGTTGATTAGCATAATAACATCTTGTTTGGATATAATGTTACTAGCCTTGGATGTTAGGTTTTTAAGGAGTTATATCCTTAGAATACCTATCCTATAAGTTCTTTGATCTTACAATAGTGGTGAAATTATCCGTATGGTTCTTTTACTATTGATCTCTTTGTTTGTGATTCCCATGTTGATTTATTTTGAAATAAAACATTTTATTTCTTTGAATGGATTATAGTTGTTTATATTATTTATTTTTATTAATAAAGTTGATCAGACTTCCACTTGGAGGCACAAAATAGTTCTACACATTGTTCTTATTTACCTAAAAATCTTTTAATTTGTGAGGTGAAAAAAAAAATTTAGGAGTCTTTTGGCTGACATACTTAAAGAATTTGTATTATTTACACGCAGGTCAATAAATTGTCATGGAAGAAGGCAAAAATAATTTATATGAAGTTGAAAATAATGTTAATGAGGAGATTATAGAAAATCCAATTTCTTTGAATGAAGTTAAAATTCCTGAAATTGGTATGTCTTTTGCATCTGAAGTAGAAGTGCGTAACTTCTACAAATCTTATGCCCAACATGTTGGTTTTGGTATTTGCAATTTAAGTTCAAAAAATGGAGATGATGGACGGCGAAAATATTTTTCTATTGGGTGTGCCAAAAATGGTAAGCCAGTATTCCGTGGGAAAAATTCTTTTTATCCACGCCCTTCCACTAAAACCAATTGCAAAGCCAAGATTAATGTTGCAATTCAAAATGATGGAAGATTTCTTATATGTCGAGTTTACCTTGATCATAATCATACCTTGAGTCCTGGAAAGTCGCGGCATTTTAGATGTAATCAAGTGTTGGATTCTTCTGCAAAGAGAAAACTTGAATTGAATGATCAAGCTGGAATAACCTTGAGTAAAAGTTTTCAGTCATTTGTTGTTGAAACTGGTTTCTCAAACCTCGATTATTCACTGGAGATTATTACTGTAATTGAGATTTGACTGGGGAATAACTATCATGGGGGAATTGAGATATTGATCGTGAAAAGAAAAGTTTAATCCCCAGACTAGTTGTTTAGGGTTCAATTGATTTCTTGTATACACAATTGTGTTATCCCTTCTTTTTAGACGAGCATTCATATTTTTTTTCTTCATGAATTTTATAACAAAAAATTTTGTTTATTAGTCGTTCAGAACAAACGCATCTTACAGATTTTTCCACCATATTAACATGATTTTGAGGCCTTCAACATGATGCACCAGGTAATGTACTCTTCATGGTCATTTAGAACATACAAAACTGCAATTAAATTTCTCCCATATTCTACTTAGGTTGTGTTTACATGTTTGTTTTTATTGGTATGGTACAACAACTCAATAATCTAGCAAGATGAGTAAATCTCTCTCTGATTTTGTAGTTAAAGGAGAGGAAAGATACTAAGACATTTGACTCAAGTTCAATTTTTTCCCACTTATTTGAAAGTCCCTGATATTATAAAACTCTATGCAAATATAAGTCTTATTCTTTCATTGCAGTCTGGTTGTTGCAAACCTCCCACAGAATGTGGGTATGTGTGTCAGAATGAGACAATTTAAACCATAGGAAGTGGCCTAGTTGGAAGTGATCCAGATTATGCAAAGTGGAGCAATGATCAACAGGTTCTGTGCTATAATTGTGCTTCTTGTAAAGCTGGTGTTCTGGGCAGCCTGAAGAAGAGTTGGAGAAAGGTCTCTGTGATCAACATTGTTATCTTAATAATCCTGGTAATTGTTTGTGTTGTTGGTTGTGCTGTATTTAGGCACAACAAACGGATTGACAATGATGAGCCTTATGGCGAAACCCGAATAGAGAAGGCACAACCTAGCAGGATATATTTTTTGACCACCTCCGAATAAAGCAGTAAAATTGGTACTTGTGTTTGAGTTAGCTCTTCTATAATCCTTTCTAGATGGAAAGATTTGTGTTACATATAATTTTGGAAGATACGATTGACATTTGTTGTGTGCACATTTTGTTCTGAATCAAGACAGTTGTCTCTTTATAAGTAATATTTTTTGTGGTCAAGCATAGCAGATATCGGGAACGGTAAAATTGACTCCCTTTGAAAGAGAAGAAGCATCAAAGATGACTGGAACTAATTACGTTAAAAATTTGTCTATATTGCACAAACCAGAAGGCAAAACAAGTTGATTAGTAGAAAAATTATTCTCAAGTTCATTTTATCCTGAAATACATGTTGAGAAAAACAAAATTTTCAAATGGACAATCCAACTTTTCATAAACAAATAAAAACAGAATTTTTAGCTGCTTCTACATCCTGCACAAACTCTTCCATACCAGATCATTTCTCCTCAAGGGATCACTAAATTACGCCATCTGGGTCCAACTGATATGGACTCAATCTTCACAGTGGACAATCCTCCATGACTTGACTACAAACTGCTGGCACAAATTCTTACATTCAAATTTTCAGATTTTGCAACTGTTTGTTTGGTTCTCTCAGCATTGTTCTGGTCACCACCTGGTGATTGTTCTCTCTTCAACAATATAACTTTATAAACATGATGGTGATGTTGCTTTCTTTCCGCATTTATCAATGTAAAGAACCAGTAATGTCTTTGTAATAGTACCACACAATCTAAGCGTGCATTGAAGATCAGACCAAACCATCAAACGACCATTGGGTTCTCCGTTGCCATCTGATAAAACAATCACAGCATATTCTGCATGCACTAGAGATGGATGATGCCTGTAGGCAACAAAGTCAACCCCATACTGACATCCTGATCTGACTACCCAATTCTTCATTCGAAGATGTGAATAAGCTTTGAACAAATTTGGAAAATTTTCCTTGTTCGACGTCATATACATCCACAAATCTTCACAACTCTTTTCACACTTATTTTCACCAAGAACCTTGATGCATTTTAGAACGTAGAAGAGGTAAAAAGCTTCCTCCATACTTAATTGGAACCACTGATTATCCTTCTCAGCTGTAATAATGGGATGCCTGAAACACGCACGATTAAGAAAGTCAGTTTGTTTAGCATCTGCTTCAATAAGTGCACTGGAGCCTATTAGTAATACTTGAGAGTTTAACTGGACTAGGCAAGACTAGAGTAGGGAAACTATTTGGGACATGGGATCTGAGAGTGCCTTTGCTTCTGCTCCCTTTCCTTTCCATCTCGGCCCCATTCTTTTCTTCAAAATAAAATGGAATAAGCTTTATTATTTAACCAACCCCAATTGCATTTAGCAGAGCAGTTTCTGAACGCTTCAGACCTAAAAGTATCACATAAAAGAAATTGTAGAATATTAAACAAAAATAACATCTCATTTCCTTCAATGGAGTATCATAGAATGGGAACCATGAGGATGAAAAGAGAAATCACTCGGTGCTCAAAGATGAAGAAAGTCATATTCCCACTATCACCTTTTTCGTTATAACATTCATGAAGACAATTTTCTTTTGTTCCAATAAAATTTCTGTAGAATCCCAGCAAGAGAACACACAAAATTCATAAAATCAAAGGCAAATGAGGGGGGAAAAAATCTAGTGATGCCTTAAAAAAAGCAGAAAGATCCAAATCCAACAGTTCCAAATTTTCTTCCTAGAATCAATTAGGGAACTTACCAGTAAAAGATTCAATAGACAACACTCTTCTCTGTTTCTATGGCAATACGTGAATCAATCTTCGATGTTTGTTTTCTTGAAGCAATTTTTTTTTCCTTCGCGTGAAGCAATTTTTTGCTAACGGTGTGAGGGCTTCAAGGCAAAAAATTGCATAACGGTGTGAGGGCTTCAAGGCAAAAAATTGCATAACGGTGTGGCTAGCGGAAATTGGGCAGAGAAGAAGAAGCTGTGCGTGTTTTTTGAAGGGCACAGATGGAGAGTTGAAAAGGTGAAATGGAAGTGAGGGCTGGCGGAGAGAAGAAGAAGCCAACGATTTTTTTTTTAAAGAGTAATGACATGGATATTACACATCAGTCGTTATAAGAAGTCGCTATATTTAGTCGCTATCTCTATCATTACTCTTTTTTGTATTTATATTTGAGTTTGAAGATCAAAAAAATGGTTAAACAAGAAAAATAGTACTAAAATTTTTTATTTAAGAAAAAAATGTATAATTTCAATTAAATTTTGAAATCATAATATGATATAATATTTATGATCGAATATCATTTTTTTTAATATTATTTTATTATTTTATATTTTTAGTTATATAAATTGATGGGTATTTTAGTCTTTTCTTACTTCTTAATAGTTAACTTTTAGTCAAGGAAAATATTTATAAATTTCTCAACAAATGAGGATCATTTTGAAGTGTTACCAAACTTCAAGGGAGGTAAATAAAATTAACTATTAATAAAATTAAAGATTCCAAGGTAGAGAGTGGATCATGGATGTCGGTTTTTGATATCTAGTTTACTCTTACTTATTTATTTAGTTTGGGAAAAAAAAATTAGATGTACGGGATGCTTGATTTGACCCTTATAGGAATTTTTTAAAAAAATTTATAAGGAAATGAAAAGGTTTTGATGTGGGGATTTGTTTTGCTTTTTAGAAAGATTTTGTACTTTTGGAGGGAAAGAAGACAAAGTTTGATGGAGAAATTTTTTTTTTTAAATAATGTACATAGAATTTTGACCGTGTTTTAATTTTTAAAATTTGATGATTTATTATTATTATTATTATTATTATTTTCTAGAGAAAGTTAATTTTTGTTGGAACGTCTAAAACATATTTGAAATTAAAATTTTAAACTATCCGTGGAATTAAATTTTAGGAGTAACATTAACATATGTTCAAAACCCTAAGACCCTTAAATTTCTTGGAAGTGCTTAATTTAACTAGCATACATTTCAGATCCTCTTTCTCAATAATGGAAAGCTAATACTATGCCGCATTATAAAATGCCTTTAAGTGATTTGGAACGCTTATGTGTTTGCAGTGTGACACATTACAGTATAGTTATAGTTAGGTAGGATGATTGCCGTGTAATGTGTGGGAAAATGTGGTGAAAGTTCATGCTGGAACTACATAGTACGTGTGGGGCTTGATCAATGTCACTCAGAGCATTATATATTGCTTTCTTGTTTCTGAAACTACCAAGTTTCCAAAGTTTTTCCCTCTAACACATTCATAATTATCATCACCACCTTGTGCAATTCCTAACTTTGTCCTTGTGAAATGAGGGCCTTTGTGAAAAAGGTGAAGATGGACATACAGAGAGGCCGGTGCTTGCAGCCCTGGCGCGAAGACAGAAGGATAAACATTCTCGAAACCGATACGGATACTGTTTGGGAGGACAGGAACAGAAGGATAGCAGAGCTAAAAGCAAGATCAGCTCGTCCTGATGCTCAGACTGAGACTGCTTTTAGTTCTGAGATTACTCCTCCAACTCCCATACCAGAAGAAACAATGTATTCTGGAATTGATGCTGTAGATGATGAAGCCAAGAACTGGATGGATCTTAATCTGTATAGGGCTGCAATGCAGACAGATGTTGAATTCTTCATCAGTGTCCTTGAACAAATTTTTGATGAGAAGAAAGCACTAACGTTTGATGAAGTCTTCGATCAGATGAGCCCCGTGGGAAATACATATCTTCATGTTGCTGCGAGCATTGACAATGTGGAAATAGTCCGTTTGATAGCTCACCACTCTCCAACATTGATCACAGAAAAGAATTTCAATGGTGACACTGTATTACATCTTGCTGCAAGAGCTGGACATTTGTGTTCAACGGAAACTCTGTTGAATTTTTGGAAAACTGTTGTACCTTTACCTTCTGTTCATGGGGAGGATGAGCAACAAGTGCATCAGAAACATTTTTTGCTAAGGATAAAAAACGAGAAGGGAAACACTGCCCTACATGAGGCCTTGATCAATTTTCATAGTCATATTTCTTGTTATTTGATTAAAGAAGATCCAGAGGGAGCTTTTTATCTAAACAATGAACTTGAGTCCCCCCTAACTCTAGCAGCCAAAGCTGGGGACAGAACATGTGTTTCTCTGATACTTTCTTTCCGAGAAGAGCTTGAGAAGATGATTGAGCAAGTGAAAGCTGGGAAATCACCAATTCATGCAGCAATCATTAGTCCGAATATAGGTAATGAACCATAATAAATTTATCTTGATCAGCATTAAGTTTCAGTTATATTAGACATTTTTAAGTTTGAATTCTGATCTTTTATATACTTTGACTAATACTCTCCGGGATCTTCTTGAAGTTAAAAATATTTTTATAGTCTGCCTGAAGTACAGAAAGAAGTAGAAACATTAAAATCTAATTAGAACAAAGAAACTGCAGCTTTTGGTTCATGTCATAGTCTCTTAACTGCAAGACTAAGAACTTGTGGTCAGTGGCATTTGACATAGGAGCCTCCTAAGATACAACAATACATAATTAATTTGTTAGATCAGTCCAACAAGAAAATGCCAAAAACGTAACTACTATGTTGGTTCCCGGAGGAATCTGTTTTAGTATAATTTTCTTGATTTAATTCTCACAGTATTATTTGGTTCTGGAGGAGAAGTATGTGACTCGTGACATTTCAGCGTCGAGATTTTATCCTTCTAATATGTTAACATTGAGAGAGGTGGCAGTGATCAAACCAGAACAGGAAGGATGCGGTCAGATCCAGGTTCACTCATCATAAGTGGGAATTCTAATGACGAAGAGTTATCCTGTAATCTTAGATAATATACTTTCTTTAGGGAGTGGCTTTAGTGTTTCCTAATAACATTTCCAATAAGGGAAATAAGGTCAATTTTACATTGGCTAAGTTACCAATAAACTTCATAAAACATGTTTATTGGAAGAGTTCCTTTCCCCTGTGGCTACTAACAGATGCTTGAGATGAAATTGGATTGGTCAATCTTTTGGATATGTTATATCTTGTTACAGCAATATATACTTTGTTGGCATTTTGAAGGGGATAAAAATCATGTCAATGATTCGTTCTAGCATCCATCATCTTGGGAACTGTAGGATAAGAGAATACGTGCTATATGATGAGTTACTTTCTGATTTCAATTTTTTATTTTCTCTATTTAATGTGGTTAAAATGTCAGATGTCTTAGAGCTCATCTTATCAGAAGCACCACGATTCATTCGCTTTACCGATGATCAGGGGCGATTTCCACTCCATTTTGCAGCATCAAAAGGTTATATTAGAGAGGTTGCTTACATATTGGACAAGTTTGCTGACAGCGCAATCCAAAGGGATAAAAATGGCAGATTACCAATTCACTGGGCATCAGTGACGGGACAAGTGAGTGTCATAAATAAGTTGCTTCAACATTGCCCTCACCCTCGAGAATTGGTTAATTCAAATGGTTACAATATCCTTCATTTGGCTGCTCTAAATGGCAAACATGAAGTACTTGGCTACATCCTGAAGAATCCAACATTTGAGGAGCTAATAAATATGAAAGATAAGCAAGGAAACACACCCTTGCATTTGGCAGCCATGAAGTTTCACCCGAAGTTTGTCACCGATCTAACATGGAGGGACACCAGAGTGAATGTAAGAGCAGTGAACGATAAGGGGATGACAGCTTTTGATGTTGCTGCCGATAACTTAGGGAGTGGAGAATCAAATGCTTCCCAGGCGCGTAAGGTATGGATATTGTCCTTTGCGCTAAACAGCTATGTTAATGCTATGCTCATTATTAATATATTAAATTTCTGTATTTATGTAATTAGTTAAGTCACTGAAATCCAGTATAGCTAAACCCCTTTCATCTTTCGGTACTAGCAAATCACACCTTAATGGCTTCCTAAAATCAACATTGTCCAGTTCTCAAAAATCTCTGAAGTTTGTGATGTAGAATTTCTACATCAAATGTCTTTTATCGTTTTAATTAGACTCTGGTTCAGAGAACTTGGTGCAATTCACTACCAACAACAGAGAAACTAAAGATTTGTGAGGAGGAAATAAACCCACAACCCGAGCGTCTCTTGGCGAAAAATGTTTGAGAAATATGGGTCCAAGTTTTTCTTCTGGTTTTCATTTGTCATGCTCTATATAGTGTATGCTCCTAGGAAATGTGATGATTTATACAGAGAGTAATGTCGATCTCCATTACATATGAATGTCCGGTTCTATGTAATATACATTTAGAGGGGGTGGGTGTGGCGGTTCATTTAAAGGTATGGAAAAGGGAAAGAAAATGAGAATGATAGTAATGGGAAATGATAGTAAATTGTTTCATTATAATTATAGTAGTTGGTTTATGTTGGGGAATGGGTATAATTACCAATTATAATTATAAATTAATTGTAATAATTAGTATTAATTAATTAGTTAGTATAAGTTAATTATTTATTAGAATATTAAATTAATTAATTATTAATAAAAATATTATTAATTAAATTAATCTTAAGTAATTAATTAATATTAATTAATGAGATTAATTATAATATTAAATTATAATATTAAGTAAATGAATAATTAATTAAATTAATTTATTTATTATTAATTAATAATAATAAGTTAATTATAAATTAATTAATATTAATTAATTAGTTAATATTATTTAATTATTTATTATAATATTAAATTAATTTATTTTTAATTAAAATTATTATTAATCATAAAAAGGAAAAATAAATATTTTTTTTTTGATTTAATAGCTTTCATACTCATCAATATTGGGAGGGCATAAGGAAACACTCCAATAGAGTAGTCAAATTCCCAACCGAGAAAATACTTTTATTCCCATTTCCTCCTTCCTAAACCCCTTTTATTCCCATTTCCTCCTTCCTAAACCCCCAAACCAGGTGGCACCTTAGTATTCCCTGTGACATCCTAAGTTTTGGAAGTGCAATTGCGGCCAAAGCTTTTGGCCATTTTGCAACGGTACTGGTGCAATTGATCATGGCCAGCAAGTATCAAAATGAATCTTCCTGATAATTCATTTATTCTTTCAGAGGTTAACTTGGATTGCACTAGTGGCTGGAGAAGTACCCCGACATCATTTTGTGACCGTCATTGTTGACGGGAGAAAAACATGCCCCTTTCAAACGTTATTCAAAGCAGAATACTTAAAGGACAGCGTTGCCACTCTGCTACCGGTGTCCACCCTTGTCGCTACCGTAACTTTTGCAGCAGGCTTTACCATGCCTGGTGGTTATAATAACTCCGATCCACATCAGGGCATTGCGACAATGCTACAACAATGGAAGTTCCATATGTTCATTTTATGTGACACAATAGCAATGTACAGCTCAATCATTGCTGCTATTGCCCTCATTTGGGCCCAATTGGGTAACATATATGAGTTTTATGTTGCCCTTAACGTGGCCATGCCTATTCTAGGCATAGCTATTGCCATGATGTCCTTAGCATTCATGGCTGGAGTATCTGTTGCGGTGAGCGAACTGCAGTGGCTTGACAATGCCATTTGGATCATGGGAGTGATTTTCATTTTCATTCTATTGGCACTCTACTATCTACTTTTATGTCCAATTTCATCAAATTATCCTCTTATACCTCATCGTATTGTACGCTTTGTAAATTATTATCCCTTCTCTCTAGCACTGGACATTATATAGGTAATCCCTGAACTTGATCAATAAGGCCACAATGCCTCAATTATGGGAGAGTATTCCTAGCAAAAAAGAGATCAAGAACTTGGAGGTACTCATTGTAACTTGTGCTTCTTTTTGTGATAAAATTGTAACTCATTGTTTTGAATGCAGATGTGTACGAGGAATTTAGCCACTATTCTTCCAGTTATGTACTGAACTACAGAAGCATAAAATGCATGATTGATGCTCATACTTTGCTTTTTATTCTTATTTTTATTTCTTCTTGTTTGTAGCTAACTTTATAATATGGGCGATAGTTGGCCGCTATATTACCAAGGCTTTAGTACACTGAAAGAACAAAGGCAACCAGTTCCCTTTTTCTGCCCAATAAGAAGAAAACTCTGTGCAGTACCAAAATGAACTACTTATAATGAGAATTTGAGATTCCATGCAACTTCTTCATGAAGTGCACTAGAAGCAAAAACATCTTTATTACCTAATCTATTGAGAAAGTTGGACTTGCTTCGACTCATTTGATGGAATTATTTCAACTGATGTCCTCTTCAACGTTCAGTCACTGAATACCAAATGTTCATGGGCTGTGAACATATTTTGATATTAAGAAGTTCTAGTCAAGAAGGGCACACATTCTTTTTTGTTCATTCCACCAGCATATTGGATGTTTATCCTCTTATCTCCTGAAATCTTTGACTAATCCCAAAACCCACAAATTTGTTGGAATGCAACGTTCGATTTGGGGCACTTCCTGTGATGCGGCCACTACAATTTGCTCTTTTTTTTGTAATTCTGGGTTTATAAGAGCCGCCTCAAGAAACATTTCTTGTGCTGTCTATTTCCTTCACAATTTTATACTAGTTGTTGCTGCATTTTCTTAGTGGTGACAAATTGCTTGAGTGAAAGGAATACAAGTCCAAGTTTTGGTCTTAGTACTTGCAAAGAAATTGGAGAAGACAACTTTAGACAACCACTTTGTTTGCCATTTTGTATTACTATAGATGAGGTGCTAACGTAGGAAGACAGATGGAGACAATCAATTTAATTGAAACCACTAAACAGGTTGTTGCGAACGTTAATGAAAACTTGAACAAAGGAAAAAAGGGCAAAACTAAAGCCATATTAGGTAGGATATAAGACATATTATCTCAATAGTGATATAATATTTATTTCTCACTACGAAATGAGAGTTCAATTCTCATCCGTCTATCTTTTCTTTCTACTTCCTCTCACTTTCTTTAAACGGAAGAAAAACAAAAGCAAAAGTGAAGGCAAGTGAAGGCAAGAAAAGAGCAAAGACATGTCATAGGAATTATTCTCTCAGAATTAAGCGAAGAAAATCTATACTCTCGATCCCTTCATTGCATGTTTTACTTAAGAAGAAAATAAGGTAGCTAATATCATTTGTCTCTCAAACTGGAATGTTAATTCAATTTCATTCCTCATATTTAAAAGGTTTCAATTGATTCATTTGCAAATTCAGTTCCAACTTTTTCTTCTAATAGAATTAAGGCAAACGATACTGAATGCATTCAACCACTAACTTGCATAATTGATATATATTTTATTTCAATTATATTTCTAATTATTTAAATCATCTCTAATTTTTTACAATTAATAAAAATTAGTATGCATTATGAAAATTACAAAGTTAGAGGAGATCAAATAAAACTTTTAGAGAGCATTTTATAAAAAAGTAAAAATTTGTGGTTGTTGTTTTTAATTTACTATTTTTATTTTGGTTTCTTCTAGTGGCTTTTATCCTAGATATGTGTAAGTCATGAATTCATTGAATCCTGTTTGACTTGGTTCCATTAAAATGATCAATTAGAATCAAAATAGTAAATTAAGTGACCAATTTAAAAATTTTAAAATTTTTTGCAAAAATTCTAAATTGACAGATGAATTATACTATTTACTCAAGAAAATATTATTCGATGGTTATTAACATATGAGTGGCGCAAGTGTTAAAGAGTGAAATTTCCAGTGAAATAAGGAAATTAAATACGTTTCAATGATAGCAATCCATATACACCCTATAAAAGGTTATTAACATACAGAATTTAAAGAGATTTATATTGAAAATATTTTCAGTCAAATTTTCAAGGATATTTTTAATTTCCACTTCGCCTCCAAGAAAATATTTCCAGTGAAATTTTTATTAAAAAAACGTAAAAATACATTTTAAAATAGCAATCCACACACAGAAAGTAAGACGGTTATCAACACAGATGAGCAAAGCAAGTGATATAACGCGAAATTTCCAGTGATAGTTTATGGATTCAAGCCTGACAGTTGAGGCTCTAAGCAAAAATATACTGCACGGCTGTCTAATACTCTTCCATGGTAGGGGAATATAATGAATGCTTAATAGCTACTGGTTTTTTGGCTGTTTTTGGTAAGGTGTCTGCTAGCTAATGCATATTATTAGTGGAAAGACTTCACAAAGACCTGACGAAGGAGATGATCAAAGAAAGAAGGCAGACTAGTCAGCTACATTCTTAGTGGCTAATAGACACTTTCAGTGTTTTTCACTTAGTTTAAAAATTGTTCACAATCCTTTCTTCTTTTCTTGTAATATAAAAATTTGCCCAGTTGGAAGGATTCCATGGACTATAGGAACGAAAATATGGACAATGACCCAACTGGTCTATTTTTGCTCAGTTAGATGCTCTGCGTGAGAGTGAATATTCTAAAAGTAAGATAATTTTTTATACAGAACAGGCTAGTAACTGGAACTTACTTGCTACTTGTTTGGAAGAATGCACGAACTGTGTACATTCATATGGATCTCGTTATAAATTCTTGAAAAGGGTTGGTCTTAGCACTCTCCAAAGGTGGAAAATCTCTAATTAAGCAATTCATTTTCTCATGTCTGTGCTAGTTTATCCATATCGGGAGGAAGAGGATGATGATCAGGTGGTTGATGGAGATACTCAGACCCTGGACCTTGAGCTTTACGAAGCTACTATAGGAGGGGATATTCTTGAGTTTGTTATAGCAATGGAAAATTGGGCTAAGAATAGACATCATTGTCTTTCAGCTTCATGTGTCCCACTAGGCCCTCAGAAGAACACAGTTCTTCACCTTGCAACAAGCCTTGGACATTATGAAATTGTTAAGCTCGTCTGCAAGGATTTACCTGACTTAATCGCTGAAAAAAATGCTTGAAGTGCTACGGCAATTCATATATCCAATTCTGATATCATTAATAATTGATTCAGAGTCCCCAGATGATGTTCTATGTGAAACGGATGACGCTGGCAACACTCCCCTGCATGAGGCCTTGCATTATCATCATGAAGATGCGGCTCGAATTCTAATTGAGAAGAACCGAAACATGACATATTCTGTCAATGGGGAGGGCAAATCTGTGATGTATCTGGCTGCAGAAGCAGGATATGCTGCCATCATTAGGCTCCTAATGGAAAATCCTGCTGGCAATTGTAATGTTGATGGAAGGAACAAAGATCAATCACCCATTATTGCTGCAATTCTTGGAAGGAATATTGATAATTGATGTTCTATCCTCCCTCATAGTAACTGCGATTTCTTTCCTGTTTTTCTTGTTAAGTGTTCTTCTCCATCAGGAAATTTGTGTATCTCTTTTTTGGGTGTGAAGATGTGTCTACATGGAAAGAAATTGTTTATGCAGAATGATTGATTACTCTTGGTATGTTTTAACAAAACTAATAGTTTTATACATTAGATCCAGAGTCATGATTCTGATGAAGTAAAGATGGTATGAGCGATTGCAGCCAACTAAGATCAAGTTACCTATTAGGGAAGCTGAAGCTACAGTCACACGTGGAAAAGGAAAGCTAGGATTTTAGCTGGTTGTAATGGATGTCTATAGTTGTCTTTGATTGGTTTAAGGAGCTTTGATTTCAGCGACTTTGACTGATTATCCTCCAGCAAATATATGTGCATTTACAAGATCTTGCGGTTCATTTTTAAGGTGAAATCCAGATGTATTTGATTTTTGAGTTTTTTCCCATTTTGTTATGGGAAAAAAAACATAGGAAATTTGTGGGGCGAAAATTACTCTTATTCCAACATTGTGATAATGTGCCTAAAGCACTTCAACACACAAGAACAAAGAAGAGAAAAATGCCGAAAACTTTGTGATTAAGTATTTATTGTCTACTTTCTGTAGAGAATAGCCCAAATTGATCCTTATGTGAATAATAAAATTTTTATGGACATTATATGAATAAATGGACTTCAGTTTGAATAATAACTTTCATTAGAAAATCATAAATTTTTTTATTTGGAAGTTAAAATTCGAAGAAGCGTCAATAAAAAATGTTGACTATTTACTCACGCCGTGGCCAATGGCCATATTTTCAGAAGTTATGACCCCAAACTTCCAAAATCATCACCATCTCTTGTAATTCGGCGTGGGTTCCTCTCGTGCTACGATGCGAGCGTTTAGAATATATTTTGGAGTTGGTTAGCCTCAAGTCCTGTTGCGGCATAGTTTTGGGTCACACGATGGCACGATTTCTTTTATTTCCATGTATTGAAAATTTCCAACATTCTAGATATAGGATCAAAGGTTAATTTTTGTTATTTTTAAGTAGTTTTTGTTTCTAACTGTATAAAAAGGGATATAGTTGGCAAAACAGTTGCTAAGGTTTTAGTACATCGAAAGAACAAGCGCAACTAAATTAAAATATAGTGGTGAAATATAATTCTTATAGTTAATTCACGTAGCATAGCATAGCATAGCAAAGCAAAAGTCTAGTTATTATTATTATTTTTTTTTATTTTATTATTATTTTTTTATTGATAAGGAAATTCGCAACCGCTACCTAAGGGTGTGTACAGCTCGCAAATCTTCACAGGAAAAGTATACCGCACTAGGCAAGTCCTGTGTGACCACTCTTGTAGAATAGTCCGCAAATTCTACCACTCCTGTAGAATAGTCCGCCACTCCTGTAGGTTCATTAAGTTTTGATCCTTTCAACATTAATAAACACAATGTTACTGAAAATTTGTCATTTTGCACCAATAATGCAGAGATGGATATTACTCAAACAAGGTTTTCACGTTCAAAGGTCGATTTGTTTAAAAAATATTTCAAGAAAATTTTTTATATTCAATAAAATTCCCGTCAAGCAATTTACAACTATTATAAAAAGGAGTAAGTCCTCAAAAAAGGGAGCGGGTATGGAACATATTAAAAATCACTTGTCCATATACCAATCTCAAGATATCGATATTGGTCGGTCATATATACAACTTATAGGTTTGTTGGTTGCCTTCTTTATTTAGATATATTGACCAAAATAATAGATCTTAATTAGTCAAAATTATAGTAGCAGAACATTTATCATTTAGTTTTGGTGAAGATTGAGTTTTGTAAAATATTGTCAAAATGTTTTAAATTCTCAAGTGAAATATGTGCCAGGGACAACTATAACACGTGAACTTTGAAAACATTATAAAAGTGAAAAAAGGGAAATTGATTGGTATTTTTTCAAAATTAGACACTACTATGTTAATATGTTCAGATATTTGAGATGATCATTAGCAATATCATCATTATATGAGTACTGTTTTTATTGGATTGATAATAACTGGTTTTTACAAAAAAGAGTAATTTCATTTGCGAATGTTTGATGAAAGTTACGATACTATTAATATATATATATACATACAAAACACTTATATATATAGATCAATTGGAAGTTTTTGTTCAGTTGGGCGGCTGCCGTTGCTTCTCCAAATTTACTATGCGTGTGGGCGAATTTCGTGTGATAAATGTGCAATTTTTGCACTGTAATTACAGCGCAATGGTCAATTTTTTTTTTTTGAGGCTTTAGTGGCCGGTGGTAGTCAAATTTTGTGTCCCTCATAGGGCTTGCGGTCCCAACGACACATCCCTATTAAAGGGTTTTGGGGTCCCTAGTATGTATTATTACATCCTAATCATTGGAATGTTTGGTTAAACATGATTAAAGTTTTGAAAATTTTTAAAACTGTCACTTTTATTTTGTCTGGATCTATTACCCAACATTTCATCTATTTTTTATTTGAAACTTGTAATATAATTAATAAATTATATCAATTTCAAAATAACTCAATTTTGTCAACTAATGATACTGATATGATGAATAAATGACTTATTTATTATGAAGAAATCCCTCTTGTATATTTAATTACTTCAATTTTTGATCTTCATGTTAAACTTGATGGTATAGAATGCACTCTAAAAGGATATTGTGACCATATAATAAATTTTATGTATATACTACTGATCATAGAGAAATTATTACACAAAAATGAGTAGATGAAACTAGATACCTTGTTAATATATTATAAAATGAATTTTGTTTTACTTTTTGCAATCAAGTTCCCACTACAAGTAGTGGTAGTAGGTGTAGTATTGAACAAACTAATTCAACTATCACACACTAAAAAAAGTAAAGATGTCATGGTAGTACAGAACTTGATATGTATTTAACTACTACTTTTGACTTTAGTGACAATAGTTATGAGAAGGACTTCAATTTGCTAGAGTGGTAGAACCAAAAGTAAAAAATTTATCTGTTCTTCTTTCTAACGGTGAGATAAATATTGGTAATCTCGACTTTAATGGCAGCAGTAGAACAATTATTTAGTACTGGTAGAATTATTTTGGATGAGACGTGATCGTATTTGAGTTTGGAGTCATTAGAAATTCAAATACTTGTAGTTGATTTGGAGAAGATAGAATATAGAGACCTGGAGATCCATATTCCTGAAGATTTGGGCGCAGCCCAATGCTAATAATATTAGTACATCAAGCAACTAGTCCAATATAGATGTTGAAAAAAAGGACAATGATCTTGAATAATCTATCTTAGATAAGTTTATAATTTGTGACATTTATAATTTTTTTTCAAATAAATAAAAGAAATGTGTACATTTTTCATCTTACAAATAATGTAATTTTCAAAATATTATTCACATTCATTTTTTTTTTGTAAGTTATATATATATATATATATATATTTCAAATCTAAGTTATTTTTTCTTTGTTACAATTTTTAACTTCTAAATCTAAATTTTATATTTTCTTCACAATAAAGTTTACAATTTCTGAAAGTCAAATAAATTTCATTTGGAATTCTAAATATAAATTATATTTTTCTAAAGTCTAAGTAATGTATCTTTTTCTAAATCTATGTTATACTTTCCCACCTAAAACTTAAGTTATATTTTTGTGATAACGAATTTTACAATTTTTAATATATAAATAAAAAAAATCTTCTTGTTTAACTTTCTTTTATCCTTTTAAGTGTAAGTTACATTTTTATATAAATTTAAATTATATATATTTTTACAACTTAGAAATTAAACCTAAATTTTATTTTTTTTAAATAATCAAAATTGGAACCGTCATCGATATCAGAACCAAATCATAACTATAATTGGAACTAAAACTAAACCAAAATAGGAATTGAAATTAGAATCGAGAACAATAGTTTCATAATTGAATCAAAATTGCCTCTTTTACTATTCAGTTCTAATTTATGTTAAGCAGAATTGAGAACTGTCAAATTTAGAATTAGAATGTTGGTTCCAAATCCGAATTCTTAGGTCTACTTTTAGACCAAAAAAAAAAAAAAAGAAAATTCTTTGTAGTACCATATGAACAACTTAAAGTGTTTTAAAATGTTTTTCAAAATATTTTTTTAATTTTTTAATACATTTTTTATTTCACAATTACTACATTAAAAAAAATAAAAATGCATTTTGAAATACTTTCTTATAAAAGTTGAAATTCCATGCAACTTCTTCGTGAAGTGCACTAGAGAAAAAGCTCATTCATTATCTAATAGAGTGAATGTTTGACTCACAACTAATTTTATGTACTTTTTCTGTCTAAAAAAATTCACTTTTAATTAGTATAACTTTTTAAAATTATAAGATATAATACATTTAATACATAATTAAATAAATAATTTTATATTTTTATCTTTACTTTTAATTTAAATTATATACAATTACCATTAATAAGGATAATAAGAAAATTTCATCATCCAAAAATGAACTCTCTCTCTTTTTTTAAAAAAAAAATTCAACTATTTCATCATCCAAAAATGAACTCTCTCTCTCTCTCTTTTTTTTTAAAAAAAATTCAACTTGAATTTTTTTAGAATAAAAAGAGTAATTATTTTATATAGTAACATCAACTTTATTGTCCACTCATAATCATTGAATTTGCCCCATAGCCGTACAACTTTTGTTGGGGCTACTGGAGCAATATTCCGCTCATTCCCTCGTCCTTCTTGCCTGAAGACTAGGGCATGCCTGGTTGAGGGGATTGGATATGAAAGAATTCCACCTGCTTAGTTGGAAGGATGAATGATGTACAGTAAATATTAAGGAGTATGAAAGCTATTAAAAAAATAAAAATTTCTTTTCCCTTTCCAGGATTAATAAGGTTGATAGAGATGTGGGGAGGATAAGGCTCCAAAGCATTTTGGATTAGTCAATTAAACGGTTGATAGAGATGTGGGGAGGATAAGGCTCCTAAGCAAATTGATAGAGATGTGGGGAGGATAAGGCTCCAAAGCATTTTGGATTAGTCAATTAAACGGTTGATAGAGATGTGGGGAGGATAAGGCTCCAAAGCCATGGCCCAAAATGCTTAGTGTAATGGACAAAACAACCAAAAAAAAAACAGCCCTGGGGAGGGGGAAGGCGAGTCTTTGTTGATTGAAATATTTCAATTTATTAGGGGCAGGTAGTTCGTTTAAAAGAAATGAGAAACGTAATGAAAATAATAGTAATAAGAAATGATATTGGAGTTTTTTATTATAATTGTATTGATTGGTTTGTGTTCAAATATGATTATAATTACAAATAATAGTGGTTAGTTAATTATTTATTATAATATTAAATTAATTAATTATTCATAAAAATATTATTGATTAAATTAATCTTAAGTAATTAATTATACATTAATTATAATAATTAATATTATTGAATTATATTAATTAATTATTCATTATAATATTAAACTAATTACATTATATTATATTTAAGAAAATCATATTTTGTACCAAAAATAGTCAAAGTATATGTCAATTTGTAAAAAAAAATATTTTCTACAAATTAGTGAAATTTGTTTTAAAAAAAAGTGAAATGGTGGTTGCAAACCAGTAATGGGTTCACAACCAACATTACACGTGACGCGTGCCTGTCAGTTGCAAATTTTTTTTTTTTAAAATGTACTCAAAATGACATCATTTTGAGTCATTTTTTATTTCATTTCCCCCAAACCCGGGAGGAGAGAGGGGGTGGGTTTCAACAAAATCCACGTCTAAGGGTTTAAATCCACTCCCCTAAACCCAACACCTTCAACCAAACAATCATTTTTACCCAATTCCATTCAATTCCCCCCCAAACCCACCAACCAAACACCCCTAAAGGCTGCTTGGTTGGGGGAACGAGAATGAAAGAATTTTACCAGCTTGATTGGGGAGGAATGAATGATGTACAATAAATTTTGATTACTTCATTTGACCTCCCAATATTGGGAGGTATGAAAGCCATTAAACCAAAAAAAATAATAATTTTCTTTCCTCTTCCCATGATTAATAATGATTTTAATTAATAATTAATTAGTTTAATATTACAATGAATAATTAATTAATACTAATCAATTAATTAATATAATTAATATTAATTAATTTATAATTAACTTATTATTATTAATTTATAATATATAAATAAATTAAGATTAATTTAATTAATCATTCATTTACTTCATATTGTAATTTAATATTATAATTAATAATTACTAATTAATAAATCTAATTCAATCATATAATTATTATAATTATTGTATAATTAATATTTATTAATTTATAAATAATTAATTGTTTAAAATTAATTTAATTAATAATATTTTTATTAATAATTAATTAATTTAATATTATAATGAATAATTAACTAACCACCATTATTGGTAATTATAATCATTTCTCAACACAAACCAATCAATATAATTATAATAAAAGAATCTATTATCATTTTCTACTACTATTATTTTCATTACATTTGTTATTTTTTTTTAAAAAAACTAACTACCCCCTAATAAATTGAAATATTCCAATCAACAAAGTCTCGATCTCCTCTCCCCCCCGGGGGCGGGAGGGGCGGCCATATTCTTTTCTTTTGTCCATTGCACAAGCATTTTGGGCCCCCTAATAAATTGAAATATTCCAATCAACAAAGTCTCGATCTCCTCCCCCCGGGGCCGGGAGGGGCGGCCATATCCATTGCACAGGCATTTTGGGCCATGGCTATGTAGCCTTATCCTCCCCAAATCTCTATCAACCTTTTAATTGACTAATCCAAAAACCCCACAAAATAATATTATTAAATGGTTGTTAAAAAGCGAAATCTCAGCATTCAAGGCTATGTGGAAAAATATACCATACGATTGACTAATGTTCTTCCACAGTGACTACTGATTTTTCTTTGTTTTTTTTTTGTTTTTTGTCTGTTTCTTTGTTTGTGTGTCTGCTAACTAATCATCAAAGAAAGACTTTACAGACGAAAGCGATGGTCAAAAAAAGAAGGCAGACTAGCTACTGATTTTATTTTTTTTTAGCTATTTGTTAATGTGTCTGCGAGTTAATACATATTTTTTAAAAAAGACTCCACAAAGACCTGACGAATGAGTGGCTAATGGACACATTATTCAAGTGTCGTTCCCTTAATTCAATACTCTCTCTATCCAAAATAAAAAAAATTGTTCGCATCTAAAATCTTTGTTCGTCATAAAAAAAAATTATTTTCACAATAAAATTTCTATTATACGCTTACTACTATTAATAATAATTATATAAAATCATAATTTAAAATAAAAATTGTAAGAAATATTTAATTATATATTAAACTTATTGTATATCATAATTTAAAAAAATTGTAATTAAGTTCAAATAGATTTTCTTTTGAGATGAGACAATATTGGAGTAGTTGTGAACAATCACTCTCTCTTTTTTTTTTTTAGTCTGCAAAATTGCCCAATTGGAAGGATCCAATCGACCACAAGATGTTTACATGAAACACTCCATTCCAACTCCAAGTTGTACTATAGGAACAACCGAACAAGGATATTGTCATTTTAACAAGTATGAGATTTTCTTAAGGAGTTTATATGAGATTATCTTTTATCTTACAAGCTAGTTTTTGTGGTCAAGGACATGGCAAATATGTACAGTGGGGTTCTCTTCTGCTATTTAATATTCCCCAATGGTCTATTTTTTCTGTGCTGGAAACAGGCAAGTGAACGGGAATTAATTACTTCCTACTTAGTTGACAATATGGATATATCCACATGCAATGCAACTCATTATAAATTCTTGAAAAGGGTTGATGTTGAACCTAGCCAAATGTGAAAAATCATTAAGCAAATCATGTTCTCATTTATCAACTGTAAACGAGATCAATGTTAATATCATCCTATGTAGAATAATATTTAAATACTGAATAATAAGAAAATTTGGCATGAATCACTCGTACAAAAGACAACTTTGATCCCCTAGTTATTAGATTTTTCTTTTTCGATTATTCTAATAAGTATTTTAATAGTAATTCAAGAACCCCAATTATATACATTCTGATTTCAAAGATATTAAGATCGAAATTTAATCACTATGCTTTATCTCCTCAAACTAAATAAATTTCGTGACGTCAGGTTACTACAAACCTACTAAAAGTGAATATAAAACCAAAATATGAAAATAAAATAGAGCCATATTTAACACTAATATTTAATAACTCCATCAGTAAATAACCAAAGCTATTATGCAAATTTTGGTGTTTACGAATCAATAATCTCACCGAATACTCTAATAAGATAATTGAATAGGATGTTTGGTTATGATTCATAAATATATTACAATAATAATAATACTATCTCTATCCAAAAAAAAGGTTTTAGTATTAAAAATTTTATTTTTTCCAAAAAAAAAGTCCATTTTTGGTGTGAAATTATTATATTACTTTTACTAATAATTATAATATATAACTCATATTAAAAAGCAAGGATAAAAATGTAAAGGTATACTTTTAATTGTGTATTAAATGATTTGTACTTTTTAATTTAAAAAAAGTTATATCAAATTAAAAATAGACTTTTTTTTTTTGGGATGGAGTACTCCATCCGTTCCAAAAAAATAAATAAAAAAACATAGTACAGTTAAAATTTTATTTGTTCAAAAAAAATTTCACTTTTAAGATAATCCCCAAAATAGTCTCTCACATTTTGGTGAATGAGTTTTTTAGTTATTCACTTTTAAAACGAGAAAAAAATAGTCTATCACGTTTCATGAATGTACTCTTTTGGTCCTCCATCACTATTCTGTTTGTTTTTCTGTTACTATTCAATCTATTCCGTTTGTTTTACATGGGCTTATTTGACAGAAAAAAAAAGAAAAGAAAAAATAAATAGTGACAGATGACCAAAAGAGTACATTCATGAAATGTGAAGGGACTAAAAAACTCATTCGCCAAAATGTAAAGGACTATTTTAGGGATTATCTTTTCACTTGTAGTGAGAAATTTTTGCATTACCTAACAATATATAATCAAAATTAGAAAGTAAAGATAAAAATTATAAATTATATATTTAATAATGTATTAAATGTGTTATGTTTTGTAATTTTTTCTAAATTTTTTTTTACCAAACTAAAAGTGATTTTTTTTTTTTTTTTGGAAAGCTGAGGTAGTATAACTCATGCATTCAAGGATGACAGGAAACATTAAACCTTCGATTTTCTATTTGCTAACTAATATTGTGAAAATTGATTGGTAAAACACAGTAAACATGGAGTAGAGCGAACAATTAAAGATAATGTAATGATCCCATTCCCGTTATGCATCCTATTCTGTTTAAAATAAAAGAATTCTCATTCACTTCCTCTACAATTTAATCGATTGACAACATTGAAGTATGAAGTTGACCTAATCAAAGCACCAAAGTATTTAACAATTTATGGCTGGTTTTCTTTAACATGTAAAGATAAAAATGTAAAAATATATATTTAATAGTGTATGAGGTGTATGGTACCTTAAAATTTAACAAAGAGTTGCTTCAAATCAAGAGTATTAGTGTTGCGTCAGACGTGAGCTAGGAACCACCAGCGTTCAGTTTCTTTCATCTCACACCATTTGCGGTACCTAGTGGAGCCAGCTGCCTTAGTCGATAGTATTAGATTAGTTTTGTTTAGTATTAGTGTTGTTCCTACGTGGTAGGGTGTCCCTCTTTATGAGGGATTGTGTTTTTCTTCAGAGGCTTTTTCCTCTTCGGAGACTTCTTTTGTAGGTTTGGTACAATCCAATACCACGAAACTCAATTAACTTTCATGGTTACGTAATTATTGCAATTGTACTTTAATACATCAATTGTTTTTGGGAAAAAAAAAAACCCAACATCCCTATCAACTTTAATTTTTATTTTTTTCAACAGGAAGTATTACACAGTCACCAACCTCATGTGACATAATTACACTCCACACTCACAAGCAAGCTAGGCTATAGGACCCACGCACACACTCCACGAGCCTAGACACGGGATTAGTCCTCCTAACCAGCAATCCTTGCTTTTAGAACTGTTGACCGATATTTGTGGAAACTGGAACGCAAGCATGCATGGCTTGAGGCTCGATCCCTCGCAGTTTAATTCGCGCCCTTCAAGTCATATCAGCTGCTCCAGCCCAGGGGGCTTATCAACTTTAATTGACTAATCCAAAAATCCCACAAATTAGCATGTTTTACTAAACGACTATTTGTCCCTCGTGTTCTAGAAATATTTGCGATTGAGTAGATAACTTGACAAACAAATGAATCATATCAACTTAGAAAATAAAAAAAAATTATACAAGTTATAAGTTTTGTTACTGCTTTGTAAAAAATCATTAAGGATGAATATCTTAAATACAGGTGACTCGATTGGTGAAATAGTATCTCTTTCTCAAAAAGTAAATTTTTTTACTGACGTTCAAAGAAAATATTTTATTACAAATAAATAAGATATTGAGGAATTGTTCATAGGTAAAATCATAATTGTTGATATAATATTATTAAATGGTTGTTAAAAAGCGAAATTTCTAGTGATACTTCATGGATTCAAGCTCAGCATTCAAGGCTATGTGGAACAATGTTCCATACGATTGAGTAAGCTCTTCCACAGTGGCGATAGATTTTTCCTTTTTTTTTTTTTGGCTGCTTCTTTGTCTGTGTGTCTGCTAACTAATTCATATTATTAAAGAAAAGACAGAGATGGTCAAAAAAACGAAGGCAGACTAGGCGACTAGCTACTGAATTTTTTTGTTTTATTTAGTTGTTTGTTAATGTGTCTGCGAGCTAATGCATATTTTTAAAAACAGACTCCACAAAGACCTGTGAAATGAGTGGTTAAGGACATCCACAGTATCCTTGACCGCAGTCACGCCACATCAATTCGTGGCTAAGCCAATATTATTTACGTAACCATCATAAATAATAACTTATGTTAGTTGGCCTGATCTTTACTATTCACGCAACTATTATCAATTTTTTTTATATTAATAATACAATTTTAATAAAAAATTTTAGCTATTATTAAAAACATTTTATGTAAAATGAATTTATATTACATTAAAATTAAAATTTAATAATACACTTAAAACATGAAAATAAATACGATTTTGAGATTTTGAGAGAGTTTGGGAGATAAGAAAATCAAATTTGGCACAAAAAATATACAATATGCAAAATGCATGTCAATTTATAGAGAAAATTATTTTATGACCGTTGGTAAATTTTTTTTTTTAAAAAAGGCCTGAAATGCCTGTTGCACATTGCTGGATGGTTTGCAACGGCCATTACATGTGCCCATTGGGCGCATGTCACCTCGCCCAACTGAGTTTTTTTTTTTTAAAAAAAATCAAACGACGCCGGCGTCGTTTTGGCGAGGGAATTTTCAAAAAAAAAAAAGTGCTGACATGCTAATGCTGACTGTTAGTGTGTCAGCAACAACCACTAACACACTGACCAAAAAGATTCCATTTTGACGCCCACATGACAAAAAAAAAAAAAAAATTTCGTGGCCATGGTTCGAGGCCGTGGTAGAGGCCACAAACCACGGCCATTTGAGTACTGTAGCACGCCAAGTCAACGTTTTTACTGACTTGGCGTGGCCGCGGCCACCTGTAGCCAGCCCCAAAAAGGGGCTGCTATGGATGCCCTAATGGACACATTACTCAAGTGTTGTTCACTTAATTCAGTACTCTATCTATCCATAAATAAATAAATAAATAAATTATTCACTTTTAAAATCTTTATTTGTCTTAAAAAAACTATTTTCACAATAAAATTTTTCTAATACGCTTACTATTAATAATAATAATTATATATAATCATAATTAAAAAATAAGGATAAAAATATAAAATTATATATTTAACTATATATTAAACTTATTGTATATAATAATTAAAAAAAATTATAATCAAATCCAAATAGACTTTCTTTTGAGATGAGATATATATTGGAGTTGTTAACATTTTTTTAGTATAAAAAATTGCCCAATTTGGAAAGATCCAATGGACCACCAGATTGTTGCATGAAACACTCCATTCCAACTCCAAGTTGGAATATACCACTAGTTTATCATCCTTTCTCTATCGATCTCCTTTTTTCTTGATGATAGATAGGGATCTCATGTAATAAAATAGGTCCTCATATAATAGAATAAGATTGTTATAATATAACATAATTGTTCCCAAAAAAAAAAGAAAAATCCAAGTTGGACTATAGGAACAAGGATATGTACAATGGGATTCTCTTCCGCTGTTTAAGATACCCGAATGGTCTATTTTTTCTGAGCTGGAAACAGGGAAGTACACTGGCAATTACTTCCTACTTCGTTTGTCAACATGGAATATCCACATGCAATGCAACTCATTATAAAACCTACTAGAGCCATATTTAACACTAATTTTCAATAACTCCATCAGTAAATAACCAAAGCTATTATACAAATTTCGGTGTTTACAAATCAATAATCTCACCGAATACTCTAATACCATATGTTAGAATAATTGAATAGGATATTTGGTTATGCTTCATAAATATATAACAATAATAATAATACTATCTCTATCCAAAAAAAAAAAAGGTTTTAGTTTCAAAAGTTTTATTTTTTCCAAAAAAAATCCACTTTTGGTGTGAAATTATTATATTACTTTTATTAATAATTACAATGTATAACTTATATTAAAAAGTAACGATAAAAATGTAAAAGTATACATCTAATTGTGCATTAAATGACTTATATCTTTTAATTTCAAAAAAGTTGTATAAAATTAAAAGTAGACCTTTTCTTTTTGGGATGGAATACTCCCTCCGTTCCCAAAAAAAAAAGAAAGAGTATAGTTAAAATTTTATTTTTTCCAAAAAAAGTTCACTTTTAGTGAGAACTTTTTGCATTACCCTTATTTATAATAACAATATATAATCAAAATTAAAAAATAAAGATAAAAAATAAAAAATTATATATTAAATGTGTTGTATTTTGTAATTTTTTTACCAAAATTAAAAGTGAATTTTTTTTTGAAATCTTTTAATTTTTTGAAATTTTTTTGTTGAAAAATAATACTAAAATTTTTTATTTAAAAAAATGTATAATTTCAATTAAAATTTGAAATCATAATATCATCTAATATTTATATGATTGAATATCATTTATTTTTTTATTTATATTTTTAGTTCAATAAATTGATGGGTATT